>JBAJHW010000003.1:164490765-165740765 GCA_037013535.1 Intellagama lesueurii | reverse complement strand
ATTTACAGGGCAGTCCTCAATGAAACACATGTCCTGTTCTAACTGTGATTAGATTAGATTCTTTCAGTATGGCATCTCTGAAGTGTAATTGTGTTTGCAGCTATACAGAAATAACTCAGAATAGTATCAAGGTTACATCCCTTTTTCAGTTTTTGAACAAATTTATTTAATATTTCAGCACATACATACGCAAACTTTTGTACTGTTGCAGCTGGCAATACATCTTTATTCTGTCAGTTATATCTTATGATTTGGAATATTTAAGCAGGTAGTGTCAGATAATAGTTGTATACAAATAAGCAGGGATTAATGTCTACTCAGATGATCATCCTAAACTGTGACATAGGCATGGAAGGGTTTCCACCCCTCATGTCACTGGAAAAAAAAATGGCCATAAAGTTCAAGCTGTTTACTCCAATGAAACCCCAATATTATATTCTCCAATAAGTAGCTGCAGCACTGGAGCTATTTATACTTACTGCAATATATATTTGGCATTCATTAAAAAAGAAAATCCATAATTTGGTTTTAGTAAAAGGTAAAGGTTCCCCTTGACATTTAGTCCAGTCGTGTCTGACTCTAGGGCGCGGTGCTCATCCCTGTCTCCAAGCCGTAGAGCCAGCGTTTGTCCGTAGACAGTTTCTGTGGTCACGTGGCCAGCACAACTAGACAAGGAACGCCGTTACCTTCCCACCCATTAATATCACCCAATTTGGTTTTAGGGAGGTTTATCATTTGAGCAGTACTCCTTAATACACCCATATAGGTACATTTTCTAATTAGTGATATTGTGGCAAGAAACCCTGCTTCATAGAGTGTTGTCTCTCTCTCAGAACACTAGGCCTTATTTTAAGAAATATAATACAGGAAGCACTTTTTAAGGTCCCATTTGATTGCAGGAGAAGAGTGTTAAGCATGTGCTTTATTTTCTGGTTGAAATTACCCAGGCTTAAAAGTGCTGAACTTAGGCAGGTTGTAGCCCTGTTTTGTTTTGTGTTTTGTTTGTTTGTTTATAGAACCTGGAGGACATAATGAAACTTCAATGTTTGTAACGCACAAGAATTTTCTGCTTGCATTCAATCCATATTTTGGTTAGTTAAACTCATTTGACTTCTAGTATATAAACAAGTACTGCACTTTACTTCTTATTAATCTTGTCGTTTTAGCAAGGACTGCAGAACTGTTTGATTGCTTATTTTTAAAAAGAATCTTTAGCATTTTAGTGTAACTTTTTTTTAAAAAAAAAGACAATGGTTTTCTCTTTGCAGTTAGTATCTTAGTTGGTGAAAATTGCTGTTAACTGATTACAGTGTAGCTTCCTCTAATCTTGGAACGCAACAACACACAAATGACACCATTAACTAAGTGCTTTATTCCACTTCAGGCCCTCTCTGTCTGGCACTTTCCACTAATCAAATGCCAGCCAGCTCTCGATTGCTTCACAACAGAAGGACAATAAAACCTTATAATAGGTCAAGGATCGACTGCACTGTGAGAGCACTGTCATTACTCATTGAGTTGTCTTTTGGGAGGTGGGGCATTCTGATGTTTCCAGGAGTAGCTTTGTTGCTGCTTTTTGCATATGGGGGGGGGACCCCATGATGTTCCAGTAACACTTCCAAAATCAGAAGGGCAAGAATCATGGGGGACACTTCTTTGCCATCTCCACGGTCCTTAAAAGTGTCAAATGTACAAACATTTATTCACTTGACGGGTCGTTTCCTAAAGAGCAGAATCCATTCTTTAACTATACTACTTTATACATCCCTGCCAGAAGCTTCTGTGTGTTTATATGGTAGTTTTTAGAGTGTGAAAGGGTTTGCTACAGACAGCTTCCCTTCTGAATAACTTTTGTGGGAGTGCTATATTTAGGCGAATAATACAGTGGAGAAAAAAGGGCTCTTACGGGAGATTTTAGGTCCTCTTCTATGATAAGAAACCCATTGGGAAGAAGGAATCAAGATACTTCACAAGTCACACTGCTCATGCAAGTCAACAGTTTGCATGAGTGGGTTATTATTACAAACAAGCCCCTCCGAAATGAAATCTTCAGGGACTCTTTTTGGTCAAAGATATCCAGAATCAAAGTGATAATATCAACCCTATCTGAATGTTTAGAATTCAGGTAGAACACAGACAAGGAGGACAACTGTACCAGCAAAGCGCCTGCTCCCCTTTTCTATCATTCTTCTCACATACATTCTTAAGAAAAGACAAAGGTCCCCATGTGATTCAGAACATTGTTTTGTTTGTTTGTTTTTTGTTTGTATTCTGGATCACTTGGAAAAACCCCACTAATAGAAGGGATGTATGATGGAGACTGCTTTCCCATAAAGTCTGGAGTCAAAGTCCTTCATGTGTACAGAAATACATGGCAAGGGGATCAGGCTAGAACAGTAACCTTGATTCTGAGCACTCGAACAGGACTTTTATTTGAGTAAAATCTCCCCCATCTGTCTTGCCAAGACCACTCTTTCTGAGAAGAATGAGATGCATAAATAATACAGAACTGGGCTTACATCAAATAATAATAAAATTGCTGTAGGGAGAAAATATGCTTGGCAGGTTCAGTGTGTGCTATTTTTAACTAGTGTTAATGTTAAAGTGATCTTGTTACTATTGTATTTCACTGGAAACACTGGTGACTTTTGCCTTTTTCTTCTTGGAAGTCAAATACTGTACCTGTGAATGACCAAATGATAAAACTTATGTTACATCATTTGAGAAGGTTTCATAATTAGATTGCTCATGTGTAACTAAACATTAGACCTATTGCTTTCTTTAATGATGAAACCTGAAAATATCTAAAACTTTCTGGATGCAATCCATAGTCTACTGATTTCTGTGGTAGAACTTCCCTTTTATTTTAATGATTCTGGCTGCACCAGCTTTGTAATTAATTTTCAATCTTTCCTTTTGTCTCAAGGACAATACATTTTGCATAAATCATAGTAATTCAGAAAAAATTCTGCTGAATACAATTTTATTATTCCATATAAAAACATGTTTGCAAAACAAATACTATACATGCAAAGAAAATGGCTTAAGTTTGGTCCTTCAATGGTCAGTGACTTGGATGAAACTTTTAATTCAAAGTTCTTGTTTTATTTGACCTTATCTGTGTTACAGCACCAAATAGAAGTTAGCACCATCTACTGGACCAGTGTTAATTAGGGAAACCTAGTGCTAGCAGTAGATGCTAATGTTTTGCTTAAAAATAATGTTATTAATATTTGAAACGGATGTTCTTTGCAACAATCACACTAGGCATCTTGCTTTTAAAAATTTATAGAAGTACTGATAAGACAACACAAGTGACCTTACTTTTTCATAGGGTTTGGATTTGATCACCTGAGGTTTTCATTTCAGATGCTCAGTGTAATGTGTGGCTTTGTGAGATGTGAGTGAATATACCTGCATGGATTAACTGTGCCAACACAAATAAAATATTACCAAAACAGAAAACCTGTGCAAATTCTTTCTGAAGTATGTGAGGAACGTAAGCAGACTTCTCAAGTATGCTTTGACAGTTGGGTATGTTAATCTCAAACAAGTGCCATCTTCTATATCTTAACCTCACGAACATGAACTGGTAATTTACTGGCCTGCTGCAAGACCAGTTTACAGTCAGGATCTCCACTTCTACTGGAGTCTTTAATCTGGGCCTCTCCTATGATATGGAACATCCCTAAGTTTAAATTGGAGTGCATGGGTATATATACATCTTAGGTTCCTATTTGGTTTACTGAATGAGTTCCTTTTCAAAGTTCTATGCAGAACTGGCAGCTACCAGTCAACTGAAACATCATGATTTGTAGTACATATTTTTTCAAAAATAAGTACCCTGTTTCCCTGAAAATAAGATCTAACCTGAAAATAAGCCCTAGGATGATTTTTCAGGATGCTCGTAATATAAGCCCTACCCCAAAAATAAGTCCCAGTTAAGTGAAACCCTGGCCTCCACCATTGTTCAGCAACCAGAAGCAGATGACATGACTGTATTTGAATAAATGTAGATTGTTGTACATGAAAAAAAATAAAACGTTCCCTGAAAATAAGCCCTAATGCATTTTGGAGCAAAAATTAATACAAGACCCTGTCTTATTTTCCGGGAAACACGGTACTAGTGTGTTCTCAGTAATTATGCATAGGATTGCAGCTTATGTCTCTATTGCAATGGTAAACAACCCTTGAATGTCTCATGTACCTGAAAAACACAATTAGATCACCTTAAGTTGGAAACAACTAGATAGCACATAACACAACAAATACCTCTGAACGGGAGATGTCTGGAGTAGGTACTAGGAGAGGATTATCACCATCCTGTTTGTGAGCTTCCAAAGTTATCTGCTTGGTTGTTACTGGGAACATATCATTTTAGACCCCTTAGGTTTGATCCAGCCATTTTCTTAAGGGCATTTGTACACAGGAGGCTTATAACAGACTCTGATTCTTGCTTCACCTGCATCTGTGGTGCAAATGCACTATCTGCCTGTGCCAGAATGCTAAGTTGCTTGCCATTTCTCTCTGAAAAGAGTAATTTTATTTATTGAAATGATCAGATGTTAAGACAAGCAGAACAAGAGAAGACTCAAAGACTACCCAGGAACATATGGAACTGTCTTATAGTGAGTGAGTTTATTGGGTCACCTAGCCTTGTACAGCAGCAGTCCTCAACCTTTTTTGTAATGCGGACCGGCGGAGCCTCTGAGGGAGGTGGGGCGGCCCCTCGCACTTGCGCTCTCCGAAGCACATGCAAAGTGGTTGGGAAGCGCGTGCGCCATAGGCGTGCGCGCGTTCCCCCACCGCTTCGTGCATGCGCGGGAGCGCCTGCCCACCCACACCCCCACCCCACCCCTGCGCGCGGGCGCATGCTTGAAGGGGTGAGGGAGTGCGTGCCGGCGGTGGCGGCAGCCTGGGAGTCTGAGCATGGCCGGGGGGCTCCCTCTGGCCGCTCGCCTCCTGACGGGCTCCAACGAGGCCGGGTCGGCGCTCCTCCCCGCCCTCCGCGGGAAATTCAAATGCAAATCCAAATCTAATCCTCCCGGAGCCCGCCTGGAAAGCCCCTGGAAAGCCAGCAATGCGGCTGGAGCGCGCCGAAGGAGGCCAACATGGCTCCCGGGGGGAAGGCTCGCTTCCCCAGGTGGCGTTTTAGAAGGGGGGCACGGGTGGGTCAGTCGGTGCCAGGGCCTCAGGCGCAACCCCGAGGAACACACCCCAACCCCCAAAGAGACAAAAACGTGGGGCACCTGAAAGGCTCGGCGAGGAGCCTCCGCCTCATCCCAAGCCCCTTCACCTCCGCGGCCTCCCAAGCGGCCTCCCAAGCGACCCTTTCTTATTGCAAGCCACAGCATCAGTAGAAGGGCAACAACACACGCCCTCATCCCCAGCTCGGCAAAGCACCCTTTTTGGATCGCGGCTCCCAGCATCCCCCATGCAGTCCGAACGAGCCAGTTTTCCAGCACTTACATTCCCCCCCCCCCCCGCGCGTGCATGGTCCATCCACACTGCTGGCTTTCCAGCCGGGCTCTGCCTCCCGGAGCCCGCCTGGAAAGCCAGCAGCGCGGACGGACCCAGCGGCTGAAGGCAGGAGCTGGGGAAATTCAAATGGCCTCCCCACCATTTTTTGTAATGGCTGCCACTGTGTCCCCGCGGCCCAGCTGATGGCTCCTCACGGCCCGGCATGGGCCGCGTACCGGGGGTTGGGGACCCCTGTTGTACAGTACAATCAATTCTGACTAACTGCAGCTCTCCAGGGTTTTAGGTAGGATTCTTTCTTAGCCTACCTGGTGATTACTGCTATCCCCTGTAGCCTCATATCCAGAGCTAGCTAGTGACTAGAGCAAAGAGACCACGCTGCCCTCTAAATTTGAGCTGAGCTCACACACCCCAGCTCAGTCAATTTGCTGACCCTGCTCTGATTGAAGTACTGTAGTAAGTAGGCCTGACCCCTTCTTAGGTTTTAAAGCCAAATATAAATGGATATATTTGGGGTTACAACTTGCTGTGCCAACACAGAAGCACCCAAAATGGGATGTACCATGTACAACAACAAAATTATGTCAATGTCAGATATTTGGGACTGACACTAAGTTGCACTATTTAAACAGATAAACAGAATCTGTCTCTGTTAACTGGTTAAGAATCTAAGAGCTCAGGAATACGCATTGGCCAAAATCCTGTTGCTTTGCATAATAAATCACACTAGAGTTGCCCCATTAAGTCAATGGGGATTTGGTGAGTCAATTCCTCAGTAAGTTCTATTGATTAAAAAGGGCAGACTCTTAACTGTAACTTACTATACTAAAGTAAGTCACAGTTAGACTAATGATTCAGTGGGCCAACTCTAGTGTGATTTATTATGCTTTGGCCACTCTCATTGGAGCATATTCCTTCTTTCTGCTTTCAGAGTTACATTGGCACCACCAGCCTCAGCTAAATTAACTAGTAACACATTTTTTAACCAATACTGGAAACTGCAAGTTGAAGTGCACTGCTCTAAACTGCATGCCTCTCTTTCTATGACTGGTACTTGAACTTGAAAGAGGCAGTCCCAAAACCAGCAAAATCAGGGAGCTGGACAGGGGACAGATTGTATTTGTCTTCAATGTGGAAGGGATTGTCACTCTCAAATTGGCCTTCTCAGCCACACTAGACGCTGTTCCAAGTTCTCTATTCAGAGCACGTTACCATAGTATCTCGAGACTGAAGGATGCCTAATCAAATCACTTGAACACAGACACACAAGCACCATAAGCTCTGCACTGTCTGTCAATAAACAAACCACGTGAGTTCCCTTTTTCTCTTGCATCTTACTCTCCCTTCCTGGAATCCTTGCAAAAATAAATAATTCAGTATTATTGGGAAGCTTGGATAGCAGTGGCCAAATTGATTATGCTTATTAAACATACACAAATTTAATGGAGATATATATATCCAAGTACTGTATAGAAGATTAAGTTAATTCATACAGAACACTGAAGGTTTGTTAGGTTTTAAATATAGGCTAGACAGCCACTTATTGAAAATTCTGCGGTAGTAGCTTTCTTGCTTGGCAAGCGACTGGGCTAGATAACCTTTACGATCCTTTCCAACTCAATGATTCCATAAAGGTTTACAGATACTGCACAGAAGCCTGCCTTCATGCCATCTGCACTGAGGATACCAAAATCTGATTACTGTAAAGACCAAAGTTCATGCAAAGCAAAGCAGCTTGGTAGTTGTTGGAGCAGCTGAAAAAGGTTATCAGAATTCCATATTTATGCTGTTTAGGACAATTCTTGAGAAATGACAAATTTGTTCTTAAAGAAAAAAAATTAACCAGAGCTACATTTTGTGATCACCATCAAAATGTAAATGAGAATGCAAGTGCACAGTTTTCCTGATAATAGTTGGCCTTCTGTTTCTCTCTCTTTTGTCATCACAGGATCATTTATTAAAAATGAATTAATGGTGAAAGGTTCCCTAATAGCTTTTGGCAAGGAAATAGGAGCAGTGTATGAGGATATCCTTTTTCCGCACCAGAGTACCCAATACTTTCAATTTTATACACAGCGGAAGCAATTAATTGTAAGAGAAGCACAGCTGAGTTTCCTGTGGCTGCACATGCAACAGGAACTATTGTTTAAGCCTTTGAATAGTGTGTTAAGCCTCATCAGTTTTTTTGCTGTGATTTTCAATGCTAAACATTGAATTTGCAATACTCTTCTAGCATGATGTCCAGGTGTGGGGAGAGGGAGAGAGAAAAAGAGAGTTTGTGCATTGGGGTGGGGTGGAGCTGTATATATGGCAGAAACTATGTCACTGCATTCTTATAACATAAAAACTGGAATATAAAAACTGAACTCTGATTTTTGTTCATATTGAATATCATCAATTACAATATTTGGCCTAGATCATTTATAAGCCATCCAATGTGCATCTTGTACCTTTGATGACTCACTGAGACTTTTCCCTGTCTGCTTAACTTTAATATGCATTTACCAACTTATTACAACAAAGATGAAAATGACTCTTTTGAACAACCTGTTCCCGATAAGATGCAAGAACCTTTTGAAGCAGCTCCATCATATATTGTGAAGTACCTGGAAAATAGCCCTGGAAGTACCTCAGATAAGAGAGACTCCTTTAGCTCATGATCCTGATTGTTCCAAGAATAATAGCTCAAACACAGGTCATCCTGGAGACAGCAATGACTTGACTTATCATCAAAATATTTTCGGCATGCTTACCATTATCACCTATTAACCACCAGACTTGATTGTTCAGGGTTTAGAAATAAAAGAGATTTTAAAAAGAGACTTGCCTTACATAAAATACTCCTGTATCCCCAATAAAACTTAAAAAGTTTCAAAGGAAAGCTATAAAATTTGTTAATCTTTAAGGTGCTATAGGACTGCTTGTTGTTTTTGCTGCAAAAGACTTCTAAAGCTATGTCTTTGAAAATGGAATTAATCCTGTATCCTAATTGTTAAAACTGCCTTAAAACTGTTGCCACAATGGCAACAGTCATGCACCAGAGAGGAAGTATCAGCAAATCCAGATCCCTAAAAATGTTGGAAAAAGCAGCCCTAAAAGGGAAGGGGTACATATTCCAAAACAGCTCAGTGAACAGTAATCATTGGCTACAGAACACTGACTGAGGGGTGGGGTAGGGTAATAATTGTGATGGAATGGAGAGGCTGGAAAAGGAAAGTGGAGGAACACACCTATAAAGGCCTGTGCACCACTTCCCCACTTGCCAGCCACTGCTCACATATATGCTCACCTGCTGGTATTTGCCCATTCACTCACCGTGGGAAGCTTCCTGCCTGAAAAAGAAGATTTGAAGACCCCTTCCCAGTCTTTGCTCCCACACAGACAAACATACACCATGTTGTTATGACTGTCTCCCTTCCCCTGCTCCCACCACATTCAGCAATCTCAGCTCTCCAAATGTTCTTAATGTAGCCAAAATGGTATCATCTACACACAAGAAGGAACAATCGTGAAGTCTGCAAAGAGCAGAGGGGACTTGGCAAGCCAAGCAGAACTAACTGAAAAACTAGTCTGCCTGACAGGAATAGAATGGTTTATGATGAGGACGATGGTGCTTCCTGGAAATATTATATATTCAGGACAAGCATGAAAATGCCTTGTGTATACACACATAATCACTCATTTTTCTTTAAACAGGGATTTGGAATTTTAGGGGGGATGGCAGTAGCTTTTTCAGACATGTCAGGATGTTTTCCCCCCCTGTAACAGCTTGACAGAAAGTGGGGGGGGGGGAGACAGGGAGAAGAAGTTGTGCCCATGTGTTAAAAACAAAAAGAGGTGGGTGTGAAAAGCTTTTCTAAGTTGAGTAGAATGAAACGTACTTGCAGAAGGTTGCTGTACATATAACAAATCAAGGAGAAGAGAACACTTGCATATTCCCCTGTTATTTCCTTTAAATTATTATTATTAATATTATAAATGTAAAACAAAGATGTTATGCAATGGGGATCAAAGAGAAAAGGCAAGAGGTGCCTTTTGGGGGATGTTTTCTGAATGGATCCACTAAATGTATCACTGTCAACATTACTCAGAGCATACCCACCACAACCTATTTGGACTGACATAGGTGACCACACATACCAAAAAACTAAAACAAAGCCATGTTAGTGGAATCACTACCAAAAAAACACTAGTTCCTACCAGCCTACCTAAAAGCAATGGATGTCCATGCAAAAGGATTTGAAATACTCGCAGTAAGCTGTATGTCAGATAGTCAATGAAAAATAACTTGAAATCGACCTTGATAATTGCATTTGAAACAGCAGGATAAATTGTGGTGTCGTTGAGCCCTTGATCATTTGCTTTAAGAAACCCTTAATGCTAAGTTAGTAATGAAACATTCTGCCTTATTCACTAGTGCTAGACTGTGTGATAGGAAGAGAAATGTACAGAATCCATACATAAAAAAAAACACAGAAATAAGTGTGAAGTGAGCCAAGAAGATTTGATTCCAGATCTCACTTCCATGATGAACTCACAGCACCCACCTACAACAATGTGCACTACAAAGTCAAATGAATTTAATTACAGTATTTATTTACAAATATTTATATACACACTTTCCATCTTTAATGTTGGTCAACTTATATTATTTCAGCAAATAACGCACAAAATAATGCTACAATAAGAGCAAATAAAATAAAATTTAGGGAAATGTAAGGGTTTTGAAGATAACGTACAGGAAGCAGTTTGAAAACCAGATAGCCATACTGATGTCAAAGCCTCAATTATCCTCTTCTATTCTAAAAGAGGCAGTTCTTCTTTCTAATGCAAGCCTACAATATTTGAACTGGATTGTAGCAGACTAGAACACTAACAATACACACCAGTGTTTCGCACAAGAGTCTGCACAGGCCAGCTGCCAATTTTAAGTGTCTTCAATGGTATTCCCAATCAGTTGCTCTTCATAAACTGCTTGACTAAGAGGGCACTCTGCCATGAGAAACTGCTACCATAGCCCAAACAACATTTTTGTCAGCTAGGAAGAAGAGAAAGTACCTTTGTACAATATAATCATCCTTTTGCAGTAGATTTCACATTGAGTGAAACTTCTTTTGTGAATTTTGTAGCAAAACTTCTTTTTCATTTTGCTAGTATTTACTACTGTACATGCAAAATTTAAAAACACATGGGGGGAGGCAATGTAGAACTGCAGTATTTCACAGGCTTTTTGGAGTCTGTTAAGCTGTGAAATCTTTAAAAACAAAAAAATATACACTTTATTGAACTGCCATGTCAATAATTATAAAGTGGGCTGCAGTCCATGAAAGCCTATGCTAAATAAAACTTGTTAGTCTTAAAGCTGCCACTGTTATTTATAAAATAAGTAATTCTTAACTATAAATGTCAGTGGGGTGCATGTATTCAATCTCTTCCACTGCATCTCGACTAAAAAACAGAAAATAAGACCCCAACCCATTCACACTCTGTCAAGAATTACTTTTGTTAACTCATTTATCTGCTACCTTAGCACAACAAACTTCTCAGATTTCCTGTGCCCAATTTCCTTTGAAGATAGAGAAAATCCAGTCAGTTCAAATCTCTACTCAGATAACAATTTACCTTTTTCTATTCCCACCTAAACCTAACAGTTACTTAGCTGCCCCCCAACCAGGAATAATGTAGAAACCTAAAATGTTACACTGTTTAAAACACAGCCTGAAATCCAGTTTGTCTGAGCCAAAAAAACATTCCATGAGCAGGCTCAAACTGAAATAAGTAAAAATGCCAACATTAATAAGTAAAGTTGCATAGAATGGAAATACAGATTTGCCCACAAAGGAGGGTAAGAATCTGCATTTGTGGTCTAAAATAGCAGCATTTGTAGTGGAGAAGCCTAATTCTTTTCACTTGATGCAGCAAACATGCAGTTGGGAATATCAAAAGAGCAGGGCTAACATTGAGAAGGGGGCTGTCTGGAGAAAAGCAATAGGAGAGGAAGGATTAGGCACACAAAGAGACAGGTGCAGGCCTGAGGTGGTTTATGGAAAGTGCCTTGTAACAGTACACGGCGCTCTGGTCACACAGAGTCCGGCTGTTCCGGGGCTACCAAGGCACTGTGAGGAGCGGGGCTCGGTCTACAGTACCTGGTACTGTAAGTGACTTTGTTCTGACTTTTTTTGTTTCTGACTTTTTTCGCCCATAGGAACGCATTAATTAAATTTCAATGCATTCCTATGGGAAACCGCGCCTCGCAAGACGAAAATTTCGCAAGACGACATGACTCGCCGAACGAATTAATTTCATCTTGCGAGGCATCACTGTACCATGGTTTGCCATGGTAGGCTCACCTTCCTTAGCTGAGAGGCAGCAAAACTGCAAACAGTGGTAAGTGAATGAGGCAATCATTTTTATTTTCCACAGTCCTCCAAAATGATGTCCTTTCGGCAGCTAGACACAAACCATTGAGGATATTTATAAAGACAGCATCACAGCTGGTACTGCCAAGTGATTGGAGCACCAGCAGCTGCCCAAGAGTGTCAGGTATTAACACTAGTTCCGCACGTGCATGCACACATGTGCACTTTTACCCTGTACATTCCAGTTTATTTCCCATTCTTTTCCACTACCTATATTACATGTCAGCAACAACATCAAATGACAGGGAAAAATTCAAAAGGAGAAAGAAAAGCATATGAACTATAGAAAAGAAATGAAAGTTGGTCCCATGTTTAAAACTAATTAATGAAATAGTTGCTACCTTTCTCCCACAACTGGGACCCCAGGTGGCTTAAAACATAATAAAAAAAAACACCAATGTTACAAATATGTAAACAAAATTAAACTCATTATCTTAAAATACAAATAAAATGAAAACACTGTAAAAGCTCTTAGTTAAAATGCTAATACTAGTTTACTTTTTTAAAGAAGGAAAGAAATCCAGTACATCAGCTGGAATACTGTGGGTTGAGGCTATTAATTGCTGACGGGCTGATTAAACATAAAGGTTTTTGCCTGTTGGCAGAAACAGAGCTGGGAGAGAGCAAACCTAGCTTCTCTCAGCAAAGAGTTCCAGAGCCTGAGAGAAGACATAGAGAAAGCCTTCTCTTGAGTCTCCGCCAAATAAGCCTCTGAAGATACGGGATCCTGAGAAGAGTTTATCCTTCATATATTAATGTCTGAGTGTGCTTGTAAGGGACAATGCAATGGTTCAGGCAGTCTGGACCTAAGCCACATATGGCTTTAAAAGTAATATCCAGTGCTTTGAATTGTGCTGGGAACAAACCAACTTGACACATTGGAGCTTGGGAAGGAAGGCAGCCCTGTCAACTGAAAATGTTAATAAGTATGGCTATCGCTCAGTTAATGGGAAAAAAAACCTATACTTACCGAGGGTGGTCCAATAAGCTAGGAATACTCATTGTAATGAAACCCTCTTAACAAGTGTGTTATAGGAATTTTCCTATGGGGAGGAGAAGTCGTGTAGTGACATGTTGCTATAATTTGGGCACATTGGGCATGTCACCACAACAGAATGCATCTACATATATTAAAAGAAATAAATTTAGCACCCTTTGTCCTCCCTGCAGACAATTATGTCCCCAAAACAGGATTCACATTGTCTGAACCTCCATTAGTAGAACCCAGGGAAAGAGAGGATAAGAATTATTTCATTCACATCTCTTATGATCTCCTGACCAGGAGCCAACTGCATATTTTCAAGCAGCGAGCAATTTCACCTCTGAGAACAATTCAACAAGTACTACGTAGTTTTTGACCCCTAATAACCCTTAATAACACCAATCTCAAACAGAGTAGCACCTTGACTGTTACGAACAATTTCTATTTCTGTAGTCCCATTCCAACAGCAAAGTTTGGACTGTCACCTGTGCGTAGAGAGGAATTTGCTGGGAAGGTAGCTGTGCCAGTTATGTACTCCTTATTTTTAAGTTATCCCTCAGAATTGGAACTTGTCATCTTTCCAGGGGGCTGTAAAACATCAACTCTTTGTCATGGCATTCAACAGAAACATTATTGCTTATTTTGTCACCATGTGTGCTTTGTTTTTCAACTCTTGCTCCCCACCCAAGATTCTTGGGGCACTTCCAAAGAGAAGGCTTTTATTGTGCAATTGCACTGCCTCATGTACAGAATTTAACAGAAGGGATCCAGACAGTGTCATCTTCCATGTTTTTCCATTCTTTCATAGATCTTTTTCTTACCACAGAAAAACAAGTAAGGCGGAAAAAACAAAATAGCTGCACAATGTTTTTTTATTGGTCTCAAACCTCCCTTGGGAGGAGGAGGGCTATCCATCAAACGTCTACAGAGATTTTATGAAAATAGTGCTATTTCTGCTAGCTTGTACTGATATATCCTACTATGCACAGGTATCAACGTTTATTTATGATTTATTTAAAATATTTTTTACTCCACCTTTCGCCTTGAAAAGGACCCAAGATGGCTTACAACAATGAAAGACAATATTTAAAGTTTAAAACAATGAGTCTACAGTCATGGCCAAAAATATTGGCACCCTTGCAATTCTGTCAGAAAATGCAACCCTTCTCTCAGAAAATTGTTGCAGTAGCAAACGTTTTGGTACTCACATGTTCATTTCTTTGGTTTGCATTGGAACAACACAAAAAAACAGAGAAGAAAAGTCAGATCTGATACAATTCCACACAAAAACCCAAAAATGCACTGGCCAAAATTATTGGCACCCTTAACTTAATATTTGGTAGCACCCCCCTTTTCAAGCATGTGATGCTCCTTTAATTTGTATTTAGACACACCTCTCGCAAGTAAGAGGTGTGGGCAATATAGTAATCATACTTGCAACCAGTTAAGATGGAGAAAAGGTGACTCAATCTTTGTGTTGTGTGTGACACTGAGCATGGAAGAATGAAGTGTAAAGAGTTGTCTGTGGATTTGAGAGAAAAAATTGTGGAAAAACATCGACAATCTCAAGGCTACAAGTCCATCTCCAGAGATATTAATGTTCCTGTGTCCCCTGTGTGCAACATCATCAAGAGGTTTATAGCCCATGGCACTGTAGCTAACCTCCCTGGACGTGGACGGAAGAGCAAAATGACTGAAAAATTACAACGAAAGGTTTTTTCGCCTGGTGGATACAGAACCCAGATTAACTTCCCAACAAATTCAAGCTGATCTGCAGACACAGGGTACAACAGTGTCAGCTCGCACTATCTGTCGCCATCTGAATGAAAAGAGACACTATGGAAGGAGACCCAGGAGGACGCCACTGCTGACACAAAGGCATAAAAAAGAAGACTGGAGTATGACAAAACTTATGTGACAAAACCACAATCGTTCTGGGAGAACGTACTGTGAACAGATGAGACAAAAGTAGAGCTTTTTGGTCAAGGACATCATGGCACTGTTTACAGAAAAAGAAATGAGGCATTCCAAGAAAAGAACACAGTCCCTACAGTCAAACATGGTGGAGGTTCAAATATGTTTTGAGGTTGCTTTGCTGTTTCTGGCACTGGATGCCTTGACTGTGTGAACGGTATCATGAAATCTGATGATTACCAAAGAATTTTGGGGCGCAACGTAGTGGCCAGTGTCAGAAAGCTGCCTCTCCACCAGAGGTCATGGGTCTTCCAGCAGGACAATGACCCAAAACACACTTCAACAAACACTCAGAAATGGTTACAAACAAAGCGCTGGAGAGTTCTGAAATGGCAAGCAATGAGTCCAGATCTGAATCCCATAGAACACCTGTGGAGAGATCTCAAAACAGCAATTGGGAGAAGGCATCCTTCAAATCTGAAGGCCCTGGAGCAGTTTGCAAAAGAAGAGTGGTCCAAAATTCCAGTAGAGAGGTGTAAGAAACTCATTCATGGTTACAGCAAGCGATTGATTTGTTATTTTTTCCAAAAGGGGTGCTACCAAATATTAAGTTAAGTGTGCCAATATTTTTGGCCATGACTGTATAACAGTGGTTAACATCAGAGATGGGGTATTCGTATTTGTATATGAATACCTCCCCACAGGTGGAGATAACGAGGGTCCGGCCCCCTGGGGCCAGACCGTCCACTCACCATTCCGCTGCTGCCACAGGCTCCGCACTACCTTCCTATCGTTCCGGAGCTTGCAGTGGATTAGCCACTCCCGGCAAGAGCCAGGATGACAAGCCTCTCTGCCAGGTCAAAGAGTGGCTAAATCACCGCGAGCTCCGGAGGCACAGGAAGGGAGCACGGAGCCCACGGCAGCAGCGGAATGGTGAGTGGACAGTCTGGCCTCAGGGGGCCAGAACTTTGTTATCTCCACCTGTGGGAGGCTGTTTGTATACAAAGACGAATACCCCCATCTCTAGTTAACATCATTAAAAAGCGATATTTAAACATTATGAACAATGAATAAGGAGGCAACTTACATCAATGAACAGGCAATACTAAGGGAAAGATCAATAAGTATGCAAAAATTTTAAAAAATGTCACTCTGAGAGGAAAACACAAGTAGTACTAAAGAATCCAGTCAAAGCAGTAATGCATAACAATCTATCTAAAAATCACACACAGGTAGCAGCTGGTTATTGAGGGAAGGCTTGCCTGAAGAGAAAGGTCTTTGCCTGCTTGCGGAAGGACAACAAAAATGAGACCAGCTTGGCCTCCTGTGGGAGGGAGTTCCAAAGTCTGGCTGCAGCAACAGAGAAGGCCTTCTCCTATGTCCCCTCAGACACACCTGTGAAGGTGGTGGGACTGAGAGAAAGCCCTCTCCTGATTATCTTAACACCTGAGATGGCTCATAATGGGAGATACGGCCTTTGAGATAGCTTGGACCCAGGCCATTTAGGGCTTTATACATCAAAAACAGCACTTTAAATTGTGCCCAATAACTGATCAGCAGCCAGCAGAGCTTCTGTAACAGGGGGTTATGTGATCCCTGTAGCCACATTGGCAGTAAGACTTCTCATTATAATCTGTAGGTGAGCAAACCGTAGATCTGGAACAGCTGGTAAATCTCTGGGCAATGTGTTGAAGACTGAGGAGCATATTTGATGCCCCCTTTTTTTTTTAGCAATAGCAACAACCAGGACACCCCATCTGAAACAATATTGTTAGAACAGAAACAAGCTGGGGGTAATTAGGAGAAGTTTTGCGTGAAAGGATTGTGAGATCCCCCCATTCTGGCATTCAAAATATATCCATCAGCACAACATTTTGTAATTCAAAGTCTATACAGTACAGTATACAACTGGTCCTGCACAGCTCTCTGAATTCTAGAAAAAAGGTGGATCTTGTAAGCCTTGAGTCCACCCATTCAGGTTGTATTATGAGACATGTAAGGCGAGTCCCCAATGGTCACGGATACACATGGACAACTTAATTTGTAGAAATGTGTGGGACATTTTTGTACACATACAAGCTATGTAAATATCATCATTACATCAAAATATCAAAAAAAGTAATTATTATCTGGCCACCAAGTAGACCAAGATTGGAGGGGTTATGGACCTTCAGAGGTTGCTGGACTATAACTCCCTTTGGCCCCAAGCTAGAAGGGCATGATATTGGGAGTTGCAGTCCTCCCAAATTTGGGGAGCCAGTCTCTGCAGCAGAACCTGTCACTCCCACACACAGCCGCTTGTGAAGTAAAAACTGGTGCCTGAGAGTTTGCACCCCCCCTCATTTTTTTTTCTTCAGTGGTGTTACTTTTCGCCTGGCAGCCTGAAGGTAAAAATTGACATATGACTTAGCAAGACCCCTCCAGAAGCGCTTTGGGGTGGAACAGACGGGCGAGAGAGAGAGAGAAGGCTACGAATAAATAAACCGGAGAAAACCTCCACGGGTTCTCTCTCCCGCCCTTAATGCCGCCTCCGTGAGTTTTCCGGGAAGGTAGCCATGTTGCAGCTAAAGTAACAAGGAGTTTTTGGGTACGTTGAAGACGAAAACCTTTTATTGTGTATAATCTTTTGTGAGCTGTAGGTTCCCCCCCCGCCGCCGCCGCGCTTCTGGCGCCTTCTTCACCCATCCCAAGGAGGCGGCTACCGGCCACAAGTTCCCGCGTAACAACAACACTTGTTCTTAGTCTTGAAGGTACCCCACGATTCTTTGCTGTTTTCAGTCACGGAGGGCCCTTGTTCCCCAGCCCTCGTTTAAGCAACGTGGGAAAGAGGCGAGGCGGGAGCATAGTTTTCAAGCAAGGAGATGGCGCACCCCTCTTTCGACGGCACTTCTCAGTGGAGCGGGGGAAGGTGCAGGCGGTCGAGCAGAGCCTACGCGGACGTCCAGGCCTGCGTCTGGACTCCAAAAAGGAGGCATTGGAAAGAGACTTGGGGGTGGTGGAGGTGGGGGTGACCTATATAGGTGAATGCCTGCCCGAACTCCTCCGGAGCTCGAAAGAGACAGACCCCCACGACGGGGGAAGGGCGGCGAACAGGGCGTCTAGCCAAGGTAGCGGCGTGTGTTTTACGTGTGAAGACTGGTCGGAGGTAGCGCCCGTGCCCCTTTCTTTCGCGCCCGAGGCGCCGCCGCCGCCTCTGCGACGCCTCCTCCTCCTCTTCTTCTTCTTGGACACCCTCCCTCCTCTGTCTGCTACCTCAAGCCTTCCCCTCCGTGGCGGCCGGGGGCTGCCTGCCCGTCGCTCCTACAGCCTGCGGACGAACTCCTCCTCCTCCTCCTCCTCCTCGCCGTGATTGGAATCGTCCGAACGCTCGCTCCCGCGCTTCTCCTCTTTTCCTCCGCCAACTTCGGGCGCGCGCGTTCGCGGGAGAGACTGGCGGGTGCGCGCCGTGAGGGGCGGGCGGGCGGGCGGGCGGGGGGGAAGGCTGGCTGACTGGCCGCGGCGTCGAGTGGAGCGAAGGAAGGCGGCGAGGCCTGCGCTGTCTGGGCACCTGGGATTTCTTTCTGCCTCTCCCACCCCCTCCTCCCACCCCCGCGCTCTTTTTTTCCTTCTCTTTCGTGGGCCTCTCTCTCCCCCCCCACCCCCGAGAGCTTCAAGGCTGCGTCGTGCTTGAAGCGGAGGAGGGACGTCGCTGGGCCAGGCCGAGGCCGGGAGTTATTCCTTTCAAAGTCCGTCTTCCCAAACCCACCCGCCCGGGGAAAACAGATACCTAAGGCTCCTCACGCCGCGCGCGCACAGACACGCACACACACACAAAGGAGGATGAAGGGCCCCGGCGACGGGTAAGCGGGGTGGGAACGGTTGGAGGGGGGTGAGGGGAAGGAAGGTAAGTCAATGGCGGCAGGCAGGCAGGCATGGATCCCCTTTACGGCCTCCTTTAAATCCTCCACAGTTCCCCTTCGCCTTGCCTGGTAGGAGGTTTCACCCCCCCCTACCCGCCATATCTTCGAACAAGGTAAACGAGGCCTGGCTGATGACACTAATGGAAAACTTGCCCCCCCCCCTTTGAAATTAAGAACGGGGTGGTGGTGGTGGTGGTGGGGTAGGGGTAGGAGGAGGTCTTACTCGGCGGCATTCGCCTGTTCAACTCGGTGGGATTGACTTTCCGCTAAAGCGGCGAAGAATCCGGCTGGTTACAGCCATTCCCTTTTCCCTTCAGTTGTGAGGAAAAGGGACTTGTCCGTTCCCAGAGCCCTTGGTGTTGTTGCCCGAAGAGCAGCAACACCCCCTCCCCCAGTTCTTTACGAGCATTTCCAATTCTTCAACTTTACAATCGAATTAACCGAATAACCCAATCGAATACGTTTCCTTATTCGGACAGTGTCCAGAGTTGCACTGCTTTCCTGAAGAAAGAGGGGAGGGGGAGGAGCCCCTTGGGACTACTTGTTTCCAAAATCAGTCATAGGACTGATGCCTCTGGTAAAGTGGGATGCAGCCCTCGGAAACGTATGCCAAACAAAAGATACGTGTCTGTAAGATGGTAGCATATTCTTTATGGTTGTTTTGTTAGTAACTCACTGTGATTAAGTTACCTTGTCTGTCCCTTTTCTGGCCTGGGTTTAGTGTTGTTGTTGGTTAAGTTTGGACTAGGTGGTATTGCTTATACAGAGGAGGAGCCGTTCATTTGTAAAGTAACTTTTTAATTTAAAAACTATTTAATATCCTTTCTGCTACACCCATCAATGTAAGCAATAAATATTAAAGGAGCTGATAGCTCTTGTAATTAGGTGCATATATTAGGCTACAGTAGTGTGATGTGCAGTGTGTGCTAGTTTTCGGCAGTGTATCCATTATTTAAAAGGGCAATCTAGTATTGCAGTTGCCCCTAAGCTCACTCAACTTTGCAATCAAATTAGTAAAATCTGTTCCTACGTGATATATTTAGGAGGTCACTTCCAGTCTTTTAGAAAGTATTATGTCTAAATGTTTCTGGATACATCGGGGGTTTATATTTCAGTGTTGTGGTTGGCATGCTTGTTTCCTGCTGTCATATGTCCAAGGTAAATTAGCTTTAATGATGTGACGTGATTAGCTAAGATGAAAACAAGGTAAATCAGGTTTAATCAATTCAGAATATCCATTAAAATGCCCATTAGAATAATAAAACGACTATATGACTCATTCCCATATAAGGAGAATTGTCTGGTTCACAAAGAATGTAGGTGATAGATATGGCTCTTGTAGATTGTACTGAATGGCAGTGCTGTGTGTTCCACCATTGAGTGGAAAAATTTGTTTCTCACCATGTGTGAAATCATGGGCCGTCAACCTCCTGCATGGATTCCAGAAAGGGGTCAGGAAGTGGGAAGTGATACACCTCGACAGTTGCAGAAGGGCCCTATGACTGACTTTCTGTGCTCTTTTGCTTCTCTTGGTTATTATGTGCTCACTAACTAGAGGAACAAGTCACTTAGGTGTAAGGGTTACTGCAGAAGGTACAAAATGGACTTCGCCTGCAACCTGCTTGCCATAGTTGTTTTGCCTATCACTATATCATTGTTTCTAATGTTTTATTTTAAAAGCAAAGTGTGCTGTTTATATACCGTCCCATAGCACTTAAAGCACTCTCTGGTGGGTTTGCACGTTAATTATGAGGCTACACATCCCCCCCCCCCCATGCAAGCTGGGTACTCATTTTACCGACCTCAGAAGGATGGAAGGGCTGAGTGAACCTTGAGCTGGCTACCTGGGATTGAACCCTGGGTTGTGAGCAATAGTTTTGGCTGCAGGACCGTTGGCTGCAGGACAGCAGTTTAACCACTTTACCACAAGACTCTGTGTACTGTGTACTAATGTGTAATAAATAAGTGGGTCCTAGATCAAATCATGCCTGAACTATCTCTGGAGGCAAAATTGTTGAAACTGGGGGCTGCCCTTCTTTGGGCACATCATGAGAAGGCAGGATTCTTTGGGAAAGGCAATAATCTTGGGAAAAGTGGAAGGCAACAGGAAAAGAGGAAGACCAAATATGAGCTGGACAGACTTAACGAAGCCATAGGATTGAGTACAAGAGCTGAGCAGGGTTGTTGAAGACAAGACATTTTGGAGATCTCTCATTCATACATACATCAGAGGCGACTTGACATACAACAACACCAATCTTTCATGAAAAGATTGTTCTTCAGTTTGTTAGCAAGACATGGGAGATGTTAGCGGATGTCCTTCCAAATACATTATTTGACTTGGAAATTGTTACACTGTAGTTTGGCGACTGAATTGGTACTGTACCAAAAGTCTGTCCTGCTCGCCTATAATAGGGGAATGCTATTTATTTGTTCCTTTTAATATTTGTGTACTTATTGTTTTTAGCTTTAATATTGCCTTTTAATGATGTAAGCTGCCTCCTTGTTCTTGGCTTTTAATATTGTCTTTCAGTGATGTAAACTGCATTGGATTATTTTTAAGGAGAAAGGCGGGGTTAAAATATTTTAAATAAAAATAATGCAGGAGTTAGGAAGCCATTGAAGTTAAGAAAGGTAATAAAACCATTGGTTAAACTTGTATCCTGTCTTTATTGGAAAACAACATTTTTACTTCAGAACAAACCAGTGCAAAAATACTTTTTAAAATAGTGTGCTTTTTCTGGATGAAAGTTTGAATATTTGTCTGTTAAATGCATATTTGGACTGGATGACACATGTCAAGAGCATTCATGTGCTTTAATTTCACTTGTGTGATTTGGAAATACCTAATTAATGTAAGTGCAGTTTACTTCCAAGTAAGTGAGTTAAGAACATGCACCTCATCCTATTTCAGACAGAGCAGGTAGCTGGAAGATTAGAACATTAAATTAAATAAACTGTCTAGTATTGGAGGGCCATGCGTTTCACTCTCCCAGAAGCTTTTATTTGGCATTGTGAGAGCTTGTGTTCATGGAACTTAAAAAAATTTGCAGCCAAGTTACTTCAATTTGATGATTCTTTTGAGTATGTACTTCTGAAAGCATGATTTGTGGATAGCTAAACAACAGCTTTCTTCCTGACAGTCAGTGGGCAAAAGTCTTGCATTACCTTGTAATTCTTATATTTTAATAGTATTACTCTGTGCAAGTGGATGGTTTTACAGCTAGAACAGCGGTACCCACACTTAATAGAAATATATCAGCAGAGGATTTGCATATAGAAATTGGTGCAAACTACTACACAGTTTGTTTCCCAGCCGAACAGGTGATCCGTGGTTCTGCATCCTGCCTCCTCCAGTAAGCATCCATGCTGCAGCAGCGCCCAGAAGAGGCAGAGTAGGACAGTGCTGCTGAATGGATGCCCGCTGGAGGGAATGGGGAACCGAACTGTGGATCAGTTGTTTGGCCAGGAGATGAACTGCTCTGTGCCCCCAAACCAGCAGTTCTTACCCATCTTTATTTGCATATTTCCTTTGCTCCAAGAACAGTAGAGAGGAGGAAAATGTGATGGGAGATGCCACAAAGAGGACTTAGCATGCTTAATGAGGCACAGGATGCTGTCTGACTGCTGGAGAAAAAAGTGAAAAACTGGTGGAGTAAGAATGGGAGTATCGTGGAAGGTGGCATGAAGCTCTAGAATCCTGAGCAGGAGCACTGTACACTGAAATATTTTTTTAAGTTGTTTGCTCCATTATTTCTTTCATCTGAAACTTGTTTTCATGTTAGAGGGCTATTATAGAGATATTAATGTAGGAAAATTTAGTTCCGGTACTCTAGGAAACAGCTAGTTTTTCAAGAATAAGTTACATTTTCTGAATTCATAAAAATGGATTGTAGCCAACTGTTCATCTGCAGAAAAGACTGTGCTGACAAAATGGACCACTCTTTCTCAGTGGTCCCCATGGTTAATAAGAGTTTTGTAGAAACAACGAATTGAAGAAGAAATCAGACTAAACAAGGTTTCTGAAAGATTTTTGTCTAGCAGAATATTGAGTTTACTTATAGATCTTGAACTTTAGCTTATCTTAAATCAAGATAAAAAGTGAACTGAAACATGATAGAATGACAAGGGTATCTAAAGTACAGTAAAAAGAGAAGATTATGGCATATATTTACAAAGGTGGTCAGCAAAACTATGTAGATGGCAGGGGACTGGGTTTTGACAGAAGAAAGGCAAATTGTACTCAGTAAGTAAATGATGTTTACTAAAATCTTGTGCAGTTACACAAATGTCAGAGTGAATTGCCGTATATTAAGAGATCTTCATAGACATCTGAATAAGTCTTGTAAGGTTCCTTCTACATTATCTGGTAAGATTCTTAATAACATAATCTTTAGATCCATCAGAGATTTAATTTTAATTTTTTTTAAAATTTCCACATATGCAATTATCCAGTATCTCTTCATTTTTGTGCAGGTCTATCACATATGATAAAAGGTGTTGTCCGGCACTCCACTTCGAACTTTGGAGTTTTTTATCCATATTTTCAATGTCTCTTGGAATAATATACCATTGATAAAACATCTTGTACCAGTTTTCTCTTAATGCTTGACAGGCTGTAAATTTGATGCCCTTTGTCCATAGATCTTTCCAACACTGAAATGCTATTTCTTCATTAGAGTTTTGCATCTATTTAACCATACATTTTTTTTACTTGTTCTTCTTCAGTATCAAGTTGGAGTAATAATTTGTCGATTCGTTCCAATAGATGGCCTTTGTGTTGTAAAACAGTCTTTTCAAATTCTGTCAGAACTTTTATACCTCCTCTTCTTATACAACAATCCTTCTTTAATCTAGAAGCAATTAGAAAATAGATTAGCCATTGTATTTCCTTCCCTCTTTCTTTAATTTCTTGCCATGATTTAATTTCTAGGCCTACTGTGTTTTCTAGATCCTGCTCTAGTAGATGTATGTAGAACTAGAACCAGAGACTGCAATTTCTAAGCATGCATGCCAAAGAGGAACTTTTATTGAACACAGGTGGACTTTGCTTCCAAGGACATATGTGTAGGATTGTGCTGGAACTTTAAATAATTTGAATTTCAAAAAAGATGAAAAACATGATTGTACATTATGTAGATAAGGAGAAACAGTATCAATTCTCATTTACAAAACAGCACATATATTATATTTGCACAAAATACATAAATGTTTCAGGAGAAGTTGATTTGGTCAAATGCACTACAGTTGTACAATCCAGCACTTTTTTCTTGCCCTGGTAAGATGGCAGTTGCCCTCATGTGAGGAAATTGCCCTTGAGGGTATCCACATGATAAAGTGCACTGCCAATTCTCCCCTCCCCCCATCTCCCCAGCCATCAACTGACACTCTCTTTAAATTATTGTTTGTTTGTTTGTTTAATCCATTATTTGATTATTATTATTTTTTTGTATTTGACATGCTACCAAAGCATGCAAGTTCACTTTAAAATCTAGTTAGGATACGTGTTAGAGATAAGATAGCAGCAAAAATACATGTAGGCAGTGGATGAACTTTGTAACATTTGTATCATTTCATTATTCATTCCAGTTTCTAAAGGCATATTGAGATTATTTGTTTAAAACATAGCCTTGTTAGTTTTCAGACTCTGCAGAGTAATTATTAAAAGACAGAAGTGCAATATTTGGTTTGTGTGTGTTAGAGTGTTGTTGACAGGGATTGGATTCTGTTTTTCCATTTTGATTATCAAGAAATTAGCCTCTCTTTTAAAAAATGCTGCTTTATTTATTTTATTTTATGTACATATGTATGTACTTATATATTCTTCCCTTTCACACAAAGTTGAAAGGGAAGAATATATGCAAAGTTCAGGGCCTTTAGGCTACAGCAAGAATGACCAGCCTAAGGCCTGTGGGTTGCATGAGGCCCATTTCTCCAACCTCCAGGCGCTGCATCCCTAAAAGCTAGAAATAAAATTCAAAGTACAGTGGTCACAAAGGTTTCTAATGCTATTTAGGAATTGTTGGGCAATTTTTCTTGTTTTGTGGGGGAGCCCCAATTTTAAATAATTTTAAAATATATTTTGGCTAATAGAAGAAGCAGGAGCTTTTCAGTGTAAGAAATCAGTTTTTGTAATTAAAAACTTATGTAGTTAACAAAAATGCTTGTATTAACTTTAGCAGTATGTGTTTTTTAAAATATGCAAATTAGCCGCATCTTGGTTCTGTGGCCTTTGGGCTGCTGAAAAATGTCACTCAGTTTCAGTGAGATGACAAACCAATCAAGAAAAACCCAATTAGAAGAGTTTACCTAGCTGTTTTTGCTAGGCCATTGAGTCCGCCTAATGGAGATGTGTACAGCGTAGCATCCATTAGGCCCCCCTTTCGGTCTGGTTGTCACATGTAAGGAAAATCCCCATTTTTGTTGCCCTTTTCCACATCTCTCTCATGTGACCTGTCTTTAAGGATTTTAGAGATAGGCTGCATCTGCTATATTCCTCTTCTCCCTATATTCAGAGTTGCATGGTGGATTTTGCAGTAGTTATTTTTTTCTTCAGTAAGCAAGCCATGTTGAGTGGGCCAGCTGCATCTGAATGCCTTCCATGGTGTGAATTGCTGGAAGAGTGAAAGACTTGTGTGCTGTTACTGCCAAACTGCAAGGAGGAGTGATGCGAAGGCCACACCAGGGTGAGCAAAAATAGAGCTGGTGAAAGAAAAGAAGTGGTCACAGAGAGAAAAAGAGCAGAGAGGCTTGGGTGGAAAAGGAGAAGGCATAGAGATTCAGATAAGTTTACAGGGTAAAGGCTGATAACTTGAGAGATTGAGTTACATGAGAGGAAAAACATAGGATGCAGAAAGAAAGTGTCTTGCTGAGGGTTGGAGCTGTAGAGAGATTTGAGGGGGGAGATGGGAGTAACTAAGAGGATATAAAGAGAATACTGATGCAAACAGTGGAGAATGCTGAGGGTTAGGAGAAGGAGGTGAATTGAGAAATAGGACTGCAGATACAGTCATGGCCAAAAATATTGGCACCCTTGCAATTCTGTCAGAAAATGCAACCCTTCTCTCAGAAAATTGTTGCAGTTGCAAATGTTTTGGTACTCACATGTTCATTTTTTTGGTTTGCATTGGAACAACACAAAAAAACAGAGAAGAAAAGTCAAATCTGATACAATTCCACACAGAAACCCAAATATACACTGACCAAAATTATTGGCACCCTTAATATTTGGTAGCACCCCCTTTGGAAAAAATAACTGAAATCAATCACTTGCTGTAACCATGAATGAGTTTCTTACACCTCTCTACTGGAATTTTGGACCACTCTTCTTTTGCAAACTGCTCCAGGGCCTTCAGATTTGAAGGATGCCTTCTCCCAATTGCTGTTTTGAGATCTCTCCACAGGTGTTCTATGGGATTCAGATCTGGACTCATTGCTGGCCATTTCAGAACTCTCCAGCGCTTTGTTTGTAACCATTTCTGAGTGTTTGTTGAAGTGTGTTTCGGGTCATTGTCCTGCTGGAAGACCCATGACCTCTGGTGGAGAGGCAGCTTTCTGACACTGGCCACTACGTTGCGCTCCAAAATTCTTTGGTAATCATCAGATTTCATGATACCGTTCACACAGTCAAGGCATCCAGTGCCAGAAGCAGCAAAGCAACCCCAAAACATATTTGAACCTCCACCATGTTTGACTGTAGGGACTGTGTTCTTTTCTTGGAATGCCTCATTTCTTTTTCTGTAAACAGTGCCATGATGTCCTTGACCAAAAAGCTCTACATTTGTCTCATCTGTTCACAGTACGTTCTCCCAGAAGGATTGTGGTTTTGTCACATAAGTTTTGGCATACTCCAGTCTTGCTTTTTTATGCCTTTGTGTCAGCAGTGGTGTCTTCCTGGGTCTCCTTCCATAGCGTCCCTTTTCATTCAGATGGCGACGGATAGTGCGAGCTGACACTGTTGTACCCTGTGTCTGCAGATCAGCTTGAATTTGTTGGGAAGTTAATCTGGGTTCTGTATCCACCATTCGAACAACCCTTCGTTGTAATTTTTCAGTCATTTTGCTCTTCCGTCCACGTCCAGGGAGGTTAGCTACAGTGCCATGGGCTGTAAACCTCTTGATGATGTTGCACACAGGGGACACAGGAACATTAAGATCTCTGGAGATGGACTTGTAGCCTTGAGATTGTCGATGTTTTTCCACAATTTTTTCTCTCATATCCACAGACAACTCTTTACACTTCATTCCTCCATGCTCAGTGTCACATACAACACAAAGGTTGAATCACCTTTTCTCCATCTTAACTGGTTGCAAGTGTGATTACTATATTGCCCACACCTCTTACTTGCGAGAGGTGTGTCTAAATACAAATTAAAGGAGCATCACATGCTTGAAAAGGGGGGTGCTACCAAATATTAAGTTAAGGGTGCCAATAATTTTGGCCAGTGCATTTTTGGGTTTCTGTGTGGGATTGTATCAGATTTGACTTTTCTCCTCTGTTTTTTTATGTTGTTCCAGCGTGAACCAAAGAAATGAACATGTGAGTACCAAAACATTTGCAACTGCAACAATTTTCTGAGAGAAGGGTTGCATTTTCTGACATAATTGCAAGGATGCCAATATTTTTGGCCATGACTGTACCTGTGTCGTATATAGAGTGGGAAGAGCATATATGCTCTGGTTTAGAAAGAGAAAAGGAGAGAAAGCTACTAAAGAAGAGTTTGGCAGAATCTATAGTAGTGGGGAGGAAATGTGAAATTGTAGGGGGGGAAATCAGCTGAGCTAAACTTCTAACAAAAATTCTTTTATGTTCTTAGCATAGTGGTGTGGCACTCTTAAATTAGTGATTGACTGCTCTTTTTTGCAACTACACTGTCAAGCTATCCCAGGCTGGATCTGGCTAAATTAGGTCACTTCAAGGTGCCATGTACGTACCTTTTAGAAAGAACCTTGCGTTCACACACAGGCACTGGCAGGTTTCTGGACAAGAAACCACACCGCTCCTCAAAGCAATCCTATTTCGCCTGTTCCTCCTACTCCACCTGCTTGCCCCCACAAATGTCTTGTCTTCCCTCCATGGGTTTTTTGTTTTTGTTTAGTTGGGTGGTGTAACACTGAAATGGCATGCCACTTAGGTGACATAGTGCTGAATTCCACGGAAAAAAGGGGGAAGATGACCTTCCACATTCTCTCCTGTCTCCCTCGTCCCCCGTAGGGTAGTAGAGGAGAGCTGCAGGGGAAAAATTAAGTGTATTGGGAAATGACAGTATTGAATTGACTTGCCATCCAAATGATGTGAAATACCCACCAGTGCAACCAGGCAGTCACACATGCTGGAAACTGAATTCAAACAAAGTAATCCTACCCATACTAAAAAAACAATAGTACCTGCTAGTGATCAAAAAAGGTGTGGATAAGCATGGAAAAGTGTTGGGCTGGTTTGTAATTGCCTGTAGATTGAACCAGAATGAGCCCAAAGTGGTCCAAAACACAAAATAAATTACCATTTGATTATATCTTGAATGTGCAAAGTTTGTATTCCAAGCAATAAAGGTTCATAAGCAGGTTCTGCAGACTTTTTATATAGTGTTAGTTGTTTGGATTTGCTTTAACTGTATTTTATTTTTGTTTAATAAGAAGAATGTATTTTCAGCAAGCTTGCTTGTATTTCTCAGTTTATTTTCCCTTTAGAGTACACAATTAAACATTTGCACTTCTTTGTAGTGGACTCTGTGAATGCACACAAATGGGTTTATCCTGCGCCTGCGCAGGACGTTCGGAACTTTCTAGAGCTTAGAAAAAAAACCAGACAGTTAGTCTCCCCCCCCCCCGAGGGTATATAGGCTCCGCCTCCTCCACCTTCCTTAGTTCCTCTTTTTCCGCCGTTAGGGTAGGACGTAGGAACACTAGAGCGTGCTAAGGAAAGTATTTCCTTCTATTTACCTTACAGCCTTTCTTTTTCTTCTTTTAAGACGCCAGAACTGCCTTCCCATTTAATTTTTTCCTCGTTCTGCGTCTTTCCCGTTCCCCCCCTCCCCTCCCGGATTCCCCCCCCTTTTTTTTATGGCCTCTCGGGGCTTCAAACAGTGCTCCGTTTGCCTTCGAAAAATTCCGCTAACGGATCAGCACGATCAGTGCTTATTTTGTTTGGGGGAATCCCACCTTATCCAGGCGTGTGCCGCTTGTAGAAGTTTTTCCAAACAAGCTCTTAAACTGCGGTCTCAACGCCTCCGGGCCTTTCTCTACGAAAGAACCCTCCAGCCTGCTATGGAGGTTTCCGTTACCACCTCCCCGAACCCTCCACGTGTGGAGACACCTAAAGCAGGCGCCACTGCCTTTGATTCTTCTCAGCCTACCTTGAGTTCTGCGTCTTCCAAGCAGAAGGACTCCTCTAGACCGCCCAAGCCAGTTTCCACCAAGGCTTCCAGGTCGGCTGTGCCTTCAAAGAAGAAAAATGACAAAGCGAAATCTCAGAAATTGGCAAAGCCACCCAAATCGGCACCTTTGCCTCTTCCTGCGCCTCCTATACTACTCGAGGAATCTTCTAGAGACGACATTGGGCAATCGGATATGGAGGAGCGGATCATTCCTCCGGCCCAGGCTGCTCACGATATCATGAGCATGTCTCCGTCGTCAGGCCATTTTGCGGCTGAGGCTTTTCCCAGCGTGGCCATCGCCCCTACTAGCCCGAGATCTTCCGGGCGGGCTGATACTGACTCGCATTCAGAACAGGAGCTGCCATCTCGCACTCCTAGAAAGCGAAAGGAGAAGCGTAAGCATACCTCTCCGTATCAACCTCAGCATCCTGCGGACCAATACCGTCCACAAATGCCGGCACAGTATGGTCCTCCATTTTTCGGTCCATACCAGCCCTACCCATATCAAGGATACGGCTATCCGCCTGACTTCAGGGGACAGGCTTACCCCTCCTCAGCTTGGTACCCTTCTTCGGTTCCAACTCCTGAGACTCTACAACAGCAACAGGGGCATGTTCCCACACCCCAAATTGCTACTTCCCATAAGAGGAAGACACCGATGGCACCTTCTGCGCCTCTAAAACGGTCTAAACATTCCGCAGGCCGACCCACGGTACAGACTGCGACGATGTACTCTGGCCCAGAGGGCCATGATACAGAGCCTTTCTCTCCTTCGGTACACTCTGATGCTGAACCAATACCGAGAGACATGGTACCAATATCGCACCGTCCCTCCTCATTGGTATCTGAATCTTCCCATGACAACTCTTCAGCTTCTTCGGAATCTGATGTACCTGATGGTGGTGCTCCGAGTACTTCTTCACAATACCCATTAGAAGACTACTCGTCCTATGCTCAACTTATATTGCGCATGGCTAAGATTTTACACCTAGATGCGCAAGTTCCTGAGCAACAAACAGACCTTGTCTTCCACGATATGGAGCAGGACAAGTCATCTCCTCCTAGTCTTAGCCTCATTCCAGCACTCCTTGACTTGGTAAAGGCTTCGTGGGATAAGTCGCCTGCGACTCTCCAAATCCCTCGAAAAATCGACCACCATTACAAGACCCATGGTTCCGACTCGGATTTCCTGACCAAGCATCCCATGCCTAATTCTATTGTGGTCGAGGCTACCCAGTACAGATCCCGCAGCAGGTCTTCTGTTACACCTGTCAATAAAGACGGCAGAAAAAATGACGCCCTGGGCAAAAAACTTTATTCCCTTGCGGCTCTACTGATTAAGATTTCGAACTACCAAGCCGCGATGGGTGCTTATCAAAAGCACCTATGGGATAAGATTGTTCCCATTTTACAAAGCCTTCCTGAGCCATCCAAGACCGAACTCCTCAACGTCTACGAGGAGGCTAATACCCTTACAAGACAGCAACGAGTAGCAGCAAAGCATACAGCTGAAATTGCGTCCAAATCCATGCTTACAGCAGTAGCAGTCCGTCGCCATGCCTGGCTCGGAGCGGCGAACATACTGGACGATACAAAGACCAAAATCGAGGATCTTCCCTTTGATGCGGATGGCCTCTTTAATTCCAAGACTGATGATATTATGGAAAATATCCATAAAATGCGGAAGACCGCAAAGTCCTACATACCATACCAACCGTATCGGTATCAGAGACCTACTTACAAAAAGCCTGCTTACCAAGCGTCTTCTCAGTACCAACCATTTCGGTATGGTAGACAGCAGCAACACGACAGGACCTTCCAGTCATCTCAGTCCAACCCTTCGACTTTCAAGCAGCAACAATACCAAGGACACAAGCAGTCCTTTCGTAAACCTCAGCGCCGGGGTAAGCAATACAACTAACTACCCCTCTGACCGGACTAGACTCTTTCCATTTCTTTCCGAATGGAAACGTATTACGACTGACAAATGGGTCCTAACCATTATTGAGAAGGGTTATTCTATAGAATTCTTCCAGCTCCCTCCATCAAATCTCCCTAAGACCACCCCCTTTTCGGTAGCTTTACAGGAGGAAATTTCATCCCTCCTAAGCAAGGGGGCGATCGTCAAGACCCCACATGCTGAACTACACGGGGGTTTCTTCTCTCGGTACTTCGCCGTCCCTAAAAAGGATGGAGGTATCAGGCCCATCATGGACCTCAGAGAACTCAATCAGTTTATCATTTACAGGACGTTTCGAATGCTAACACTCGACTCCATTCTTCCTCTTCTCTCACAGGGAAGTTGGTTCGTCACCATCGACCTCAAAGACGCTTATTTTCACGTCTCCATTCACCCTTCTCATCAACAGTATCTCCGGTTCCGGTTCCACCGCACAACCTACCAGTTTGCTGCCCTTCCATTCGGGCTCTCCACGGCCCCTCGGACATTTACCAAGTGCATGGCCCCTGTAGTGGCTCACCTTCGCACCAAGGGAATAAAACTCTTCCCTTATATCGACGATTGGTTCCTGGTAGCCTCATCCTACCACAAAGCCGTCGCTGCTACAAATACCACTCTTGCGACCTTAAACAAGCTAGGTCTCGTGATCAATCAAGAAAAATCCCTTTTGGTACCATCCCAGCTGGTCAATTACATAGGAGCAACGCTAGATGCGACCCGAGCACGGGCATTCCTGCCCTACCAAAGAATCCAAAAGATTCGAGACGCAATACAACGGTTTCCACCCCTGGCTACCGTCACCGCATTCTACGCTCAGCATCTACTGGGCCTCATGTCATCCACGACGGCAGTCGTCCTTCATGCCAAGCTCGAAATGCGTCCGCTCCAGTCCTGGTTCCTGGGCGAGTTCGATCCTTTAACGGACTCCCCACGGAAAAAGTTGCAGGTTCCGTCACATGTAGCGAAGCATCTCATCTGGTGGACGATTCCGCGCAATCTGTCCGAAGGAAAACCCTTCCAACCTCCTTTCCTGTCCATACAGGTTACAACCGACGCCAGCCCTTCGGGCTGGGGCGCTCACTGCCAAGAGCTCAGGATTCACGGGTTATGGACACCGAGAGAAAGGTCTCTCCATATAAACCAGCTCGAATTGCTCGCCATCATGAAGGCTTTTCGAGCCTTTCTTCCGCGTATAAAGGGACAATCAGTGCAGCTTGTCACGGACAATACCACAGCTATGCACTATATCAACCGACAAGGTGGGACTCGATCCCTACCGCTTCTCCATCTCACCATGCGATTTTGGGACTGGTGCCGTACCCATCATATTTTTCCACAAGCGATTCATATCGCTTCAGAGGACAACTATCTAGCGGACCACCTCAGCCGGCTCCGTACCAGGACGCACGAATGGTCCCTCGACGAGACGGTTTTTCAAGACCTATGCCGTCGATGGGGTCAACCCACCATAGACCTCTTTGCATCTCACCGCAATGCCAAATGCCGCAAGTTCTGCTCACGAGCAGGCAGGGACACCGCGTCACTCGGAGACGCTTTCCTCATTCCGTGGTCCGGAGAACTCACTTACCTGTTTCCTCCCATACCGATGCTCCTCAGGACAATAGTCCGGATCATTCAATACCAGGCGAACGCAATACTCATCGCTCCGTGGTGGCCACGACAACCCTGGTTTGCCCACCTCCAAGGAATAACGGAGGAAATATTCCACTTACCTCTAATACCGTCCTTGCTATCCCAGAACGACGGGGCCCTTCTCCATCCAGATGTCCGGTCTCTTCACCTGACGGCGTGGAGGATAACCCCGAATTCCGTGCGATTCTAGACTGCTCTCGAAAGCCGTCGACTTCTCGCCTATACCGTAACAAATGGAAATCTTTTACGAAATTCGTTCAGTCCAAAGGACTCCAATCAGTCCCAGTTACACTCTCAACCTTACTTACCTTTATACTGCATCTATTCAATCTCGGACTCGCACACTCCACCATTAAAGTATATATTTCCGCGATCGTTGCTCACCAGCCATCTCACTCTAGCTCCACCAGACTGTTCTCCCACCTCACGGTTAAAAGATTCCTTAAGGGCCTGCAAAACATCAGGCCGCCCTCTTTACCCATTGTACCTCAATGGTCGCTTCCACTTGTCCTTGATGCGCTTACCAAGCCTCCATTTGAACCCATGGTGACCTGTAACGAGAAATTGCTTTCTCTCAAGACTTCCTTTTTAGTGGCCATAACCTCTGCCAAAAGGGCTAGTGAACTGTCAGCTCTTAGGTCTGACCCTCCATACCTACAAATGCATCCCAATAAAGTTACTCTGTACTTGGATGTCTCATTTCTTCCCAAGGTTGTATCAGACTTCCATTTGAATCAACCGCTGATACTTCCTACATTCTTTCCATCGCCGTCCACTCCGGTCGAGCGCAAGCTCCATACCCTGGATGTCAGACGGGCTATTGCCTTCTACATGGACAGAACCAAGCACTTTAGACGCTCTTCCCGTCTCTTTGTGTGCTACCATGGACATAACAAGGGTGCTCCCGCATCCTCTCAGACAATATCGAGATGGATCATGCAATCCATACAAATGGCTTACCAGCTTGCAAACAAACCGGTACCGGACCAACTTAAAGCTCACTCCACCAGAGCTATATCTACGTCCACCGCTCTTCATCGCGGTATTCATATTCAAAACATCTGTAAAGCGGCTACTTGGTCCAATCCTCTGACGTTCGCGAAGCACTACCGCCTCGATGTCAGAGCTAAAAATGATGCTGCCTTTGGAAGGGCGATACTGTCATCCCTGATACCGTGACGGCCCTCCATCCGGTGAGTCAGCTTGCTAATCACCCATTTGTGTGCATTCACAGGGTCCACTACAAAGAAAGTTAGGTTACCTACCTGTAACCATGGTTCTTGTAGTGGTTCTCTGTGAATTCACACATCCCTCCCTTCCTCCCCACTGTCCGTCACGATACCAGGTCATTATACCTACTCTCTAGTAACGGCGGACATAGGGAACTAAGGAAGGTGGAGGAGGCGGAGCCTATATACCCTCGGGGGGGGGAGACTAACTGTCTGGTTTTTTTTTCTAAGCTCTAGAAAGTTCCGAACGTCCTGCGCAGGCGCAGGATAAACCCATTTGTGTGAATTCACAGAGAACCACTACAAGAACCATGGTTACAGGTAGGTAACCTAACTTTAGATTTTTCTAGGCTTGATACTGTACTTAGTAGAATTACAAAAATGTCTCAGAGCAGTTTAAGTTGTGTGCTCCTGGTCTGAATTGTGAAGGTTTGGTTCTGGTTCGGATGGGAAGTGAAGACAAGTGACATTACTGTAGGTAGTAAAGAAAGCTGGCATACTTTCTTAAAGCTACTTGCGAGAAAGACATCCACAAGAAATCAGGCCTTGGCTGTGGCACCATCCCTATGGAATGGGCTCCTAGTGGACCTGGCCTGGTTCCCTCCTTCCCTGCCTTTAAAAGGATGTTATAAATTAGGCTGTCTGAAGAAGCCTTTAGGGACATCCTTGGCTAAATGCTTTTCTAGATTTTTGCCTTGCCATTGTTTGAATTTGCTTAGTTTTACATGTAGTTGTATCGTTTGTTTGTTGATTTCTTGATTATTTTGTTTTCATTTGATAATTGATGTCTTTTGTTTATTATATTATATTACATTGATTTTTTCCTTTGATGTAAACCATCCAGAGTAGCGTCTAGCACTAATCAGGAGGTATACATGTTTATGAAAGACAGATAGAAAGACAGAGAGACCACCAGCAATGGTAGATGTTCCAGTACTCCAGATGTTGTTGCAATTGTCACGAGCTCTGATTGGCATAGTTAGTGAGGAGGGGTGATGGGTATTGCACTGCAACAACATTTGAGGGGTCGCACATTACCATCTCCGTCTTGGAACATTTAGGTGCTCGTGCTCTAGGCAGAACTCCACTCTGGAATGACTCTGCTGGGTTATTACAAATAACATATAACTGGTCACACTATATGGCAGTCAGAATACAGGAAAATAGCAATGACCCTGAAACAGAAATATCCCCTTGAAAAGGAAAGCCTGGCTTCCTTTGCAGACTGTGAGCAACAACTGCAAAGTTACTATATTGTAAACAGATGACTTGGAAAAATTCCGGAGGAATCTGTAGGGTACACTAGGAGTTCTAGGAGACATATTTGGAAATTCATATGTGCTTTATATGTCCTGTAGTTCGTAACAGTGAAATTAGATGAGCCAGAAACAGTGAAATGAGAGTGCATACCTTTCATTCATCCATTTGAAAATCAGCAGTGCTTAAGAAGGTAAACTAATCATACGTATTAAACTTGTGAACGTCAAGATGGAGTTTCTGAAATGTAGATAGATTGAAAAATCTGGAGCTATGACTATTACATGTTACTGAGTAATTCCTCCTTTGTATTCTCGTGTAAGACTTTTCTATTTGTAGAATACTTCAGTTAGAAATAGATAGAATATCTATTTCACGGCACTAGTTCTGCTAGGAAATTAGCCAACAAAAATGACTAATACACATTATTTAAAAAAAAAACCCTGCTTTTATATATCTGTGTTAATTACTTGTAATCCAAAAGAGATAATAAGTAACATTTATAAAGCTTCCTGACCTGGTTGCTTGGAGATAATTTTTATTCATTACAGGCAATCAGACACACTATAAACCTGATTTGGTTTGTTGCTGTTTCTCAAATTAGGGAGGAAGTTGTGTTGTTATAATGCCATCAAGTTGCATCTGACATCTGGTGACTGTTACAGAGTTTTCAAGGTATGTAAAATGTTTGAGGGGTTGGTTGCCCATTACCATCTCCATATTGGCTTACTACTGTTGTCTTCCACAAGTTTCATGGCCAAGCAGAGTTTGAATCAAAGTCTCTGGGTACTAGTCTCATTGTCTCTTTCATAGTAGTAGTTCTGGTTGGTATTACTATAGGCATGGCATTTTAGATTTCTTCCATTCAGCCCTCAGAATTCTCCAGAAATTCCTGCAGACAGAATTCTGGGGGCTTTAGCCAAGAAATTGAAGTCCTGATAAGAGTTTTCAATTACTTACAGATGAGGAATGAGGGCTCTGTCAGCTATTTTGTTCCTGTGAGGAAGACAGAGGAAATAGGTGGAAGGGCTAAACTCTGTTGGTGTTGCAACAGGTAAGAGACTGATAGTTTTTTGAGAGGCATTTTACTGAGTCTAATAGGCAGAGAGACTACCAGTCCCCCAATCCTTTTCAACTCCCACAGATCTTAGCCCCTTCTGCCATTTCCTCTGTCTTCTTCACAGGAACAAAATGGCTTCATTCTTCAGGTGTAAGTGATTGAAAATTCCTATCAAGACATCAGTCTTGGCAAAAGCACCCAGAATTCTGGCTGAGGGAATTCCTGTCGAATTCTGAGGTTTAAGTCCAAGGAATCTGAAAGGCACATGCCTAGGAATTGCAATATTGTATTATTATTTTTTCATGGCTATTATAGTGTGTGTTGTGATATTCTAGGATTATGCTTCCTCCAGAGGTAGGAGGGTATTTTGTGGCATGCAGTGGTGCATTGTTCAGTTTTAGAAACTTAGATTTAGAACCTAAAGGCTTTCTTTAGGTAATAATGGCCACACAACTATTCCTGCAATGTGCTGTTATAGAACTCCCATTAATGTAACAACACATTATAGTTAATATCTTATGATGTTATTTGACAGGGCTTTGATAATGTTGAGAGTATTCTTACTGTTGTCATAAGCAATGTTCTACATCTGTTAGTAAATATCTGTATTAATTCAAAACAAGATGTACTGAGCTTCAAGCAGAAATTTAAGAATTCCCAGTAGTACTCTAGTATTACATAACTTGTAGCAATATGCATGTAATCATTAATGTGGCATATAATAAAAGCAACAGTCTGTCTCTTTTAAAGTCTAGACTGTGATTTGTAATCTTTCCCACTACGTGCCAACTGAGTCTTTCAGCCAAACTGTAATTGAAGGCCTAGAACTATGAAATGCTTTCTAAAAAAGAAGAAAAGAAAAGAAAATGGGGGAGAAAAGTCAGTTCCCTAAGCATTTCTTTTATATTTCAATGAGGGTAGATTGATTTCAGAACGAGAGCAAAAATGCTGATTTAAATCAAGTGTCTTGTTGTCCAATTTATATATCATCTGAATGAGCATGCCTATTAATAAACTGCTACATTCCAATACTGTGGCTGAAATCCTGTTGCTTAGCATAGTGCATCACGCTAGAATAGCTCTACTGAATCAGTAGTGATTGGTGAGTCAACTTCTCTGTAAGTTCGATTTATTCAAATGTGCCTATTCTAGTAGTGACTTTCTATGCTGAAGTAAGTCACAGAATAGGCCCATTTGAATCAGTGGAACTTACGGAGGAGTTGACTCACCAAATTCGCACTGATTCAGTTCAGTGGTCTTATTCTAGTGCAGTTAGAATTGCATTAAACTTAACAGAATTGTGCTGAGGCAATCAATCAGGATATTTTTAGTGATCCTTCCTTTCCTCTGCAGCTGCTCATGCCATGTGTGTGAAAAGCTGCTTTGAAAGGTTGTGGACCTGTGGGAGGTGGCTGGAGATATATGGAATAGCAATCTGCAGAAACCATCACCCCAGCCTCTTTTTCCAGTGAGCAGCTGCATGTTGAATCCCTCCATGAATTGAAGGTGTCCTTCCAGGTGTCCTTCCAGTTGAAAGCATTTATGGATCCAGCCCAGTGGTCTGCCCAAAACCAAAATAGAATAGTTATGCTGTCATTCACATCATGCAGTCCATGTGCCTTTGCACTGTAGGCGGGCTTGGAAATGGAAGAACAACTGTGAAATTAAAATTTTTCTTTTTGACTTTTTTTTTCTTTTATAAAGACAATGTTCAAGAATATGTACCTAAATACTCCATGCTCAGAAGTTTTCAGAAAAGATGGCTGGTAATTAATTAATAGGTATTTTTTCCCCAAGAAATAAGAAGATTTGTATGTGCTTTTTGAATGAGAGTCGAAGGCTGAAATCTTTTACCTGCTTACCTAGAAATAAGCCCAGTCAATAAGACTTATTTTTCAGTAGACAAGTAGAAGATTATACTATAAATTTTTATATTTAACATAGTAATATATATTATCTACTCTGTTGCTTGTTCTGTTTGACCTCAAAGTCAAGTATTTCTGCTGCTTGTTTGTTTTCATACTGAGAAAAGCAAGCATTTGACTCAGTGAGAATTCAGGGAATCATATCTTGGCTTAATATGCCAAAATATGAATGAACTTCTTGACGCTGAGTGGACAGACTGGGAAATTGTTAGCTGAAATCCTGTTTGTTGCATAAGCCGAAGCGTAACTTTCCATCCATGCCTCCCTGGTAAACAACTGCTACCACGATTCTTGGGGAGTGGCGGGGGGTTGTACGTGTGTGCATGCATGAGGCCAGCATGTGCACCTGAAAACCGCAACAACAGCAGTTTGTTTACGAAGGAAGAATGGAGAGAAAGTTACTCTTGGGTTTACCCTTAAAGCGAGATTTTAACCATTAATTAATTATAGTCCTTTGGCTCTTGTAAAATGGAAAACTACAAGACATCCTGGTCTCTAGCTCACACAAAGGGAAGAGTAAAGGGACCATGTAGGCAACCAAAATACTTGTTTATGTTAAGCTAAGGTATGGTCATCAAAACATTGTTAATTTATTTGATAGTCACACATCTAGTTGTAAGAGAAGATTTATTTATCTACAAATTTATATACTGTCAGGTATATAGACTTAAACATGTTTCTGTGTAGTAAATTCAGATATTTTAAATAATGTAATTTAAAGACTGTTAGACGTAATTTTTTTAAATTAAATGAGAAAATAATTTAATATTCTGATTATTTTAAGTAATCCATCAGGTATTTTATAGTGTATATTTTGTTTTCAAATGTGTAATTGTATGTAGCAATGGGTGAATCAATATTTAAACCAGTCTGCCAGACAGCAGACTGGTTTGAAGCCCATTTGGAGGAGTTGATGCCAGCCATCGAGGAAAACAGGAGAGCTCTAGCAACATACAAAGCCCATCCTAGTGAGTACAACTTGCAGGTTCTTCGAGTTGCTTGTAGCAAAGTCCAACAGACTGCCAGGAAATGTTCTAACGATTATTGGCTTCAGCTCTGCTCTCAGATACAGATAGCAGCAGACACAGGTAACATCAAGGGAATGTATGACGGTATCAAGCAGGCTTTAGGTCCAATACAGAAGAAAACTGCTCCTTTGAAGACTGCTACAGGCGTGATCATCCAGGACCGAGCACAGTAGATGGAACGCTGGGTGCAGCACTACTCTGAGCTATATTCTACAGAGAATGTAGTAACCAAAGAGGCATTAAATAACATCGAGTGCCTGCCTGTCTTGGAAGAGTTGGACAGCGAACCAACTTTAGCAGAAATAAAAGCAGCCTTGGATTCCCTTGCCTCTGGCAAGGCACCTGGAAAGGATAACATCCCTGTTGAAGTGCTGAAGTGCTGTACAGAGACCATCACCACTGAGCTGTATGAAATCTTTTGTCTTTGCTGGAGGGAAGGTGGAGTACCACAGGACATGAAGGATGCAAACATCGTCACATTGTACAAGAACAAAGGCGACAGGGACGACTGCAATAACTACCGTGGCATCTCTCTTCTCAGCGTTGTAGGGAAGCTGCTTGCCCGTGTTGTGCTGAAGAGGCTCCAGGTGCTTGCAGACAGAGTCTATCCAGAATCACAGTGTGGATTTTGAGCTAATAGATCCACCGTTTACATGGTATTTTCCCTCAGACAGTTGCAGGAGAAATGTAGGGAACAACGACAGCCACTCTTTGTGGCCTTCGTAGATCTTACAAAGGCCTTTGATTTGGTTAGCAGGGACGGCCTTTTTAAAATACTTCCCAAAATTGGATGTCCACCTCGACTCCTTAACATCATCAGGTCCTTTCATGAGGAAATGAAGGGCACTGTAGTTTTTGCTGGCTCAACATCAGATCCCTTTGACATCCGAAGTGGAGTGAAACAGGGCTGTGTCCTCTCGCCGACTCTGTTTGGGATCTTTTTTGCTGTCATGCTGAAGCATGCTTTTGGAACTGCAACAGAAGGTGTCCGGACTAGATCAGATGGAAAGCTCTTTAATCTCTCTAGATTGAGAGTGAAGACCAAAGTCCAACTGAAATGTATACGGGACTTCCTCTTTGCCGATGATGCGGCTGTTGTTGCCCATTCTGCTGAAGAGCTCCAACAACCTATGAATCATTTTAGCAAGGCCTGCCAAGATTTTGGACTAACAATCAGCCTGAAGAAAACACAAGTTATGGGCCAGGGCGTGGACTCACCTCCCTCTATTACCTTCTCTACACAAGAATTGGAGATTGTTCATGATTTTGTATACCTTGGCTCAACGATCTCTGACACTCTCTAGATGTCGAGCTGGATAAACGCATTGGCAAAGCAGCTACCATGTTCTCTAGACTCACAAAGAGAGTATGGCTTAATAAGAAGCTGACAGCATATACCAAGGTCCAGGTCTATAAAGCTTGTGTCCTGAGCACACTCCTGTACTGCAGTGAGTCCTGGACCCTTTGTGCACTGCAGGAGAGGAAGCTGAACACATTCCATATGCGTTGTTTCTGACGCATTTTTGGTATCACCTGGGAGGACAAAGTTCCAAATAGAGTAGTCCTAGAACGAGCTGGAATTTTTAGCATGTATACATCACTGAAACAGCGACGTCTACGTTGGCTTGGGCATGTTGTGAGAATGGCTGACGGTCGGATTCCAAAAGATCTCCTGTATGGAGAATTAGTGCAGGGAAGGCGCCCCAGAGGGAGACCACAGCTGTGATACAAGGATATCTGCAAGGCCTTAGGAATGGACCTCAACAGATGAGAAACTTTGACATCTGAGCATTCAGCCTGGACGCAGGCGGTGCAGCATGGCCTCTCCCAATTTATTTTATTTATTTATTTATTTATTTCATTTATACCCCGCCTATCTGGTCTTGCGACCACTCTAGGCGGCTTCCAAACAACAAATTTGAAGAGACACTTGTTCAGCAGGCCAAGGCAAAGAGGCAGTCCCGAAACCGGCAAAACCAGGGACCTGGACAGGGGACAGATTGTATTTGTCTTCAGTGTGGAAGGGATTGTCACTCTCAAATTGGCCTTCTCAGCCACACTAGACGCTGTTCCAAGATCTCTATTCAGAGCACGTTACCATAGTCTCTCGAGATTGAAGGATGCCTACAATTTCATCTCATGTTAGCATTTTAGATGCATTCTTACATACACACACACACACACACACACACACACACACACACACGGGTGTGTGTGTGTGTTTGTAAAAATGCGTCTAAAATGCTAACATGAGATGAAATTGTAGGCATCCTTCAGTCTCTCTCTATATATATAGATGAGGGGGACTATTATGGAAGTGCAAAAGCCAGTAAATAACTTATGTTACAAATTCCATGTTGTTTGTGAAGGTATTGCTTGCTTCAGTCAGTGTTGAGGTTCATAGCTACCAACGATGTAGTCCTTAGAGCAATGATTCCCAGCCTTGGGTCCCTATATGTTCTTGGGCTAAAACTCCTAGAAGCCTTCACCACTAACTGTGCTCTCCAGGATTTCTGGGAGTTGTAGTCCAGGAACATCAGGGGACTCAAGGTTGGGAAACACTGCCTTAGAAGATTGGACTGGGACGTGAGAGACCTGGCTTCAACTTACATGACTGGTTCAGAAACTGAGTGCAAAAAAACATTTTGGCTTTTAGTGTCTGGCTCTAGTAGTGAGATCTGTATAAGGAGTTCCTCTTGGGAGATTGTGAATAACATGTGCAATACTCTTGCAGATGGTAAAGGTTTCAGTAGCAGTGCTCATCTCTATTTTGGCATGCTGTTGGGGACTGAAGCTCTCATAGACTAGGGTGACTAAAAAAAAAGAACATTACCACTAGAAGAAGCTAAAGGCCTTTATAGTCTAGCACAGCGGTTCTTAACCTTTTCTTTTCCATGGACCCCCTTTAAATATATTTTGTTGCTGCCCACCATCAAGACTGAACTCAAGATTTAAAACCCTAAAGTGCATCAAATTTCCTTCCTTCCTTCCTTCCTTCCTTCCTTCCTTCCTTCCTTCCTTCCTTCCTTCCTTCCTTCCTTCCTTCCTTCCTTCCTTCCTTCCTTCCTTCCTTCCTTCCTTCCTTCCTTCCTTCCTTCCTTCCTTGTATTTTAACTGCAAAAGTTCATAACATTTTTTCAAGCCTTCGTGGACCTCCTGTAAGGACATTGCAGCCCCTCGGGGGTCCACAGATCAAGAACCTATGGTTTAGCACACTGTTGCCTGTAGCAGTGAGCCAAATACCTACAGGAAACCCAAAGCAAGACATAAAGTCAATAGCCCTCTTCCATTGCTTAGTCCCACGAACTGTATTCATTTGTTGTGCCTCTTATCCTGGAGATAGTTCCTAACCGTGATCTCTCCCCCTCCCCTCATGAAGGCCAAGTCACTAAAAAACAGAACATCTGCATTGGCTTTATTCACATGAAACACTAAACTGCGATTTAACATTACAGTGATGAACCTTTAGGTTCACTTAATTGATTCACAATCAGGTGCACTGCAGTTTTCAAAACAGCGATGGAATATTTGGGAGATATTAAAGGAAATTTTGTTTATCATTGAAATATTGAAACAACTGATTATTTATTCAGTCTACGCTCTGTACAACACCACATTTTATTCTGCAGTTTATTTCAAAATCATGTAACATAACGCAATTTTACAAATCTCAGGTTTTTTGCTGTTCCCTTTAAATACAGTGTCACCAACAAAGCTTGAAAGATGGATTATTTGATCTTTTAATTGCATTTTAGGGATGTAATATCAAAGGCACAATGAACATGCAGCTAAAAGATTAGTTCTGTAACTTGAACTGTAACAGTTTGCCATAATATAGTTGTAAGATGTTTCTCTTAATATGGTAAAGGAGCAAAAGCTGCTGTTTGTTGAAAGGAAAAAACATCTTTGCCAACTTTGAAGAAAAATATTATTGTAAAATGTTCCTTTTAAGGGAACAAAATAGAACCAAATATGCTTCAAGAATAAACATGTTTCAACAACCATTATCATTATAGAAGAAGAGTGCTTCAGATATACATCTGAATTTATTTACTCTGAGCCTGTTCAGTTTCAGATAGGTAGATGGCAGCTGTAATTTCACTATTAAAGAAAAGTGTTTGGGATAAAAATTATTAGAAACTCCATTCTGGATTGCTGCAAGAGGGACGTTGGGCATGTATAAAGGCACTGTGGCACCATGGCTTTGGAACATCTGAGTTCTTGCCTTTAATACAACCACCTAATTACAGAGGCTGCCTCCTCCTCCTCCTCCATCATCTTTTTCTTGTTAAATCTGCTAATTAAAACTTCCTGCTCCAATGTTTAAATTTTGTTCACCTGAAAGACATATGACTTTGTACGAAGAAAATGTTGTTCCTGTGAGCCTACTAGTTTGTTTCTAAAACTTGAATCTTACTTATTTAGTTTACTTTACTATCAAGTAACATTCTTTTAATAATTTGCACGGCATTATTATTCTAAATATGCCTTTGAATCAAGCATGGTTAAATGTGGATGGCTGCGCTTATGCAGTAGAGTTCTGTTCTACAGAAGCATTATTGGTGAGCATGGGTTTTAAATACATCAATAAGCTCTATTATATAATGTAAACAAAAGTTAACCAGTTACTCCTTGGCATTCTGACTGTCCCATGTTGTGCTCTTACTTTTCCAATTCATACCTTTTAAATGTGAAAATATTTATTGTGCTGAGAAACATACTGACACAGAGAATAAGAACAGAAAGTGTAAATTAAATTAATGAAGGTCAAAGAACAGATGCTAACATTAAAGTCTGAGAATGTCCAATAAAAATAAGCCAGAAAAAGGGAATCTAGATGTGGAATTAACATCTGCTTAGCAGCTGTGGAATCCATCCATTTGAACATTTAAGATGTGGCACACTGTGACTTTTATTTCTTTAGATTTATATTCATCCTATTCTGAAGATTTACAGTGTAAATTGTGTGATGCTTTATTCGTCTTTTCCCCAGTTTTTTTGCCTTTCCTCTTCAACAGTTCAGCTAATCCCAAGCAATTTTCATGTAGTAATAAACAGAACTCCTTTCTAGTATCTTTCCTGAGCTTGCTAAAGAGACAAGAAATCCAATTCACAGCTAAAACTTTATCTTCTCATCCCAACAATTCCTATCTCTGATTTGGATTTTTGTAAAATTGCAACTCACTTTTTCAGATCACTGATTTTGAGACATATGTGTTTACACATAAAAAATGGAAGATGAATGGCTATTTTGGCATGCTGAAGTTGGTATATTAAAAGTTTCTGTAGCTTCATTTAGAAAAAAAAATTGAGACTTCTTTAATAAAATAATTTCCAAGCAAAGTTTTGGATTATATTTAAACAATACCAAAAGCACAATCTTATCTTTACTCAGAAATAAGTCCTCCTTTGTTCAGTAGGGACCACTGTCAGGCAAGGTTGAATAGGGTCGCAGCCTACATATACTTCATTGTTGTGTCCTCCTTTATATAAAATATTCTAACTTCAAGTACTTTTCGTTGTTAGAAAATTGCTTGAAATATTTACACAGCTTGAAAAAACACAATATGAATATGTTTAAAAGTGAAGTTTACTAGATAGAAGTTGAGGCAGAACCATTTTATCCTACAGCATTGGGGTTTCCGCCCAGGAAGGCTATATTGCTGCTACTCTGTCCCCTGCTTGCAGAATACAGTTTAGGAAGCTTTCATTTCAAATAAGTGTGTGGGTAGGAAATAGGATGTTATACCTAAGAAGATAGTGAAAAGTTGGCTTTTATTTCCACAGCAGTGACTGTGGATTATAGCAAGCATAGAAAAGGCTTTACTAGCTGATCACTCCCATTTGGTATCCCAGACTTAAAATATTTTCTGTCTTCTGTTGGGGTGACTCATAGGAATTCAGTTTGGATTATTTGAGGGGGTGGGTGAGGCTACAATCCTCAATGTTTTAATTTTTCATTAATATGCGTTATGACTAATTGATTAATTTTTCATATTGAATTTGTTTATGTTAATCAGCCTTATCATATAATTGATTAAATATTATAGTCTTAAAAGTTTTAAAATTCTTTGGTTACATAAGAAAGATATGTAACACCCAAATGTTTTCCAGTATTGTACCAGACCAGTGGCAGATCAACTGAGGTGTCAGTAGAGAATGTTCTAGCATTTTAGACTAAACATACAAATTAAAATCTTGCATGCCTTTGTGTCTTTGCTTTAGTATGTTTGACATTCCTTTTGCAGACATCTCAAGTGTGGGAAATTTGACTTGCAATGGCCAAAATCCTGTTGCTGTGAGAAGTAAATTGCACTAGAGTAGGTCTGTTGAATCAATGGGAATTTAGTAAGTTGACTCCTCTTAAAGTACCATTGATTCAAATGGGCCTACTCTAAATAACTTACTGTGCTGAAGTAATGCAGTAGAGTAGGCCCATTTTTCCACTCTGGTGTATTTGTTGGCCATCTCTGATTTCCATACAGCCACAGATGGGGTTTCATTTTTTTCCTACCCAGTTGTGAAGCAATTTATAAAAGTTTCCAGAGAGGTTGCCATGTTAGTCTGCTTCAGCATGCTTGCAAAATTAAAGAGAAAAAAAGAAAATGTGGGAGAGAGAGGACAAAATACTGTCATAATTTAAAGACTAACAGATTTGTGAGTTTTTGTGGATCAAAGTCCACTTCCTCAGATCCAGCTGAATGTCTGTGGAAATGGATCCATGAAGGCTCATGCTGAAACAAATCTGTAAGTCTTTAAGGTACCAGAATATTTTGTTTTCTCCCCTTCCCCTCTTTTATTTTTTCCAATAATTAATGGGTGGTTTCTTGTACCTACATTCACTTGACAGGACCTCATTCTCAGCAAACTGTTGAATAAAATTTTTGAACCTAAAACACTTGAGATGTCCACTTACTCCTATGTAAAGCTCTTTCTTTCTTTCTTTCTTTCTTTCTTTCTTTCTTTCTTTCTTTCTTTCTTTCTTTCTTTCTTTACCTGTTACAGGTAAGCGGGAGAATTTACCACCTTGAAATCAAATCCCTGGTACTTGTCGTTTTGTAAAGTGAAGCTATCCTTAGGTTAGACTTCACCTTCCTTGTGGAAGGTGGAAGATATTGTCCTTTCATTTCCATCACTGCATAATTTTGTGCACAATTTTCTGTGTTCCACAGTCACAATTAGAGTCATAATTTCATTCTTTGGATGTATGTTGGACTGAGACTATTCATTTATTCAGTGTTAGATTGACAGTAGAAACTGAACTTGAAAGATGCTCTCGCTGTCGTTGTTTTGGAATGGTCATAAGTCTCTTGTGTTTGCACAATGGGCCTTGCTGTATATGTTGGACAGAGACTATTCATTTATTCAGTGTTATATTGACAGTAGAATCCGAACTTGAAAGATGCTCTTGCTGTCGTTGGTTTGGAATGGTCATAAGCCTCTTGTGTTTGCACAATGGGCCTTGCTGTGATAGCTGATCTCAGACCTGCCAGTACATCTGGCAGAAATTAGCTGACAAAAGAGTCAAAAAAGGGGTGGAGAAAGGGAAGTGTGGACAAGTAGCTGGGTTATGCCACATCTAAACCTCTCATAGTCCAGACTCATAGCCACTATGCTGGCATAAAGTTAGGCCAGGATCAAATTAATCCAAAGTAATTTCCAACATTTGTAGGCTGGGGAGAGATTGGATTCAGCACAGTCTCAGCTGACTTTAGTGTCCGTTCAGCCAGGCTCAGCCAGCTGGACTGTTTAAGATTGCACCCTGATAATATTAAATCATTCTGGGTGGCACAACATAATTATGCAAACAACTCCTTGCCTAACAGATTGCTGAGTACTTATTGTACTGATCTCAGGATGGAAAGCTGAGTCAACCTTGAGCCAGCTACTAGGAATGGCATTATATGTGGACAGGCTGTGACATACCATCTCTGCTAGTTTGCTGCTCACCCTTGTTTGGAGTATAAATACGTTGTCTAGAATTCAGAAAGAAGAAGTTACTTACCAGTGACCTAAGTTCTTTGAGTTGTATTCTGTGAATTTATATCTCTTCATCCGTGTTCTTCATTCTTATCTGGCTGCTGTGTTACTTGACCACCACTGCAGTTTTGGAAACTGAGAAGGCAGGAGTAATGTCTAGTGCAGTGGTTCCCAACCTTGGGTAACCCAGGTGTTCATGGACTGCAAATCCCAGAAGGCTTCACCACCAGCTGTGCTGGCCAGGATTTCTAGGAGTTGCAGTCCAATAACATCTGGGTTACCCAAGATTGGGTGGTGATCTATTTGGGATGGTGAGAGGTTACCCGCTCTAGAGCATTCTGAACAAAGTTCTGTGCTGGTGCTGATTCAAAGCTCACGTATAAATGCACAAGTGACTACTTAAGGAACCATAGTTACAGGAAAGCATTGGCTTCTGATTGATTCATTTTTATTGGTGTTTATGATGCATTGATAAACCATCCTGTCTTGATGGGTGTGACTAAAGAATTTTTTTATCAAAACATCTAAGAATGGGTGCCTTTGAACAAAATAATGAGGTTAAAATGTCATTATATATTCAGATGCTTATTACTCTTAACGTTTAAAATGTATATATAATAAGAAAATATGTGTCATCAAGTTGATTTTTACTTACTGCAACCCTTGTTGGAGTTTCCTAGATACAAAGAATTCAGAAGTGATTTACCAATCCCTTCTCCTGTTGGTGTTCTAGGACTGGTCACACAGGCTTGCTCTTCTCCCAGAAACACAATGGAGCATCAAACTGCCGATCCCTTTCTCCACAACAGGGTAGTCCAACTGCTGTGCTAAGCTATCCAACCAGCTCCCCAGTATTCCAATATATAGAACACTTTAAATGTACACTTTAATGCTTAAGTAATCACTCCCCCTTTCTCAGAATGCAGATGTAAAGTAAGGCATACAGAAAAAATGGTTGTGTATCTGTACTTCTGAAACAGAAATATATTTAAAAATTTAGAAGTCAGAATTTAAATTGGCCCTTTTAGCATTGTAAATCTGATCTGAATTGGTCTTCAGACTTCCCCAAGTAGGACTCTCTTCAGCTGCAATGTATGCAAAGTTTTAGTATTTCATTTTTGTATGTATTAGTTGAGTTCATTTGTATTAATAGAATGTTACTCTCACGTAATCTCCAGTCATATACCCAATTCTCACCAAAATCAGTGAAACAGCAGAATTTCTTTGGCTGTATCATGCCTTTCTTTTTTTCAGTTGCTGCATCATTGAGGCATACTATGCACTTAATACTTTACTTACGCTCGAGCTAATTTTCAAGTTGAACTATCTACTAATAGGTAAACTTATTGGTGTGGGTTTGTGTTGCAGAAGTAATAAAGGATATTGTCAGTCATTTTTCCATGAACTATTTAATGTGTATCTGCTTGTTGCTGCTATGGAAAAGATAAGTGTATCAGAAGGGAGGTCTTGTTAGATTGCATGTTGTTATATTTATAGCACAATAGATCCCTAGCATGATTGAAGTCTGAGTGCTTTCCATGCATCTCTGCCAATGCATCTGTTTTCTCTTAATTTATTTGCAAAGATGCCAGAATGAATACTTAGAAACTGTTTGCCTAATAGAGGAAGCATTATGAAAAGGCGTAAAGTGTATTGCACTGTTGCTGTGTCTTAATAGGAAAGAAAGCTTGAGATGGTAGTTGGAGTAACATATTGTTTTCTGCTTTGGTAAAATCCAAAAGTTGAGTAATACACCAAATACGTCTGTAATTATTCTTGTGATGTTGAATTAGTCCCATTGATTTTGATACTGCAGCTGCCATTTTACCTTAAGCAAACTATTGAGTATTAGAGGTTTTTGGAATTTGTGAACAGTGGTCCCCAGAGGTCTACAGGAATTCCCCCAGCCAGATATCTGGAGGTTTTGATCAAGAAATAAAAGTCCTGACAGATACTTTCAGGTTCTTAAGCTAATGAATTTAGACTCTGACAGCCATTTTCATTCTGTGAGAAGGCAGGAGAAATGGGTTGGCAGGGCTAAATTCATGGGAGTTACAATTGATTATAGGTCTGGTAGTTTTTTCAGGAACTTCCTATGCAGAGACTGTTACACCCATAACCTGTTGTAACTTCCACAGAGCTTAGCCCTGCCCATCCAGTTACCCTGTCTTCTCCACTGGGTGAAAGTGGTTGCCAGAGTCTGAATTCATTAGCTTAAGAAGTTGAAAACAGGACATTGTTTTCTTAATTAAAGTCCCAAGAAGTCTGGCTGAAAAGATTCCTGCAGACTTCTGAGGGCTGTAGTCCACGAATTTGGAAAAACCCATGCCCATTGAGTATGTTCCTGTTTAGCATATCTTTTAACTCTTGAAGTATCTGCTACTTAGATACATTTTTCTGAGCTGGAATCAGAATTGTTACCAATAACATTTTGTTGGGTATCCTTCTTCAGCACCCTGTCCCCATACAGAGAAGAGATGTTTTTCATGAGTTTACATGTAATAGGTCCTCAATCAATGTCTGCTCTGATTTTTAACAGGGAGGATATTGTAATATTTCCATCCCAGTTCCTACAGTCCATTGCTCTAATCTTTGGGATGGTTTCTCATCAGGACTTAACCAGAACAAAACATTTATCTGAGCCATAACAGTTCAAATTAAACCTCTGGGCTGGAGAAGCCTTTGATCTCCATTAATAGTCAGAGCACTAGAATGTACATGCAACTTTGAATGAAATCTTGCCTTCATTTTACTGTGGAGGAAGATAGTGGCAGGGTCCAGGCTATTCTACACTAATAAGAGAATATGTAGCCCCCCAGTTTCCTGCATTATAATCTTCATCCGCCCCTGTCATTAGTTATGCCTGATGGGAGTTTCAGTTGAACAACATCTTGAGGGCTACACCATCACCATCCCTCTATTTAACTGTAGTTTAGTGTGAAGTAAAAGTGTCTAGCCTCCCTCAGGTTCATTCTCTTGCCTAGGCATAACTATTAATAGCTTCTAATTTATGATAGGTAACAATCTGTCATCAGTGGTTAATCCTAAATATGGTTAGTTAAACAAACTGGATTTGTAAACCTTTGTTTAAGTTGGCTAATTTAATGTGAACCATAGTCTAAGTGAGGCAAACTCATTTTTTTGTGAACAGTAACACACCTCCAAACCAGAACTGGAAGCCATGGTTTGAACTGACTTTTCCAGTCTGGTCATAAGCTATTTAAACTTAAGAACAAATTGTTTACCGTGAAGCTGAAAGGCAGGGAAGGAGTTAAAGTTCACAGACCTAAAACACAGTTCTGTTAGGGAAGACTTTGTTTGAACCAGGTGTTTGTACTGAACTGAACACTGGAATTTGGTGCAGCACTGATCATGATTAATGGGCAAATGGAGCGGAAATACTAGTATGGAAAGGAAACACTAGTATAGACGTCATTGTGTAATTTTTAGAGTATTTGTATATTGTTTTCATGGTTTGTTTATTTGCATTGGCTGGCTGTTATATTAATCTAAATAATATAACTGGTATGCCCTTGATTATACACACCTTGGTTATTCCTCTAAAATTGATTGAATATTTGTTCTGCCATAGTGGAAACAGGGTACCTTCTGGGTGGCAGAGGAAAACAAAATTCTGGCATAATTATAATTTTACTGGCTATGGTTCCGGTTAAGCAGAAAAGTTACAGTAGAGACTATTGTAGGTTAATACAGGTAGATTTGAGCCTCTTGACCTCTTTCCTAAATATATTCTGAGTTTCTTAAGTGAATTCCGCCTATTTACAGCAACATGAATTACTTAAGTTTTATGATTTTGAAGTTCTAAGCATACTTACTGTCAGACAAATGCCATTGAACTCAGAAGTACTTCTGAGTAAACATGTTTAGCATGCACTGTTAGTTTATTGTGAAATGAAGATACTTTGGTGCCTGAAAGCAGGCACACAAAATAATAGATATGAATTTATTTATAGTTGCATATCTTAGAGTCCACCTCTGTGATATGAGTGTGTATATCTGCAGCTCTCTCTGTATGAAAGAACTTAAAGCTGAAACTCTTCCCGGGTTTCAGCAGGATAACTTCATGAACCAGTGCTGAAATGCCATTTTAAGAGGTTAAATTACTTTCTAAATGTTTCTGTGAAGGAGAAGGGAAGAGAAAAGATCAAGTTACTCATTCTGCATTCCAAAGCTTACCACTGCACTTGAAGGCTGGAGACACTTTGGCTAGAATACTGAGTTGCCAATGTCTTTAGTCCTCCCCCACTCAGGGGAGAAACCAAAAGAGATTTTCTTTTAAAGGGGGCCTGAAAAGGGGAAACAGTTTTCTTCTCTCCTGGAATGCTTAAATGTAGTTGCTGTATCTTTTATTATGCTGATTACATAATCACAGTTGCCACATTTCTTAGTGATTTCTTCTTGAAGTTGTAGCTTTGCTTGCACCTGAAAGTTTTGATTCTTTTATATTCTATGGTGATGCAAGCCAGTCCATTAACAAATTTGAGAGAGAAGCTCTTTGAGGAAATGAGCTCTAAGATGCTATGATGACCACATATCATTATGTTTGTTCTGTGCTGTCAAGTAGGAACCAACTTATAGCAACCTTAATAGAGCTTTCAAGGTAAGTGAGTTATTTAAGGAGTGGTTTTACCAGTTCCACTCCTCCAGTGACTTTCCATGGCTGAGCAGGGTTTCAAACCCTGTTTTCCAGAGCCGTAGTCTGTCATTGTATCCAGTACACCACACTAGGATCTATCATTATGTTTAAATTCATTTAAATGCAGTCAGTTATAAAGGTATTATTGTGTGTAGATAGTAATTTATTTTGTTATTTCCATAATAACAGAGGTAGAAAAATGAGCTGATCTAATTCTCTGAAGCAGGGATATATACAGTCTTGCATATAGAAATGCAGTTTTAAAATAAGTCCACTATATCTCTTCCACACAAATGTGCATGTTATCTTCACTTACAGTTAATTAATCCTGGATTTGATGGGAGTAAAGCAAGAAAAGCTTTTCTTCTCTTCAACTACTTTTAAAAAGTTTTATTCCAGTCAGGCAGCACATTCCTGTTCAGGCCATGTCCTGTAGAAACATACCTCAGATTGTTGGAGATGAGACTGTAGTGATGCCAAATTAATAGAGATATGTGAAATATCTGTTCAGCCTACTTCAGTGGTGTTCCAAACCCCTTACTTACAGCCTTGATTTGTCATTTACTTCTAGTTAGTATAGGGATGTTAAGAAGGCAAGTCAGAATATACTTGAAGGTCTCTGGATGATTTCAAATATATCTGTAAAGATTCCATCTGGGATCTACGGGGGTGCTGATAAGTATTGAGCCTTTCCCAGAAAAAAATGAGTTAGGAAGCTGTAACTGCCACACTATTCTACATATTCCCCCAGGAAGTCAATGCACTTGCGACATCTGTCCTGCAGCTTCTTAAGTCCCTGCAAATAAAATTCTTCCGACTGCTGGTGCAACCACTCATTTGCAGCATTAGTTGTCTCCAGAACACTCCCAAATCATTGTCCCTTTAGGTGTTTTTTGAGTTTGGGGAACAGATAATAGTCAGAAGGAGCCAGGTCGGGAGAATAGGGTGGATGGGACATCACTTGAAAGACTAAGGACGTCAGTTTTGCCATGGTTTCACCTGCAGTGTGTGACGAGGCATTGTCATGCAACAGGATGACACCTTTGGAGAGCTTTCCTTGATGTTTTTCCTTGATGTTTTGCCTCAACTTCGTCAATAAAGCACAGTAATATTTTGCATTGATGGTTGAACCCTGTTGGAGGTAGTCCACCAGCAGAACTCCCTTCTTATCCCAAAAAACTGTTGCCATTTGCTTCTGCACCGACCTTTGCACTCGGAACTTCTTTGGCCTGGGGGAACCACTGTGCCTCCATTCCTTAGACTGTTCCTTTGTCTCAGGATCATAACAGTAGATCCATGTCTCATCACCAGTTACCAGTTTGCCCAGGAAATCTGACTCATTTCTTGCAAAATGTTCCAAAACAGCCACCAATGACTCCACACGTTTCCTCTTTTGTTCGGTTGTCAAAAGTTTGGGGATCCACTTTGCTGCCAGCTTTCTCATTTCCAAGTTGTCGTGGATAATGGCACCAACTCTCTCACGTGATATTCTCAGATATATAGCAATACTTTTGGCTGATATTCGGCGGTCCTCCATGATCATGTCATGGATGGCTTTCACATTTGCAGGCACAGAGACCGAAACAGGCCTTCCTCTGGATTTCTCACTATCAACACCGAAATGGCCAGTTTTAAAATTGACAACCCAGCGTTTAACTGTTGCATATGAAGGGCCACTGTCACCCATAGTTTGTTACATTTCATCATGCATCTGCTTTGCACCTTTCCCTTGGAGAAACAGGAACTTGATTATGGTCCTATGCTCTTCCACATTGAACTTTTCTGGAGGTGCTGCCATGTTCACTTTGGAGCTGAAAATGAACGATAAGTTAAAATCATAGGTAGTTGATTTTTGCACCACTGAATACAGATAAATTGGCCAATACACCCTGCAATTTATAGCTTCCTAGCTCAATTTTTTCTGGGAAAGGCTCAATACTTATCAGCACCCCCTCATATAATACAAAAAAAAATCTGCACAGCTGGACTTTCTACCAATTTATTTAAAAACAATGATCACAACATGAAAGATTAAATTATATTGTTGAGATGAAGATGTGAGGAGGTGAAGTAATCAGTGAATGTTTCTGTGTGAGCCACATTAAATTATTGTAGTACAGAAAACTGATTTCTCAACTTAGCATTTGCCAAATTCCATTTGATGATCTAATAGTTGTCATAATATATTGCTGGCTTGAAATCTGCTCCACTATAAATTAACACATTGATTTCTTTATTAAGATTCAAGACCATTTTTGAAGTGAAACTCTTCTCCTTTGGGTTTGTGTGTACCGTATTTTTCTGTGTATAAGACGATTCTTTTATCTAAAATCTTTAGACTAAAAATTGAGGGTCGTCTTATACACGGAAGTAAGGGGGAAGGGATCAAAGCGCTGCAGGATCACAGCCCTTTGATCCTGCAGCCCTTTCACGGCTAGTTTCCCCCTCCACTTCCTAAGCCCCGCGGGGCTTAGGAAGTGGCGGGGAAAGCAACCATGAAAAGGCTGCAGGATCAAAGGGCTGCAATACTGCAGCCCTTTAATCGTTGGTTTCTCCCTCCACTTCCTAAGCCCCGCAGGGCTTAGGAAGTGGAGGGGGAAAGCAGCCATGAAAGGGCTGCGATTCTGCAGCCCTTTCATGGCGACAACGAAACACTTCGCCTGTCTAGTTCCCAGCTTTACACTCTGAGGAGGGATACAATGTCTCCACATTTCCTCCATGAAAAAACAATACAGAAATACTTAGAACAATTTCAATTTTGCAGTGCGACTTAATATGAGGTATGAAGATTCAAATGTTCTGAGTCTGTGGAATGAAGGAGGTCCACATCATTGTGAATCAGGTCAGACTCAAGTCTAAATTGCTTAAATTGGATCCAAAAGTGAAGCTGGGGAATTTTGTGCTGCCCTAGTTCTGATTTATATCTTGATGTTTCTTGGAATTTGATAATTCTAAGAAACATTCACTCAAATCAAAGTCTACATACATATCAGAGTAAAAATGTAACAGCATTGAAGAATTAACTTGCTGAATAAAAGTAAGGCATGTTTTTAGCAGCAGTAGCAGCTTGGGTGTCTCTGAAAGCTCATGAACACATGGGGAACTAGTAATCTGCTGTGGTTTTGATCATGTTAATTCCTGTTCAGAGCTATACTTACATAAGAACATAAGAAGAGCCCTGCTGGATCAGGCCAAGGGCCCATCTAGTCCAGCTTCCTGTATCTCACAGTGGCTCCACCAGATGCCTCTGGGAGCACACGAGACAACTAGATACCTGTCTCCTTATACCCTTCCCCTGCATCTGGCATTTTGAGGTACCTTCTTTTTAAGCCTGGAGATTATGCATCCCCATCATGGTTTGTAACCTGCGATGGACTTTTCTTCCAGAAATCTGTTCAATCCCTTTTAAAGGCATCTAGGCCAGATGCCATCACCACATCCTGTGGCAAGGAGTTCCACAGACTAACAACACGCTGGGTAAAGAAAGATTTTCTTTGGTCTGTTCTCACTCTCCCAACACTCCATTGGAGTGGATGTCCCCTGGTTCTAGTATTGCGTGAGAGGTATAAGAGCTTCCCTCTATCCACTTTATCCATCCCCTGCATAATTTTATCTCAATCATGTCCCCCCCCTCAGGTGCTTTTTCTCTAGACTAAGGAGCCCCAACTGCTGTAGCCTTTCCTCGTAAGGGAGGTGCCCCAGCCTAGTCATCATTGTAGTCACTCTCTTCTGCACCTTTTCCAGTCTTTTTTGAGATGCGGCGACCATAACTGTACGCAATACTCCAGGTACGGCCTTACCAGCGTTTTATACAATGGCATTATAATGTTGGCTGTTTTATTTTCAATCCCCTTTTTAATGATACCTAGCATGGAATTGGCCTTGTTCACTTCTTTGAACACGGAGGTTTTTTAACTGTTGTGAATACTAGACCTTCCTTAAACTGACCCTTCATGTATTCATAGAATACTTTAAATAAAGAAACACAATGGTTAGCCATCATAGTAACTTGTTGCTTTGTTATTTAACTATAAACTATACAGTGGTACCTCGCAAGACGAATGCCTCGGGCAACAAAAAACTCGCAAGATGAAAGTGTCTTGCAAGTTTTTAGGTGCCCCGCAAGACGAAGATATTTTCGTCTTGCGAGGTACGTTTTCCCATAGGAATGCATTGAAATTTAATTAATGCGTTCCTATGGGCCAAAAAATTCTGAAAAAGTCACTTACCAGGTAGGGAGCTGGGGAAGCACCATCGGAGGACTGGCGGGGGTCCCCCGCAACCGCGATCGCCACTTTCAGAGGTCCCCCGGCAGTCCTCCGATAGTGCTGGGGAAGTCTTCAGAGGCTTCTGAAGCAGGCGATCGCGGTTGCGGGGGACCCCCGCCAGTCCTCCGATGGTGCTGGGAGGACTGGCGGGGGACCTCTGAAAGCGGCGCTGGCTCTCCGCCCCCCTCCCGCCTCTCAGCTGTTCGGCGCTGGGTCTCAGAGGCTTCCCGGGGCTTGCTCAGCACGGAAAAAGGCAGGGGAAAAGGGTGGGAAATTCAAAAATGGTGCTTTCCCCCTGCCTTTTTCCGTGCTGGGCAAGCCCCGGGAAGCCTCTGAGACCCAGCACCGAACAGCTGAGGGGGGGGGGGAGCCAGCGCCGCTTTCAGAGGTCCCCCGCCAGTCCTCCGATGGTGCTGGGAGGACTGGCGGGGGACCTCTGAAAGCGGCGCTGGCCGCGGGGGGGCGCTCCTCCCCCGCGGCAAGCGCCACTTTCAGAGGCTTCCCGGGGGTTGCCCAGCACGGAAAAAGGCAAGGGAAAAGCGCCCTTTTCCTCTGCCTTTTTTCGTGCTGGGCAAGCTCCAGGAAGCCTCTGAGACCCAGCTCCAAACAGCTGAGAGGTGGGGGGGCAGGGAGCCAGTGCCGCTTTCAGATGTCCCCCGCCAGTTTTTTCGCCCATAGGAACGCATTAATTAAATTTCAATGCATTCCTATGGGAAACCACGCCTCGCAAGACGAAAATTTCGCAAGACGACATAACTCGCGGAACAAATTAATTTCGTCTTGCGAGGCATCACTGTATTAGGAAATAATGCTTTTGTCAGTTCTAAACTTAATTCCGATCAACAGGGCTTGAAAAATGCACTCGTCCACTCATTTGTGACGAGTGAAAAATGCTGCTGGATGAGTCAAAGCTCCCTCCCTGCCTGCCTCCTTCCCCTCCGACTGTCTCTCTCTCTAATTCTGCAGTCCTCCCCTCCCCCCCTCCATTGCAAAAGGAAAACTGCCCTCTTCTTGCGAGAAGAGAGTTCGAGCGGCAAATAGAGATATAGCTCTCCAGGAGAATGTAGAGTAGTCCCATGCTGGAGAATATGGAGATTCCCTGCTCCCAATTTCAACCGAACGAGGACACATCCTGGGGTGGGAGGGAACCGTGGCTCCTTAAGAGGCCGGGCACTTTTGCTTTCAGTTTTATTTTTGCTGGAGATATTCAAAAGAAAGGCATTCAAAATACAAGCTTCATCATGACCCCACAGGCACGCAGGTAATAAAGCAACCCAAGTCTGAGGGTATAAATCAGTGATTCCCAATCCCAATAAATTGCAAGGCTATAGTCCGGTCATGCTGACTGGTGAAATTTTTGACTGACTGGTGAGACATTCTAAAATTTTTCAAGCCCTGCCGATCAACATCATTCAGTTTTGATGCTGGTAGAGGAATAAAAAATGTGTTCCATGTCTTTTCATATAGGAAAGAACTACAAACCCTTAATCATTTTATTATTTCATTTTATAATTTAACTAAACTTTTAAAAAACTCCCTTTCATCCATATAGAAACAGTGGTGGTGTATAAATGTTGCTGTGATGTACAAACATAAGCAAAGACAGTGAATTACCAAAAACCAATAATCATAGTAAAAACAAAGAAAAATAGCAGATAAACACAAAATGGCCAATTAGAATGTGTTCACAAACTAAAAGGCCTTGAGTAATAATTAAGTAGTGGCAGCCCTCCTTATGTCAGCCCACATCTCAGGGAGGATGTTCTTTAGTTGGGGTTCACTCCTATAAGCGGTAGATGCTATTCATATGTGTTTACATGAATTAAATTCCTTGATTTCTGTGTTTGACTGCTCAGAGATGTATGGGAAAATTTTGTCCCTTCGATTTACTATATAGCTACTGAAATATCCCTCATTCAGTTAGAGACTTCTGAAAAAATTTTAATCCATAGACTCAATCATTTAAAAAAATCTGTATTAATTTAGAGCCTCTTCCCAGTTTACAGTCTGCAGCCTCAAAATGTGAACCATAGGGTGTCTTCTAGTTCTGCAGTTCTAAGATGAGGAGTAGGAATAGTAGGAGTAAGGAGTTCTGTTGCTTCTTTATGTGTATCTTGTTTTACTATTAACAAAAGTGTAACACAGAGAGATTAAAATAAATGAAAGCATTCCAGAAAACATGTCCAAAAATATTAATAGTAATGTTTTTAGAAGTCAGATTAAAAAAATAACACCCTTTATAAATAGTATTGTTTTTGCATTTTATAGAATCATAGAATAATGAAGTTGGAAGGGGCCTATAAGGCCATTGAGTCCAACCCCTGCTCAATGCAGGAGTACAAATAAAGGGATATCTGTTTCTTTTCTTTGGCTTTTGCTACGCACATACCTAAAGAATGTTTTTTGTTGCTTTTAGTGTCTCTAGCTAACCTCAACTCATTCTCAGCTTTTGCCCTTCTAATTCTATCCCTGACATTTGTTGCTGCTTGTCTATACTTTTCCTTTGTGGCCTGGCCTCCTTTCCACTTCCTATATGTGTCTTCTTTTTTTTCAGGTCCTCTCTGAGCTTTTTGTGAAGCCACACCAGCCTTTTTTTTTGCTGTCTCCCACCTTTTTTTCTTTTTGGAATTTTTTGTAGTTGTGCATTTAGAATTTACTGTTTTAGAAACTCCCACCTTTGCTTATTATGATCTCCTGCCATGGGGCCTTACTTACCATTGTCCTGAGTTTGTTAAAATTGGCTTTTTTGAAATCTAGCATATATATGTGGCTACTCTCTGCTTTGGTTTTCTCTGAAATCAAGAATTCTACTGTGTTTCCCCAAAAATAAGACTGGGTCTTATATTAATTTTTGCTCCAAAAAATGCAGTAGGGCTTATTTTCAGGGGATGTTTTATTTTTTTCCATGTACAACAATCTACATTTATTCAAATACAGTCATGTAATCTTCTGGTTGCTGCACAATGCTGCACAATGGTGGAGGGCGGGGATTCACTTAACTAGGGCTTATTTTGGGGGTAGGGCTTCTATTACGAGCATCCTGAAAAATCATACTAGGGCTTATTTTCAGTTTAGGTCTTATTTTCGGGGAAACAGGGTAGTAGAACAGGTTCACACTTGCCAATAGTTCCCTTTATTGCTACTTCCTCCACCAAGTTGTCTCTGTTGGTTAGAATCAAGTCAAGGCTAACTACTCCTCTAGGTTTTTTTCCTCTACTTTTTTTGGAATAAATTAGCCACACAAGCCAGGAATTTCTTGGAAGGGTCGTACTTGGCAGAATTTGCCTCCCAAGAGATATCAGGAAAATTGAAATCTCCCATCACTACTACATCATGTCTCTTTGAAATGCTTGCAGTTCATTTTTCAACAGTTTTTCCAGAGAAATGTGAAACGATAAGCTTTATTTCATTTAGTAACAATAACTGTGTGTTGTCAAGTCAGTTTTGATTTACCGTATTTTCCTGTGTATAAGATGCTACTTTTTCCTAAAATCATTAGACTAAAAAGTGAGGGTCGTCTTATACATGGAAGTAAGCTGAAGAGAGAACAAAATAGCCCATACCTTGCCTCTGCAAACAGGCTTCCTTCAATCAGGAGGGTTAGCTGCCTCTAATCAGGAGGCTTAGCTTCCTACAGTCAGGAGACTTAGCTTCCTCCAATCACGAGCCTTATGTAACTGATGTAAGCTGATGCTGAACAAACCAATTGCAACAGTGCTCAGATGCAACAGGGACTCCTAATGTCTGAGCGTTCTGAGCCCAGAGGCTGAATAAATTTAAAGTGTGATGCATAATATGACAGTACTGGTATGTAAATGTTACCTAATTACTAAATAAAATGTGTTCTGTTTTATGTTTAAAATACTGATTTCTTAATTTTGAGTTAGAAAATGGGGGGGCGTCTTATACATGGGGGTCTTATACATGGGGGTCTTATACACCTTTCCAGTGTTTCCTAGGTAGAGAATACACAGAAGTGTTTTACCATTCCCTTCTCCTGGAAGCATCCTGGGATTGTGCAGCCTGCCCATGGCTACACAGGCTGGCTTTTCTCCCAGGAGACACTGCGGGGAATCAAACTCATAACCTCTGGCTCTGCAGCCAGATACCTAAATCACTGAGCAGCAGTTCATGTAATGAAACCTTTTTTAAAGGAAGGAAAAATTAGCATATTTTACACTCAGTGAGACTTTTGTTGCTGACTTTTGTTAACAATGTCAATTTTTTCAAAATCAGGCTTGTATTTGGTTGCTTTGAGAGCTTTGCAAAGCAGCACCAGTTTCATCAATAAGTCTACTCTCATTATTAGACTCGACAAAGTATATCACTGAAAACAATATCTCAGTATTAAAATACAGTTAACACTGCCATTGTGAGATTTTTCAGAGTCAAAGGTTTTAGGGATGGAATTCCAGAGTTTCAGAACCTCATCTTCTGCAATTTCCTGCATTGATTTCTGCAATTTTCCAGTCATTAACCATTAATCTCTTTTTTACTAGTTCAACTCTTTTTTCCATGTGTCATCTTGGGTTCATCATCCCTGCCCTAAATTCAGCAGTATCAATGTAGTCACTTTATTTTTCTTTAATACGTTGCACATGGTCACTGAATTAATGTGACCTGTACATCAATCCAGTGGAACGGGCCTTTAAAATGTGTGCGCTTAGTGCCAAAAAAGAAGTCACTTTCAGTTGTTGGAAAGACAAATGCAGGCTGAAATCCTATTACTCAGCACTGCAAATTGCAGCTAAAATAGACCCATTTAATCAGTGGGAATTTGGTGAGTCAACCCCTCCCTAAGTTCCATTGATTTAATGCGCATACTCTAGTTGTGACTTACTATGCTAAGTAACAGGGGTTGAGCCACAGTCCCTGTAAATAGCCTTCTGAATATCCATGTTGAAGAGTCTGTATTTTCTTCTTGCAGAAGATGATCAAAGATTACATTAAAAATGCAGCATTCAGAAAATGCAGGGAATTTGATCAAGATTGGTCTCTCCTGTATAATACCACACTTCTAGGTAACACCAGTGTAGCGTTCTAGAATTTCTTTGTGGATGGTATTTTAGGGCACACTGTGGCTGTAAGAAGTTTAATGCAAGGCCAAATTGAAGCACAGAACATGTATGTTTCTCAGAAGATAGATATTGCATGTATCATGTCTGGGTCAGTATTGTGAGAATCAAGCTTCTGTTTTCAGTATTTCAGAGGAGTTCGATAGAAATGAAAGAACTTCAGAAAAAAGGGGCGAGCAGCCAACATCATGTTATGATTTGGGTTTTACAACTATATTTTATAATATCTGAACAATAATGGGTTTTCCAAATGACTTTTTCTATGTTGGATGTGGAAGTTAAATGTCTGCTTGTCTATACAGCAAAGTCTGATTTCGTAAATAACTGATGGTATCTGATGTTTGACCTAGATTCAGGTTTCTCCATTTTGCACAGATTTATTATTGATTGCCAAGACTATTAAACCTGTGACAGGAATAACTTAAAATGAGCACAAGTATTCTGACCTTCCTCTACTGACTATAATTATTATAGAGCTCTGAGGTATTAACCCTAATACTTCATTCTTTTACAGCTGATTATATTGTTGTCTGATCATGCTGAAAGCAAATGTTTTAACAGAATGCTGCACATGTTTACTCCTATTAACCTGAGTTAAAATCATTACTTGGTACATTCAACTTAACTAGAAAGATGTGAGCCGTGTAAAATCCACATTTAAGATTGTGAGATGAAGCATTGATTTTTATTCAGATGGCAATTTTTAGAGCATTGTATTTTTAATTGTATTTTGATTGTTTTTATCTTTTTATTGAATTCAAATTGTTATAAGCCGCCCCGAGACCTTTGAGTAGTGTGGGCGGCATATGAGTCCATATGAGCAGCCTGCCGCTGCTGCCTTCCCCCCACCATTGGCCTACCTGCCACTGTCTTCAAAACCAGCAGGAGCTGGTCCGGGCAGGCTCTCTGAAACAGGAGGAACACTCTAGCATGCAGCGTGTTAGAGGACCTTTCATTGTGTTGTTCTAATCCACTGTAGTCCAAGGGCAGGTTCTCCAACCCGCCTCTTCCTGTAAGTCGCAGGTGGCTGGGGCTCAGGCAGTAATGGCAGTGGGGCACGAGTAGTGATGGTAGCGACAGTGGTGGTTAGTATGTAGCCGCCACCACCATCTTCAGAGGCAGGAACACCAGTTCTGGTGTTTGTAGTGTTGGCGGCACGGAAATATCATTAACCTAAAAGGTACAATAGCGCAGCCTTCCTGACAACTGAAAACAAAAAGCAGTTGGCTACGTTACATGGCCAGATGGAGGTGAAAGGCAACTTTCAATAGATGCCAGAGAGAATATGTTCTAACTTTTCACATATTTGCCTTGGAAGGGTGATGGAGAGTAAGGAGAGTGCATCTGTGGTTTTTGGAGGAAGTCCTTAATAATTCACGAAGTTGTGGCTTATACAGTAGATAGTGTACAACCATTTTCTCTGTAGATGTGTGTCATACAGAGATGTGCTGTTTTCTCTTGCAGCTGTAAACCCTTTAAAAATGATATTTCAGTTATACTTATTGCTGAACTTTAGGTCTTAATGGATGGCCTTAATGGATGATGCTTAAATAAACCTGAGTGATATTTTGCTTATCAGTTTTCTCAGTTTTGTGAAAATCTACTTCTGTTGAACCCTGTCATAAGAATTATGCACTCATTTTTTAGAAATATGTATCTACACAGACAGTCTTAAAAGATCTATTCAGATAAGGTATAGATAAGGATGGGAGAAAGAAGGGCATCAAGAGAAAGGGGGACTATAAATAAGATTGATTGATTGATTGAATACATACATACATACATACATACATACATACATACATACATACATACATACATACATACATACATACATACATACATACATACATTGTTGTTGTTTAGCCGTTAAGTTGTGTCCGACTCTTCGTGACCCCATGGATCAGAACACACCAGGCCCTCCTGTCTTCCACTGCCTCCCGGAGTTGGGTCAAATTCATGTTGGTAGCTTCGATGACACTGTACAACCATCTCGTCCTCTGTCGTCCCCTTCTCCTCTTGCCTTCACTCTTTCCCAACATCAGGGTCTTTTCCAGGGAGTCTTCTCTTCCCATGAGATGGCCAAAGTATTGGAGCCTCAGCTTAAGGATCTGTCCTTCCAGTGAGCACTCAGGGTTGATTTCCTTCAGAATGGATAGGTTTGTTCTCCTTGCAGTCCAGGGGACTCTCAAGAGTCTCCTCCAGCACCACTTACCGACCTACCTACAGGAGTACCTCGGTTTACAAAATTAAATCCGGGACGTTACGTAATGCGGAAATTTCGTGATCCGATATGCGGATTGTGCTAGGAACGGGGGTGGCACTAGAAATATGTATCTACACAGACAATCTTAAAATATCTGTTCAGATAAAGTATAGATAAGGATGGGAGAAAGAAGGGCATCGAGAGAAAGGGGGACTATAAATAAGATTGATCGAATACATACATACAGGTGGACCTCGGTTTACGAAATTAATCCGGGACGTTACGTAATGCGGAAATTTCATAAACCAATACGCGGATTGCGCTAGGAATGGGGGCAGTGCTAGAAACCTCCAGGTGCAGTGCATCCTGGGGAAACCCTTTCGTACAGCAGGGGGGGGGGGAGGAAAAAAACGTAAACCGGGGCATTATTTTCTATGGATTTCGGTTTGTAAACCGAAAATTATGTAAACTGAGGCTTGGTCAAAAATATTAGCACCCTTGCAATTCTGTCAGAAAATGCAACCCTTCTCTCAGAAAATTGTTGCAGTTGCAAATGTTTTGGTACTCACATGTTCATTTCTTTGGTTTGCGTTGGAACAACACAAAAAAAAAAAAACCAGAAGAAAAGTCAAATCTGTTTCGCAAACTACTGTACATACATACATACCCAAGTTTGGGAACCGCTGGTCTAGATAATGGTATGCCTGGAGAGCCACCTTTGGTGGACACTGCATCAGTAATTGTGTATTGTGTGTTGGTAATTGGGTATACAGTGCAATCACTGTTTATGGTGAAGAAACTAGTAAGTATCTACTATTTCACTATATGAATGAATTGTTTGTTGAACATTAATGTATATATTTTTACATTGGGCAGGTTCATGCAGGTTGGTATGGTCCTTCAAGTAGCCTGGACTCAACATGTATAGGACTTTAAATGTCATAACCAGCATTTTGAATTATGTTTGGAAATAGAATAGTAGCAATTGAAGCTGTTTGTAGTAAAGAATTTTGGTTTTTAGAATGGAACTTAGACTTGGAACTTCTTAACTGCTGAACAAATTTTGCTTTGACTTAAGTTCCATTTCTTTTTCATGTCTTACAGATTTAAAGAAATATGCATTGTTACAATTTTATTCTGGAATTGATGAAGTGGAAATACAGATGAAATCAGCTGGTACGACATTGACTATACAGTGCTCTTTCACACAGTTCTGCAATAGAAGGTATGCATTCCCATAGTTTGTGGGATAGGAAACTTTTAATTTAAATTAGCTAATTATATTTTATTTTTAAATACATTTATTCAAAGGAGAATGCAGATACAATAAACTATTCAGCATTGCTGTTATATGAATGGATGAACTCCAAAAGCTCACGTCATTAACAGGCCCTATTCAGGTCATGCAAACTAAAGCCATGCAGTCTCCATTTGGATTGATGATTGAACTGAGGTGTAGAAAATCTTTAACATTTTTCACTTTCTTAATTTTCAACGTTAAAGTTGTCTAATTCTTCTGTTGTCAAGGTTTTGCTGTTGCTATAGTTTACAAGCCAGTTTTCTTCTGAAATTCTTTGGTATACTCAAGTGCCTCTTCATTTTCTAAATCTATCTTGAACATCTGGCATTTTTGGTCCATATATGCTAAAAGTGTTTGTTGTACAACCTTGAGTGTCAATTTACTTTCATGGAAATCTAATGCAACAGTCCTACGGCTCCTGCAGTCTTTGATGTGCTCTTTCTTTGGAATTAAAATATATATATCGAGTGTTTCCAGTCTGTGGGCCATTGTTTTGTTCTTCTTTTCATTGAAATATCCATATTAAGATTTTGAGAGATTCAGTCTCTGTAGCCTGAAACAGCTCTATTAATATCCAATCTTTTCCTGGCAATTTATTTATTTTTGTTGTCTGAAACCATGTTTCAGTTTACTTCTATAATTGCAGATTTCATCAAAGTATACTGTGAAGGAATTCAAAGTGGCAATAGATCTATTCAAATTTTTACTGTTCTATTCAAAATTACAATAAAATAAAACGATTAAAAGAAGAAAACACAAGAATTTAGCAAAATCAGGCAGATCGGTTTCAACAAATTTAATTTTAGCAGATTTGGATAGATGCTAGTTTTGACACACCATTTTTCACCAGATTTGTAGTACTAGTCCAAAAGCAGCAACATGCCTTTGCAAATCCCTAAACCAACTTGCTTTAAAAATTCTAGTCTTGCTGGTCTCTCTCTGATCAGATTCAGAATTGCAAAAATGATTTTAATTTTTCTTGCCATACTTTTATTCAAGATCCAGAAAGGATGACATGAACTGAATTCCAGACATTTTGAATATAATGAGCCATCTGTGTCCACTGTATCCTGCATTTGAAAACTTCTTCCATGTTAGAGAGACTGATTCCAGTACCTTTTCAGCCACATAGTCTTGCTCAGTCCTACTTGTCAGAGGTTGTCAAGAAATAACCTTGAGCCTGGGTAGAAGAAAGGAAAAAGAATTGTATTTTTTTCAAGTGACATTTTAGAGATCCTGCTGTGGTTTAGATTGTTTCCATTGCTCTTTTCACTGTGAGAAATTGTTGATTCAGCACATAGGTTTGTATCACATCTGTATGTTTATTAGTGGTTGGGCACATAATAATGTGCCTCCAGAGAAACCGATCAAAAGAAAGTTATATGTCATGGACATGAGCATATGATGGTAAACTTTGTAACAAAGTTAAACTTAGAATTATTACTGCATGAGAGTGCAGCTATGTTATTGTGCAACAGAGCAAATGAACATTCTACAAGGCAATTCTGAAAGCGGGGGCAGCCCAAACAAAAACATATAACTTTTAAGCTGGGCTTTGGATCAACACCAACTTTGGCAAACATGTAGTGGTCCAATTTTGAGGAAGTTTGGGCAAAGGGTTTTCGAGTTATGATTTTTACAAAAGTAACACTCTCCACCCCCCATGCAGAAGCAAGCAATCTTAAATTCCCCAGATTTAAAACAAATTAAATATATTTAAAAGACCAATCATGCTTATCTTGAAAGTTAATTGTTGGCCCCATCCCCATTTTTTAATTTGGAAGGAATCCAGGCTGCAGGGGCTGAAATATTAATCCTCAAAAAAGGCCTTTCAAAAGGTTTTTGTTATAAACTGAGCATGCATATAACAGGATTACCAGCAAATTTGCAGCTTCATGATCTAAGGAAGGGAGATGTTTGGATGGTAATGAAAGGTCACAGATATAATCAAAAAACAGTTTTTTTTCTTTGAAGAGCCAAAAAACCATGCTTGCTTTAAATGAAGTAATAGAGTGGCAGTGCTCCAAAAAGGGACATTTTGTCATGTATCTCCAGAGCATTAGCATGCAATTTTGCAAGGTATATCCAGGGTATTTTTGTATTACAAAAGCACAGAGCAGTTGTGTTTGTCCCAGTCCTGAGTCCTTTCAGTAAATATTTTCTCAGGATTTCTGTGACTAGCATCTTGACACTAGTCTTCAAAGGGGAAATCAACTCCAGGTCTGGTACAACCTGAACTTTTGCATCTTTCAATCAGGAACCAATTAGCTGATTTGGCGGGGGGGGGGGACTTTTTAACTCCTCTCTAACCAAAAGGCATTGGTTGGTGCTGGGAAATGGTTTCTGTGTCTGGTTGTAAAAACATTTTAAGTCATTAAAAAAAGAGTAGAGATCAAATATTCAGAAGCTTACTTGCTTAAGCTGTGAAATGACTCTTTGCTCTGTGCACAGGTGGGTGGGGCACCCGTGCATGCATGGGGGGGCGTGTATGGGGGCGTATGTGCGTGGGGCGGGAGATCTGTCTCCGCAGCCCAGTCCTGCCAAGGCCATGGCCTGGTATCGGGCTGCAGACCAGGGGTTGGGGACCCCGGCTGTAAGCCATTGGTGTTGTCAACATTCAGGCTGCCCTTTGCTATGTGAAACTTGGCATCCTTTTTCCTGCTGGCAACATGGGTACAATATTGTGCATCAATATCATGTCATTTCCTGGTGTTTTGAATCATGAATATGGAAGCATAATATCCCAGTTTCATAAACCAGAGGTTTTTTTTTTAAAGAATTGAATTCTTTGGTGACGGGATGGCTGTATTGATCAGTTCAGTCTGAGATTATCTGAAAAGCAAGCTTGGATCTATGCATTCCCTTTAAATTCCTCTCATTGGATAGGGCAAAGAGAAAATTACCTCTGTTGAACATAGAGATGAAGTATTATAGAGTCCAAGATAGAACTCAACAGAAGAATTGGAATTGTAAGGAAAGTATGTGTTTATATATAATTTGGTATTTTGAAATATGGTGGTGCAGGGCTAGCAAACCTTTTGGAATCCTGTAGTTTTGGGCTTCAAATCACAGAACCTCTAGCCTTCATTGCCAGTGATAAGGGAGTGTGGGGATTATTGGTCAAAATTAGACATGGGAGCTTCGTATTTGTCTCTCAGGGGAAACAAATATGACGTCTGCCAGCACATGTGTCCCAGTGGTCGTTCCCACCCCCCAGAACCAACCCGATCCACTTATCGGGCTCCTTGGTGCATGCGTTCCCAGTGGCGGTGACATCACACTAATCGTAGATGTAGTCCTGCTGGTGCTTCCCTGCTTCTCCCCTCAGCCGACTTCTGAGCAGCTGAGTGGGGAGACTTTTCCTCCCACCTTCTCACTGGAGTGGTAGGCTGCAGGGAGAGGCAGGGCAGTGCTAGTGGGACTACGTCCACAACTGGAATGTCGCCCCTGCAAGGTGTGCCAAGGAGGGCTGTTTCTGGGGGGTGAGGAAGGACCACCAGGACATCTGTGCCTGGTGGGCTTCATATTTGTCTTCTGGGGGAGACAAATATGAAGCTCACGTGTCTAGTCAAAATATCTGGAGTGCCAAATGTTTGCTACCCTTGCTTTGGTGAATGTCAAGTAGGACAAAGTAACCAAAGTAAAATGTTTAGCATGAAACATTTACTATAAATGTCAGATCCATTGTAACATTTATAAATGTAACATTTATATAATTTTCTATTCCTATATGCTAGTGTGATGTAATGCATTAACCAATAAACTAGGACTTAGGAGACCTGGGTTCAAATTCCTACTCAAGCACAGAAACTCACTAGGAGATGGTACTACTAATATCACTCCATATACCTTGAAAACGCTATCAAGGTTGCTGTAATTTGGATGCAACTTGATGGCACATAACACATGTTAGTAAGGTAATTTAATGTAGAATTTAATTTAAAAAATGTAAGTTATGCATACAATTTTTTGTGTATCTATTTTGCAAATATGAGCAGTTGGGGAGAAACAACAACACATTGGTGAAAGAAATAAGTGCTGGAGAAATTCTTCTGTTTTCATAGTTGTACATTTATCCTAACAGATGTTAAGATTATTGATAGGAAATCTGCATAATATTTTCAGGTATTGGATTTGTGATTAACTGATAGTAATTTTTCTTGTATACTGACCAACCTTATTTTAACACATTTCAAAATTTTCAGGAAGATAGCAGCCTTTTATTGCTACATTATAAATATTAGTGTTGTGCTCGGATCTTCTCCATTTACTGAATCATCATGATTGTTTTTAGAAGTAGTGTTTAGAAGTATGAACAGTCAGAAATACATTTTTGTGAAAGTGTGTGGCCACAGTTGTTCAATCTAAGTATATTAATGTACCTTCAAATATGTAGTTGTTGCAGTGCTTTAAACTGCAGTCAACTGCTTTTGTTAAAATAAGCAGCAACTTAAAGAGAGGGATGTAGTGGGAGATCAGATACAATTTCCCCATTCCTGACATGCTGACCATGCAAAAATTGCACCTTTTTGTTTGTTACTCTCCGAAAATACTTTGTAGTTAACACTGAAAGAGCTGCTTTCTGACATTGAAGCACTTTGCTGGTGGTTCTCATGTACAAGAGTGTTTGGATAGTTGTTCACTGTGCAGTCATATCCCTCTAATGAGTGCATAATGAGCATGTAGGTGTTGTTTTGTTCAGCAAAGTTTTAAATCATCTTGGTTGTTAACTTTATTTGTGCAGTTGAGTGCATTGTCTTTATTTAGGTATAATTTTTAACCTATAAGTGTAGAATATTTCAAAATACCTTGTTCTTCCTGTATTAGTTCCTGCCAATAGTATCACAAATGGAAGTTAAGAAAGTTGAGACACGCCTCAAATATGATATAATGGTCTGATTTGGACAAAAATTTACAGGGCGCGGCAAACCTGTCCTCCCCATGGCATAACAGAGAAGAGTGGAAGCACTCATTTTGTCTGACATTCTCTATTATGTTTAAACTCTGATAACTGTGGTTAGTGAACAGGACAACATTAAAACTGGTCTGGTCCCAATTTGTTTGACGCAACCATGTTTTAAACCAGTGATTTGCAACATACAGTGCATTAGTGGGTTTCTGTCCATTTTTGTGACTCATCCCCCTAAATTCTCCCGCTTACCTGGAACAGGTAATGACAGAAAGAAAGAAAGAAAGAAAGAAAGAAAGAAAGACACTACTTATCATTCTTTAGAAATAAAATTCATGTTCTTGGGATACCTTATTTTCAAGCAGATTTGTACTTCTGGAAGCCTCCTGGAAATACTATTCTGCTTTCACACAGGAATGTACTTTCTGATTCAAAGGGGAAAAAGGGGCCATTTGTAATGGCCCTTTGGCATATCTGGAAAGCAGTATGCCCTTTCCACCTCTGGAACCTGCTCTGCTTCAAATGAACTAGTGGTGTCCACATTTAGACGTGATGTATTATGGTTTGAATAGAATACAAAACAGAAGTGCTTGGTCTCTTTCTGAAATGCAAAACTGGGAGGGGAGAGTAAGCAAAATAAGAGTCTTGAACTAATTGATGTGTGTGCACGTGTGCACAGGCACAATGCATTCAATGAGGGCTTTATTAATGGAAGCAAGGTCCAGTCCACTGTCATGACAGATCTATAGATTTTTCAGACTCATCATAGCCATCAACTACCCCAAAATTAATTGCAGCCAAGTAGAACATTGGGGGAAAATAAGGAGCTATGTTTAGGAATGTATTTGATAAACCTTCAAAATAACCTTTGCCTAAATCAGGGGTCTCCAAACTTTTCAGTATGAAGGCCACATCATATATTTTATGCATTTTTGAGGGCCGATGGGGGAAAAACAGTTTTATACTGAATGAACGACAGATGGGGTGGGGGATTGCTTCTGTCAGGGTTCGCTTCTCTTCCTATGCCTGCTGGGCATAGGAAGAGGAGTGAAGCCTGACAGAAATGATCCCCCATCCCTGCTGTCTTTGCAAAGATGGCGGGGGTGGGGGATCACTTGGGTCCCACTTCCCTTGTCTTTCTATGCCCGCTAGGGCACAGAAAGATGGGGGAAGCCTGACAGAAATGATCCCCCATCCCTGCTGTCTTTGCAAAGACAGCAGGGGTGGGGGATCACTTGGATCCCCCTTACCTCCTCTTCCTATGCCCTGGCAGGATAAAAAGGCAAGTTGGGCCGGATGTGGCCCATGGGCCGTAGTTTGGAGACCCCTGGCCTAAATGTGTGGTTTGTTGAATTTACTTAGGAAGTCTTTAATCCACAATTAGGAACAATACAGAAGTGCAGTGACCCACTAACCTGACTTGGGCATGGCATAATATAGCCTGGGCAAGACTCAGCTGAACAAGTTCTCTAATATGGCTGTGGATACCATTAGCTATGTTGAGTGTGGTGGATGTAAGTTGCAGTTCACAACATATGAAAAGACACATGTTCTCTATCCCTAGTTCAGAGTATTGTTCACCGGAGAAAGCCAGGATCGGAAATCACATTTTCCCTCTTGATTGTGGAACACACATAATCAGCCTTTTCATCTTCTTCTGTTAACATTTAAGAGACATAAGAATCTAAGTGTGGAAGAAATGATTTGAATATGCATTATGGAAGTCTGTTAAAAGCTGAAAGTATCAAAATCCTGACAAACATATGCCAACAAATATGGGAAACTAAACATTGATCTTCAGACTGGAAATGTTGAATATGCATTCCAGTCCCCAAAAAAGAAACACCGAAGAGTGTAGTAACTACATGACCATTGCATTAACTCCTGTGTAAGCAAAGTGATGCTCAAGATATTGCAGCAAAGTCTTTTATTCTTTATTGACTGAGAAACACACTGTGTTCAAGCTGGAATCAGAAAATGAAGGAGCATTAGAGAGCATGTTGCCTATATACATTGGCTGCTGGAATGTAGAAATAAAATTTCGGGGAAAAATTAGTCTGTGCTTTATAGATGATTCTTTATAGATTATAGTGAAGCCTTTTACTCTATCAATCATAAGCAGGGTGGATTTGATTAGAATCAAATTGATTTTTTAAAAAATCATTGATTTTTATCCACACTGATCATAAGGCAGCAGGAACTTGTAGTTCAATAAGAGGAACTGCAAAGAGAATAAACATTTCCTCGATCTAATTCTAGTCACTTAAACATGGTTAAACAACTGGGAAAATAGAATCTGAAATGTTGGTATTGTGTATGGCCCTTTGGTTTCTTAATGCCGTATTAATTTAATCATTTTAAAAGAGTATTTATGAATTGGATGGGGGTGTGCAAAATGTCTTGAAAGTTACAATCTGTCTGGATTCGACAAAATGTTTCATTCTGCTTCCTTAATTCAGACTACATACTCATGTTCTGCAAATTTGTAGTGATAATTATAAAGGCTGTTTGAAGGAACTAGCTTTGCATAGCAAGTCTCCCTCAGTCATAATCTGAACACTTTAGTAGCTAATTTCGTAGGTGATGTGTGTGTGTTCAGAATTTGTGTTGTCGTAACATCAGACATAGCTAAATATTTGTTGCTACTTTTTTGGTTAATCTTGTCCATACTCATTCATCAGAACCCAGCCCAAACTTAAATTTAGATTTTTGTTTCTATTAAATATCCTGGCAGTTCCTTCTATACTTGTTTACAATGGCACAGCCGTGCTATAACAAGAAATCTCAAAGTTCTTCTTGGTCTTGATTGGGAATTCTTGCCTCGCATTCTTCTAAATTATATAACATTTCATGTAAATGACACTGGGTTGCAAAACAAAGAGTTCTAGCATTTTATCCTTAAAATCCTTTAGTGTGTTGTCTGGCAGCAGGAGGAGATTGCTTACTGAAGGGGACAACAATATTCTTATGCTAATCCAGTCTGTGGATAAGGAGTAATGCAGCCATGCAAACAATGGAATTGGAGCCAGAAAGTCTGCTGTGTAGTCTAGCACGCCTTGAAAAGCATATGAGACAGGGCGCCTAGGGCTGCTTAAGAGGAGGGGCCCAAGGAAAGGGGAGCACTTTGCTCCAAGTTATTTTATGGAACTGGCAGATGACCAAAGAAAGGAACCTTACTATGTATGTAGACAGTAAGCATGAAAATGGAGGGGGTTGGGTGCAGAAGGGAATGAGGTAGGATAAAAGGAGTTGCTGAAATCTTTCTTCCATTTTTTATACACTGCAGTCTTGCTGTAGCAGTTACGTACTGTTCAGCTGCAGGTAAACTGTAAATTCAGCATGAATGTTTTCTGATGTAAAACTACATTCTACTCATAGGTTCTTTGAAAGTAAATAAACTTGCTTTGAACAATCCTCCACTTACAGTTCTATTTGGTTAGACTCATATGGTTAAAATATGAGAAGTTACTGACAGGCAATATGCTAATATGGATTAATTAGATATGTGTGTAATATTTAGTATAGTTTAATGTAATGTATTTGCACTCAGCCTTTGAAGAAGCAGGCCATCATCGGTGTGTGCTATATAATTACACATGAGGCCGGGTTTTATTTACATGATTACCTATTTCTGAAGTAATGACTGTTAGATATGAATAACTAAGTTACCAGCTTGCATTTCTTAGTATGAGAATGATAGTGTGTATTTCTTGTGAAGTCTAATGGCAATGTTAAATGTGAGTTGATGAATTTTTAAGTATGCTTATATTTTTATATGGTTACATGGTTTTATATGGTTTGTTTTACCATATATAAATGCATTTCTGTGTAGAATAAAAGGAACATGAAAGTAGGCCCTGGGATAATATATTCTTGTATATGTACAGATATGTTTTTGGAGCATAACTGCCAGAACTTCCTAGGCAGTTCCCCCAAACTTCATAACCGACGAGGAAATTCTGAGAGTTGTAGTCCAAAACCACAAGCTGCATACCTCTATTCCTAAATGTAGTAGTAACATTTGTTAATGGTATTCCACACTTAACCAGTATTAGTAGTCATTTTATGGTTTTTAGAGAACAATCTTAAGCTCCCATAGAGGAAGCTTATAGAGTGGCGCTATTGGGTATTGTGGACATACATTTTCTTGGACAGAGAAAAAGATCCACTGTTAGAATCAGCCTTATGTGGTAAAACTTTTCCACATGTGAAGGGGCTAGAAGAGGCAGTCTGTGAGATGTGAGGATCCCACAGCATGGGCAAATGGCATGCAGTTTATAGGCTACTTGTGGCTCCTGGTGTCCCTTCCCAAACTAGGTTACTAGAAAAATACAGTTTAAATCCACCAGGTTTTTGTTTGTTTGTTTGTTTGTTTTGCCGGATTGAAATGGATTTTGCAGTGGATCGTCCCCTGCTCTCACCAAAATTGCCCAGATGTGAACCATAGGATTTGAAGACACTTGTCTTTGGACAGGAAGGTAGAATAGTTTTATTAAGGTACTGATTACATTTTATGAATCTTGTAACCAAGTTTGAAGATTCGTAAGAACATAGGAAGCTGTCTTATGAAGAGTTGTGCTCTTTGTCCATCTAACATTGACTAGGATTTTAGGAAAGATTCTTTTTGAGCCCTAATGGGAGATAACTGGGAATGGACCTGGGACTTTGACCTGTAAAGCATGTGCTCTACCACTGAGCCACATATCCTTTCATGGTTTTGATACCAACCAGCAAGCAGGACAAAAATTTAATTAATTAACTGCAGTATTGCAGTTCATGACACTAGACTGTTGGAGATTTTATAAGGGTTCATTGTACATGTTAATTAAAATGCATTGAGAATAATTAATGGTAAAATATTCTACAAAATAGCAGGTCTAAAAGAGTAGTGGTAGGAATAAAGCTTTGTGTGCTTCTCCTAGAAATCTGCATAACCATAGCCTTCTAAAACAAGTAGAAACACCAGTTTTCCCATTTTTCCTCTGATATAATATTCTGCAAACAGACTTCTCAGAAAATTCTTGAAAGAGTTTACTTAAGAATAAGAAGAAACGGTGCTTTTGTAGCTATATATGCATGAGCTCCACATACACCACCAGCCGCCATAGAATTTGTTTTGCTTTTGCAGTGAACTAATCTGTAAACAAGTCCAAATGAAGTATATTAATATTTGGGATGTTAATTAAAAATCTTTAGAATTGCAGTATTTAATCTTTTTTCACATGGGCGCAGTATTTGAATACATTTTTAGACCAGAATTGAGCAAGGTACTTCTACCACCATAGTTATTTTCATCAGTGGAATCTGGAGGGTCTTCCATTCCATTTAGAGTCCCTGTGCAGTCCTGAAAACGTCTCCAAAGGGTTGGAAAATCCTTCGAAGCTGGTTTCCAAGTGGTATTGAGGGCTGGAGAAGAAAGGGAAGGGAACAGAAATTTTATTGTGCTAGTGCTTCAGCACCAGTCTGACTTTGGACTTAGATCTTAATTTTATTAGCATTAGCTGGCTGGGTGGCTCAGTAGGTTAGCGCAGTGGTTCCCAAACTGGGGTCCCCAAATGTTTTTTGACTGCAGTTCCCAGAAGCCTTTACCACTTGCTGTGCTGGCCACAATTTCTGGGAGTTGCAGTCTAAGAACATCTGGAGACCCAGGTTTGAGAACCCTAGGTTAGAGCATCTGGCTGCAAAGCCATGGGTTGGAATTTCAGCCACTTATTCTACTTCACAGGAGAATACCCAGCCTTTGCAATCTTTGAGTGAGCTGGATGGTCCCAGAGCATCACCAGAAAGAGGGAAGTCTTCTGGGTGCTTTATACTAGAAGAGTGGTTCCCAGCCTTGGGACCCCAGATGTTCTGGGATTTGTCATCCAAGAGCATCTCGGGAAACCAGAGTTGGCAGCCACTGTACTAGAAAATCCTGGAAAAGGTTGCTGTAAGTCAGAATCAACTTGGTGCCACATAATTTGTGTCATCTAGAGTGCTGACATTTGTGAGTATCCTTGGTCCCTATATTAGGAGAAAGGTAACATTACTATGTCCGGGAGGCAGTGGAAGACAGGAGGGCCTGGCGTGCTCTGGTCCATGGGATCACGAAGAGTTGGAGACGACTTAATGACTGAACAACAACAACATTACTATGTTAAGTTCTTCTATATAGTTAAGCGGATATTTGTAAATTTTGAATAGCTGAGCCTGAAGCAGTCTATTAAGCCAGGGGTCCCCAACCCCCGGTCAGTGGCCCGTGCCGGTCTTTGGGCTTCCTGGAACTGGGCCGCGGAGACGGATCTCCGCCCCCCTGCACGCATGCATGGTGGGCGTGTCGTGCTCGCGGAGGGGGGTGTCGCACTTGCGGAGGGGGCGTGTTGCACTGGCGGGTGGGCGTATCGCGCCCACCCGCGAGCGCGGGGATGCCCCCCGCACACTGAGCCCGCACCCCCCAACCGGTCCGCGGTCCCAAAAAGGTTGGGGGACCACTGTAATTAAGCTAATGCTTTAGTTAAGGGGTCCCCAACCCCCGGTCCGTGGCCCGGTGCCGATCCATGGCCATGGCAGGACCGAACCGCGGAGACAGATTTCCCGCCGCCCCCCGCATGCACTCCCACCCACCACACCCGCATGCACAGCCCACCACCTGCACGCACGGGTGCCCTGCCTACCCGCGAGCATGCCCTGCCCCTCCGTGAGCGCCCCCGCCCCTTCGTGCATGCGAGCGAGCTCCGCCCCTCCGCGCGCGTACACCGCCCCTTTGCGCATGCACACGAGCGCATCCCGCCCCTTCGCGCATGTGCACGAGTACATCCCCTCCACACATACGCGTGAGCACTCCCCTCTGTGAGCGTGCCCCACCCACCCACGAGTGCAGGGGGTCCCCCACCCCCCTGCGAACGGACCCCCCCAACAGGTCCGCAACTCAGAAAAGGTTGGGGACCACTGCTTTAGTTGATCTTGGAATCTAACTTCCTAATTACTGTTATTGATAGCATACCATGCAATTTTGTCTCTGGGAATTTAAAATAGAAGTCTGAATTCTTGTGCACTTGTGTGATTGTGTATGGGCATAAGTGTTTCTCCCATTCTGACAGATGCTCTTCTGTGCCAGTGAGCAAGTCTTTACTGTGAAATCAGTTACACAACCAGTCATGTGGAGGGGAAGATACGGGGGGGGGGGGGATATTTCTCATAAGACCATTTAAAATGTGAATAGGATTTTGGCCAATATGTCTTACGGTTTTATTGGTTTTTTAATGTTTTTTTTAAATTGAGCTGCTCTAGGAACCCTTTTTGCTTAACAAAGGTATCTGACTATTTAAAGAAGGAGCAAAAACAATGGAATTTCACAGCAAGAAGAGAACTAGAGTTTCACACACCTAGATCCATTGTTTTTCTCAATCACTACACCAGCCCATGACTTGCACATTTTTATTCAGTTTGGTTATTTGTTTTATTTATATTCTGCTTTCTCCCAGAATAGGGACCCAAGGCAGCTCACAACATGATTAAAAATTGGTATAAATAAATACACTGTATTCTAATATTAAAACCCAATTTAAACAAGTTATAATAATAAAACATAGTTGAAGTAAAAACAATTATTAAAGTGCATCAGTAAAAATAATGACAAGAATCCTACTGGTTTTCCCATACATTTTGTGTTACTTACTGCATTGAGTCTCCTTGAGACTAATTGCTCAGGTGTGCTTGGATGCATTCCTGGACATGTGCCAAATTGCACAACCAACATGTGCTCTGGCATTCTGTCAGTTGGCTACATTTACCCACAGAAGGCATGCAAACCTTGTGGAAACAGCAGTAGGATTCTGGCCAAATTTTTAAAAAGTGTAATATGTGCTCATTTAAAAGCCCTGTCCTTAGAAATTATTTAGTTGCTGAAAATCTGCTGAATGAAAAGGTCTTGCTAATGGAACAGAAAGGCCATGCTAGTCTCCATTAGAAAGGATTTCTACAACTCAGGAACATCCAGTGAGAATAGTGTCTCTTGTATCATCATCCAATGTGCCTGTGAAGGCTGGGCTGCACTTGACGCTCAGAGCCCTGGCAGGACACATTGTTTCAATGAAGTAATTTTCCCCTTCTCATCATTCTGAAATCATTACTTAGGAATACAAGAATTGTTCTGAATAAAGTTGGAAGCCTGTCTAATCCACTATTCTGTTCACACAGTGGATACCCACTTGCCTGAGGAAAGCCTGCTACTTGAGTAACACATGCTTCACATACCTTAATGGCTAATATGAAAGGTATACTGCCTCTTGATATTGGAGGCGATGACTAGTAGACAGTACTGGCTAACTTCCATGGATTTACATAATCCACTTTTAAAGCCATCCAAGTTGCCAGCCATTAGTACACAGTTTCTTTACATCTTGCATAATTTTAAACATGTCTAATGTGTCTTCCCTTACTCTCATATTCTCCTTCCTAGAAAGAGAAGATAGCTAAGTGTGTCTGTGATTAGGGCTGTAGTAGGTAGCCATATGTCCCACACATGACTCTTGAGTTCACAGTATTATTGACCTCTGCTAAAGCAAGAGAAGAAGAATCTGCCCTAGGTCCTATGGCCCCTGCTTGCCCTGTGTTAATGAATGAGTTTCAGTTTCTGCAGCCTGATGATGTGGTCAGGACCCTTGGGAAGTATAGGCTATATAGTGTCTGCTGGATCCTTGCCCTTCCTGGCTCATAGAAGCTGAAAAAAAGGGACTGGCTGAGTGTGAAGGAGTGGTGAATGCCTCAAAAGCAACAGAGTAGGATCCCATCATGCTTAAAGGAGGCAATAGTAAGACCATCATTTAAAAAGCACTCTTTGGGTCCCACAATACTGAATAATTGCCAACCAGTATCTAATATTCCATTCTTGGGGAAGGTGCTAGAGAGGGTTGTGGCCTCTCAGCACCAGACGTTCCTGGATGAGACAAATTATTTAGACCTATTTCAGTCTGGCTTTAGGCCTGGCTATGGGAAAGAGAATGCTTTGGTTGCCTTTGTGGATGACCTGCCAGGAACTGGATAGGGGGTCTATGTGCCTGCTGGCTTTGGTGAACCTCTCAGTGGCTTTTGATACTGTAGACCAGGGGTCGTCAACCCCCGGTCTGCGGCCCGATGCCGGTCCGTGGGCTTGCCGGAGCTGGGCTGCGGATACGGATCTCCGCCGCACGCACGCGTGGTGGGTGTGTCACGCTCGCGGGCGGGTGTTACGCTTGCGGGGCGTGTCATGCTCGTGCGGGGGGGTGTCGCGCCTGAGGGGGGCCTGTTTAGCTCGCACGCATGCGCACGAGCGTGACACGCCCGCCACTCTCGTGCGGGGGTTCCCCCCCGCGTATGGAGCCCGCTCCCCCAACTGGTCCACGGCCCCAAAAAAGGTTGGGGACCCCTGCTGTAGACCATAGATCCTTCTGACCTGTCTCTCTGAAATGGGCACTGTCTTCAGGCCTTCCTGGAGCAGAGAACTCAGAAGGTGGTGCTGGGGGATTCCTGTTCAACACCCTGACCGCTGACCTGTGGGGTCCTTCAAAGTTCTGTTTTCTCTCCTATGTTATTTAACATTCACTCGGAACCTCTGGGAGAGATTGTCTGGAGTTCTGGGGTTTGGTGTCACCAGTATGCCGATGACACCCAACTCTACCTCTTCTTGCCACCTAAATCCAAGGAAGCTTTTTTGGCTCTGAGTCGGTGTTCGGTATCAGTAACGGACTGGATGAGGATGAATAAACTGAAACTTAAACCAAACAAGACAGAGATGCTTCTGGTTAATTGAAAGGCAGAGCAAGGAATAGAGATGCAGCCTGTACTGGATGGGGTTACACTCCCCTTGAAAACACAGGTACGCAGCTTGGGGCTGCTCCTGGATTGATCTCTGAGCCTACATGCCCAGGTTTTGGTGGTGGCCAGGAGTACATTTGCATAATTAAAACTAGTACGCCAGCTACACCAAGGGAGGCCTTTCTTTTCGGCCCAACACCTTCACAGCTGTGTTTGACAAGGGCAAAGGAGAGGGCCTCCTCGGTTGCTGCCCCCAGACTCTGGAATTCTCTCCCATTGGAGGCCAGGCTGACCCCACCTTTACTGTACTTCTACAAGCAGATGAAGACCGTTCTCTTCAGGCAGGCTTTCCCTTAGTGATTGGCTATCTGAGAGGGACTTTTAAATGGATTGCTGCTTTTTAATGTATTTTTAATATTAATTGTATTTACTATTTTTAATAAAATCATTGTTTAATTATTTTTAATATTTGTATACTTACTGTTTTTATCTTTTGAACGTTCCATTTTAATTATGTAAACCACCTTTTTAAGGAGAAAGGCTGAGTAAAATAGTTTAAATAAGTAAGTACAGTGGTGCCTCGACTTACGGCCATCCCTACTTACGACCATTTCGAGTTACGACCAGCTCCGGCTGCAAAATTTTGCTTCGAATTGCGGCCGGAGCTTCCAGTTACGAACACAAAAAGGCAGGGGGAAAAGGCTGGAAATTCAAATTGCTAACTGTAGGTGGCAACGAGGCTGCTTCTTTGTAGCTCTTTCGCCCCAGCAGTTAGAGAGTGTGCGATCGGAGGAGGCTGCCTGGTAAGGTAAGGTACTGTTTTCTGCTTTTTAAAAACTGTTCTGGGTGGGTTTTGCAGCGTGGTTTTGGGCTGAGGGGTATGTTTCTGTGCTGTGTTGTTGTTTTGTTTTTTGGTGATTTTTTTTTTGCAGCCCCAGTGCCTTCGGGGCTTGCTTTGCTGTTTATTTTTGGTTTGGGGTTGGTTTTTTTTTTTTTAAGCCCCAGCGATGGGAGCTTGCTGTGTGCTTTATTTTTGGTTTGTTTTTTTAAAAAGTCCCAGCAACGGAACTTGCTTTGCTGTTTATTTTTGGTTTTTTTATTTTATTTAAGCCCCAGCGACGGAGCTTGCTTTGCTGCTTATTTTTTGTTTTGATTTTGTTTTTTTAAAGCCCCAGCGCCTTCCGACCGGGCTTGCTGTGTGCTTTATTTTTTTTATTTTTTTATTTTTTGCCGGAACGGATTAATCGTGTTCCAATGCATTTCAATGGGAAGTGGTGCTTCGACTTAACGACCATTTCGAGTTACGTCCATCTTCTGGAACGGATTATGGTTGTAAGTCGAGGCACCACTGTAAATAAATAAATAATTACCAGCAATATGCAGTTGCAAATTATTCTACTGCCCTTCTATTGGTGTAACTATTCAACAAGATTTTGTAACATAAATACCCCCAAAAAGGAAAAAAAGAATCAATTCAAATATTTCTCATTAAAACAAACAGCCCATACGAAGATTACATAGCCTATACTTAACATTATAGCCTGTGCAGTGGTGCCTCGACTTATGAACTTAATCCGTCCCAGAAGATGTTCGCAAGTCGAAATGTTCGTAAGTCGAATCAGCATTTCCCATTGAAATGCATTGAAACCCGATTAATCCGTTCCGGCTGTTTTTTGGTTGTATGTAGAGGCGCCGGTTGTAAGTCGAAGCATTAGTTCCCATAGGAACTAATGCAAAACCGGTTAATCCGTCCTCTACCACTAGGGGGAGAAATTTTTTTTAACCTAAAATGACTTAGGTTAAAAAAAAGGGCAGGAAAGTAGGGAGGGAGGGAACAATGGGGAAAAGAGGAAAGAAAGAAGGTCATCACTGGGGCACACAGACCCCTCAGACAAAGGTTTGTGCTTTTAAGCACAAAAAGAGAGAAGACACAGAGAGAGAAGACAATGGGGGGAGGGAGAGAGTTTGGAGTCTAAAACACATTTTAAACCCACACATGCTAAACCCACACATTTTAAACCCACACATTTTACACCAACACATTTTAAACCAATCCAAGCAACTTTTAAACAAAACACATTTCTTTGGAGCCATGAGTACTGTTCAGCACACCACAGTACACAAACTGTGGAGCCACAGAATCCAGCAACCATTATTCCAGCAAACAGACCCCCTCAGCACAAAAAGAGAGCAGAGAGAGAGAGAGAGAAGACAATGGGGGGGAGAGACTTGAGTCTAAACTCCATTTTAGAGCACACAAGCCAGCACAGACCCTTGCAAAAAAATTTCTGATTTTAAAACCAAAAGACTAAAATCCATTTTAGAGCACACCAGCCAGCACAGACCCTTGCAGAAAGGGTCTGCAAGACCAATCAGAGCACAGAAACATAACCCCCCCACCTAGCCCAAATCCAAAAATAAAAAAATTTAAAAAGCCAAAAAAAATACAGTATGTACAGTACAGTACCAGGCAGTACCAGGCAGTCTGAAGTCTCTCTCCGTATCCATACTCTCTAACTGCTGGGGCAAGCAAGGTAGCAGACAAGCAGCCTCTTCGCTGGCCAACAGTTAACTGAAAGTTCAAATTTCCCGCCTTCCCCGCGTTTTTTTTTCTGTTCGTACGTCGAAGCTCCATTCGCAAGTTGAAGCAAAATTTTGAGACCGGAGCTGTTTGTAAGTCGAAATGTTCGTAGGTAGGGGCATTCGTAAATCGAGGCACCACTGTACTAATGTTTGAGAAGTATAGCATAATCCTCATAATCCTTCCTAGCAACCTCCTTTTCTGGTGCCTATGTCAAGTTGCCAGAGCCAGAGTCTTACTCCTTTTGTATTCCCCCCCCCCCTTGTATCCCCTTTGTTATCTTGTGTATGCAGATACAATTCCCAGTGTGGTGTAGTGGATAGAGTGACAAACTAGGATTCTGGAGAACAGAGTTTGAATCCCTGCTTGGCCATGGAAACTCACTGGGGAATGGAACTGGTAAAACCACTCCTTAAATATTTCACCTACCCTGAAAGCCCTACAGTGGACCCTCGACTTACGGAATTAATCCGTATTGGAACGGTGGCCGCAGGTCGAAAAGTCCGTAGGTCGAGGCTCCATTGACCTACAATGCATTGAAAACCGATTAATCCGTAACCGGCCGTTTTTGTTCCATTTTGTTTTTTTCCCCCGGTCTGTAGGTCGATTCTCCGGCTGCAAGTCGAACCTAAATTTTGCGGCCAGAGAAGTCTGTAACTCGAAAAGTCCGCAGGTGGAGCCATCTGTAAGTCGAGGGTCCACTGTATTAGGGTTAATATAAGTTGGTTCTGACTTGACAGTTCAGAACGCACAGATACAGATACACCTTCACTCCTTATGAAATATGTATTTACTTATTTATTTATATAAAATATTTTACCCCGCCTTTCTCCTTAAAAAAGACCCTCTTGAAAGACAATATTTAAAGCTAAGAACAGTGAGTATAAAGAGGCAGCTTACATAATTTAAAGACAACATTAAAGGTAAAGGTTCCCCTTGACATTTAGTCCAGTCGTGTCCGACTCTAGGGCGCGGTGCTCATCCCTGTTTCCAAGCCGTAGAGCCAGCATTTGTCCGAAGACAGTTTCCGTGGTCACGTGGCCAGCGCGACTAGACATGGAACACCGTTACCTTCCCACCGAGGTGGTACCTATTTATCTACTCGCATTTGCATGCTTTTGAACTGCTAGGTGGGCAGGAGCTGGGACAAGCGACGGGAGCTCACTCCGTTGTGTGGATTCGATCTTACGACTGCTGGTCTTCTGACCCTGCAGCACAGGGGCTTCTGCGGTTTAACCCGCAGCGCCACCACGTCCCTTATTAAAGCTAAAACAGTATGTAAATAGTAAAAAGGAACAAATACCACTCTGAGAAATGGTAAACACAAGTAGTACTAAAGACCCAGTCAGAGCAGCAGTGCATAACAGTCCATCTAAAGGTCACTCAGGTAGCTATCCATGTAACCAGTTACTCATGTAGCCAGTTACGGAGAGAAAGCTTGCCTGAAGAGAAAGGTGTTTGCCTGCTTTTGGAATGTTAGCAAACATGGGGCTATTCTAATCTCCTGTGGGAGGGAGTTCCAACGTCAGGGAGCAACAACAGGAAAGGCTCTCTCCTGTGTCCCCATCAGACACACCTGTAAAGGCGGTGCAACCAAGAGAAAGGCCTCCCCTGATGATCTTAACACGCTAGCTGACTCATAGTGGGAGACACAGTTTTTGAGATTGCTTGGACCCAGGCCGTTTAGGGCATTACAAATTAAAGCCAGCACTTTGAATTGTGGCCAGAAACTGATTGACAGCCAGTGGAGCTGTTATAACAGGGGGGGGTTATGTGATCCCTGTAACCAGCCCCAGTTAGCAATCTGGCTGCTGCAGTTTGGACCCACTGAAGTTTCCTGACCCTTTCCATTGGCTGCTCCACTGAACCTCAAAACTCAGGACAACCTCTTCCAGCGGTTTCATGTAGATAATAAATAGCATAGAGGACAAAACAAAAACAGAACCCTGAGGGACCCCATAGACCAGAGGCCAGGACGTCAAACAGGAATCCCCTAGCACCACCTTCTGAGTTCGCTCCTTCAGGAAAGACTGGAGCCACCATAAAACAGTGCCTCAAAGTCCTATTCCACAGAGATGGCCCAGAATGATACCATGATGGATGTTTTCAAAGGCTGCCGAGAGATCCAACACAACCAACAGGGACACACTCCCACTGTCCACATCTAGCTTGGATTCCTCATTTTGCACCAGTTGGATAGCTTGACATACAATTAATAATCCATCCAGGGATTCTTGAGGTAATTTACCACTGTGAGTTAATACCATTGCCCTTCTCTCAGTGTAACTACAACAAGATTTTGATCTGTTTCCTTTTATATATCTTTGTTTTCTCTAAAGACAGCTTTATATCAATAGGCATAGTAATAAAATTGCCTCAGCAGCCTCTTTGGACATATCTCTTCTGTTCTTGGACTCTGTTTGGATGCTCTCCAGTTTTTGTATTATCTTTGTACAGAGTCAGAACATTCATCCATCTAGCCCAGTATTGTCAATTCTGATTGGCAGCAGCTCTCTGTGGTTTCAGAAAGCATATTTCCTAGTTGTTTATGGATATCTTTGCTATACCATGGTGATCTCCTATCCAACTTTGTTTAGCTTCTGAGATAAGGCAGAGTTAGGTGTGTTCAAAGTGGTATAGTTAATTTCTAGAGATGCAAGGAATATAATATGTGCATTGGACAAACCTTTTTTTTTTCCACAAAAGAATAAACAGACACAAACGAGACATCAGAAAAATATAGCAAGCCAGATCAGAATACTTTAATCTCTCAGAGCATGCTGTCACTGACCTGCAGATTACTAATCTAGAGTTCTAGATCCAGAGGATAGAACCCAAAGTAGTGGATTTAAAGGACAAGACAGAGATTTTAGTTACACTTTTGGAATAACTTGCTGATAAAAGGAAATGTTCAGCAGTGGAATGAATTGTATCGGGAAGGTGTCTCGGTTGGAGATTGGAAACAGGATGGTTTGCCACCTGTCAGGAGTGCTTTAGCTTCTGCTTCTTAAGGTGGGCTCAGTGACACTCAGGTTTCTTTCCAGTTTGACAGTGCTTTTATATTTTATCTTGCAGTGGCTGTTCTGGAAGAGATAAAAAAATTGGTTTGAAACAAGAAGGGAGTGGGACACAGCTGATATGGGATACTTCCATAACTTCTGATGTATTTCCTGGGGTTCTAGTTGAGGTAATGATTCCATAGCACATAACATGCATCATTGACTGTAATCGTTTTGTGTTAGGTCAAATATTCCTGTTTTTACAAGAAGCAACAGAAATCAGTAGGAGAAAACAAATGCTCTCTGAGCCTTTTACTGCTTGAGAGGTATGCTAGAGAACACCTGATAAGTATCTGTTAACTGCCTTATGGACAGTTGCCTGTGTCCAGTGTAAATATTATAATGGTATTTTTCTGAATCCAGATTTGTTCTGTCCCCACCCCCTACATATTTTGGGTTCTATGTTTGAATCCTTAGTTTTGTACTCCATGCATCTGAGCATGTGGGTTGTAATTCTTGAACTCTCATGCTAAAATAAACCTGTTGGTCTTGAAGGATACAAAAGACATACAGGTTACCACGAAGTGTACCTAGCTGGTGCTTAACTGGCAGACCTATCTTGAGATGAAGCTGCTTCAAGTTTGGACCATAATTTCTTTTCAAAAACTATAGGAGGAACAGTATAAAAGTTCTTACAAGTTGCTTGAGTTTGATGGAAAGTGTGTATTCAAGAAGGTATTTGCATCAACCTTAGAGTTCTTCTTTGTGGCCTCTGTGAATCACACCCTGGGTGATTCACGCCTGCGCGGAGCCTCATCGGAAGATTCTAGAGCTTCTGTGGTAGCAATAAACACATTAGAATAAGCCCCTCCCCACCCGTATAAGTACCTTGGCGCCAAGCGTACCCTTTCAGTTTCTTTCAACCGCCACGTTGAGAGTCTCCTTCTCCGTTTCTGCTTCTGTGGGTAAAGTGAAAAAGAGCTTAATCTTGATTCCTTTTATTTCATTTTTCTTTTACTACAATTGTCAGCTAAACAAATATAATATTTTTGCTTTAGACTATCGGCCTTTCGGCCTCCCCCCCCCCCCCCCCATCCAATTCATTTTCTCTTTATCATTTCTTACTAATTCATGGCCCCTTTGGGCCCGTTTAAGCACTGCATTGTCTGTGATAATAAGATCCCACTTTCCGACGGACACGCTAAGTGCCTTTTCTGTTTAGGAGAAGAACATCAAACTTCCTCCTGTTCCTATTGCAAAAATTTTAAGCGTGGAGTTCTTCGGTCTCGCCTCTCTAGGCTAAAACTCCAACTTTGGGAACAATCCTTACAACCAGTTCAAATGTCCCAACCTCCCTGTAGGGCCACTTCCCAAACCAAAGCAATGGAAAAGGCCATTGCTGAATCATCGAAACAACGTCTATCGGCTACACCAGCTCACTCCAATACTCCTTCTACATTGTCTAAGACCTCAAAGACAAACAAATCAAAATCTTCGATACCGAAGTCCTCAACTTCAAAAATGACTTCTAAATGTCAAAGACCTTGAGGTGGCTATACCTCAACCTGCTCCCCACTTGGTATCGAAAAAACGTCGGTCAGTTGAGCAGATTTCATCCACACGTGAGGCTTTTGAAGCCCCAGCCTCCTGATACTTTCCTACTACAATAGATGATGGAAATCACTCTTCACGCTCGGCATTGCCAGCGTCCGTTTTTTCTACTGCTATGCAATCTCATCAGCAATCTCCGTTTCGACATCACAGAGACACAGGCTCTGATATCGACGATCCTTGATATCTATCCTGGTCCATGGACACACGTTCCATTCCGTTACCTCAACAAAGTTCCCGGCCTCCAGTAAATCCAAGTCATCAACCCCGGCACCGTTACGACACTGGGCTCGACACTGAGGTCCATCCCTACCAAACAAGGTCCATGGACACTCAACTACCACCTTTCGATGTCGACGATCCTCGACATCGAAAGATGTCCATGGACATGCCACCTCCATCTATTTCAACTCATAACCGGCAATACTACGAAACTCAGCTTATCGACACCGAAGTCGATCGACAGTCCATCGACTCCAGACATGACCTCGAAGGCTCTGACCATGGATCTCGACCACAGACTCCATCGGTATTACTTACCTCCCCTGAGTCGGACATGGTCGACACCGACCCGCCGTCACCGGCAGAGGATTTCCAGACTTATGCCCAACTTATGATTCGCATAGCTAAATCGCTTGATCTTCAAATCCACCGACCATCGACAGAACCAGCTGATCACCTATATGATCCGATCTCTAAAAATACAACCACTCCGGTACACATATCGATCTTGCCATCTCTCCTTAGTACTGCGCAGAGATCCTGGACAAAGCCAGCTTCCTCCCATACCATGTCTAAACGGATTGATAACCTCTATAGAATCCATGACCCAGGAGCCATTTTCCTCCAAAAACAACCAGCTCCAAATTCTATATTTGTCGAAGCCTCTCAATCGAGATCTCGACACCGACAATCTCTCATACCACCAAATAAAGACAGTCGACGAATAGACTCCATGGGTAGATGGCTTTACTCTTCTGCAGCCTTCACCATGCAAGTTGCTAATTATCAAGGAGCCATGGGAGCTTACCAACGCTTCCTCTGGGACAATATGTCCACCTTTATTGAATCCCTACCAGAGGATAAAAAGATACTAGCTCAAACCTTCCAACAAGAAGGTCTCTCCATTGCTAAACAACAGATGCTTTCCGCCCGCCACACCGTAGACACTACAGCCAAGTCTATGGCCACTTCAGTAGCCCTACACCGTTTTCCTGGCTCAGAACAACCGGTTTAGCCGAAGATGCTTGGGCACGTATCGAAGATCTCCCCTTCGATGGAGCAGGTCTCTTTCATGCTGAAACTGATGATATACTAGAAAATGTACAAAAGAAACATTCAGCAGCCAGACGTTGGGGAGTCTACCCTTCTTACCAACAACGTCCTCAACAAAATCAATGGAGACAACCTTATAACTCGTACCAGAAATTCCAACGAGATCCTCCAAGACAAACCTCTTACACTCCATACTTCAAAAACCAAAGAGCCAAACCCTGGCAACAGCCTGCCACTAGGCGAAATGACGGGAAACCCAAACACCATGTTTGACGCTCCTCTGACCGAGATCGTGACCCACCCCACCAACCCTGCCCTTTGGAAACACTTACCTGCATGGGAATCCATCGCCATGGATTCCTGGGTACTCTCCATCATCAAAAACGGCTACCGCATCCATTTCTTCGAACTTCCTCCAGCAATACATGTCATCACTTCTCCGTCACAACCTCTGCAAGAAGAAATAACGAATTTACTCCTCAAAGATGCCATACAACCCGTCTATCAAAACAACAGCTGGTTTTTCTCTCGCTATTTCACCGTCCCCAGAAAAGACAGGGGACTTCGCCCTATACTAGATTTGAGAAGATTAAACAACTACATCATTACCACAAAATTCCGTATGGTTACTCTAGAATCAGTTCTTCCCTTACTTCGAAAAAACGACTGGTTCACGGTCATAGACCTAAGGGATGCTTACTTTCATATTTCAATACATCCCGCACACAGAAAATTCCTTTGTTTCCAACTTGGATCACAAGCATACCAATTCAAAAGACTCCCATTCGGCCTTGCAGTAGCTCTGAGAGTATTCACCAAGTGCATGGCACCGGTAGCCACTTACCTCAGACTTCAAAAGATTCTCGTCTTTCCATATATCGACGACTGGCTCCTCGTAGCACACTCCCGTCACAAAGCTCGACAAGACACCCGTTTTACCCTCGCCCTTCTTTGCGATCTCGGTCTAACTGTCAACGAACAGAAATCAAAATTAAAACCTACAAGGACTGTACATTACATAGGCACGCTCATAGACTCCACACAAGCTCGCACTTTCCTCCCTATAGAAAAGAGACAGAATCTCATCACCTTACTTCACGGTTTCACTCCTCATGCCTTGATACCTTCTATAACGGTGCAATGAGTTCTAGGCACCATGGCCTCTATGATGTCAGTTGTACAACATGTACGTCTAAAAATGAGATCTCTCCAATCCTGGTTTCTGGCCCTATTCGATCCACTAACAGACTCTCCTCACACTCTCCTAAGAGTCACTCCAGAACTGGCCTCTCAACTTCAATGGTGGCGTTCCCATACCAACCTCTCTATTGGGCGACAATTCCAACAACCTCGCCCGCGAATACAAGTCACTACTGACGCCAGTCGCACCAGCGGGGGGGCTCATTGCAAATCCCTCACGGTTCACGCCAAATGGTCTCACAGAGAGAAACTGCTCCACATAAACGAGTTGGACCTACTAGCAGTCATAAAAGCCTGCAAAGCTTTCAGAAACCTTCTTGTAGGAAAAATGGTACAGATTGCCACCGACAACACCATGGCGATGTACTACATCCTAAAACAAGGTGGCACCCACTCCCCAGGTCTCCTCTACCTAGCGGTCGACCTCTGGGAGTAGTGTCTACAACATCACATCTGCCTCACAGCCTTACACATCGCTGGTCAAGACAACTATCTAGCAGACTCGCCCAGCCGCACAGATGCCCAAGCTCACGAGTGGGAGCTAGATCAATCAGTATTCCGTCAACTATGCGAGAAATGGGGCACACTGACTCTTGATCTCTTTGCCTCCCGAACAAATCAGAAATGCCAACTGTACTGCTCCTGAGCGGGAATAGGCAAACATTCCCAGGGAGACGCGTTTGTCGGCCGTTGGCCCAAGACCCTTACCTACCTTTTTCCGCCGTTCCCTCTCCTCCACAAAGTTGTCGTCCGTCTACAACAAGACAGAACCAATGCCATTGTTATAGCCCCTTGGTGGCCGAGACAGACTTGGTTCCCAGTTCTCCGCAATCTCTCGTCAGACATCCACCATCTCCCCCGCCTGCCACACCTTCTCACACAGAACAACTCCCAAGTCCTACACCCAGACTTACCTGTTCTGCACCTGGCAGCGTGGAGGATTCCCCCTCGCTAATGAACGTTCTTCATCAGGCCAAAAAACCATCCACAAGAAAGGCCTACCTATACAAATGGAAGAAATTTCAATCCTTTACTAAATCTTCCTCGTTATCCTCCATCAACCCATCACTTTCCACCGTTCTCCGCTTCCTCCTACATCTCAAATCCAAGGGCCTCTCCATCTCATCCTTGAGAGTCTACCTTTCGGCGATAATGTCATACCAACCTCCAAATTCTTCAGCGGCAAATTTCTTCAAACATCCAACAACGAAACATTTTCTTAAAGGTCTCTCTCATATCTACCCCGATACTCGACCTCCCTCTCCACAATGGTCGCTAACTCTTGTTTTGAAACAGCTTACCAAAGCTCCTTTCGAGCCTTTAGCCACAACTGATTTAAGACTCCTCACCTTTAAAACAGCTTTTCTCGTAGCCATCACTTTGGCTCGATGAGCTAGTGATTTGGCAGCCTTACGCTATGACTACCCTTATCTACAATTTTTTCCCGATAAGGTGAAGTTATCCATGGACATTTCCTTCCTTCCCAAAGTTGTCTCTCAATTTCATCTCTCCCAGCCGATTGTCCTTCCTTCGTTTTTCCCATCACCTTCTTCAAACCAAGAAAGAATACTCCATACGTTGGATGTCAGAAGAGCTCTTGCTTTTTATCTCCAACGTACTCAACCTTTTGGACAGTCACCTCGTCTTTTCATAAGCCATCAACTACCTACAAAAGGCCATCAGGTGACTTCCCAATCTATCTCCAGATGGGTCGCCTCAACCATTCATTTGGCTTATCAACTTGCTCGACAACCAGCCCCTAGCGTGGTTCGCCCTCACTCCACCAGGGCAGTGGCAGCCTCTACAGCCTTTCTCCGCGGCATACCTCTTCCCGACGTCTGCGCCTCTGCCACTTGGGCAGAGCCGTCCACGTTTATCCGTCATTATAGACTCGACCTCCGGCAGAAGTCTGATGCGGCCTTTGGATGTGCTGTTCTAGCCTGTACCTTGGTGTGACACCCTGCTTTTTAGTAAGACAGCTTATTTGTCACCCAGGATGTGATTCACAGAGGCCACAAAGAACGACAGGTTACCCACCTGTAATTCTAGTTCTTCGAGTGGACCTCTGTGATTCACACATCCTGCCCGTCCTCCCCTCTGTCACGCCATTTCTGCTTACTATTAAGCGGCGGTTGACACAACTGAAAGGGGACGCCTGGCGCCAAGGTACTTATATGGGTGGGGAGGGGCATATTCTAATGTGTTTATTGCTACCGCAGAAGCTCTAGAATCTTCCGATGAGGCTCCGTGCAGGCGCAAATCACCCAGGGTGTGAATCACATAGGTCCACTCAAAGAACTACAATTACAGGTGGGTAACCTGTCATTTCCAACTTCTGCAGAGTACAAACTAGCAAGTCCTTCTAAGCTGTCAGTGTTCAAGTCATGATTTCATTTATAATGGAGAGGTAGAGGCCCATCATAGTAATGGGTGTGGTGGGAATCTCTTGTCCTTAGCTTCTTTGATGAGAGCTTGGTGGTTCTACATGGACTGAATCACTGGCTGAAATCCTGTTGCTTTGTTATGCACATGGACAGCAAGCAGCGTAACATTCACTAGCTTCTAGCTGGCAATTAAGAAGTCACTGTTGTGATTGTCAGGGACACTCTGGCATGGTGTTTGCTTGGGATTCCTAGCAGGAACTCATTAATTGCCACCTGGAAGTGGGTGAAATGTTACATACTTTATCTCTTACTTGTGTAAAAAAAAATAGAAGAAAAGAAACTATTTCAGGCTATTAGTCTCCTCTGGAGTTAAATTAGCAGTTTGCTGTTAATACTTGGGTAATTTTAGATCTCAGATGAAACCTAAGGAATGCTGGCCACTTGATAACTTTGAACTGGAGGCATGAACGTTTGTTATATATGAGCTTTGAGTGTTGGGATATTAGTGAAACCCTGGGAACCTTTTTTTTTCCTTATTTAAATTTTTGGTGCGTGCAAACAAAATCTGAGCTTTAAAAATATGAGTTACCACTTGTTTATTTTCTGTGGAATTTCAGGAACAAACTGCAGTAGCCTACCTTGAAAACTAATGAAAAAATTAAATTCTGCATCAGAAATTATATATGACTTGTTATATCATTTGGCTATGAAACAAAAGACAAATACATACATCAGACTACTCTTATCAAAAATAATAGCATTAAAAACCTAAATAATCTTTTACTGTAAAACTGCCATTGACTACAAATTTCAGGTTTTATTTTAACTTTTTTTCTTCATAAGGTTTGGGCACAAACCTTTTGGCAGGTTTATATATATGTCTGTGTATCAAAGCAAACTCAGAAAATCTTATCTTCCCAATTTACTGCTGAGTCAGAATGTGGCAGTACTCTTTTGTACTTTGTGCATTTATCTGTAAAAAAGTATCCTTTTAAAATAGTCTGACTGTATTAGTAATACATACGTTAGTATTCTTATGGACTTCCTACAACTTTGGAATCACTGTCTGAGATACTGTCTGAACATCTTTCAAAGGTGATGTAAGACCTTTGTATTATAGCCCAAGCCTTTAATGGCCAAGGATAAGCAACAGTTTATTTTGGGACCATGTGTGAGTCCTTGTTGATAAGGGTGAGTTATGAATCAAATAGGTTAGCATGCAGCTTACATGGAGTACAACTGAGCAAGATCTGTCAGTTCAGAGGACATGTTCATAGCAGCTAAATCTCAGTGGCTTATGCAAGTTTGCCATACCATATGTCATGTGGTGAAGAGAAAAAATACCAGATCATCAGCCAGTTGAACCCCAAGGAAAATAGCTACCTGGCTCTAGATATAGGTTATGAAAGCAGGATTTGCTTCTGTTCTGACCGATGTTCTTTTCAAAAGAAATGAAAGGAGAAAAGAAAGATCTTGAAGCCACAGGAATTATTAGAGGGTTTTTTAAAATGGATTGTTGTGCTCTGTTGCTTTTAAATGTGTTTTTAGTACTGGTTTTATTTACCATTATTTAATATAATACTTGTTGGAGTTTTTTAAAATATTTGTATGTACTTACTGTTTTTAGCTTTTAAATATTGCCTTTTAAATTGTGTAAGCTGCCTTTGATCTTTTTAAGGAGAAAGGCTAAGTAAAAATATTTTAAATAAATAAATAAAATAAATGTTTATATAATTAAGTTAGTTCTAAATATTTTATTTATTATTTCAACTTGTATATTTTGGTTCCTTTTGCTCTTTAATTCACCTCATTATTATTGATCTTATCCATACTTTCCTGAAAATTTGGTAAATGTCATTATATAGCAAATATATGTTACATTAATTTTTTTTCTTTCAAGTCATAAATAGAAAACAGTAGTCTTGTTTTTCAGAAGTCAAGATTTTTGTTTGGAAGTGAAAATACTTTGCCATGGCTTTCTAAAAACATGTATATTCATATTAGGGGAAAATGTAAATGATTTTTAAAATTATTTTACCTGAAAGTTATTTGCATTGTAAAAAATAATTATTAAGGAGCTTGAGTATACTGCCTTTCCTTTATGGCAATATTTTTGATAATATAGAAGCCAAGGCATTACAGTAAAACAGAGTTAAATCAATAGAGTAAAATCAGATTATTTTTTTGAACAACAGTGAAATTAGACCTATTAAAGAGCTACAATATTGGTTTAGATTTTAAAAGATTTATGTCAGTACATTGTGCACAGTGTGGACATTGCCCAACAGTGAACTTACATTATTTTCTCTGTCTAAAGATGGGTTCTGCTATTACAGTGGTTTTATTTCATATGGTGAGGAAGCTGCTTTGTTTCTTCATTACTAAGAAGTCACAGATGTGTGAAAAGTAGGCCACAGGTCGAAGGCTGTATGCCCCCTGCCTGTGCAAATTGAAAGTGACAGACACCTCTGTGCTCCACCAGTAATTTGCCTCCATGTTAAATGCCTGTGAAGCAGTAATTAAAATGAAAAGTTCTTCGGTCCTGCCAACAGACAGATTGAGTTATTTATGGTAGAAGCAGCAGCCACCAACAGTAATTGCAGCACATCCTTGCACAGATACAAATTTTTGCATTTAAGAATAGCGCCGGGCTGACATGGGTCAAGAGGTCAAGCCCACTCAAACAAGAGGCCAAAGAAAGGCAAAATCAGTTTTCTGTTCATCTTAACACAGAATCTGTATTGTCTCTGTTAACTACTTAAGTGTCCAAATTGCTGTTTACTCCATGCAGACCTAGTTAGACTCTATTAATCACTGCAGGAACTTCTTTGAGAGTTGCAGTCACTAAATTTTAATATGTTTTCGCACTTTATTTCCCAATGGTGATTTAAAGTGATAAAGTGATTTAACTGCTACCCTTTTCTGCAGTTAAGTATACATTTTGAAGTTTCCTCTATAAACAGTCAAAATTGGAGATATTTTTCCCCAAAGCAGAAGTCTGTTCACTGCACAGAACTATACAGGTAATATGTCATATCAGCATGTTGGAATGGAGTGACTATGAGTGTTTTAAAATCCTGTTTTCCGTAGTATTCTGTAATCCTTCAGGTTTCTCCTTGAATTGCTTAGATGAGAGCAGCTAGTTGTATTACAGTGAATTGTAGAAGAGGTTAAAATGCACATTGATAGGTTTCAGTTAATCATGACTATATGTGCTCACATAAATTCATTTTTTTATGTTAAGATCCTAAAATGATTTGTTTTCCCCTTTTTTGGTATTTCACTCAGGATCTTATGTGTGTATTCAAAAATATGTCATTTCTTTTTCAGAAAACAAGTTGGAAGTAATTAACTAGCTGTTTCAACTGATCACCAAATCTTCTGTCCGGTTTCACTAAGCAGTCCGGCTAAAAAGTTGTCAAGCAGCAGGGCAGTTTGCCAGAGTTGACAGCACATAGAAAGGATTTAAATGTGAACAATGATTTGTCTGAAAGTTTACATCAGATTGCTGGGGTTCTGTGCATTCGTCATTTTTCAAGTTCAAGGTAAAATCATATTCCTATACTGCAATTTTTAAAGCGTTTTAGTGTGTGAAATATCTGTATGCTTATCTAATGTTTTATGTTCCAGCTGCAATATGAAATAAATGAAGATATGCCACTGTAATATTTGAAAAGGTTTTGAAATATAGAAGTTTACAAAGTATAGGTCAGGCATGTGGCATAAAGCTGTTGAAAGGGGATACTTTCTTACACACCTGAAACTGATTTGCATCCTTTTTAGCAGTGTCAAACCCACACTGTGTTTTTTAAAAAGCAAATGTATAGTTTAGTAAGGGAATTTGCTAGAAGGGAAATGTCTGAAATAAGTGTCACAGATAGATTATCTATATTGGACTTAGAGCCACAGCTAATACGAACCCCTGCCTGTTTGACTGCCTTAGTGCAGCAATCACTGTTCAGAGGCAAAGTGAAAGAAATGATTAGGGTGTTCTTTGTTGTTGTTTAGTCGTTAAGTCGTATCCGACTCTTCGTGACCCCATGGACCAGAGCACGCCAGGCCCTCCTGTCTTCCACTGCCTCCCGCAGTTGTGTCAAATTCATGTTGGTAGCTTCGATGACACTGTCTAACCATCTCGTCCTCTGTCGTCCCCTTCTCCTCTTGCCTTCACACTTTCCCAACATCAGGATCTTTTCCAGGGAGTCTTCTCTTCTCATGAGATGGCCAAAGTATTGGAGCCTCAGCTTCAGCATCTGTCCTTCTAGTGAGCACTCAGGGTGTTCTAGAAACTCTAATTCTGAGAGTTTATTAATTGTTGTCCTTACTGCTGAAATTCAGAGGCACCTGTTTGGGATGGGAAATGTTTGAATTGGTATATGTGTATTAATTGATTTTCATTTCTTCTTAAGCTTTGGACATCTGTACAGGTATACCATTTTAAACAATCAGTTTGAAGCTTATTTACAGTAACAGTGAATGGGTAGTTTTATTATTCCTGGATCTTCAGCTGAATTCCTTCCCCCAGGCAACAAATAGTTCCTCTCTGAACTTATTGGCAAAATTCCATTTGATTTAAATGGTGCTGAACTTACATGTTTTAGAAAATAACTAATTTTCATGTCAGTGCAGTGGTCTTACCCAGTGAGTATTACTTTCGATGATATTGCTGAGTGAATGTGATGTCCATAATGTTTCCAGAAAGAAAAGTGAACAGTTAAAAGCAGTGCTGTGTATTGAAGGAATCTAGGGAAACCAACTGTTAAATGGTTTCTGCATACAGGGAGTACTGCTGAATGTGCATGCCATTAATCAGAAGAATATGTTGGCTACAATTGACGAAGAGAATTCTGGATAGATACAGCTAGTCCACAGGAATATAATTGTTTGGGACTATTTGCAAACTGTCCATCCTGGTATAGATATCTGAGAGGAATTTCAGAGTTGTGAGTAGAGTAATGGAAAAAGTCAAGTGAAATTCATACTGATAAATGAACAAGTGAAGATAGTAAGACTCTGTATAAAATAGATTAGCTTTCAAAAGAATATACTGCTTTGTAATGAGATAGACTGTTTATCTGTGGTAGTAGTCTTTTTACTATTGTGTAGAATTCCTAAAATTTTGTGCTTTACATTGGTCTGTTTGTTTGTTTGATTTGTTTGGTTGTTCTGTAGATTGCACAGGTAGCATTTTCATTTGAAAATGAATCCCAGTGTTCTATACCTAGTATAATTAAAACCATCATACAGGAATTTGAGAGGGAAAACTATTCAACCAACTAAAAATACAATAATTTTGTGAGATATTTTTAATCTAGTGCTGAAAATAAATAAGAGTTGGCACCAGGTGTACTTCCATGGGATAGTATTCCAATGTCAGGGTGCTGTTGCAGAGAAGGCCCTCTGTTTTACATATGCAAAATGAACTTCTTCTAAAGCTGGAACTTGGAGAAAGACCTCCTTTGACACTCTTAATGCAGAGACAGATTGATGTAGGAGCAGACTCTTCTTCTGAAATATTTGAGCTGGAGAGGTAAGCGTTTTGAAGTGGACTTGGAATCAAACAGGTAGCAGTTCCTTCAGAGTTAATATAATATCACACCTTCTAGACAGATCAGGCAGAATCCTGGCAACTGAGTTCTTTTCTAATTGAAGATTCTGATTTATTTTTAAAGGCACTATAAAACACATTACATTAATCCAGTGTGGTAGTTATGAGAGCAGGGATTGCTGCAGCTACGCCATGCCTGGCTGGGAAAGTCTGGAGCTGACGAACAAACTAAAGCTAGTAAAAGGTGACCTGAGGAACTGGTGCCGCTAGGATCTCTAGTGTTGATGATGAATCAAATAACACCCCTATGATACATTCCTCCTCCATCACAAGAAGTATGACCGTATTCAGAACAGCTAATTACAACAACTTCCCAGAGCCAGAAGCCACCAGCCCACAATGCCCCTTTCCTGTAAGGAATCAGCTTTAATTTATGGGCTCTCATCCAGCCCATTACTGAATCCAGACAGCAAATCAGCACCTCCACAATTTCATCTACTTTGGATAACAGCAAAATAGAGCTCGATGTCATCTCACTCCAAATCCCTAAAAGACCTCACCTTCCATCTTCATAAAGATGTTTTAAACCATGGGGGGGGGGGGGGGGTAAACCTTGCAGGCTCTCAAAGCTCAGGTGCCACAGGATCATGAAGACATCTCCCTATACTACTCTCTGAAACTAATCCTTCACAGTAATTGCAAGACTGTGTATCTTTCTCTAAAACCCAACCTAAGCACAAATTGAAATGGATCTAGACTTAATTTTTCCTGTAATATATTGCAGGAGAGGCTTAAAATATTTAAGTGATACTGCTTTTTCACTGGAAATTCTGCTTTACTTAATAATTGGTATCTGATATTATTCTGTTTCAGTTTCTTCTGAAGCATATGATGCCCAAACAGAAAGTTTTAGGATTACTAAAAGAACCAGCATTCTTTTTAACCATAAAACTACTACTTACATGATTGAAATAGATCCATTCTATTATTAATCAAAGTGAATCGTATTCTGAAATGTTGTCTAATGTCTAGAAAAGCCTTGGGTATTTCTGACATTTGTTTCCTACATAGATATAAATGTTCAGAACAAACAAAACATATGTTTGTTTATTTATAAACCTTATGAATAAATAAATGTAATTAAAATCTTGATAATAAACCGAAGCAAATGGAACATGTTATGAACTTAGCACTGTGACCTCATGCTCTAAAACAGAGGTGGATAGCTGTGTCTCCCCAGACATTGCTGGACTGCAAATACCAGCATCCCTCACAATTGGCTGTGCTAGCTGGAGCTGTTGGGAGTTACAGTCCAGTAACATCTGGAAGATCATAGTTGCCCTCACATACCCTAAAAGGAGTGTTCTTGTTCAGATTGCTAGTCAACCAGATATATCCTCTCCAATATGAAAGAAGGTATAAGCAGGCCAACTCACTACCTAGTTGTCCATTTTTCTTTTCCACATGACATAACTTTATGTGGCTCCTGGAGTCCACTGAGCATAATTAGTTCACAGTAGGCTCTTTTTATGGTCAGAAGGCAGCTTTTAAATAATAGCAGACTTTGAGATTCACCAAAGCATGCTGCTACGTTTTTCTTGTCTCTGAGTCATCCTGTTTGTCACTGAAGTTAGCTATTAGACAGAATTACAAATAATTCTTAGTCACAGGAATACAGATTATTACTTGATGAAAAGCTGCCCCAATGGGGTAATATCCACTTGGTCCCAGCTAGCAATCAATGAGTCACTATTGTCATTCTTGGGGCAGATGAATCCGTGGCTTGGTGTATGCTTGAGAATTGCAGTGTAGATTCATTAATTGCCAGCCAGAAGTGAGTGAATGTTATACGCTGTTTGCTTTCTGCCTGGGTTAACAAAGCAACAGAGTTTCAGCCAATCTCATGCAGTACTTTGGAAGAGTTACTCCAATATTAAAATGTCAGTCATATCAGACAAACTATGAGGACATGCTAAAATTATCTCAGATTTCCGAAACAGAAAATGAGCAATGAAGGCGTTCTGACTTAAACTGAAGGAGTGAAACTTTCATTCTGTATTTTGTTGGAAGTTGAAGTGGGGTTCTTATTGATCGCCTTCCAGATATTTGAAACTGTAATCGTTGACACTATAATACAAGTTCAGACCTATGTCTACAGTATATTCAAATGGTGTTTTGAACTTCATAAATATTTAAGTATTACAGGAAGTTCAGATCAATCTGAGTGATTTTTAGGTAGATGAACATTCTCAGTAGTTGCTGTTTGTTTGTTTAAAATATTTTACCCTAGCTTTTGTCCAAGACGGCTTACATAATTGAAAGACAATGTTTAAAAGATAAAAACAGTAACTTCAAATATTTTAAAATAATTAAATATTATTTTAAAATGGTAAATAAAATTAATATTAAAAATAAGTTTAAAAGCAGCAAGGCACAATAATCCATTTAAAAACCCCTCTCAGACAGCCAGTTACTAAGGGAAATATTAAAATACAATTTTAAAAAGCTATAAATAGTAATTATACAGATATTAAAAAGAATCAAATAAATGTCATAGTAAAAATGGTAAACAAAATGAACTCCAAAAAACAGATTCAAGGCAAAATCAGTACCAAGAACAGATTCAAAGCAACAAGGCACAACACTCAGTTAAAAAACCCCTACCAGACCGCCACTCGCTAAGCCTGTCTGAAAAGAAAGATATTTTTTATTTTTATTTATTTATTTAGAATTATACCCCGCCCATTTATTTATCTGGTCATAATTGACCAGATAGGCGGGATATAAATGAAATAAATAAATAAAATTTAATGAACATGCCACTATTCTGGGCGTCTTACAAAATATTAAAACTATATAAACCATATAAAACATATAAAAAGAAAACAAGCAAACCCTACGCCCCCATAAAATCACCCATCTGGGGCATAAGATGGCAGACAACGGGCCAGCATAATTTTACAAAAGGGTGGTGCTTGGGAAGGCCTGGGTAAAAAGCCAGGTTTTAATTTGCTTGCAGAAGCTCAGGAGGGTGGGAGCCAGTTGCACCTCCACAGGAAGAGAGTTCCAAAGCGAGGCGGGCACTACTGAAAAGGCCTGGTTTCTGGTTGATGCCTTCCAGACCTCTTTTGGAGTGGCCACCCGCAACATTAAAGACTGGGAGGTGCGGGTGGGATGGGAAGATGACCTGAGGGAGAGGCGCTCTGACAGGTAGCAAGGTCCTAAACCGTAAACAGCTTTATAAGTTAGCATCAATACCTTGAATTTGGCCCGGAAGCATCTTTGTCTGCTTGCAGAATGACAGCAGAGATTGGGGCAGTCTGGCCTCTTGTGGGAGGGAGTTCCAAAGCCTGGGTGCGTCAACAGAGAAGGCCCCCTCCTGTGTGTCGTCCCGTCCCCCCCCCAAACACAACTGTGAAGATTTCTCCTGATTATCTTAGGTTCATAAAGGGAGATGCAGTCCTTGAGATAGTTTGGCCCGGAACATTTAGGGCTTTATAGGTCAGAACCAGAACTTTGAATGGTGTCCTGGAATGGATCAGCAGCCAGTGGAGCTGCTGTTATGAGAGGATTAGGTGATCCCAGCCCCAGCTAGCAATCTGGCAGCTGCATTTTGGATGTGCTGACATTTCCAGAAACTTTCTATTGGCAGCTCCACATAGAGTGCGCTACAGTAATCCAGCTGGGGTATAACTAAGGCATGTGTCACCATGGCTAGATGAGAGCTCTCCAGGAATAGGCACAGCTGGCACATTAGTTTTAACAATGCAAATGCACTTCTGGCCATCGCTGAGTTCTGGGCATCCAGACTCAGTTCAAGAGCACCCCTAAGTTGCATACCTGTGTTTTCAGAGGGAGTGCAGCCCCATCCAGGACAGGCTGCAACCCTATTCCTTGCTCTGACTTTCGATTGACCCGGAGCACCTCAGTCTTGTCTGGATTAAGTTTCAGGTTTTTCACCCTCCTCCAGTTCACTACTGACACCAGACACTAATCTAGGACTGAAACTGCTTCTTCAGATTTGGATGGAAATGAGAGATAGCATTGAATGCCATCCACATTGTGTTGACACTGAACTCCGAAAATCTGGACAACCTGCCCCAGCAGTTCCATGTAGATGTTAAACAGCATAGGAACAAAACAACCATGAGGGTCCCTACAGCCAACAGCCAGTGATTTTATAAGTCCGTTGTTCTCAACTTGTGGGAGGGAGTTCCAGATGTTCTTGGAATACAACTCCCAGAAATTCTGGGCAGCACAGCTAGTGGTAAAGACGTCTGTGAGTTTTAGTCCAAGATTATCTGGGGACCCAAGCTGGTGGATCGCTGTTACAATTTGCTTATATGCTTTGAGATCAAGACTCGGGCTGTATTTTGGAATTCACCAAAATACAGGATTTTGGAATTCTTGCAGCTCACAAGCTGAATATGAGTTAACAATCCTATGGGGCTGCAAAAAAGACAAATGCTATTTTAAGCTGCATTAATAGAAATATAGTCTACAAATCCCATGAAGTACGAGTTCCCCTCTATTTGGCACTGGTTAGGCTTCATCTTGAGCACTATGTCCAGTTCTGCAGACCACACTTTAAGAAGAAAGATGCTGACAAGTTAAGAAGAGGGCAACAAGGATGATCAGGGAACTGGAAACAAAAGTCTTATGAGGAAAGACAAAAAGAACTGGACATGTTTAGCCTTGAGAAGTGAAGACCGAGAGGAAGTATGATGGCACTTTTCAAATATGTGAAAGGTTGTCATTCAGAGGAGAGGCAGGCTACATTCTCAGTCATTCCGAAGTTCAGGACGTGTAATAATGGGTTACATGAAACCAGATTTTGGTTGAGTATCAGGAAAAACTTCCTAACTGTTAAAACAGTATGAAACTGGAACCAGTTACCTCAGGAGTTGGTGAGCACTCCAACACTGAAGGCATTCAAAAAAAAGTTAGACAACCATTTGTCAGATATACTTTGACTCAGTCTTAATGGCCTTACAGACCCCTTCCAACTCTATGATTCAATGAATCTATTATTGGAATTGCAGGAGATTGCCAAACGTAGTAACATACTTTGACCAATATTAAAGGGAGTGCTAGCTTTCTTCAGCAGTTTATTCGTTGGTGCATATTTTCTGGGATTTTATTTTTTATCAAATATTATGTGGCTCCCAAGACCATTTTAGTACCCCCCAAAGCATTCAGAATTTCCTCTGTTCCTGGAAATGTCCTAAAAGAGCTATTTTTGTATTGGGGGTTTCACTGAGCCCCCTAAGCCCTCAAACCCAAAATCATACCAAAGTTTCAGTCACTTGTGGTTTTAATGTCCTCCCTCATTGCAGCCATTTTTCGCCATTTCCAGGCCTGGTGCAGCAGGAGTGGGAACTGCATGCAAATATTTGGCCACAGGCCAACCAAACATGCCCTTCCTTGGTGCAGATATAGCTTCTTGATTAAATTGTAAGTAATTTCCACATGAAGTTTCTTTTGGACTCAGCAACTTCATGCCACAAGAAATCATTTCACTTGTTTATTCTTCATTTGAATTGATGGACTTGGTGACTTACCTAGCAAAGAAAACAACACCAAAGTAGTGAAAGAAATTTCACATCATTATGGTTTAAAAAATACAAAAACTTCTGATTGCTTTTAATTTTCCTGAATTTCTGAACCTGCAGTGTAAGCCCATCCTGCAAAACAAACTGTTCTTGTTCATGTTATACAGGGCAGAATCTAGACAGTGTGCTTGATGGAACAGGTATGAAGATGGATCCTGATCGTAAGAAGCAGGAAGATGGAATAACCGTAGCTCCAGAGGACACATTGCCTTTTTTACAGTGCTACTGTTCAGGGCATTGTCCAGAAAATGCAGTTAATAACACATGCAAGTAAGTATTAGAGGCAAAAATGCTTGCTCTTTTCTCACTAAAGAAGAATGTGATTAAAAGTTACAGCAAGGTCACAAGATCTTTTCTTTATCTTGCATCACTTTCCAATTCCTTCCTTTTTTTTGTTTCAATTCTACAGTCCGATAAAATAACTTTTTATAGTTTTGAAAATGGTTGAGCGCTTTAATATAGATCTTAACATGTGATTTTTTTTTAACCTTACATAGCACATTTCATTTTGATATAGGGATTTGAGCAGATCAGATATTTGGTTACTTTAGAATTGTTGCTTTTTATTGCCCTCTAGTGTTTATCTTTATGTAGTCTCTTCAGTATTAATTTTTTTGTGAAGCTGATGAATCTAATTCATCTGGACTGCAGTATTAACTACCTACATAGAGGAATTTTACAAAGCTGTATTTCATCTCAGTTCCTTTTAAAGTAATTTAACTTAACCTCCTGACATCAGATAAGAATTGGCTGAAGTAAGTATGATGTTTGGTTTCCTGCAGCAGATATAATGGCCAAAATCCTGTAGCTTAGTGTAGTAAACCACATTAGAGTAGACCCATTGAATCAGGGGGATTTAGTGAGTCATCTTCTCCCTAAATTCCACTGATTCAAATTGGCTTACTCTAACTACAACTTACTGTGCTATGGTAAGTCACAGTCAGAGTAGTCCCATTTAAATTGATGGAACTTATGGAAGTGTTATTGCTAGAGACTTCTTTGTCTCTCTGAAATACTTAAAATTTCTTTTGACACTGTCAAGCAAATGCGACCATATTGTCTATAGTGAAGTAAAGCAAAGTGTGCTGCTTATATAGCAGTTAAAGCACTCTCTGGGCAGTTTACAATTGTTTAGTTATACAGGCTACACATTGCCAAGTAGTCACTCATTTCCTTAGAGCACACTATCCTCACTTAAGAGATCTGTGTCCATTGTGCTAGTAGGAAAATTATAAGAATCATTATTGTAGTGGTTGGAGAGTTCAAGTCAATTAATCTGTTCTAGAACAAATGGACATTGCTTCGCTATCATTGAACAAGAGGAGAATGGAGAGATTACACGTGCTTCTGGCTGCATGAAGTATGAAGGTTCAGACTTCCAGTGCAAGGTATTCCAATTGTTTTTAACTTGTTTTCTGAGTGTTGACTTTGGGTAATTTCAGTCTGGACTAGGTGTGTGTATTTTTGTTTAGACTCTAAATCCCAAAACACCAGCAGTCACAAAGGGCAGCTTCCTTTTCTTATTTCAAAGTAGACCTAAGCTTGACCTATTTAAGTGTGTGTCTGGTATTTATTTTTTATTTATTTGACTTTTATACCAGGGCCACTCTGGACAATTTACAACTAAAAAACAAATGAACAAAAATAGAAGACAGTAAACACAATAACGATCAAAATTAAACATCAACTAAACATAAACTAGCAACATAAGTAAAAACTAAAAAATAATTAGAATAGTTTAAAGGCAAGATGGTGGAACAGATAGTATAAAACGCTGAAACTACCACTGCGTTAAGATGTTGAATACTCCGGGAAAGCCTGCCTGAAAAAACATGTTTTCAGGGATCATTTAAAGCTTTCCAGGCAAATTTCAAGTGGGAGATTGTTCCAAAAACGAGGGGCGACCGCTGAGAAGGCCTGGTTTTTGCTCTTCTCTTTCCGGGCCTCTCTTGGGGATAATATTCTCAACCTCCCGGCCTGGGAAGATAGTGTAAAACGGGCAGATCTCATTGGAAGGAGGTGTTCTGCCAGGTATTAAGGTTTCAAACTATTTGGGGCTTTGTAAGTCAGCATCATCACCTTGAAGCTGGCATGGAAATGAACAGATAGACAGTGCAAGGTGGCCAGAGTGGGGGAAATGTGATGGTATTTCTTCACGCCAGCCTATAGTCTGGCCGCCATATTCTGGACCTGTTGAAGTTTCCATAACAGCCTCATAGGCAGCCACATATAGAGAGCATTACAGTAGTCTGATCTCGAGACTACCAATGCATGGACCAGCATGGTGATGGACCAGGTGTCAGGGAGGGGACAGAGCTGGGCAATCCACCTAAGATGGAAGAAGATAGAACAGACCACAGATGAAAGGGAGGCCCCCAATCCGCATACACTAGGGGCACCCACCCGGAGGACTTACATCTTGTCCAGGTTCAGCCTCAGTCTATTATTCCTCATCCACCCAAGCGTGGCGTCCAGGGAGCACTCAAGGGATGGGACGGCATCCTCTGCAGAGGGTTGCAAGGAGAGATAGAGCTGGGTGTCATCCACATATTGGTGACACAAAGTTCCCAAATGGGAAGATGATCAACCCTGTGGGACTCCACAATTAAGAGTCCAACAGGTGGACATCGTCTCCCCAAGCTGCACTTTCTGAGAATGGTCCTCTAGGAAGGATCAGAGCCAGGCCACCGATCCCCAACGCAGAGAGCCTCCCCTGGAGGATACCATGGTCGATGGTATCAAAGGCTTCTGAGAGGTTGAGGAGGACCAGCAAGGACATTTCACCCATCAGTCTCCCATAGAAGGTCATCTTGCAGGGTGACTAATGCCGTCTCTGTACCATGACATAGCCTGAACCTGGACTGGGATGGATCAGGGGCATCAGTTTTCTCCAGGGGTGCCTGTAAGTGATTGGCCACTACTCTCTCCACTAGCTTGCTCTAAAAAAACCCCTGAAACTCCAAGAATGGAGAATTTTGAGATTTAGAGCCAAGTAAAAATGAATGTATGTCTAATCAGATCTGTTACTCTAATGATAGATAACATGCTTATAGCAAACCCAGGATATCACAACCATACAGCTACAATATCAGATAACTTCTATAAAGTCAATAAGTTCAGAATTTCATTGCACTGAGAGTATAGCATTCCCAAAAGTTCTTTCCCCATGTAAGGACTGATTTGGAATGGAGGATGGAGTAGACAAATCTATTTTGGTTCAGTTTGGCAAATGTAAAGAACAAGAATTTGGTTTTCAAAGCATAGATCTTCCTTCCCAAGTCCTTAGTGCCTATTTAATGGAACAGCTCTCACTAACTGCTTTACCTTTTTTATCCTCATGAACTTAGTATTGTTAGTAGTATTTTTCTCATATTGGAAATACAGGGTTGGGACTGAGAGGGTTGCTTGTTTAAGGATACCTGATTTATTTCTGGTATGGCTTACTCTTTGCCACTGTGTTGTACCAACTTGATTGATTGAAATCCAAGATAATCATAGCTGCTAATAACAACTAATTTGCTAGGTGAAAATATGTAGGCAAAAAATACTATCCATGCATAAGAGGAGGTACAAGCAGTTTTGGTTGAAGCTCGGGAATTTGCAGAAGTACAAGAAAAAAAGGAAGAAAGAAAACCTAGGAAAAACAGCAAAGGACATGGAATGGTACCTGACTATTGGGGGAACAAATGGAAACACAGAGGGGAGAGAATGAAGAGAAATATCCTGCAGAAAGGAATGTGGTTGGCTTGAATCCTCAGCATAGGTGTAACATGCACAACCCACCATTCTATTATGTTGAGCCTTCTAGTTTTAATATAAAAAATATTTGCAAGTGCATGAATTTCATTTCAGAATTTACGTTTCCCTTTGTAGTTTCTGTAACAGATTAGTGTAGTTCAAAGAAAAGGGCATGGAATTAGAAACACGATTTCTCTTTATTCCCCAGGACTCTCCAAAAGCACAACTGCGTCGAACAATTGAATGCTGTCGGACAGATTTCTGTAATCGAGACTTGCAGCCAACATTGGCCCCTCTTGGTCCTTCAGGTACAGCATGAGTATGAGCCAGGATCCACATGGCCATGAACATGATGTTTGTATATGTATTAGGACTTCTGTTGCATACTCTTTCCACTGTTGGATAAATGGAACAGAAGAGCACCTAGCAGTATCAAGGAGCTGAAAGCAGCAAACAAAACCAGAAACAAGCAGCATAAAAAGTAATGAAAGCATGGAAGCATCAGGAAATGAAAAGCTCCTTCCTTGGCAACCAAAATATGTTAGAAGAGGCACTAAGCAAGCTTCCATGATGAATTCTTTCTGGGGTTTTATAATCAAGAAGCACCCCTTCCCTTATTGTTCTTACACTAATACAGTGACAGTAAATGTAGGAAGACCTTTTTAAATGACGCTAAATGTACAGATAGATTGATATTTAAGTAGGTATTTGCTAAGTGCCAGGGGTGGGAGTTGTGGAAGGCTTTAAAGATTAAACACCAAGATGTTAATTTGGATTTGGAAAGTGACCCGGAGGCAGGGAAGCTCTGAAAGCCCTACCAAGTATGTTGCCAGTGCCTGCTCTCAAGTTTACCCACACATCAGTATTTTGTACCAGGTCAAATGTTTAGGCCTTCATAGAGTATGGATAGCTATAGCAGGAGTGTCGCTGTTCAGAAGGGATGTTTATTATTATTGGCATCATTACCATCATCACCAATGTTTATTATTATTACTGATATCATCATTAGTAATCTGTTCTTCAGTTCTCCATCACTTTGTGAGTTCTCAACTTGTATTACTTAAATTCGTATCATCATCATGACACCAGCAATAATAATGAACATTTTGAGTGGTTAAAGTCTGTGTTCCATGAGAAAACACAAACACCAAGTTTTATCAGTAGGTAAGGAATTATATGAAAATGTTTTTTTCTTATCTCTCTAAATTATTTTTCTTTAATTGTTATACGTGGCTAAACTAAGCTGTTGAAAATAATAGTGGTGTTAGGAAGCTATCAAAGTCCAGCTACAGTACATTTGATTTCTTAAACATGATTGGATTTTGAGAGAGTAAAATATTGACATGGAAAATCACCTGCTATCACTTGATGGTCATGGAATTAACAAACTCTATCACAACTCAGGGCTAGCCTGTACTGCCAGCTGTATTCCTGGTGGTCCCACATGCTGGTTGGCTGAGTAAAGGCAATATGCAAGCCTTTCACATAATCAATGCTCATGTAACTGCTGTGTACTTACACAAAACGGGGGGAAACAAATACGTTTTCTCACTTTTTCCAATAATATTTCCTACATACCTTGTTTCCGCAAAAATAAGACCTAACCTGAAAATAAGCCCTAGTATGATTTTTCAGGATGCTCATAATATAAGCCCTACCCCCAAAATTAGCCCCAGTTAAGTGAAACCCCGCCCTCCACCATTGTGCAGCATTGTGCAGCAATCAGAAGATGACATGACTGTAAAATTAAACATCCGCTGAAAATAAGCCCTAATGCATTTTTTGGAGCAAAAATTAATATAAGACCCTGTCTTATTTTCGGGGAAACACAATAAGATTTTATTTTAAATTTGACTATATTAATACTGTGTTTTTTATTTAGATGATCGGTTTGATGACAGCATACGTTGGATAGCTGTGCTTATTTCTATGGCAGTCTGCATAATAATTATGATTGTCCTATTTAGCTGTTTCTGCTACAGGTAAAATAGCTTACTGTTTCCAGTGTTTGGTGCGTAATTTAAAAAAAAATACGGGTTTTCTACTAACTCATGCAACCCATAAATCCATATGTGACTGCAGAATCTAGTTTGCATCACTGTGAAAGCTTTCAACTATAGCAGTGGTTTCCAAACTTTATCAAGTCGTGACCCCTTCTTATAATAGCCTAGTAACCTGCAACCCCCTCTGCCACATTTGTGTAAATAGACTATTGTTGTCATTCCTCAGTATGGTGGTACCGTCAGCGCCACCGCTGCTTGTCCTCTTACTGCTCCTGTGTCAGCTCTACCATCACTACTTCAAAACTGGGGAGGGAATAGGCTGAGGGAGGCTAAAGGTAAGGAGAAGAAAAGGAAAAGGATGGACTAGGGGGTGGAAGAACATTGCGGTGCCTAGGGAGGGGGCAAAACCTTCACGCAGAGAAGATCTCCCTCAGTAACCAGCACAGAGCTTTCCTTGCACCCACTGTAGAAGAGATGGGGCATTTGTTTTTGTCTCCTCCTCCTGGGGTTTTGTTGTGTAGTGGGGAGGGGTCTTCTTTTCCTCCCCCACCCCTACTTCTTTAGGCTGTCCAGAAGTGATGTATCATAGTTAAGATCCCTTTCTTGTGGAAATGGCAGCAATTATATCTTTATGCTGTCATTCATTTAAAAAAATTAAAATCTCCCAGTCATCCCTTCTTAGAAAGTAGAGGCTTTTTTCTCCCACAAAGGACCTGTTTCTCATACATGCACATACACACTAACTTTAATGTCTCGCTCCAAAAGGTCAAGAAAGAAGTTATTTGACAAGGGCTACAACACATAGGGTGTCTTGTGACGCCCCCAGAAAACACTCGCAACCCCCTTGGGGGGTCAGAACTCCCAGGGTGGCAAACACTGAACTATAAGGAATATGGCATAAGAAATAATGACAAGGTTCCTGTTGTGTATACTCTTCATATAAGAGATGTGGATGTAAGTTTCAAGCTTGTATTACCCTGGCTATTGAGCATCTAGTGTGTGACCTGGGGAATATATGTTCAATCCAGCATTTTCTGTAATGGTCAAATTGTATTTGTGGCTTAGTCACAGTTGATGTTCTGCATAAACAAAAGAGCAAAGAAGCTTACATGGATGTCCCAGCATTTGTAGACAGCATACAGGGTATCTATGTAAACTGATCCTCAGGCTGTCCTCTTGGAAACACACAGACCTGGGGAAAAGCCAGGTTTAAAGCAATAATACTATACATGTGTAGGATTGCATTTCTGGTCTAGTACTGGTGGAGATAAGATGACTAGCAAATATATAATTTTGGACTATTAATTACTGTCATATAGTATACAGGTTTGTTTTTTTTACTACATCAGATTCTTTGTAGTGGACTCTGTGAATGCACACAAATGGGTCTATCCTGCGCCTGCGCAGGACGTTCGGAACTTTCTAGAGCTTAGAAAAAAGCCAGACAGTTAGTCTCCCCCCCCCGAGGGTATATAGGCTCCGCCTCCTCCACCTTCCTTAGTTCCTCTTTTTCCGCCGTTAGGGTAGGACGTAGGAACACTAGAGCGTGCTAAGGAAAGTATTTCCTTCTAAAAATTTACCTTTTATTCTTTTAAGACGCCAGAACTGCCTTCCCATTTAAGTTTTTCCTCGTTCTGCGTCTTCCCGTTCCCCCCCTCCCCTCCCGGATTCCCCCCTTTTTATTTTTTTATCTTTTTATGGCCTCTCGGGGCTTCAAACAGTGCTCCGTTTGCTTTCGGAAAATCCCGCTAACGGATCAGCACGATAAGTGCTTATTCTGTTTGGGGGAATCCCATCTTATTCAGGCGTGTGCTGCTTGTAAAAGCTTTTCCAAACAAGCTCTTAAACTGCGGTCTCAACGCCTCCGGGCCTTTCTCTACGAAAGAACCCTCAAGCCTGCTATGGAGGTTCCTCTTACCACTTCCCCGAACCCTCCACGTGTAGAGACACCTAAAGCAGGCACCACTGCCTTTGATTCTTCGCAGCCTACCTTGAGTTCTGCGTCTTCTAAGCAGAAGGACTCCTCTAGACCGCCTAAGCCAGCTTCCACCAAGGCTTCCAGGTCGGCTGTACCTTCAAAGAAGAAGAATGATAAAGCGAAATCTCAGAAATTGGCAAAGCCACCCAAATCGACAACTTTGCCTCTTCCTGTGCCTCCTATATTACTCGAGGAGTCTTCTAGAGACGACATTGGGCAATCGGATATGGAGGAGCGGATCATTCCTCCGGCCCAGGCTGCTCACGATATCATGAGCATGTCTCCGTCGTCAGGCCATTTTGCGGCTGAGGTTTTTCCCAGCGCGGCCATTGCCCCTACTAGCCCGCGATCTTCCGGGCGGGCTGATACTGACTCGCATTCAGAACAGGAGCTGCCGTCTCGCACTCCTAGAAAGCGAAAGGAGAAGCGTACGCATACCTCTCCGTACCAACCTCAACATCCTGCGGACCAATACCGTCCACAAATGCCGGCTCAGTATGGTCCTCCTTTTTTCGGTCCATACCAGCCCTACCCATATCAAGGATACGGCTATCCGCCTGACTTCAGAGGACAGGCTTACCCCTCCTCAGCTTGGTACCCTTCTTCGGTTCCAACTCCTGAGAATCTACAGCAGCAACAGGGGCATGTTCCTACACCCCAAATTGCTACTTCCCGTAAGAGGAAGACACCGATGGCACCTTCTGCGCCTCTAAAACGGTCTAAACGTCCCGCAGGACGATCTACGGTACAGACTGCGACGATGTACTCTGGCCCAGAGGGCCATGATACAGACCCTTTCTCTCCTTCGGTACACTCTGATGCCGAACCAATACCGAGAGACACGGTACCAATATCGCACCGTCCCTCCTCATTGGTGTCTGAATCGTCCCATGTCAACTCTTCAGCTTCTTCGGAATCTGATGTACCTGATGGTGGTGCTCCGAGTACTTCTTCACAATACCCATTGGAAGACTACTCGTCCTATGCTCAACTTATATTGCGCATGGCTAAGATTTTACACCTAGATGCGCAAGTTCCTGAGCAACAAACAGACCTTGTCTTTCACGATATGGAGCAGGACAAGTCATCTCCGCCCAGTCTTAGCCTCATTCCAGCACTTCTTGACTTGGTAAAGGCTTCGTGGGATAAGTCGCCTGCGACTCTCCAAATCCCTAGAAAAATCGACCACCATTACAAGACCCACGGTTCCGACTCGGATTTCCTGACCAAGCATCCCATGCCTAATTCTATTGTGGTCGAGGCTACCCAGTATAGATCCCGCAGCAGGTCCTCTGTTACACCTGTCAATAAAGAAGGCAGAAAAAATGACGCCCTGGGCAAAAAACTTTATTCCCTTGCGGCTCTACTGATTAAGATTTCGAACTACCAAGCCGCAATGGGTGCTTATCAAAAGCACCTATGGGATAAAATTGTCCCTGTTTTACAAAGCCTTCCTGAGCCATCCAAGACCGAACTCCTCAACATCTACGAGGAGGCTAATACCCTTACAAGACAGCAACGAGTAGCAGCAAAGCATACAGCTGAAATTGCGTCCAAATCCATGCTTACAGCAGTAGCAGTCCGTCGCCATGCCTGGCTCGGAGCGGCGAACATACTGGACGATACGAAGACCAAAATCGAGGATCTTCCCTTTGATGCGGATGGCCTCTTTAATTCCAAGACTGATGATATTATGGAGAATATCCATAAAATGCGGAAGACCGCAAAGTCCTACATACCATACCAACCGTATCGGTATCAGAGACCTACTTACAAAAAACCTGCTTACCAAGCATCTTCTCAGTACCAACCATTTCGGTATGGTAGACAGCAGCAACACGACAGGACCTTCCAGTCATCTCAGTCGAACCCTTCGACTTTCAAGCAGCAACAATACCAAGGACACAAGCAGTCCTTTCGTAAACCTCAGCGCCGGGGTAAGCAATACAACTAACTACTCCTCTTACCGGACTAGACTCTTTCCATTTCTCTCTGAATGGAAACATATTACGACTGACAAATGGGTCCTAACCATTATTGAGAAGGGTTATTCCATAGAATTCTTCCAACTTCCTCCATCAAATCTCCCTAAGACCACCCCCTTTTCGGTGGCTCTTCAGGAGGAAATTTCATCCCTCCTAAGCAAGGGGGCGATCGTCAAGACCCCACAGGCTGATCTACACGGGGGTTTCTTCTCTCGGTACTTCGCCGTCCCTAAAAAGGATGGAGGTATCAGGCCCATCATGGACCTCAGAGAACTCAATCAGTTTATCATTTACAGGAAGTTTCGAATGCTAACACTCGACTCCATTCTTCCTCTTCTCTCACAGGGAAGCTGGTTCGTCACCATCGACCTCAAAGACGCTTATTTTCACGTCTCCATTCACCCTTCTCATCAACGGTATCTCCGGTTCCGGTTCCACCGCACAACCTACCAGTTTGCTGCCCTTCCATTTGGGCTCTCCACGGCCCCTCGGACTTTTACCAAGTGCATGGCCCCTGTAGTGGCTCACCTTCGCACCAAGGGAATAAAACTCTTCCCTTATATCGACGATTGGCTCCTGGTAGCCTCATCCTACCACGAAGCCATCGCTGCTACAACTACCACTCTCGCGACCTTAAACAAGCTAGGTCTAGTGATCAATCAGGAAAAATCCCTTCTGGTACCATCCCAGCTGGTCAATTACATAGGAGCAACGCTAGATGCGACCCGGGCGCGGGCATTCTTGCCCTATCAAAGAATCCAAAAGATTCGAGACGCAATACAACGGTTTTCACCCCTGGCTACTGTCACCGCATTCGATGTTCAGCATCTACTGGGCCTCATGTCATCCACGACGGCAGTCGTCCTTCATGCCAAGCTCGAATTGCGTCCGCTCCAGTCCTGGTTCCTGGGCGAGTTCGATCCTTTAACGGACTCCCCGCGGAAAAAGTTGCAGGTCCCGTCACATGTAGCGAAGCATCTCATCTGGTGGACGATTCCGCGCAACTTGTCCGAAGGAAAACCCTTCCAACCTCCTTTCCTGTCCATACAGGTCACGACCGACGCAAGCCCTTCTGGCTGGGGCGCTCACTGCCAAGAGCTCAGGATTCACGGGTTATGGACACCGAGAGAAAGGTCCCTCCATATAAACCAGCTCGAATTGCTCGCCATCATGAAGGCTTTTCGAGCCTTTCTTCCGCGTATAAAGGGACAATCAGTGCAGCTTGTCACGGACAATACCACAGCTATGCACTATATCAACCGACAAGGTGGGACTCGATCCCTACCGCTTCTCCATCTCACCATGCGATTTTGGGACTGGTGCCGTACCCATCATATTTTTCCACAAGCGATTCATATCGCTTCAGAGGACAACTATCTAGCGGACCACCTCAGCCGGCTCCGTACCAGGACGCACGAATGGTCCCTCGACGAGACGATTTTTCAAGACCTATGCCGGAGATGGGGTCAACCCACCATAGATCTCTTTGCATCTCACCGCAACGCCAAATGCCGCAAGTTCTGCTCACGAGCGGGCAGGGACACCGCGTCACTCGGAGACGCTTTCCTCATTCCGTGGTCCGGAGAACTCACTTACCTGTTTCCTCCCATACCAATGCTCCTCAGGACAATAGTCAGGATCATTCAATACCGGACAAACGCGATTCTCATCGCTCCGTGGTGGCCACGACAACCCTGGTTTGCCCACCTTCAAGGAATAACGGAGGAAATACTCCACTTACCTCTAATACCGTCCTTGCTATCCCAGAACGACGGGGCCCTTCTCCATCCAGATGTCCGGTCTCTTCACCTGACGGCGTGGAGGATAACCCCGAATTCCGTGCGATTCTAGACCGCTCTCGAAAGCCGTCGACTTTTCGCCTATACCGTAACAAATGGAAATCTTTTACGAAATTCGTTCAGTCCAAAGGACTCCAATCAGTCCCAGTTACACTCTCAACATTACTTACCTTTATACTGCATCTGTTCAATCTTGGACTCGCACACTCCACCATTAAAGTATATATCTCTGCGATCGTTGCTCACCAGCCATCTCACTCTAGCTCCGCCAGACTGTTCTCTCACCTCACGGTTAAAAGATTCCTTAAGGGCCTGCAGAACATCAGGCCGCCCTCTTCACCCATTGTACCTCAATGGTCGCTTCCACTTGTCCTGGATGTGCTTACCAAGCCTCCATTTGAACCCATGGCAACCTGTAACGAGAAATTGCTTTCTCTCAAGACTTCCTTTTTAGTGGCCATAACCTCCGCCAAAAGGGCTAGTGAACTGTCAGCTCTTAGGTCTGACCCGCCATACCTACAAATGCATCCCGATAAAGTTACTCTGTACTTGGATGTCTCATTTCTTCCCAAGGTTGTATCAGACTTCCATTTGAATCAACCACTGATACTTCCTACATTTTTTCCATCGCCGTCCACTCCAATCGAGCGCAAGCTCCATACTCTGGACGTCAGGCGGGCTATTGCCTTCTACTTGGACAGAACCAAGCACTTCAGACGCTCTTTCCGTCTCTTTGTGTGCTACCATGGGCATAACAAGGGTGCCCCTGCATCCTCTCAGACAATATCGAGATGGATCGTGCAATCCATACAAATGGCTTACCAGCTTGCAAACAAACCGGTACCAGACCAGCTTAAGGCTCACTCCACCAGAGCTATATCTACGTCCACCGCTCTTCATCGCGGTGTTCATATTCAAAACATATGTAAAGCGGCTACTTGGTCCAATCCTCTGACGTTCGCGAAGCACTACCGCCTCGATGTCAGAGCGAAAAATGATGCTGCCTTTGGAAAGGCGATACTGTCATCCCTGATACCGTGACGGCCCTCCATCCGGTGAGTCAGCTTGCTAATCACCCATTTGTGTGCATTCACAGAGTCCACTACAAAGAAAGTTAGGTTACCTACCTGTAACCATGGTTCTTGTAGTGGTTCTCTGTGAATTCACACATCCCTCCCTTCCTCCCCGCTGTCCGTCACGATAACAGGTCATTATACCTACTCTCTAGTAACGGCGGACATAGGGAACTAAGGAAGGTGGAGGAGGCGGAGCCTATATACCCTCGGGGGGGGGGAGACTAACTGTCTGGCTTTTTTCTAAGCTCTAGAAAGTTCCGAACGTCCTACGCAGGCGCAGGATAGACCCATTTGTGTGAATTCACAGAGAACCACTACAAGAACCATGGTTACAGGTAGGTAACCTAACTTTTTCCTCCCTCTATAAAGTTTTCCATTTATAAGGAGTCTTTGTTTTTTAAAAGTAGCTATCATCCTTTTCAGTCAGTTGCTGCATCAGTCTCTAACAGCTTAGTATTTATTCTGGCAACAACTGTGCAAACCCACTGTCATGAAGCATGGCCTAATGCCAGCATAATGTTACAATGGCACCATAAATTTGTTCATTCTGATAAATATTTAGCATTAGATTGTGACAATCCTAATTTATATTTGGATGATTCAGCTTGTTCTCAGTGGTTGAATAAGATCATGAGCGACCTTGTACTTAAGCTGTTCTTCCCACTCCACTTATCATGCATTCTGAAACCCTCAGAATAAGAATAATGATAATAATAATACAGTGGAGGAGTTCACAAGTTCAAATAACATGGAATCCCTCAGTTCAGGTCTTTCCTTCTGTGTGCAATAAGTAACATTTATCAGGAGAAAAAAGAAACTAAGCTAAAGAGAAAGTGTTTACATACTGATGCAAGAACGGATAAAATATTTTTGCAATTAAGCTTCTGTAACTACTTGGATACTTGCATAAATAATTTGCTGTTTCTCGGTGTGTAATATTTGACCTTTTTTCCTCTCTTTCCAGGCATTATTGTAAATGGGTAGCAAAAAGGCAGTGTTATAATCGTGATCTGGAGCAAGATGAAGCTTTTATTCCCGCTGGGGAGTCACTCAAGGATCTTATTGATCAGTCACAGAGTTCTGGAAGTGGTTCAGGACTTCCGTTGCTGGTAAGTCAGTGGGTTATCAATGCCTTTTCAGTTCAAGGTTCTTTATTTTTTTAGCAGCATTGTGTTTTGCAACTCACCTGCAACAGACTGTTCACTGTAGGTAACAAGGAGTTCTCTAAAGAAGAAAGAACAGACTGGCAGACAAGTAGCAGACTCTGTTCCTCCTTCACCAGCCTGCTGTATTTCTCTGCTGACTACAGAGGAGGGGACTTATGTTCCTCTCCACCAACACAGACACATGGGCAATTAGCCATGTTAACAGACCAGTGAAAACAGATTAGTAACTTTTGTGGAGTAAGTTAGAAAGCTTACAAAATGGCATGCAACCCAAATTCATAGCTTTGGCAAGCCTAACAATAGAAATGTTTGTTTCAAAATACATGCAAACAATTCACAATACACCTTGTGCCATGATCTTAAAGTCTCCTTTGTTGATGCCATTTTAGGGGGGAGCTGGACTGGACAAGTGGTCTGTGTCTTCAAGTCCCTCCTGTCCTAACCATCCTTATTAAACAAGACTTTAGCTAGTTTTTTCCACATCCTATGTAATCCCATATTGTGGGAAAGGCAAGTGAGTGAGCTTTCTGAGGAGGAGATTCATCAGTTAGAGCAAAACTACAAATTAAGTAATTATTATATAGAAGAAGGGATTGCAGAATTAAAGGGATTGACTATAATTATGTAAATAAGACAAAGCAAGTGAGGTGTGGGAAACATTGATTGGAGCAATTGACAGAGGGAACAGTGGATGTTTTCTGTCTTTAGCTATCACAGCTCATGACGCTTCTTAAACAAGTTTCCAGTGTTATGCACCTAGGCAAAATACGGGCTGTAGGCATGAAAGCAACCATTCCTTACAGGGTCAGAAAGGTAGTCTTAGGGTAAAGGGTCAACATGATGAAAAAAACATTCTTATGTCAAAGTGACTTTTCTACATGGTCTTTTAAATTTCAGTCAAATGTTATTTTCATGTTTTGGCTTGTCCAGAGGCCAGGTATATTTGAAGCATTTGGATTAATCCACTGTAATTCTATCAACAGCACCCTGAATAAACTTTTAAACCCATATATGTTTTATCAGTGTGGTAATGACAGGCTGTTAGTCCCATTGACCTCAGTTATGATTTTTTAAATCATTTAAATGAAAACATTCAGCAACAGTTGTGTTTTTATCATTTTGTTTGGAAGAACAGTTACAGAAAGACTTCTAACTTCCTCTCTTAAAATAAAGAATTCTACACTCCTTATTAGTGTATTTAGAATTGCTTAGTAATTTCAGATTTCATCTTCAGGTCCAGCGAACTATTGCCAAACAAATTCAGATGGTACGGCAAGTTGGGAAGGGGCGATATGGTGAAGTGTGGATGGGTAAATGGCGGGGTGAAAAGGTGGCAGTGAAAGTATTTTTCACCACTGAAGAAGCCAGCTGGTTTCGAGAAACTGAGATTTACCAAACAGTTCTCATGCGGCATGAGAATATACTTGGTAAGTAAGGAGGACTGTGCTTGAATGAAGATATAGTGCCCCTCTGAAAGAAAGATGAATTTTTGTACATGAGATCAGTCCCACTGATGGTACATTAGGGTATGGATTCCGTATACACTGATGGTGACTGCCCAAGAAAGAGGCTGTGGGATTATGGATAGCTTGATGAATATGTTGACCCAGTGTGCATCTGCTTGGAAAGGGTAGATTCCTTGCTAAGCAGAATTAGAAAACAAATTGCAAATAAAATTAACTGATATCATGTGTAGCGTTCACCCTGCTCATTAATATTTATGTGGAGATCTGCATGCACCAATAGGAGTTGCTGAGGGTCTGAGTTAAGGGGGGGTGTGAAGAAAAGGAGAGAGAGAGAGAGGAGAGTAGGCGGTTGAGAGTGGGGAAAGAAGGTTGTTTAGTTGAGAGTTAACGGCATTGACTGGACTGTTATCACCTGTAACAATAAACAATTTCTACTTGGTTCTTAAATGATACGTTGCCTGGACCTCTGTCATTAATAGTGAACAATGTTGATGTTATCCACTGGTGGCAGCTGAACGACACGTAGCGTGAGCTTTTGCTTGGTGAAACAACCAAAGGCCACGCGGGAATGTGACATCATGCAACCCTTGTACAAGTCTGAGGTCAACCACAGTTCTAATCATGCCTCAATAAAGACAGGGTAGAACGTGGAAGGGTAAAGAAATATACAAACAAAATGGTAAAGGGAGCAGTTCTCTTGTGGTGAAAGATGACAGCATTTAGCACCATTTCACTTGGAAAATAGATATGTAAGGGAAGTCATGGTAGAGATGTATAAAATATGCTTTGTGTAGAGCACACAGATTAAGAGAAATATTTCTCACTCTCTTATAATTCTAGAACCAGGCTTATTCACTCAAGGTGAGTGATGTGAGATTCAGGGCAGGTAAAAAGGAAGTATTTCTTTGTACACATCCAAAACATAGCATTCACTTCTGCAAGATGTAGTGATGCTGACCACTGTACTGAATGCTTTTAACAGATTAGACAAAATAATGGAGAATAAAGCTACCAGTAGCTATTTGTTATGTCCACTATCATGCAGTATGCCTCTGTATACCAACTGCCAGAGAAAATAAACTACAAGATTCTGTTGTGTAATTTGGCCTTCCTGTACAGATCTGAATGGCAACTGTGAAGAAATGCTAGTCCAGATTGTACTAAAAAGATAGCAGGTTATATGTGTGTGCATGGGTGTATGTATGTGTTTTGTTTTGTCTTCCTAAAATATCACAAGGACTGGGTTTAGAGGGGAGTTGCTCCAAGTCTTTAAACTGTCTTTGGTTTTTGTCAATATTCATCCCTATCACAGTTTTTGTTTAATTGTGCTTAGAAATATTCAAAACTAATTATGTTCCTAAATCCCACAGGGTTTATAGCAGCGGATATTAAAGGCACAGGCTCCTGGACCCACCTTTACTTAATTACAGATTATCATGAAAATGGGTCATTGTATGATTTCCTGAAGTGTACCACTCTAGACAACAGAGCTCTGCTCAAACTGGCATACTCCGCTGCATGTGGTCTCTGCCATTTGCACACAGAAATATATGGGACACAAGGAAAGCCTGCTATTGCTCACAGAGACCTGAAGAGTAAAAATATCTTGATAAAGAGAAACGGGACTTGCTGTATTGCTGATTTGGGGCTTGCTGTCAAATTTAACAGGTAGACAATTAAATCCTGTCTTTGTATAAAATCCAGTGTTTATATATTTGGAGAAAAACCTTGTCCACAGATTTGAAAAATGTAAATGCCTCATTTAGTTATTTTTCTAACAATAGAAAAATAGAAGCTTTGTATTTAAAAACAAAGTTTCTGAAAGAAGATACATTTTCTTTGCAAAATGTACTTTGGAGAGAATAACTGAGACAAAATGTTTCTGCCAAATGTTTTCAAACTGGGGGTCTGGAACTATTACATTTTAAATTGTTCCCAATGCCTTCAGTGGAGAGAAGGACAAATGTTACACTTCAGCACACTGTTCTTCTTCGCCACAGTACACACTGAATGATGTCCAGTATACATTGTTGTTTTTCAGTTGTTCAGTCCTGTGAATAAGTATCCATATAATTTACTTTATAAAAGTTATCTGTGTAGACTACTTAAAATGCACATTAGTTGTAGATCACTTTGGTTTTAGGGGGTTCACTCTAACTGGCATGTTAGGACTGTAGTAAAAATTTCCTTCTAGTAACTGAAGGAAAGAGTTGGATAATGTTGTTGCTCCTTCTGACCTCCTGTTTTTTATATACTTTGTCTAGTGATACTAATGAGGTTGATGTTCCATTGAATACAAGAGTGGGAACAAAGCGTTACATGGCTCCAGAAGTCCTAGATGAAACTCTGAATAAAAATCATTTCCAGCCATATATCATGGCTGATATCTACAGTTTTGGCTTGATAATTTGGGAAATGGCTCGACGTTGCGTTACAGGAGGTAAAATGTAAAATCTCTTCAGATACAACCTTAAGCCAATATATATCTACATTGTGGTAGGAAAAAACTTATTCTCTTGTCAAAAGTTCAGACAGTTTTTTTTGCTGTATATATATATATATTTAATCTCCATGTGTTTCTCGAATGTCATTTTGTGCCACTAATAGTAGATTAACTAATGAGTTGTCAGCTTTGCAGCCTTGGTGGAGAAAGAAATGCATGCTGGGGAGGGAAAAGAGTTCTAGGTTTTTCCTCCTCAACTCCAAGACTTCTTTCACACCCCTAAGCACTGATTATCCTGATTATTGAGATTCCCTGAGCAGCTTTTCCTCTCCTTCATGTGTCTGGGAACAATAAAGGCACTGCATCTTGCATTACTGGAAGATGACTCCTTTCGTGTGAGCATCACTGCCTGCATTATCCCTCTTGCCTATGAAATTTCCTCCAGGTGTACTTGTCAGTAACATCCACATTCTGTAGAAGAAATGCTGCTACATGAAGTTATGGAGGAAGAAAATGTAGGAGTAAAAGTGCTCTGTTTATGCACATAGAGTTTCACTGTTCCTCTCACTAATTCTTTTTCTGCCATCCAGCCTCTACTAGATGACAGAAAGAAGCTGTGGTAGCCCTCCACACACACACACACACACACACACACCTATCTCAGTTACTCTGTTGATTTTAGCACTACATGGGTGTTAGCGCACATGTACACAAGCAAGAGAGAGAGTTCTCTAGCCCTGCCTCCTCCTGTCTTTAGTTTTGATCACCCTTTGGCTTGTGGAGGATGGCAGTATGTAGTGGGGAGACTTTTCTATCCATGAAGGTGTTCCAGTAAGTTAGTACACTGGATAATTGGGGTCACTGGGGTTTCAAGATGCCTTCATTGCCTGCTTTAGCCTGTTCTCTATGTTGTGGAAGTAAAGGGCAAGCTAATGGCTGAGTAGGGGCTTTGTAACTTCTATCAAGCATTTTAAAAGACACAAAGAGGCTTGGCCTATACTGACACATGGGGCATGTTTTGTTTCCTATCTCTTGTAGAATAGCCCCTTTCATTAAGTCCATGTGTATTCTATGCTTAGTTTTTTCTGAGAAAGTTGTGATACAAATGCAATATAATATACTTATTTGAAATGGGAAATTGTAGCCTCTTCAAGGCTACCCATAATTTGATAACAAAACAGGGTACAATAGTAGACTGATGTCTGTCACAGTATATTCTGCCAAGGATTACAGCAGGCTTACATTTCTATTACTTGTAGGTATTGTTGAAGATTACCAGCTACCCTATTATGACATGGTGCCCAATGATCCTTCATATGAAGATATGAGGGAAGTGGTATGTGTTAAGCACCTGCGCCCAGTAGTATCTAATAGATGGAATAGTGATGAAGTAAGTATGCTGGAAGGAAGGAAATCTTTTTTTTTTTTTTTAATTCATTGGAAAGCTGTTTAAACTTGTTGGGACACAGAATCTTCCTTGGTTAAAAAAAAAAACTCATGTAGGTTACTCTCTTGCCTACATAGTCCTCAACCTTTGGCTTCTTGAAACCAGTACTATTTTCTTTCTCTAACATCTTCATTTCTAGTCCCTGACTAGAAGAGGATTTTAATATCCAATACCAAATTGTGCAAAAATGCTCCAAGTATGAGTTGTGCAAATTAGGGAAATGGCAGGCTTAAAACATGAATTATTGCAATTTGTACAATTTTTGTTGTAGAATCTGTGAGTTGTGGTTGTAGATTTAAGATATCTTTTCCCCATTTTTTGCTCTTTTCCTTTTTTTGTGCATAGGCTTTTATATGTACTTACAGGTTATAATATTTGCGTGGCATATCTCCAGTTCATTATGTGCTTCCAGTAGTTAGTTTGGTGCCCCTAGCTAAAAAAATAATTATTAATTCACAATTAGTTCTAAGGAGAATTATTTCAGCATCCTGTAGGAAACTCTGCAGATAATTCACAAAACTTTTAATCACTTATGTGGCTATATCCATCTAGAATAGAAAAAGTTAATCACAGTGTACTTAACATTTTATCTTTCACTTGTCTCTTCTGCTTGGTCAACCCAATATATTTTTCAGAAATTAATTGAGACCAGAAATGTTCTTTCATCTGTATTTGTTTATATAGCAGATCTTTTTTTTAATTTCATTTTCAGTGTTTGAGAGCAATATTGAAATTAATGTGTGAATGCTGGGCCCACAATCCTGCCTCCAGACTTACTGCTTTGAGGATTAAGAAGACGCTTGGCAAGATGGTGGAATCGCAAGATGTTAAGATTTGACACAGAAATGTCGCTGAGGAGTGAAGTTTGGACTCCTGAAGCTATTCACTTGTGCAAATGTAGGTTTAGTGGAACAATGGGGGTGAGCTGGCACCTGAGTTTTAGCCCACGTCCTCACCACTTTTACAGGCTGCTAATATTAAATCTTTCAGTACTTTGTAGAATAGGGTATCCATGTACACTATATGGTACAAATCTGGATAACCTTGTTTTACTTTCTGTTTTGAGCTGCATCGAGATTTTCACCACACTTTCAAACTCCCTTAAAATTCTTGAGTTCTGAATTGCATATTCAGATTATAGTGCTTTCTGGGAAAGCCTTAAGTTAAAATGAATTCAACAGCAATGGGAGAAAAATTAAACTTTTTGCCTTCTACCTGATTATATTACTGACTCTTGGAGGAATAACCAACAGTTCCGAGTCTGGAGTACTGTGTAATTTGATAATTCCTTATGCCTTTTATGGGTTTGTGTGTGCGTGTGTGTGCCAGGATTTTTTCCCCTGCCATTTGGAGTACATAAGAAGCCATTTGTGTTCATGCAAGCTACCACTTTCTTCTCTGTAATGGAGTATGAGAACAGTATGGATTGCATAGAAAATTAATTTCTATGTTCCTTTTGTGCTGCATGGAAAAAATTACATATTTTATGACCAAAAATCAAAAGCACTCCTATGCAGTAAGTCAACTTCAATTCTGATGTGAAGAACAATTCATAACTCGATTCAGCGCTATGAATTTCTGAAGACTGAGCACACAACATGGAACAGCTGAACTTCTCTGATAATTTAAGTGCCTGTAATCTTGTACTGTAAACTGTACCCTAGTTAGATTTTAAAAGGGAAGTTATTTATATTGCATTTATTGTAAATTTATTTGTTAAATATCTGCTCTTTTGTGTATGTATAAACATACTATAGTATGTGTAAACATACTATACGACACCTGAAGATTTTAAAATGTAATTCTGTTCAAGTTTGATCAGAGACACAACTGCTGAATATGGCATGTACAAATCTTGAGTAATCTGTCAAAGTATCTCATGAATACAGTAGTGCCCCCGTATATGCGGTTCTTCTTCTTCTGTGAATCACACCCTGGGTGATCCGTGCCTGCGAAGAGCCTCATCGGAAAGTTCTAGAGCTTCTGCGGTAGCAAAAAACACATTAGAATGAGGCCCCTCCCCCCTCATATAAGTACCTTGGCGCCAAGGCTCCCCTTTCAGTTTTCTTTCAACCGCCGCGTTGAGAGCCTCATAGTTCTGCTTCTGTGACTAAAAGAGAGAGTTTATTCTTGATTCATTCCTGTTATCAATCTTTTTTCCTTTAAACTTTTAGATAAAATTCATTATCATCAGAGATTTTTTCTTTTCTACTTCGCTCGGCCCCCAGCCACAGCACCCCCCCATCATCATTTTTTTCTCCTCAAATTATTTTCTCCTATTCATGGCCCCTTTGGGCCCGTTTAAACACTGCATGGTCTGTGATAACAAAATACCACTTTCCGACGGCCACGCCAAGTGTCTTTTTTGCTTGGGAGAGGCACACCAGACGTCCTCCTGCCAGCATTGTAAGAACTTCAAGCGCGGAGTCCTCTGTTCTCGCTTATCCAGATTAAAACTCCGTCTTTGGGAACAATCCCTTCAACCAACCAAAATGGCCCAACCTCCTTGTAAGGCCACCTCACAAACCAAAGCAATGCAGAAGGCTCTTTCTGAAGCCTCAAAACAACGTCCATCAACCACACCATCCCACTCCGACGCTCCATCCACTTCGTCTAAAACTTCAAAAACCCATGAATCAAAGCGCTCGATACCGAAATCCTCAATATCGAAGCCCTCCACTAAACGTCAAATGTCCACCGAAGCCTCTTCGGTTCCGGAGCCTTTTCCGCCTAAAAGACCTAAACAGCATAAATCTAAAGCTGCAGTCATTTCTCAGCAGCCTCAACAAACCGCCGAATCAATCTCTATTGGTTCACCTTCTGACGATGATGGAATCCCCTCTCATCAACCCTGCTCCCAAGCACCGGAATGGGATGACAGAGTCGATCGATTAACATCTTCTCCTCCCAGTCCTCAACATTCTGCTCTTTCGAGCAACCCTTCCGTAGTTGCTTCACCTGACAGGGTCGACTCTGAATAACAACTAGAGACCATACCTTATTTGGTAACATCTGATCGTCCACCACAACCGCCTCAGAGACATCGGCCCCAACAGTCCCTGGAGCTGTCTATTTCATCACGCGTGGCTCAGACCCGCGTTCAGCACTCTCACCGGGTTGCCATTTGCCCCGACCAGTGCTTGACCGGACAAACCGCAACCGCCAATCAGCCAGTTGCTCTATCCAGCTCGGCCATACCTTCTCATGGCGGGCCTCGGTCTTGACAGCCATCGGTGTCGAAACAGCCATATCACCGTGACTCACATCAACTCCAACCTGCTCCCTACCTGGCACTTAAAAGATCCAAGATGGTCGAGCAATTTTCTTCTACACGCAAGGCTTTTACAGCTCCAGCCTCCCAATATTTTCCTGCTAATCCAGACGAGGGAAATCATTCCTCTCACTCGGCATCTCCAGCGTCTATATACTCCACTGCTTTACCAGCTCATCAACAACCTCAGTTTCGACATCACTGAGACACAGGCTCTGATATCAATGATCCTCGATATCCATCCTGGTCCATGGACACTTGTTCTGTCCCTCTATCGACGCACGATTTCCGTCGCCCGATAGAACCAAGCCATCGAACTCAACATCACTATGACCCCGAGTTCAACACCGACGTTCAACCATATCAAATGACGTCCATGGACACTTAGATGACATCTCTCGATATCGAAAATCCTCCACACTGACAAATGCCCATGGACATGCCGCCTCCATCAACATCGAGCCACGAACATCAATACTATGACACTCAACCTATCGACACCGAAGTCGATCGACAATCTGTCGACTCCCGACGCAATCCCGATTATTCCGATCACGGATCCAGACCTCAGACGCCATCAGTATTACTTACCTCACCGGAATCCGACCTTGTCGATGCCGACCCACCATCACTGGCGGAAGGCTTCCAAACTTACGCCCAACTTACGATCCGTATGGCTAAGTCTCTCAATCTCCAAATCCACCGTCCTTCGACAGAACCGGCCGGTCATCTATACAACCCAATCTCTAAAGCAGGGGTCTCAAACATGCGGCCCGGGGGCCATTTGCGGCCCGCCGGATGATAGTTTGTGGCCCCTGCCTTGCCTGCCCCCCAAAGCGCCCACGCGGCCTCTGCTGTCAAGAGTAAAAAAAAGCCTTGCCTCACTCGCCGGCTCTCTCCCAAGACAGCGCCTCTTGCACCCTCCATCCGGAACTGCAGCCTGCCAGCCAGCCCACCTGTCTGCCGGCTGGCAGGCTGCAGTTCCAGATGGAGGGTGCAAGAGGCGCTGTCTTGGGGGAGAGCCGGCGAGCGAGGTGCGCTGCTGGCCCTTTTCCCCGAGCGCCCGAGCCGCCGCCGAGTGATGCCTGAGAGCTGAGCTCGCTCCTGGCCCGTCCTCGAAGAGCGCCTCCAAGCCGCCAACAGCAGCTGCTGCCGCTGCCGCCTCTTCCAGGGAAGCGGCTCTCTGGCTCTCTTTCTCTCTCGGCAGCACCAGCCTGGCCAGCGGCCGCCTCAGCACCCGGCAGTGCTTCCTCCTCCTCCTCCTCTTCGTCCTGCTTCAGCCGCCTCAGCTCTGGAGGCTGCCTGGGCTCGCCTCGCAAAGTTTGCTCCTCTGTCGTGGTGGGGGTAGCTGCTGCTGGTGCTGAGTGCACCTTTTTTTTGAGGGGGGGCCTTCAGAGGAAGGTTGCCGGACCTCTGTGTGTGTGTGTGTGTGTGTGTGCATGCACACGCGCGCACCTGTGGGGGCCCCCGCCCCGTTCTGTTTAATTTCGCAGGTACCGATGGGGGCTTTTCTCCTTTGGCAAGGTGATTCTGTGAGGTTTTTTTTTTAAAAAATTATGTCATGCCCTCCCCCCCGCTAGGCGGTCGCCGGCACTCCCTCCCTTCTCCGCTTCTTCGTCCTGCTGCTGGTGGTGGTGGTGGTAGTAGTGAAGAAGGAGCTGGAGGGGGTCATGGCCGGTGACGAGGGCTCGCGTGCCCCTCCTCCTCCTCCTCCTCGGAGCCCCAGCCAGGCTAAGGAAACTCCTGGGCGGCTTCCTCGGGCTCTTGCTCCGCTTGGCAGAAAATCTGATGCGGCCCAGCCTCACCCAGACTCTGCCTCCAGCGGCCCCCAGGTAAATTGAGTTTGAGACCCCTGCTCTAAAGATACAACTACTCCAGTACACATCTCGATGCTTCAGTCTCTACTCAGCACTGCTCAACGATCCTGGACAAAACCAGCCTCTTACCATACCATGTCCAAACGAATCGATAACCTCTACAGAGTCCATGATCCTGGAGCTCTATTTCTTCAAAAACAACCAGCTCCAAACTCTATTTTTGTCGAAGCCTCACAATCCAGATCTCGACATCGACAAACCCTCATACCACCAAATAAAGACAGTAGAAGGATTGACTCAATGGGAAGATGGCTTTATTCATCAGCAGCGTTCACCATGCGTGTTGCTAACTACCAGGGAGCCATGGGTGCATATCAACGTTTCCTTTGGGACAATATGTCAACCTTTGTCAAATCTTTACCAGAAGATAAAAAAAGTACTCGCCCATAACTTTCAACAAGAAAGTCTTTCCATTGCCAAACAACAGATGCTTTCTGCTAGGCACACGGTAGACGCCACAGCAAATTCAGTGGCCACTTCAGTAGCCTTACGACGTTTCTCTTGGCTAAGGACAGCTGGCCTGGCTGAGGATGCCCGCGCATGTATCGAAAACCTTCCATTCGACGGGGCAGGCCTCTTTAATGCTGAAACTGATGATATTTTGGAAAACGTGCAAAAGAAAAGATCAGCAGCTAGACATTGGGGAGTTTATCCATCTTACCAACAATGCCCCCAACAAAATCAGTGGAGACGACCGTACGACTCATATCAAAAATTCCAACGTGATCCTCCAAAACAAACATCTTATACACTCTATTTCAGAAATCAAAGAAATAAACCCCGCCAACAACCCATAGGCGCAACGACGCACACCACTCCACCCATCCTACCCTCTGGAAACACCTACCTGTCTGGGAATCCATCACTACAGATGCCTGGGTACTGTCCATCATCCACAACGGCTACCGCATCCATTTCTTCCAACTTCCTCCGGCAACACACGTCATCACTCCACCATCTCCAACCCTACAAGAGGAAATAAGAAATTTACTCCTCAAAGACGCCATACAACCTGTCTCACAACACAACAAAGGGTTTTTCTCTTGCTATTTCACCGTACCCAAAAAGGACGGAGGTCTTCGCCCTATCTTAGACCTACGAGAGTTAAACAGATACATCATTGCCACAAAATTCCGTATGGTTACCCTCGAATCAGTTCTCCCTTTACTCCTCAAAAACGACTGGTTCACTGTCATAGATCTCAAAGACTCATACTTCCATATTTCCATACATCCTTCACACAGAAAATTCCTTCAATTTCAGCTAGGATCACAAGCCTACCAATTCAAAAGGCTTCCTTTCGGCCTTGCAACAGCTCCAAGAGTATTCACCAAGTGCATGGCACTAGTAGCTGCTCACCTCAGGTTGCAAAAAATTCTCATATTTCCATATATCGACGATTGGCTCCTTGTAGCTCATTCCCGTCACAAGGCCCAGTGAGACACTCACTTCACCCTTACCCTCCTTCGCGATCTCGGTCTCGCTGTCAACGAACAAAAATCAAATTTGAAACCTACAAAGATTATTCATTATATAGGCGCATGCATAGATTCCACACAAGCTCGCACCTTTCTTCCTCCAGACAAGAGAGAGATCTCTTCAGTCATGGTTTCTCGCCCTCTTCGACCCGCTCACAGACCCTCCTCACACTCTTTTAAGGGTCACCCCAGAACTCGCCTCCCAACTTCAGTGGTGGCGTTTTCCTCCCAACCTATCCGTCAGGTGGCCATTCCGACAACCATGACCACAAATACAGGTCATCACCGACACCAGCCTCACAGGCTGGGGAGCTCACTGCAGATCTCTCAAAATCCACGCCAAGTGGTCTTCCAGAGAAATTGCTTCACATCAACGAATGAGAGCTGTTGGCGGTTATAAAAGCTTGCAAAGCTTTCAGAAATCTCCTCGCTGGCAAGATGGTACAAATTGCCACCGACAACACCACGGCGATGTACTATATTCTGAAACAAGGTGGCACCCACTCTCCAAGCCTCCTCTAGTTAGCAGTTGACCTCTGGGAGTGGTGCCTGGCACATCATATCTGCCTCACGGCTTTACACATTGCCGGCCACGACAACGACTTGGCTGGTCTACTCAGCCGTACAAACTCTCAAGCTCACAAATGGGAGTTAGACCAATCAGTTTTTCTTCGCCTATGCGAACGATGGGGCAAACCAACTCTCAACCTCTTCGCCTCCCGTGTGAATCGGAAGTGCAAACAATACTGCTCCCGATCCAGCATTGGCAAACACTCCCAAGGAGATGCATTCGTCGGCCGATGGCCCAAGACCCTCACTTACCTTTTCCGGCCATTCCCGCTTTTCCACAAGGTCATGGTTCGCCTTCAACAAGACAAACCCGATGCCATCGTTATAGCCCCTTGGTGGTCTAGACAACCCTGGTTTCCCGTCCTTCACAATCTCTCATCAGACATTCACCACCTCCCTCGCCTGCCCCACCTCCTCACACAGAAGAACGCCCAAGTACTCCACCCAGACTTACCTGTTCTGCACCTGGTAGCGTGGAGGATTCCGCCTCGCTAATGAACGTCTTCCATCAATCAAAGAGGCCCTCCACTAGCAAGGCTTACCTGTATAAATGAAACAGATTCAAATCTTTCACTGAAGCTTCTTCATTGCCTTCTATCAACCCATCACTTGCTACTGTTCTACATTTTTTGCTTCATCTCAAGTCTAGCGGCCTTTCCCTCTCTTCCTTGAGAGTTTACCTCTCTGCCATAGTTTCTTATCAGCCCCCTAACTCTCCGACAGCTGATTTCTTCAAGCATCCAATATTGAAACGTTTTCTTAAAGGTCTATCTCATATCTACCCAGATACCCACCCGCCTTCCCTGCAATGGTCACTAACACTAGTACTGCAACAACTTACTAAAGCTCCTTTCGAACCTTTAGCTTCAACTGATTTACGGCTACTTACCTTTAAAACAGTTTTCCTCGTCGCCATCACCTCAGCTCGACAAGCTAGCGATTTAGCAGCCTTACGTCACAACTATCCTTATTTACAGTTTTTTCCAGACAAAGTCAAACTATCCATGGATATTTCTTTCTTCCCCAAAGTCGTATCTCAATTCCATCTCTCTCAGCCGTTTATCCTTCCTCCCTTCTTCCTGTCACCGTCCACAAATCAAGAAAGAATCCTCCATACTTTAGATGTTAGGCGAGCCCTTGCCTTTTACGTCCAACGCACCCAACCTTTCAGGCGTTCACCTCGACTTTTCATAAGTCACCAACCACCTACTAAAGGTCGCCAGGTAACGTCTCAAACTATATCTAGATGGGTTGCCTCAACCATTCACCTCGCGTATCAGCTGGCACGCAAACGAGTCCCGAAGGTGATTCGCCCTCACTCCACCAGAGCAGTAGCGACCTCTACGGCATTCCTACGCGGCGTACCTCTTCCAGATGCCTGCGCCTCTGCCACCTGGGCACAGTCGTCCACTTTCATCCGGTATTATAGACTTGATCTCCGGCAGAAGTCTGATGCGGCCTTTGGACGTGCTGTTCTAGCCTCTACCTTGGTGTGACACCCTGCTTTTTAGTAAGACAGCTTTTTAGTCACCCAGGGTGTGATTCACAGAGGCCACGAAGAAGAACAACAGGTTACCCACCTGTAATTGTAGTTCTTTGAGTGGACCTCTGTGATTCACACATCCCGCCTGTCCTCCCCACTGTCACACCATTCTGCTTAATGTAGCGGCGGTTGACACAACTGAAAGGGGAGCCTTGGCACCAAGGTACTTATACAAGGGGGGAGGGGCCTTATTCTAATGTGTTTTTTGCTACCGCAGAAGCTCTAGAACTTTCCGATGAGGCTCCGCGCAGGCGCGGATCACCCAGGGTGTGAATCACAGAGGTCCACTCGAAGAACTACAATTACAGGTGGGTAACCTGTCGTTTCACTTATCCATGGTCTGAAAATATTAAAAATATTAAAAGGAAAAACCTGAAAAAACTTTCCACATGTATTACCAAAACCGGCCACTAGAGGGAGCCAGAGACCATGCTATGAATATTTGTTAGTGAAGAATACATAGCATGGTCCCTGGTGCCCTCTAGTGGCTAATTCCGGCAATGCATGTGAAAATAATTTTTGTATCTACGAGGGGCTCGGAACCAATTCCTAGCAGATATGGGTTGCTACACTACTACAAGGATATTTAAATTTCCCTGTCAGAGGTATTCAGTAAGAATTATAATGCAGTGCTAATGTCAATTCAAATAACAATCATCTATATATATTTTATTACGATCAAGAGATCAGATGTCAAATAACAATCAAATGTGGGGATGTTTTGCTTTTTAAGAAAATGTTATATAGGTTGCAAATGGTCAATGATAAGGCAATAGATTACAGCATTTTTTTGAATTTATGCCATAGTGTACAAAATTATTTTACATTTCGGGAAGTCATTGATTTTTATTTTTTTTGGTTAATGTCTTTTAAGTATTAGTACATATTCAGCTGAAACATTCATTGGTACATAAGCTATGGATTAATTTATTTTGAACACAGCAAGTCATAGACAATATTGTACAACAGGCCTTAAACAAAGAGTTCGTCACTTTTCCAACCACTGCCAGGAGAAGGCATTTAGGTTGATGATCTAAAACTATCTATTTCTCTTGTTTTGCTCAGATGGCTGGTAAATATTTGGCATAAAACATCAGATTATTAGTTTCGGCCAGTTGATTTCTTACTCTGTCAGGGACCCCATCCCATTCTCAGCTAATGTTCTGAGGAACATGTGTATGTCTGCCAGAGAATATTTGCCTGATGCAAAAGAATGTAGTCAGTTCTCATGGAGCACTAAGCACACTTGTTGGGTCTCGCTTTTCAGAGGCTTATCATACTATCTCATTCTCCCTATGATTCTAGCTTACCAGCCAAAATCAGCAAGAGGTTTGTCAGAGAAAGCTGTCTCCTTTTATTTCTTAAGGAGACATTGATGATAAGCCATTGAGAAACCTGGGGTGCCAGGGAATACAGATTGAAAACCACTGGTCTACACAAAGCTATTTTGATTAAAATTCCATTTTAACCAATATTTGTTTACAATGATACTTTGAGCTGTCTCACCTAATCTGGTGAGGTATATGTTTTCCATTTTCTATAATGGAATACTGTGTTCTTCTAAGTGCCATGGAGGTTGGTTAGTTTTATTAGTAATCCATTATGTGCTGAAATTTAATTTTAATGCTGACTTAAGACTTTTGAATAAACCAAAGCAGCCAGAACTGGATCAGAGTAATTACTGCTAGCTGTCATATCAATGAGCTAGTGTATTTCCCCAGTATTTTCTTAGGAGGCCTTACTTTACAGCATAGCAAACGGCCCCTTATTTCAGAATATACTGTATTCTGTATTAAAGGCAAATCAGCTCTAGAACCTTACTGGGTTTTTAAAAACCTGTGCAGTTATTAGTCAAATCAAATGAAATGATTTGCCTTGAAATGTTTTGAAATTATAGCAAGAAATTTCTGTTACAAAAATGTGGCCAAATATTCCATTTTCATTTTGAATTTGAATACCACTCCTGTCCCTAGTTCATGGTGTAGGCTGCTTTGACCTAAGAGCCAATTAAAAATAGTTTCTGTCTTTTCAGTGCTATGAATTATTACAAATATAGTTTGTCGTATCTTACTTGCTGCCTTTTTGTTGTAATTCCTTGAGCACTTTTATAAATAAAAACCCATGCATATTTCTTTTTTTTAAAGTACATCTGTTTAACACCTCTGCAGATCATTTTATTGATTTGGCCAAAGTAGTTCTCAGATGCCATTTGCTACACTGTCAGTCATACTACCAGTTAGGCAAGTAATTCATAATTTTATATTTATTTCCAGTGATACAGAGCCACACATACATACCTGATGTGAGGTAAAATTCTTCTTAACAATTGATAGGTCTGATACAAATAGACAAGCTACACTTTATATGCGTTCCCACTATGCTTATGGTTTTTATCTCAGTCCCACTGCTAAATATTAGTGATCACAACTTCCAGGTCTATGGAGAAACTATATGTGGGATGCTAGTATATGTGTATGATGCAGCCAACTACAGAAGCATCTTAATAATGGCCACACCATTACAACCAGATAGTGAAAAGTGGCAGCTTAAAGTGAGAAAATGGGGTTTCTTAGCATATTTTGCATTTTTCAACAGGTTGTTGCCTTATTTTTAATGCCAACAGGATTCTGAAGCCTCCCCCACCCAGTCTCTGTGTGAGACTCCTTGTACAAGCATATCACCATCTTTTTTTTTCCTGATAGCCTTCAGAACACGTGTGCTAATTTTGACATCTTCCATTGTGTAATGCTCAGAATCTTTCATGAACTACAAGTTTGTGCCTTGGAGTTATAATTTTTGAGAAAACATTCAGTCTGAATAGGAATTTTGAACTTTTGAAATTAACATTAACAAAAGTGTAATGTTTTGATGAGTTCCTCCTTCTATAGAGTATTTCACTGTCCATCTTTTGCGTGAAAGAATTCTAATGATATTAAAAGTTGTACCATCTTTGGAAGTTTGAAAGAAGCAGGCAGAAAAATGTCATTGAAATCAGTGAGAAAGATTGGTCAGTGTTAAAAAAAGAATCTCCAAACGCTAGATATGTGTTGCAGTAAGAAAAGCTTAGAGCAGGCAAAACTAAATGCCACTTTCCCTTTGGAATAATTTTGGCTTGTCCTAAACTGTTCTTAAAATCAATATATTCGCTCTCTATTTTTTTTTCCCTCAGATTAAACTTTTCCATGTTGAGCAATTTACCTAGAAGTAATCAGCCAAGAATGTAGACTTATTTTTATTTGTTTATATGCATGCTTTCTGCCTGTGTTACATTTACAAAAGATGTCATAATCTTAAATTATGCAGAAAGGGTGAAGCTCTTACTGGTGCCATGAAAATCAATCTATGAATTCCACATACCATGAAAAACGTCTGAAAATGTTTGCCTTTCTTGAGGGGCTGATGTCACCTGGTCCATGATGTAACGCCTCATCAGTCTGTTACAAGAATTAGCTTCTTAACGAACTCATAACCCTGCTGTTGTTTTTAAATGCTTCCCATTTTTAGATCTCATCCTTAAGCATTCTAAGCTCTAGATGTAATTTGTTGGTGGGACCGTGGGGCTTCCTTGATTAGATTTGCACCATATGATGGATGGAAAACAGAAGATTTTAATTTTTGGTCTGCATTCATAAGCACATAAAACTGATCAAAAGGATAGCAAATTCTAAAAATTAAGATTTTCAAAATAAGATCCCTTCTCTGCAATAATGCTATCTGACTTGGAATGTAACTAAAATGTTAGTCTCAGACACTTGCATACTGTATAATAAATTAAACAGTCTTCTGACTGTGAAAGGACTTTGATTTGGATTATCTTTATTGAAGTCATTTTTATCTTGATTTGTTCAATTGTCTTGTGACAGTAATTCAGTATAAAATTCAGCTAGTCCTGTTTCTATTCAGTCCCCAAGACTTGTGGCATGTTTCTAAAACCCATAATGTGGTTGAATCCATAGGTCTGTAATAGCAGGAGAAGCAGGTCACCAGGAACTTCTCTTGTATAAAACTCAGTGAAACAAATCCTGTTAACAGAATTCCTAATGCACCTTTGTTTCTTCCTGGTTTTTATTAAAGTTTCTTCTGGGTTACTTATAAAAGTAAAGGCTTGTATCAAATGTGAACAATACTTCACTCTCATCCAAACAAAATCATCATATTGAATAGTTCCTTGCCCTGCAGTAGCCCTGAATGCAGTAGAGAAGCCAACAAACCATACTCATGTTTTGTGCTCTGATTCATCCATGTCCAATATAAAAATGTACAATATTGTATACAGAGAGAATAATGTAGCTAACCTATGGAAAATGTAAATAAAAAGAGAAAGGGTGAAATAAGCAGTATACTCTTTTTGTTATGTAAGCCAGAAGTTTAGAATGTCTGTAAATGTAACATGCTAAATGTCTTTTTGTATAGCATCTGATTTAAAAGGTGCCTTAAGTTTACCATGAATTGCTTTGTTCTGTACACAGATTTATGTCAATGTATCATTTTTAAGTAAATAATCTTATTTTAGTAAACATTAGTAATACATTTGTTTGTTAACAATTTTGTATTTGTGTTCAAAAGCATTTTCTGTTTTAAAAAAGTGTCAAAAACGTATATGCGTTGCAAGATTGTACTTAAAGTGGTTAAAGATTGTACTTAAAGTGCAAAATAACATTCAAACTGCAACCTTGATGAAGAGTGCATACTTGTTCAAAATGCAGATCTTTTTCTCTTTAAGATATTGTCAAACAATGCATTAGTCACTTCTGCTCTCTGCTTCTGTGTATTTTTACAGGAGTAGAAGCTATGCTTGAGACAAGTAATGCCTTTCTTAATTCCTGAGTGGGCATGTTTTGGTATGCAGGCAAAAAGAAATTTGTGTGAGCAATTGTACTGTTCCATACTGACAAGAGAAAGAACCCCATGTTCACTTAGTGCAGAATTTATGCCACATGCACAACCTGCAGTGGTTGTTAAAAATTAAATGCCTTCCTATTTTCCCCCTCCCTCTTCCCAATAACATGTAGCATTACTAACTCTTTGGTGTGCCTTTTAGATGTGCTAACAGCAGCAGTGCTAGTGAGTTAAGGTAGAGAAACGCATTGTGTTACAGTAAAATGACGTGGAGTAAATGATAATGCACTAATGGAGGGGATGAACAACTCCATGTGAGGAAACTGTTGGTTTTTTTTTAATAACAACTGTGTTGTGTGGCATGAGTAGTTCTACTCTTAAAGTGGTGCATCTTTTATTTCTTTGTATGGCAGCACATCCCACCTTGGTATGTAAAGCAGCCTTTCCAAGTTTTTTTTTTCCTTCAAGGATTCCCTTCCCCATTTTTTCATCTGTCTCGAAGACGCTGACTACATCTCGTGGCCAGAATCCTCTTGTGTAAAGTTACATCCGTATAAGCTAATGACATCATCAGCTGTGGGGTTTTATCACTCATTAAAAGTTTCCTGTTACCTCCCACCCCAGGTTCTGAGGATCTTTTGCAATGTCCTTTGATCTGGAGAAGTCTCTGGAAGCCTTGGAATGGCCAGGGGAGTTTAATGGCCCAAAAATTGCTGCTGGTGGTTCTGATCCCAGCACCAAGGACTATCAGCAGCAATTTTTGGACATTAAAGGCTTCCTCCCACCCACTCCTGAGGCTCCCAAAGGCTTCCCCAGATCAGAAGGGATCCGAACGGAGCCCTGGAACTGCAGGGGTGTATGTGTGGAATAGGAAACTTAATGAACAGTAAAAACCTGTATCTCATGATGTCATCAGCGTTCATGGGCATAACTTTACACAAAAACATTTTGATCAAAGCATCATATAGAATTCTGGGCACAAGTAGAATATACAGCACAATATTGCTGTATGGGGTGTTTCAGTTCAAAGTCCAAGCCAGATATGATTTTTGTTCTGTTGTTTTCAGAATATGCCATTATACCTGACATCAACCAGTTAGTATTCTGTAGTCATTGAGTATTCTCTTTAATGATTTATTTCTGAGATTTTCTTTTATTTCTGTAAACCCTGGAGTTTTCCAGAGCTGCTGATATCTTCCTCCGTATGTGAACAATCCCACTGGGCTACATAAAGATCCATGCTTAATGGAAGCTTTTACCATTAACATGTAGAATGATATACACCATGTACAGTTTGTACTGCACTCTGGTTTCAGTGTTCTTCTGCACAAATGACTGCATATTTTAAAATCAGTGCAGGAAGGAGATCCAGCATGGCCCTAAGAATTCGAACATTACATGTACAACAACCTGGTTAGCTAAAGTTGGGATTATTATTTCATTAAAATTCAGAACATGTTTATTCTTTAATGTTCTGTTGTGGCTGTTTGAATTGAAAACACATTATTATGAAGTTATGCACCTACAGCACAGAAGACATTGCATTCAGAGTATATAATATTTCTGCTACAGAGGTTAAATAGTTGCAACAGTATACTATACTTGCTGCAAGAAGTAAAATACATACTACCTGGCTGAGTAAAGGTTGTAAGTAGATTTCTGGTTTAGTAAAACGTAGGTTCAAAGGAACTTGAGGTTCTGCCTATTTAACAGCAATACCAATATGTAAATAAAATTATCATAATCATCTTAGTTTTACTCTTCAGTAAGCACATACAATTTATTTTTTTTTAATTAAGGCTGTGAGCCTGTAACCAAATAAGACTGTTGACCTTAGTGATGTTCTCCTCTTGGTAAACATGCATAGGAACATATATAAACCCATGGTACATTGAGTGTGTGTGTATACATGTGCACGCATCCACACATGCATGCACACACATTGTTTTAAAACTTATTGGCAGTGGCTTTTCAGGTTATAAGGTAGCATATTCTGTTTTGAAACACTCAGTCTCCCACAACTTTATAACATGCTCCTATGCATGTTTACCAAGAGGAGAACTTCACTTAGTGTTTTTTTTTTTCCAGAGCTATAGGTTTAAGTAGGTGATGTGATAGCTTAGTGAGTAGGTGTACCAGCAAAGAAGGGATTTGTAAACCACTTCTGAGGGCTTTATACTTAGGAAACCTGGCAAAGATTGCCATAAGTCAGAAATAACAACAGCATGTCATTGTATTGGTGTGGGTTTAAATAGGCTAATCAATAGGATTCCCTCCTGTTCTATAACACCATGAGCATACAAGGTTTTTGAGAGCTGGATGTCTTTCCATATACATATATAATGTACAACAGTCATACTCATTTGGAATTAGTTATGTTTAGACCAGGAAAATCAGTATGTCTAAATGCACCTTTGTACATTTGTAGATATTACCTTTAACAAATATATACCGAAAACTGCTGTAGCAGGTGAACAAAAAGATCCAAAGAATTAATAGAAAGGTCAGTACTGTTTATAAAAACAAAACAAAAATGTTTAATTTTCTGAAAGTACATGTTGATAATTTCAAAATGTGTATCCACCTGTCATAAGCTTTATTCCCTATGCATTGTTTGATATGAGTGGGAATTATGTCAAGTAAAGGAGATCTTAATATAATCTGGTCTAGAAATGGCCATTTGATGCAAGAGTTGTTGGTGTCTACATGGAATGTTTGGCATAAGCACTGATCTTATCAGCAGATTCCTGTGTTTCAGTAAAATATTAAAATTTGCAAAGTAAGCTACATCCTAGGGTATAGAAGAAGGCAATTATCAAGGATGTACAGGAGGAGTTGAATCCTATACATGCCTCCTCAGAAACGTGCCCTACTGATTTCAGTGAGGCTTACTGATAAATATGTGTAGGATTGTTGCTTAAGTGATACACTTACCTCAATTTACATTCTGATACAAACGTTACAGACCTTAGAAATTCCCGTTTTTCTTAATCTAAAATCCTATATGTGCATACCTCACATAGGGCACATGGCTGAGTGAAACAATTGTTATTGGCTCTCACATGTGATGATGTTGCTCATAAGATAGCCAGATTCTGTAATTGCGGACAGAAAGGGAAGCTCTTTCTTGAGCTGCAGAAAATGAATGGAATCAAAGACTCATATAGAATTTTACAATTTTTTTTAAGTATGGAAGAAATATGTTGAATTTTCACACAGCTCACATTTGTTTTTGATGCTGCTAAGCAACTGCTGAACTATGTCTAGAAAGCACCACTGAAACAATTCAAGGGTGGGGCTACCTTTAGACAATACCAGCGCAACAGTCAGAGAAGGAGGTTTGTTGTGCTTACAGGAAGGCATTTACTATATCAAGGGCCTTTTTTTCAAGTTTTGAATATCAGAAATCCTGCCATACTCAAACCAGCTGGCTCCTGCTTTACTGAAGCACCCTGCACCAGTTCAAATGACATGTGTTCACCTTTCTTCAGCTCTACTAGTGCAAAAATAGTCATGGGGCCTCCATTTGCCTTTATCTTCTTATAGCTCATTAGTGTCATTCTGTGTCCATTGCTGAAAACCAGTTGCCCCAGAGCAGGCCCTGGAGGAAGTTCCATATTGATAGCAATCATATAGATACCACTCTGAGGTGACTTAAAGTAACCATGTTCAGGATAGAAACCTCCTCCATAATTAAGATATGTTCCATTGAGGTATGACATAGATGCTCCATCTTCTGGATACCTCACATAAAAAGCCACAGCTGTGCCTAGATAGGGATAGAAAAGGTGGCAACATTAATATGATTTGATAAAATTCCTGTAACATTTCCACATTGACAGTAGGGATGATGGCACAGTTTGGAAATTTTGAGGCCCATCAAAATCTACCTGAAAAACAAGGTGAGCTTTTTGGTTGGATTTTCACTGAATCTGCAAGTTGTTTTCACCATCTTCTCTCACCTCCTAAATATTAAAGCCATCTTCACTTCACTCTGTTAAATTACATTAACAGTGAGAGCAGAAGCAGCAACAGCATGCGAGAGAATATTTTGCTACACTGCCCCCTCCCATTGTAGACATCAGGGACTAGAGAAAGTTGAAGTTTTCCAGAGGGCCCCTATAACTACATACTTTTACTGTTGGCAGGGAAAAAAATAGGATGACAGGTAGGTAGGAAAATATTTGCCTTCTTAACCAGTGTACATTTGTCATGGTTGCCATCAAGTTTAAAAGAAAGGAAATTGGATTATAAATGGGAAGAAAAACGGCCATGGGTGTTTGGCTTGGGAGGGGTTCATCTTTATGAATCCTTCAATCACTTGGGAAATTTGGGAGGGGTCCCTTTTTTCTGGAAGACTCACATAAATCCCAGATCAGCCAGAGAGAAACATGGAGGGCTTACTTAGATATGTATGTTCTGTCATTGATCCAGAACTTGAATGTATTGATTTTAATATGTCCTTGTTAAACCACTTAACAAAATGGTAAATTGTAAGCAAAACGCAAAATTAAAGCAGCAAGCTCCACTTTGATTCATTTTCAGCAACTGCACGTGCTGGAAACAAACCAAAATGGAGCAATCCCACTTGCACCAAAAAAGCCAGTGCTCCTTACAGAGACCCAGAAAGGTGTGTGTAGGAACACTCGGGATGGGTTGGTTCACTCTGCAATTATGTTGTCTGATTGCTGGGGAAAGAGAGAGAACCAGCCCGTTCCTGTAGCAGACCAAATTGGGACAAATGCCCGTCTGATCTCATCCTTAGTTTTTTTAAATTTTAGTTAAACATTTATTACACTAAAGACCAATACAAATAAGAATAAGAAAGAAAGAAATGGTCTGTCATCTCACATTGTAAACAGTCACTGACATCTGAACAGATCTCTCCACAGAGATCTATGTGGATGTTGAAGCTGCTGCCTGTTTTCTTTCCTTTGGTGGGTATAACACTATGAATGGACACCATGTCACTTCAAAGTAATTCAACTCTTAATTGTCCACTGGCTTTTTGAACTTCTTGAGTTAACCTCTCAGCAAGAGCAACATCCCAAACACATTTATACCAACTATTTACAGATAGGTCTTTGCCAGTTTTCCATTTTCTAGCCAGCTCTTTTCTATCTATATATCTATCTTGAATAATGACTTCTTTTTCCTTGAGGGAAAAAGTCAGTATTACAGATAGTTCACTTTCTTGTCAGGAGATGGTGCTGTGATACAGCCCCCAAAAAAGGAAAATAAGTCTTTAAAATTACTTTGTGATTCAGGCCTTATTGGGACCATCTTCTAGAATTTTCTTTTGGTGGCTTTAACTTCGTTGTAGGCCTCTTCTCACTTTGCCCTCTCTGTCAGTAAACAGTTTCAACAAACGTCATTGAGAACTAATTGCACTAGGGTAGTTGGATATTTTTCAGAAAAGGTTTCAAGTGTTGTCTCTCTCCCCTTCCCCTAACATAAGACAGGATTCACTGAAAGTAGGAAAAGAGGAAGTTTGAATGTGAGTGTGATCAACTCAGTAAAAGAAACCACAACCTTTCATTTGCAAGATTTGAGCAGGGATGTTAATGAAAGGATCTTTAGGCAGTCACTAATACACAGAGTCACCACAATTTGGAAGAAATTTGGCAGCCCATAACACAAACAAGATCATATTTGCTTTGTTAAGAATCTTTCAAGTCCCAGCCGAAATGTTACACATAAGTTCTAGAAAACCCCAGTGTTACTAAAGGGGCTTGTTGGAAGAAACCTACCTGTCTCCAGGTTCTCCATGTATATCTTGTTTCTTCCATTTAAAGTTCCTTCTCGGCGAACATCGGTCTCCTTCTTGTCCCTTATTTTTTGATGGTCCTGAACTTTCAGTTGCTTTCTCATCCTTCTGCCTACCAGTGACTGAATCTTTGCAACATCCAGACTTATATTTGCAGCAGCTAATTCTTTGTTGCTTCCAAACAGTTTTTGAAAAATCTGTAGGTGCTCTTCAAAGCTTTGTTGGGTTGATGCAAGGTCTTCCCTCAGGCTCTGCACTGAAATAGTGAGTGGTTCCATAAAATTGACTCTGGTCTGATTACAGCAGAAACTAGTGTGATTCCATTGTGATTCGTATTTCTTCATTTCCTTGCTGATGTGTTCAATCTCTTTCTTTAGAGTCATGATATCATGATAGGCTGGATTGTCAAGAGCATCCTCCATGGCAGCTTCATGGTTTGGTTCCATATGTTTCACTCTGTCGTGTTCAGAGTTGACCTCTTGCACAATATCTTCTGCCTCCTTCTCAGGGACAGGATGTTTAATAGATTTACCGGCACTGGGATCGTTCTCATGTTCCATCTCCAGAGAATGAATTCTGTCGATAAGGGATTCTAATGTAACATTTTGCTTCTTTAGATGATCTAAGATCAGTCTGATATCCAACACCTGCTGATGATTTGGGGGTGAGAAAAAGGTTCCGGGGTCATCTTCGGACAAGGCGTCCATAATTTCATCCCCAAGCACAGCTACAAGTGCTTTCTCATGTCTCATTGCGTCCATGAGCAGAGAGTTGAAAGAGCTATTGAGATACTTTATGTGCCCATGCATCCTCTCGTCATTTTCCTTCAGGGTTCCAATATTTTCAGACAGTGTTTCAGTGTGGAACTTAAGAAGAGACATGCTGCCTTCCAATTTCCGGCTCTGTTCCTGTTGGAAATCTATAGAGTGGTGTATTAGGGGGAAAGCAGCAGCAAGGTCTTTTAATCGTGCCTCCAGCTGCTTCATTTCTTCTCTGTTTATTTGGCTGATGTTCATTTGATCTTCCTTATTGCCTAGAGGCAGATCTTCACAATGACATGTTTTTAAAGACCTCTGTAGATCCCAATGGCCTTGTTCAATATTGGCCAGAGTATCATTGAGAGCTAGAATTTTTCTTTCCAGATCTTCTCTGTATTCCTCTAGTATAAGACCCTTTTCAATTAAATCTACCCTGAACTCCTCTATACTCTGCCTTAAGTTGACTTTTAAGTTACTGATTGATCGAGTTAGTTCTTGATAGTCCTCTTCAGACTCCTTATAAAGTTCCTTTAGCTGTTCAGCATGCTCTGTCAGGGTCTGATTGAGAACTTGAACGTCTATGTCAGCAAATGGCTCATTTTGGCTACCAAGTTGTACGGGGAAGACTAGGTTTCTGCTCAGAACCTCAAGCTCTCCTTGGAGTTTAGTTTGCTCTTGTCTCATGTCTATGATGCTGTGGTTTAAAGCTGAAAAAGACATATGTTGTATTTTGTGGTTTCTCTTGAGCTTGTTGTCAATGTCTGCTTTGATCATGGTGAGATTGTAGTGAATGGCTGCCTGCTGTTGATGGAAATGACTCTCGATTTCTCTCTTCATCTGCTCCACTTTCAGGACATTATCTTGAATTTTGGATTCAAACTTTGTCCCAAGCTCTTGGAAATCTTTCTTGGGCACGGTGCTTTCTTGGAAGCTCTCTATGTTTCTCCGATTGGCCTCGACATTTTGTGAAAGGTTTTTCAGGGCAGTAGAAAGATCCTGTAGGCTTTTATTGAAGCTTGCCCAGACTGGGTGAAAATGGACCCTTAAGAAATTCTCCACATGGGGAAAGAGCGTTTGCTGAAGGAATTGTTCCTGCCCTTCTGAAATGCAACAAACAATGAAAACAAAACAAGGTAATGTGAAACTGTATTCATTTGGAAAAAGCATAGGGAAGTGGCAGTCCACACAGCCCTCCTGAAAAACCTGTTGTTCAGCCTGTTGTACATACACACACACACAGTCAGACCAAAGCACCATGCTGGCTTGGGGGAGCCACCCAAGCCAAAATGCCTGGAACCCAAAAACCAGCCAAATTGTTTTTGTTCCCAAGGTGAAAATCCCACAAACATCTCTACCCATCTCTGGCACTAAAAATATGACAATTACAAACAAAATAGTTAATAATTTAACCCCCAAAGTTTGCAGCCTGAGGTGGGGGCTTGATTTTGCCCATTAGTAGAGCTGGTCCTGTTACCTCTATGCACACCTTCTCACACACACACTGACACACACACACACAGCAGCCCTTCTGTGGAGCAGATTTGTGCACACCTGCGCTCTTAGCTGCCAAGGCTGCTCTCTGGTTGGAGTTGTTGTGGCTTGCTTCTCCCCTTGTGCTGCTGACATTATGGTGAAATGCCTTCTGCAGGACCCCCAAGTGACTTGCTGCCTGGTGAATATCATTCTGCAGGTCCTCCAGCAGGGCTTCATGTCTCTGCTGGGTTTCTATGATTTCTCCTGCTTTAGCCAAGAACACAGAAAGGGTAAAGAAACAACAGCAGGTACAGCCAGATTTAGTACAGTCCCAAATGGAGGGGTGGTCCCTGTCCCTTCCCCGCTTAAGGAGAACATTCACTGCAATGAACCTTTGCCAACAATTAAGGAAGGGACTGTTGTTCCCCTCCTGCTCAGGCTGCCTGCCCCACTCTGATCAGCCAGATGGTCTGGCCCAAGGCAATTTGCTGACTGAAGCAGAACAGCACATGGCACCCTCTCCAACCCAAGACCCAGGGCACTCGAGGTCAGCCAGGTGATGTTGGTGCATGAGGTGGAAAGTGCCAGAAATACCTCACCCTTTCTTGGCAGTAAAAACATAATACAGTGGTGCCTCGCTAGACGATTGCCTCGCAGGACGAGGAATTCGCTAGACGATGGCTTTTTGCGATCGCTAATGCGCTTCGCAAAACGATGGTGTCCTATGGGCGATTTTCGCTAGACGAGTTTTCCCCATTGGAATGCATTGACTAGCGGTCAATAGCTGTCAGTGCATTCCAATGGGGACCCGCGCTCGCTAGATGATGTTTCCCTATGGACGATCTTCGCAAGACGACGAGTTTTCCGTTGGAACGCATTGAAGAGATTTCAATGCAGTCCAATGGGGAAACGCGCTTCGCTAGACGATGTTTTCGCAAGACAGCGATCTTCGCGGAACGGATTAACATCGTCTAGCGAGGCACCACTGTACAGGCAAATTGAATCATCATTCACTGCCCTTTGATGACATGCCAAATCAGCTGCCCATAAATAAATATTTAATTTTTTACCCTGCATTTCTCCCAGAAACTGGGAGCCAAGGTGGTTTGCAGTATAAGTTAGAAACAACTTGAACATTTTTACTTTCAAAAGCCAATAAATTATAAATAAATAATAATAATTAAATCGGATGTCATGTTAATGCAGTTAAAAACCTTTTAAAAACATCTCAGTTAACAAAAACAATTACCATTAACCACAGAGAAATGGGCATGGGCCAGGGGACATGAGAGGAGAACATAAGTCACTTGATAGCCCAATGTGAATGATTTTCAAGACACTTTGCACACCAAGTCTCTTGGATTCATTCTGACTTGGATGTTGGCGTTGATTTAATTCCTCCAGATACAACTTTGGCCCTTCTCCAGTATCAGTGCAATTTTTTCAATGGCAGGGCCTATTCAACACCACAGTTCCTGAGACCCAGAGGCTCAAGAGACACAGCAGGAAAGCTATTCTACCTGTGTGCTAGGTTCTCTTCCCCTGCCCCCCTCGACTATGGAGCTGAGGACACCACCTGGAGGTATTGTGTTGCATTTACAGTGGGATGGGAAATTTTAAACACATACGCCATTTGGACCTCTCAAATACTCACCCATACATGCACACATCTACGCATGCACATACATGCAAACATGCACTATCATATCATTATTCCTTTACAAAGGGAATAATATGTTCTAAAACAACAGCACATTAAGAACAGCTAAACACTGTCTGGATTAGGAATGTCTTCAAGAACCTCTTGAAGACTCGGCAACTACATGGACATGTATATTTCCCTAGGAAGAATGTTCCAAAGGTCTGGAGCCACCCTCTGAATGACCTTGTCCTTGCATGCAGTCTAACTATGCATTTGAAGGAGAGCAGAGGTAAATTCAGAAACAATCTGGAGACTAGATGGGAAGGTACTGTGGGCTAGATTGAGCCGCCATGCTGTCAGGTGCCAATTCTTACAGTACATGATGACATGGATAGGGCTATAAGCCCTCAACACATTGGCTGAAGTCTCAAGGAATTGCTATGCTTCTCCAGGTCTCCAAGGAGGGGGGGAAATCCAGTGAGCTGCACTGGAGGAGGAAAGAGTTTGGTTTCTGTGTGTGGGGTACTTTTAAAAGCTGGACACTCATCTCCACTCATGCCCAGTTAGCACCACAGCTCAGGGGCTCAACACGAAGGTATTTGTGAGTTTGTTGTTCTTGTTTCCCTTCCAACCCTTGCCCTCCCTGCCTCTGTGACATAACAAGGATCCACCCCTTGGTCTCAGAAATGCAATTGAAGGGGATATGGACAACAATAGGCTTACAAGTAAAATTCTAAGTTTCTGTGGGGAGTCTTACTCAAGTAAGATGAGCAATTTCTCATCTCTTTCCTAAAGTCTATCACAGGCAGGCAACACCCTTCCTAATATTTGGGTGATGCCCCAAAATGTCCAGATTCCTTGGTCTTTAGGGAAAAAGTGAAGACTTGTTTGGTGCAGAGCTTTGCTAGTTTTCTGGATCCTGGTATTTTTGGTATTGCCAATTTTATTATCATTCTCTTACCATTTTAAGTAAAAACAATTGTTAAAAAATGTCTTTATAATGCTTGCACAGACTAAAATGGCTATCCCTTCTACAACTACTACCATTTTAAAGGTGGTTTTATTTTGTGCTTTTCATTATTTTGAGCTGCGTAAAGAAATTAGCATATAAAATTATCATCACCACCACCATCATCATTTCAAGGAATTCCTTATAGCAAGCACAACTAGATCTTCTACACTGGCAGAAATATTCCATCTAGTAATAGGATGTAGAGATTCCATAGAGAATTATAAACTTAAGATTTAATAAAAAGCAAGATCAGGACATGATATTGTAATTGTAGGATGATACACTGAGTTTAACTCTACTTTGGCTTGAGAATGTTTCTCTGTCTTCTTCCCAGCTTCCTAGCTGATCAGTGGATACCGGCAAGAAATTTGGCTCTGTAAACAAAATTTGATAAATCAGTGATTTTCCTTATTCCTTGAACTTTTTACAGCTCAATTCAGACAAAAAAATCCAGTTTCATTTAGATAAAATATTTCACTCATAAAACATCCCAAATATTAATCAGTTTCTGCTAGACATGCTGGTGCATCACAACACTTCATCTATAAATCACATTGCTTAGAGTTTATATGAATGCCTTTATCACTTAGACCAGCGATCCCCAACCTTTTTCGGTCCGCGGACCGGCTGGGGAAGGCGGGGCACCCCCCGTGCTTGCACGCATGCGCAAACAAGCACGCGCGCTCTCTCACACGAGTGCATGTGCGCCCATGCAAGCGCCACGCCACCCTTTGTGCATGCGCATGAATGTGTGCGGGCCCGTGCGCATGCGCAAACGGCGGTGTGGCGCTCACATGGGCGTGCTGGAGCGCACACATGGCTGTACGGGGGTGAGTGCGTGTGCGGGGTGGGGCGGGAGGTCTGTCTCGGCGGCCCGGTCCGGCTCAGGCCACAGACCAGCACTGGGCCGCGGACCGGGGGTTGGGGACCTCTGACTTAGACCACCTCACAGGTATTTTGATCACCCTGATTACCACTTTCTACGGGAAATCAGTTGTGTCTCCATATTGCACACACAGAACAGTTCAAGCTGAGATCAGTAACTTTGGACCGTGAGAACTGTGAGGAAAAGGTGTTCACAAAAAAGGTTTGTCATCTTCGTCCACCTCTGCTGCCCTCAAAAAACTCTCCAGTGTTGGGGCATCCTCCAAAACAGTGTGGGCTATGCTTGGGGTGCTGTAGTGGGAGCAAGAAATCACACACACACCCAAAACAAACAAACAGGTGGAGTTCCCCTTCTATCTTTTCTTTCCTCTTCTCATTTTTTGACCAATCCTCCACTTTCCCCCTCACATTTCATAGCCCAGGCTGTTGAATCCTGAATGCTCCACAGAGGCTTTTCAGAGCTGCAACTGGGTACAAAGGGGAGGAGATCTTGAAGTCCTCTTCCTTCCATTCATGGCTCTTAGGGTCTCATGGCCTTCAGGGATGTGCATGGTAAAGGCAACATTTGAACTGGGGATGCTCTGCATCCTAGCCCAGTTTCTTGGCAACTGCTAGACTAGCAATCTCAGCGCATCACATGATCAGCCACGTCTTTCTTTGCAGATATACAATCTACAGAGACCCCTTCTGGAATCAGAGTTTAATTTTATGCCACGTTTACTTCCTGTGCTTCAGCTAAAATACCATATGGATAAAGACTGCAACACTGTGTTTTCCCTTGCCAGAATTACTCTTTTCAGAACACTTGGGTAACGTTTGGCTTGGGAAGAAGCCATATTAAGTACTTATCCCATGTGGACAGGGCAACAGAAGAAAGAGTGGTGGTCCTGCACAGCAAAGGTAATGTCAAAAAGGTCCTTGGCCTAACAGGTAGGTCTGATGCTCTGGCTGATTCTGTGACAAGCTATGCACAGTCTGTAATATGTCACAGTGTATTCTACAGCAGTGGTTCCCAGCCTTGGGTAACCCAGATGTTCTTGGACTGCAAATCCCAGGAACCCCAGCCAGCACAGCTAGTGGTGAAGACTTCTGGGTATTGCAGTCCAAGGTTACGCAAGGTTGAAAATCACTGTTCTATAGGATATCCCTACTGTTGTGTCTCGCCTCAGCATTTATTTGCCTTAAGGCCTTTCTTACCGTGGTGTTCACAGTCCTTGCCAATGTAGCCAGGACAGCACTTCCAATACAGAGAGCTCACAACTTTTTGTTTTACCTGGTAGACCGGCTTCAGAGCTGCTCTGTACCTAGAGATGTGAAAAAACAACAGCAGGTAAGCAAAATCTCAGATATTAAAAATATTGATTTCCTGGCTTCTGGATCAAGAAACATATCGATCTAACCTATGGTGACTGTATGAGAAGCTTTAGCCAAGACCCAAATCTTGAAACCTACCTCTTCTTATCCTCAATCATCTCATGAAGAACTGGTTTAAATAAGTGTAAACTTGCAAAATTTGCAGTTTGAATGAAAATGTACTACTGAAATTGAATGTGAGTCACAAATCCATGTTCTAGTTGAGAGACAGTTGACCTCCCTGCTGAAATCCCCTTTGGGTAACATTTGGCAGTGACTCTTTAAACTTTAAACACCGGACTCAACCAAATCTGCTGTCCTGCTAGATTATCTCAATCTGCACTGACTACTCTTTCCTTTCTGGCTACAACTAAAATATCTAGTTTGAATAAATTGTGGGGTCAGTGTTGTGGTTAATGAAATTTAGCAAAGTTGGGCTTGCCTGATTGTAACAACATAACAAACACCTTTTTGTGTTTCAATGGGCCCTCCATCACAGTGCCCTATGCAACATTAGGATTTGCAATGTAGGCAGGCTAGGCATTCCTGTTACACTTAGCTTGATTTCAGAGACATTCCCTTGGCCCAGGGAGCTCTGGAGACCACCATCTTTGAGATATTATTAGGGAAAACATGGCGTTTGGACTGCTTGATATAAACCAGCGTTCATCCTCAAGGGTAGACTAGACTGAAAGCAAGTGTGAGATCTCGTTAGGAAGAAGGGCTGACATACTTACATGATCTTCTGGCAATCTGGCGTCCCGTTTGGACATGGCTGCTGTGACTTTATGATATATTTCTCTGTCTGGCATACAGCTGTGTACGTGACCAGCCGGGACCGAACAGAGGAGCACCAGTTCCTAGGTCAGAAGCGGGAAATGCAGGAAGGAAGTATGAAAGCAGCCATCAATTATTATAAGCAGACACACATCGTTTCAACAAACAGATCCTCTGTGCCTCTAATGAGTGCAGCAGAGGCTGTAGCTATGCTGGGAAAAGCTGTTCCCTGATCCTTTCTGTCTGCAGCACAACAGGAGCCCCTCATTTTAAAAGGCATACAAACCTTGCCTGTCTACCTTTGCCTGTGGTTTCTACATTTCTGTAAGTGAGCCTGATATAGATAACATGAATAGTGATGCTAACCATGTGGTGTTTTGCTGGCTGCACATAAAAACCATGCCCTATAGGTCTGGGAGACCAGTTAATTCCAGCTTTTGCCCAGATATACCTGTGATCTGAGTGACTGTGCTACCGATTGCCGGGATATAGTAACAATCCAACTAGTCCAAAAAAAGTAATTTTTTCTAAACTCCAGCTATAACCAGCAAGATTGTGCCTTGGCTCTATGTCTGCCCTGTCAGATTTTGGACTAGCCCATAAGGACACCGGAGGTTGCCATATATATAATTGGACCATTGGTTCACTAGCCGAGTTTTGATTACAACCTTATTTCCTGATCTGGTACCCTCTAGATCAGTGGTTCCCAGCCTTAGGTCCCCGGATGTTCTTGGATTGCAATTCCCAGAAGCCTTCACCACTAACTGTGCTGGCCGAGGTTTCTGGGAGTTGCAGTCCAAGAATTATCTAGGGACCTAAGCTTGGGAACCACTGCTCTAGATGACTAGCCCCAGCCAGTCACCATGGTCAATAGTCAGCAATGATGGGATTCAAGAACAGGTGCAAAGTCAACACATTAGGAAAAGCCACTCAGCACTAAGTGGCTGCAGATCTTTTAGGTAAGAAGCTGTTCTAGTTCTGTCCAGATTAGGACCTGATATGTTCTTAGCCGAGGTCCTCCTCCAGGTGGCTCTGCCACAGACACCAGGGCAGGTAGCTTTGGGTAGAAATGGAGAATCTTACAGTGGTGGCATCCCACCTACGGAATGCCCTCTGCAGAGAAGCTCACCTGATGCCTACTTTCTGGCCTCTTCCACACCAGGAGAAGACCCTTCGATTTTGCCAGGGATTTTAAAAACATTTTAAATGCTCCTACACCTCTCACTGGACTTAAAGTGAATCCCTTTACCATAATCTGCTGCATTATCTTGGATATGTATTCTGATGTCTTTAGCAATTGTTTCATTGTGGCATCGTAGTCACATTTTGTATTTCAGTAAATTCTGTTCTAAACAGGGACGTGGTGGCGCTGCGGGTTAAACCGCAGAAGCCTCTGTGCTGCAAGGTCAGAAGACCAGCAGTCGTAAGATCGAATCCACGCGACGGAATGAGCTCCCGTCGCTTGTCCCAGCTCCTGCCAACCTAGCAGTTCGAAAGCATGCAAATGCGAGTAGATAAATAGGTACCACCACGGTGGGAAGGTAATGGCGTTCCGTGTCTAGTCGCACTGGCCACGTGACCATGGAAACTGTCTACGGACAAACGCTGGCTCTACGGCTTGGAAACGGGGATGAACACCGCGCCCTAGAGTCGGACACGACTGGACTAAATCTAAATCTTACCTTTACCTAAGTTCTGTTCTATTCGAATTCAGTAACCAGAATCCAACTACTGAGGTATATTTGCGTAAGTGAAATGGTGTAAGCTGTGCTGGCAATCTGCTTATCAACAAGATGCTGGTTCTGTTCTGGGGCATGCCAACGGCATCTCATTAATTGGCAGCAACTTCCCATCATTCATGACTCATACCATTTCACTTACATGAGCAGAAATCGGCAATTGGATTAGATCAACCAATCAGTCAGTTGCTAAGGCTAAACTTGGAACCTTCTCTGTGCAAAGCATGTGCTCTTCCACTGAGCTCACTGCTCATAACTCTTCACATGCCATCTTGACTCCATCCCTAAATCTGTTATAGGACCACCTCTGAGCCACCCATCCATTGTCTTCATCCATTGAGTCTACATTTTTGGGAGTAAAATTTGCCAGTGACTCTGCTTACCCTGTGTTTGAGTTTTGCAGACATCAGAAAGGCAGTGGCACAGCTTTGCAGTGGAACAAAACATTATAGTAAGAGGCTTCCTGTCTTGTTCTACACACAGAAATGTGTTGGCACAGTTTGCCCTCTATATTGGCAAAGGGGTTCTTTCACATCTGGGAGGGGGCAGGTTGTTCCTTCCCATTGTGCTGATATAAATACTCCTTTCTCTTAAAAGAGCAGGTGAGTAAACAACCCCATAAAACATAGAATTTTACACAATGCCTCCAGCGTCACACAGGGAATTCAGAAAGGTCAAGCAACCTTTTTCACTGGGTTGTTTTAGGAAGATTTGCATTGAAATAACATGGTGGTTGCCTTGGGGGTGGAGAACGAGCCTACAGCTTCTAAAAGAATGGCTGGACGGCACGGCTGCTGCTACTGCCACCCTCCTCTTATATCTTGGAGTGGGAACAGAGGAACTAAAGCTCTGATAATGTCCATACATGGGAAAGTTTTAGCTTTGAGGCCTGAGCCACAGAAACAATGGGAAAATACTTAAAACACAGAAGTGGAAGATGAGGTCAGCCCCACAAGGAAGGTGGGGTAGGGATGGAGAGTGGAAAACTTAGCCATCAGCACACTTGGGGGAAGAAGGCGATGAAAGAAACTGAAACCAAGGGTCACAACGCAGCCAGACTTCAGTGCTTCCGGTTACCGTACCTCAAAAGGGATATTGTATAGCTGGAAAAGGGCAACCCAAATAAGCAAGGGGCTGGAGCAGCACTTTTATGGGGTAAAATTACAATGCCTACCCTTGTTTAGGTCAGGCCAGGAACAGACATTGGAGGAGCCTTAGAGCCGAAAGCACAACAAAGCTGCTGAGAGATAAACAAAGGCAGTCTTCTTCTTGGGTTTGTAAAATCAGCCTTCTAAGATGCCTCTGCTTAAGTCCTGAACATCAATTATGAAACAAAGCAAGCTAGGAGGTGAGAGAAGCTCCTGTTGTGATGACACAGATGCTTTCATTAGTTAAGGATTTTCCTCTTCTAAGCACAAACTATCTCTAAAGCTGTTCCTAGTCCTGGAAAAGTAGTGGAAGACTTGAGAGAGGTGCATACGATTACACATGGCGGGAGGAAGTGAAGAGAGATACGTTTTTCTCTGGTCTTCCCAGAAAAGATCGACTCCACAGTCAGCCACTGGCTTTCACTGAAGGATGCAAGATTTGAAACAGATAAAACGAAGCACTTCTGCACACAGTACATTCTCTGCCACCAGATGTCATCATAGATGCAATATCCACTTTAGGCTACCCACATTTAGCCAACCTCATCCTAAAATATAGCAGTATCACAACATCCAGATCATTCATTTTTGGTGCACTAACTGCAATTTTAAATCTAGAGGAAAAATTATCCTTATATGACATTTGAATTCTTCATTCCATTCTGAGTGGATTCACATCAAATGTATTATTTCCCTACAAAGATCTGTAAACAGCACTTGCTAATTTGGTTTTTTCTGAGGATGCCATTAACACCTTCAGTCACACAGAAGTTACCAAACACCCAGAAGCTGATGATGGCCCATATAGAGACACCAAAAGATGTTGCAAGTATTGTTACTGGGCATCAGCAGGTAAATGATATATCATCACCATACTGAAAATGCCGGGAAGCATCCATCTGATCCTGTTAATTTATCTAATGCATCAGTCCTATATTCAATTCACTTCTTCCACCAAAAAGGTTGTCTCAAGCTTCAAAACAGAAGTACCCCATAATGTTAACTTAGCATGATCATATGGATCACAAAGTTACTGAAAATAACTTTAAGGTTCCCTGGCCACAGAAATTGCAGGGGAAGCTGCAATTAATTTTTAAAAAAAAAAACTATTTGGATCCTAAAGCAACCCATCTGAAAAGGAGTGTCAGGCAAGTCAACTGCAACCATAGAGGGGCATTTGGCTTAGGAAAAGCTTTCCAACCATTTTGGGAGGACAAAACCTATGCTTTCTGATGCTGGTTCAAATCTGGAAAATCGAATAAAACTTCTTAAAGCAGAGTTGAAGAGTATCTGCTGGAGGCCATGAAGAACACATGGGCTGAAATCCTGTTGCTTAGTGGAGTAAATGTAAAGCAGATGCTTTACTACCTAGTTGAACTCCTTCCCTACACTATTTGTGAAATAATCCATCTGGGAAACTGAAGTCAAAAGCAGCCAATTCAGAAGCTTTATGGGAAGCAGAGGTCACTAATGGCAGACCACAATGGTTTTTTGATTTCTAAGATGAGTCCAAAACTTCCCCTGCACTGGATTAAGGCAATGATAAAATGCTTTCTCCTTTCTCAAAGTATCTTTGGTTCTTTCTTAATGGTCATTATCACCACCACAATGGGAGAGCACTACAGAATTCATTAAATAGGTTGCTTTTAGCTTTCATCTGTGCTCAGTGGAAGGCCCCATTGGTGTAACACTTACACTTATCTTTCAGGCTCTCTTTGCATTAACTATGTACAAGGAAGTTTCTAGACACAGCTTGCATGAATTAAACATTGTCTTCTAAATGGATCATTCCTTGCTTTCTCTGTAACTGGGACGAGGCCAATGCTAAAGAAATTACACCAATCAATAGGTTTTTAAAATCTTTGCCAAATCAGCCCAGGAGAATTCATAGGAAGACAGGAAGGCCAAATAATCTCAATTTCCAACAGATTTTAATTTTTTTATGTTTTTGGGTGCCATTTAAAAACAAGGCACTCCAACATATATGAGAATATCACAGATGGGGGGCAAAAAAAGAAAGAAACTACAAATAATGGCAAAAATCCTGTTGCTTTGCTATGCATGCAGAAGGCAAATGGTGGCACAACATTCATTCACTTCTAGCTGACAATTAAAGAGCAACCACTGGGATTATCAAGTGCTCCAAATTCCCGAGAACCCCAGCAGTGATTTGTTAATTTCCAGCTAGAAGCAACTAAGTTTTATGCCATTTGCCTCATGCATGTGTAACAAAGCAACAGGATTTTAACCAATCTTGCCCTAGAAGGTAGTTTAGGACATGTGCAATCTTTGTCTCATTGTCTTGCATGCACATGTGCACACACACACACTCAAAACTGTGCAATTGTTATACAAGGGCCTGCCTCCTATGACATCACAGGTCTCAGGTTCTGCCCACAAAATATCAGGAAATGAGAAGATGCTGATTTAACAAACTTATATAAGCTGAGACCAGCAAAGAGGAGGTTTTGGTGCAGTTATAAAGGGGGAGGGGGACCCAAAGCAAGCTGCGGCAAGAATAGAAGAGCAAAGTAAGAGGAGAGTGAAGTGAACCAAAAAGTAGGTCACTTACAATTATTCTGGTGGAATACAATATAAGAGCTGAGCAGAGTTTTGAAAGGAGTGGATAGAAAACCATAAAGTTTAACAAAACAAAGTGGCTGGAAAGGACACGGTTTAGCAGTAGTTTGAATTGAAGCAACAAAAGAAGAAGAAGTCTTTCAAGCCTGGAGACAAGAATATGGTGTCTTTTTCAGAAACGCTCAAGGCAAAATTGATGGAGGAACTAGAAGGTGTAGTAAGACTCATGGAGCTGGCACTTTGCAGGAAATGTAACTTTTCCAAACTCTGTCTTGTAGTATATTGTAATAAAAGCTTGAACAGACTTTTATTTTTCCCAAAGTCTGTTTGACAAGAAACAATAGTGGGGCCCAAAAAAAGGGGGTGGGGATTCTGGAATTAAAAGAGATTCTTCACTCAGATCGCCTTTGATTTCCAGGGTTATAATGGCAGAAAATAATGTATGTTCGCTACTTACAGTAATCCCTATCTCAGGTTCAGGGGCATTTTGTTTACTTGTTGAGAAGTGTAAAAAAGATTCAGAACTAGTAACCAAGAAAAGGAGAGAGTATTGAGTGCAAATAATGTAAGGTACTTATCCCCATGTCTAGAGGCTTTTTGATGGAAAGACTGTTTCCAGCATGTATGCCATAAACCAGACAGTGCAAAACAAGGGGGCTTGATGGAGCTTTGAATGTTTTCCGGGACAATCAAGCAAAACAAACAAGCAATTATGGCTGGGCATTGTTCTGACTTCCCCTTGTATGGGAGCAATGGAGATTTTTGTATTGCTTTCATGTCCTTCCACACTTTGGAGAGTTCCTGCAGGCTCCATTTATTATCACAAGTCAGAAATGAGAAGCTGCATATATGACTGAGAGGAGTAGCTTTTAAAAAGCAGGGAAGCCTGGTTGCGGCTGGATTGATAACACAGGGCACCTGAAATAAATTTTGTTTCATAGCTTCCCCCCCCCCCCCTTTCAGTGGCAGGAAGTTCCAGGATCTCTCCTCTTATGCAACAACACTTTTGAGACTTAAGAACAGTTCTTTGTTTCAAAGAACAAGGGAAAAGAATACCTCTGTGAGGTGACAAGTTTATACTAATTTATAAAGCAGGATGAGTTTCCAAAAAGGGGAAAAGATCCTGAAGTGTTTTCTGTGGTTTGCATTCTAGGCAAATCAACCTGATTCACACTTCTCCAGCTAATAATAGGCCAACTGAGAAAAAAAGGTTTTATTTGATGCTTCCCTGAATTTTGCATTATTGTTCTTGGATCAAAGAGTATACCAAAATTAATGTTTTAAACCCTCGTATTTTAGGATAAAATGCATACTTAAAGCAATACTTACTGGAAAAAGCTGTTGAAAAGTATGGCTTTTTTTTTTTCGTGTTCAAGTTAGAAGACTGATGTGGAAATGGGACAGAATGAACTCAAGAACTGAACACATGCAAAATGGACACCGGCTGGAAAAAGACAAATTCACCGGGTTCCAAAAACTCAGAGCAATTAATCTGCTACCTCATTGCTAAGTATTACTCACTGAAGGACTCCTGGCACCTTCAGGGACTCAATTCAGACTCCCCCATCTCTCCCTCTCCATTCTGCCACCCAGGCACATGAGGTGTTGAGTCCCTCATAGCCAACAGCCTTCCACAGCCTTTGAGCCCACGCCTTCTAACCATAACTGCCTACTGCAGAAGTGCCTGGCTACTTAATAACCAGAAGCTTATCAATGGCTCTCTCTACACAGCACCATTTACTGTGCAATATGGAATGCCTTGAGGAGATCTAGCAGCAGGTCAAATGTCTGCAAAAGTTGATTCTCAAGTCAATATTCCAATTTTCAGCTGTTTGAAGAGCCTGCCTCCCCCCACTGCCCTCAAATTTAGCTTCCATCTGCTTATACTCACCTCAGGGCTGGCACTGCTGTTAGGCAGAGCGAATTAACTGCCTCTGGTGGCAGGTTCTGGTCTCAGTAATATCAGCCCTCTATGGAATGGTAGAGATGTGCGTGCCAGTAAGCCTCTCCTGCACCTCAAACTAGCCTGTTCACCTCCTGCTGCCCTGTTGCAATAAGAGACCATTGCTGATCCAATCAGCTTCTGTATATAGAATGGGAGAGCACCCTTGTGTCTGTTCTTTCAGGCCACTGAATGTTCTCTAGGCCAACTTTAATTGTGTCTTAGATAATGGTTTGTTAAAAGCCAAATAAACACAAGAAGAAGCCAGACAACACAAGATGTGAAAGTATGGACTGGATTGCTCAGAGTAGAAATTATAACAATCCAATGAGAAGATTTTTGGCATCTGCAGCTCACAACCAGGCAGAGGAGCACCCCTTCTGAAATGCTGGGGTGAGGTATCCCCCATATTCTGGTTCCATGAGCTTTTGCTATGTTCAGGCTATGCATTTCCCCTGAGGGAGGTGTGTTGCTTTCATGACTAAACATTTATCTTCTGGCAAAATCCAAAGTACTGTACTGATGCCCCATTGGCAGGATATTGTGTTACTAGAACACTGACACTATTCTAGCTGTAGGCTGTTTTGAGGAAAAAATTGCACACACTTATCTGGTATAGTTGCCAGACAATACTATTGGTGGCCACTGATCTCTTCACACAGGACAGATCTCTGAGGTAAAAAGGAGCACCTCTCTTTTCACAGGAGGCAAATTCTGTCCTTGAGTTCTCTACAATTACTAGAAAACTGTGGGGGTGGACAATTTTTTGTGTTGGGTAGATTGCTGTCCTTGGCAACCTGGTGAGTGGATTTGTAGAATCCTGCTTCTGAGAGAATTTTGACAAAAGAGACCCCTTATTAGGACTGCACCCCAACTTTGGCCAAATGGCAAGTTCGTATCGGAGCTATTTGTATCAACCTAGACATGCTCTGGACTGAAGTGAAGTATCCTGACCCAGTCCTGATGCAGATTTGGATTGCACTGGGGGGAATTCATTATTAAGAGGGTTAACATTTTTAAGAGACAAGTTGCAAAGCCAGCAAACAGAAGGGGGTGCAAGATGGTGACAAAGGGAAAGGAGCTGCACTTTATAAACTGATGCTTCCACCCTCAAAACCCAAAAGGCTGTTTGGCTATAGTTTGGCATAGTCAATCCTGTCTGTGATCTGTCATCTTGACAACATTCTCAGGTTGAGGTGAATCAGACCGCCAAAACGACAGCAATTTGTGTATCCCCATTCATGTGAATGGGAGTTCTCCATATTTGGAAAGTCATCAGCAAAAATCTGTACCTGGAAATCCATCAGCGAAATCCAAACCCTCCTGACTAGAGGGTTTGGATTTTGCTGGGTCAAATTAGGCCCCAATCCAAAACTCCAAGTTAGCATGCAGATGGGATCTGGAGTCCCATGCACAGCCTTCCTTCTAATTCTGTGAATCTTGCTTTAGTGAATGTGCATGCACTATAGGGAGTTTGCAGTAGCATTTCTCCCCTGTTTGTAGAACTTCATTCCTATCCATCCCACCCAGGCTTCAACACTGTAGACCTTTAAGGAGGCCTTTAAAAACTCATATATTTGCCTTGGCCTCTTCCTGAGTTAGGAACTCCTCTGGTTTGAATCATTAGCTATAATGTCATTATTTGTATTATTTTTCTTAAATTTATGTTATGTTTAGTGTCTTTTGTTGTATGCTGTTTGGGATTATCAACTATGAGGAAGCACATTAATTTTTAAAAATCAGTTCATATATAAATCAAGTCATTTTCAAAAAGTGAAGGTAGACCTGTTGCTCTGTAAGAAGAAAAGAAAACCCAGAATTCGTAAGCGGATGACACCTTTATTGGGTCCCATTAAAACGGTGTGCTATTTGCCATCAAGTCGGAGCCCATTTATAGTGACCCATAGGAGGATTTGGAGGTAAGTGGGATTTTAAAGGAGTGGATTTACCAGTTCCACTCCCCTCAGTGAGTTTCCGTGGCCAAGGGGGGATTTCAACCTGGGTCTCCTGAGCCTTACTCCACTCAGTCCACGACACCACACACAATAGCGTACATTCTGTTGAATTATCCAGAACTTTTCTTCAAGTTAGATGGGAGGGGAAAATTATGGTGGGAGGGTAGCATAGAAGTGCAGAAATTTGCATAAATTAAACTCAGAATCTAAAATTAACAAGCTGCACCACTGCATGTTACAGTGTTAAATGTACAGGAGACAGAGATCTTCTAGGATTTCCTGCTCTTGATCCACCCTGTATCCGGTTACATCACAGAGACGTTTTTAAAAATCTTCCTTACAGCTAGATTAAGCCACCAAAAAAAACCCCACAGGAAAACTGATGGAAATAGCAGACTCTTCCTCTTCCACCAGACAGAGATGGAACCACCTGCTGTGAGACGACAGCAACTAGTGTGATACTGTATGAGACTTTGTATGGGAAAACGGCAAAAGACTGGTATTTATTTTTATATAGCTGGCGGAGGTCTCCATCTGGTGACTGAATTGTTTCCTCTGATTTGATTCTCATGTCTGCCCTTGGGGCCATTTCTCCAGCGCAATGAGTGCATTCGTGTTGGGAAATGTCTGAAAGCCACAGTTAGATCACCGCCACCATGTGAAGGCTACACACTCTCTTTTCCTGAGGTGTGTGCATGTACTGAGAAACCGACGTTGAGCGCGGCTCTTTGTTGTCACCCTCACTGAGCTGTAATCACTGCAACTAATGTCCATGGCAACTGGCAATGTTGGATGGCAATGCACAGTTCCCTGTAGATCATCAGAGACGTTTGGCCAGCCAAAAAGGCCTTGAATAATCCCCAGGGTGAGTAGGGCAGAGGGCCTCAGTCCAGAGAAAGTGGAGCGTTCCACTTGAAAGCTTACTACAATTAATTTTGAGTTAACAGGACCCTTCTTGCACATATCTTGATTGCTTAATGAGACACCTCACTGCACACTTTTTGTAGCTGCTGCCATGATAACCACCACACATCTGCGATGATCATCCACAAGTAACGCCAAGGGAGAAATTGAGAGCAGAGTCCCTTAAATAATGTCTCAACCCCTAGCCTGATGATGATCAGGGTGTTCAGAAAAGGCAGAGGCACCATGCATTTGGAGTGATCTCTGCGATCTCTTTCTTCCTTTAACTTCATTCTCAAAGGCTACTTTTATTTTAAGAACCTTCTCCCTTTTAAAGGCAATAATCATAATTTCTTAGCATCCGGAGATATGTACCTTCTGTATGTAGGTGTATAACAAATGGCCAGACTGCAGTAAGGACACCTCAGCTGGCATAGATAGTAGGATTCTTGACATGTGTGCCTTCACAGAAATAAAACAACTCCAAAACCTCCCAATGTATCCTATGTCAGAAAGTTGTCCACTAGAGACAAAGCTAGACCCAGGCTGGCTAAGAGTCAAATAATATGTTACCGATAACTCATCATTAGCAGAGTGGATTCTTTAATAGCGAAAAGCATCAAATTGTCACAGCAAGCTGTTTTCTCACCTCACATTGTTTACAAATTAGCTTGGTTTGGTTTGGTGGTTGGTCTTCTGGAGCTCAACACATGCTATGTGGGTAAATCTACTTTGTCAGCCAGGAAGTTCTGCATAAATCACATTTCAGTGAATCATAATGGATTTCATCTCCTATGACGGGCTATCTATAACATTTCAGCAGACCCTGAATGAGTCTCATAGCATGCATTTAGAACAGTACTACTGTCTGTTTAACTTGCAAGGCAATTGGCCACATGTTTGACCAGCTGGCCTAGTCAAATAATTGCATATTCAGGACTGGGTTTGTACTACTAATTCCATGGCGCCCTATACCAACATTTCTTTGAATACAATAGCTTCCCTGCCATTGTTGTGGTCAGGCTGATGGAGAAAGTTCAAATCCTTTTTTTGGAGGCTGAACAATTCCAGTCCAGCCTTGGGAGCTTGGCAGGTGCACCAGCCATGCTTAAACACTTCAGAAGGAATTAGCTCAGCCACTCAGGCTTCATAATTTGAATGTCAACACTGCAAACTACCCAATTCATCATCAAGTGAAGCCAAGTGAGCATCACCAAGTGGTTTGATTTCTCACTCATCATATGCATGCATGAAGAACACTACTTCCTTGAATTACACAGGTCTGAGCAGCATGATTGTGGTTGCACATAGATTTTTTTCTATCTATCTATCTATCTATCTATCTATCTATCTATCTATCTATCTATCTATCTATCTATCTATCAGTAAATAAATATTCAATAAATGCTGTGCCCCTGGCCACCCAGAACTCCATGAGTTCAACACTGATGTCATCAAAGTGGTCTACTAGCCCCCAAACACAACATCTCTGCTTCAGCCTCTAGATCATAAGGTCTTAAGGACCTTTAAAGTTTGTCACCACACACAGTACTGTATGAAAAGATTGTCAACACTATGGAAGAGAACCCCAATAGAGAGAACTGTTCTCTCTGTGTGTGTTTATGCTTTGTAGTTACATTTTGGGGGCATAAGAGTTATGCAAGCTTTTGAACTACATGGGAGTCTGGTAATCCCAGCATTGTTGAATGGAAATTATATCACCAATATAATATCCTGTTTGTGACACTGATGCAACTATAAACATGTACCTTGTGCATCACCAGAGAGGTAGCTGTTCTAATCTGTTTCAGATTAACAAACCAAACAGAAACGGAAGTCTTGTGGCACCTTCAAGACAAACAAATTTATTTTGGCATAGGTTTTGTAGGCTACAACCAACTTCTTCAGAGCTGTTATAATCATCAGAGCTCTCTAGCTATGCATGCTACAGTTTCAATAACTGAGTGACAGAGCTCTTGCCAAATCCAGACTTTATATTTTGAAAGTGATTAGTTACTAATTACTGGCCAGAATTTTGTTGGTTTTTACACACACGCATGAGCAAAAATATGGACGTTGCAATGGCTAATTGAAGCTAATTAATAAGAAGCCAGTCAAGTGCCTGGATCAGGCACATTGCTCATTGGCTTCAATAGCAACAAAAACAACAACAACAACAACAGGACTCAGGCCATGGTTGTTAATAATAATAATAATAATAATAATAATAATAATAATTATTATTATTATTATTATTATTATTATTATTATTATTATTATTATTATTATATAATGAAGAAATGTCTGGATCATTGACATTGCAATTCCAGGGGATGCCAGAGTTGAAAATAAAGAATTGGAAAAACTAACAAAGTACAAAGACCTGGCGACCGAAACATCTCACCTCTGGAAGAAACACACTTCAGTGGTCCCTGTAGTCATTGGGGCTTTGGGAACAATATCAAGAAACTTCACACAGTACTATAAGCAGTTGCAGATCTCAGAAATCACACCATCAGCTCCAAAAAATGGCTATATTAGGAACAGCATACATACTGCGCTGATATTTAACAGATAATTAGGTTTTTGGTTAAAACTTGTATCTGTTGTATAATACCAGTCAATGACTTATGACGACCCTTTTCAGGGTTTTCCAGATAGACAATAATCAGGACACAGTTATTTGCAGTTGAATCTTTCTACCAAATAGCTATGACATAACTGCATTACATTATGGTTACAACTGAACAAGGACCGTTTCACACATTTTTGTGGTACAAACTAATCTTTTGCTTCTGTACTTCTGTTGTGCTGTGTTTCAGGTTTTCTGGCAGAAGGAAAATGTACCGTAGGTCAGCAGCTTGCGGCATACAGAAATTCACGCTTCTACTTAGGTTTGAGAAAGGGAAAAGACCTACTTTTTGAAACTCTACTGTAAGCTTAACCAGCTATTGGGACAGGCTTGGAAATATAAATATAAAGGCAAGTAATTACTTTTAAAATGAAACGTTCCATGCTCTGAAGAGCTGCAGCAAAGTCTGCACCGGGAACTTAGGGCTTTTATCCTCCTCATGTGGAAGGATGCCTTTCCTTGCATGTTAGTGCTTTTGCGACCAAACTCTGTGTCTGCCCCCCCCCCTTCTATCTGGAGAGTCCTTAAATGCCTGGCAAACCCTCAAAGGGGCCCCAGTGTTCAACAGAGCCAAAGAGGAAACAAGGGCCTATGGATTCCCAACCAAACACAATGGGGTAGATTTCCCCAACTGGGTGCTCTCCAGATGTGTTCACCAAGAACTCCATAAACCACAGACATTCCTGAGAACGTTGGTAATGTTACGGTCACAGCAACAATACACTGGAGTTGGCCTTGGGAGTTTCAGGTTCTATTGCTCACGGAAACATGAAAAGGAATGGAATTTTAACAGTGCAAAGCGGTGGCAGAGCAAAGAATCCTGCTGCTGCTGTTATCCCAGGCAGAGTGCTGCCAAGAGGTACTACTATAAAAAATTCATTATGCTTTCTACTGAGCCTTTTATATTTTATCAGACCTACTTCCATGGCATGGGCATCTCTGAAATGCACTGACTTTGGAACTCTCACAAACACATACAAAGAGCAGAGCTTTCTCTTATCTGGTTTGTCTTTTCTAAATATGGGGATGGGGGTTTGCTCAATTAGTGCCTCTTGGTCTTGGGGAATGGGAAAGAGTGGTCTGTGTTGTTCTTGCTACCATGATTTTCTAGCCACCTTGCTTCTGAGATGGCATCTCATCCACTTGGAAAAACTGATTCCAGATTCTTGATCACCTTGCCACAGTCTCTATATGTGATACTGGACAAGTGCCATATTTTCAACCAGCAAGCTGTCTGTGGACTGTTTTCTTGGAGTTGTTGCAATACTGAATCCTCAGTCATTGGCGGAGGGGGGGGGATTTCTTGTAGGATGGGTATCAGAGCTGGGTATTCTCAGGCACTTACCAACACCCATACTTTGGCAGGGGGTTCATCGCTGGCTGCAACAGCCTCCTGGCCCTCTTGTTGCTCATCTCATCATCGATGGCCTGTTCATCCACTCCATATCTATTTCCCCTGGCCAGCAGGAGAATGACAGTAAAATTTTGAAGCAACCTTGTTTCTTTTCAATTTTTGGTCTACAAATCCTACAGTCCCTTACTCATTTCTGTGTTAGCTGTGGCCTCTGGAAGCTGAAGGCCAACATTTCCTCCCTCACAGTAATTTTTGGGTGGGTGGGTGAGGATGCCAAGAGAAGGAGCACCAGGGGCTGGACATGGTCCACAAACTGCACTTGGCCCCTGCAGTAAGCAATGCAAGTGAGCAGAAGAACCACAGAGCTGCTACAGCCTGCTCATTTCTCCTTCCTTCTTCTCTTGGGGCAGTGGGGATTGGGCCCAGAGGCAAAACAAGGGGGTCAGCACAAGGAAGAGGTGGACAATAAGGACATGTTGCTCAAGGACGCACTCCTGGAGCTAGCACTGCTCCAAGGAGTGTAAAAAATTGCCATTCTCCCATACTCAGAAATGCATCCTTTCCACCAGAAGTGCCAGAGATGGATCTGTGCCTGGAAAGAAATGTGTACGTGGAGCAACGGCCTCTAAAAATTGACTCAGGAAACCTATTCATGCAGATTTCAGAGCACAATGGACATTCTGGCAAAGGGATGCGGCTGTAAAGGGGAGAGTTCGGCCACTCTAGAATTCCCTAGCTAGCAGAGCCACTGTAGTCCAACACAGTCACTTTTCCAAGCTCTTCTAAAGGGCTTCTGTAAGAGAACAGTAGCTCATCTGTGAAGTGTTTTCATCCACTGAGAAAATTAATCCTTGCCATCAGCAAGCATGCAAAGGGCATATGGTATCACCCAGACCAAATGTTCTCAAATGGCAGTCACCAGACCATTGGTGGTCTATAGCATTCACTTGGGCAATCCATGTTTGTAATATGGCAGTCCCACCCAACTTCGTATCCTCTTCATGCATTGGACTACATCAGCCTCAGTGAACATGAACTGCCTGCTGGCTGGAAATATGGAACTTGTGCAATATCACATACGAAGATCACTCAAATGGGAGAAGATGAACATTATCCTATGTTACGGAAATATCATTTCAATAATGAACATAAAGCAAATAAGGATAATGAATAAAGAAAATTTATTAATTGGTGCACTGACCTCTCTCTAGTACTTCTTAGGAGGCTCATGAAAGAAATAGTTTGAGAACTACTCACATAGATCCATTTTACCCTTAATATTCACTTGTTTGCCTCTGATCTCTAAAGAAAGTTACAAGATGAAAAAGATGACAAGATAAAAAACATATATAAAAAGTAAAGGCTATTGCTGTACTTTGGTGCTTCTTCTATAAAGCATTGCTTCCAAGAATACACATCCAGAATCCCTAGCCATCTTTTTGGATACAATTCCTGCATCCCTTACTTATGATCTACGTGCAATTTCAGCACTTCTCCCAAATGCAACAATTAATTTCTTTTCAGCTGATACATACCCGTTTCTGGATGGATGGTATCCAGCATCATAATTGTCTCTCTCAATCGCAGCGACAGACGCTTGGCTTGGGGTTTCCTCACTGCCAAGCTCTCTTTCCCAGTGTTCTTCAGGCAGGGAAGACAGCTGTGGGTTTGTTGACATCCTGTGATCTTGTGCCCATGGCTTGCGCCCATGGGGATACCTTGATCTGACATCTGACTGCACCAACTCTATAGTGCCACAGAGGAGTAAAATCTTAGCTATCATTGCAGATCCTTTTCAGCTGCTTATGCCTCTCTGCGCTTCAGATCAAGTTGTTCCTACAATCCTCCTTGCACCATTCCTTAAGCTGAAACTTCGAAGGGGGAATCACACTCTTAACAAAGAGCGGAAGCTAAGTGGCCAGCCCTCCCAGCTACAATGGAAATGTCAGAGGTCAGACGACAGTGTGCAATGGGTTCCTGTGAGGGGAGCCCAAAAACTCATGGAGGTGGGGAGAAAGACAGTGTGTGTGTGCAAAGGGGAAGGGATCATGGTTTATTGAAGGGGAAAAAAGTACTTGTGATTTTTGTCTGACTTCTCAACTTATCAACAGGCAGGAACTCAGTCTTTTATCAGCTCCCTTCTTGCTGGGGTACAGGAAAAGGATGTTAGCTTTAATGAAGAGGCGAGGAAAAGAAAATATTGAGTGATGGCGTAGGTTCCCAAGCTCTATGATACATGCAAACCAACCTTATATGTACAGAGAATAGATAGACATTTAATTGAACAGAACATCAAGATATCTCTCTATGCATTTTAACTTGAATGTTTAAAAAATTCTGTATGCCAGCATTCCAAATCTTGCCCTAAAACACATACCCGGATTCCACAATAGATGAAAATTATGCCAAATAAGTTAATTTGCATGGTATTCATTTATATGTTTTGTTTAGGTCCACCCACTCCAACCACTGAAAATCTTCTGTAGGTTTTGAGTGTGTGTGTGTGTGTGTGTGTGTGTGTGTGTGTGTGTGTGTGTGTGTGTAGCAGCTTGATTTAAGGAAGGCAGGAAAAAAGAAAAATGAAATTCTGAGGAAACTTAACCATGTCGTCAAAATCACATATTGCTCCTTTTTAATATACAAAATTTTGGCCTACACACAACCTTGCTTAATTCTCATACATACACTTGCATTTTGTGAGTTGTGGGGTATTTTCTGACCCCAGTGAGAATTCTGATGTATTGTAGGTGGAAGAGGGTCGCCACTGGCACTCCTGGTGAGTTATTGGCCCTCATCCCATAGGAGGCCATAGTGGATGGCAGGGACCTAGAGAAGGAGAAAGAGGGAGGTGCAATCTATCAAGTGGGGGCCATAATGGAGTCCTTGGAGGAGACCTTTGGTCCTGCCCTGGTCTCTGTTTCCTTCCTTAACAGTGAAGGAAACAGAGGAGGAAGGCATGGGGAGAGACACTTGAAAAGAGCCAGAAGAGGCACTGAGCATGGAGTTGGTTTGGGACTATACATACCATACAGTGCAGTTCAGATGGCCTCACATGTGAGGCAAAAGGCATGGGGCATTTGACTCCATACCTCACTCTCGAGACACCATGCCGCAACCACTGCTGGTGCCCACTACCCACGGAGGGCCAGCTGGGCTTTACACCTACTCAGAGGCAACACTGGAGGTGGAAAAGGCAATGGGAGCATCAGCACTGCCTCCAGCCACAGCGGCAGTAGCAGCCCCCGACCCTGGAGAGGTGTGGACTGTAATGGGGGACAGGACATAGAAGCTCTCCTTGCTCTGAGTGTCTGCCTTTGCTCATCCTCGGAAGCCTTCCCCAAAAGAAAGGGAAGGCCCCTGGACCCCAGTCAAGTGAACCTGGGGCCTGGATAGGACTGAGTCATCCCAGGGGCAAGTGTTGTTAGGTTAGTCCTCTGGGAGACTCCCAAGAGAAGAGAGAACACCCAGTCCAAGGAATGATGTATCCCATTCCTTTGTTTCAATAAACCCCATTGCTGAAGTGCAAGAGTGTCTGGACCCTATGGATACAGGATTGTAGGAGGGTTTGCCTGCAGGCCTCACACTTGGTCAGGGCAGTGTGCAGCGCAATATAACAGCTGCTCCATTCCAAAGGATTTTCTTTTAAATGCATGTAGACTGAAAGGTGTGCCAGCCAAACCCCCAGCAGCAGGAAACACATTGCGGAATAAAATCAAATCAGATAAAACAAAATTTATAGTGTTTATGTTGTACAATATTTCCTGAGCCAGGTGAATTCCAATCACTCTGAAAAATATGTTGATGTCCTACAAAGGAATAAACCAGAATAGGTCATTTTTGTTTCACTGTATTCTGGGTTACTGAAGAACAGCATGGGGGCATTTGCTTTCCTGACAGTATGTCACCCTGGTCGAGACAAAATGGAACAGTCGGATAAATTGACACACCTGTTGAGACCATTTTTATTCCACCCAGTTTTTAGGTCTATGGGGTGGAGGGGTTGGGAATCTGTAAATGGAAATGAAAGGCATCGCTTACTACTATACTGATGATACTGCTAATCCACCGTGACCTGCCTACATTACAGGTCTTATTCTCTGCACTTCCTGCAATGCAGAAGTGCTTCTAGCTAGAGTACCTTTAGGAAAGATAAAAGTGTTCAGTTATAGTAATGCATGAAGATGAAAGGTTTGGGGCAAACAAGTGGCAGTATACATCATGGTGGTTTAAACACTACTCCAAAGCTACAAGTAAATTCAGGATTTTTGAAGTCAATGCAAAAGGCTTGTTCACAAGACCCTTATAATCTTCAAGGCTGTGAAGGAGAAACTAGTGTAATTGAAAACCCCATTCTGGCACCAAGGCTCACTGCCTGAGCCCTCCACCCTCCTCCTCATCACATGTTGCTAAAATGCTCTGATGGGCCTCTGCCCATTCTTCGCTATGTTCATTTAGGCTGCAGTAGCATGCCTTGCATCCATATAAAAGCTCTAAGGTGGTTTATTTGTTTCTCGGAGGTAGGCCAGAAAAACATGATTGCTATGTCCCCTGAGCGGTTCAAAACAAGTTGCGTCAGCTGTAGCATGCCGAATGATGCATTGTGCCTCACACAGCTGGGGTTCTAGGAATGTTAATCAGAACTGGAATACATCCACTTGCCTCCAGACTTTCTAGAGCCAGAGAGGGGAGAGCGTAGCTGGAAAAAGTTACTCTTCAGGCTACCGCTTCCAGAAGCAAAGCAAAAGCAAAGTATGCTGGTTGTATACCACCTCATAGTGCTTAAAGCTCTCTCTGGGTGGTTTACTATTTAATTACGCAGGCTACACATTTCTCCCCCCCCCCCCCCCCTAGCAAGCTGGGTACTCAGTTTACCCATCTGGGAAGGTTGAAAGGCTGAGTGAACCTCAAGCCGGCTACCTGAGCCCAAGTTCGAACCCAAGTCATGAGCAGAGTCGTAACTGCAGTACTGCAGATTAACCACTGTGCCGCAAGAATCCTTAGTCAGCATGGCCTCACCTCCATGTCTTACATTCTGGAATTCTAGAACCTGTAATATGAAAAAGGAATGCTATGAGCAGAAAACTGGAGACTGGTAATTCAGACCAACAAGATTGAAAACAAAAAATACATATTCTGTATAAGAGGTAAGTCCTATAAGGAACATAGATGATTGTAAGAATTTGTGGTGTACTAGAGAACAAGATGGAGACTATCTCACCTTCCAGATGCCGTTTGATTATACCCTCTGTGACATCACAAATGTCTGCCACCAGCTTCAGGTTTCAGAACCTGATGCTGCTGGCCTGCCAATCCAATTAGCAAACAATACTGTACCTGTCTGATAACCACAAATTTTCTAAAAAGTGGGAAATTGTGAAGTGCTGTAATGTGGTGGTTAAAGGGACAGAGACTCAAAACAGACATGGAGGGATTGCCTGTTCCCAGTGAGCAGCACATCCCCACTTCAATCAGCAGGATTCCCTTTTATGTGCCTCAGGATTCAGATATGTAAATTAAGGCCATGTTTACTTTCCAGCACCAAATCTCAAAAAAGCATGTTAGACTACAAGACATAGAGATGAGGGAAATGCCATGAGAAACAGATGTATTTTACTATTTAAGGGAGTATTACTTCTATATACCTATGTTCTAAACATCTTTGGAGCATATAATCTAGTTTTACCTTGAGCTATGGAGGTGATGGTTTGAATCCTGTCATGAACTCACAAGGTAAGAAATACATTTTCTCTCACTCTTGGCCTCTCTCCTTTGCAATACAGGAGATGATAATCCTGTCCTACCTCATAAAGGTACCTCATAGGGATATTATGAGAATTACAGATAGGTAGTGCATCTGAACCACACAGAATACTCATGAGCACCATACGTGTATTAAGCATTATTTTCACTAGAGCAGATAAAAAATATAAAAGATAAGATTTTGTTTGTTGTTTGTTTGTTTGTTTGTTTGTAAAACTCATCACAGCTGCCTCAGGACTAGAGTTTTAAAATCCTGCCTTTTTACTGCAACTCCCAGGGTCCTGAAGCCAGCATGGCCACTGGTCATGGAGACTGGTGGCCATGGCGGGTGAGAGATTCTACAAGCTGCAATCCAAAAAAGGTAACATTTCCAAGCTCTGCTTCAGATCTCAAGTTACCTGTATAATTTAATAATGGATTACGTTTATAGTTGAATAGTTTCATAACTAATTCTTTGCCAGTGGATCCAGAGTTCTGATTTGAGTGCTCTCAGGGAACAGCTACGAGGCTTTTAGAAGTGCTGTCTCATTCTGCCTTCCTTGTAAAACATATACACTGCCTGCACCTCCTCCCTTCTTGCCCTCCTAGTGAAATGGCTCCTGGGAATAATCACCACACTTTTTATATCTGCAGAACCAAAAGTGCAAAGGGGGGGGGGGGGGAAACTGAGCTTGCCTACTTTTCGTCTTTTCTCCAGCTGTTCTTGAGAAAGATTGCTAGAGGAGAAAGCACAGTACTCAAAAGGCCCAGAGTTTCATGCCAGAATAGATGGCTTTGCATGTAGAAGGTCCCTGGTTGGTTCAGTTCAAGGAGCTGCAGGGCTAGATCTCTAGCTGAGATGTTGTCTGGAAGAACCTTGCTAACCAACTGTAGCGTTCACCCTTTGTTAGGTATAAGTCATGTATTATGTTCTATGCTAATGTGGTTGAGAGGCGGAGCTGAAAGAGAGGTTAAAAAGGCGGAGCCTGAGAGGGAGTGAGTCAGAGAGAGTCAGTGAGTTAGTCAGAGTCAGAAGAGATAGAGATTGAGTTAGAGACTGGTTAAGATAAATAGATAGAGAAGGTGGAAATTATATGGCAAGAGAATAGTATGTACATCTGAAGAACTTCTGTGATTATTAAATTGGCTTCACTTTAATAAATAAGTTTTGTTTGCATTCACCAAACAAGTGTCTGATCAAACGTCATTTATTTTGTGGATTGAGGTAATCCACTGGTGGCAGTGAGAGGAAAACACGACTGGAACCTTTGTGAGGGCACAAAACGTAGGTGCCTCAAGGAGGTGTTGTCTGGAAGAACCTTGCTAACCAACCAAATATAATCTTTCTAGGATTGAATGCACCTGTCCGAATCTCACTTGAGCCTAGATTCATTGGGCACTTTTAAGTCAAAGGTGGGAGGTTGTCACTCAGTAGACCTGATGCAGCCCGCAGGAGCCTCTCTACCTATCCTCCATGGCTTTGTTGCAGAGTTTTGAAGTTCTGGTAAAATTCCTTTTTGATACACAGTAGAAATACAGAGGCTCACAAAGGAGAACAGCTAGAAGTTCTCCAATATCTACTCTTTTCTCATTAACTGGCACTTAAAAGTCTCAATATCTTACTCAGAGCCATTTGTAGGAGAAAGAATAACATTGTTTTACTTACATTTGCTTGAAAATTACAGCCTCCTATATGTTGCTTTCTTTCTGCACACATACTTAGCAAGCAACTGAAGAGATCAACAGCAAAAACACCGCCAGCAAAGCCCAGTGAGACAGAAGCAGCAGCCACACAACATGGTTCAGGTGGACTGCCCTGTGGACACAGATAGGTAGCATTACTTTTGGGGCATACAATTGTCAGAACATTCCTACCACTGGGCCTAGTGCCCATTCTGGAAGTTGTAGTCTCAAAAAGCAACTTTGCCCATCCCTCCCTGTGCTCTCTGCTTAGACTTAACACTAAGAGTGAACATTCAGTAACCTCCATCACTTTAATTTTGAGAGTTCAGACTAGCTTTTACAAGTAGTTTTCTACAATTGTCCCTTTTCTTGTACTCCCAAAATTGACCTCCAGACACCTCCTGTGAGAGCTGTACAGAACATCTTAAATGATTTTTCTGAGATTCTGGCAAAGGCTAAGATGAATATAGAATATAAGGACTGAAAACTCTTTTATGCTAATTGAGATTTAGTAAATAGGAATACATTGATTACTGAACTGGAGTTCCAGTCTCGGCAGAGATCAATATTATATTTATTCAACACAAAGCTTGTAACAAAGGAGTCCTTTCCTGAAGGTCAGCACACTTCCTCCTTTGTGATTCAGAAGATCAGGTTTTTCAATGGCAAAAATACATGCATTGATGATCAAACCTCAGAACTATATTTTGTGTTTTGGAGATCTGAGTTTCTTCACCAATGTTCAATTATTTGTCCACAGATCTGAGAGTGGTAATGACACTACTTCACCATCATATCCCCGCTGCCTTACATTGGGATGTTCTACTTAGGGTCAATGTAGACATTCATTGGATAATCCCTATGACTGGATCAAACATTAATTCAACATCTAAAATGTAACTGGTGTTATCATCTTTTGTGGAAACTGCCTTTCTATTTTTGCTTTTTTTCAGTTTCATTCTTGAAGTGGTTCACCATCTCCATTTGTTAAATTTTGAAATATGAAGACCTCTGCTGAAACCTGCATCTTTTTCATAATGTAGGGTAGGGAATATGTGCCATGTTCCCTCACCACGGGCTGTGCTGGCTAAGGTAGACAGGAGTTTATGTCAGTGCCTCACATCTGGAAGACCACATCTGGAAGAGCATCTCTGATATAATGGAATGTTGGCGTCAGCATCTTATATGAATTTCTATGTTGTCCCACACAATTTGTTTAATGCAGAATAGCTCATAGATAGTGAGCTGCCACACCACAACCTTTCAGGATAAATTTCTATGCTACTTAAGATTTAGTGGTATTCAATTACATAACCATCCCATCTTTTATCATGCAATGTGTTTATATATATATATGTGTTTATATATATGTTAAATATATATATATGTGTGTGTGTGTGTGTGTGTGTGTGTTTATATATATGTTTATATATATGTTAATATATATATATATATATATATATATATTTAACATGCTAGCCGTTCAGACCCACTGGTTGTGCTGAAACCAGTCTTTTTCTAGAAGACAGCCAAAAATTGAGCCAGAAGCACCAAATCTTGATGAGCAGAAAAGGAAAGGGTCTTATAATTACCTTCTGTTCTTGAAAAATGCAGGGTTTTTTTCAAGGAAGTAAGAAAGAGTTGGTGCCCCAATAGGCCCTTCCACTTTTCTTTTTCAGGACTTTTGGGGGTGGGTGCCTTTGGGGGGGGGGTGCCCACCTCTCTAATAAAAAAACCACAACTTCTGGGGACCTTCAGTGATGGAAATAGGCATTTTCTGGTTATATAACTGGTGTTTTCTGTGAAGGAAACTCTGGTGTGGCCTGTGGGCTGTCCATATAAATCAGGGTTTCTGTGTGGAGCACTGCGAGATGCCCCATGTACATACCAAACAATGGTGTGCACATGAGGCAGGATGTGCCCATCTTGACAGGCAAAGTTGATTGCTACTAAAAAGCATGTAAACTGGTCTATTTTGTAAAAAAGAAATCTATGGGTTTTTGTTTTTTGTGTTGTTTTTTTTGTTAAAGAAACAAAGCTCTTTACAGAACTTCCCTTACTTCCCTCTTCAAACCACTTAAAGTCACAAGAGAAAAAAGCCCTGAGTTATTTATCACTGCAACACTTCATTGGCCATTAATGTGTCATCTGCCTAAACCTTCTCATTAATGTGGGCGAAAGGTGGTCTCCAGTGCACTTTAGTTGTAAGAAGGTATTTTCTGTATATATGTGTGTGTCATTTTTCATTTCAACTACTGTCAAGATAACAGCTTAAGATTGAATTCACAGCTATCCAGTAAGTAAAACTCCTACTGTGTGTTTATTGCCTGAGTGATTTATGGATCATTATTCTTCATGGCACTGCAGCACATTCTCTTTTCCTTAACAGTTAGATCTCTCTGTTCATATCTCCAGTTTGTTCAGTTTTGGAAAACAGCCAGCCAGAAACTCTACTTTTTCAAGTCCCATTATTTATTTTATCTCACATCAAACGGAATATGAAAAAAGTGATTAATTTTTTGTATCCTTTCTATTGGTCTGTGCTTTTCATCGTTCTGCAAACTGACTGATTTTCCCCTTCCATATTTTTATTTCAAACAGGAAAAATAAAATGAATTAGACACTTGACAGGTGGAATCCAGACAAGACGTGGCTCTTGGGTTCAAGGAGCCTTGACCAAAGCTACCTCTGATGGGCCTCCTCTGTCTTATGAGGCCACATCAGGCAACAGCCACCATTTCAGTTCCTTACACTGGCCCCAACACTCAGCTGGGAAAATTGGCAACCTTCAGAATCCCCACCTAACATAATCACTGGACTCAGTGGAAGGCACATTTGAGGAGCCATGCGTAAGTGTGCACTGTAGGCCAGTGGTCCCCAACCTTTTTAATGCCAGGGACCGATTTTGTTGAAGACCATTCTTCCAAGGACCGGAGAGGGGGGGGGGGGGCTGCCGCCGCCGGCGTCCGTGAACAGGAGTGTGTAAACTTTTTATATCCACTGTATTTGTTTGACCTTTTTTAGTATTTATATGCAAGTTGAACATAAAATGTGCAGTTAGAAAAAAAGGGAGTGTGTTTGGACACTGATGCAATGTGCAGTTGGAAAACTGGAGAAAAACGAAGACCCATGTTATGCACGTGCGTTCCTGAAGCACTTAAACATCTGGGAATGGCAAGAATGCTCAATGACACTGATCAAATAAAGATGAAACACACTCATTTTCTTGGCTTAGAGCAAGGGGTGCACACAGTGATTAAAACTAGACTAATCTGGCATATTTAAGATTGCCCACCAGAAAAGCCCATTCTGCTGGGAAGAGTGGAAGGCAGCAGGAGAAGAGGAAGACACAGCCTGAAACGGACCGACTCCCTAAAGGAAATCAGTGAGACCTGAGCAGGGCTCTTAAGGACAGGACCTTCCAGACGTTATTAACTCCTGAGGTTGTTGTCAATCGGAAGCAGCAACCTAATGGGGCCTTAGGACAACTGAAGGGTCCCTCCAGGCGTCTGGAGGAGGGGGCTCTGGCCTCCAAGAGGACTTCCCAAGGACACCTGGCTGGTCTTCCATGTGCCGCTGTACTTTCGGTTCTTCCTGAGATAATCTGGTGGCTGGACTAGGGCAGATGTGGCAGTAAATGGTGGCTGTGTCGTAATCCTGAACTAGTGGGGTCAGAGGAGAAAGAGCAGTACATGCTGGATGGGTGCCAGGAGAAAGGCCCTTCGGCCCTTGATCTAACGTGGGCAAGTACGCGTGTGTGCCCGGGTGCCCGATGGGTTCTGTGCACAGCTGGCCAAGCTGCTTTCCCAAGAGCCCCCCGCCTGATGCCCCCCGGACAGGAGGTGCTGCAGAAGGGTTCCCGTGTCCAACTCTGCGCCTCCACCAGCCTCTCCACCCCACCCCGCCCGCCAACGTGGGCACTCACTCACCCAAGGGTAGGAATCGGGGGGGGGGACCTCCTCAGCGTTCCTTAGCTCCTCTCTCCCACTTGCCCTTTCCTGGGGGAACCTCCGACGGCGACCCCAATGGAAGACCCACCACAGAAGGCGCGCACCTTGTTTTGTCCCTGCAGTGAGTGAAAGTGGAAGGACAGGCAAAGTTCACGCGCTCCGGAGCTCGGCTGCTGAGAGCGGGTGGGTGCGGCTTCCCCCGAGCCAGCACTTGCTCTGAAAGGGCCTCCCCGGTGTGAGAGGAGCCGCTTCCTGCCCTCTGCCACCCCACGGGCTCCCCCAGACCCTTTTCCCTGGACGTGTGGTATGGGAGGGCGGCGGCCTTTTCACCACGGGTCTGGGACGGGGACCGCCTCTGGAGCCCCCCCACCCCACCCCTGCTTGCAGTGGCTCCTCATCCTGGCCGCCGGTTCTCCTCCTGCACTTCTAGGAAAGGCGCTCTTGTGAATCGTGCCAACCGGCCTTGCTCGCGGTGTGGAGGGGAGGTCGCCAAGAGGGAGGGGGGAGTCCCTTCAGCTGCCTTCGGACACTGATACCCCCCCGCCCCCCACAGCGGACGTCAGCCGCCTTGACCGCACACCTGCCGAGAGCAAAGTGGGCAGCTGGACGCACCCCGCTCACCCGGGGCCAGTCCTTGGAGATTGGGAAGAAGCCACCAGCACAGCCTGTCGGCCACCAGCACAGCCTGGAGCGGAGGTGGATTGAAGCTGTCGGCCACCAGCATGGCCTGGAGCGGAGGCGGAGGCTCCTCTTGGGGATCGGGCGGGCCCTTGAGAAACTCCGGCCCCGCCATGCTTCTCAGAGGCACCTCGAGCCACCATGACAACGCTTGGCCACCTTCACGCGCTCCCTCTCGGGCTCGCCTCTTCCACTTCCGCCGGGGGAGCGCAGGAAGAGATGGGGATGCGGGGACGCGGACTGGAGGTTGGACCGGAGCGCGAAGCCGTCTGCGGCAAGACGGGAAGGGAGTGTGCATGCACTCACGCCCAGCGAAGTCCTGGCGCGGCTTCTCTCACACTGGGGAGGCTGGGATCGCGCCGGGGGTCCAATGGCTATTCATTGTGTGGGGGGTGGGGCGGGACGTCTGTCTCCACAGCCTGGTCCAGCTCAGGCCACGGACTGGCACCGGGCTGCCGACCGGGGGTTGGGGACCTCTGCTGTAGGCTATCTAAAATGTGCCCACCTGGGTTTTGGATCTGTTTTCCCCCCGCCAAAAAAATAGGTGCTTTCAAGATGAGTTGGACTACAACTTCCACTATCCACAGAAATGGTGGGAATTGCAGTCAAACACATTTGTAGGGCATGAAACTGGGGAAGGGGGTCTTTTAACCTGTTGAGGAAGGTGCTAAAGGGGCAGAGCTACCAGAGTCAACCCTTGGTTAAGAGCAATGTTCATTTTCTCAAATGACAAGTGTAGTTTGTGCCTGTGCAGAGGTTTTGCTCTGTGAATTTGCAATCCCCACCACAGCTTGTAAACATTATCTTCAAAGATGAACTTGTGCTACTCATTACATCTTGGCAGCTGGACTGCCATTATTATGATTCTTGCATGGCCACTTTACCAAACTGGAGAAAAAAAAAACCTGGAAACTACTCTCTGGTTTCCTCTAGTGGTCAGTTTTGACACTGTATCTTGCAAATATTGGTGAAAATGGGAGACAAAATCAAGGAATGAGATTGATTACAGAATGGCATAAAGCCTGAACAATTTCTGTCAAAATACCCCTTAAAAGTAACTTTTAAATTAAGAAGAAAACATTGTTATACCTAAAAAATAATTTTCAGGTATTTGTTATATTAACAATAATGGGCCCTTCAAGCTGATTCTAATTCACAATGCCCCTGTTAGGGTTTTCCTAGGTGTAAAGTGCCAATATGTGTTTTGCCAGTTCATAAGACCAAACAGAAGGCAGGACACTTTATCCACTCAGACCCACAATTACTCTGGGTGATTTCGGCTGGCCGCTCTCCTGGGCACAGGGGGGATTTAAACTCCGTATCCTGACTCCACAGCCAGGCACTCCAACCCACTGAACTATACTCTTATTGGTTACATTACTTTTACTATAATGTTGTAGCCGCTCAATGCATTACTGGTTGCTCAGATAGTTACCAGTTACTAGTTATAACTAGTTATTGCCAAGCTTTGGTACTCCTGCCTCATCTTCAACAGAGTGACTTTGCATCCTACCAGATCAAGGACAGCCTCTATCTGAAGAGTTTTTAGAGGATGGGTCCCTATTTCAAGTTGTCCTCAGTTTGAAAGGTTGTTCCGTCTTTCTTTGGTACTAAGGGTCTGTCTCCCAGAGTCTGTTGGAAGAGACTTGGAGGCTGAACATTACAGTGAAACACTTACAAGAATACTAAGTACTACTACTGCTATTACTACCACCACCGTTGTTACTGATGATGATGATGATGATAGAAAAGTTCAATACCCCAAGTACGGCAAAAGTAAATTTGGATCTACTAGTAGATCCAGATATCAGAGTGATCTGCAGTATACCGGGATGAACCTGCGTACCAGATCAGAATTGCCAGGTCAAAGCATCTCATTGCATGAGATTTCACAGCCAGAGCCTGAGCATGGGAGATGGAAACCTGAAACCCAAGACCTGGCAACCCTACTGGATGTCGATATTCAAAGAGGATGGAAAGACTCTCCTCGTCTGTGGTCCTGTATGACATCACAAACCCTTAAGACTGGTGCTGAGGCCTTCTTCCGCAGCTCGGCTAGTCCTGCCTTCATCCTGACTCAGGTTAAATCCTAGAGTCTGAATGGTGGGATTCCTTGCTAGGTTTCGGGCCCTCCCTGTACCATTTGCTCACTGTCCCCAGCCTCTGCAATCCTTGCTTCCAATTTGATAAAGAGGGGGGAAATAGCAACTTCGTTCCCTGGAGCACAGCTGCAAAATCTTCTGTTTCCCGCAGAAAGCATCCATGGAACGTCCTTGAAGAAGCATTGAAGCAGATCTGGATGTCATCCAGAAAGTCTCTCTCACACATACACACATTTTACCTCAGCATCCCCTCCCCCCCTCCCCTCCCCTCTATTTTCTCTAAAACCTTACCAGGCAAATCCATATCATTAATATTTCAGCCTCAGCCTCTGGCAGGCATTGGCTACGCTGCAACTTAGCTCATCAATAAGAGCTGGCAAGGAGGGGGCTTCAGTCCACCAGATACGCTGCTTGCATCTGGCAGAGGGAAAAAAGCCAGAGAGACTTTCAGGGAAAGAAAGTGAGGGAGCGAGCAGGGCTGGGGCTGCAGAGAAAGCCAGCAGCAGCAGCAGCAGTAGCAGCAGCCCAGTCAAGAGGAGAGAGCTTGCTACAAGGCACTCCTCACTGCAGGTACCACTCAAGCCAAACCAGTCCTCATCATGGATGTCTTTAAGAAAGGCTTCTCCATTGCCAAAGAAGGGGTGGTGGCTGCTGCAGAAAAGACCAAGCAGGGAGTGACTGAAGCTGCTGAGAAGACCAAGGAAGGGGTGATGTATGTAGGTAGGTGAGAGCATTCGCTTCTTGAAAGGGCATTTGCACATGCGGTGCAGCCAGAAAGAAATCCCTGTGGGCTTCGTGACCTTGAGGGAGATGATGTTACCCTTTCTTTGCCCAGTGACAAATATCGGTACCTTTTGCAAAGAGCCATGAGTTGATTGGGTCTCTCCCATGTAAGATCATTTATTAATTGCATTTTTAATAATTAGTAAGAAGTATATGGCATGATGAAGGCAGTCTCAATTAAAAAAAAAACCCTCCCATGTTACCTTTGATACACTGAATCTTTAAGCTCTTGATCTGTATATGCATTTCCATGGGAACACCTCCCATTGAACTCAGCATGGTCTTTTTCTAGGTAGGACTGGCAGAATGGCAGTGGGGATGGTGCATAAGGAAAGTGATGTCTGCATTTCAACTGCATTGGGGACAGCGCCGGGGGGGGGGGGGGACAGATGGAAAAGTTTGATGGTTGTTGTTTGGTTCTGATTTTGGATTGCTAACCATGTTAGTTTGGGATAATGATAATTCCTCCTTTCCTGTCCTGTGCTGTCCTACTTGTTTTCTGAATAAGAAAGGAGCAATGCTAAGATCAGGAGACATTGAGTTCCTCTGAAGTGTGTTTTTGTAATTCAGGGTTTCGGCTTTAGCTTACTTGCAGGTGCTCATCATACTGCAAAGGAGTAAAGGAGGCAGCACTCTTCTGACACACATAAAATCTGTATTGGATGATCAACAACTACTGAACTGTGTTATCAGTTAAGAGTTCCTGAAGGGAGCTCCATTCTTGGTCTTCCCGAAAACACAATGGAGTCACTTTCCATTCACCTTGCTGGGATGACAGGAAATTGTCCTTGAAGCTGATTGTCTGGCAGAGAAGTAGTTGTGAGCATTGCTCCAGTCTGGGAGTAGAGGACTTTCAAATGTTTGCAATGTTGTGAGTCTAGTAGGGCTTCTTTCACATACTGGAATTGAAGTGGTGTAACTGGGATGACAGGTAGATGGCAGGAAGGCAAGATCACAGAAAGAAATCAATGAGTGAAGAAAGAAGCATCTCTGCAAATACTTCCTTGCTTCTGTGTGAGCATGAATCTGCAAACATAGTTTTAATAATTTCACTCTTACTGTGTTCCCCCGAAAATAAGACAGGGTCTTATATTAATTTTTGCTCCAAAAAACGCATTAGGGCTTATTTTCAGGGGACGTTTTAATTTTTTTCATGTACAACAATCTACATTTATTTAAATACAGTCATGTTATCTTCTTCTGGTTGCTGCACAATGGTGGAGGGCGGGATTTCACTTCACTGGGGCTTATTTTGGGGGTAGGGCTTATCTTACGAGCATCCTGAAAAATCATACTAGGGCTTATTTTCAGGTTAGGTCTTATTTTCGGGGAAACAGGGTAGATGTGAACAGAAGTGGTGGTGGCTGGTGCCCACTGTAGTTGGTGGGTTGAAAGATGCAGCACACAATAGTAGGGAGAGTCAGAGGCAAGCATGGATACTTCCACAGAGACACAGAGACATTGACCCTCTCCCCCCTCCACAGGCAAATAAACTGTCACATATACACACCTGCCTTTAGAAGGAAGACAAGTAGGGGTGGAATGGTTGGGGTAGCAGGCAAGCAAAGAGGCAAGCAGGCTGGAGGGATCCTGCAGTGGGGTAGCCCCCCACTTTCCCCTATAGAAGAGCCAGTAAACAGAAGGGGGGAACACAATAGTGATGTTATCATATACCCTCAGTCAAAAGCATGATTGTGTTATGGGGTCATCATGACCCTACAGCTGGAAATCGGTGCCCTAGCATCAGGTTTCTGCTCAGTCATGTGGCATCTGGCTGAAGAATTCATAATGGTGAGAAATGCTTCTTTCTCTATCTCTTTGCAGCTGATATTTTGCATCCCTGGTGGCCTTTGCTTTTGCAATCTAAATGCAACCATCCAACCTACAGAACAAAGACTCACCTCTTCCCACAGCCTTGATCCCAACATGCCACTTTTCTCAGTTACATCACTTGGTACAGAGTCTTCAGTCTGTCTCAAGAGAGGGCATTTTGTCCCATTAGTTTCACTTCATAACCATAAAGTTTTGCAGTAGACAAGGGACATCTTTGGGTTCCTGTCCATTGTGTCAGATCATCAGCACATATATTGCTGACTGGTAGGATATCTCAAACCTTCCAGTATATAACGAGATAGCTATGGTTTCTCTTCCCTCTTCCCTCAGTTGCTGCTGCAAGCAGGTATTTCAGCGTGTGGCACAACATATGAGAGAAAACACAGAAGACAGAGCGATAGGGGAATTTATAGCTATCTCTTGTTCTGATTTTATGAGAGATGTAAAGGGTGTTCCATTTATTGTGGGCTAAGTCTACTCCTAGTTCATATGTGCAGAGTGGCTACTATGAATAATAAATGATTCCATTAGCTGTATTTATTAAATGATGTAAAGGGTTTGCATAAATACAGACAAATGTAACTTGTGTTAGTAACATTAGTGAAGTATTTTTTTATGTTGGAAGACAAAGGATTTTAAAATAAGACTGCTCCTTTTCCAACATAATTTTGAGTAACAAAAAGCTGGCATTTCAAGTTAGGTATGGCCAAAGTCAGCAACCACAACCACACACACCTATTGAGACACTGCTAGAAGAAAAACACACTGTGGGATTGCAGCCTGACATGATGAATCTCCATAATCCCACCAGATTTAAGAGTTTTTTTCTCATCGTGCCTTGTGTATGTTCCATGGCACACCCAAAGACCTGCTTGCAACAACATTTGAGGGGAAGGCAGTGAGAGGACAACAGAGGGGAGAGGCTGAAGGAAATGCAGCTATGGTGACTCCTTCTTATCTGGAAGATTTGAAACATCCTACTGGCCAGTGAGAAAGCAAATTAGACCCTTACCTGGATATATTTTAAAACTAGGCACTGAATGATGCCACTAATTAGCAGCCAACCTATCCTTGCCTTAGTGGTAGTGATTTTATTATATATTTTTGTCTATCTCCCCAAGGCCCTGACCATGAACAAGCTGCAATATACTGATGAGTCACTGCAGTGTGTGAGAGCCTCAACTGGTTTTACAAGGGCTGCTGCAGGACACAGCAGCTCTGTTTATCTAACTGCAGGATGAGCAAAGCTCAGGATTATCAGATCAACGTTTTGAAAAATCTAGACTCTGAAGAACCACCAACCAGAGCTGAGTACAGAAGATATATATTTACAACTGCATATTCTAATTCTGGAAGTTGTTTCCAGTATGTGAACTGATCTGTGCTCACAGTCCCCCAAAGAAGCCACCCAACACCTTTTTCATTCCAGAACCCTCATTTAGGTGGAGGGGGGGGGAAGTATCAGTATTGGTACACTGTTGGGAGTCAGACCCCCTTGCTAATCCATTGCCAATCTAGTTCAGGAGGCAGTGGCCCTTTTGGTGAGTCAAGTAGGCCTTTCCCATCAACTGCTGATCGGTGGCTAGTCAGGTAGAAGGCAAATAAAAAAGTTTATAGCTCTTTTCTGTAAGAAGAATCCAGATCCTGCAACTGTCATCTCTACTCTAAGGTATTATGTTATCATAGGCATTGTACATTGCGACTTAATTATCAGTGAGGAATCTAGGTATTCCCAACTAGCTAAATATTCCTAGTGAGTGAATAGCAACACAGGAGTAGAAATTATAGTAAAGGGGGGGGGGGTAAGGTTTTAAGGCAATTAAGTAAAAGAAAGCTAATGAGCATAACCAGTAGCAGTGTTACAGTGCCTAAGTGCTGTATTACTCCTTCAAATATAACCTTTGCAACAAAATAACTACATGGCCTTAGCAAATGAAGAGAGGGGTCATTCACACATAACTTTGAAAGGTTAAAGGTTAAGCACCTCAGTAAAACAGAGGACTAAGCAGGGTGTTGATCTGCATCAAATTTGCCTCTGCTTCAGTGAAAAGGGTTGCCATAAGTTAGAATGGTCTTGATGGTGCACAATTATTATAATGTATATGTACGTATAGATGCAAATTTACAGACAGATACTGTTGTTTAATATGTTCCTTTTGAACCATAGCAGGGAAGATTGTGATCCAGGGAAGAACTGTGACCAGGTGACCTGCTGCTTGGTCTCCATCCAGGTGCTAACTGTAGGTGGTCTCTCTCTCTCTCTTCCCCTTCTTATGGGTCTTTACTTTTTCAACTAGACTTGGTTGGGACAGCCTTTCAATTGTTTTAGAGGATGCCTATCCATAAAGCTAAAAACCTTTCATAAATTTAATTGCTAAGGGAGGGGGGAATCACAACAGATAAGAATGCCAGGATGTGAGTGTATGAAGACTGCATTGCCCAGTCTCTGAACCCCATCTTTGTAATGTTATTATTATTATTATTATTATTCAAAAATACCAGACACAGTCAATCAAAATTATAAAACATTGACTGGTATTATATAATAGATACCGGTTTTTACCAAAAACCTAATTCCGGCTTGAAGGACCATCCCTGCATGGGCACAGGCCTTGTTGAGGTGGAGGGCCTTGCATGCTTCAGTGAGGTTGAGAGCTATGCTAGTGGTAGTGTCTGACGGGTCTCCCAAGCCAGACAGGTCTCAGCTGAGAAGCCAGACCAACGGTGTCCACCAACCATCAATTATTATGAGAGGAGATAAACAGAAATCCATACCGGATTGGTCGTCACCCGGGTCAACAAGGGCTGTGTCAGATGCAATAGCCCCTGGGCATCTGGTGACAAATGGGCTACAGGGCTCAGCAGACCCTGTTGAGGGACCAGGACAGGCTGCTGCAAAGCTACTGGAACAATGTAAAAGCAAAACTTGGACTCCCACCAATAATCGAGAAATTGTTTGTTTGTTTGTTTGTTTGGTTGGTTGGTTCAATAGGGGTGGGGAACTTTTTTCTGTCTGGAGCCTTGTCTCTTTTGGCCCCTCAGAGAGAATCTATTATGAGACACAAATCATCCATGGCTGAAACTAATATGTCACCAGGATCAAAGGGGAAAATGTGCAGTTCTGCACCTTTCCTCCATCTCTGCGCTATCTTCATCTTCCCATTATTCGGCCTCCTTTTCTCTCTCTTTTGCCTTCTTTGACCATCCCTCCTGGCAGGGTTTGAGTTCCAGTCCAGAGGAAGGCGCCTGCCTGTGGAAACAAAAACAACTGTGACAGGAATAGGGAACTTGTGTGATTCTCCAGAGGTTGTTGGACTACAAACCCCATCAACCCTCATAATTGGGTCTGCTGACTAGGACTGATGAAACCTCAGGTGCATTAGCAGCTGGATGGTCACATATTTTGCATCCCTGGTCAAAAGCCAGTATTAGCTGACTGATGTTTGTGTTTGTGTGTGGATTGTTTAACAATGTGAGATGGAAGACCAAAGTTGTATGGAAAGCTTGCACAGAAGACAGAAATGGTTCCCAAACTTTGGGCCCTGGGGCCAATAGAAAAGAAAGTGGGGGACACCGTGCAAATCTTGAGAGCAGGGTGCTTAGGGTGGGGAAATCAGACCTCTCCCCCCTTTAAGAATAACATATTCCAAGAATGCTGTTGGAAACACACACAACCTCCTCCCCTGCTCATAAATCATTCGTAGTGTTGATCTTTCTAAGTATCTCTTTCCTGGCTGGCTCCAGGTTTGGGGGACCTTTGGGAGCACGCCCTCTGATGTCTCCTCTCTTACATAAGTGAAGCCCCAGTGGGGTTTGCTTGGGGTGGGGCAATGGCAAGCAGTCAAGAGCCCCAGATAACTTGCCGTGGCATGGCCAACCATTTACATTGCCCACAATCAAGACCAGCTCCCACCGTGGGCAGCAGAGTGCAGATTTTTCCCTTCCCACCAGGGAGGACTCCTGCCATTCCAGAGAGCCTTTCTAGCTCAGACAACACACTCTTTTCCAGAACTAGCTGGTCCACAAACCCTGGGCTCTGAGGGATTTTGTGCTGTGGCACCCTTTTCACAAGGGTGACTCCTCAAACTCAGGCATTTGGGGCTGGGCAGCTCTATGGGAAGCAGCAAGGATCACTTTATGTCGCTGACGGTGCTCTCCAGAGAGCCTACCATCTTTTATCATCTCCTCAGAGTGAGGCAGAGAGTGGGTAGCATTGGTAACAATGGTGTATGTGTGTGTGCAAAACAAGAAGAACATTGGGAGAATTCAAGCTCCTCTTGTCCAGAAGTCCCCAGAAGACTGTGACTTTGGGGCTAGCCTAGAATCAAAGGAAACTGAAAGGGCAGCCAGATCTCAGGTCTTCTTGGTCCAGCACCACCTATGCATCCATCCACCCCATCACCACGGCTTTCGGCACACTGGTCATCTCTGCCAGCTGTCAGAAGGACCTGATCTCTTTAATTAGGAATAAACCACCACACATCCTTGTGTGTGTTTTCCCTTCCGTCCTCCTGCCTGCCCATCCCCCTTGTATTTCCCAGCCAGAAGTGTCTTACAAAAGAAGAGGAGGTAGCCAAGCACCCTTTGTGTCAGTTGTGACAGGGACAGGTTGAACTTGTAACCTTATACACCCAAGCTACAGGCAACGGTTGACCTGCCACAGTCTGTGGTGGTGTGTTTTGCTTTGCTTTGCTTTGTTGTTTGCAACAGCTATCCTCTGCTGGCAAAGCTTTGTGCTGCCAGATCGGATTTCATGCCAGGCATAAAGTCTGAGTCACTGGGTGTGGCCCTTGAACACTGAAAAGACCGTTACAGGAAGGGCATTTCTCTACCCCTTGCCTCTGCTATTCTTTCCATCTCCTTGGCCTTTCAAGCCCAGAGTTAATGGTGAGGCTCTATTCTCTTGCCATTGCCCCCCCCTCCCAACAAGATTCCCGTACCTTTAAAAGACACACAGATACACCCCTCAAAAAAACCCTCCATCAAGGCAGTAGGAGTGGGAAGGTGGCAGCCCAAGCCTGAGAGACGCACCAATGGTTCATTTGACCTTTTCCCAGAAGTGACCTTCATTGCAGGAAAAGCTTTACCTGCTAAATGTCTGCCCTTCCGGCTGTCCTTGCAGGCAGAGCAGCAGGGCCAGTAACAGAGGGTGTTTGCATTTTAAAAAAATATACAAGAAATTAGACCAAATTAATTACGCTTCTTTGCATCTCTTTTGCATTTGCTCAGGCAGCAGAGTAATTAATAATGCGTGCTAATTAAATTAGTTTGCTCTGCAGTAGAGCCGCTCTGCCACTTTCTTCACTGGCCTAATTCCTTTCTGTCTCCAATCGCCTGACATGCTAAAATTATTTAGCAGGGGACACACCCTTTTTGGCATGGCAGTGAGACAAAAATATTCACATGCTCGATTTTGGTGTTACAGGTGAGGGCAAAAGGTACAAACCAAGAAAAAAATTTTTAAAAAAGGTCACAACCATCACCAATAAAAGGCAAGTGTTGTACCCAAGATTATAAAAGAAGCATTTTTTCATAAGCAAGTATAAAGTTAAAAGGAGATTTGCAAAGTAAGGGTCCCACCCCCCATTTCAACTTAATGTGATTTAAGATAGGGCAAATAATAGGACATAGGAGCCAATTACTGGATTATTACACCAGGCCTCTAAGATTTATTTGTGCAACTTAGGCAATGATTTGCTGCATAGCCTGTGTCTCTGCAGTTGGTTGGTGTATTATTGCAAGTATACTGAGATCCTTACTAAAATCTCCTTAGTTATGAACACTTTAAGGGCCTGCAGAAACCTTCTTCAGCTCCAGATGTGTTGCATTCTATGTCCCATCATTCCTAACTAGAGTGGGGAAACTTTAATGACACAAACCAATATTTATTTGTGCATGGCACTAATCAAGTGTTAATGTCCTGTGATGGCAATGACAATTGTGGGTGTGGTGTATTTGTGGTACATTTCTGGAAGGTTTGGCCTATGACGACCTTCATGATTTCATTTTCAAACAATCCATTAAGACAAGCAAGGACTTGGTTTGCTTCTTTTTTATGCCTACAGTTATTTTCTTTTACCATTTGGGTCTGTAATAAGCTATGGGTGTAGTGCATGATTCATTTTCCCTTGACTAAGTTAACATAATACACACATAGCAACTTAGGCACAGTTAGCACCTATGAGGTTGAGGGCATGGATGCACCCATTCTTGTTGGCTACTAATCAGAAAACAAAAAACAAGCCAGGTTTTTGGCCTCTTAAGACCAGAAAAGCAAAGGACAAGTTCATTTGTTGTTTCTATTGTTTTAAAGATGATAAACTCTGTGCCTTCATTCTGCTGCGGCTGGTGACATCAAGAAAAGATGAACACAAACAAGTGATTAACTTGTGGGAAGTTACGATTTGATAAACACCCAGGATTTACTATACATTACACTTGGTGACAGTGGGGAAAAAATAATATCATGCTTTTGTTAATACAAATAACTGAGCAAATCAATAGCAGAAAATGTCTGCCTTTGCCAAGCTGCTTGTCTGTCCCAGGCCACCCTGCGGACAGTGTAAACTGGGGTGGGCAGCTGTTGCTCCAGAAATTTTTTAGAGTGCAATTCTTACAGTTCTACACCACTAACTATGTTGGCTAGAATGGATGGGAGTTGTAGGTAAAAAACACCTGGAAGGTCCATGTTGCCTACCCCTGATGTAGGCAGTACATTAATGATTTTTTGTATTTTTTGGTGGGTTGTATTTTTTTTTTGCAGCCCAATTTCCTTTAATATATGGATAAATTCCAACATTTCACTCCTTTGCCTCTGCAGAAAAACCCATGCTCACATGCATATGTATGCAAGCATACACATACACAACTTATTTTCAGGTTGCACTAGCTTCCACACTGAGGCTGTACAAGCCCCCAAATCCACATCTCCCTAATCTATGGGTTTAAATCAGCAAATACTTGGTCAAAGAAATACGTTGTTGAAAAAGACAATATTTGAAATAGTCGAATATCAGGCCCTAGGAAAAAATATTAAAACAATGATTTAGTGATCGGGATCCAAAAAGCTATTCGGGCCACATGTTCACACATTTCATCTGCAAATATGCCAAATGTAAAGTAGTGCTCCTCTAAACCAGGATTATAGTTAGGGTAGCTAGTTACATATCATCAAAAAAGAGGACATGTAGCATAGGAAAAGTGGACAGAAAAAGATACTAGTTTGCATAAAATTGCATATGCTAATTCATGTGTACAGAAGAAAAGTGAGAAATACTGTTTATAATTTAAATGGATTACAGTACTTCTCATCTGCTTTGGGGAGACTGTAACCTCTGGCACATGACTGCTAGCTGCATCTACTGCCCAAGTGTTAACTGTGGATGAGCAACTTCAAAGATGCTGGTCTCCCAGCTCATGGTGCTTTATCTTGGAATAAGGCCTGGACTGAAGGCTGCCTTCCAGTGGAACATGCCTTCAACGAGGATTGTCCTCTGTCAGTCCCTCAAAGGGAGAAGTGGTCTCTGTAAAAGAGGAGACATGCCCAACATTTCCCCTCATCTTATTATGGCCCTGGTCACACAAAAGAAATGCTCTCTAGTTATTCCCCCAGTTAGTTAGTTGTTGTTTTTTCTGGTCACACAATGCACAGTCAAGATCGAAACACTTTCCCGGCCAGTGGTATAAATGAGGAACGTTCCCCCCTGGCCCGGAGAGTTGCGTTATTTTGTACCTCTGTTGTACCAGTGCATTCCTTACTGGGATTGTCTGTGTGCATGACTGCCCCACTTCTTTTCAGAATCGAAGCCAGGAATGTGGCCACCATTTCTGCAGTGTGCATATTATTATTATTATTATTTAAATTTCCTGGCTGGTGCATCGATACATTGGTAAAAAAGTATGTCACGGGGGTGGGATTGCCAGTATTGCTGCGTGGATTTTCACAGCCTGTAGATGGATGCCTGTTTGCACATTTGCCTAGGCAGTGACTGCTGCCCTTACTGCCGAGTGTGTCCAGTGTTCATTGCGTGCAATGCAATTCTGCAGCAGCAACCAGCACAACAGAGGACACTTGCCCAAATAGAAACCCCTTCCTGATATATTGATGTATCAATAAATATATATATATAAATCAAGGGGCTAAATTACCCCTTGAAGTAAGAGAAATAATAAACTGATATCATAGTGTAGCCGGCCATAATCATTCAAAGAGGTGGAAATAAATCGGTACCACTAAATGTTGCTAGGACATTCACCCCGGTATATACACCATGTGACCGTGAATCAGTACAACAGAGGTATGGAAAGTATTGGAAGAACTAGAGAATATTTCCCTTGTGTGACCAGGGTCTAGATTGATGTTTTTCCTCCTTAGCCTGTTGAACCAGCAGCTGTGCAACAATAGATAATACACCTAGAGGAAACTCAGTGAACTTCTCCACTGAGGAAACCCAGCTTGATTCTGAATAGTGGGAGAGGGCATTTTAGAGTGTATACTTAGTTCATGCTGGACACTGAATGGTTGTGCTTAGTGGTCTTCATTCCAGCAAAGCATAAGCTGAGAAGATGTCCTAGAAAACATGCACACACCCATCTCTGCCCTGCCTTTGCACATTTTTGAGGGAGATTCAGTCAGGATTTGTAGGTAATTTATCCCTTATCAGCCTCAAATACGTTTAGGCTTGCTTGGAATATGACAAAGATCAGTGCTTTAAGCCATGCCCCAAAGCCTCAGTCCAACCCCTGTCTAGGCACAGCACGAGCAGCTATTCCCAAAGCCCTGTGTGAGGCCAGCCCTGTCATTGGCCAAGGTGAGTCACCCACCTTAAGCAGCTAATGCTGGGCGTCACAAAAGGACAGTGAACAGTTAAGTAATGTATGATAATAGCATTTTTACTGCTCATGAGGGTGTGTGTGAGAATGCTTAAGCCTAAGGTGCCAAAGCAATTTTGCTTATTTTGGGTACGATGCACCCTGGCAGGGAGACCATTTGCTGCTCTGCAAATTGGCTTGGACCGGCAGTGCTCTCATGTTGCATGATGACCTTCTCTTCTCTAGTGTAATAGAGAGCTCAGTGGTTTCCACATCAGAGGTTGGGAGTTTGATTCCCCACTGTGCCTCCTCAGTCATCCGTAGGGTCCCTTCCAACTCTGCAGTTCTAAGATGATGTTGATGACGATGATTATATTATCTTTGTGCATGTGTCACTGGACACGTTTTAAGTTAATCCCTTTTCTTACACAAATGTCTAATTCTTTTCTTGCTGGTAGGGTTTGACTGAAGGTAGAAGGGCTGATCAACTATTACGCTCCTTCTGCATTGTGGCTGTGGAAAACCAACACCCATTTACTCAAAACAAGACTAACAGATGTGTTGTCTCTTTTCAGGAGCGAAAACTAAAGAGGGTGTAGTGCAGAGTGTGACTTCAGGTAAGGTCATCATGCATTCCTATGTTGTATAACCTTGCCTCTGGAACAAGCTTCCTACAGAAGTTTGCCAGGCACCATCCCTCTGTTTTTAGGAAGCTGATTAAGACCGAATTATATAAACCTGCCTTCTGCTAATGTGAATGTTGTCCTGAGATGTTCAAATGGGTTTTAACTTAAAGTTACTTACAGTTTAAGGTAGTTTTAGCTAGTGACAGGGTTTGTTGTATTTTATTGCATTTTTTTGTATTTATTATATAGTGTTTTAGTGTATGATTTTCTTGTATATTGTGAACTACCCATAGAGTGGCAACACTCTATACTGGGGCAGTATATAAGTAAGTGAGTGAGTGTGTAAGTAAGAAGCAGGTTTCATTTTATGCCTTGGTTTCACTTGCATAGGTGGCACCTCATAAGTCTTGAATATGTAGACCTGACTTCACTTAAACAATCCCCTAACAGCATCACAAAGCCCAAAAGAAAGTATTTCCACCTGAGCCAGCTCTTTCATTGGGCAGAATGAGGCAGCTGCCTCAGACAGCAGATCCTACAGGATTCTGGAGAAACACAGCTGGATCTGTGCCACAGGACCTGTGCCCTGTACCTTCTAATCTATGCTGCCTCCATCACATTTGGTTCAGCAACTACTCCTGAGCCTGGATCCAACTGCCAGTCATATCACTTTGTTATATGGATTAGGGAGGAGACAGTACCAGCTTTTTGCCTCAGGCTGCAAAATGTCCCTGGCCACCCTTGGGTGCCATGTCATTTTTGACCCATATGATGTATGGATGATCTGAATGTTCGGGGGGAGAAGGAACTCAGATGAATTTAACACTCTGAGACAACAGTGTAACTGCATCTTGTTCCTATGTTTAGTCTTGAACAAGGTTACAAAATGGATGGCTAAATGCTGTTGTTTTGTTTTGTTTGGATTACAACTCCTGGAATTCCCCAGCCACTGGCTTGCATCACAGTAGAAGAAGCCTCTTGTTTCCTGAAATAGTTACAGTCAACTGTGTCTCAGGATCAGCCCAAGACCTTTTGCTTGAGATGTGGCTTCACCCACACTGGCAATGGAAGCCAGCCAGACTTATACGTAGCTGCATCTTATTTCAGGACTGGCAATGGAACACCATCTTCTCCTGCAGCTGAAAGTGCTGTAGCAGCTGAGGCAGCTTTCCTTTTGAAGAAACCCCAGGAAAAGTTCTTCAGAGGAGCCCTCTCCTCTGTCAGTGAATCCTAACAGCATTAGCTGGCTGTGATGGCTACACTCAAAGCAGCTGAACCTGGAAACACTTGTAGTTTCCCCCAATGTCATGACTTTATGTTATGTATGAAGAGTTCTGGGCCATTAATAACAGTTTTATTATTTTCCAATGTATATACAAAATTGAACAGAGTTGCCCGTGTTTTCTTCCCTGGTAGGAATGGCAATGCAGGGGGTAAAATTGAAGGGATCACATAAGGGCAGGCATCACCCATGGAATCTCCCTGCCAAGAACCTGTGGCCTCAGAGGCTACCTGGTATATGATAGCTTGCAGAGAAATAAAGCAGGCCATGTGGTATGCATAACTCTGTTGTTCATCACTATGCTATTGCTCCTTGCTCCCTTAGCCAGCCAAAGGATTGCTAAGGCGGCAGCAGCCTATCTCTGAGATTTCAGACCCAAACCTGGGACTGGAGCAGGGAGGTCATTGTGATGCCACAGAGATAGCTTCTTGTGAGGTCACGGAAGCCCATTGTGCAACCATTGGAAAAGGGGAACTAGTTTTGGACTGGCTTATTATGACAGTGCTTTACGTGTCTTGCGGGAGCTGTGAGTAAATGGGCCAGAATCCAAGGAAAACCTAGTACTTATTCTATTTAAATTATAAGGCCTTTCCTAACCATTGTATAAATCCATGTCTGGCCTGTACTACGTGACTGCAGTTGTGGGTAGGTGGATGAGTGACATAATGTTGTACCCATTCATATATTTTTTCATATGAAAAACTGGCATATCAGGATGTATAGATCGAGACTGCACCATTGTGGGTGGAAACTTTTACAGTGGCTGCTCTATTAGATAGACAGACAGATAATAATCATTGATTATGTGACCAGGTGCAGTGGTCAGGGACAGAAAAAGGCTTATCAACTCAGTGGGTGCTTGAATTCATAAAGAAATAAACCTGTTCTCCTGCTAACATGGGAAGAACTGTCGATTTTGAAAAGATGATGCCTTCACTTCTACCTTGCTTGCACATACAAAAGCTCATCTGTGGCTCATCCACTCAACTTGCTTCTGCTTAATTTATAGTCGCTGAGAAGACCAAAGAACAGGCCAATCTTGTGGGTGAAAGTGTAGTGGCCAGTGTGAACACAGTGGCAAAGCAGACCGTAGAAGGAGCAGAGACCATTGTAACCACCACTGGGGTTGTAAAAAAGGTAGGTATGGTCCTTCATTGTTGGTTGATGTTTAAGCCAGAATTGCAGCTTACCTGAAATGACACATCTTGCTCACAATAGCACCTATCAGATAATGTTGATGTGTGTGTCAGGTGGACCACTTGCAAAGAAGAATTGAATGACAGGTTGAATGAGTTTTTAAATGTTCCCTTGCAACCTCTCTCCATGAGCCATTTCCTACCCTGGTCAGGTCGACTTCTAATTTTTTACTTATGGATCTTCTCCGTAAGAGAAGCCTTTTGGGCACTTCAAGGGTCAACATTCTGTTTCTATTGTGGCCACCAGTCAGAGGCCCAATGAAAAGCCCACAAGAACGTCAACAGTGTAAACAGCAATCTCTTGCCTGTACTGTACTCCTAGACAACTATTTTTTTTTGGTGGGGGGATGTTGCTTCCAAGATTGGAAATAATATGTAGCAGTCATGACTAACAGCTCTTGATAGGCTTATGCTCCATGTCTTCCTCTAATCCCCAATTAAAGCCACCTCTGGGTCAAATTCTACATTACAGTGTCAGAAGATGAAATTGCATTAGTGTTGCAGAGACATGACTGGGGCAGATAAATAAAGTATGCTCCTTATATACTGCCCCATAGCGCTTCAAGCACTCTCTGGCTTGTTTACAAGTTAATTATGCAGGTTAAACATTACCCGTAACCTGTGAGTTGGGTACTCATTTTACTGACCTTGGAAAGATGATAGGTGAGTGAACCTTGAGCCATCTACCTGGGATTGAACCCCGTGTTTGGAGCACAGTTTGACTGCAGTACAGCAGTTTAACCACTGTGCCACAAGGCTCAGTTAAATCAGATTTAACAAAGGAAGCCCAGTTTACCACCTGATGATCAATGGCAAAGCAAAGCAAGCTAATTTGTGAATTCTGGGGTGTGTGAAAAGCTCCTGTTGTGCCAATCAGATGTCTTCCAGCACCTAAGGAGTTCTTTCTTTCAAAGATGTACTATCTGTAATGTGATCCTCAACTGGTAGCTCTCACATCTTATGGTAGAAATTCCATAATGCAGAGCTTTTCAATCTTGGGTTCCCAGATGTTTTTGGACTATAACTCCCAGAAATCCTGGCTAGTAGAAATAGTAGCAAAGACTTTTGGGAGTTTTAGTCTAAGAACATTTGGGGACCCAAGGTTGGGAACCACTGCCATAATGTAACTAGGCACTGGCCAAAATCCTATTGCATAACTTTGCACTGGCTTGAACCAGATGGGGGCATTGGAAGTAATCAATTTAAATTGATTAAAGCTTTCTATGCCCCTGTTTCTAAGCTCTATAGGATTCCCTTTTGCCCTACTGAAGCCTTTGGAAGCCATGGGACAAGGTGGGGAGATCCCGTTTATGCCAGCACAAAATTATGCAAAAGGATTTTGCCCACTGTGTGAAGAAATGCCTTTGTAGAGAACCCACAGTTACAAGCCTTTGCCTTGCTGACATGCTTATAATAAAAGCCAGTGTTAATCAAGGAAGCTTGTGCTTCTGCAGGTTTTTGATTCATACGATTTTTGCTGTTTGTATTGTTGGGTTTTCTGCTTGTGTTAATAATGGTCTCTTGATCAACATTATACATTGATATCAGAGAGGTACATACTAGGAAAATGCCTTCCTATATATCAAGACATAGGCTTAGTTTTGAAAAGAAAAGTGCCACAGTATAAACTACAGATTTTTATCCTTGGGGCTCCACTTCTGTGGTATGAAAGACTGGTTTTCACCAGAGCTCAAAGCAGGGCAAAATAGTGAAAGGTGGCTCTCTCACACCAGCCATCCTTGCCCCAGGTATACACACATTTTCCCACACATGGCCTAAGCGGCCCTTTTCCTTTCCTAGAGCACTTCTGTTCTATATTATGGCAAACTTAAATCCAGGTGGCTCCCTCCCAATCCAGCACTCTGCCTTCCTTCCCTGTATTTCACCAGCAGCGCTTAGCAAATGGTGAAACATGACCTGGCATTCTTCTGAGCACAAGTGTGTTATTTTACATTGCCGTGAAAAAATAGGGAGAAGACCCAGAGGTGCTGCCCCTCGGCAGCTATCTCTGGTAATATTTAATTTAACCACAGCACAGAGTGGAAGCCCTCTGGGAACAATACTATGTACATGGGGTTCTGCTAAGACATTTTGCTGCCTGAGGGAAAGGGCACGATGGCATCCATTTGCTTGTAGAGAAGTCACCTGGACTGGATTTCAACAGAATAGTGTCCTCTACCACGGTGGTCCCCAACCTTGGGCCTCCAGATGTTCTTGGACTTCAACTCCCAGAAATCCTGACCAGCAGAGGTTTCTGGGAGTTGTAGTCCAAGAACTTCTGGAGGTCCAAGGTTGGGGACCACTGAACTAAAGGATAGATTTATACAGCCAGACTCTTGAAATGCTCTCATCCACTTGCCAATTTTATGTTTTCTCATGATTGTATTAAAAGTGCGCCATTTAGGTTTTTTGGACTCCAAGAATTCGCCACCCAGAATTCTGGGAGTTCCAGTCCATATGCACCTTCATTTCAATCACCTGGACAAGGCCGAAGCCTTCAATTTCTGCTTCACTACTACCTGGTAGTGGTACTCTTGTTGCTCTGTGGAGCAGTGGTCCCCAACCTTGGGCTTCCAGATGTTCTTGGACTACAACTCCCAGAAGCCTTCACCACTACCTCTGCTGGCCAGGATTTCTGGGAGTTGAAGTCCAAGAACATGTGGAGGCCCAAGGTTGGGGACCGCTGCTCTACCACAGCAAAGGCAGCCAGCTGCTTTAGAGGGCCCAATAAGGGTCATGCAGTTGCCAATGGGTCTCTCAACAGATAAGAGTAGCAGAAGGAAGAAGTTGCCTGCTCCCTGAGGTAATTACCCCACTTTGCTTTAGATTAGGACTGGCCCTTTATGATCATGAGACAGGTACAGTCAAAATGTCTTTCTTTTACCAGCAGCAGGTCTTCAGAGTTATGAAGCTGGTATGGTAGCGCTGTTATCAGTCCCCAGTGACTACACACCTATCTGTTAGAACAGCTATTTTCACTCCTATCCCAAAACCTGATAAATAGAATGGTGGGGAGAAGGGTGGCAGTGGCTGTATCAGACAAAGCATCATTCTTTTATTTCCTGCTCTTGACTGGGTGCAATTCAGTTCTAAATGAGCTGACTTCCATGTAAATGTTCCCAACTTAGAACATGGCTCCATTCTTCCGTCTGGATGATGCAGCACAAGCTTGCTGCATTGCAGGCATCGGCTATGTGATCATAAGCTAATGCCCACTAAATTTGTAAATGAGCCACAGAGCCTGGATAAATTATCCAGGCAGCTAAAGCTTTGCCATGTTTTGTTATTTCACTTCTGTCTAGATTTATTAAGGCTCAAGCAATAGCCCAGAACATTTTAGAATATGAAAACATATGATGGGTACACCTGCAGCATTGGTGAATGGTGGCAGTAAGAAAGAATACCTGAATGAAAGAAAGCAGCAACATGGTCTCCACCATTCTTGTCTGTGGAGGAGATAACATGAAAAGCAGTCACTGGTTGCAGCTAGATCCACTGTACAACACTATAATGCCTTGGCCAGCTTGTGAGAGCACCAGGTAATTTAAATAAAAGTTGTTAGAACCTTTCTAAAGAGGAAGCTGGCCTCAGCTGTCCAGTGGGCTGTCTGTGAGCCTCAGCATTTGCTCCACATGGCAGGTGCTGACCCCAAGCTTCAGTTCTGATACAGCCATGTGTAGTCCATTAAGGCCAGCTTGTTAGCATACCCTTCAGGTGTCCCTGCCAACAGCGTAACGAAGAGTAAATGAACACAACATGTACCAGGATGACCCAGGCAGGGACAACTAGGATATTTTACCTCAGGGCCCCTCCATCAGCTTCTGCTTGCACCATTGATTCCATCTCCCTCAATCCTGTTGTTTTGCTCAAATGGCCTCTCCCACCCATGGATGAATCCTGGTTAAGGGGAAGGGCTCGGACCTCCAGCATCACATCTGCCTTGGTCCACATCAAGCCATGTAGCAAAGGTAGGGGAAACTCTTCAGCAGTGTGTAACACTGTGAAATGTTGAGAACAGGTAGAGATGGAAGCACAAATAGAAGGCTTATGGTTTAGCATGTAAAGTCCAATACCCTGTTACATCTAGTCTTTCTATTTCTAGACAGGCAGCTTTGCCAGGTTATGAGACGGGACATTAAAGTGGGGGAGATTTTAGTTCAGGCTGACACGTCTTCATCCTGCAATTGTGTGGGCTCTCGCCTTTCAAGATGCTCGTTTCCTGCTTGGTTAAAAATAGATTGGTGAGTCAGAGAAGTGAAGTCATGGTGAAGAATATATTTCTGAGACATAAGAGGAACAAACAGAACACCTCAAGCCTCACAATTCAATACTTACTTAGCGAAGGCCAAATCAGACATGCAGGGCAGTTGCTTGTATCTGAACTCTGTTGTCTGCCCCATTCACATATTAAATAGGATGGGATGTGTATGTGGCACATGGAAGACAAGAGGAACCGAGTGAAATCTGTCTTCCCCCCACCTTGTATGATCTTGTATTTAGATGTACTTTGATCTGTAGATTTTATCAATCTTCTCTCTTCTCAACTCACCTCCAGTATCAAAAGTGAACTGGAGAGAAACTTGCTCAAAATCTATACAGACTTTAGAAAGGGAAAGGGGTAGGGCCAGCTTGTTCCTTTATTGCGTAGCTTGTAGATCAGAGCGTTGAAATGTTGCTTACAGAGACTTTTGGGGTTGCATTCCAGAAAATTCTCTTCTGAGAGTTTTGGTTTGGGAAAACAACTTGTCCAGGCTCTGATATAGATGCTGTCCTTATTTTACATATTCAATGCGGGTTAAAGTGTACATTAACTAGCTCATATATCTAGTTTCCTGAGAATGAGAGTTGTTTCTTATGCCTCATCAACTCTACCGTGTCTCTTGTGTGGGACAAAATTTAAATTTGAATTAAAATTCAAATATAAAATGCAAGATAGATTGCACAAAAACACACTGGTGTCTGTTTGTTAACTTTTCTCAGTGCAGATGGTATGATTTAGAAGCTGATTACCTAAGGTTTTGCTCCTTTATGTGGAGTCATTAACTCATCCAAGTATTAGCACCACTGCTGCATCCATATCATACAACCTCACCACCACCAGAAATATATATTTCAAGAATTTCACTCACTAAAGGTATAAGGCTGAATACATGAGTAATATAGAATGACCAGGTACAACTTTAAGGATGAGGAAAGCCAATGTTGACTGTTTTTTACATGTAAAGTGAGCACTACTGTGGTCTTCTTCTGGAGAAGATCATCAAAAGCAGGACTGTATATGTTAAATGAGCACAGGAAAGGGGTGTGTGTGTAAAATGTGCCAGTGATTACTATATTCTATTTTTCTGAGAATCCCCACTTTCATTTTGAGCCTGTATCAGTGAATATGCTTGATAGTGTGTGGCCACTATCTGGTGAATATCAGGAGCCAAAGAGATGTCTAAATACAGTTTTTAAGGACTCCCTTAACCTTCCTGCTGGTTAGTGAATACAGAATACATGTTGTGTGCTTTTGAGGTCTAACTGTGCTTTAAGTATGTGTTTTAGGGAATGCATATACTCAGTGTGTGAGTGTTCCATAAACATAAATATAAAGAATGGAATACTGGTCACAGTGATGGCTTTGTGCAGAAGCTAAATGAGCTTTAAATTTGCAGAACTGCACCAACAGGATTTTGCCCTGTATTTGAGAACCAGTTTGGTGCAGTAGACTGTGATAGACAAGAACTTAGAAAACCTGGGTTTAATGCTCTGCTCAGCCATGAAAACTCACTGGGTGGCAGTAATGTAAAACCACTTCTTAAATATCTCACGTACTGTGAAAACCCTAGGAGGGTCACCATCAGTCAGATGCAACTGGAGGGCACATAACAAACACAAAAACTGGCGTACTTATAGAAAAGTCCTTATAGAATTGTGTCCTTATCACTGGGATAATCAACAGGTTATGTTTTTGCTTTAAAGTATTCCCCTATTTTTTACCAACCTGAAGAAAGTATTCATTGTTGTTGTTTGGCGTACATGATGAAACAAAGAATTCATTTCATCATGTAATGGAATGAATTCCCAAACAAATTTCCAAAGGAAATGGGTTCAACTAACCAAACAAGTTGCTGCCCAAGATGTTGCTATATATTCATTTCTTCTCCCTTTAAAACTTGCAAAATAATTTGGTGCGGCTCTACCATGCTCCATCTTCCTCACCTTTCCCCCAGATAAACAGCCTTTGGAGTTCTGACTTGTAATCTGTTCTTCTAAAGGATTTGCTTTGGCTCCCTGAAGTCAAGATGTGAGGCTTCTGTGCTAGCATGGGAGTCCTCAGAGTGCTTTACTCCAATAAGTGTGTACCCTTTTGTTTATGTTCTGCAGGAGGATTTAACGCACCCAGAGCAGCCTGAAGAGCCACCTGAGAAGGCTGCAGAAGATGACGCCCCAGTGGAAACCACAGAAACCAGTCCAGAGGTAAACCACAGTCACAGCCCAGCTAACCCCAGAATCCTTGGCTGGTCTGGGGTCTTTCTCGCCATCTATTGTTCTTTCCTTACTTTCTCTGTGCTGAGCTGGTTTCCATTTCTTTTCTGCATACAGGTGATTTCAGATCTATTTTCTGCCAATCTTTATAGCCCAAATGCTCCCATTTTCTTTTTTCCAGCTGCAAGTCCACACATGGCCTATTTTCACTTTATTAGGCTAGAAAAAACATAAATGGTTAGAGGGAATTAAAAATAAACGAAGAGAAGTTTTGTTTTCAGTGATGTACAAATACATCTTTGCCCCATTTTTGCAGGGCAAAACCCTGCAAAATCTGTTTAACAGATGCAAAAGTAGACAAATTATTGCAGTACAGACTGTCATAAACTCTGGAAAAAGAAAACAGCCAGCAATTAATTGTCTGTTTGCAGCCTTTATTTGCTACCATCATTATTTCATTTGTAGTTCAGGGGCTGACTTTCAATAGAATAAAGAGCAGCCTTCTTTAAGAAACTATTGGATAAATTTATTTATATAGATATATGCATCTATTTTGAAAAATTGAGCTCAGGGAACTGTGAGGAATCTCAATTCTCTTGCAAGATCAGTGTCTTGACCTTAAGTATCAGCACACATGATTCCTCCAGAGAAATATTTATTTATCTATTTATATTTAAGTAAGTAAGTAAGTAAGTAAGTAAGTAAGTAAGTAAGTAAGTAAGTAAGTAAGTAAGTAAGTAAGTAAGTATCATTTATATGCCACCTTTCTCCTGAAAGACTCAAGGTGGCCAACAATATTAAAACAATAGTCGTTCAAACATACACATGCATAGTCTCTTACAGTCTGATCACTTCCTTACTAAGTTGGATGGAAGGGACTCCAAAGGCCTGTTACTGCCCTCTTAGTGTTTTTCGACTATTTCCCCACAGTTCTGCAGATTCCCACTCACCACCCTTCTGGAGTCAGTTCTGTAGAGTTAACATGAAACATTAACCTGCTTTCTTGTCTTTCTTCTTCCCAGGGTGAAAATGAAGGAAATTAACCCTCCTCGGGTCTCCTAGTATGAGGGGGGAAAATAATGAGAATCCCAGGAGTAAATGCAGAAATGTTAGCTGACACCAGAGCAGGGAAAGCACTCATACCTTAGGCTAACTTCATTTGGCACTGCAGTCTTTCACTTGCCTCGTATCAAACTATCATAGATGTCTGGCAGACTCTTGATCATATGTGTTAGGGTGACTTTGTGTGCACAGCACATTGGGCGTCTCCCTTCCTGTCCATTTCCTTTGTGGCTTTCTTCTTTGCCCATCTTCAAGCTTTCCAAGCGCGTGGCCTGGTAGCTGATGTGTCTTAGCACAGTTGTGGTTGGAATCGCCGAGCAATGTCTTTTGCCCATTAGCCTCAGCCCTCGAGATCCCTGGAAATGGTGGACATATTTTTCTTTTCTAAAGAGACAAAATAAAAGAACTTGTTTCAACTAAGTCTTTGTCTTCTTCTCCTTGGTCTTAGTCAGCCTTTGAAGAACAGTAAGTCTGCTGTGACTATGATATGGAAAAAACTGTTTTCACCAGAGATTAGAGCAGGGCAAAAAGAGTGCAGGGTGGCTCTACCACACCAGGCTAGTAGATTTTCACAAACAGGAAGGTGGTACAACAAACCCATCCTTGCCCCGGATACACACATATTTTCCTGCACATGGTGTAACTGGACATTTTCCTTTCCCAGAGCACTTCCATTCTATACCATGGCAAACTAAGAGCCTGCCCACACTGATATATAAATAGGATATATAGCTCGCTGGGGGCATGGTTTGGCTTGGGGGGGAAAGAATCCTGCTTCCGCATATGTTTCTACTTAGATTAAGCCATCTGTCCCCTTTAAGAGTTGTGCTGGACCTTTCTGGCCCAGTGGTACAGCATGAACTTTTTGGCATGCTGACAATAAGGGGAAGTGCCCCTTGTTGGCTCCAGGCACCCAGCAAGTGCCACTGTCATCAAGGTGCTCCCCTTCCACAGAGGCAACCGTCTGCTGGAGTCACATGCCATGGATGATGTGCTGTAAGTGGGTGAGAGACTAAGTGAGGACCAGTGACCTTGGGGTGGACCGCCCCTTCTGCCCTTCTCCTGTGCATCCCACAAATTCACTCCCCACACTCTGTAGTCCTGCTCCCCTCCTCCATTCTCTTCCTCCACTTTCTCTTTCTTCCTTCCTTTCCCAATTCCTCCTCTCGTCTGTCCGTCCTCCTTCCCTCACAGCAGTTCCACCTGCTGTTTCTATCATCTTTGCCTTCTCCTGGCTGCTCTTCCATCCTCTTTGCTCCAGTCAAATTCCATTTCCTTCCCCAACCAAACAACATCCTCTTTGCTCTCCTCTCTTGCTTCGTTCCATCCGAGACCCATTTTCCTCCCCATTTCTCCCTTTCTACCTTTTCTTTTCTCTTCCCCTCTTTATTTGCTGTTTCTGCTTTGACAGCTGATTGGGCTACAAGGGGTCATTTGCTATGGAGATGGAAGGAGTGAGCCAAAGGATACATTGAACTGCTGGATAGGTTTAGGTCTCTGGCTGCGGATCCTGAGGTTGGGAGTTTGATTCCTCACTGTGCCTCCTTGAGAGGGGCTGGACTCAATGATCCATAAGGTCCCTTCCAGCTCTGCAGTTCTAAGATTCTTCTTCTTCTCTGTCTTATGCTATTTCAAAGTGTCACTTCTAGGTTATAAGCTCCCACATTGTTAGATTGTAAATGAAACATTCTTACTGTTCCTTTTTACTCTTAAAAGACATGTTACTGTGTTTTGGACTGAAGTTGGCATGTGTGTGTGTGTGTGTGTGTGTGTGTGTGTGTGTGTGTGTGTGTGTGTGTGTGTGTAAGGTACATGCAAATTATTTGCCAATCTTCACCTGCCATGAATTTTTCGGACTCTCATTTCTAAGATTTCTGCACTATCCATAAAATATCAGTGCATGGCCTGTGGAAGTGGAGTTGACCCACAAGATCTCACCCATTGTTTTGATTTTTTAAAAAATTTATTGTGTGTGTGTGTGTGTGTGTGTGGTTTAATAAAGGTATCACCTACTCCTGCATTTGTGTTTTTCTTTTCAGACCATAGGACTTAGAATCCTGGGGTGTTCTTGGAGATAGAGTCCAAAAAAGTAACTTTTCCAAGCCCCAATTGGATTTATTTATTTTTTTAAATCAGCAGCAAAGAAAATAACGCAGGATACCCTCTGGTTAATTTATCTTCCAGAGCCGTTCAGTCAAGGTGCATCCTGCATGGTTCTCATCCTTCTTGGTCTCATCAGTACCTTATTTAGCCATCATCACCTAAACATTTCCTAATGTAGCAGAGTCCCCACTCCACACAGTGACACAATAAAAATTGTTATGAACTAAACCAGTAACTTTAACATTATTTCACTATTGCCTCAACAAGACTAAAATAAAAGTATAATGGTGTTATTAAGAGTAACAATCTTACCTCATTGTAATCTTTCGTGGATTGCAATTCACTTCTCGACAACAAGACTAATGCAGGATAGCAAGCCAGTCTCACTAATACTGAATGCTATTGAAAGACCTTAACAAATTATAAAGAGTTAATACTGGGGTCCAAACATCAAGACAAGAATGGCTTGCAACAGAAGGAGGATGAAGTGAAGGATAATTTCAATAAAAAGGCCTAGATCCAAGTGCGAACACAAACAATATCTCATTTTGGAGGGCAGCAGTCCTTCACAGAGAGCCCATCCATAGTCAGCATTTGTTCAGCTTCCCTTGCACCCATGATACTGGTGCTGTATTCTGATGTCCACACAATGCAGGGCTGAAATTAGTGCCAATAGAATAAAAGCAGGACAAAAAACCTTGCTTGTTCTGCTTTCCTCTGATGTGCTCCAGTGCAGGATCTGCTCACATGGACACTAGTAATGTATTCATGCACTTTGTGGGTGTGCATCATTTGATAATGTTTTCTTATGGGTTTTTTTTCTGCTAGACAATGTCCACCTCTGCTGGATAGATAAAACAAAGAGGGAATGGAAAAGAGATTGAAGTAGGTGAGGAGAGTGCAGAGAAAATAAGCAAAAGGTGAGGGCAATCTGTGTTGGGAATGAGATGACAGGAAGTAATTCTGGGTGTGTGCAGATAGGCTGTTCCAGAACAACCTAGTGCAGTGGTACCCAACCTTGGGTCCCCAGATGTTCTTGGACTACAGTTCCCAGAAATCCTGGCCAGCACAGCTAGTGGTGAAGGCTTCTGGGAGTTTTAGTCCAAGAACATCTAGAGACTTAAGGTTGGGAACCACTGCCCTAGTGCATCCCAGTACATCAAGCAACAAATACACTCCCCATGTGTGGAAGCAAATATCTGGATGATCTATTTAAATCTGCAACCCCAGAAAAACTGGAGACAACAGTTGTAGATGAGCCTAGTGAGTAAATAACAATACTCAAAGGGAATGTGGTAGTCCCTTTTTTCATACACTTGAACCTACTTCAGACTGAGTGAGGTCAGACAAGTTACAATTTTGCTATTAAGTGGAGAGTGGCTTCTTTACACAATTTAACAAGTTTCAGGTCATGAAGAGCTTTCCAGTGGCATCCAGAAACAGAGCTATATATGAAGAAGAGGATTGGCAACCTGGGGCCTTCCAGATGTTTCCAACCCCAGCAACTCCAGCCAGCATGGCCAATGACCAAAGCATGGCAGGGGATAAGGAAAGAGTGCCAGGCTTCCTCTCCTGTATGTAAAAGGTAAGGTCCACAGAGCAGATAATAAAAAGCAGCAAAGGTGCATTCCGATCAATTATTTTCTCTTTCTCCCCCTAACATAACATTAGCTGGCTTTTCTCAGGTAGAAATTTTTGCGACATGGCCCCTCCCTTTTAAGGGGAGTGAAACCAGCAATAGCAAAACCTGCATAGATCTTTCAGAAACATTTCATTTAACAGGATTCACTCAAAAACTGATCTGAAATGACTTGCTCAGGAGCCCTCAGGTCAAACTAAAGGCTTAAAATCATATCAATAATCCAGAACATTATGACTAAGGTAGAAGGAATCGTGCATTTCTACCCCACCTATAAATAAAACAAACTTCTGTTTCCTAAATAATCCTTGAACAAGGATATGGGTGTGCAGGGTATAAATGGCGAGGCCATGTGTGCAGTGGTTACAATGATTGTGAAGACCACCCATCTCTGTAGCCACTGAGCTATACTATCCTGTTTGCCCCAGGGTGGCTGAACCCAGGAAAGTGAGTTTTGGTCATAATTATGGAACTAGCCTGGCTCCCGTGTCTCCCAACACCCCAGTCTTCCTAGGCATGGCTTCCAGGAAGGCCTAAAATCCAGAGACTTGGGTACTTTGAGCCAGTACACTCATCTTGCAAGGTGAACTAACACAACACAGGGAGAGAACTAAAAACCACAGGAGATAGTCAAGAAAATGGATTAGATTTAGTACCACAAACTCTCTGAGCCAAAAACACAAGCAGTTGGTTGTAGAACATTTTCCATTTTACTAAAGAGGGCAAAAAGTTTTTAAAAAAGGTTTCAAAAGCATTTCAAGCAAAAAGTATTAGAAGACAAAGCTAAGGCAATCAAGAAGACACACTAAAAATAAGAAAGCTAAAGTACTCTACCTAATACTCACAGACTAGCATAGTTCTGAAGCATACACAAAGTACATTCCCCACAGCAGGATGACAACAACTGAGCACCACATCTCATAAGAGCAAAGCTAAAGCTACTAGAAGTATCTTCTGACCTCTTTTTATCCATTCGCCTTCGTGTTTTAGCCTCTTCCTGTTCTAGACTCTTCCAGATGCCTGCCTGCCTTGACTGTTGGGAAATTTGAGAGCACCTTTGCCCCCACCCCACTGCTGAAGTTATTTTTCCAACAAATGCTATACCAGGGAATTAACTAGGCATGGTCTTGAAGGCCTCCCTCTCAGGAGAGAAGCTGCAAGTGTTACTATTCTTTGTAGCAGACAAGGTCCTCCTGACCCTTTCAGCTCTAGCCAATTTCCCACAAATGCACCAACAGGAGTGACTTTTCAAGATGGCTCCCAGGTTCCATATACTGTATCCATATATTGGATTATATATACTGACCCAGTAGCATATCTTGAAAACTAGAGCCAATTAACAATTTTCAGCATCGTTTACATTCTCAGTGACCCAGAATTAGTAAAGTTTGATAACATTTATTTCAGAAGCATTTTGGCTGTAGACCAATGTATTCAGTTCCTTCACAGTAGTAGGCTGGGACTTGGGAAATTCTAGCTATAAAACTCACAGGGTGATCTTGGACCAGTTCTCACCCCACACCCTCCTCAGAGGGTTTTTGTGAAGATGCAGGAGGAGGACAAAAGCAAGGTATACTGCCATGAGCTTTACGAAAGGAAAGACAATATGCAACTATAACAAACAAATAAAAATACAATGGAGCAAGATAAATCAGGAATCCCAAAATATTTTATTTTATTTTATTTTGGCCAAGGTTGACAGATCTGAAGCTCTTCATGTGTTACCTTATCATCTTTTTACCTGAGAGAATGAAACCCATATGACACAGTGTGCAATGCTGAACAGACCAGTCCTGTTTACACGATCGTGTATAATGTAAGGTCCATAGAGTGGACCATAAAAGCTCTTTGTATTATGATGTAACTTTCTGCCACATCTCTAATTTAGTCTATAGCTTTTCTTGCAAGGTTAGAGTTTCTGTGACCAAAGTCAATCTCAACTCATCAACCACACAATTAAGATGTTGTCGGCTTTGTGTTATCAGATGTGCAGAAAACGCCATATCTTGTTTCTTCCCAGAAGTTAATGTGTTGCCTGTGGATATTTCTTTCCTAATAATTCCTCCCACTCCTTTGCATCTAGGCTGTGCTCAATTTTTATTTGCTACCTTCAGGCAACTGTTTGCTCTCCTTGCTTTTTAAAAACCCAAGTCAAGAGAGAAGAGACACTAATGGCCCATCCATTGTAGCATTAAATGGTGAGCCGAGCATGCTTCATTTACCAAAACACACTAATTCAGCAATGTGATGACTAGAGTCAACAGCCATTGTTAGTGTTATCCATGAAGACTTGAATAAGTATTTACATAAACCTGCAGGCTGCATGACTGGATTAGAAGAATCTGGACACTGATGTCAACTCACCATCATTGTGCTAAAACTGGAAAAGTCAAGGAAAAATTAAAAGCTGTGGTGTACACATTTGAAAACAGATTTATCCAATCATTTGCTTCTAATGAAGTTTTACACTTGGTCGAAATTAACCTTTCCCAAACTGGTCCTTCGAAATGGACTGGCCTAAGGTTACCATCATCCTTAGTCAACATGGCTATTGGCAGGTCATCCCATCATTCAATACCCTTGAAGGACTCTAGGTTAAGGAGGGCCAATCTAGAGGATAAATAACTTTTAAAACTCAAGAAAAGAGGATTAGCTGAATATCTGTTTAAGATGGAAAAAAATTCAAAGAGAAGTTTAATCTATCTTTCTCCTGTGGTAAAGCTTTCTTGCTACTGTGTTCAAGTTTCATACTTAACCAGGGCCAGGGGTATATATTTTTTAAAAAATACTCAGGATTCAATTCCAGGATGCAGTTAAATATCAACCTTTGAAGCAGGATCAAATTCACTTGCCACAGGAAGACTTAGGGCTCTACTACGCGTTGTAATACTCCTGCTTTTGTGTTGGGTTTAGCATGCTTGAAATTGAATTAAAAATCTCCAACTACACAACATATAGCTAAGCATGCTTTTTTTTCCAGTGGGGAAGCACATTTTTTAAAATAGCTTCTTGTTTATTTTAAATAGATTCTGGTCTCTCTTTTCTTTTGCTCATTTGGCATGATCATCTGTACTAGAATAAATGGTTTCTGTGGGGTCTATGAGGTTTGCCAGGTTTTGGGTGCCATGAACAATAGGTTTTGTAATTCTGACTATTACAACTCTTCCTTTCCCCCCGTCTGCTTCTGTTTTAGCTAAGACAGTGTAATGCCACTTCAAGACTTCTATAAAAATTAAAATATTTTTAAAAAAACCACAAACACGATTTAGACCAGACATTACGTTTCTTAAAGGGACAGAAGAAACGACTGTTAGATTAGTTGTGGGCTGTGTTGAAGGCTGCTGATGCTGGCATTGCTGAATAAAAGCTGGAGTTCAACATCAGCTGTCTCAAGGTAGGCATGCTCCACCTCAAGAAAGATGTACGGTATGGCTGAGGTGACAAATTGTTCCTGATACAGAGGAAAACTTGGGGAAACTGGGATCTGGAGCACCAAAGTGCCAATATATCACACAGTTTACAACCACACTAAAGGTTGTTCCATGAGGACACACACACCGGGGAAAAAATTATGTGACATTAAATTGATTTCTAAAAACTGAAACCAGCTTCTGATTTAGTTTAGCAGTGTAGTTGTGCTCTTATAGGGAAAATTCACCCTGTGAATCTTTTTCTTTCTCTCTCTTTCTGCATCATAATAAACCTCACTTATGCTGCAAAGAAAAATGATAACCTGGGCTTTGAACATTTCATTGTGTGTATGTGTGTGCGCGTATGCACACCATTCCTTTTATCCTTATATCACTGAGGAGTAGATTAGGGTGCTTTTCCTGAAGAGGAGCTGAGGCAGGGGGTGAGCTGTGTTTGGGAGGACATTTATTTGGTGAGGTATTTTCTTCAAGGCTGACCTTTGTTCTCCCTGACCACATGGTCTGAGGGGGCAGGGTTTTGGCTTTAAATGTGGGCTGACAGAAGCTCTAAGCCCTTTTCCTGAAGAGGAGCTGAGGCAGGAGGTGAGCTGTGTTTGGGAGAACATTTTATTTGGTGAGGTATTTTTTCTGATTCTATGTTTGACTCTAATCTGGTAAATAGGAAAGCCAAATAGCATTGCATACACCTGGGGGGCAGGAAAGTTTTAGGGGTAGGATCAGACTTCCTCCCTTTTTTAATTCACTGACCAATCAGTCGAGAAGGAGAGTGCAGGATCTGTTGCACTTGGAACACCTGTGGCATATTTGTTTTCTTGGCAATGAGGTGCCTGGGTAGAAATGCTCTAAGTGTTAGCTGGTGGTCCTCTTGGAAGACAAGGTCCGGCAGCTGGAGGCCTGTGTTCTAATCTCCGCACTGTTAGGGAGCGGGCGGGGAAGGTGGGGCTTGTCAGCCTTGGAAGGCAGCCCATCTAGAAGAAGGAAAACTCCGATTTCAAACCTCCACTGCCTTGAGGCTATATCCACTGATGGAAAAGGCTTCAGGAGTTAACCTCGAGGCAAAATCCGGAGCCAGAGTCCCGGAGGCAGTTCGTGTCATTCTGGCAACTCCTGTGACGTCGCTGGAACCAGTTGTATTGGCTCTTGCCTTTCCATTGGACTATTTCAGCGACGTGGAGAGGGGGGATTTGCTGCTTGGGTAACAGCCTATCCTCCATATTATTTTACCCAGGCTTCATGCTCTGGAGAGGACACTCCAGCTTCGCATACAGCGTCGAAACAACACGGGAAGTAGCAGTTACCAGTTATAACTCTTTGCTCGATTGGCGTAGAGCATGATGCCAGGGGCTACTTCTGATGGTGGGAGAGGTCATTGCACCTCACTAGGTAGCTACCACCTGCCTTAAGCTGGGCAGTCCCCAGCCAGTAAGGTGTTACCTCACCACGGTCTGTTAACCTCACGGGGTGCGTGGGGTTTAGGGTGAAAGCCGAAAAGCAGATCGATAACCCTGCACCATGCAACAATCATAAGAAAACTTCTGCCCTAAAGTTGGGCACCTGGAATGACCCCTGGCTTTTCTGATGGCCTGCAGGAAATAGACGATGTGCGCAAGACAGCTGTCATCGACATGGAAATGAGTAGACTGCAGATGGACATTGTTGCCCTGCAAGAGACGAGATTGCCAGACATGGGATCTGTCAAAGAAAAAAACTTCTCATTCTTCTGGCAGGGAAAACCATTGAATGAGACCAGGGAATATGGTGTTGGCTTTGCAGTCAGAAATACTCTGCTGAGATCCATTGTTCCACCTACTGTGGGGAGTGAAAGAATCCTGTCTCTGCAGCTCCACTCATCAGTGGGACCGGTCACCCTCATTAGTGCGTATGCACCAACACTGTCGTCCACAACAGAAGTCAAAGACAAATTCTACGACAATCTGGAAGCTACTATCAAAAAAATCCCTGAGAGAGAGCCACTGTTCATTCTCGGAGACTTTAACGCTAGAGTTGGTGCTGATCACAATTCTTGGCCCACTTGTCTAGGCCATTTTGGCATTGGGAAGATGAACGAAAATGGCCAATGCTTGCTGGAGTTTTGCTGTTATTATGGTCTCTGTGTCAGCAACACGTTCTTCAATACGAAGCTTCAACACAGAGTTTCCTGGAGACACCCAAGATTGAAGCATTGGCATCAGCTCGATTTGATCCTCACTAGACGTTCTAGCCTTCCTAGCATTACGATCACACGCAGTTACCAGAGTGCTGATTGCGATACTGATCACTCCCTGGTGTGTAGTAGAGTAAAACTGCGAACAAAGAGATTGTATCACACGAAAAAGGAAGGAAGACCACGTATTGACATCAGCAAGACTCGCGATCAAAGAAAAGTGGAGGAATTTGCCCAAGCACTTGAGGAAACCCTTCCAGGCCCGGCTGATGCAAATGGACCTGAACAATGGGAACATTTCAAGAACGCTGTTTATAACACCGCCTTGTCCACATTTGGCAAGAAGACCAGAAAGATGGCAGACTGGTTCGAAGCCCATTCGGAGGAGTTGATGCCAGCCATCGAGGAAAAGAGGAGAGCTCTAGCAGCATACAAAGCCTGTCCTAGTGAGTACAACTTGCAGGTTCTTTGACTTGCTCATAGCAAAGTCCAACAGACTGCCAGGAGATGTTCTAACGATTATTGGCTTCAGCTCTGCTCTCAGATACAGATAGCAGCGGACACAGGTAACATCAAGGGAATGTATGACGGTATCAAGCAGGCTTTAGGTCCAATACAGAAGAAATCTGTTCCCTTGAAGTCTGCTACAGGTGTGATCATCCAGGACCGAGCACAGCAGATGGAACGCTGGGTGCAGCACTACTCTGAGCTATATTCCAGAGAGAATGTAGTAACCGAATAGGCACTTAATAACATTGAGTGCCTACCTGTCTTGGAAGAGTTAGACAGCGAACCAACTTTAGTAGAAATAAAAGTGGCCTTGGATTCCCTCGCCTCTGGCAAGGTACCTGGGAAGGATGACATCCCTGTTGAAGTGCTGTAAAGAGATCATCACCACCGAGCTGTATGAAATCTTTTGTCTTTGCTGGAGGGAAGGTGGAGTACCACAGGACATGAATGATGCATACATTGTCACATTGTATAAGAACAAAGGAGACAGGGGCGACTGCAATAACTACCGTGGCATCTCTCTTCTCAGCATTGTAGGGAAGCTGCTTGCCCGTGTTGTGCTGAAGAGACTCCAGGTGCTTGCAGACAGAGTCTATCCGGAATCACAGTGTGGATTTTGAGCTAATAGATCCACCACTGACATGGTATTTTCCCTCAGACAGTTGCAGGAGAAATGTAGGGAACAACAACAGCCACTCTTTGTGGCCTTCATAGATCTCACAAAGGCCTTTGATTTGGTTAGCAGGGATGGCTTTTTTAAAATACTTCCCAAGATTGGATGTCCACCTCGACTCCTTAACATCATCAGGTCCTTTCATGAGGAAATAAAGGGCACTGTAGTTTTTGATGGCTCAACATCAGATCCCTTTGACATCCGAAGTGGAGTGAAACAGGGCTGTGTCCTTGCACCGACCCTGTTTGGGATCTTTTTTGCTGTCATGCTGAAGCACGCCTTTGGAGCTGCAACAGAAGGTATCTATCTCCGGACTAGATCAGATGGAAAGCTCTTTAATCTCTCTAGATTGAGAGCGAAGACCAAAGTCCAGCTGAAATGCATGCGGGACTTCCTCTTTGCCGATGATGCAGCTGTTGTTGCCCACTCTGCTGAAGACCTCCAACAACTCATGAATCGTTTTGCAAGGCCTGCCAAGACTTTGGATTAACAATCAGCCTGAAGAAAACACAAGTCATGGGCCAGGGTGTGGACTCGCCTCCCTCTATTACCATCTCCACACAAGAATTGGAAGTTGTTCATGACTTTGTGTACCTTGGCTCAACGATCTCTGACACACTCTCTCTAGATGTCGAGCTGGATAAACACATTGGCAAAGCAGCCACCACGTTCTCTAGACTCACAAAAAGAGTATGGCTTAACAAAAAGCTGGCGGCATATACCAAGATCCAGGTCTATAGGGCCTGTGTCCTGAGCACACTCCTGTACTGCAGTGAGTCCTGGACCCTTTGTGCATGGCAGGAGAGGAAGTTGAACATGTTCAATATGCATTTTCTCTGACACATTTTTAGCATCACCTGGCAGGACAAATTTCCAAACTGTGGAGTCCTGGAATGAGCTGGAATTGTTAGCATGTATACATTACTGAAACAGCAACGTCTACGTTGGCTTGGGCATGTAGTGAGAATGGCTGATGGTCGGATTCCAAAAGATCTCCTGTATGGAGAATTAGTGCAGGGAAATCGCCCCAGAGGGAGACCACAGCTGCAATACAAGGATATCTGCAAGTGGGATCTGAAGGCCTTAGGAATGGACCTCAACAGATGGGAAACCTTGACATCTGAGCGTTCAGCCTGGAGGCAGGCGGTGCAGCATGGCCTCTCCCAATTTGAAGAGACACTTGTTCAGCAGGCCGAGGCAAAGAGGCAGTCCCGAAAGCAGCAAAACCAGGGAGCTGGACAGGGGACAGATTGTATTTGTCTTCAGTGTGGAAGGGATTGTCACTCTCAAATTGGCCTTCTCAGCCACACAAGATGCTGTTCCAAGTCCTCCATACAGAGCATGTTACCATAGTCTCTCGAGACTGAAGGATGCCTAATCTAAAAGATTAGGGTGAGAAAAACTGACTGGCCAAGATCACCCACTGAAGCTCACAGCTGAGAAGAAATTTGAACACAGATTTTTCCAGTCTATTTCTTACATTCTAAATATTACAGCATATATCTGATACATCTGGTTATAAAAAATATACATGTGGCTGTTTAACTGGTGCATCTGTCACACCATTGTTTGATGTATGTGAAAAGAACACAAGCTGAAATAGTTTCTTTGAAATATTCATGCAGGTTTGAGGACACTGGCTCAGAGAAGACAAGAATTCCCAGTCTGGGCGCAATGCTGGTGTGCACAAGATATTAATTAATAAAACAATCAAAAGTTTCAATTAGCACAGCCTGGAAGCAATGCATTACATCTAACTTGTTACTTTTCTGGTAATGAGGACATGTTGAGATTACATTCCAGAAACAATGTAACAATTGGGAATAACATTTTATAAAGTTAGTGTATAATGAGCAACAGTTTCATGTCACTTTTGTATTGACCAATGATCTGCAAAATCATCAGAAGCTGTGGTGGATACATAACTACATATGATACCATATTTATTGGGAAAAACATGGACATAACTATTGCTTACAGCTGCTATAGCCTTGGCACTAGCATGGAGGGTGGATTGGGATATAAGATGACCTACCTGCCAACTGATTGCCCCATTTCAGTGAGGGGGAACCCAAAATGACTAGATATAGGGTTAACACTGTAGGTGCAAGCAGCTATGTGGCCCCTCCCATAATCTGGTAGTAAAGAGGACACCATAGTGCTTGCCTGCTCTTTCTACCCAATGATCACTGAAGGGGATCACCACCAGAGGAAGGAGTCATTGGCCTTCTCCATATTCCAGCTCAGATCCGCCTCTGTGCACTGAACCATTCCCAACAAAGTTGTGGGGGAAAAAGCAGACAGCACATTCACAATAGGTTTGGAGAATAAGAGAGTTGCTGGATAGCTCAGTGGTTTAGGTATCAGGCTGGGAATTTGATTCCGTATTGTGGTTCCTTGACAGGGGCTAGACTTGATGATCCATAAGGTCCTTTTTAGCTCCGCAGTTCTAAGATGATGATAATTATTAAATAGTAAGGGAGGAGGGGTGAGTGCAAATCATACCAACAATGGCTGGCTCAGCCTCAAGAAGCATGTCACGCTTGAAAACAAGCCAAGAGCTCCCCACATAAAACATTGTAAAGTGGATGTGCTATTTGTTTGACTGCTGCTGTTCTGTCACTGACTAGAGATGGGCACAAACCACTGAACCAGCAGTTCGTGCCGGTTTGTTTTTCGGCTGCACAAATGTTCGGTGCTTCCAAGCCCTGCTTCCTCCAGAGGGTACCCACTTAGAGGCAGCACCTACAGGAAGCAGGGCAGGGAAGCACTGAACACCAACCAAAAACTGAACCTGCATGAACTGCTGATTCAGTGGTTCGTGCCCATCTCTATTGCTAACATTCAACTGTGCTGTGGCAAATTTTGCAGGCATCACAAAAACAAGTGAGGATACTTGTGGCTCATAGGCAGTGTGTCATCTATCTCTGTTGCAGCCTGAGAAGGGAGCTGCACTGAATTCAGTGGGAAATACTTCTAAGAAGGCATATATAGGACGCATTGCTAATGGAGATACTTTTTGCTGTTTTATTCCCACAAAATAAATGGCACCAAACTGAGAAAACCTCACTATCCCAGACTTTTAGAGTACTTGTGGCTAGACAGTTTTTACCCCAAATGAATGCTGCCTGGGAGTTCAAAGCTTAGCTTACTATCTTCAAACAAAAATGGATCCATTAAAAGTCATTGATTTCTCATTCTCTTTGCTTTTGTGCATTTGTAGTAGATATCAGCGATGACAAACCTAGACAGCATCTTAAAAAGCAGAGACAGCACCTTGCCAACAAAGGTCCGCATAGTCAAAGGTATGGTTTTTCCTGTAGTGATATATGGAAATGAGAGCTGGACCATAAAGAAGACTGACTGCCGAAGAATTGATGCTTTTGAACTGTGGTGCTGGAGGAGACTCTTGAGAGTCCCCTGGACTGCAAGGAGAACAAACCTATCCGTTCTGAAGGAAATCAACCCTGAGTGCTCACTGGAAGGACAGATCCCGAAGCTGAGGCTCCAATACTTTGGCCATCTCATGAGAAGAGAAGACTCCCTGGAAAAGATCCTGATGTTGGGAAAGAGTGAAGGCAAGAGGAGAAGGGGACGACAGAGAACGAGATGGTTGGACAGTGTCATCGAAGCAACCAACATGAATTTGACCAAACTCCGGGAGGCAGTGGAAGACAGGAGGGCCTGGCGTGCTCTGGTCCATGGGGTCACGAAGAGTCGGACACGACTAAACAACAACAACAACAAAGTAGATATCAGCATCTGACCTTACCTGACTCATGTGGTTGCTGGTTTAATGGTCTTGCAAATTGGAAAACTCTCACAGTAATGGAGACAGGGGCCACTCCCAAGCATGTTGTGTCATTTCTATTTGAGATAAAGCACACACACTCGCTCTATTTGCCCATCATCAACAAACCAGATGGACTTCCGCATGGTAATGACTGAATAATGGAAGCAACACAGGAAAGAAAGGGCATTGGGTTGCCTTGCACTAATACAAGCATCACAAAGAGCTTTGATTTATGGTTGTTAACACTGCTAATTGGGGAAAAAATGCACGCACACACACACATGAGGGAGGGATTTTTAAACAACAAAAACAAGGAAGGGAAAGTATAAATCTTCTGCCCTGAATTAGGGCTCTGCAAGCTTATTCAAGAACAGACATGAGCAACTTTGACTGGTCTGGGGCCTATTGTTCTACCCCACTGCGTGCTTCAGACTGGCAGAAAGAAAGAAAGAAAGAAAGAAAGAAAGAAAGAAAGAAAGAAAGAAAGAAGAGAAAAGATGGGAGGGTTGGATGTGCCTACACATCTACTTATATTTTTGTTGTTGGGGGTTTAGGCATTCTCCCAACCCCCTCAAAACAAAACAGCTGTGTCCAGAGGCCACCAGGAGCAACAGCTTTCCTCCTTTTCCAGTCTAATTTTTAAAAAAATGTTGCACTGGAGAGTATTGTAAGCCACATGTGGCTTGTAGACCACAGTCCCTGCTCTAAAGCAAGAGTGAAATGAGCGAAACAAGTACAGTCAAGCTGCATGGTGTGTGCTAAATGCAGTACCTACTTTGATCCTGCTATCAAGTGACTTATTTGCCTGCTTAGTCTGGAGCCTGAATGCTGCTGATGGGCAATGTTCAGACCCCTACAGATGATTTCTTTTTCTGTGGTTCTTTACCTTCAAACCCAGCTTGGGAGTGGACAGTTCTTCAGACAGAGGACATTTTCAGACAGGGGTCTCCTGACAACCCTCCAGACAGAGAACTATCTTCTGTAAAAGAGGACACTATATGCCCACTCTACTTATACTCCTTTGTGAAGAAAAATACTTTTTCTGCATGCAGAGTGCATTCAAAATCAAATCCATATGAAAGAGAAATAAATAAAAATACAATCTATTCTGCCTTTTGTGTGGCATGTAGTCAAAATATCAATGTCTGGTACAATGGGATCTCACACAACTGCCCTTTTCTTGCTCCTGGCTAGCATTCTGTTGTCCTCTCAGTTATTTTCCATTCAAACACTTTTGTTTTTCGAAAGTGATGAGAATTAAGGCCAGTGATGCAGAAAGAAATGTTCACTGAGACACACCCTCTGCCTGAGAAAAGTAAAGAATTCTGGATTTAAAAGCACATGTGCCTTCAGTTGCCCATCTTCAGGCTCAAAATGCTAAGCTATCTGGGAGCTCCACCCATTGAAAATATTTGCCAGGTGATTCCCTTGGGAAGGGCCTTGTTAGCACAAGTATAAAAACAACTGCAGAATGTTTAGAAAACAGCCATTGACTTCTTCTACTGAAGGACTGAAGCTGTTGGAAGCAACCATGTCTACTAAGGATGCTAAAACCTTTGCTCAACAAGCACAGTGCACTGTGCAAGATGCGGGTAAGATACTTGCTTTCTTTTTCTTTTTTGGTTTGACTCTTCTTGTCAAGATAAGAAATTTTGTATGTACAGAGTGTTAAAATAACTAAGGGGGGTGTTATGGAAGCAGCAGCCCTGAAAATTAAAGTACTTTCAAAATAGAAGCTTGAACTATAGCTTACTATAGTCATTTCAAAACTAGTGACTAACTCCAGTCAAACAAGATCACTGTACTGTAACAATTCTGACAGCTGAAGATATTTTGCAAATAATGACCAGACATGAATAAGGCATGCATGTTTTATAATGTACATTATTTAAAATTAGAATAGTCTGACTTTCCAGGTTTCCGGGGCTGTAGATTTTGTGTGTGTTTTACTGGTCTTCGTTCCTTCAGGCTCTGCACAGTTTTTAGTATAATAATGATGTGATAGTCAAAATGGCAGCCTGCCAGATTCTAAGTTATGAGCCCTTTGCATTTTAGAAGGTACAATAATAAATTCAAACTGGTTTGGCTGGGTGAGCATTTAGAATAACTTTGTGTGTGTTCTTCATATGCTTAGAGTCTAAGAAATCCTTTTATATATGTTAATGTTTTGGAGAAATATGTGATTCAGGTATTTGGCTGTGGAGCCAGAGGTTGGGAGTTCAGTTCCTCACTGTGCCTCCTTAACAGGAGCTGTACTTGATGATCCATAGAGTCCCTTCCAGCTCTGCAGTTGTAAGATTATTATTATTATTATTCTCTCTTTTTTTGCTATTTCAAAGTGCCACTTTTAGGTTATCTCCTGCATTGTTAGAATGTAAATAAAACAATCTTATTGGGGTTTTTTTTACCCCTTAAAAGACATGTTACTGTATTTTGGATTGGAGCCTGGCTTAAGTACTTGCCTGCAACTTAAGTTTGTTTTTCATATATTTTTGTAGGAACAGTTTTTCTCATAACTGTAAAAAGTTTTCCATACATTTTGATTTGTTCCTTTTTGAAGTATTTTTGTTCTTATGAAACATAGAAGCAATGTAGGAATTAAAACTGGGAGAATTAGACAAGCTGATGTTGCCTGGAATTATTGCAACAGTGAAAAATATATACCTTGGTTCTCAGATGAGATTTGATATGCTTGTCAATGATCATTTGGTTTCATTCTGTAATGAACCCCCCTTTTAAAGGATAAATGCCTCTGATTTTTCTCTAGAGGACTATAAAGGTCTGTAGGGCTCTTAGGGACATGTTCATGCATCAGAATCCTTGACCTGATATTCTAGCAATGGGTTATCTGTAATGCCGCAGCCCTCAGTCCCAAGTGTCCAGTTAACAAAATCAGAAAGCTGAGCAAATCCTTGCCGTGCCATCATGTGTAGCTGATAGTGTGTTCTGCTGTCTTCTTTTCTCATCATTGCTTTACTATCCTTCTGACTTATCAACCTGTGTTTCCTGATTTCAGCAAACAGTTTGGGAAAGGCTGCACAGCAAGGTGTGAACCAAGTGACAGACGCGGGTCAGAAAGGTATGAGGTTGGGAGGGGAAAGCTAATGTAACACAGCAGTCCGTCTGTTTGGTTTGTTCGTGCTTGCACGTAGCCTTTGGTATATAGGAGGCATGTGTGTAGGCCATGGCTTTGTGACAGGGCATATACTTTGTGTGCATAAAACTGCACAACCTTTTAAAAAACTTAAGCTGCTCACGATTTGTTATTTTTTAAACATCAAACAGGCCTTAGAAATACTAGAACTCAGAAAAACTGATTGAGGTAGCCTGGGAGTTTTAGACCAAAAAACAAAACAAAACAGCAGTTCAAAAAAATGAACTTCCCAAGCTCCAGGAAAGTTCTGTGCTGGAGACCCCATAAAGCCACTATAAATTCTAGGAACTATAGCCCAAAAAGGGAATTTTTCCAACCTCTGGGTAAACCATATGTTAGAGACCCTGTAGATCCATAGTAGTCTCATTCCACAGACTAGACTGATAGGTTAGAAAGACCAAGAAACTGATTTTGTGTAGTAGTGGTTGTTACATGCCATCAAGTTGGAACTCACTTACAGTGACCCTAACAGGGCTTTCAAGGCAAGTGAGATATTTAACGAGTGGTTCTACCAGTTCCACACCCCCAGTGAGTTTCCATGGCTGAGCGGAGATTCGAACCCAGGTCTCCTGAGTCTTAGTCCATCACTTTATCCAGTAGTAGGTTTGGGATGCTTGATGTACTTAGTCGCAAATGGTATTTCCTCTGCCCAACCTTCCAAAGCATCTTCCACAAAACAGAAAAATAGAGGCAGGTTTTTAGTATTCTTATGGCCTCTGGAGTCTTTCTGTTCTGCATTGCAGTGTTTACCTCTTTTCAGAACCATGTTCTTTAGGACAATAACTAGCAAAGCATCCACTGTTAGCTAGAATGTATGCAAAAGGAGGGATCTCTATATTGCAAAACTCTAAATAATCCTCGTCCACTTGAGCTGAGAGGCAGACAGAATGAAAAAGAACTGCCACCTAAGGTCTCCACAATGAGGAAATAGATGGAGATTAAAGGTATGAGCCCCCGTCGCTTGTCCCAGCTCCCTCCAACCTAGCGGTTCGAAAGCATGCAAAAATGCAATAATGCAAGTAGATAAATAGGTACCACCTCGGTGGGAAGGTAAATGGTGTTCCGTGTCTAGTCACGCTGGCCACGTGACCACGGAGGATTGTCTGCGGATAAAACGCTAACTCTATGGGTTGGAAACGGAGATGAGCACCGCCGCCTAGAGTCGGACACGACTGGACAAATTGTCAAGGGGAACCTTTACCTTTACCTTAAAGGTATGGGCCAAAATCCTCTTGTGCAGTTATGTAAATGGTGTAACTTTTGGGGTCAAGCTTCCCCAATTTAAGAAACCACCATAAACATTAGGCATACTGATAGTGTCTGTGGTGATTTCTTATCTTGGGGCAATTTGACTTCAAAAATTATGCCATTTGTACTACGTCATGGTAACAAGGGAAAAGGATTTTGGGGGACAAATGATGTCGTAAGCCCAAATGTGTGCATTACAACCCCACAGTGCTTACATTCTGGGGAATGGAACTGAAGGAGTGGAAATATTGAGAGTGAAGAAGCTGTGTGTGTGTACACACTCATGCATGCATTATGTGTTGCTACTGGGATAGGTGGCTACCCTATTTCCATCCTGCAATTGTTGCTGCTGCCTTTATTACTTCTTGGGCTGTGAGATCTCATTATGCATAAAAACATTTGTAACCATTTAAAATATAGATGTCATTGATTTATACCAGTGGTTCCTAAACTTCAGTGACACACACACGGATATTGCAAGAGACTTTTGAGTTTCCAATGGTGTTCTTCTCATCTCTGCCATTATCACTCTAAAGCAGTGGTTCCCAACCCTTGGTCCCCAGGCGTGCTTGGACTAAGACTCCCAGAAGTCTTCGCCACTAGCTGTGCTGGCTAGGATTTTGGGGAGTTTTAGTCCAAGAACACCTGGGGACCCAAAGTTGGGGACCACTGCCCTAAGGGTGCAGGCATATGTGTATGGAAGAGTCAAGGAAGCATTGCCAGAAAGAACAGCCCAATCCCTGAATCTTGATCAGCTGGAAAAGAGATGGTGGCCATAAGATACCTGGAGCCAACATTGCATGAGCTGTCCTATAAAAGTTGCAAGCATTTGTTTTGGGAGCCAATCAAAGGCAAGCACACACACATATAGAGAGAGGTCATATGTATGAAATAGCAACATGTACTACAAATTATTTATTCAGTGATAATCCAGAAAGAAAATATGCTGCAGGTATACAAAGTCTGGAAAACACTGGTTTATAACAGCCTTCTTCACTTTTTTTTTTTAACAGTGGTGGATCAGACATGCAAAGTAGTGAAAGAGGGCGTTGATAAAGCAACTGAACAAGCAGGGAACACAGTATCTGGTCTTGAGAAGAAATTTGGACTGAAGAAATGATGACTATTTAAAACACCAGAACCATTCTTCAATCTATGTGTTCCTTTTTTGTATCTGTCATATGTATCTTTGTAGAAAATGTGGGAGATGTTCTCCTTCCATTTCTGTTTTGACCACATGCATTCCAAAGAGAAAAGCAAAATGATTGTACAGCAGCCTTCAGAAGGAGCTCTCCTCTCATGATCTGGATGACCAAATTGTGTATTAACAGCTGCATTATTTGGGGAGGGGGGGCTTCAGCACTTGCAGCTGGGGGTGGGTGGTAGCTTTCTGCATACTCCTATCTTTTGTATAATGCTAATGGTAACAACAACAAAATGTCTAACCCCACCCCCGACAACATTTTTATCCTCTTTCCCATTCTCTCCTCATCTTTCACATACAAATGAAACATTGAAGTGAAAGGATTGAGCAACAAGGGGACAGTAACTATATCCAAAATTCACTATTAGGTCCCTCACTAAAGTGCAAATTATGCCATGACCTAAGTACTTGGTGATCATTACAGTGGTTCTATGCAAGACCAGCCTGTGCTATGCCATGTCTGCTCATGATTAAAGCTCAAAACTTTAGAAGTTTTGTTGCTTGAACAGTTTTCTTTTGCTGATTATCCGAAGACTAGCGTTGAATTCGCGGTGATGTTATGTCACAGCTATGGGAATGTTTCCAGTTTGGATTATTACAAAGCTGCAGAGGTTGTTAAGAAAGGTGCAGACTGACAACAAGACACTGGATTGTTCATCCTCTGTCAACCAAACAGGCTCAGCCAACAGAAGAACCACCACAACAGCCATAATGCACAAATGTTAATGCCAGAATTCTAGGCTATCTTAGCTTATACAACTTTCCTTGTTATTGATTTGAGTTTGGCAAAATAAAAGATATATGAAAATCTGGATTATACAGATTGTTAGAAATTCAGTTGGTACAAAACTACTCTGCATTTCTTTCCTTGGGACTTGGCAGTAGCTTCTGAGGACAGCATAATGTCTACTATCGATGAATGACTGAGCACGCGGAGACCTAGCATCACATGGAAACTCATAATATCAATATGAGCTAAGAAATCCCCAGGTCAATTTTTCCTTCCACTCAAACGGAAACCCTAACAATTGACCCATATACATCATAGTTGCAGTTTCTTCTTCTAGCCACAGAGTGGAGTAGAAGAATGTATCATACTAGCAGGCTTTCCTTTCAATGTTTTCTTCCTGAAACATGGGGGGGGGGGGGGGGGAGAGGAACAGTTCACTTATGAATACAAATGAAGGCATCAGTTCTATGTCTATTTTGGAGAACTGGCGAACTAAACAGGAATGGTTTGCCCTGTCATTATATACCCTTTCAAAGAGAACTGTTGGCCATTGCCATGAGCACTGTTGACTCTCCTTAGAGACACACCCTTTCTTCTATGCTGGTACTGTAACAGGAATAGGTAAGCAGTAGCCCTCAGGAGGGTAGATTTGTTGCCAGAGTTCTACTTACAAAAAGAAATTAAACACATCATCCAAGAGAGGATAAAAGATGGTATTTGTTACGTGTTGTTGAGTCAGAAATAACTTATAGTGACCCTAATAGGGTTTTTGAGGTGAGGGGTGGTTTTCCCAGTTCCAACCCTCTGTGAGTTTCCATAGCACATCCAAGGAATTGAGCCCAGGTCTCCTGAGTCCAAGTCCACTACTCTATGCATGACACCACAATGAAAAGAGGGTATAGATTTGCATAAATGTCATAAGCATTGGGGCATGTTGATCAATAATTGCTGAAATTTAAATAGAAATGCAATGCATTACATTAGGGATGGATTGGGTAGCATCTCCACTTCCCAGCTCCATGCCTTAGTAAGGGCACGCCGATTGGTTCCCATTGCATCCAGTGTCCTTTTGGTGGCATTCCAACTGGATTCTTCATCTGAGCCTGTGACAGTATTTGTGCATGTCTAGATGTCAGTGGAAAAACTCAGTTCCTGCAAATGGGTAAAACGTAAGCAGGTATCCTCTCCAATGGAGACTGTGCAGCACCATCAGGAGAAGGAAAGACAGATTCCTGCATGCTAATTCTGACTTAGCCCGTGGAAGAGGAGTGCTGCCATTTATCCAAAGTCACACATACTATCTCTGGTTTGGGTCTTCCCTAGTAGTTGAGTGTGTGGAGTATCCAAATGAGATCTTTGGCTTATGGAGGGTGGGTGGGATTCAGTTGCCATTCATTTTTTTCCACTGACACCAGCAGCTCAATCTTTTCTATTTGTATTTCCTTAGTACAAATCAGTAGACATTTTTCATTAAAACCTTTTAAACCATTTTAACCCCCCAAATACCAGATGGAGCATTTAAAAAAATCTAGTGACACACCATTGTTCTTAAGGATCTTTCGGCAGTTATCCATCCAAATCTCAGTCTTCCGATTTCTTGGCTGCAGTCTCCATTTGGATTAATGATTGTACCAAGGTATAGAATGTTCTTCTCTAATCTTCCCAGTAGTTATTTTAAGCCCTTGTTGCTTTCTGAAATTCCTCCATATGCTCCAGTAGTGAACATGCATTTACAATATGATCTTGAGTGTCTCATATTTCTCTGATTCTAGTTTGAACATCTGGCACTTCTATATATTATATGGTAAAAGTCTTTGTTATAGAATCTTGGCTCCATGGGGAGCTAATGTAATGGTCATGCAGTAAGTGCACTCCTTGCTATCTCCTTTCTTTGAGTTTGGAAAGTACATTAGTCATTTTGAGTCTATGAGCTTGTGGGACCGGTCCCACTCTCCCTACTGGAGAGAGCGGGCTCTCCACCTCCCCGTGAGTAAGGGCGAGATTCTCAACCCACAGTTCACCTGTGGAGTGGGGTAGTGATGCGGACAATGCCCTGGAGGCCACATGTATGGACATGGAGGGCTGGGGATTAAAGGAGGAGAGTGAGGGGGAAGAGAAGTACGGCTGGGCAGACACCATCTACTGGGAGGCTTTCGAGGTCCAGGAAGTGCCAGCGCAGCCGGTGCACTCCATGGCCGGTGGAGACACAATTCATCACTAGAACTCTGACACTGGGTGTTGAGAGGAGTTCTTTGTGTTGCCAGAGGAAGCAGCCTAAGTATGCCAAGAGGAGATGAGACAGTGAGAGGTGAGGTGACTTAAGAACCACTACAGAACACACCACTGTCAGAGGAAGCAGCAGGAGAAGCTGCTCTGCTGCCAAGCTCCTGAGGGCAGCACTTCCAGTGCCAGTTGGCTAGTCCTCCTCTGCCTATCCAGCCTCTTCCTGCACCTCGCTATGCAGACAAGCCCAGTCATGTCTACATGGACTTTGGCCATGCCTCCAAGGAAGAGTACTATACATATGGGACAACTGATGCTAGCGGTGAGTATCAGGGAGTAGCCAGGGAAGAAGCCATGGCTGCTCTACTCCAAGGATGGTTGAGTGCCTGCATTCAGCACCCCTGTTGCAGCTTAGTGTACCTGAGGGGTGTCCTGGAGCTGGTAGAAGAGGTGGGGTTCTGCTGCTCCCAGCAATAAGGACTCTTTTGGAGTGATCCAGTTAACCTGAACTTTTAGGAGTGCGGTTAACTCCCTGGTGCCCATAAAACCATTTAAGTTTAGTTGTTGAGCCATGTTGGCTCCATTTCTCTGATGCTGCTACAATAAAAAGACCTGTTTCTGATAACAGTTCTGGCATCTTCATGGAGGGAGGTGTGTGAAAGCCGCTCATAGAGCCATTGTTTTGTTTTCCATATTTGTTGGCATATATTTCTGAGCATTTTGATAGATTCTGTCTTTGCAGCTTGAAAGAGCTCCATTTATACTCCTGGTGATTTATTTCTTCCAGCTGCTTTGACTTTCATATTGTTTTTTAAAATTGCTGATTCTTCATTACAGGATTCTTCTTCACAGGAATCTGTCATCCTTGAACCTCACCCCTATACAGTTATGTGAAAAAGAAAGTAGACCACATATCAGGACATAATAAAAATCATCTGGTCCTTAACAGGTCTGAAAATTAGGTAAATACAACCTCAGAAGAACAACAGATGATGTGTTACACTGTGTCATGATTTATTTTACAAAAATAAAGCCAGAATGGAGAAGCTATGTGTGAAAAGCTAAGTACATACTTACTGCTTCCATAGGAATTAAAGGGCTAAGTAGCAGCCAGACGCTGCTAACCAAATGCTCTTGAGTAATTGGTCATCAGCAAGTGTGACTACCTCTATAAAAGCCAAAATTGTAGCAGTTTGGTGGTCTGGAGCTTTCAGGTGTGTGTTAATACAATGCCAAGGAGGAAACACATCAGCAGTGACCGTAGAGAAGCAATTGTTGCTACTCATCAATCTGGGAAGGGTTAGAAGGCCATTTCCAAACAATGTAAAGTCCACCATTCTACAGTGAGGAAGATTATTGAAGACTACTGCCAATCTTCCCAGGAGTGGATGTCCAAGCAAATTCACCTCAAGGTCAGACCATATAATGCTCAGAGAAATTGCAAAAAAAACCCAAAAGTTCTATCTCAGACTCTACAGTTAGCCTGTTAAATGTTAAAGTTCATGACAATACAATTTTAAAAAAGACTGAACAAGTATGGTTTCTTTGGAACGATTACCAGGAGAAAGCCTCTTCTCTCTAAAAAGAATATGGCAGCATGGTTTAGGTTTGAAAAGTTGCATCTGGACAAACCACAAGACTTCTGGAACAATGTCCTTTGGACAAACAAGACCAAAGTGGAGATATTTGACCATAATGCACAGTGCCACGTTTGGTGAAAACTAAACACAGTATATCAACACAAACACCTCATACCAACTGTCAAGCACAGTGGTGGAGGGGTGATGATTTGGGCTTCTTTTCTAGCCACAGGACCTGGGCATCTTGAGTCAACCAATTACTCCTCTGTATATCAAAGTATTCTAGAGTCCAATGTGAGGCCATCTGTCTCACAGCTAAAGCTTGGTTGAAATTGGGTCATGCAACAGGACAACGATCCCAAACACACCAGCAAATCTCCAACGGAATGGCTGAAAAAGAAAAGAATCAATGTGTTGCAATGGTCCAGTCAAAGTCCAGAGCTCAACCTGACTGAAATACTGTGGCAGGAACGTAAGAGAGCTGTGCATGAACAGATGTCCACCAACCTCAATGAACTGAAGCAATGTTGTAAAGAAGGGTGGGCTGAAATTCCTGCACAATTATGTGAGAGACTGGTACAGAAAACAATTACTTCAAGTTATTGCTGCTAAAGGTGGTTTTACAAGCTATTGAATCATAAGGTGTATGATTTTTCACACAGGGCTGTGTTTTTCACACAGGGCTTCTCCATTTTGGTTTTATTTTTGTTAAATAAAGAATGACACAGTGTAATGTGCCATTCGTTGCTGTACATCTGAGGTTTCATTTACCTAATTTTCAGACGTTTTAAGGACCAGATGATTTTTATTATGTCCTGATATGTAAAACCGTAGAATTAAAAGAAGGTGTACTTTCTTTTTCATATGACTGTAGTTCTTTGGCATATTGTTTTCATGTTCTATTTTTTTTCTGATTGAACAATATATTTCCCTTTTGATTTTCAGTATCTTTAATCTTGGTTTAAATTTTTGTTTGATGTTGTGGATTTTATATAAGAGATTTCTGCTTTGCTCTTCTTTTGACTGAAGGAATAGTATTTTGCATTCTTCCCTGATAATACCTGTTTCTAATCCATAATTCTTCTGGTTTAAAGTCAATTGAGCTTAGTAATGCAAATCTGAGAGGTTTTTGTTTTTTTAATTGTTCAGGATTATTATTTAAATTTTGGGTTGGCACGCTAACCATTTTATCATTCTTTAATCTAATTTTTAAAACGGTAACAGTTCATGTTCTGTGCCACTGTCTGCTCTTAGTCTTATTTTGGAAGAGTGAATAGCACTTCTCCATCTTCTGCTACCAATTATATCATCTAATTAATTTCTCCGTTGGCCATCTGGTGACATCCACATGCTCAACCATTCGTCTCAACCATGTGTTAACAACAAACAATTTGTTGGCTTCACAGAATTCTATCAGTTGCTTGCTTGCTTTGTTTCTAACGTTTAGGGAAAATTCTCTGATGATGTTTGGTTCTGATCTCTTTCCTATTTTTGCATTCCAATCCTCCATGATGATTTGCACATCCTGTTTTGGGCACCACCTTAACCCAGTCTATTGTCTTCCCAGCCATCTCTACCACCCCAATTTCCTCAGACTTTCCAAAATCAATCTGGGTCAGTCCTTGTTCACTTTTCTTTAAAAGGAGAAATGTTGGCAGCTGACGGTCCTTTCATTACTCTAGCAAGTACACAAAGTTCAGAGAAATGAGGCTTGCCAGCATTCTTCCTTCCTTTTAGCTATTAAAGGCTCAGTTCCATATCCAAGAGGGCAACAATGCCTCATTTTCTAGTATATTTCCTATTCTATCACTACTGCTTTTTGTTCACTCTTGCCTCTTAATGCTGTTTTTTTTCCTTCTCTTCATTTCCAGAAGGTGCAGATGTTCAGTTACTTTATATCAGAGCTTGGCAATGTTATAATTTGGGATTGCAACTCCTAGAATCTCCTGGCCGCATCCTGGATGGTGGATTCTGGGCTTTGTATTTCCAGAAAATAGTTTTGCCAACATTTGTGTTATACGCACCACATCCAAAGAGCCTGATGAAAGTTTACAGTACGTGTGTGTGTGTGTTCTTTGAATGTATGTTTGATGTATGAGGCCAGTTTTAAACACACACACACACACACACATAGATACGAAAGTATCTTTATAGCTGTTTACTTTCCAGTCACAGAGCTAACATCAGATGGAACCATCACCAAAGCCTCCAATTTCATGAGGTAAAGTGAATAAACATGGGCAAAATGGCAACTCACCGGTGGGTGTTTACATTTGTTCCAGAAACTTCAAGAGCAATTATATGATGCAGTCCTAAGTATCCTTTGAAGAAACAAACAAACCAACAAACCCTAGTTTTGCTGTTATGCAGAAAGGAGCTAGAGATGCAACCAATTGGCCTTCCAAATTTCAGCATCAATTATATACATAGTTAACTGAGAATAAGGACAGTTGAGTAATACTTATTTCTGCATAGACATGCCTAGGGTTGAATGGTTATTCTATGTTGAATTTTGAAAATATTGGATGCAAGGCATATTCCTTCTCCTCTCTTTTGTTCTATTTATAAAGTACATGTTTCACTTCAGGCCGTTTTGCTGGCAACTGCCGGGTCGACCTGCTCAGTAACTTATTTAGAGTCTGAAAGGCACAACCTGTTGTCTAAAAGATATGGAATGTTGTCCATCCAGTTAATACACATACTTTACATAATTGAAAAGTATACTTTTGAAACTCATCTGCACACAAAACACCATTAAAACAAAATCCCAGGGGAACTGCATTCAGAAAGCAAAATGTCATTCTGTGGGCACTCATAAGTATTGTGCTGTATCTTTTCTGTATGATTGAGATTTCTAGACTTCCACCCACCCTAAAGAATCAAATCATTAACAAAGTCATTAAAACAAAAAAAGTGTAAAACATCAGATGTTTTAAGCAAGAAGCTATCTCTGGGTTTTGTTTTGTTTTGAGGGAGCCATTTTCTCACCACTTCTTGTTCTTTCTCTTTCTTTTTCTTCATTTGCTTTTCTCCTTTCTTTTCACTAAGTAAGAAGGGACTGTTTACATTTGAAAACTGAAAATAGAAAAGCATAGAAAAAAATTCATGGTGCTACTCTCAGAGCTGTACCAGTGGCTTAATATACAAAACTTCCAAGACAAAACCCCAGCCACTGAAGACTAGTCTTCTCAGAACCTGGTAACAAGTGGAAAGAGAAGGAAACGATTAACCAGCTATAAAGCAATCTCTATCTCGTTTTCTACAATGGGAATTGTCTGCAGCTTTTGCACTGGGAAAATAAGAGTAGAGAAGGGCTGCTATATCCCAGTCCTTGTTTATTTTTGCCACAGGGTGCTTAATTATAGGCCACAACCTAGAATCAGGGATGGTTGAGTGCATAGATTTTGGTACATTATTCATGTGCTAGACTGTGAACATTGGGTTCTCTACATTAGAAATTCATGGACTGTGGTGTTGAGTCCGGGCTAGCCCCTAGACTTTCCAAGTCAAAATTAATTGCCAATAAATCTTGACTCGAGAGAGAGTTCAAATGGTTGCTGTTTTTATTTAGCTAGATAAAAAGCGTGACGGAAGTCATGCCTCCAAGTGTAGGCAGGAACAACCATGCCATGCACAGGAAGACCAGGACTTTTATAACATTGGTTACACAAGGGAATGGGAGGAGAAATGGAGAAATGGGTGGTTCATGACCTATTGGCAGAAGGCATGGGGTTACAGAGGAATCCAAAACTTTATCGGAGTGAGAATCACAGAAAGGATGGAATTTTACAACAGGGTGTGTCTATAGACAGCAATTATGGAAATACATGGTTACATTGTTGTATTGTATTGACAGGAAAAGAATTCATTATCTTGCAAAGAGGTTACAAGCTTGGAGACTTCCAAGGCGATAGGAAATGATGTTTGTATAGGAAAAGGTATTGTGTAGTAAGACTGTCCAGGTGCAGGAGTTCAATTTGCATAAGATTGGTCGTATTTGCCTAGGGGAAGAGAGACAAAAACCCAGCTGTGTCTGTTAGTGGAAGGAATGACCCCTGCTGTGTCTCTTTGGTCCTCCAATCTAGATTGGAAGGTGAGATAACCTGCCCTGGCGAAAGAAAACCTGGCCAGCCTTACTCCTTTACAGAGACTCTTTGAGGGAACAAAAAACATGTACATATATGTATAAATCTGGCTGCGTTTTATCTTTCCAAACTGTATTCTGCGTGATCTGATTAGAAGTGTGTTCTTCTTGCTTGCTTCATGTAGTGCCATGGTCCCTTCAGTGGCACAATTATGTCCCAAATCATCACCACTCTTTCAAGGCCTTATTCTTGATATTTTTTTGTTTTTCAATCAGCACCATGCAAACATTTTCCCAAGCTCTTGCTCTCCATATACGTTGGATAGTGATGGCTAGGAGTGATGGAAATTATAGCCAAACACATCTGGACAGCCTCAAGACAGGGAAAGTTTGCATACTGTTGTTAGCCTATCGTGCAGCATTCTGTGAAACCAGTGATAATACAGTGGTGCCTCGACTTACGTACGCCCCTACTTACGACCATTTTGACTTAAGACCAGCTCCGGCCGCAAAATTTTGCTTCGACTTGCGGCTCGACCTTCCACTTACGAACCCAAAAGGCAGGGGGAAAAGGCGGGACATTCAAATTTGAAGGGAGCGGCCGCCGCAGCTGGGACACCACCGTTGCCCCATGCCCCGTCCCCGGAGGGCCAAGCTGTAAACATCTGCGCCACCATCTTCCCCCCCCCCCCCGCCGTTCGTAGGCTAGAGACAAACAGCAAGTAAAGAAGCCAAGGGCGGGCGGGCGGGCGGGTGACAGTGAACCGGCTCCTTTGAGGTGGCAAGTGAGGGACCGAGGGAGGGACCGGCTGGGCGAGAAAGAGGCCGCTGAAAGTGCACGCACCTGGCACCCGAGTCAGCTGCTGCACGTGCACTTTCGGCGGCCTCTTTCTCGCCGGTTCACTCTCACCCCCCCGCCCACACGCCCTTGGCGTGTTTACTTGCTGTTTGTCTCTAGCCTAGGAACAGGACAGAGCGAGAGCAGGCGGGCAAGCAGGGGAGAGAAAGTTTCTTTTCCCTGCCACACCTTTCCAAAAAAGCGAACGGCACACTGAGGAGAGCGGGGTGCCCGGCCCGGTGCTCTTCGCTGCTGCTGCTGCTGAGGACGGCGGGGGGGAAAGACGGTGGTGCACATGTTTGCACCTGGCCCAGCTTGGCCCTCTGGGGATGGGGCATGGGGCGGCGTTGGCGTCCCGGTGCCGGGAAGCTGAGCCTGGCCTGGGGCTGCGGCGGCCGCTCACCCCGGCCTCGCCCTCCACCATGGCAGGCCCCGCCGCCGCCGCCCCGGCTGCAGCCGGGGAGTGAGTGTGATGGAAGGAGGCTTCGGACTGCCTCGTAAGGTAAGGTGCTGCTTTTTGCTTTTTAAAAACTGTTCTGGGTGGGTTTTGCAGGGTGGGTTTGAGCTGGGGGGGTTGTTTTTTGTGCTGGGTTGTTTCTGTGCTGGGTTGTTTTGTTTTTTGGTGATTTTCTTTTTGCAGTCCCAGCGTGGGACTTGCTCCGATGTTTATTTTTGGGTTTGTTTGTGTGTGTTTTTTAAGCCCCAGCGCCTTCGGGGTTTGCTCTGTTTATTTTTGGGGGGGTTTGCAGCCCCAGCGCGTTCCTATGGGGCTTGCAGTGTTTTATTTTTGTTTTATTTTTTGGGTTGTTTTTTTTCCGGCCGGAACGGATTAATCGCGTTCCCATGCATTCCTATGGGAAATGGTGCTTCGATTTACGACCATTTTGAGTTACGTCCATCTTCTGGAACGGATTATGGTCGTAAGTCGAGGCACCACTGTATTCCATTTTAGGGAGGTCTTTCATACTGACCAGGGTTGCTCATCTCCGATCCTGCTGCTTTTGTAAATTGTTTTGGTGCCATCGAGTTTTTTGTACTGTTTAATATTTTTAATTGTTTGTTTAGTTTTCTGTATTTTGTTTTACTCTGTTGTTAAACCACCCAGAATAGTGTTTTTGCATTAATAGGGTGGTAAATCAATCCATCAATCCATCTATCCATCAATCCATCCATCAATCAATCAATCAGTGACAAATCATCACTGATTAATGGCTTCATTCTTTGATTCTGCACACACTTTCATTGCATTATGCACGAGTCATATGAAGCCTGAAATTAATTTACCTCTGCTAATAACATCATCACCATTTTGTACATGGAAGTGGTGAACAGGATGGCAGCCTGCGTATCAAGCCAAAAAGAAGGAGTAGGAGATCATCCAAAAGTAAATATCAGACCTGCAACCCCAAGCTAAAAGCCCACACACCCTTCCACATATCTGTGAAGATTCTCAGTCATCCAGGTGAGGTTATCTAGAAGGTTATCATGGCAACTGGACTTCTTTCTTATTAGGTTGAAACGTTTCCCTAATCATCCAAGTAGCTTCTTCAGTCTGAGGAGAGTCATTAACAGTGGCCTTTCTGGTGGGTGTGGTCCTGATCTTTCTGGGGACAGATGAAAGGGCAACATGATAAATAGGAGACAGATTGTATCTAAGGCCTCCACCCCTGTTGAGTGAGGGATTTTCTATATGCACATGTGTGGCTTCCCTGACCCCTTTCTCAAACCACCTATCTTCTCGGCCCAAAATGAGTACGTCTTGGTCATCAAATGAGTGTCCTTTGTCCTTCAAATGAAGGAACACGGCTGATTGTGGTCCTGTCCCTTCTGTGCTGGGCCATTCTCCTGTCTAGTGGCTGTTTGGTTTCTCCAAACATTGAGCTCTGAACGCTCCTCTTCACATTGGACCGCATATACTGTAGTGCTCCTGATGTGTTTCGGTGTCCTGTCCTTTGGGTGGACAAGTCTCTGCCTTAGTGTGTTTGCCCTTTCATCCATCCCCAGAAAGATCAGGACCACACACCCAAAAGACCACTGTTAACTACTGTTAATGACCCATGACAATGGGTGGAGAAGGACTGCAGAAGTGGGATTTTCACTCACACACACCCGTCCTTTGTCCATCTAACGAGCCTATTCAGACCAGGGGGAAGTGAAAGGATATATCAGGGATCTCCTACCAACTCTCTTCAGACTGAAGAAGCTACTTGGATGAGTAGCAAAATGTTTCAACCTGATAAGAAAGAAGTCCAGTTGCCATGACTCAACTTCCAGATACTCTTCCACATAGTTGTACACCTAGTACAAATTCTCCTAGATAAAGCAAATGAAACATTGCCTACAACTTGTTTCTCTATGGAAGAAGAAAGAAACTCTCTAACCTATTGGGCTAGATTTTCTTTCTGGAAATTGTAGAGAACGTGGCTAAGCAAACCTGTGGTGGCACAGACAGTCCCCATAGCCACCCTTCACAACGCATCTGCTTCTGAGAAAGGTCCTGGAGAGTCCAGCATTTGGAGGGGAATTAAGTGATGGAAGGAGAAGGCTGGAGGAATGTGGAATAATAAAGGAAGCAGACAGTGGTGCAGCATTAGTGGGCAGTGGACACCTTGTACCACTTCTGAACTTGGGGCCTTCTATACACAAAGCTTTAAAGCAAAGCAAAGTGTTCTGCTTATATACAGGCATACCTCGGTTTACGAATTTAATGCGTTCTCCAGGACATTACGTAATGCGAAAAATTCATAAACTGAAACGTGGTTTGCCATAGGAACGGGGGCGGTGCTATAAACCTCCAGGCACAATGCATCCTGGGGAAACTTGCTTCGTACTGCGGAAAAAAAATCGTAAATTGAGGCATTATTTTAAATGGATTTCCGTTCGTAAAACGAAAATTACGTTCACTGAGGCGTTTGTAAACCAAGGTACTACTGTACCGTGCCATAGTGCTTAAAGCATATCTGGTTGACTTACAATTTAATTATGCAGGCTACACATTGCCCCCCCCCCTCACCAAGCAAGCTGGGTACTCAGTTTACCAACCTCAGAAGGATGGAAGGCTGAGTCAGCCTTGAACCTGCTATCTGAATCCACTGGGATCGAACCAGGTTGTGAGCAGAGTTTTCACTGCAGTACAGCAGTTTAACCACTGTGCCACGAGGCTCCTCTTTACCTTTGAGCTACATCTTTTCTACAGAGACGCCTTAGAAGGGACATTGTAAGGCGGGAGATTTGGATCCAGGGCAGTGGAAAGACAAATCTTGTTGGTGGTCTGCCCATTTGTTGACCCACCAGTCCGATTATGGCTCACCCATCCTGGAGCAGGGAGCACAGCAGACGGCAAACTGCTACGTCCTCTTTCAAGCAACACCAGCCGGGCAGCTGTGTAGCCTTCGGCTCTTCTTCCAACTGCCTTCCCTATGGGAATGTTTCATAAGGGCTGTTGGAGCACAGATGGTTTGCCAGCCTCTCTGCAGAAAACAACGGCTCTTATTTTGCTGCTATGAAAAACTACTTTGGAATGTTTTTGGGAAGAGAAAAAAAAAGAAAGAAAGAACAGCCAAACCACACCCTCCCCCCTCGGGAGGAGAACACAGTTATTCCAAACATCCCTCCACCGTCTCTGAAGTCCCGAGTTAGTCATCAAACAAAGTGCTGAGGGCATTCCTGGTCCCAGCTGGGAGGAGTTTCCTAGTCTATAAAGGCCAACACAGTTGGGAACAGGGACCGGAGTCCCTTGAGCAAACGAACCATCCACCTACTGACGGAAGGCAGAAGATCATCCATAGAACAGCAGACATGTTTAAGGTGAACCTCGCAGAGCAAGCAACAAAACTTGCAGGGAATGCTGCACAGGATAAAGGTAAAGGCTATTTGGACTCTTGTCTTTTCTGATTTCTTTTTAACGGCCTCTGTTTATACTTTTCAGTCCTTGGATGCAGTATAAATCCCATGATGGGGGTTGGTGGATTTACTAACTTCTCAGTCAACTTCTCTAGCTGCTCCTTAAGAGCAGCCCCAAGGCACAAACTGTTGTTAGCAGGGGACAAAATTTTAGCTTTCTGTTACAGCAAAAAGTTCTGCCTTAAGAAGGACATTGCTCCATAGTGGAAGACCTGGCTTGCATGCAGCAGATCTGAGGGCTAATTCTTACTAACTCTTTAACTAGATCAGGTAATGGGACCCTAGAGAGGTCCTGCAGAAGAACAGAGCAGATCAACTTTTTTACCCAATAAATTTGTAAATCTTTGTGGGATCTGATTCAGTTTTTTTTAAACTATATATGCCCACCCTTCTCCTTTCTAAATAAAATGAATACTATAGGTAAAGCAATTTGTGCCTGTTCTTTTTATATAGGAAAGTAAGGGGTGAAAGAATGCCTAATGCTTAGACAACCCCATAATACACAGCTAGAGAAAGAAATCATTTCATTGTGCATTCCCTACACTTATTTCACAATTAAAAATAGAACAAGTTGGGGGGGGGGAGACTTAATAGAAGACTTTGAAGACGATTAAACCAAGAAATACTTTGAACTGGATTTATTGTTTACAGAAAACAAAGATCATCTAATTTCCTCCTGTCAAAAGAAGTGACACACAGAATGATTACCCTATACTTTTGGTGAACGTTTTGAAAGGATGTAGTCCAGAAAAACAAACAAACAAAAACTGTTTTATATTTCTCAAAGTTTTCCTACTATTTATATTGGACTTGCAATCAAGAAACAAAACATTGTTTTAGAGAGCCACAATTTAAACTATTAAATTTTATTATTGTTGTTATTATTATTATTATTATTTGTAGAATAGGCTTGCCAATTGACCAGAAAATGGACTGGCCTGCAAATATCAGCAGATGACCCATTTCAGAGGATGGACCTAATATTACCTATTGTTGAGAAATTAAGCTATTGTTGAATGAGCAGGTAACCATGGTCAGTAGAAAGCTAGAACTCTTACAGACAACAAAGGTTTGGCTGAAGGTGGCTGTCACCTACTTTATTTTACTAAAATATGGATGTAATTTTTTTTTCACCTGCACTTCTAAGCCTTTAACACTGTTATTCTGTGAGGGGCAAGTCCATCTCAATTAACTTGGCTAGGAGGCTCCTGTAGGGTACAAGTTGTTTTATTGTTAGGACTAGGCTGCAGATAGTAAAATAAGCCACCTCAGGCAACCGTGTCTTCCACATAGTTGATTAAATAGACAGAAATGAAACTGTTGTCTGGAGCTGTAAATGAACTACTAACTACAGAGCAAGAATCAGTTGTGGCATGCAAAGCTGCTCCAACATATGGGCCAAGAATGGAGAGCTTTAGGCTAGTCTTCATGCTCTCACCAACAAAGTCTTGTTCAAATGGCTGTCTTCGGGCGATATCCTTCCTCTGCAACTGTACAGAAGTTCCTTTTCAACAACAAAGGCTTAAGAAAACCTTAGATCTTGACAGGGTTGGCAGAGGTTCAGGGGGAGGTGTAATGTTGGGGGCTCTGCTGCTATTCCCTATGAAGACCTACACTTAATTGGGGATTTGGTGAGCAATGCTGTAAGGCAGAAGTTAGTGATACATACTGTATGAGCGTTGAGATACAAGGTGACATATTTTGAGGGGTTCCTTGGACAAATTACTCCAGTTGACCTCTTGGATCTTGGCCAATAAGGAAAAGCTAGTCACACCCAGTGGCTCAACTGTATCCCTTCACCTCAGATTTTGACAGAAGCTACACCTGGTGTGACACCAAGTAAGGGCAGAGAATGCTGCCTCCGTAATTCAGTTTATCTTACTGTACTAGATTCAAGTTTGATTTTAGAATTGTTTGTAGCCAATGTAACTCTATTGCAAGAGTTAGGCTGCTGTGTTTTTTGGTTTTGCTTTCTTTTCCTCTCTCCTCCCTTTCCTGTTCTCATATTATTTTTAATATGCAAGCTACCTTGTGTCCTGTTGAGGAGAAAGATGGGGTAAATATTTTAAACAAAATAACAACAACAAACAAAAAAACAAGCAGATGCTTCAGAGGTGTCTCACGGCTATGATGTAGACTGTGTTCTTAATACCTTTCTCTGTGAACAGTGAAACCAAAACAAAGTAGCAAACTTCCAAAATTTTGTGAAGTGTGAAGAACTAATGCAGATGTGCTCCATCTACAGTATTGTTAAAAGGATGTAGAATTCAAATGGTTAAGTCAAGATTGGCCAGATTGCTTATTTGTTGGATTTTAATTACAGTACCACTATACACCACACTGATAGCTTTGTTTCAGGTCTCCCATTCGCCAGACAGTTGTCTTCTGTTTTGAAAACTGAGGACACCATAAACATTTCTGTTGAGTGATTGTTTCCCCCCCCCCCCCATTTCTTTTAACAATTGCAGTGAATGCAGCAAGTGAAGCCGTGCAGCAGGTGGTGGATGAGGTGACTGAAACTGGTCAGAAAGGTAAAGAGGCATCCTACCAAACTGGCAATTCTCAAAATAAACAGCCTCAAGATTATAATATATGCAAGAGATCCAGAGCATGTCTTTCCCACTCTGGGTTGTTTCCCTTCTAGAACTAGCAAAGCTCCTTCTGCTATTCCCAGTAATAAACCTGTGCTCTAGTTAACTATTATAAATGGACAGAACACTCAGAAGCCCACCTTGGCTCTGTTTCTGGACAGCCAACTCTCACCCCATGTCTCCAATAAAGAGCAATGCTTTTGAAACCAAATGTGTGCAGAAAAACTTTCCCTTACACATTTTGAGTGAGCACTGTTTATCTATTTGAGAGAAAATAAATTCATTTTGAAAAGAATTTCAAAATAACCTTTTTAAAAGAAATTCCTGTAGGTGAGGTTTAGGATTCCTGTGAGAGCCACACTTTGGAGGTGCTTGATGAAGTGTGTTCTGTCTTTCCCTGTACAATTGTCTCTGTGAGAGCCAGCAGCCAGACCCCATTCCCAAACTTCAGTTAAATGCCTAGAGGAAGAGTTCCCACAATGTAACTCCTCTCGCACAATGTTTTTCAGATTAGGAACAGCGGGTGCCAGGTAAGCAACAGAGGAGTGGTGCAATAGACAGAAAAGCAAATGCAGCACCCTTTTGCCATCCTGCAAGGCTATGGTAAACTCAAAAATATCACTACATGATATTCTAAAGAGCCTGAAGAACAAGGCAGGAAAAAAAAAGTAATTCATTAATAAATACAAATTATAGAAAGGTTTTGTATGGAAAGAACCAGGAAAAAAGCTCCCAGTATCATACTGCCCTTATATATATATCCAAATATGGACAAACATCTGGAGTGCTATTTACAGTTCTGGTCACTGCAGATGGCATTAAAAGAGGATTAAATAAATTCAGGGAAGCTAAGACTGTCGGTCAGAGTGGCTATATATTATTTCACTGTCTCCCATATTTCAGTTGCTATGGAATGCAAGATGGAAGGTGCAGTTGTGTTCATGTCCTGCTGGTGGGCTCCACTTAGGCAACTGATTCACCATGTGAGCAGAATGCTGGACTAGGAAAGGCCATGATCTGATTCAGCATACTGTAGCTCCTATTACATTCTTAAGCCAGCCCAACGGTTGAAGAATAAAGGTTTCTGTGAGTTTCTAAGGTTCCTCTCAAACCAAAATAGAACTTGGTATAATCAAGAATATAGGAAAAATATGGCTGATGGGGCTTGAGCCCTGCCACCCCCACCACAATGCTCTAAAAAACACTAGAGAACATTGTGAGTCAGCGAAGTGGTGCCTACGCGGCCAAAGCAATTTCTTCTGGTACTACTTGTAGCGGCAAAAAATCCTTGGCGGAAAAAGAACAAAACTATGCTATACACTCCTAATGGCAACCCCTAAATTTAAGAAACCACTGGACAATTTATCCTTCCCTGGGAGACATTGTTCTCTCAAATAGTGTGGAGACTTGAGAGGTCATATGTGTGCAGCTATAATATACCATGAACTTTAGCTCCCTTCTAAGGGATGAACCACAACTAAGACCCATTCCTGGCACGCCGAAGATAATTAGATTCAGTCAGACTGGCAGTTCCAATTAAAAATATACAGGTAGCAACATAATGGGAAAGACTTCTGGCACTGTTTGCAATGCCACTGCCAGTTAGAGCAGACAAGAGTGTACTGTATGAATAGTCAGAGCTGCCATAAGGTGGGTACCAGTGTTCCTTAGGCTTTATAAAGCCTTTATAAACCTATCCAGAATTGGTCGGGGCGAAGGGCCTCCCCCTAGCATCTCCCCTGACCAATTTGCAGCATTTTTTAAAACTAAAGTGGAGGCCATCCGCCGGGAGCTTTCTCCTTTTTTGGTTACAGTGGATCGAGCAGAGATGTCCAGCGCTCCGCCTTGCACGGTGAGTTTTGACCACTTTCAACCTGTGACGCCTGACATTGTGGACAAGGCGCTTGACAGCTGTCGGGCCACCACCTCCTCCCTTGACCCTTGCCCGGCCTGGCTAATCAAAGCAGCCAGGCCTATAACAACTGAATGGGCTACAGCGATAATTAATGGGTCTCTCCGGGAGGGCAGGTTTCCCCCTGCCCTCAAGGAGACACTCATTAGGCCCATTCGAAAGAAACTTAATTTGGCGACGGACGATATTGGCAATTATAAGCCCGTTGCCAATGTTTCTTTCATGAGTAAAGTGGTCGAGAGGGTGGTGGCCAATCAGCTTCAGGCGCACTTGGATGAAACAAATGCCCTGGATCCGTTCCAGTCGGGCTTCAGGCCGCGCCATGGTACAGAAACGGCATTGGTCGCCCTGTTAGATGACCTCTTGAGGGAGGCCAACAGGGGAAAAACTTCTCTGTTGGTCCTCCTCGATATCTCAGCCACCTTTGATACTGTCGACCACAGTATCCTCCTGAGGAGGGTCTCCGAGTTGGGAATCGGTGGTCAGGCGTTGGCCTGGCTCCGGTCCTTCCTGGGGGACCGTCCTCAGAGTTTTCAGCTTGGGGAGCATGAGTCGGCCCCGTGGAGCCTCAATTGTGGGGTTCCGCAGGGTTCGACCATCTCTCCAATGCTGTTTAACATCTATGTGAGGCCGCTGGGCGAGGTTATCAGGGGGTGTGGAGCATCATGCCATCAATATGCCGATGACACGCAGCTCTACATCTCCTTTTTGCCAACTACAGTGGATGCCGTTCTGTCCCTGCAGCGCTGCCTGGGGTCTGTATTGCAATGGATGCAGGAAAATGGGCTGAGGCTGAACCTGGACAAGACGGGGCCTACCATCAGCGGTTTGGGAAACTCCCTCTCTTTTGGGGGGGTGACTCTCACCGCGAAGAGTGAGGTGCGCAGCTTGGGGGTCTATCTGGACCAGGCGCTTGCCATGGAATCCCAGGTAGCGTCAGTGGTCCGCACTGCTTATTTCCATCTCTGGCGGATAGCCCAGCTGTGTCCCTATCTAGATGTTGGGTCGCTCACCACTTTGGTCCATGCGCTCGTAATCTCGAGATTAGACTACTGTAATGCTCTCTACGTGGGGCTGCCTTTGAGATCTATGCGGAAACTCCAGATGCTGCAGAATGCGGCAGCCAGACTTCTCAGTGGGGTAAGGAAACATCAACATATTACTCCCACTCTGGCCACCTTGCATTGGCTGCCCGTTCGGTTCCGCGTAGATTTCAAAGTTTTAATGCTTACGTATAAAGCCCTAAACGGTTTAGGGCCTCGTTACCTGACGGAACGCCTTCTCCCACCTAGATCTACCCGTATCACCCGATCTAGCCAGGAGGTGAGGCTGAGGAGCCTAACGCCGAGGCAGGCCGGGAAGGAAAAAACAAGAAACCGGGCCTTCTCGGTAGTGGCTCCTCGTCTTTGGAACAGCCTCCCTCCTGAGATTCGCATGGCCCCATCGCTGGGTATCTTTAAATGCCAACTGAAAACCTGGCTGTTTAAGCAAGCCTTCCCTCCACCCGCCGTCTGAATTTTTGTTATTTTGTGTTTTCTCCCATCTTGGATCATTGTTTATTTAGTAATATATTGTTATGATTTTAAATTGTTAAATTGTTACATCATATGTTGTTACCCGCCCAGAGTAGTCTATATGACTAGATGGGCGGGCTATAAATGTAATAAATAAATAAATAAATAAATAAAATTTATTCAACAAAGAGCTGTCTTTCTACATACACAGGTACCTTCAGTACTATTCGTATTTTAAAGAATCCCAGAAAGCAAACTATATGTGAACACAAGCAAATGTCCTATTTACTAGATGATCTGTCTTTTTGTTTTAAAGTGGTTGATGATGCCTGCAAAACTGTACAAGATGCTGGTGAAAAAGTGTCCCAAGGTATAACAAGCCAGGTAACCTCCTGGGGAAAAAGCTTTGGCCAGAGCGAAGAAAAGAAGAATGTTTCAACCTGAATTACTTTGCCATGATCTTCTACTCCAGGAAATTCTTCAGCTGACGTACAGTATATATTATTTGCATTTTCATTAAACCCAGAGTGCGTACCACACTATTTGGTGATTGATTGATTGATTGATTAATTAATTAATTAATAAACAAACAAACAGGCAGGCAGGCATCCTCAATTCCATTTGTTGTATTACCTGAAACTAAAAATTAGTTTAATAACTGATTGCATCAAGGAACCTATAGAGGGTGGCTTCACAGTGGTCCTCACGAGTAACTGTATTTGTGCCATGTGAATCCCATGTGCCCATGTAAATAGATGCATACACATGTTTCATCATAAGATAAAGGTAAGGTGTAATTCAATCTATTCAGTCCAAAAGCAAATAACATACTTCAGGTCAACCACAACATTTTGTTTCTTCACCACCACCACCACTCCTTTATGAAAACCTCAGAAGAAATTTCATTTTCTGGTAACTACATGAACCACTTACAGTACAAGCTTTGAGAAAAGACTGTGTAGCTGCTCAAGTTAATTGAATTACATGTGTAGAAGTACTGGATCATCAACAGAAGTAAAAGAATGTGCAACAATTTGTGTCAAGGAAGAAACCAAACATTTAATGAAAGGGACAGTGTTTGGAAAAATGCAAGGATTCAAAAATGGTTGACCCACACCTGGTAAAAACACAAACAGTAATTTGAATGTATGCACTGAACAGGTGTTGTGGATCAAATATTGTAGAGATCTTCATATCCCTCCTGTTAAAATAGACTAGCTTCACACAACATGCAACTAGTAGAATCTTCTGTAAACATATGGTTTTTAAAAAGGCAGATGCATGAATGAGTCACTGAAAGATGGTTGAATATCAACTGTTCCACTCCCTGCTCTGGTTCCTCTTTAGGGTTACTGACTGATCACAATCCCATTCTCTAGCCAAGTGGACTTAGTCAACACAGTATCCTTCTGTCTTTAATATCTCGCAAGCGTTTGTTGCATTTTGAGTTATCACCCCTGCAGGAGCTAGCTCTTTGTATATAATTTCATGTGGAGATAGCCACATGTGCATCTGCAATCATTTGGGAGATGTGACATACTTCATTTGTGAACCTATACTTGAAAAAGACTTGCGTGAAGATTTCTGCAAGCTCAATACTACTGGGATAAGTGGATGAAAAGTTTCAGCTCTCTTTAATAAACTATGAAAACACAAAACAAGATATGTTTGGAAAGGTCAACTTTTAATAATTGCTTTCATTGCAATGTTATGTCATGAGTTACAAAGTAGCTAGAAAAAAGCATGGGTTTCTGGGAGGGCTTGTTTTTTTAAGAAAAAACATTCATATTCATTACATAAATACAGCTGGCACTTTATAGGGCCGCTCTGGATGAAACAGCTTGTTGAAAAACCTTATACAACTTTATGATCCAATCCTGCTTCAAGGCCCTCTTTATTAAATTCTTTATGTCCAGAATATGCAAACCTCCAAACAAAGGGAACAAAAAGTCAAAATATTAAGAACCTATATGAAATCTGTAGCAGTTGTTTGCCTCTTTGGTGACAGTGATTTTTGCTTGAAATTTTCTGAGAGGCAATAGCTTAATGCTAAACTCATCTCAGAAAATAAAAAACAAATGAGACGAGTAAGAGGCTCTGCAAGTTCTTAGGACTGCCTAAAGTTATGCTCCAGTACACATCATTCTTTTAAAAACCACACACACAAGCAAAATGGATATTAAGTGATGAGATTAAACACAAGAAGTCACTTAAATTGGATCTTTGTATAACAATGATACTGTTTCAGTTTATAAAAATATCAACTCCTGAAATTCATCTGTCTATGTGGACACTGCAGTGCTTCAGTCAAGTTGAAGTTGAGTACATGATTTAAAGGCAGCCTTGTAACAGGAGCACAGAGTATAAAAAGAAACATACACATTGTCTAAAGTGAACCAGGCCTGTGGTTCCCTAAGTGTAAAAATGAGAATCTAAAGTTATTCCCTGCAGTTGACCCATTATGTCTTTGTCAATGTCACCACACTGATCATCCAAGGCCTTTACTCAGAAGTGCCAAAGCTGAAGAGCTATGCTTTTCGGACATCAAAGTGCATGAATAGTTAGCTATTTGCTCCAACAGTACACAGTATATGCGACCTGAAGCATTGCTAGGTTGCTTATTGTGGTTAAAACCACAGGTTCATAGAATAAAAAGATAACTTTTTAATCTCAAGGTGAAAAACTCAGACCTCCATACAAGTACAGATGAACTGGTTATTCTTTAGCTATCTCCCGGCATGAAGTACTAAATCCATAATTTTTCTCTGTTATTATAAAAAACAACTAGCATGAACTGAAGTTGATTGAGAATTATATCCACTATAGTTAGGTGAGAAAAGAAGAGAGGGATTTCTGTGGTTATATGTAAACTTATAAGCTTTCTGAAGAGAGTACACAACAGGTTGAAACAGGCTATCCATTTATGTGAAGGTCAGACCAGCTTCATTGTACACCTTGAAGACCTTCTCAATTGCATTGACGTAGGCGGCTGTTCTCAGGTCTAGACCTAGATTATACTTCATGGCAGTACGCATGATTTGCTAAAGAACAAACATATTATAATGTGAGTGATAATATTTACAAACTTGTTATGCTTCATTTGTTATGCTACTATGAAATATATATACAAAAATGGAACAAGCCTCCAGCTTGGAAACAACTGACACTCCCAAATTAACTTCAGCCTCTTATTCATCTTCTAAATGGCTTAAAGTAATCAACTAATTGGTAAATGAATATTTCTACACATTATAATACAGCTCATGGATCTATCAATAATTGAAATCTATCAGTACTGGAATGAAATATATTAACTTTTGAAAGTCTGAAAGTTAGTTATTCAAACTGTTCAAGAGGCTGAGAAATCCACAACATCCAACTTATGTCATAGCAAACTACCGCCAGTTAGCTGCCATTCCAGACAACCCATCCTTGTCATGTGACAGAAGGACAACCCTCAATTTCTTTAGCTTGATTAAGCTGAATATTTTGACATTCCAGCAATATGCCCATTTATACTAAGTCACAACAGGGCTCATCCCCAAGGCAGATATGCAAAAAAACTATGCCGTGCAGCTCCACTCCCCAACTATGTAATCAGAGAAAGCACCCTTACTCTTCTGGTGAACAGTAATTAAGGCTTATTCCCATAGTCTGTTCTACGTACTGTGGTAATGCAAGAATGCCAAAATAAGTACACTGTTTCCCCGAAAATAAGACAGGGTCTTATATTAATTTTTGCTCCAAAAAACGCATTAGGGCTTATTTTCAGGGGATGTTTTATTTTTTTCATGTACAACAATCTACGTTTATTCAAATATAGTCATGTCATCTTATTCTGGTTGCTGCACAATGGTGGAGGGCGGGGCTTCACTTAACTGGGGCTTATTTTTGGGGTAGGACATATTACGAGCATCCTGAAAAATCATACTAGGGCTTATTTTCAGGTTAGGTCTTATTTTAGGGGAAACAGGGTAGGGAAGTGCCATGTGCCTACTCCCGTTTACCCCTAGGATATGGTTCATGTCATTTTACTACTTCATGTTTATGCAATACATACCCTCGCAGAGCGTTCCATGGTGTAGGCCAAGCCAGAATGCACAATGTCTTTTTCAGACGCACCCTGTGTTGAGAAAGGGGTCAATCTGCAGTCAATCATGTGTTCAATTCTTTATTTTAGCGTAACTATTAACGGGACTGAATTTGTGTGTTTTGTTTTAATATTCTCCTTACTGTTGATGAGAATGAGCAACTGAAATAAATATGAAAATTAGATCCACATGGACTAGAATATATTCAACAGCTATACACATTTGCTAGTTCTAGAAGCAGCTGCTCCTAGTTTTTGCACATGATGCAAATAATTCGGTTCAGTACTAATAAAGAATACTGTTTCAGTAAATAGGTACAGTTTAGGCTACAATTATAGACTACAATCTCTTAAAGGTAGAACTATAATGTAATAGTAACCATGTAACTATAATGTAATGAAAATAGAAACTATGCAGAATTCTCATCTGTCATTATGTCCTTAGTTCCTATGAACACAGAGGATTGCTTTTTAGCCTTACAGTGATACAACTGATCCCTACACACTGATTTCTTCTGCATACTGCAATCATTGACCGGACTGGAATTTTTTATACGAGACACTGATTTAGCCTAAATTTTTTAGCAAGTACTTACAGATATCCTGTCCTGGAATTCTGCTGTAGGCACAACGGGAATACTTCCACCATGCTTTCCAAACTTTCTTTCCAAGCTTTCCTGTACTGACACTAAAAGGGAGAAAGGACAGTTCAACCAGCTTCTTATATTAAGAAGTCATAATGGATCTAAACTTAAGAGCACATCCTTTGAAATCATTGACTAACTTATGTGTTATAGGCTAGAACACTACTGGTGATCAGGTAAAGTTTACTAACTGACAAGGTGCAAGGGCACATTAGATCACAATTAGAGATGGGGGTATTCGTATATTAATGATCCCCGCACAGGAGGCGTTAACGAGGGTCCAGCCCCATGCGGCCGGCCGGTCCACCACCGATCCGACGCGGACAGCGCGATTCTACGAATGGCTCCACAGCGCATGATCCGCTCGCCACTTTTCGACCTTGCAGCGAGGCTTGTCCTCCAGCCTCCTGCCAGGAGTGGTGAGCGGATCGCACGCTGCGGAGCCATTCATAGAATCGCGCCATCTGCGTCAGGTCGGTGAGTGGACCGTCCGGCCCCATGGGGCTGGACCCTCATTAACGCCACCTGTGCAGGGATATTTGTATTCGTATACAAATACCCCCCCATCTCTAATCACAATGCCTAGCCACCAAGTGATTATGTAAATGAGATATGCCCCAGCAAACAGGAACAGGACTGTGGCCACAGATTTCAAAAGATCTGCTCTGTCTCTAAATCCATCTCCATCTCTTGAAGACAAGGTTTCTGACAATTACAGTCCAGGGCTATACATATTATTTTACAAATTCCACTCTATTCAGCTGAATTTAGGGCTAAATCAATTTGCTAGTCCCAACTAGATTAGATCGATCAACGGAGCAACTAGGACTTGGTAAGTCAATACATGCATATGTCATTGAGAAAACATAGTTGGAGGAACAAACAGATTTATCTATTATTTCCAAGGAAACAAGCACAGAACTGCAACCTGAGCCTGCTCGGAATGTAGATTTCAGAGTAATTAAAATATTCTGAATTTGCATTTTAAAGACTTCTATACTGTGGTTGAAATCCTCTGTAAGTGCCATTGACTGAAATGGCGTACTTTAACCTACTTTAGCATAGCAAGTTGTAACAAGAATAAGTCCATTTGAATTAATGGAACTGACATAGGAAGCTGGCTCACCAAATCCCCACTGGTTTAGTGGGCCTACTCAACTGCAACTTACTACATTAAACAATAGGATTTCAGCCACTATTTCTCTAAATACTGCATGATACCATACAAGATCTAGGAATTCTGTCTCTCAGTTTTTATACCAACTGATGAAGCTAGAGCTTTTCCTGCTTCATCTTAGCTTGTCTAGTTTAGTCATCTACTTAAGCTGAGTATACTTCTTTGCTTTATCTGTATAAAATATGTAAAACGTATTTAAACTTACTTAGCAAGTGGTAGTTAGAGTCCCTTTCATATTTAAAGGTCAAGCGACCATAGCTGACGTGGTTCAGGTTCTTCAGCCACTCAAAATAAGACACAGTTACACCACCAGCATTTAAATAAAGATCCTGCAGAGGACAAGATGAAGTTTTATTAGTACTGAAAAGCACACAATGGAAACTCAATTTCCCACTCTGCTATTACTCTAGGGTCATTGTAATTCCTTTGTTTGGTGAGTATTAGTCTCCTCAGCCCATTTTCCTATCAGTTATTATAACCAGTGCATGACCCATGAGCTAGGGAGTAGATACACTAACAGACAGTCTTCTTTCATATAAAGAATTTTCATGTATGTGCTTCTGAATTGTAGCAATTGGTGAAAATACATTTGATGCTATTGGACTTTAGGCAAATGTGCTTTGAGCTAGTTATCTCCCAATTTAGAAATATCTATAATTCATTGGAGCATGAAAATATTGTAAAAACCTGTGAGCAACCCCCCCCCCCCATCCTCATACATCTTTACTGCTGGAATCTTCTAGAGACAGAAGTAAAACCAAAAGGAGCAATGTGGCTACAGCAGAAGTAGCATCAGCTGGGAAGTATGGATGTGGCAAGGCAACCAAGCCATCAACACTGAAATGTCTCACAATTTGAGGAAAGACTAAAAAGCTACTATATCCATCTGGAGGCTTTAAGATGGGCTAGCAGTAATCATTGCCCAACTCCTGCCCCAGCCAAGATGAGCAAAAAGGAGGAAAGAAAAAAGGCAGAAGCCCGTCTTCTTGGAAGACTGAGGTAGACACCTTACTAGGACTCAAAGCCACGTAGCTTTCATTGTAACAAAATGGGGTGTTGCATGAATGGTACCATCATCTATAGTCTGTTCTCTTGTCAACCAAGCTATCCACAGCCATCGTTCCACAACACATATGCTACTACTGTTTTAGGATATAATAGTTGTGCAAAGGTATCATCCCATGATGACTAAGTATATTCTCAAGGGGAAGTTATGCTGAACAGGGAGTTAAGCCTGATCTATGCACAAAATTATTTTTATCAGAAAAACTCTTTAATCAGTTTCCTCTACTCAAAATTAATTTAAGGTAGGGCCATGAGTAATTCTTTATTTCCATCACTTTTTAAAAATCAATTTGCATATAGAGCATAAAAGCCAGTTACGTCCCTAAGACCAAACATTCCTTTTTACCCCTGCTCTGGAGAAAATAGATGCATGGGATATAACCTGCTTCCATCAAAATTAGTGGAAAATCTGCCATCTCATTCCATGGCTCCAACTTTATAGTGTTTTAGTGTTGATTTGCATGGTTTCAGAAGAACTTCTGACCTATAAATCAAGTGCCAATTTTTAAACATTTATTTTTATAGAAGATGGTGGTGTATGAACACAGGAAACACATGCTTTTACAAGATTGTAGTGAACAAAAGAGAGCCTTACTGGAATAACCATGATGTTACGCTCCAAGAAGATTTTATCAGCCTCGGGAGTAGTGGGTCCATTAGCACCTTCAGCAATTATCTGGAAAGAAAGTCAAAATATCACAACTCCACACAGAAAAGCTTACATTAACATAACATTATCAGAAGGCTCATTATCCAGCATTTAACATGGAAGGTCTTCTTACTTTTGCTTTGACCTTGGGGGCATTAGCTTTTGTTAACTGCTTTTCACTGGCAGCTGGGATGAGGATATCACAATCTGCTTCAAGGATGTGGCAGTCCAGCCGCTGTGCCTTTGGGTAGGTGAGAATTGATCCATGTTGCTGTTTGGACACACAGGAAGATGCCTCAGTTTAGTTTATTATAACAGGCCAGAAGTTTTAAGGTAACTTAACCACATGATCGTACACTGGTATTTGCTATTATTTGAACATTAGTGTTCTATAGATACTGAACATGAACAATCTCCATTGGGCTATTTTCAGTCAAAATCATCTTTGGGCTTTTTCACAGGGCTATTTTTAGGTTCTACTCCAGCTTCAGGCTTTTCCTAGATACTTTTCTCAGTTTCTGAAACTGCTGGAATTACCTCAAGTATGCTGATAATTTCTCCTTTACTGCCTGTTAGTCTCCTTGACTTATATAGCTATCATAACGTAACTGGGTTAATTATAGCTATATAAAACTGGAATAGAAAAGAAATGTAACATGGAATGTTGTTGTTCACAGTGCCAAGTAAGCCATCTTCTAGGAATTGCTAATTCCCTCCCTTCTGGCTCTTGTTTTTCTACCCCATAACGGTCAACATTCCATGCCTACTGAGTATATGCAATCCTCCATGCTGTTTTGGGGCTCTCCCCTTCAGTTTTCTTCTCCCAAAGATATTTTAAATTTCTAAAATCGACAGGTTATCCACCTGTAATTGTAGTTCTTCGAGTGGACCTCTGTGATTCACACCCTGGGTGATTTGCGCCTGCATGGAGCCTCATCGGAAGATTCTAGAGCTTACGTGGCAGCAATAAACACATTAGAATATGCCCCTCCCTACCCGTATAAGTACCTTGGCGCCAAGCGTCCCCTTTCAGTTGTGTCAACCGCCACTTAATAGTAAGCAAACAATGGCGTGACAGAGGGGAGGACGGGCGGGATGTGTGAATCACAGAGGTCCACTCAAAGAACTACAATTACAGGTGGGTAACCTGTCGTTCTTCTTCGTGGCCTCTGTGAATCACACCCTGTGTGATTAATAAGCTGTTTTACCCGGAGGCAGGGTGTCATGCCAAGGTAGAGGCTAGAACAGCACGTCCAAATGCCGCATCAGACTTCTGCCAGAGGTTGAGTCTATAATGATGGATAAACGTGGACGGCTGTGCCCAAGTGGCAGAGGTGCAGACGTCCGGAAGAGGTACACCGCCGAGAAAGGCTGTAGAGGCTGTCACTGCCCTGGTGGAGTGAGGGCGAACCGCTCTAGGGGCTGGTTGTCGAGCAAGTTGATAAGTCAAATGAATGGTAGAGGCGACCCATCTGGAGATAGATTGGGAAGTCACCTGACGGCCTTTTGTAGGTAGCTGATGGCTTATGAAGAGATGAGATGACTGTCTAAAAGGTTGGGTACGTTGGAGATAAAAAGCAAGAGCTCTTCTGACATCCAACGTATGGAGTATTCTTTCTTGGTTTGAAGAAGGTGACGGAAAAAATGAAGGAAGGATAATCGGCTGGGAAAGATGAAATTGAGAGACAATTTTGGGGAGGAAGGAAATGTCCATGAATAACTTCACCTTATCAGGGAAAAATTGTAGATAAGGGTAGTCATAGCGTAAAGCTGCCAATTCACTAGCTCGTCGAGCTGAGGTGATGGCTACGAGAAAAGCTGTTTTAAAGGTGAGGAGTCTTAAGTCAGTTGTAGCTAATGGCTCAAAAGGAGCTTTGGTAAGCTGTTTCAAAACAAGAGTTAGTGACCATTGTGGAGAGGGAGGTCGAGTATTGGGGTAGATATGAGAAAGACCTTTCAGAAAACGTTTTGTTATTGGATATTTGAAGAAGTTGGAGGTTGGTATGATATTATTGCCGAAAGGTAGACTCTCAAGGATGAGATGGAGAGGCCCTTGGATTTGAGATGTAGGAGGAAGCGGAGAACAGTGGAAAGTGATGGATTGATGGAGGATGATGAGGAAGACTTGGTAAAGGATTGAAATTTCTTCCATTTGTTCAGGTAGGCTTTCCTTGTGGATGGTTTTTTGGCATGATGAAGAACGTTCATTAACGAGGGAGAATCCTCCACGCTGCCAGGTGCAGAACAGGTAAGTCCGGGTGTAGGACTTGGGAGTTGTTCTGTGTGAGAAGGTGTGGCAGGCGGGGGAGATGGTGGATGTCTGAAGAGAGACTGCGGAGAACTGGGAACCAAGTCTGTCTTGGCCACCAAGGAGCTATAACGATGGCATTGGTTTTGTCTTGTTGTAGACAGACGACAACTTTGTGGAGGAGAGGGAACGGCGGAAAAAGGTAGGTAAGAGTCTTGGGCCAACGGCCGACAAACGCGTCTGCCTGGGAATGTTTCCCTATTCCTGCTCAGGAGCAGTTGGCATTTCCAATTCGCTCGGGAGGCAAAGAGATCGAGAGTCGGTGAGCCCCATTTCCAGCATAGTTGGTGGAATACTGATTGATCTAGTTCCCACTCGTGAGCTTGGGCATCTGTACGGCTGAGTGAGTCTGCTAGGTCGTTGTCTTGACCAGCGATGTGTAAGGCTGTGAGACAGATGTGATGTTGCAGACACCACTCCCAGAGGTCGACCGCTAGGTAGAGGAGGCCTGGGGAGTGGATGCCGCCTTGTTTTAGGTTGTAGTACATCGCCGTGGTGTTGTCGATGGCGATCTGTACCATATTTCCTACAAGAAGGTTTCTGAAAGCCTTGCAGGCCTTTATGACGGCTAGTAGCTCCAACTCGTTTATGTGGAGCAGTTTTTCTCTGTGAGACCATTTGGCGTGGACTGTGAGGGATTTGCAATGAGCCCCCCAGCTGGTGCGACTGGTGTCGGTAGTGACTTGTATTCGCGGGCGAGGTTGTTGGAACGGTCGCCCGATAGAAAGGTTGGTATGGGAATGCCACTATTGAAGTTGTGAGGCCAGTTCTGGAGTGACTCTTAGGAGAGTGTGGGTAGAGTCTGTTAGTGGATCGAATAGGGCCAGAAACCAGGATTGGAGAGATCTCATTTTGAGACGCATATGCTGTACAACTGACGTCATAGAGGCCACGGTGCCTAGAACTCGTTGCACTGTTAAGGCAGGTATCAAGGCATGCGGAGTGAAGATGCGAAGTAAGGTGAAGAGATTTTGTCTCTTTTCTGCAGGGAGGAACGCGCAAGCTCGTGTGGAGTCTATGAGCGTGCCTATGTAATGTATAGTCCTTGTAGGTTTTAATTTTGATTTCTGTTCGTTGATAGTTAGACCGAGATCGTGAAGAAGGGCGAGGGTGAAACGGGTGTCTCGTCGAGCTTTGCGACGGGAGTGTGCTACAAGGAGCCAGTCGTCGATATATGGAAAGACGAGAATGTTTTGAAGTCTCAGGTAGGCGGCTACCGGCGCCATGCACTTGGTGAACACTCTCGGAGCTGTTGCAAGGCCGAATGGGAGTCTTTTGAATTGGTATGCTTGTGATCCAAGTTGGAAACGAAGGAATTTTCTGTGTGCGGGATGTATTGCAATATGAAAGTAAGCATCTCTTAGGTCTATGACCATGAACCAGTCTTTTTTTGAAGTAAGGGAAGAACTGATTCTAGAGTAACCATGCGGAATTCTGTGGTGACAATGTAGTTGTTTAATAATCTTAAATCTAGAATAGGGCGAAGACCCCCGTCTTTCTTGGGGACGGTGAAATAGCGAGAGAAAAACCCGGTGTTGTTTTGATAGACGGATTGTATGGCATCTTTGAGGAGTAAATTCGTTATTTCTTCTTGCAGGGGTTGTGACGGAGGAGTAACGACGTGTGTTGTCGGAGGAAGTTCAAAGAAGTGGATGCGGTAGCCGTTTTTGATGATGGAGAGTACCCAGGAATCTGTGGTGATGGATTCCCATACAGGTAAGTGTTTCCAGAGGGCAGGGTTGGTGGGGTGGGCGGCGATCTCGGTCAGAGGAACGTCAAACATGGTGTTTGGGTTTCCGGTCATTCTGCCTAGTGGCAGGCTGTTGCCGGGTTTTGGCTCTTTGGTTTTTGAAGTATGGATTGTAAGAGGTTTGTCGTGGAGGGTCTCGTTGGAACCTCTAGTACGAGTTATAGGGTCGTTTCCATTGTTTTTGCTGAGGACGTTGCTGGTAGGAAGGGTAAACTCCCCAATGTCTGGCTGCTGAACATTTCTTTTGTACGTTCTCTAGTATATCATCAGTTTCAGCATGAAAAAGACCTGCTCCATCGAAGGGGAGGTCTTCGATATGTGCCCGAGCATCTTCGGTTAAGCCGGCCGTTCTGAGCCAGGAAAAAAGGTGCAGGGCTACTGAAGTGGCCATGGACTTGGCTGTAGCGTCTACGGTGTGGCGGGCGGAAAGCATCTGTTGTTTAGCAATGGAGAGACCTTCTTGTTGGAAGGTTTGAGCTAGTATCTTTTTACCCTCTGGTAGGGATTCAATAAAGGTGGACATGTTGTCCCAGAGGAAGCGTTGGTAAGCTCCCATGGCTCCTTGATAATTAGCGACTCGCATGGTGAAGGCTGCGGAAGAGTAAAGCCAACTACCCATGGAGTCTATTCGTCGGCTGTCTTTATTTGGTGGTATGAGAGATTGTCGGTGTCGAGATCTCAATTGAGAGGCTTCGACAAATATAGAATTTGGAGCTGGTTGTTTTTGGAGGAAAATGGCTCCTGGGTCATGGATTCTATAGAGGTTATCAATCTGCTTAGACATGGTATGGGAGGAAGCTGGTTTTGTCCAGGATCTCTGCGCAGTACTAAGGAGAGATGGCAAGATCGATATGTATACCGGAGTGGTTGTATTTTTAGAGATCGGATCATATAGATGATCGGCTGGTTCTGTCGATGGTCGGTGGATTTACAGATCAAGGGATTTAGGCATGCAAATCATAAGTTGGGCATAGGTCTGGAAATCCTCTGCCGGTGATGGCGGGTCGGTATCTACAATGTCCGACTCTGGAGAGGTAAGTAATACAGATGGAGTCTGCGGCCAAGATCCATGGTCAGAGCCATTGAGGTTGTGTCTGGAGTCGACGGACTGTCGATCGACTTCGGTGTCAAGAGGCTGAGTTTTGTAGTATTGCCGGTTATGAGTCAAAAAAGATGGAGGCGGCATGTCCATGGACATCTGTCGATTTCGAGGATTGTCGACATCGAAAGATGGTGGTTGAGCATCGACGGACCTCGATTGGTAGGGATGGACCTTGGTGTCGAGCTTGGTGTCGTAACGGTGCCGGGGTCGATGACTTGGATTTACCGGAGGACGGGAACTGTGTTGATGTAACGGAATGGAGCGTGTGTCCATGGACCAGGATAGATATCGAGGATCGTCGCTATCAGAGCCTGTGTCTCCGTGATGTCGAAACGGAGATTGCTGATGCGATGGCATAGCAGTAGAATAAACGGACGCTGGCGATGCCAAGCGTGAAGAGTGATTTCCGTCATCTATTGTAGTAGGAAAGTATGGGGAGGCTGGGGCTGCAAAAGCCTCACATGTGGATGAAATCTGCTCGACTGTCCGAGGTTTTTTCGATACCAAGTGGGGAGCAGGTTGAGGTATAGCCACCTCTCGGTGATGTGGCCGCTTCAACACCGATGGTTGCCGAGAGGTAGGCCGACTACTAGATGGTATTATCGAACTGGGTAAAACACCTGGTCGACTAGTCGGTGCAGTTTGTCGAGCAGAGCACTGGTCGGGGCAAATGGCAACCCAATGTGCGTGCTGAGTGTGGGTTTGAACCACACGCGATGAAGCAAGCTGTCGAGATTGTTGATGTCGACGGTTCTGGTTAGGGAGCGGTGGGCGATCCGAGGGCATCGAATATGGAACGGTGTCGAGCCGTTCGGGATGGGAATCCTCGGGCGATGGAATAACCGAAGGATTGCTGGAAGGAATGGAAGGTTGTGGACTGGGAGGAGAGGACGTTAGTCGGTCGACTCTATCATCCCATTCTGGAGACTGAGAACAGGGTTGATGGGCCGGAAGTCTGTCATCATCTGAGGGAGATCTGACCGAAATTGATTCAGAGAGTTGTTGTGGTTGTGGTGGGATGTCTGTAGGCTTAGACTGTTTAGCTCGGTTAGGAAGAACAGGCTCTGGAGCTGGAGCAGCTTCAGTAGGTCTCTGACGTTTAGAAGTTGTTTTAGAAGTCGAGGACTTCGGTATTGAGGGTTTTGATTTGTGTGTCTTCGAGGTCTTAGACGATGCAGATGGAGAATCGGAATGAGCTGGTGTAGCCGATGGACGTTGTTTCGATGATTCAGTAACGGCTTTTTCCATTCCTTTGGTTTGGGAAGTGGCCCTACAGGGAGGTTGGGTCATTTGAACTGGTTGTAAGGATTGTTCCCAAAGTCAGAGTATTAGCCTTGAGAGGCGAGATCGAAGAACTCCGCGCTTAAAATTTTTGCAATGGGTACAGGAGGAAGTTTGATGTTGTTCTCCCAAACAGAAAAGGCACTTAGCGTGTCCATCGGAAAGTGGGATCTTATTATCACAGACAACGCAGTGCTTAAATGGGCCCAAAGGGGCCATGAACAGGAGAAATTAATTGAGGAGAAAAACCGATGATTGAGGGGGGGGGGGTGTTGCGGCCGGAGGCAGAGCGAGGGGAAAGGAAAAATCTCTGATGAGTTTGATCTAATAGTTTAAAAGAAAAAAGATTGATAACAGGAAGGAATCAAGAATAAGCTCTCTTTCACTCACAGAAGCAGAATTATGAGGCTCTCAATGCGGCGGTTGAAAGAAACTGAAAGGGGACATTTGGTGCCAATGTGTTTATTGCTACTGCAGAAGCTCTAGAATCTTCCGGTGAGGCTCCGCGCAGGCGCGAATCACCCAGGGTGTGATTCACAGAGGCCACGAAGAAGAACTAGCTCTCCCCAAGGCTGATGAAAACTTCCTTTGATATAGATGGTCCTGTTTTATGTACATAGGGATCCATACTCAGACTCTACAGGAGTCCGAGGACTCTACAGCAGTGCTCCCCAACCTTGGGCCTCCAGATGTTCTTGGACTACAACTCCCAGAAGCCTTCACCACCACATCTGCTGGCCAGGATTTCTGGGAGTTTAAGTCCAAGAACATCTGGAGGCCCAAGGTTGAGGACCACTGCTCTACAGGACTCTAAATATTAGAAGGATTTAAAAAATCTATAATGCTATGAATTCCAGATTCTCAGTGCTGATGATTCCTCCTTGTTTTTTCCCCAAAGGAACACTCGGAAAAATCAGACATTATGGTTTAACATAATATTTTAACAGGAAATAACTTTTATTATAGTGTCATCTAATATTACCAGGTTTGCTCCTGAGTATTTGTTCTTATTTCTAAAGCTGCATCTTGCTATAGGATAGTTTTAACTGCAAAGAGTGGTGAAAATATAAGCAAATAGTTCTCTTCAAGCTCCAAATTATCTCTGTGTGAAGTATTCATAGAACCATTTTAACATATCTACAAGTTAGGAAACCAAATTAATGCTGTAGAGTGGCACTGCTCAACTTAATCCTTTTAGTACAGACTCTGGTGTCAGTTTCATTGATCACAAACAGTTGCCAGTATCTAATACAATACCTTCCCTATATAAAGGATTTTGTTCGACTTTGCAACAAAGCACATTTAAAACAAGATGAATGATTTTTCATACCAATTTATAATCTTCCAGTTCTTTTGGGTCAAGCCCATCAGGATTCCAGATTGCACCATCCTTTTCTCCAATTGCAACACATTTTGCACCATAGCGATGAAGGTACCTCATAGAATGCAAACCTACATTGCCAAATCCCTGTTAAAAGAGGAACACTTATTTTTGCATAGCTCAAGATTATTCTACAAATAAACTGGATATATGATGACCTTTGTTGCTCACAAGACAAAGTGTATACAATATGTATTATAGGTTTCCCAGAACTGGTGCCCTCCTGATACACTGAACTACAACTCTCACTATGGGGAGACAGCAGAACCCTTAGAAACATTGTTAATCAAGGTAGACTCGCTGCCCCAAGCTTGGCAGCCTCTAGATGAGATGTGCTGCACTTCAACTTTCCATATAGTAGGGGAAGAAAGGAATTGTAGTTGTACATATCTGGAAGGCATAAGGTTGGGAAATGCTAACATGGTATCATTTGCCATATTAGATTAGCCATCCTTCAGTCTCGAGAGACTATGGTAACGTGCTCTGTATGGAGGACTTGGAACAGCGTCTAGTGTGGCTGAGAAGGCCAATTCGAGAGTCACAATCCCTTCCACACTGAAGACAAATACAATCTGTCCCCTGTCCAGCTCCGATTTTGCCATATTAGTGGCATAAAAATCTCATGTGATACAACATTCATTTGTTGGAGAGAATATTGCAAGGTTTCTTATATATGGTTTTCACATAAGTTATTAAAAAAGGCATTTCATTTTCTTTATATTCCAATTCTCTGGGTGTTCAACTCATATAGGTGGAGAAAGGGAGGCTAGATGTTATAACATTTTGGTCCCCGGTCTTAAATGTTTGCAGCAAAATATCTGCTTACTATGCAAGTAAAATGCCATACTGAAATCTCTTACATCTTATTTTGAGGAATTAAAGCTTTTTCAACAAATCATCAAAACAGTTAGTTCAGAAGAAAAGGATACAAAATCTAACTTGTTTGAGAGCAAAAGGAACCTATTTGTCCTAATTATTCTTCTGCCCTAAAAAAACAACAAAAACAGTTGCTATTTTTAAATTTGGTTGGACACAGGCCCATTCCCTTTCAGTTCTGCCACCACTACCATTCTAGCCAATAGCAGAGTTATCATCCTTCTGTTTTCACTCATGTCAGCATTCTTTCTCACAGTTCCTGCCAAATAACTTTTAGGCAGGCCCTCATTAATTTTAGTAGCAGTAACCATCAATAATAACAGCTTCTAATTTTGACACCACAGTTTCAAATAAACCATGGCAGCAACCATTCAAATTCTGGGATCGGTTTTTTAGCTTAAGTTACTGTGAAAGATTCAACACTCCTTAGATCAAACAATGAAGTGTAATTGGCACAATGGAGAAAAGAGGTTCACTAGTTACCCTGCACATGGACAGTCTCATAGTAAATGGCCTATTTGTACACAAAGGCCAAAACCATGTTTTTCCAATGTTCACTTTTGGTACTCCTCAAAACTAGTGTATAAATTCAGTATAAACATGGCCTATTATTTATAAAGCAGTTAAACTTTTTAAAGTACTGTTCAAAGATTACAGAACCAGACCGTCTGATACAAAGCAAAAAGAAGAAAGTATAGGGAGGAAAATGTATAGGTGTCTGTATCAAGGTATTATTCAAAGAACATACAATCAGGTGAGTATGATGGCTCAGCTGTCGCAATCAACATATCATTGTGTTTGTTAAGTGTTACTATCTAAACAGTGCCAGGATAAGCAACTGTAATCCTCTAGATATTTTTGCTTAAAACTCCTAGCAGTCTTGGCTGTGACAGCCTGTGTAGAGGAAATTCTCAAATTAAGGGTCCAAAAACATCAGGAATATCCCATTACACGATTGTGGAAGTGCTCATGTACCAATATTTAGCAAGCTTAATTGTTCTTGCAATATCTATGAGAGCCATATTACAACAAGCTATACTATAAGTATGATCACTGCATTTCTACAGATCACTACAGAGAACAATATTCCTCTAGGCATTAGCCAGCTAATGTAACATCTCATATAATCCTGTTAGCGTATCAGGAAGCCCCCAAGCATGCCTGATCAGTACTTTATGGTTGAAAAGTAAGGGCAAGCCACAACCATACACTACAGAGTTAAAGCTACCTTTCCATTGTAATTATTATTTTAAACATAGTACCTGGATAGCAAATGTCTTGTCTCCAAATCCTGGAGTCATTCCCAAAAGGCTCATATATGATGCTTCATTAATGAAGTTCTCAATTCCATGGAAGACACCACGTCCTGTAGCAGAGACACGGCCATGTATACCGCCTTGGCTGATAGGCTTTCCCGTGACACAGGCATGGGCATTAATATCCTGCAACACAACCAGAACAGAGTTTGGTTTATCTAGAGAAGCACCTGTCAAAAATGTGAATTTTAATTGAGTGACTTTTCCTGATGGGCTGGATCCAAGATCCGTCTTCCTAGAACTAAAGGGCTCCACTGAAAAAAGTGCTGTTGTCCCATGTTCAGGGATCCCCTTTTCCTCCCACCCATTTGTTTGCTTCCCCAAAACCTCTGTGTAGCATTTTCAGGAGGCTGGCTAGGCTTCACGGAGGAAAAGAATGCAGGGAAGTTCACTTGTGTCTTCCTAGATCTGGAGCCAACTATGTGAGTATTAGTTTCACAGGTATTAAGACATCTATCTTCCGACTGCCCAAACTAGTTCAATTTATCACAGTACATTGCAACTATTAATTTACAGCACAGAATACCACATGGACCTACTTGTTAAACTGCAAGTTATAAAGTAAGATAAAGATATATAGTCATATAAATTTCAATTAGGAGACATACTGCATTAACTTAACACCTCTTTAATGTATTTTAGATCAGTTTTTAAATTAGACTATATATCAGTGTGCATTCTCACTCAAGGTGGATAATCATTTTACAATATGATTTTCCCGATGAAGAAACCATCCAAGAGTGGTTTCTCAGAGTATGTACACTGATGTGTTGCATGGTCCATAAGTGCAGTTGGTTCCCAATATTTTTATTATATTTATACTCTGCTTTTCTGCTAAGAAAAGAGTGCTCAAGGTAGCTTACAAATTTCTTAAATAAAAATAGATGAAACCATATTCAGCTAAAAAATAATAAAATCATGAAAACCAACCCCATGGTAAAACTATTAAAATCAAATAAATACTTTATGTCAGCTGTTTCCCCTGCAAACATTAAATCCTAATATATTCATAAAAGCAGATATGTTTACATTATAACCTCATGTCAGAAGTATTTTTGTACAAGGAACTAATGAGCATACTTAGCGTATAAGAAATAGTAACAGCCTCTGGCTCAGATGGCTTCAAAAAGTGATCACAAACTTTGAATTACTGGTATCTGATATTCTGTAGAGAATACAGTCCTTACTTTCATGTCCTATCCGTAAGTAATCAGAATAATTTAACTGCTGGAAACAAAACACTGGACTATAGTGGTACTGATGTAATTCAGCAAGGCAATTTTTACGCTACCTGAGCTGCTTGGTTGCCATTTCTGTTATTTCAGCTGCATCACTCACTTCTGCAATCCCAAAGTGATCCAGTATCATATGAGATTTGAAAGCCATGAGGATTGTAATGAGTTGCTCCCTCATACTGCATCACTTCTTCTCAAAGGAAAATGGGAGCTGCACTAGATATACCTTATGTAGCTCAAAATCAAAATGAACCAAATTGTTCACTTAACAATTCAATGCATTTTAAATAATGGTCACTATCTTATGACCAAGACATGGAGCAGAAGGGCAAGAATATAAGAATCCCTTTCTCACAGATTCCCGATCACACACCCATCCTCACACTGCCTGAGAGTTCAGTCATGCAACTGCTCATACACAACAGAAAGCTTGTAGAAGCATGGGAATGAGTACACAATTGTCCCTCTACTTTGTGTTCAGGCAACAGGATACTGGCCAGTGCATTAGCTTAGATCTGCTAATTTCTCTAAGTTCTAAATAAGCTTAGAGAAGAAATTAAGAGCCTCTTATTAACTCTGCTTAATATATTATCCGCTTTGGATAAACTATAAGCTTTGCAATAATACATGAAAAGATCTGGAGACTCTATAGGCAGTTCACAGTTAAACTGTTTAATCAGTTTTAAAATTATCTGGCAACAAGAATATGAAACTAATACAATTATTTGGAAAAAATCAGTACAACTTTCTACGTATCTGTGGCAGTATACCAGCCCACAAACAACAGAGTAGGTACATGTCTTCTACCCCTACTTAATTTCACCTCTTTCAGTTTCTCCTTACCTCTCTGAAACAACAGAACTGTGTTTCACTGCTTGCCACCCAGAGTAAATTTTAAAAAAGTTCAAGCTAATTTTACATCTTGAACACATCTGCATCCTTTACTCAAAGGGCATACCATACATTCCCAGAAAGATGGAACTGCGGCTCAGATCATCAGCCTTGTCTAAAGCTCCCCACCCACCTTTACAACACATTTACTTTGCCTTTGTGACCACAGCACACTTGACAGATTTGAACTTCTCATCAGTAAATATCTGGCTTTCCTTTTATTTTACAGTTGCTCACCAAATTTAATTTACTTTTTATAAGGTAAAGGTAAAGGTTCCCCTTGACATTTAGTCCAGTCGTGTCCGACTCTAGGGCGCGGTGCTCATCCCCGTTTCCAAGCTATAGAGCCAGCATTTGTCCGAAGACAGTTTCCGTGGTCACGTGGCCAGCGCGACTAGACATGGAATGCCTAAAAATACTAAATGCCATGCCTGATCCTTGAAAGCATTATAGGTGAAAACAAAATAAAAGTAAAAAGTAAAAAAAGACAAAAACATGGTGGCACCTTAAAGACTAACTTTTATATTTTTTGGATGTGAGCTTTTGTGGACAAGTCCACTTCATCAGACCATCACCCATTATCCTTGGAAGAACATCTGACTCAAATCATTGAACTATTTGCTTTGGCTGATGATTTATACACTACCTGCATTACATAGGTCAAGTATTTGTGTTTTTTTCATCACATTTCATTCTTGAACAACAAGTATTATCTCACTATGACAAGGCCCAATCCAAAAGTGTTTGGTCTTCAACTATGCTTGGCCTGTAGGGGCTCAGGACTGTCAAGCACATCACCTCATAATGATAATGACATTCATGCAACACTACAGAACTCAAATTTGTCATCTTAAACACAGAAGGGCTATATTATACAAATACTTCAAAAACACAGATAATTCATATGCAAAAGAATGCACACTATATTTACAAATCTATCAGGCTGCCTTGGAACCAGAAAGCTCACAATAATTCTAAAGGATGTACTGCATTGAAACAATGACTATTGACATAATATTTGGTGAATGTTTTAGAACTTGATTATCTGTTATGAATTCTAAAGAAACCTGAACCAAGAACAAAGACGGTCATCAGACGCTCATGTAAAAATACCTTTGGAAAAGCATATCTTACAGTGATGCAATGAGTTGCAAAATAAAGAGGAAGAAAAAGGGTAGAGAAGCAGTGACTTGCCTACTGGAATACTAAAGAGTTTGCTACACTAGAACTTACTTTTTGCTGCAACATGTTTGTAGGGCAAGAACGTTTCAAAATCTTAACACAATTATTGTCTTGTACTTTCATATACAAGCTTAATTAAGACTTCATTGCTTTGCAAGCCAAATTTGCTTTTGCAAAAAAAGAAAAGAAAAGAAAAAAAAGAAAAAATCCACAACCAAAACATATATATATAAATTTAAAAAATGCAAAGTCCCTGTGAGGAAGTTGTTCAGGAAAGTGTTTCCATAGCTACCCTGAATAAGTAAAATACTAACTTGGAGCAAGTGAGCCAAAGAAGCTGTGTAATTATTCAATAGCTTTCTCATGCATGAATAATGAAAAGCTCTCAAAAGGCAAGCTTGGTGAACCCTGAAAACAGAGTGTTCACTATTTCAGTAAATCCCGACAGAGAGTCTGAACTTACTTTGCCAAGAAGCACAGTCTTGCATTGTCTCACGACCTCTTAGTTAAAGATGAAGTATTAAATAGAAATTGGCAATAAGAATGAGGCTTGTACAGCATCTCATAAACACAATTACATTTTCTATTAAAAGGAACAGGTTTAACTCAAATTACGCCACAATGAACTACATATATGAATGGCTTTACACAGAATATGATCATTGATCCCCCTAACCTAGTGTGTATGTATAGACTGCAATATGTATATAGACTGCAACTAGTAGCTGTTAGCCAAGACCTCTTTTCCAAGGTGTGCCAGAGCGATATCTCTGGAGCACTAATGTAATTTCAACTACAAAGATGTTTTATCTGTAATGTATAATTGGGCCTTTACAGTCATGTTAAAACACAAGCATGTTGGCTGATTTTGCCTAGTACAGCTCTTCACTCAGAACTTACATAGTGTCCTATGGTATTGGCATAGGTGTCTGCAATCCAGGACATCTCCCTCTCACCTGTGCTCATGTCAGGAGCAGGCACATCAACACCTGGTCCTGTTGGCAAGAATAAACTGTTTACATAATTTGAGCACTAGCATTGATTATTCTGATTTACAGCTGCTGAAGAAAAATCACAAAAAATATAGTGATCTGCAACAATCCTTAAACCTTTTAAAGCTATTGCAAACTAATGTAATACACAGCTTTGGGCATAGATGGCCAGCTTCCTGCTCAGATATGAAGCTGACTGACTGAATAGCTAATTAACACTGTAAGTTCTTGCTGAGATTGGACACCTGTCTTTGGGTTGTACTACATATTACAGAAGAGATTCTAAAAAAAGATCTGCCCTTGTACACAATTATCCACTACATATAACATATCAGACAGAAAGGCAAGGGTGAACCCCTCTCCCTCATCATAGTTGTCTGTGTGGAGAGAAATTACTGAACAAAGAGATAAAGGGGTTAACACCATGACCTCAAGTTACTCAAGGCATGCCAATCAACTGCTGCAATTTTTATGGAGAAGCAAAAAAGGAGATTAATCTGATTAGCTTTCATTACATCACATACCAATGAACCCCTTCTTTGCTAGTTCTATGGTAAACCGTCTTGTGATTTTTTCCAATTCATTATCCTATAACAAAAAAGACATTTAGATCCAGGTCACAATCTAAAGAAACACTGTATCATAAGTTATGATTCTAGAGAGAAAAACATACATAATACTTCTGCCTTTCATTCTCATTTCTTATCTAGCCTTAGTCACACTGCCATGACTCAGCTTAGGCCAAAATACTATTCCCACAGTTATTCTGTGATGCAGGTGCATTTTGGAAGCGCAGTGCAGCTCCAGGGATCAGTCTTTCCACCTTTTCTGCCTCCACAGTTGTCACACTTTCAAAAGCCTGAAGGTGGGGAAGGGAAAATGAGATTGCCCTTGACATTACAACATGTTTGAGCAACAGAACAAGGCCAGGAAAACACCACACCCACTCAGGCAGAGGAGATTCTTGTGAAGTTTAGTGTACAGTCTTCTCCAAAAGCACATAAAAATGTATGGAATAAATAACATTTCATTTTGCATTCCTCTACATACACCCACATATGTGTATATAAACATTTGCCAAGCAAGACTATCCCCTATGTATCTGATGAAGTTGACTGACGTCTACAAAAATCTATCCCAAATAAAACTGCTTAAAGATACTGCAGCATTGTTTTTGTTTTTCATAAGAACTTCAGAAAAACTTACATCTCCAAAAACCTCACACTGAATACATTGTTGTTGTTTAATCCCTCTGTATCAAGAATGTATACAATATAACTCTGCCAAAACATCATTACTGATCATCTATAGGAGAAAATAAAGGCAGGTTTCTATGGATTGTAGACTTACTGTATAGTTCCTAGGATTGATCTTAACACCAGCCTTTGCACCACCAAATGGCACATCTGAAAACAAATTTTCATTGCTATGTTAAAGAACCACAGACAAAAATGCAGAATAAGAGTACTAGTGAACAAAAATATAACTAGCCACTACATTCAACTCTGGGAGATACCTGCAATGATGGTTAGTCAAAAAAGTTAAGACAAAAAATCCAGAAAGTGAAAACTGAAGTTGAGTCAGAGCCAGTCTATGCAGTGGCTTAGACTGATACTGCAAGGACCTGAGATCAACTCTTAATTTCTTTCAAGCAGGCATATGCTTTAGTAGAGTCTACTATATTTTTAGATGCAACTTGTGTATGTAGTCCACTTTCTTCATGATTTTGTTGATTTTAGAATATGTTAAGTTGTTTTGTTAGGTCTGAAACTCACTGGAACTTGCAATCAACTTTTGTTAACCTACAACTGTACACTGATCTGTCACTGTTCCAAATATGTTTTTGGTAATAAGGAAGCTGTCCCAGCACCCGAAGCATGAAGTTCCCCCTAGTGACAGCAAAAGGCATGGAATTTGATATGAATAAATAAGCTGATTCACCAAAAGACAGTAAAAACCTTCTGCACTAAAGCCTAACATTGCTATGACATAACGTAGGAGTTATAACAACCGAATGGGCCACAGCAACTGAATGGGCCACAGCAATAATTAATGGGTCTTTCCTGGAGGGCAAGGTTCCTCTTGCCCTCAGGGAGACACTCATTAGGCCCATTAGGAAGAAACCAAACTTGGCAGCGGACGATATTGGCAACTACAGGCCCGTCGCCAATGTTTCTTTCATTAGCAAAGTGGTGGAGAGGGTGGTGGCCGATCAGCTTCAGGTTCATTTGGATGAAACAAATGCCCTGGATCCGTTCCAGTCGGGATTCAGACCTCGTCATGGTACAGAAACGGCATTGGTCGCCCTGTTGGATGACCTACTGAGGGAGGCCGACAGGGGGAAAACGTCTCTGTTGGTCCTCCTCGATATCTCAGCTGCCTTTGATACCGTCGACCACGGTATCCTCCTGAGGAGGCTCTCCGAGTTGGGAATTGGTGGCCTGGCGCTTGCCTGGCTCCGATCCTTCTTGGAGGACCGTCCTCAGAGAGTACAGCTTGGGGAGAGGGTTTCGGCCCCGTCGAGCCTCAATTGTGGGGTTCCGCAGGGCTCGATTATCTCCCCAATGCTGTTTAATATCTATATGAGGCCGCTGGGAGGGGTCATCAGGGGGTGTGGAGCATCGTGCCATCAGTATGCTGATGACACCCAGCTCTACATCTCCTTTTCTCCAACCACAGTGGATGCCGTTCTGTCCCTTCAGCGCTGTTTGGAGACTGTACTGGAATGGAGGAGAATGGGCTGAGGCTGAACCCGGACAAGACGGAGGTCCTGAGGGTGGGTGGCCCCACCATCAGCGGTTGGGGAAACTCCCTCTCATTTGGGGGGGTGACTCCGCGAAGACTGAGGTTCGCAGCCTGGGGATCCATCTGGATCCGGCGCTCACCATGGAAACTCAGGTGGCGTCAGTGGTCCGCTCCGCCTATTTCCATCTTTGGTGGATTGCCCAGCTGCGTCACTATCTTGATGTTGGGGTGCTCACCACTTTGGTCCATGCGCTTGTAATCTCGAGATTAGACCACTGTAATGCACTCTACGTGGGGCTACCTTTGAGATTGATGCGGAAGCTTCAGATGGTGCAGAGTGCGGCGGCCAGACTTCTTAGTGGGGTGAGAAAACATCATCATATCTCTCCCACTCTGGCCACTTTGCATTGGCTGCCCATTCGTTTCCGCGTCGATTTCAAAGTTTTAATGATTACGTATAAAGCCTTAAACGGTTTAGGGCCTCGATATCTGGCGGAATGCCTCCTCCCACCTAAATCTATCCATTTCACTCGATCTAGTCAGGAGGTGCGACTGAGGAGCCTAACGCCGAGGGAGGCCCGGAGGGAAAAAACAAGAAACTGGGCCTTCTCAGCAGTGGCTCCTCGTCTTTGGAATAACCTCCCTACAAAGATCCGTATGGCCCCCTCGCTGGGTATTTTTAAAAGTCAATTGAAAACCTGGCTGTTTAGGCAGGCCTTCCCTCCAGGCACTATTTGATTTATTTTTTCTCTTTCTTTTCCATCTTGAATGATTGTTTATTGTTGTTGTAAATCACTGTTACTTTTAAATTGTTTTATTTACTTGCTGTCAGCCGCCCAGAGTAGTCTATGACTCATATAAGTATAATAAATAAATAAAAATTTCAGAAATTTATGCTGCTGCTTCTATGAGCAAGAAAGCCAACTTAAGCTTTATTTTCTCATTCATTAAATCCAAATCTTTAAAATTTTTCTCATTAGTAAGGATTCCTTTGTTCTCACAAATCTCATCCACTTCTATCACAGTCTACTGACTAAGTGCCAAATTTAAATTTGTTTTCTACATTGAACAGCACTGTACTAAAAAGAACAAATGAAACAGAACTGAAAGTAATAAATGATGTATATAATATATACCAATCTAAATGATGAATGAGGGACATGTAGCCCTCTGGATCATGCAGGGCTGCAACTCCTCACCATTGTTTATGCTGGCTAGGACTAACGGGAGTTACAGCCCCAGAATATCGAGCAACCCACATATTTTTTTTACCTCTGCTTCAGACCACTGGAAACCCACTTGGAATTTTTTGAAATTTAGATTTGCAGATTAGTTTAAGAATAAAGCTTAAAACTCTTATTTAATATTAGCAAAGAACAGAACAACTCTGTATCTTTACAAGTATTACTTACCAACCACTGCACATTTGTATGTCATTAGAGAAGCCAGAGCTTTCACTTCATCAACACTCACTTCTGTACTATAACGGATGCCTGTGATGAGAAACACAAATAAACTTAGTCAATAACACATAGTAAGACACTCTCTAAAACCTACGCTTCCATATGCCAAGTAGAAATAAGCTACAAGATTTAGAACAATCTTGCTAATTTATACACAAAGTATCATTGAAGAAATACTTTAGGGAAAGCTCTACACTAGGAATTTTTCTATTTTCTTCTTTAGAATCAGTCAACGGAGACTCCACATCTGTAAGGAACATAGTTCTCCAAAATTCAATGCCCCTCCTTTATCATAAAGAATGAATGCATATGGTAAAAAAAAAAAAAAACCCACACACACCCCAAAACCTGAGTAGTTGTGCCACCACACACAACCACAGTTCTAGCTTTTTAAAAAAAATGTTTCAGACACAGCAACTGGCATATTTCAGTTCGTGATTTCATGGTCACAGCCAAATGTGGAAAGCAATGACACATAATGGTTTTTCATGCTTATCTGCAACTTCTGAAGCCACAATGACTGATCTGTACTTCAAAGTGGTTGTGGACAAAGAATTCTCTCCTCCACCTGCAGACTTGATAAACTTAATTAGACCGAAAATCTTGCGTATGTTTTTTTTGGGGGGGATGTTTTTGAAAGCAACAGATAACAAGAAAGACATATGAATTGATATTGGATACTAAGGATGTCCAGAAAATAACAATACAATAATTAGGTGGTGTCATTTTATCAAAATAAAGCCTCTGAATTTCAACTATTTTTGGAAGTATTTCCAGAGCACCCAAACTTACAAAAGCAGCTCCTCATTTAAAACCATTTTAATAGTCACATACCTGGAATGTACAAAAGCAAATTGCAATGTATATTTTAGCTGCTATCCATGTTTCTTCATTTCAGTCTTTTATAAGTACAAATGCTCACGGATGCTAACTATATGCCAATTTATTTATCATAATCAACAGCAAAGCCAGACAGCAAGCTTGTTTGTTTGTTTATGTTATTTATATACCACCTTTCTCCCCATAAGGGACCCAAACAACTGTCATGACGACACTGTCTTATATTACAAATTTACCAAGTTGGATCCAGAAGACAACTTTTATTTAAGTCCCATTCCGCTATACTAAAAATACCACCAACATATATATGAAGGCAGAAATTGACAGAAGTAATGCAAGTCCCTGCTAACCGTGGATTTCAGTTAAGAACACAAAGTTTACCCACAGTAAAGTTACTTACCTTTACTCATCCCTGCCACAGACTGAACATTTGTAATAAAACTCTTAGGTTTTCAGTTACTAGCTAAAATGTTCTTGCTTAGCTACACTTGCATAAGTCAACGTTGCATAAGCAGTTGACAAAATTATGACAGGGTGCAAGTAATACCCAGAAAGCACATCCTTAGGTGTATCACACAACAGATCCAACATAAAATGTGCAATCTATTGTGTGACCACAGTGTGTCCCTCATAATCAATTGTGCAGTTGCACTCAGGAATCATACAACCATGAAATCAAATGCACAATGCTGGCTGCCTGCGTGCAAGGCCTGGAACACTTCCGCAGGTGTAACTTTCTGTTACATCACCATGAACAAGATTTCAGCCATAATCTCTTTGCCAATTTGACTAGAGCCAAGGATGATGAGCCAAACAACTATGGAACTGTGAGCTCAAGGGGCTTTGACCGGCATATGCACCTTGTATTAACCAAATTAGGTCTTCAAGTCCCAAATAAAAGTTGGTATAATTATTACCAGATGCTTGGAGCCAGCAACAAATACTTAGATTCTGTTCTTCATACAGCTTTCCAAAAACCCTCAGTTTTCCTCTCATTTGCCTTGCACTAATTGGTTGGTATAAAAATTTAATCAATAATCAAGTGACCTTTCAGCACTGCTGGAGTCTAATGAGATAGCTATGTAAGATTTGTTAACTACCTCCCTTTTGGTTTAGGGCAGTGGTTCCCAATCTTTTTAAAGTTGCAACCCCTTTTATAACAGCCAATTAACTTGTGACACCCATAATCACATTTGCATTAAAAGGGCATTTTTAATGAGGTAATATCATCCTTTCTCAGAAAGTAGAGGCTTCTGTCTCCCCCGATGGGTCTGTTTCTCATACATATACATACGTAACTTTAATATATTACTCTGAAAGATCGAGGAAGAAACGTTTTAACAAGAGATACAACACATAAGATGACCCTCAACTCCCCAGAAAACACTTTGCAACCTCCTTGGGAATCACAACCCTTGGGCTGGGAAACACTGTTTTTTGGGGGGAGGCAACTGTAATTACTCAAAGCCAGGAGTTGCAGACAATTTATAAGCTGTGATCTGCAAAGGACTCATTTCAACCACTCTTTAGACCATGTGCAAATAGGTTCACTGCTTTGCAAAGTACGGTATGCAACTACATGAGTGCAATTGCATCCATATAACAATTGGTTACTTCTCTACATTTATTAGTCCCAATTCAACAGTGTAGCTCAACAACAATACAGATGCAATGAGGATCATGTTTGCTTTGACAATTGTAATTTGGTTTGACCAAAACCATGGTGGGATAATCTACTCGTGCTACTGGCATGCTAACTTCACAAACCTTTTTTCAAATCTTTGCAAAGTTATCATCTGTAACCACTGTAGCATATTGGTTACAGTGTCAGATTGCAGCTGGGAGACCCACATTTGAACTCATAGTCAAGTCATGAAGACCACTTACTGGGTGACAGTGGGCCAATTAACATATATTACTATGACCTACCTCACAGGGCTGTGCGCATAAAATGAGGAATGGAAAGAGAATTATGCCTGCCATCTACTTTGAAAGTCCCAACCTTGAAAGAAAGTGAGCTATAAGTATACTACAATACATTCATTTATATGCACATTATAAAAAGATTTCAAATCAGGAAATTCAACATCTAAGTTTATCAAAGTAAAGCATAATATCAAAATCTGATTTGTCACTCTGGTATATCAACAAGATTAAAGTAAAAGCCTTGACAGGCTGCTTGCATCATTTGCAGATGTTCTAAGAATTATACAACAGGAGGAGGTTGGTTCTGTTACTGATATTTCATTACAACTTTATGTTTTCAACCAAGCATCCTAACAAACATTTCCACCCTTTAATGAGAAACCAGAAGTCATGTAGCACCTATGTAGACCACAATTTAACAAAACTGAGGCCAACAGCTCTACTGGAAAAGCAATTGTATTATATATTAAGGTACTATATCCTTTTCTGTTGTGCATAGTACTGATAAGATTTTCTGTCTTAATACTGTTAGACTAGAAAATACAGCATTTCTCAACTACAGAAATCTTAAACTATACATGACTCATCATGAGACAAAATACTTTCCACGACAACCAGCAAAGAATCTTGTTTGTTAAGTTGAGGATTTTTCTTCCCCGACACACCCAAAAACTATAATATAGTAAGACATCATGTTTATTAACAATTGATTCACTTCAACAGAAAGCTTAGCCACCTTCTACAAAAAAAAGATGCAAGGCTAAACCAAATTACTTTTTTTGGAACACAATTCCCAGAATCCCCCAGCCAGCAGCAAAATAACTTAAAAGTTCAGATAGGTTGGTCAGAGGATTCTAATAGCTCAAAATGTAACTTTTGTAAGCTATGGTTAGAAACAGATTGTTTTATTTAACATTCCTGTATTGACATCCATGAGATGTGCTGCTCTCAAAGTTCAGTTGTTAAATGGCAGTAATGTAAACAAACAAGTTTGCTAGTTACCACATCAACACCATAAAGCAAATATCTTCTCTACTAATTCTACCAAACCAAATATACAAAGAAGGTAGCTACATGTTCAAACATTGACAAGTTTTTTAATCTCCTAATTTTAATTGTGTGAGGTCTTCACCTATTTTCTCTAACCTCTGCTAATTTAAGTTTCTCAGCCAACTACAACGTATACAATAAATTTTGAAACTTAGCAGTAGTGGGTTACTGAATGCAAATTGTTCTCAGCTCTCTTTTCTAGAAGGCTGAACTATGCAGAGGAAAATGTAGTTTATTATCACGATTTGTTTTGAAGGTGGTGAGTAGGAAGTTTCTATTTAAGCACTTTCAGTGATCCTCCAAATAAAGGAACTCTGGTTAATTAAAGACTACCTGGATTAATTATAGTAAAGGCAAAGGTTCCCCTTGACAAATTGTCCAGTCGTGTCCGACTCTAGAGGGTGGTTCTCATCCCGGTTTCCAAGCCGTAGAGCCAGCGTTTGTCCGTAGACAGTTTCCGTGGTCATGTGGCCAGCGCGACTAGACACAGAACACCATTACCTTCCCACCGAGGTGGTACCTATTTATCTACTCGCATTTTTACATGCTTTCGAACTGCTAAGTTGGCTTAATTATAGCTTGCAGCAAAAGGTGAAGAGGCTGAAAATACAGGGAGGAAGCCTCTGTGTATTTTCTCTCAATAAACAAAGGCAAGATAAATTATCTATCTCAGTATTGTACTCTGACAATGTGTCTAGAACTCTCTGCTTGAGAATTCTGAGTAACTCACTGAACTACCACAGGATGACATCATGGCAATTAATGTGGAATCAAACTGTAAGGGTACAGTGTAACTATACTTTGATTAGCGGCTTTCAGAGATCTCAAGAAGAAACTTTTTCTCCCCTTCTAGCTCTTAACTGGAGACATCATGTTCTGAACTCCAACCTTTTGGGAAGGAAGTACTCTGCCACCGATTTATAGTTTATCCTCTAAGTATTCTTACCCATGAATGTATGAATATATGAAGCTGTCATGTACAAATTGTAGCTGACTCTCCAGAACCTCAGGTAAAGATCTTTCCCAGTCATGCTTGTGCTCAGGAAACAAATACCACTCTGAACGTAACTGCACACTTTTCCTACCACTGACATTATACGCCAAAGCTACAGCACTATATGAGAAGCACATGACTCAGTAGCCTTGGACATCAATATACTCAAGTTAAAACCATATCAATGGGCACTAACTGTTACCCAGCATGACAGCATTCATATTGTAAATAAGATTTAACTGTTGAAATTACTGCTACTGTGCACAAGTAGAGAAACTACTTCTGCACAGTAGCAGGATTTCAACATTCATTATGTTTCAGTGAATAACTAAATTCAGAGATAAGCAGCAATTCAAAAGATATTGTGTTGCCAATTTAGGGAATTAGAAAGAAACATTTGTTTATACTCTGCTCTAAGAAAGAGCACTTGCTATTAAGAAGCTAAAACAATTAAACTTAAAAGATAAATGTGGTTGCAAATTGCAAGACTGAAGTATAGAATATTATAACAAGCAAGATGCTCTGTTTGAACTAAGTCTCCAGACAACTATGAACTCTCATTAACAATGGAAATATTTCTGGTTTGCACATTTCTATGGCATCAACAGTTATATTCAGATCCTGTATCTTCCTCTGACTTTTTCTAAGAGAAGTACAGACAGCTTCCATCAGTCACTCTACGCTGCTCACTCCTACTTCCTGTGCCCTCTTTGGATACATTTAGTTCTTTAGGCAGCTGTCCACATGACGAATAAGAACAGCTGTGGTTTCCAGTTAAGTGCTGCCTCTAAGCACGCAACATACAAAGTAGGATCTTGGAGAAGCATATTCATTTGTTTTAAAGATTGTTCATATAGTATCTTGCATTTCAGGTGTCACATCAAACCAATTCCTTCTTTTACCTGTTGCCCTGTAAAGGATTTGCAATTTCCTTGTTCTACCTTACAGTCATTTAATTATTTAAGAGGAAGTATAATTTCTAGGAATTGCAAAGCAAAAGAATAAAGCCGAACTCTTAAACAGATTCATTACAGAAAGCCAAGGGGAGGGGTTTTTAGTTCTGTTAGATTCTTGCAGCAAAAACAACAAGGTGTCTTATGGAAGCTTAAAGACTAAAAGGTTTTATTTAGCATAACTGAGCTCAGTTGGACTTACGAGTAAATGTATTCAATTCAATCTTGCACTGTTAAGAGGAAAAAGAGGTCAGGTAGAAACAATATAATGGGGAGAATACCATACAATTTTCTAAGATAGATGCAGTTTTTGGTCACAAACTAATACTCTTAAAACTACTGAAAACATGATGAAATTCACTATTAAAAACAAAATGTTGTCAAAAGCTTTTGTCAGAAGGGAAAAAAAACTCAAACAAATTTAAGTTTTAACTTGTCCTGCCATAGAATCATTACGGTTAATACTGTTCTGTTTCAAAATTTCACCTTAAAAAAATGTATGCTTTTCAGGCTAAAAAACTCATTTTTGCATTTAAAAACTAGGTGCTAAATAGAAAGATGGGTGAATCTTTCCTATCCTGTTTCGCATTAGATCACAACTGGTTTTTAATCCTACTCAATTATTTATATATTTTATGCATATTTTTCAAAATACATGATTTCATGAATTTCAGATGTATATATACTTGTGACCACTTTTTTCACATTATTATGAATCAAGTGTTTTTGCACAAACTTTTTTTCATGGGTCTTCATACAGTTCCTCCAATATATCGGTTTTTCTTACATAATAAACTCTGTTAAAGTATGGACCTTGACATTTAACTGTTCTAATTTCTGTGCATACTGAAAGAATCCCTAGTTTTGAAAGATTTCCAAAAAAGGAGCAGTATCCACGTTGCCCAATCATTAATCTGTCATGTAAAATTACATGGTTAGAAGTCAAAACAGCACACTGTTATTGTTTCTACATTTCCTTTCAGTGCTTGGGTTTACTGTCTGCTACTTCCTTTCATCAAGAACTGGGAAAAACAAGGTCAAATAACATTTATCAGGGGTAGTGGTATATGTCTCTTGAAGTAAGGACAACCAAAGAGTCTAATGGTACCTCTTAAAGACTAATGAAGTCTTTATCTGATCAAGTGTGCTGCAGCCCATAAAATCTTATGATTTGTCTCTTTGTTTTAAAAACTGCCATAGTTTTCTACATTCACCTTGAAAAGGCCAATGCCTTTCTGGAACAAAGATGCTTAGGATGTATGTGCCAGACTCAGATTTGCCACTTTTGTTTCACTGCTATTCATTATCTGGCTTTTTGCACTACTAGCCGTGGGAACTGAAGCAGGCTCCCAAACTCATTCAGGATTACAAAACCCTGCCCTCTCAAGGATCATGCACACCTGTTGCTACTAAGTGCTAGATAAGACTATAAGTAGTAATTTAGGGAAGAGAAGACTTAAGAGTACACTAGGAGAGAATGAAGACAGCACCCAGGTAATGAGAGTGCAATAAGTTTGAATATTACATATAAGTATGGAAGCTTACTTTTTAAAAAGGAAATCTAAAAAATTTAGGTTCCACCAGAACCATTTCCACACTGCCACAATCTACTGCTGAATATCTATTTACATATGTGCCTAAAGAGCTACACAACTTAAATCCACACATTCACAACATTTAGCCACTATTCTATACTATTTATTTAAAACACATTACCCCACTTTCTCCTTAAAAAGAACCCAAGACAGCTTACATAACTAAAAAATACAATATCTGAAATGATTATTCATTGTCAATGTAAAGGTTTTAATCTTTTTGTACAATGAACTTCATAATTTAATGTTGCTATTAAAGTACCCAAAATACATGCATCAAATGAAATATTCTGCATACTAACAGAAACAGAGTTAATATAACAGGCATCAAATACTTTAAGCACCCCATATGCACAACACAAATGCTCTGTATTAAAGGGAAAGGGTCACTATTCTGCCATATGCCTTGCACAAATAGGGCCCTATGTTCAATTCCCCAAGATCACTAATTCAAGGTCCTAGGTAGAGAAATCTCTCTGCCTAGTGGAAAACATGACATGTGTAGCACTTATATTATGCAGAAATTGGGCCATATGTTGACAAATGAAAGATACAGGAATTTCAAAAATCTTGAACTGATTAACAGTTTAATGCGAATATCCAACACTCTGACCTTTTGACTTTAATCTTCAGAGAATTTAACACTGATCCTGGTAAACAGTAGGTCTTATCTTTCAGCTTAGTAGATGTTCTGTCCAAGATTAATCATTTCTTTCAGCAATGCTGAATGCAAACAGGGAAAGCCAAATTTTCATTGCTATCTATGCCTTTATTTGAAGGTCTAATGTTTACTTACTCTGCGGCTTCTGGCATGTCTTAAAAAGCAATTGCATAAGCAGGCCTTCTGCAACAACAGTGCTCTCTCGATATGCTGGATAACAATTCCCATCATCTTCAGCCAGCATGGACAATGGCTGCTGGCCGGACATGGTGAGATTTCTAGACCAACATATCTGGAGGGCATTATATTGAGGGAGTACATTAAGGATTCACTTTGTCTTGCTCAGCACATGTCATAACTTTCCTTACAGTATCAGTAATGCACATATGAGAACAGATTAGTAAAGGTTCAAAATTCTGAATATCTTTCTCTAATCACAGAAATGACATGATATCAATGTTTGCCTATTACCTGCTACTCCTTGGAAAAGCTTCACAAACAGCTTGTGAAAGGGCACAGAGGCCAACCATTTTATGTTGTCCACAATGTCACTAGATGCGCCTCTCTGGATTCCAACTTTAACCTTTACTGCAAAAAGTAAGCTTTGGGTACTAGTAATTTCCATCCCTTTTGGCAAACATGATGAAAGTCCAAAGTTGAATGACAGAAGTCTTTCTCTGTTGCATACAGGCGACCAATGCTTTGAGTTCAGCCTCAAATCTACTGAGTCTACTAAACTATTAAAGACCATACTGATCAAGAAGTACATAGATACTGCGATTTCTCACCAGAGTGGATAAACATCAATAATTTTTTATAAAAATTATTTAAATCATGATTTAAATTTTTTAAAAATCTTTATTTAAATCATCAAATTGTTTTTTATTTAAATAACATCATGATTTAGATCAATTTTATTCAAATCAAATCCACACTGTTTCTCACTCTGTTATTTTCAGACCCATGAATTTCCTTTCTCCTTTCCCAGAATAACAAATTCTACCAGCTGTGTTTCATATAACAAAATCCTGAGAAATAATAGCAACAGAGCTGGACACATGCTAATCACAAATTAATGTGAAGGTTGAAGCATCCAATCAGTTTTTGGAGTGCAGCCTATGTATTAGGAGAAGAACAAGAGTTAAAATCGTGCAAGTCCTTATTCTATTCCTTCTATGAAATCTATTTAAACAAAAGATTATTAACAGTTACAGATAAATATACATTAACTAAACAAATGGCTGAACCAAAAGGTACAAAGATCTAATCGAATAACATTGAAAGAATAAAGAGGAGGTTATAGTAATCAAGGAGGAGCAACAGCCTCACTTGTATTGGATTAATAAATTAGTTATGTGCTGTCAAGTTGGAACAGATGGACAACAACCCTAATAGGACTTTTAAGGCAACTGAGATATTTAAGGAATGATTTTACCAGTTCCACTTCCCCAGTGACTTTCCATGTTGAGTAGGAATTTGAACTCAGGTCTGCAGAGTCCTATCCATCACTCTATCCATTACACCATACTGGGTACCATGTTTAGATCCTAGAAATATCCTTTGTGTACTACTTGATACAATGTACATTCGCTGGTTCAATGTGTAAGAAATATTTATCTTCTGTCATAGGTGTTTGGCATTAATTTACAAATCATTAAGCAAAAACCTTGGCCAAAATTCTGTGTAGTAATGTTGGTGAAAGAGAAATTATGTAACTTGCAGCATCAAATTACAGTTAATTAAAAAGTCACCACTTGGATTCTGGGTCACACAACAAGCCTCCCAACAAGGCACAAGGAGTTTAAGCAGGAAATTGTAAATTAGCAGCAATTTGCCACTGAGTTACACCCTTTCCCTTCCACCAGCATACCTATATAACAAGATTTTGACTCTTATTTAATAGATATTTTTTGGTGAAGAAAGAGTCCTGAGCTCAAATCCCCAGATGACGATAATCGCTGAGCAGGATATTCTCAGTCTAATATGAATTTTATGTGCACTACCTCAAAATATGATGCACATGTGATCAACACCTCCTGCAATAACATCAAAGAAAATCTGTGTGTGTGTTCTGTGTGTCAAGTTGGAACCAACTTATAGTGACCCTAAATAGGGCTTTCAAGGTGAGATATTTAAGGAGTGGTTTTACCAGTTCCACTCCCCCAGTGAGTTTCCATGGCCAAGTGGGGATTTGAACCGTGTTCTCCAGAGTCCTAGTCCATCACTCTCTCCATTACACCACACTGGGAATTTCAAAGAAAATCTACACAAGGTAAATTCTTTTTATATATATATCATAACAATATTCATCACTACACAAAAAACACTGAGTGACCAATACCTTAAATTAAATGAATGTTGGGGCTTAAAGACACTCTGCAACTCTGTAGAAGAACAAAAACAAAAATCCCTGAGGGCTTGTCAGATATCACCAGGCTTATATTTCCCACTGTTAGGCTGGGAATAATACCTTGGCCTTCGCCCATGGATTTGCATTAAAATAAAATATTGATAAAGGAAGTCATGCTGGGCATTAACTGCCTAATAAAACCAATACTGCAACATTACTGTTTCAGCAAGAAACAGGAACAAGTCAGCCTACACAGCAGAAATGCAAACAGAAAGCAGCAATTGTCCTATGTATGTATGATGTTGTCATAAAAATCTCATCACTAAAGAACAAGTCAACCTCCCTCGAAAGTGATCTAAGACATTTTATGCTGTATGTTAAAGAGAATTATGTAGCATAAACTGATTTTGAACCACTTTGAGTAAAGATAATGTGTATACTCAAGAAATGGCACATGCCTCTATAATCTCAGTACTGGCCAGCAAACTAGGTTCCCTATGGCAAATTTATCAGATGCTTAGCACCCAGCAGAATGTACAAGTTGTATAGGATCTTCCTTTCATTTATTCAGCTTTACTGAATGCTCCTCTGGACAGATAAGTTTCTCTGCATAGCACCACTTACTCACAGAACTCATTTCTGCAGATAACACACCATTTCCGGTTCCAACTTCATAGCATAACCTTGGGTTGTCAAATGGATCTCCTATCAGAGACCAAACTAGCTACTGAAGACTAAGCAAAAAATGAAACAATAGCTTGGAAGATCTACTATAGTCTCAACAACTAACTGGCTTCAATCATTCTCATTCCCTCTAAAAGCTTTAGAATTGTTGGTACATCAAACCTCTCAGAACTTCACAAGGAAAACCTATTTGCAGTATTAGTCTGCATGGATAACCGTGAGTTGTTGCTAGAGCTTGCAGATAGTTAGTTTGTTCAACATGAGATTAAGAGGAAAGAAGTGGGGCAACTATCCCCTTTCAAATAAGAAAAGTTGCATTGTGTGATGCCAAAATGCACCTTATCATTTTTTTCAGCTCTCAAACCCCATAAGCAGGAACAAATATTACACTGGAAGGGATGTTTCTACTCTGCCTACCACTTATGCAAGATTTGTCTTTAAGCGATTGTATATACATTATATGAATTACAATCTATGAAAACACAACATATGCTCTTCCCTCTTTTAAAGTTTGTTGGGGAATGTACCACAGAGCTGTGTAGTGTTCCCACAGCCACTCTATTTAGACCTTTTCAGAGCTGCATGGAAATATAAAATCAAAACCCACACAAAGAACTGGCTAGAATTGTTGGGATTTATTTCATAACAAATATATCTAGGTATAAAATACAATTTGCTCTGCTCACTGACTCAAGAGGCACATGATAACTACCAACACAGTATTCTTTGCTTATTGAGTGTATGTGCTGCAGCATGAACTACTAGGTCAGACAATTCCTGTAACATTACTCAACGTATTTTCCCATTAAGTAAATATCGTTTCCTCCATCTTTCCAAAGGGATGAAGGGTTGCTTTTTATGACAAGGCCAGGTTACATCTGTTTCTCAGTTACCTGCATTTCACAAGTAACTGAGAAACAGATAAGATATATTAACTTCTATTCTGATTTATCAGAGAATAATGCTGAAAAGACACACATCTGACAGGCACAGTTAATAGAAATACTAGAAGACTTCTGACTCTTGTCTTACAGAAAACCTGTGTAGAAAAGATGACAACTCTCAAAGGATCAATTTTGCTTAGCACTTTCATTACACAGATAGCATCATAATTAAGGAAACAAAAATCTGAGATGAGAATGTAATTAACCTATTCTTCATGTAGGGGAGAAAACTAGAATAAAATTAAGATTCCTCTACATACAGCTTTCTGCAAACAGATCTGCCAACACGCCCCTCTTTTTAAAATCTCTGCCACACAGCCTAGTTTAGCAGCTCAGTCTTTTCATATCTTAACTCTGTGCCATTGCCGTTAGTTCACACATGTTCTACACTTAAAATGAGTCATTATTTGTTCCAAATACAGGCCAAACACTGCATATTGCACAATGACACAACTGCATATTGGACAATACAGCACTAACCCAAACTTGGGAGACAAGGAATTTAGCAAGTGAGTCATCCTCTTTCAGCCTAAACTACTTAGTTATTGGAAAGATAACTCCATTAGTGTGACCTAACAAATGTAATAAACAACACTGCAATATAGCTCAGCCACTGCTAGCCAATGCAGTCATCCCCTTTTAGTGATTTACTTCAACAGTAACTTGATCAGCAGCAGTACAGTACTTACTTCAACATATTCCAAAGCAAACCAGAGGGAATTATTTCTCAGTCTGCTGGTAGTGCAGCCAAGTTCCCAGCAAACACCACACTTAAGTTATGGGTGGGCAAAACTTCAGTGAGACAGCCCTGGCACTCCACTGCAATTGAACCAACAATGAGTCACAGGGCGCCTCAAAGACTAAGGCTGCAACACTAGGCAAAATTCTGTTAACTTCACTAGGCACAGGAGGGCACGTTTCTGAATAAACACAGATAGGATTGCGGTGTGGTTAAATTGGTTGCAGCTTCTGCTTTGGTGAACAGCCAGTATCTCAGCTTTTCAGACGCCCTGTAACCCTTTGTTGGGTGGGGTTCAAAGACAGGCACTTAAGAAAGGCCACCGCACCCCGAGTCAACTCGAGGACTGGGTGGGGCGAAGCCCTCAAATTGGGCAGGATGATCCAGGGTGTGAAAAGTGAGTTGGGGAAGGAGTGGAAGACGGGGAGGTGGGTCGTCCCCGCCGCTGCCTGCCGGCCTACAGCTTCTCACCTCCCTTGCAGGGGGTGCGATGCTGGCTGTGCTGCGCCCGGTAGCCTTCAATGACTTCCCACTCGCTGTTATCCCGCTTGATCGGGAAGGAGACGCTCAGCACGTGGTTGCAGGGCTTGATGATGCGGAGGATGCCGCGGACGCGGTGCCGCTTCTCCTCGGGGCTCTCTCGGGTGCGCAGCCCTTCCACCAGCTTGTCCTCCACGATGTTTGCGCCGCGGTCGAAGAAGCCCTCCACCATCTTGAAGAAGTTGGGGTCGTCTTCTTGCTCCACGGCTTGGCTATAACGGCGAAGGCTGCCGGCGCTCCCATGCCTCCGCCCCGAACTGTTCCCGGACAACAAGGCCGCCGCCGCCGCCGCCGCGCAGGGCTCCGCGCCGGATAACGCTGACGAGCCAGCCCCGGCCGCGCGAGCCGACGCCAGAAGCTCCCCCAAGCAACGGTACATGGTGGCGGTTTTCTCACAGGAAAAGGAGGAGGAGGAGAAGCTGTGCTAGCGCGCGCCGCTCTGAGGGAAAGCTCAAGGGCGTCGACGCGGCAAGGCGGGGAAGGAAGCAAGGGAAGAAGGCGAGCCGGGGGGAGGAGGAGGAGGAGGTGGACCGGGGCCGTGGCGGTCCAATGGCACAATAACAGAGGGGGCCGCGGCCACCCCCTTCCCCGCTGCCTTTAAATTGGCCTCGGGGAGGAGGGGAAGCGGTGGGCGAGTCGGAACGCCTCTCTTCTATTGCGCAGGCGCTGTTCCCTCCCATGCTGGATGTGGAAAAGGATCGTGAGGACCGCTCAGTGGTGTTTACTGTTTTTACTCTTTTCCTCGGGCGCCTCTTTTTACAAGCACGCATGCGCTCGCGCGCCCCCCCCCCCAGTAAAGGCGTAGGGGAAAGGGAGGTGGGGCTCTTTTTGATTGGGTCGTGGGGAGGCGTTCGTCCCGCCTTCATTTCTCTAGCGGAGCGCGCGAAATGGCGGTTAGCTTTTTCCCCCTCAGGGTAAGTGAGCGGCTGTGGTACGCTGGAGTTTAGCCAAAATGCGCGGCGGGGCCCCGGGATTTCTCGCCATCACTTCTGTATTGGAACTCCTTGTCGAAACGAGTCAAACTGGGCTTGGCTGCAGTTTGGTTTGATGCAAACGGGGTATATGTGTCTCCTGTGTTCTTCCTTTACTTGACAGTACGTTAGGGTTTTTTTTGGTCTATACAGTGTTGGGGGCGAAGCCTAGGAGGTGCCGACTGTTTTGGTGCATTTTGCTGCTGTCAGACTTTGGACTTAATCGTTTTTCTGGGGAATAAGTTATTAGCCGACAGAATATATTGTTTCAAAACATTGTGGAAAACTGGCTCAGTGGCATTGGACGGGGCCTTGGACCCAGGTTCGAATCCCCACTGGATCATGGAAAAACACTGGGACTTGGCAGTGGCAAATAATAAGAATTATTATGGACCATCCAGGGTTTTTTATTTATAGAGTACTCCAAAGTGGTTTAATATCCTGTTCTTCTGGGTGTGTTCTGGGGCTCTGCAGCTTGTTGAAGGCTACACAAGACTGGCTCTTCTGGGAAGCAGAGTTGAGCTCCCAACCCTCTGGCTCCTTAGCCAGGTCCTTAAATATTTCACATATCTTTAATGAAGTCTTTTCTTTCAGCAAACTCTTATTCCAGAGTACCAGGCAGAATGCTGTGTGGACCTTATTAGATAACCTTGGCCTACTGCTTGAAACAGTAGCAGGAGTAGATCTTTGGTTGCTTTTATTCACCAAATCATTTGAATTAGCCCCCTTTCCATGTATTAACGTGGATTACCATTTCATTTTTGAACTACTGATTCCTGTGTTAAGACACCATGTTATTTGCATTCAGAAGCTCAAATGATAGATTACATTAGGGACAAAAACACATTATGTATATTTTTTCTGTGAGCAACTAATGTCTGTATATTTTAGTGCTATAGCCTTAGAGAGGTTGACAGGTACCTGAGGATGTTAACTTCACAAGCTGAATAAATTGCCCAAATATGTAAATCATTGACAAAACGTAATGCCAAGTTTACTCAGTATTCTGATGGCATGATAATCTCAGAATTGCAGAGCTGGAAAGGCCCCTGTAGACCAGGGGTCTCAAACATGCGGCCCGCGGGCCATTTGCGGTCCGCCGGATGATAGTTTGTGTCCCCCGCCTTGCCTGCCCCCCCTGAAGCGCCCACACGTCCTCTGCTGTCAAGAGTCAAAAAAAGCCTCGCCTCGCTCGCCGGCTCTCTCCCAAGAGAGCGCCTCTTGCACCCTCCATCCAGAACTGCAGGCTGCCAGCCAGCCCGCCTGTCTGCCGGCTGGCAGCCTGCAGTTCTCGATGGAGGGTGCAAGAGGTGCTGTCTTGGGGGAGAGCCAGCGAGCAAGGCGCGCTGCCGGCCCTTTTCCCCGAGCGCCCGAGCCAAGCCGCCAACAGCAGCTGCCGCCACCGCTGCCTCTTCCAGGGAAGCGGCTCTCTGGCTCTCTTTCTCTCTCGGCACCCCCAGCACCAGCCCGGCCAGCGGCCGTCTCAGTGCCCGGCGGTGCTTCCTCCTCCTCCTCTTCGTCCTGCTTCAGCTGCCTCGGCTCTGGAGGCTGCCTGAGCTCGCCTCGCAAAGTTTGCTCCTCTGTCGTGATGGGGGTAGCTGCTGCTGCTGAGTGCGCGTTTTTTTTTGAGGGGGGCCCTCAGAGGAAGGTTGCCGGACCTCCATGTGTGTGTGTGTTTGTGTGCGTGCACGTGCACCTGTTGTGCCCTCCTCCCCCCGGCTAGGCGGTTGCCGGCACTCCCTCCCTTCTCCGCTTCTTCGTCCTGCTGCTGCTGGTGGTGGTGAAGAAGGAGCCGGAGGGGGTCGTGGCCGGGCGACGAGGGCTCGCGCGCCCCCTCCTCCTCCTTGGAGCCCCAGCCGGGCTAAGGAAACTCCCAGGCGGCTTCCTCGGGCTCTTGCTCCGCTTGGCAGAAAATCTGATGCGGCCCAGCCTCACCCAGACTCTGCCTCCAGCGGCCCCCAGGTAAATTGAGTTTGAGACCCCTGCTGTAGACAATAGAGTCCAGTCCCTGCCAGTGAGGCACAGTAAATCAAACTCCCAACCTCTTGCTCTGCAGCCGGAGACTTAAACCACTGTGGTTCATGTCTACATTGTGAACTTCCAAACATTTATCATAGTTCTTCCTCAAAATTTTAAATCTGAAGGTTATCCTGAAAATGTAAATTGTCAGTTTTTCTGAGTTTCTTTGAGAAAAGCCATTACAATAGTAACTTTCAAACAGGTAGTTGTATTTGACTCTTTAGGTTTGTATAATGAAAAAAATATCTTCTCTGTTTCACTGTAGGTTTTTTTTTTTTATTGGATTGTATAATGCTGTCCCTTAGTTCTCCAGAGAGATTCTGCGTGTGTTTTCCAGGGCATGAGGTCTTAATGGGATGTGAATATTTCTTCTAAGAAGCTTGTTTTCGCCAACCCTTTGTATGTAAGAGAAAGAAAGAGATAAATCTGTATTCTTCTCAACTAGAGTACCGGTACTTGATGTTCATGAGTAAGCTTAGTTGAGGAGAGTGCTGTCTCTTTGGCAGAAACTTTATCGTATCTATGCAAGGTTTGCTATGAGACACCAAGGGTTTACATTTTCAAAAAAGCTTAGCGCTTCCCTTCTTTGTCTTGCAGTCTGTGTGAAGAGGAGAAAAAAAAATCTGCCTTTTCCACCAGATGTAAGCTTGAGCTTTCAGAACTAACCTGCTACTAAAAGTGTAATGTGACCTGTATGATCATAGTTTTGAACTAGAAATATGACCTTTGGACAATTTGACTGAAATATTTGCAGATTCCATGTTCTATCTGTCTATAACTACAGATAATACAACTCTCCAGGGCTTGCATATTTGAGAATATACATTGGTTCAGAAATTCCAAATAAGGAATACTTTCCTAAAATGAGGTCTTGTGTTCACATACATACTGTGCAAGAGAGTGAAAGACGTTTGCAACTGTACCTGTACCTACCTTGCTAAATTATTTCTTCTGCCTCAAGGACAATTTGCAAGTGTTAATTATCCAGCCCTTTCTATAATTTAAGACATTGCTTACCTTTGTGTTGTTCAGAACATGGTCTGTAAACCCTTGGCAACTAGGGGTTGCAAGGGCAACCCTAGTTAGTGTTAAATTTCTGCAGGTGCTATTGTAATGCTATACTGTAGTTAAAATGAAATATGAAGTGGGGAGGGGGTAATTCTTGCATAAGAGACATAAGAGCAGCATTTGGGGATACTGTTTGCTCGCAAAATTTATTCAGCTTGGGAACTGTAGTCAGAATTGAGTTTCTCTTGTAACTGATATTAAAAAAGCAAGTTGTTTACATGCTTATTGGTACAGCTGGTTGTATAAGTGGCTGCTAAGCCCTATAAGCTCCTAGAATTAATTTTCTTTCATGTGTAATACTGTCTGTGTAGCAGAAGATGAGTCTGTTTAGTGTTCGGATCACTACATGTTCTGGGTATGGGTTTTTCCTCCTGTGTACTCCCTCTACCCCATTCTCTCTCTGTGTGATGTTTTTATTTGTACTTACTGACAATGAGTCATATAAAACACATTTCAAATTAAACTTCTGTGCATTGGTTCACATTTTTTATATGAATGTAAGAAATATATGTTCTTTTTTTTTAAGTGTAGCTGTCAAGGATGACAAATGGGCGAGAGTTTGCTTTTTTGAGAGAGAAATGCAACTATATATTCGGGTGCTGGTGGAATGGAAAAGAAGAGACTAAGGTATGGTTTGTAATGTAAAACATTTAGAGGAGAAAAAGGAATTTTCTGTGGCATTATAATCCAGATGAGTTGTCAGGGGTATAGACATCTGACGCCTAATCCTCTTTTTTTTTTTTGGACTAACCAGTCTTTCCTAATGCACATTATGGGCTTCCTGTTGAGTCTTAATATTTTCTTTTTTAATGCCAGGACAGTGAAAGTGGAATCTACTATAATATATTGTATGCTTCAGTTCTAGAAGAGTGTGTTTACTTGGCATGTATCACTAAGACCTGAACAGATAGATGGTGGCAGTGAAGCTTGTCTCAGACAAGTGTATCTACCAGGTCACTCAGTGATAGAGCAGAACAGATATATTGAGAGGTGCAGTCATCTCTTCCCAGTTCCCACTGTTCTCTTTGTCAAAACATCTATTGGTTTTGAGAGTTGGAATATGATGTTAGAATCAGCAATGGGCTAAGAGTTCTTTTGGCATACCATCATGCACCCACAGCACTGTTGAACAGTCTGTTTGCCTGAGATGACAGAAGTGATCTCTGGCTTATACTGACATATTTATGGCCTAGGTGACCTCAGTTTCCTTGTTGATACTAACTTGTGGTTCAGGATTTTGTGGCCACAAAATCTTGTAGAGGATGCACTCCAGCTTGAACAGGATATGCTTGTTCTGGAGTTTCTTTCTGGATGGGAAAAGGTTCTGAGGCTGGACAGAGTAGAAGAAAACTTCTGTTATGAAAAGATTGCTGTTTGGTAATGTTTAGATGTCTGATATCCTCTAAATGAGTTTCAGGCAAAGTGAGGCCCGACAGGTGTTGGTAGATTGCAGCTCCCAGAATTCCTCATCTTTGGCTATGCTGCTTTAAGGTGACAGGAAGTGTAGCCCAACACCATATGGAGAGCTATATTAAAATTGTTTGGCATCAGAGGCTTAAGGATGCAGCTGAATTTCTGAGGGCTTTCAGGGATTTTTCAGCTTGTGTGGCCAGCAATGCTTCCAGTGCGGTATTCAGTTTGAGTAACATGGGAATGCCCTGAGCTTTGGTAGAATCGCACCTAAGAATCTGCTTTATACTTACAGAGCTCATAGGGCTGCCTGGCAATGAAGGGTCTTTCAGACAAACATGGAAGATTGCTCAAAGACTACTATGAGTTATTTGCAAAGCATTTTGCAAATAAAAATTGCTGAAATCTACTTGGACTTTGACTCCAATTTGTCTGTAGTAATTTGGAAGGAAGCTAGAGCTTCTGTTTTTCTCTTTTTATTGGGCACTTTTCCTGCTGTGGAACTTGAGGATGTGGACAGAATCCTTAGAGCTGCTTGCCCCACCACATAAACAATTATGTGAAAAAGAAAGTACACCCCTCTTTGATTTCTGTGGTTTTACGTATCAGCACATAATAAAAATCATCTGGTCCTTAGCAGGTCTGAAAATTAGGTAAATACAACCTCAAATGAACAACAACATATGACATATTACACCGTGTCATGATTTATTTAGCAAAAATAAAGCCAAAATGGAGAAGCCATGTGTGAAAAACTAAATACACTTTATGATTCAATAGCTTGTAGAACCACCTTTAGCAGCAATAACTTAAAGTAATCATTTTCTGTATGACATTATCAATCTTTTGCATCATTGTGGAGGAATTTTGGCCCATTCTTTACAACGTTGCTTCAGTTCATTGAGGTTGGCAGGTATTTGTTTATGCACAGCTCTCATTAGGTCCCACCACAGAATTTCAGTCGGGTTGAGTTCTGGACTTCATTTTTGTAAAGTAAATCATGACATGGTGTAATATGTCATGTGTTTTTGTTCATCTGAGGTTGCAGTTACCTAATTTTCAGACCTAAGGGTCAAATTATTTTTATTATGTCGTGATACGTAAAACCATAGAAATCAAAGAGGGTTTTCTTCCTTTTTCACATGACTGTATAACCATGTTTCCTTGCCATTACGGCTTCTGAAATCAGTATAGTAAGGCTTGCACATTTGAGTCTATAATATAGTGAATACCTCCTTGAAAATAGGATGTGTATCTAGGATATGGATGGGTAACCTGTGAACATAGGACCATAAGTGGCCCTCGGCCCAATCTCATTTAACCCTCAGCTCAGTTTCAGAACCCTTTGCAGATGACCACTTCAGGCCTCTGCCCCTTCCCTTCAGTAGGTGGGGAGATAAAGGAGAAATTGAAGGAGATAAGGGGAAGGGAAGGTAGTGGAGAGAGAAATCGAGAGAGAGAAGGGGTAAACTTCCTTATTTTTGACTGATTCCATCCATTGCTGTCTGAGGGTCACTGAACATTGGCATAGGGCCTCAACGGGGTGCCAAGAGGAAGCATGACTCTTGCTTTTCCTTTAGCAGATGAGGATATGAGCAACTGGGTTATCTTGTCCCACTGACCACTAGGCACTGTCTATTAAACTCAAACTCTTGGGTGGAGGATAACTCCTCCCAGTGTTTTTAGTTCTGCCTCACCAAGAACACAGGGCTCTGAGCTCTAGCACATCAGAGGCAGTTGAGCCTAATGACAGTTTTTCCTCTCTGTTACTCTCAACCATTTCCTTAATCTCAATCCTCCTCTTCCTGGATTTCCTGTCCAGATTGTGGAAACTATGAATGCAGAGGATAGCCCAACACTATCTTTAGACCTCTAACAAGAACTCTTGGACAATTGGGAAGATTATAAGAGTGGAACAGTTCTCCCTAAATTATCTGGCACCAATGCCACTTGCATGGGAGGTCAAGGATGACCATTAATGAGACTCCAGTGGATATTTCTCTCTTGAGCAGCCCCTGTGTAGCAGGAATGAAGCTACCACCCCAAAATATAACCCCCGTTAAGTACCAGGGCAGAGGGGAAGAATACTGTTATCTTCATCCTGCTTCCCCTCACGCCTGACCATTGATGGCCATGCCCCCAATCTGGAATTTTGTCAATATATTAATCAGATATTGTAGGGGAGAGGGTGTGCATTCAGATTCATACACTTTGAATCCTTACATAGTTTATTTAATTTGAGAGAACCTCAGAATTTTTAAAGTGCAATTAAGAGAAAAAATAGTAAAGGGAAGAAATAAACAGCCTTCAGAACATTACCAGTCAGCTACATTATTTTCCTATAGAGTACTGATGCTGTTTTTTGTGCAGTGTGAGAAAATAACATAGGGGATTTAGGTGCAAATATAATTTAATGGCAATGTGAATTGGCATTTTTAAGTTTTGTCAGTTCTTAAAATCATCCTTTGTATGTTTATGAAATCTGTTTACTAAAATGTACTAAACCGTATTCTTATACAATTGTAGGGTATGTGAAGAATGTTATATGGATTTTTATTACAAAGTTTATGTACTGTATGCTTGTAGTCCTTGAGGAATATCTGTTCTAGCACCAGTTGTTTAAAAGAAGCCTGCCAGCAATATACCTTCTGCCATTTTAAAAATAGCTGCCTTCATGAATTCTAGTTAAACTAAGCTTAAAGTGTCAGCTTTTTCTTTCTTTCTTTTTGTCATCTTCTGTTGGTTTTAGTTGAAATGTGTATGAAGGTAAGCGAGATTTTAGGTTAAATTAAAGTTATGAATAAAGCTGTGCCAGGACTAATTAACAGAATTATTATGTTTTGAAAATAGCATTGTTTATTTTTAACACGGCTTGCCTATCCCAGTTTTGATTACACAGGACATAGAATAGTTTATTTAATTATTATATTATATTCCACCTTTTCTCCAAAACTGGGATTCAAAAAGTGACTCGTTATAAATATTAAATAACAGATACAGATGAAAACAAAATAAATTACAACATTAAAAGACAATTTAACAAATTTTAGTATTAAAATAAAATTGAATATAAAAAATTGTCACTGAAATAATTCCCTCCCTGCACTGAAACTTGCTTTTTCAATGACTAGTCATCTGCCAAAAGAAAATGACCAAAATGTCTAGGAAGAAAGTTATAAAATGCATTTTTTCATTTCAGAGAGAGAGAAAAATGTAAGATTTTTTCTACTATGTACTCTAGGAGTTCCACTGAACTAAAGTTCAACACTGTTCTTGCTGACCCAGAGTATCTTATAGATAAGTGGCATTTGACATAGAAATCACATGGGAGCCCACAGTCAATAGGGACAAGCTGATTTCCTTCCTATTTAAAACAGACTGTCGTTAGCACTGTTTATACAAAGAGAAATTTTTGTTTAAACTGCTAACAGCATTCTGGCAAGAAAGTAGTTGTGCCTCTTGTTGTATGTACATACAGTATATATATCACGAGAGGCATAACTACCTGCTTGCCTATTACCAGAATGTGGTTAGCATTTTAAACAAAAAGTTATTTTTGTATAAACAGATCTGATTGGGGATGGGCCTGAATCCTCTGGCAGTCCCCGCCTCCTCTGGCAGCCGACCACTCACTGGCTAGGTAGGAAGAATCCCCGTCTCACCTCCTCGTTGGAGTGGTTGGCTGCTGAAGGAGGCAAGGATGGGCAGCCTGGGCTCCTGCCCAGATTGGAGCACCACTGGAGTCGAAGGTGGTGCATGATGAAAAGGTAAGTGGCCCAGCCAGCCTGGGGGTGGGAGATGGACCCATTAATTTGGGCCCATCTCTAGTTCTAATGGTTGTCTGCAGTGTAAAAATAATCAGGATGTCACTTTACAATCAACAACAAAACAACAGTGCAACATATTAATAATAAACAAATAACAAAACATGATAGTAAAATAAAAAAAGGAGCTGAATAAAGGCAATTAAGTTAAAACTAACCCCAATCTAATATCCTACTCACCTAAACCTAAAGCAGTATGGTAGACACTATGGCATATGCTCAAACGTTTTCAGGTGCTGTCCTAAAAAATTCAGTTTGCAGCCTCTCTCTAAAGGTAAGAAGAGATGACACTTGGTGAATGTTTTGAAATGGTCTCTAACAGTGTGATTTTATTTACTGACTTTCCTCCATTCCATTGCCATAAAAGATTATTGAGCCAGATTCTTGAGAGATGAGCAAGATTTTTGTTTTCCTCATTAAGTTTACTCCATCAGCTCGAAGTATCAAAAAAATCTCATTAGTAATTGTCTGCTGCAATAAGTGCTTAACAATATAACAATATATTTTATATAACAATATAAAAATGGTGTGTGTATACTTTCATTCATTTTATGATGTTTTGTGTTTCATTTTGCCCTCAATTTTTATAGGAAATTATAACTTGCCTTCAGTCCGTTATGTGAAGTAAAAGTATAGAAGTAATATAGTATAATAATATAGTACAGTATGAAAGTATAGAAAATAATATAGTATGCATTTCTAAGCATTTTTTCTACTTAAATTAAGGTCCACTGTGTTCCATGGAGCTTAGTGTCAGTGAATTGTGCGATCATGTTTAATGCCTTCAACCATCATATCCTTCTGAGCTACCTCTTTGAACAGGACTTGGAGGCAATGTTTTATTATAGCTTTTGTTCTTCTTGGAGAGTCATTCTCAGAAGGAGCTTCTGGAGGACTCCTGTTTGATTGGCCTCTATGACCCCTCTGTTGTTTAACATAAATGTGTAACTGCTTGAAGAGATTATCTGAAGATTTGGGATTCAGAACCACCAGTATGCTGATGACACCCAACTCTATCTCGTCTTTCTTTCTAAATCTAAAGATGTTTCAGTGCTAAACCAGTGTCTGATATCAGTAATAAATAGGATGAAGGTGAACAAACTGAAGTTTTTAAAGACAAAACAAAGGTGTTCATTTTCAGTCAAAAAGCAGATTTTATTTATTTATTTATTTATTATTTGACTTTTACCCTGCCCCTCTAGACAAAGTCTACTCAGGGCGGCTTACAATCAGTTATAAAAACATCATAAAATACAACAATATAAAACGGATATATCATAAAAAAAAACAATCACATACTTAAATCAACAAAATATAAAATTCAAGATGGAAGAAAAGGAAACTAAAAAAAATCAAGTGTTGACTGAAAAAAAAAATCAAGTGTTGATCAAGTCAAGATCTGAGCTTGATAAGATTATATTTCCCCCGAAAACTGAGGTTTACACCTTGGTTATCCTCTGGGATTCATCCCTGAGCCTGAATGCCCAGGTTTTAGCTCTGGCTGGGAATGAATGTGGACAGTTAAAATGAGTTGTGCTTGTTCCTGGAATCACAGTGGTGCCTTGACTTACGAACGCCCCGACGTACGAACGTTTTGACTTACAAACAGCTCCGTTCGCAAAATTTTGCTTTGACTTGCGAATTTCCCGCCATCGGCCCGCAAAGGGCGGCGAGGAACATCGAGGACCGACATGGCCGCCCCGGCGAGCAGCCACTGGTGCCGGTTCCGGAGCTGGAGCCGGCGTCAGGCACCAGCGGCGGCATCAGTCCGCGGAGGGCGGCGAGGAGCGAGCTGGGAGGCGAGTGGCTGAAGCACCCCGGCCAGGCTCTAGCCTCCCGGCCGCGGCAGTCACAGCGGCGGTGGAAACCCGGGAGGCTTAGGAGGCTTCGGACCGGTAAGGTGCTGCTTTTTAAAAAAGTTTTTGTTTTGGGGGGGGGGAATTGAGGGTCGGTGTTGTTTTGTTTTTGGGTTTTTTTTTTTTTGTTTTTTTGTTTTTTTTTGCAGTCCCAGCGTGGGACTTGCTCTGTTTATTTTTATTTTTATTTTGGTATTTTTTTTGAAATGCTGGAACGGATTAATCCCGTTCCCATGCATTTCAATGGAAAATGCTGATTTGACTTACGAACGTTTTGACTTGCGAACATCTTCTGGGACGGATTAAGTTCGTAAATCAAGGCACCACTGTATCTTATTGGACCATGGTGGCTCATGCCTTAGACAGATCTTGTTTGGTCTACATGCAACTGCCTGTGGAATGTATTGGGAAACTTGAACAGTTCCAAAATGTTGTAGCCAAACTGTGCTCTACAAGTAGTTATAGGAGAACCAGAAGTACCTTGTTATGACAGCTTCACTGACTACCAGTGTATTTCTGGGCACAATTGCCTGGTACTATGAATCTGGTCCGTCATTGGACCCTGGTCCTTCAATAACCCTTGTTTGGTTGCATGAATATGTATTTTTCCACGTGGCATACATGATTCTGCAAAAAATGAAGTAATGCAGATCAACAATAATAAGGTCTTCTACCCACAGTTGGAATTCAGCTGAAGAGGTTAAACAAATGAATGTTGGTTAAAATATTGCAAAATCTGGCAACATTCTGGCTTTAGTGGACTTTTATCCCAGTTCTATATACCTGTGACTCACTCTGGTAATGAATGGTATGGAGTCACTGTATTCTGCTCAATCTAAATGATTCTCCCTCCCTCACCCAATATCAGACAATGTACAGTAATTGGGCTGGTGCCACTAAATAGTAAAGGCATCTAATTTTAAGGTGCACGTGCCCACAGCCAATGTTCCGTCTAAGCTGCTCATGCGCACAGAGAGCTCCATTGGGGCTGCACACTGGCAGCTAGTGTTCTTGCTTGTTTAGTTCCAGTTTTGGCTGGAGCCCCGCCCCTGCATGTGCACGCATGCCCACACAGTGGCACCAAAAATTAGAGGGAATGTTGCCCACAGCCATAGTAGTATGTCCTGCTGCTTACAGGATCCAATCCACAGATAACGAAGCAGTGTGCTAGTTTTCTGGCAGCAGCCTGTAAAACCCATAAAGCACTTTTAAGTTTTGAAAAGAGATTTTAAGGTTTATGAGTTAATCAATGGCCACACAGTAAGGACTAATTCAGTTTTAATGTAAATGTTTCCAATTTGTTGGAGTATCTTCTTAAAATGTGTACTGTATTTTTGTATACTCTGTTTAATTTTCTGGTCTTCGACCATAATAAACTGAAACTGAAACTAACAGTAATTCATTGTTGAAGTAACACCATTGGACTTTCAGTATCCTGTTCGGTTCTCACTGCTGTATAGTTGCAAATCTCACCCACTGCTGCTCATCTTTATTAATATGTCATAACTCATAGAACCCAGTCCACAAGCAAGGAGGAGATATGTGCATAAAGTTAACGACTTGAAATTATCCTCTCAAATTTAACCGAGCTAGATGTTACTGTGAAGGGCAAATAATACCCCCCTTCGGATTTTAACAGTGATAAAGATTGCATCTACCAAAGACATGTTTTAGGCAACTTAAATGTGCACATATTTATTACCTCATAATTTTGTATATGGCTTTGGTATCAGATCCTGTATTCTTATATGTAAATGTAGTACAGCTTTGGGCAAAGTGTGAGTCCTCAGGGGCCCAGTTGTACCAAGCAACCCCTCCAAAAAAAACACAAAAAAACACCTCTTTGTGTTCTCTTGAGGTGCGTGGGCAAATCTGCCAGATCTTGGGTCTTCCATGAACTTTATTAGGCCTGCAAGAGTCTATTCAGTTTTAAAGAAGTGCTGTTCCATGGCCTAATGCAGATAAAAGGGAGACCAAAACCAACCAACCAACCAACAAAAAAACCCTGGCAAATTCCCCCCTTGCCATCAAAGGACATTTTGTTTAGTTTTTTATAAATGGGATGTTGCCGGGGGGGGGGGGCTGATTTCCCTATTTGCCTTTTGGACCTTTACCTATTCCTGCCATGGTACAGTCGTTTTTATGATTTTTCCTAAATCACATTTTTTAAAATAAGATAATTTGAAGGATTCAACCTTCCCTGTTCTTTAAATACACCTGAAAAGAAATCAGACCTGGGTAATTGTAGACCTCAGTTTTAATTTCTGTGCCCATTTCAGGCTCATTCACCCTCTCAGGTATCACATGGTGGAGGATGTCATTCAAGTCTTCATAGTCATTATTTGGTCACTTGGAAGTCCTGTTTCTAAGGGCAAAATTAGACTTGTTGATGAACTAATACAGTGGTGCCTTGACTTACGACCATAATCCGTTCCAGAAGATGGGCGTAACTCGAAGTGGTCGTAGGTTGAAGCACCATTTCCCATTGAAATGCATAGGAACGCGGTTAATCCGTTCCAGAAGGGGGAAAAAACAAATAAATAAATAAAAATAAAACACTGCAAGACCCATAGGAACGCGCTGGGGCCGAAAAACAAACACACCAAAAAAAAAAAAAAAAAAAAACCACACACAGCCAGCCCCAGCGGAACGCCATGGGGCTGGGGGGAAAAAAACCCACACACACAGCCAGCCCCAGCGGAACACCATGGGGCTGGGGGAAAAAACACACACACACACACAGCCAGCCCCAGCGGAACGCCATGGGGCTGGGGAAAAACAAACAAACCCCCCCACACACAGCCAGCCCCAGCGGAACACCATGGGGCTGGGGGGAAAACACAAAAACACCCCCCACACACAGCCAGCCCCAGCGGAACGCCATGGGGCTGTGGGGAAAAAAAACACCCACACACACGCAGCCAGCCCGAACACGATGGGGCTGGGGAAAAAACCACACAAAAACACAAAAAAACATCACAGCACAGAAACATAACCCCCCCCCAAACCCAAACCCACCCTGCAAAACAAAGTAAATGTACTTACTCAGGAGCAGAAAGCAGCTCCAGGCAGCTGAAGCCTCCTCCGACGCACACACACTAACTGTTGGGGTGAAAGAGCTACAAAGAAGCTCTTTGCCGACCAACGGTTAGCCCTCTAATTTGAATTCCCCGCCTTTTTTCCCTGCCTCTTTTGATCGCAACTTGAAGCTCCAGCCGCAAGTCGAAGCAAAATTTTGTGGCCGGAGCTGGTCGCAACTCAAAATGGTCGTATGTCGGGACGGTCATAAGTCGAGGCACCACTGTAATTAGATGCTGATTGCACATTAGTCCTTCAGGAATGGGATTCCTTTGAACTTTGTGCCTGAACAATCAGACTTATAAACAAAGCCCATGTTGAACTCCCAGTGACCAGATGGGGGAATAAAAATCTAATTTGCAAAGTGGGGAAAACATATGTTAGGCCAAATATCCCATGTTTTCTTGCTAATTAAGGGAGCTCTGCTTCTAAATATGAAAGCTACTGTCTTGTGTAGTTTGAACTTCAGTTGTCTCAGAAGGAAACTTCTTCTGTGATTAGTGAAACTTCTTCTAAGATTAAGCTGGACTTGGACCTAAAGTAGTCATCTCTTTCCCAAACTGTAACCGGTTTTAATGAGTTGTTCTTAGGATCCTGATAAATGTTAGTTAGACAGAATATTTGTGTTCATTTTATTCTAAAGCAACCAGCTATTTCTGAACTCTTTAGCTTTGGTCTTGAATAAATACGTGGAAATGGAAATTGGAGCTGATTAGGTTCTCTGAGGATACCCTGGAAATGGACTTGCCCATAAACTGGAAGTAAGCTCTGAGAAAAAATGTATCCTTCCTTGTAAGAGTATAAGTCTAAATTGTTATTTATCCACACCATAAGAGGTGTTACAAATGTGAATGGTGATACTGTCTCTGAAGAAATAGGCAATGGAGCTCTCGCATCTGTGCTGCCTCATACATTTGAAGGTGTAGACATAGTGGCTTGTCGTGTGGGAAAACAGTTAATTTATGCATGAAAAGACTTATGAACCTAATTCTAGTACTGAACAGAGATATCTGGGTTGACTATGGCTCTGTAGGTACCATGTTGCGTGATCTTAGAGCATCTCCACCTGTCTGAGCACCAAAGTTAGGTCTAGTTAATGGAACTTAGTGTTCTAGTAGAAAACTAACCATTAAAGTTTAGTAAACCTCCAATGCAACTAGTAGATATCTCTAGCTAACTAGCCTTGCTTGCCTTAGAGAAAATGTGACTTATTTACACAGCCACAGCCATACAAGCCTCTCCTTTGCTCTGAATCTGGGGGTGGGTATGTATATTCTCAGATGTTCCCATGTATCCTTGAAGGGCTACTTCAGAGGCTGATGTCACAAAACCATTGTAACTACCACACTCAAGCTGTTTTATATAGAGCTCTTACTATTCTGCAGTGTCATACTTGCAATATTTAACCAACTGTTCTTCTCTCCTTGGAGTTATTCTTGTATTCAGCAGAAATAAATCAAGTTGGCCCAGTTCAGCCTGCCAACATTTTTTCCTACAATTCTGGTAAGAAAAGGGAACATTTGCATAGATTGAAGCAGATTTTAAATCAATAAGATACTTTAAATTGGCTTCTTTGAGTCGTTCAAGTAAGGTGTGTTAATGATATACAGTGAGAATAATATCTGTTTTCCCTTGTACAAGCACACTTCCATTAAGACTTAATATCCTAAGATTCTGCAGTTATATAGTTCAGATTAAATTATTTTGATTGAAGTTGTGCTTTTTGTCACTGAATATGTGTGACTGGGAGTGAAGTAAACAGAGGTTGTGAGTTACAGAACAATTTTACTTCACATCAGAGTTCCCCTTTGAGTGGGACTGGGAGGGTGCTAGTGTTTTCTCAGAGTTCTAGTTGGGACCAAGGATCCATACCCTTCCATATGAATTTCCCTATCCTATTAAGATAATCTTATTTACATGACATTACAGTTACTCCTTTTTGGAGGTAAAAAGAGGATACAAATATGAACTCTATACCATGCAACAAGCCTCAGAGTATTCTAGGGCTCTAGCCAGTTAACGGCTTGCTACCACTCCCATATATTGATTGGACTTATATACTGCCCCATAGTGCTTAGAGCACTCTCTGGATAGTTTATAACGTTATGCAAGGGACATTTTGCCTCTCCAGAGAGCAGGATACTAATTTTACCACCCTTGGAAGGATGGAAAGCCTTGAGCTGACTACCTGAATCCATTGGGATTGAATTCAAGTCCTGAGCAGACGTTTGACTGCAGTGTAACCACTGTGGCATGGGGTGCACGCACACGCACATACACTCACTCACACACACATATATACACTGTACACACACACACCTCCTTTGAACACACTACTCTTGGCGGTTTACAAATAAAACTCAGAAGCCAATATGCCCCATATAACAATCTAATCTATATGGGGGGAGGGGTTCACTGATGCAGATCTAAAATCAGTACAAGAAAAAAGAAAGCACAATAAGGAAAAAATATTGGTATTAATGTTATTAAAGGCAGCTTTTTATATAATTCAGACTTCACTGATTTCCTGAATATCAGGAGAGAAGGAGCCTGGTGTTCCTCAATTTGAAGCTTGCTCCAAAGACTGAGACCACCATCGAGAAGGCCCGATTCCTTGTTTTCACCTTTTTCGGCCTTCCTTGGTATGGCCACTTTTAGCACTTCGGTCTGAGAGGAGTGGATGAAAAGAGACATTCTGTCAAGTATCAGGGTCCTAAACTGTTAAGGGCTTAGGTCATAACCGGAACTTACTTAATAGCTTATAAATATGAAAATAGTATGAGCACCTGAATTTTTCAGGACCAATGACAGTATTTCAGTTACTTCAGTATTGGATGTTCAGACTCTGTATGTAGCTAAAACATTTGTTTTAAGGAGCATGCTGTATGTTTTGGAGAATGTTTCATATATATAACCTTTCAATTGTGTGTGTGTGTGTTGGAGGAATATGGATAATTCACACATCTCATTGAAGGAGCATGCTTTATATGTTGGAGAATATATCATTCATACTGCTTAAATCAAGTATGAGTGTATGAAAGAACAAATCCACCTGAGTTTGCAGGAAAAAGCAGCAGATTCTTCCAGTAGCAGGTTAGCAAAATGAAGACAGCTTGATTCCATATGCTTCTTCCTTACAACAATAATATGTGATTGATTTTTTGCCTAAAGAAGTAAAGGATTTTAAAAGCAGATTGGGCCAAGTCCTGTTGTGTAGTTACACCAGTAGACGGGAAATTGTATATCTCACTATTAACAAGCCCTTTTGGATTCCTCATTGCACACCAGTCATGTGGCCTGGTACACAACTAGGAACTTAAGCAGGGACTTGCTGTTGCAAATAACACAATTTCTCTTCTGCTGGCATAACTACACAACACTATAAGTTATCAGTCAGATGGATCTCAACTGTGTATATCAGAGTATTAGTTTCCATTACTAGATTTGATGGTGGTTTTCTGTTTGTGAAAACCATTTGTGGTAGCCTTTGTGCATAAAGATATTGTTGATTGGTCATAGTGTTTGAGTAAAATGAAATGAAGACAATCTTGCAGCCCCTTGACAGAATCCCCCACTCTGAAGATCTTTGCCACCAGTCCATAGAATCTGGTCTAAATTTGTTTTAAAAGCGCAACCGTGAAGCATTTACTTCAGTGCTTGCTGATACTTCTAAGGGTCCAACAAGAGAGCCAGCCTGCATCTTACAGGGAAAGAGACACAACTAATAAGATGGATGGTGTATCTAACTTGAAGAGCAGGTACTGCTAGAAAATGGCACCTACCCATGGTAGAATATTGAGAACTAGAAATTTGAACTATTTTTTAATAAATTTCCAAAATATGGTACCCGAAATGAACTATCACACTCTGCGTAATGGTAAGATTTTTCCTAATGTGGAAAACTCATCATGCTGTGAGACCCATCCACTGATGTTATTCTTAAAAAAAAACATTTAATTTGTACACAACTTTACCAAAAACCTATCTTGTGAGTGAAGAACTCAATGATAATTTGATCTTTAGTTAGTTGTGCTATCAGTTTTCAAATTAGTTACACTTTAACAGGACCACTTGACACTGTATCACTGTAAAAATTTCTGATTATACAAAATATGTCTATTTACATTTTAGATGGAGTGTTCCACATCATAGACTTCTAAGAATTGCAAGACTACTTCTTCCTCATCAGTTTTCTGTGAATTCTGAATGTAGCTTTTAGAAGAATCTAAAGGGGAAAAATACACTTCTAATTGGGGGATTTCTACTGAATCATGTGTCATTCCTCTGGATCATGAAAAAAGAATTTAGATGCTATAAACTGTTGTGTTTTAAAGCTACTATTTATAGAACTTGAAGGGAAATTGGTAACTTTTCATTTAATCTTAAGTAGTATTCATGACGTGATAGGAATGGTAAATTTTGTTGAACCACATAGAACTAGCGATCACTCCTTAATTATCACTGTATGATAGTGCTGTTATGTTATTGCACTGGCAGAGCAAATCAGCATTCTCGAAGACAATTGTAAAAATATGGCAACCAAAACAAAACCTTATAACTTTGAAACTGGATTTCAGATCAGCACCAAATTTAGCACAGATAAAGCAGACAGCCTTCTCTTGCTCTGGACCAACTTTGGACAAAGGGTTTTCAAGTTGTGATTTTTTAAAAAGTAAAACTCCTCTCCCCTCCACAGAAACAAGGAACCTTAAATGTCCTCAGATTTAAAACAGATCACATAAATTGCTGATTTTGAAAGGGAATGATTGGCCCCACCCACTAAAAAAGGTCAAATCATTCATGAAGCCTAGATGTGACATCAGACTACTTCAGTGGAGATTCAAGTATGTGTATTCCCCAGATTTGAAAGTGCCAAGATGTCCAGACTGTGCTACTGTATGAATTGCACTAGCATAAATAAATGTATGAATTTGATATGCAAATTGTAGCAATTTTAAAAAAGTATAAAGTGGAAAATTGGTCAGAAAAGCTGTAGACGTGTTAGATTAAAAGTACTATATAGTAAGATTCCCATATTTGCAAGGGCTTGGTTCCACAATCTGCTGTGGGTACCTGAAACCGTGGATATAGGAACCTTACATATGTATATAACATACAAGGAAAAGGGACAAAGGCCACATGGTGGCACCGTTGTGTATTGTATATAGGGCTGTGGTAAACTACAGGAAAGTAAATCCACAGATACAAGTCATTTGGATATGGGGGGGGGTGTCCTACTGTAAAAGGAATGCTAAAGGAAAACAGCGAAATGGACTATCCTCCTTACTGATCATATAGGTTGACTAGGGGCGCATGATTCCTTCCCACTAAAATTTTTTATTCATAGAGAAGTTATAGGAGAAAAAAATGTAACCATCAATTAAAAACATTGGTTCTTTTAGTTTAACGTGGTCTGTTGTGACTAAGAGCAGTTCTTCAGGGTATCAGACAGGAGCATTTTTCCCTCCTGAAACTTGATATTTTATCAGCAGATATCAGGAATTGAACCTTTTGGGAGGGGGTGTCGCTGTTTTGCTTAATGGTAGTCAAAGTTCCCTCTACGCCGCATGCGTGTGTGACTCTGCCTTCCTCCACACAGCTTTCTTCCTTCTCTGTGCAGCAATTGCGTTCAACCCCTTTGGTTCTGGTCGTGATAGAACCCTGCACACGGGGGGGGGGGGGGGCAGAGTCATGCGAGAGAAAGGTGGAGCCCCGCCCAGCAGGGTTGAAAATTAGAGGGTACATTGATGGTAGTGTTTGTTGGTTGTACTATTGCCTGCTTTTGGAATTGGTAGATTCTCTGTTGCACTCTCTGTTTTTTGGGGGGCAGTTTTTACGGTTCTTTAGGGCTTTTTTGCAGCAGAAAACATGAATGAGAAAAAACAAAATGAAATGACTTGAAAGACGACAGTCCCTTTTGTTACAATGAAGGGACTAGTATGTAAAAAAAAACACAAAAATGAAAGACCCCCTCTCAAAGAACCCAAAGAAAAGCAAAACACTTTTGCTATGCATATCCCTGCTAAATGGTGGTTGTGAGAATGTGACTAGAAAGGTGAAGAGTAATAAATGTTCAAGTGCTGTGTGTAGAAAGACTTTAGCTTATAGGGTTGTTTGTGCAAGCCTTTCATATGTCCTAATAGTGTGGTAAGAGTCATTACAACAATCAGTTGCAAGTCATAGCAGAGCTCAAAACATGCTGATGCAGTTAGTTGCATTTTAATAAATCATTGACTCATCTGTAAGACTCTGACCACTCTGGAGATAAAAAGCTAATGTTCTATTGGCCACTTAAGGTAAAGTATATTGAGAAATAGTATAATAATTAACAAAAGTAATGGAAATGTGCCTTTTGAGTTCCAAGCAGTAAATCTCAGTTGCAGATGTTATCTTTAGTACCATTAACTCTTTTTAAAAACTGTACCATAGGATCAAAAATTGTAAAGCAGGTTTCTCTAAGTCATGAGAGAACTGTGCAGTAGCAGGTGTTTATTAAAGACCTATAACCTTAACTATAATATCCTGTTGTTTCTTAGCTCTAAATATATTATCACAGATTCTTATATGCATTTGATTTTAATGGAAGAAAGCAGGGCAAAGAAATCTGCACCTGTCTAAAAAGCATTTTGTAAAAATAACAGCCTTCTTCCTTTGGACTTAAATGCTCTATGTATGTTGGAGTCTATACCAAAAGTCAGATTTTAGGCTGTTAGTTGCAGTTCTTTGGATTAATTTCAATTGATGAGGAGCAAGGTCAGCTTGGTTGATTGAATCTTGCACTTCTTGGTTATAATAATGTGGTAACTGAGGCTGATCACTTGGTTGGTGAATGCCTCAAAGGTCTTACATGTGATAAACCATACATTTAGTTTTGCCCTTATTGGTATAAGCTTTGGTTTTGCATACTCTCCCAAACAACCCTCAGCCACAAGATCAGAAGCTTTTGCTTTCTGTTTTAAATTAACCATGAATTGTCATTAAGTTAAATGTAGGACATATTAGTTAGTTTGTCCAACAAGCAAACTTCAAATTGTACCTTACAATCCTGGCCTGCTTTGACAAACCATAGTTAAATCCACAGTTCTTGATTTGGAACCACAGTTAGATGAGAATAGAAGCAGGTTTCTCATCTTCTTGTGGTGGTGCCTGAAAGATGGAGTTAGAATGCATGATCAAGGTTTGCCCAGAGCCATTTCCTTGGTGATACAGATTTGCGATCAAAACCTTGTTGTAGCCATTTCCAGTCTTGACAGTTGCAATCTTGAATTTACCATTTGGGCAGTGAGATAATCACCAAATCCAGATGAATTTTTGTGTAGCTGTAAATGATAAAGTTATCTTACATTGTTCTATAATTGAAATGTATATTGTTTTTTCTTTACATGCATTTTAGCAAGAAGAAATCCAGGAATTTAAGCAGGAGTCATAGCTTCTTGAAACTTCTTTCTTTGATTATAGGAAATTAATTTGAAAGTAAGTGCTTTCTTTTTCTGTTTCGTTGAATTTAATTCCTGCAAGATTGACATGAACACAGCCCAGTTAGTTCATACAGGAATACAGCATAAACTTGCTGTGGATATACCAAGATTGAGCACTAGATGAACATCTCTTGGCAGCAATTTAGAATGCTTGTTTGCATCTGTAATGTCTCTTTTTAGGATTCAGAATCTGAGATTCTGCTCATTTTATCACAGGTATTTCTCTTTGCTTGATTTTCTATTTCTGAACCAACCTTTGAATGAACTTACTTTAATATTTAATAGGTAATATTAACAGAAAATAGGCTAGCATGTATGCATGTGTGTATATATGCATGTTTGCATACATGATAACGGTGGATAAATATCAGTTTTTTAAAAATCAGATTGATTTAACTCACAATTTAAATTTGAAAATGATTTTTTAATGTAGATCATCAATAAATCTGGTTTTTTTAAAAAAAAAATTGGAAGCACTTCAGGGGTACATGTGAGTGATTCAGATATAGGTAGGGATTTCAGTGGGAAAGTGAAGCTTTCTTGTGACATTATATATTGATTTTTCTTAAATCACAAAAACGAAAGAATATGATTTCCAGAAGGACTCCCGTTCAATTAGTATGCTTAACTCTTTTCCAAGAAGATTGATAGACAAAGTTATTAACCATTATTGGTGATCGTTATCACTGGATTAATTTAAAAATGTATGTGGGTGGGTTGGTAGGCAGGTACCGTAGGTAGGTATATATCCTTATGTAGGTTTTCTTTGTATGTTTTTCTTATGGTTTGGTGACCTCTAATGGGCAGCTAAGAATCTGCATTAAATGTTTTTTGATAAAATGTGGAAGGTGTGTTTTTTTATTACTGCTTACTTGCACTTCTGTTTTTGGTTGGGAGAGTGGATAAAAACAACTGCTAGGTGGGTTTAATATATACTATGTTTGTTTTAAAATTATTTCCAGGGAATAAAGCATATGAAATTCTACCAGAGATCTTGAACTCTTAATTTCAAATGAATGGCTTCTGACTTCTCTCATTATGTACTCTGCAACCAGTTCACTGGACTACTGACATGACAGATGGTACTCTGCACTTTACACTATGGTATTAATCCTCAAGATAGGGATAAAATGAAAACCGGATTGCTTTATTTCAATGAAAATCCCATCTGGAAGTTTTTTTTACTGACTTTGTCCTCTTGTCTTCATATTTCCTCATGAAACTGGATATTTCAGTAACTATTAACAGACAAGCTAAATTTTAGAGACAATAATACTATTTTTAAAGGTCTGATGCTGATGAAAATTGTTTCCCTGATTTGCTGTGACTTTTTATTTGGGTACAAAGGTAATGAGCTGCTCCCTAAAATAGTCATGTTTCAATTATCACATTTTCATAGTAAAACATAAAAATGACTGTTGAGAATCCATGGTATTCTTGTTTTTTTCTTATAATATGAAATAGAGCATAATATTAACTCTGAAGTGGTAGAATACCTGAAATTTCATACATTTATCACAAAAAGTGTAAATTATAGTTTGTAGTGAATTTTGTTAGAAACTGTAAAACATGCCTGGAATTTTGATAGTTACTTTTAATACTCAATCAGTTCAAAGAAATGTTCCTTTGAATGACTTATGAAACCTTAAATCTTGAATGAATTATTTGAAATGTTGTGAATAATTGAAAATGACATTTTAGGTATTTTGTGTAAAATGAACCATTGCATTAATTGTGTGAAGCTATAATTTTCTCCATACACAAATGCCTGAAAGAAGAACATGTCTGGAGCACCTCAAATCCATATTTTCTATGGTGCACCCATTCTTCCAGCGGTTGTTGAGAAATCCAGAGAAGAGAAGTTTTCAACAACAACTTCTGGAATGTGGAGAAAACTTTGTATTTCATTTACCAAAGACACCTCTTACTTTGATACTAGAAAATGCAGGTATCCTGATCATGCAGAGTGTCAGATGCTGGATGATGCTGACCACTCCAAAGATCCATTCACAACAAAAAAATGTAGATTGCCAGATGTTTTATTCGCAGGCTCTGCAGCTGATGTTAAAAGTATAGAATCCTTCAGCAATAAAACTAAGGAAAGGGATGAGTCAGCTAGCAGCATTCATCTTGTCTTTGGAAGTACAAGCAAAGAGAACGACATGAATTGTCTTACATGTGATCAGCTTCCCAGTCAATTAAAAACAGGTGAACAACGAAGCAGAAAATCTGAAGATGCTGAAGGAGAGGCCAGCTGCACTGTATGCAATCACCTTGATATTTCTCCTTTGACTTTTCTCACTTCTCAGGGTGATAAGCCGTTAGATGTCCAGTGTGATTCTCCCCAACTCCTGAGTCAATACCTAGAGATACATCCACAAATAATGGGAGAATCAAAGACTGGAAAAACATGTAATGTGTCTTCAAGCCTTGCAGTATCAACAGACACTGAATTTCATAGTATTCTGGCTGCAAGCCAAGTTGCTTTACTTTCAGGAAGGTGTGTTGTAGGACAAAATGAAATACAAAGCAAATCTGCAAAGAGGACAGGAATTAAATTATTTGAACCTCAGAGGAATGATGAAGTAGCTATAGATTCATTTGTTCCATTAAAAGAGATTAATGATCTGACTGCTGATGTTAAAGAAATAAATTGTAGAAATAACTATGAGAGCTCTCTTGAACTCTTTGATTCTGATAGTCCTGTGGAAGAAACTGACTTTCAGGATAAAAATGAAATACCTGCAGGCCTTCTGTATTTACCTGATGTTAAGCCTAGTTATGCATTATATTATACTGAACCACTGAAGAAAGCAATACTGTACTCTGAAGTTCATCACTCTGCTAAAAGGTCCCAAGCATTTGAAGATACCCTATCTACCGTTAACATTGCAGCTGGAGACCAGCAGCAAACAAAGAAAGTCAAGTTGACTTCTTCTCCAGTTAATCCAGTTCTACTGGGACAGGGAATTTCACGTTTTCGGAAAGTTCTGAAATACCCATCATTGCTTAAGGACTGTTTCTGCAAAAGCAAGAAATACACTGTTTTGGTCACTGTACTGCATCCATGCCATATCAAAGAAATACAGATAAAGCCAGGAACAAAATTGGCATCAAAAGTCCCGTTAGCCACAGTTGTTGTTTCAGATCAGTCCGAAATGCAACTGAAAGTTGTGTTGTGGAGAGCATCAGCCTTTTGGTCACTTACAGTCTTTCCTGGAGACATTGTACTATTCACAGGTAAGGAACATTCCTTTTCAAATATATTTCTCCAACTCTAGTATTTTTACTTGAAAGAAACACATTTCTTATGCTTAATTTTCTCTTAAACTAAACTCCAGGTTTTGATATTTGAGAGCATTGTGAATATGAAACAGGTGTTTCTGTAGACACAGTTGTATAGAAAGTAAAGTGTGACCTAGTGCAGCCTTCACTGACATTTTCACTCATGAGGCTTAGCATTATCCAGTCACTAGAAAATAGTGTCCATCTTTTGTTGCATCAGCTCATATATGACATTCCCTATTGGGTTGTTCTTCGTGATGAATTTGGACTATTTGAACTGGAGAAAAATGTATAATTAGATCTTGTATTTTAGATGAACCCTATCTTGTAAATTGAGGCATAATACATATATTGAGATTTGTGTCCAGATTTGTAGTGTAGGGAGAATCAAGTCCATCAAGTAGAGAGAATTATCCATCCTTGTACTTAAGGCTTTATAGGCCTACGGAACGGGGGGGGGGGGGGGGAAGCATCTTAATACTTAAGAGGTTTTGTATTTAAGTAGTTACTTATAGTAACACTGTCCCTACTTTGTTTATTTTGAAAACTGTCTCAATTCAAGACAACAAAATGAATTGGAGCACATCTAATTTGGGGATTTTTCTCCTTTTGGTCTCTGTTTACTTAATGCAGAGGATCTGCCAAAATCCAGACTTGATGCTTAGAATATTGGCTGATGCATCCACTCCCTCCCTCTGTCCCAAATTCACTTTATGTTTGCAATTGACTATTATTTGCTCATGAAATCCAAACTGGTAAACACTAAGCCATATTTGCCCTTCAAACCAAACTGGAAACTATAGTGGGCTTCAGACTGGTTTTGAAGGCAAATGCTGACTAGTATATGCCAGTTTGGGTATCGTGGCAAACAGTGGTAAAGAGCGGCACTTTACTGAAAATGCACAAATATCACAGTGGGGTTCAAGAGATAGCGTAGGACTGTGGTGCATTACCAATTCTCAAAAATGTGGTTTGTCCCAATTAAGCCTATCTTACCTTTGCCTTTAAGACGCTTGTTTGAGACATGCATTTTCCCCATTCATCTTCACCCATTTTATATTTGCTGTTGTCTTAGAAGAGGCATATAGCAGTGAGGCATTCTCCACAAATGTGCTGTGAAGCCCCAGAGTAGTTTCCTAGTCCTGAAACCCTGCCACATCATCACATATTTTCTTGACTGAAACACTAAAAGCTAAAATGACTGTGACCTAAATGGATTATTTTTCTCTTCATTATAGACCTTATTATATATGAGAACCACTGGGCTGGGGAAATAACGCTGCAGTCAACATCTACGACTCAGTTATTCAATTTTGGAAGCTGTTCAACTATGAATCACAATGAATGTGAGAATCAATTTGTTTTATAGTAAGACCTCTTGTTTTCATTGATGTCTACTAAAGGAATCTAAATGTGATTTTCCAATTTTTATCACAATAGTTGTACTTTTTCATACTGTATGTGAGATACATGATCACTGGCTATTCAGCTTTGTTTTCCCATCCATTCTGGCTATTAGCATATAACCCAGTACTATACTACAGACATCTGTATCCCATGATCTTCCTTAAGTTTCTTTCCATGCCATTCTTTCAGACTAGGTATGGATATTAGGTTCAGAAAAAAAACTTTGATACATTTGAAATGAACACTGTAATTGGTCCCAAATTGCATTCTACTGATGAGAAGAGATGGTCTTTCCATACTCATGACAAGAATGCTAATTAAATTCCTTGTTCTCCTCAACTTAACTATCTTGACAAGATGGGAAACCTTGATGAGGAATTTAAAAAACCCATGAGATTCTCTGCCTCTAGTCAAGGGTGAGACAAAGAGCCCTTCCTCCCACAAAGATTTCTGTAATTTGTGTAAAAATATCTCTAAAAAATTTTCTCTTTGAGAAGAACTCTCACACACAGTAAACACAAATAAATTGGTAATTCCTAGCAAAGACCCCAACCAAACAGCTAGTGCTTCAAATTCTTAAATAAATAAGACTTTTCTACAAAAAAAAAAAAGAGTTATGTTTGCAAACCATAAATGTAGCCATTGCAAGAATTGTATTGAGAGTGTCAGGAAATTTCTTGCTATCATGGTTGGTGAGGAGAAGAATACTTTAATCCCTTGGTCCTGGCCTACAAGGACAAGACACCCAAAAATTTACATCCTTACTCAGAGTGGATAGAGAGCCAATGTGATGAAACATTAACATTTTCTTGAACAGATTATGTTGTGTTCATAGGCTGAAGACCTTTGTCTTCACGCAGGCTTTCCCATAGTAACTGGCTGTCTAAGAGGAGTTTTAAAATCGGGATGGTTAGTGTTTTGTTGCTTTTAATCTGCTTTAATAATGCTTTTATTTTACATTTTAATACAGTGTTTATTTAATTCTTTTAAAATATTTGAATAACGTATTGTTTTATCTGTATTTTTTATTTATGTAGGCTGCCTCAGGTCCTTTTATGGAGAAAGTCAGGGTAAAAATATTTTAAATAAATAAAATAAATAAATAATTGCCACTGAAATCCTGAATCCTACCACTTGAATCCTGTTGCGTAGTTACGCAAAAGGTATAGCTTTTAACAGTGAATTGCCATGACTTAAGAAATCTCTGTAGGCATTATCTGTTGTGTACTGAGTAGCGTGATTCAGTGTACAATAGATAATGCTGGTGGAGATTCCTTAACTGATAGCAGTTTGTCAATAAAAGGTATGCCTTTTGTGTAAATGCACAATGGGTTTCAGATATAAATTGTTAATAATGGCTTTTAAAACGTCGTTCATTGTCTTTATTTATTTATTTATTGCATTTTTATTCTCCTCTTAAGGGAATGATAAACCACTTCTCATTATTCTCTACCTGGAAAACTCTGAAACGATTAACCATAAATCAGAACTGACTTGACAGCACATGAAAAAAGCATCAGTTTAAAAGATATGGGGAGAACTGCCACATTAAGAAGACATTATATCTTTTGGGAGGCAAATTGTGCCAAGTATGGCCCTTCCAAGAAATTCCTGGCTTGTGTGGCTGATAATTTTCTCCTACAAAAAGTGGAGAATGAAACTAGAGGGCTAGCTATCCTTGACTTGATTCTAACCAATAGAAATGACTTGGTGGAGGAAGTGGCAATAAGGGAAACTCTGGGCAAGAGTGAACATGTACTACTAGAATTCTTGATTTCAAAGGAAACCAAAGCAGAATGTAGCAACACACACGCTGGATTTTTTAAAAGCCAATTTTAACCAACTCAGGTAATGATAAGCAAGATCCCATGGCAGGAGATCCTAACAAGAAAAGGAGTCCAAGAAGGGTGAGAGTTTTCTTAAAAAGGAAATTCTAAAGATACAACTACAAACAATTCTGACAAGAAAAAAAGGTGGGAGAGAGCAAAAAAGGCCGGTGTGGCTTTGCAAAAAGCTCAGAGAGGACCTGAAAACAAAAAAAGACACTTAAAAGAAGTGGGAAAGAGGCCAAGCCACAAAGGAAGAGTACAGACAAGTAGCAAGGAATTGCAGGGATGGAATTAGGAGGACAAAAGCTGAGAATGAGCTGAGGATAGCTAGAGACACTAAAAGCAACAAAAAAGCATTCTTCAAATATGTGCATAGTAAAAGACAAAAGAAACAGTGGCTCAGCTACTCAGTGGAGATGGAAAAATGATAACAAAGAAAAGGCAGAAGTGCTCAATTCCTATTTTAGTTCAGTCTTTTCCCAAAGGACAGACTTTGACCCTCCAGACAAGTGTGAAGTGCAACTGGAGGGGACAGGATTGCAGCTGGAGATGGATAAACAAATAATCAATTTACTAGTTTGAACAAGTTCAAATCTCCAGGGCCGGATGAACTGCATTCAAGGGTATGGAAAGAGCTGGCTGAAGAGCTCTCAGAACCACTGTCCATTATTTTCTTGAGAGGTGAAGTGCCAGATGATTGGAGGAGGGCTAATATCCCTATCTTAAAAAGTGGCAAAAAGAAGGAACTTGTGAACTACAGACTAGTCAGCCTGATATCAATCCCAGGAAAAATTCTGGAACAGATTTTAAAGTGGTCACTATGCAAGCACCTGGAAAACAACACAGTAATAACTAGAAGCCAACATGGATTTGTGAAGAACAAATCCTGCCAGACTAATCTGATAATCATTTTTTGACCAGGTAACTTACCTGATAGACAGAGGGAATGCTGTTGACATAATATATCTTGACTTCAGCAAAGCTTTTGACAAAGTGCCCCATGATATTCTGGTTAGCAAGCTAACTAGGTGTAGGCTGGACAGAACAACTGTCAGGTGGATACACAGTTGGCTACAGAATCGTACTAAGAGGGTAATTATTAATGGCTCCTTCTCAAAGTAGGTGAAAGTAACAAGTGAGGTACCCCAGGGCTCAGTCCTGGGCCCTGTGCTCTTCACCATTTGTATTAATGACCAGGATCAGGGGGTTCAGGGAATACTAATCAAATGTGTGGATGACACAAAATTGGGAGGGATAGCTAATACTCTGAAAGACGGATACAACATTCAGAATGATCTGGATCGGCTTGAGCACTGGGCTAAAAACAACAGAATGAAATTCAACAAAGATAAGTGCAAAGTACTACACCTAGGAAAAAGAAACCAAACACACAGTTACAAAATGGGAGATACCTAGCTCAGCAATATTACGAGCAAGAAAAGATTCTGGAATCGTCATAGATAACAAGCTGAATATGAGCAAACAGTGTGATGCGGCTAGAAAAAAGGCAAATGCTATTTTAGGCTACATTAACAAAGTATAGTCTCCAGATCCCATAAGGTACTAGTTCCCCTCTATTCGGCACTGGTTAGGCCTCATCTTGAATTCTGTGTCCAATTCAGGGCACCTTACTTCAAGAAGGATGCTGAAAAATTGGAACAAGTTCAGAGGAGCGCAACAAGTATGATCAGGGGGCTGGAAAACAAGCTCTGTGAGGAATGACTGAAAGAACTAGGCATGTTTAGCATTGAGAAAAGAAGACTAAGGGAGATACAATAGCACTTTTCAAATACTTGAAAGGCTATCATACAGAGGAGGAGTAGGATCTGTTCTCGATCACCCAAGAGTGCAGTACTACAAGAAGCCAGATTTTGGTTGAATATCAGAAAAAACTTCCTAACTGTTAGAGCAGCACAGCAGTGGAACCAGTTACCTCAAGAGGTGGTGAGTGCTCCAACACTGGAGCATTCAAGAGAAAGTTAGACAACCACCTGGCAAATATCCTTTGATTAGTATTCCTGCATTGAGCAGGGGGTTGGACTCAGTGGCCTTATAGGCCCCTTCCAACTTCATTATTCTATAATTTATGAATCCAAAGAAGGCAGGTGGAGGGAGGTCATTCTTTAAGGCCAAAAATATATAAAATAGTTATGTTAAAAAAATATTAAATAGGTAGCCATGTTAGCTTATTGTAACAAAAGCAATGAATAGTCCTATGGCACTGTTAAAGCTAACCTGTTCCATTTGGAATAAGCTTTCATGGACTGTAGCCCACTTGTTCAGATGCATGGAGTGTAGCTTCAGTAGATGGACATTGTGGGAAGGACAGGAAGTGAACCAATGGGAATGCAAGTGGCCAAGCTTCTTGATAGTCAGTCAGTGGCCATTAAGGTTCATTGACCATCTTTGGGGATGATAAGAGTTTTAAATGGTGTTGTGAAGAGTTGTTTATAAGTCAGTGACAGGTACAATCAAGCATAGATAAACACAATAACACACTTAAGGTAGAAAAATTGTTTTAAGTCTAGTATAGTGAAAGAGAATGGCACACAGTTCTATGGGTTTATATGCACTCTGGTTTTGATGTAAAAAGAATGAAGTAGGATACAGCAAGAGAGTAGTAATATATACCCTGTTTCCCCGAAAATAAGACCTAACATGCAAATAAGCCCTAGTATGATTTTTCAGGGTGCTCGTAATATAAGCCCTATCCCAAAAATAAGCCCCAGTTAAGTGAAACCCCACCCTCCACTGCTGTGCAGCAACCAGAAGATGACATGACTGTATTTGAATAAATGTAGGTTGTTGTACATGAAAAAAATAAAACATCCCCTGAAAATAAGCCCTAATGTGTTTTTTGGAGCAAAAATTAATATAAGACCCTGTCTTATTTTTGGGGAAACACGGTATCTGTATAAATATGATGAGATAGTATGGTAAATTATGAGATCTAAGTAGGTATTTATATCCAGTTTGATCCAAAATGGCCTTCCTTTGCTGGTCTTCTTGCTTAAATGTCTGAGGTTATCTTGGTATCAGTAAAAGTACAACTTGTATGTCTAATTATTTATTTCTGAAATGAAGCACATTTTGTTTGTTATACTTCCAAATAATATTTTTGGGCTAGAATTGCTATAAAATAACATGTAAAAAACATGGCTAAAAATTATGATTTCCCCACCCCACCCCATTTTTTTCAAGTTTCCCATATAGTGGATGTTAACATTCTCCAAGATTTGCTGGCATACGTGTCCTCAAAGCATGCCTGTCTTCAAGCTCTCCCACAAAGGAAGACCCAGACTCTGAACAATGTACAACATGTTGTACTAGATCAGCTCAAGCCAGATATTTTGGTACACTTGGTAGTGAAAATTGTTGACATCACTGTGTTAACAGGTAATCTGACTCTGGTATGGGGGTAACTACACTGTGTTCCCAAATGTATATGTAGAGGTTGAAAGGAGTAAGGAGTGGTAATAGTGATATACTTTGAAAGTCTAAGGTAATTCCATACTTAGGCTTTATCTATTTGACAGAAAGGCCATTTAAGCATTTTAGTATAGCTGTCTTGGCTGGGACATTCTCTTATCTGCCTCACTAATTATGCAAACATCCTGTCTAGAACCATTTCATGGAGAAAGATGGAACAGTTAATTCAGAGCAGGAGGCTTGAAATTTTCTTGTAGATAAGAAGGTCATAAGTTGATTTGTGAGAGCAGCTGAGGTTTCTTCATTACAAAAATGTTTATGTATGGCATGCTCATATGATTACACAAAATACCTTGCCTAATATTTTCCGTGAGATCAGTAGTGTAATTCATATGGTTAATAATGGAACTTCTGGATAAAATCACAATGTTCAGCATTAATATTTAACTTTGGAGAGAATAATAATAAGGGGAAAGTTGTGATTTCCTGAAATTTGTCCATGACTATAGGTACTGGTTGGCTTTTTGAGTGCAGCACATGTAGCAGATTCACTTTACCTGTACCTTTGGTGTGCTCAAGTAACACAAAGTCTCTTTCTCTTTTTTCATCCAAGTTGAGGTCTTCAGAATACACATTATTTTCCTAGTATTCTCAAGAAATATCCTTATTTAAAATTTCAACAAACTAAAATATGCTAATAAATATTATTTGTAATACAAGTTCTAAGATACAGTAGAACCGCAGTATCCGCGAGAGATCAGTCCAAAGCCCTCCCCCGCAGATGACGAAAAATGCAGAAGTGTCAAATGCTATACATTGCATGGTCTCTAGCTCCTTCTAGTGGCCAGTTTAGGTAACTATACCTTGGAAATACATAAAAATACATATTTCTATGGGTTTTAATTTAGTATTTTCAGGCAGCGGATAAGTGAATCAGCAGATACTGGTCCCATGGATTGGGTGGTCCTACTGTCATTTTGAAATAATTTTGTGTTATACCAATTAGGAAGGGATCTCTAGTTTATTTAAGAATTTAAAGAAAAGCAACTACTACATCTTCCATCTGTTCATACTGTAAGGCAGAATTCTGTAGCCAGCATCCCAAGTATCACACAACTCGTCCTTTTTCCTTTTCTTTTTTGATAATAACCCATAGACCACATATTTACTCCTTTCTCCCCTTTTTCGAAATTAATTAGATTATCAAAGCAGTTTGTGAAGTACCATAAAGGTCTGCTTGTCAAACATGTTTTTGTTTGGAAAGAGATGTTCAGGAAATTCTGCTCAGCAATTAGCTTATATTGACTTTACTGACTATAGTTCTAAACATTTTTTTAATCTGACCATTTTATATGGTGCTGTTTACAGAAATAATCCTGGTTTTATAGAATCATTTTAAGACAGATATATTAGGGCTTTCCTCCTGTTGCATCAATTTCACTCCATTTCCACTCCTACAACTATGTACACTGTACATATAAAATTGTGGCCTAAATATCATACTCCATGTGTATGAAGAATTAGATTGTAATCTATAGAAGCTCACTGTGAAATAAATCTGTTCTTTTTAAACGGGCAACAATGCTTTTTTATTTTGTTATAAATGTTGTATCACAATATCCTTCTTACATTAACTTCAGTGCCCTCTGGTATTCCCTCACAGTATTTTATACATCATATTTATGTTTGTAATTTGCCTACTTTAGAATCTACATATAGCTTCAAAGGAGAAACACAAAGGAAAATTATTTTAACAGTGGAACAAGTCAAAGATCAGCATTATGCTTTGGTGTTATGGGGAGCTGTAGCAGCCCACTATCCTCAACTTCAAAGGAAGAGAGGTAAGAAGTGACCACTGTTGTAACATAGTACATGTTAAATAATGGATTTGTGCGATATTATTGTTGTACAGCGGCTGCAAACAATACTGGATGTCTTTCATTTGACCCTTCTCTCTTTTTGTACTGTAGCCACTTTTGGGGTTAATCTTCCTCAAATGTTGGCTGATCTTCCTGAATTAGTAAGTTTTGCAATTGAGTTTCAACTGGTATCTAAAGAATTACATAGGCTTTCACATTATGCCATATTCCTAGAAATCATCTTGTAGTCTCAGATTGTTTTAGAACTAGCAAAACACCTATTGCTATGGTATACAGTGACCGTGTAAAATGAAGGCATTTAAGTGTGGTCTACAGGAAGCGTAGTGTGTAGAGATGGGCATGGATTGAAAAACAAATTGCACACTTTGTCAAAAATCACTAATTTGTCAATTCGTATTCGTATGAAACAATACCCCCGACGAATATGAATTAATTATTTTGGGGGGATTTTTGATTCATTAAGCTATAAAACGCCCCCACATGCACCTAGAGGCACCAAAATTGCAGAGAAGCTTCTTCTGACTCTCCTCTACAGTTGCTCCATGTTTGGTGAAGATTGGGCTTCGGATGTCCAAGTTATATAGCCACAAAGAGGGGTCCCTCAGAAAGTTCACCCCAGGCACCTAGAGACACCAAAATCACAGAGAAACTTTGTGTGACTCTCCTCTACAATATCTCCCAGTTTGGTGAAGATTGGGTTTCCCCAAGCCAGCTGCTAAAGGGCACTTTCCTGGGGGGACCCACTTTGTGGGTGTATAACATGGATGTCTGAAACCCAATCTTCACCAAACATGGAGAGAGTGTAGAGGAGAGCCAGGTGAAGCTTTTCTGTGATTTTGGTGTCTCTAGGTGCCTGGGGGGAACTTTCGGGGGGGCTTTTTGTGGGTATATAACTTGGACACCCGAAACCCAAACTTCACCAAACATACAGGGTTTTTAGAGGAAAGTCAAGTAAAGCCTCTTTGTAATTTTGGTATCTCTAGGTGCTTTGGGGGGCATTCTATGGGATTTTAAAGGCAAAAATGAATTAACACATCGATTTGTCAATTTGTTAGAAAAAATTGTAAATTATTTGTGATTTGTCAACCTTGATGAACCATGAATCAAAATGAATCACCATTTTCATGCCCATCTCTAGTAGTGTGTCTTTGTGCCCTTTATATGTTTCACCCCCCCTAAAATATGGACTTCATGCATACCTATGGTATGGAAAAAAGAAAGTGAACAAAGCTTTTGATAATAATATAATAAGAAAAGCATTAATAAGAGTATGGGAGAAATATAAAGGGAAATTTTATTGTAGGATTCCAATGTGGATGTCCCCCCATGAAGCTCTCTCAAAGAAAGTTGACATAAAGAATAATAAATGGTCAACATATAAAGATCTACTCATAGAGGAAGATGGTGGACAACTAAGATTAAGAACAAGATAAGAAATGAATCAAGTAGGAATAATATGCCAGTGGTTTCCACACAGACAGCTATCAGAAAGAATGAAAATGGATAATAAATTAACAGGCTTGGTTAAAGAACCTACGGAACTAGACAAGATAATATGGGGAAAAGAAAATCACCAAATCGCAAAGTTGTATAAACTGTTATTGGAAAGAAATATGGAACAGGAAGTAATTAAAGAAAATATGATAAAATGGATGCAGGAATTAGGTAGAACAATTCAGGCAGAGGATTGGTTTAGAGCATGGAATGATAACCAAAAACTATTAATAAGTACAGATTTGAAAAAAATTATATGAAAATATTATATAGATGATATATGACACCAGAGAAATTGGCAAAGGTGAAGAAAAATGAGAAAGATAAATGTTGGAGATGTAAGACAATAAAAGGAACACTATATCATATGTGGTGGGGTTGTAAATTTATTAAGAAATTTTGGAAAGAAATAGAAAAAATAATCACCATAGATTTAAAAATAAAAATGGAGATGAAACCTGAAACTTATTTGTTCAATATGGTAAAGTTAAACTCGAGACAAGAGACAAAAATTTGTTTATACATATTAGGCGAAGCCAGAATTCAAGTGACAAAACAATGGAAAGACAAGGAGGAACCTTCGGTGGAGGATTGTTTAATAAAATTACAGGAACAAACTAATTAATGGACAAACTAACAGACTCATTGAAAGGAAAGAGTAGAACAGAGCATGAATCTCAGTGGGGGAAAGTAAAGAATTATCTCGGAGAGAAATGGAAGAAAGATTCCAAACCTGTACCAAGTGACTTAGGCTTAAATTAGAAGCAGAACTGCTCTCAACAGAAGTAAAAACAAAGTAAAGCAGATTGTTAATATGGATATAAAATAAGAATTAAGAAAGATATTATTAAGATTGCGAAGAAAATAAATGTCTGGTGAAAAATAAGGAAGTAAAAATGTTAAAGACTTACTGTTTTGCGAAAGAGATAATAGAAAGTTATTTTGGTTATGTGCTAATATTGTGATAATTATTTACTTATTTTTATAATTTCTTTTTTTAATGCAATAAAGATTAAAAGTTAAAAAAAATATATATGTTTCACCCCCCCCCAAAGAGTTCCTGTTTGTGAAAGCTGGACTGCCATCTCTTAGAGGTGGGTTTTTGGTTTTTTTTTTGCCCTCAGATGTCTTCATCAGATGCTTTGCTATTCCCTTTGACCAAAAATTACATCCTGTTCATGCTGTCACACAATGTGATGAAACCTAGGGAATTGGCTTTCTATGCATACCTGTGTTTTTTAGTATACGTTTATGATAACAGCAGTAATCTGTGTATGTTTTCTACAGTACTGTCTAAACAGATAACTGGATCTTTATGTTTGGTTGTGATAGAGTAATTCTTAGAGTACATCACTGGAATCAGTAAGATAATCACGACTGATGTGAGATGCTTACTCTCTCTTGGCGTAAGTTTAGATCTAACCCATAGTGCTTCTGTAAGTTGCAGGGGCAGGGCTAGAAAAATAAATTTGAAGTTCTGTGAAATTGTAATGTATCTGAAATTTCTGCACTTTCTTGAAATAGTTTCAAGTAAATTAGATTAGAAGACTTTTATAGTATTCTTTCAAGCTCTTTTCTTAAGGTCAGAAAATCTAGTTTATGTTTGCTGTGGTGATTATATGAAAGATGCAAGATTATTCTTGCATAATTTTGCAACGTGTACTATACCTAGCACTTTGTGACTGTTGTTATTTAATGATTAAAAGACAGCATCTAGAATTTGAGATAAGACTTGTATTCTCAAATGTCCTAACATTCTCTCTGTTAATATGTCCATATGTTTGGTTTTTGTCAGGACTGTCAGAATCAGGAGTTCACTCTGTGCCATCTGGGTCATGACACAACTGACCATTATGACTTACTGTGTGGCAGCATGTGATGGCCATTCATGCTATTGAGTCTAGGGAGATAACTAGCCATGTGATGCTCATTTGTGCTGGAAATCAAAGTATTTACAATGCAAACTTTGATATGTGACAGTGCCATCATGGTTATGCAGAGAATGGCTTGGACAATATAGTAGCATTTCTTTTGATAATGAGCAAATAAGTATGTGTTTGCTACTAATTCTAGAATTATTTCATGTTTATTGAATTTGGGCCTTCATCAATTGAGGGGAAATTCAGAATGGAGAAACTACTCTCTTTTAATGCACCATCTACTGTTGGAGAGCTTATGCAAAGTCCTTGTGCAATGGCCATAGTAATGAACTAGAAAATCCAATAGTGATAGGCCCAACATGTGCAGTATATGTATAGAAACTTATCATGTAGTTTGCAGTTATGCATGTCAGAATTTATGCAGACTTTACGACAGATTAACATCTGGCAGAACAGATGCATTTTTTGGACAGGATATATTGCCAAAACCTTACTTCCTCCACTGCTCATAACATTTTCAAGCCAAAACATTTCTCTAATTCTGGCTGATCTATGAAAAGTGTTTGTTTGCACTCAGATTGACAAATGGGTATTATTCTTTTAAAAATTAATTGAAATATTTTAAAATTGAGCCCTGACTGTGAGTCCCCCTTTCCCCTCTTCATTAATAAAATATTTCTTTATCCAGGAAAGGTAATCTCACATTCTTCTTTCCAAAGCTGTCTGCAAATATTAATGGCACATTGGAATGTAAAATTGTGAGTAGGATATTTTCTTCATCTTTTTGTTCCAGATCATAAATGGGAATTTAAGTATTTGTTTGTAAAGCACAGTCCTGTCTCTGGTGAACTTGAACTGCACACAACTCCGTGGTCAACCCTTGAGTGTCTTTTTGATGATGATAGAAGAGCTTTTGAGTTCAGAGAGAAGTTTGAAAGGAGTGCCAAACCATTGATGAGTGTGACTGCTCTTGCTGCACATCTAGAGGAGAAGCGTTCAGGTGAGATTCTTATTCATTAGTGGGGCTCCCTATGGCTTTATTTTAATCAGTGTACTCCCCCCTTTCAAATTGTGTGAGCAGATTGTGGCAACTAAACAAAAACCAAGGCAAACAAAAAGTGAACAAAATATCCAATTGAATTAAAATGTTCACATCTTAATCAGATACCAGCCCAACAGAGGACATATTTGTTAAAAGTATTTTTAGAAAGAATGTATACAAATCAGGTAATTGGAACCCCTCAGTTGCAGGGTGCCACCAGGAATGTCACTCCCTGTTGGGAAACTTTGTTTGATTCAGCAGCTAGTTTTGTCCCCCACCTCCCTACTGATTGCTCCACTGAAATGTAATGGTAAATTTCACTCCTGAATTTCAGTGGAATGTGGGGGGAATCCCTTTAAAAAGCAGGATGTGCTTGTTTTACAAGAGTTGGATTTATCAGCAGATCATGAAAATTCCTTTTAAAAAAGCATTTTCTGCCTCCTCTAATGGATTGCATAGATTTGCCACTAAAATTCAGTGATTCAATTTTTCCTAAGTTTCCTAAGTAGCATGGTTTTCAGCAGTGCGGGGGGTGGGGTGGGCTCACAGGCACTATGTAGCCCACCAAGCCTTGTGACCTTGTTCTAAAAATGCAGTCATAGATTGCAGTAATGTATGCATTTAACTAAGAAGTTCCACAAAACTTCCTATAGCTTAAGATCAGCCACTGTCTTGTTGATCTTAAATTTTCCTTGTACAGAGGTGATTCAGCCAGCAGTAATCTTTATTACTGTTTCCTTATGGCAGAAAAAGAATAATTTGATCAACTCTGTCCTGTTTTCACAGGAATGATCCAAATGAAAGCCTGTATCTCAGCACTGAAATTTACTGTTGATGCCTCTCCACATGGACAACTTGCCTTTGATGCTAATACTTCATTTCAGCACATATACACTTCTCTTGCTCTGATTACTTTTGTGGGATGTGCAAAATGTGGACTTGAACTTCAGACAGATAGTAACAAGATCTACAAGCAGTGCATGAGTTGTTTGCCCTCTAACAAAATGAAGATATTCTACAGGTAAAATCATATTTTTGTATGGGGGACAAAGAGAAAGAGCTATTGGTAGTTCCATTTTAAGGCTTACTCCCCACAATGGATCTTGCTTTCTAGAAAATGTGTTGCAGCCTAAGATGCTCTCTCTCTTTTTTCTTTCATTCTCTCTTTGCTTCAATATTATCATTTCTTTTTTGTGGTCTTTCCTTCACACTTAGTAGATTCTCCACTTGCACAAACTTTGGAACTTTCTAAAGATGAAAGATCTCTTGAAAAATAAGCATTGTACTATTTTAAGAAACCATCTGAATCATTTCAGCAACATGTGCTGGAAACACTAGGTGGCAGCAGGTGATAGGTTGTGCAAATATTTGCATTTTATGACAACACAATTCTTAGTTCCATCTGACTTTTAGTACAACTTGTTAATGTTTGAAAGATTTGCCAGCGGGATGTGTTGCTGGACTTCTAGCTCTTGTTTTATTTTCAAAGCTAGGGTGCAAAGAGTCTGTGCCAATTTTTCAGTCTAGCTGGTGCCTTGAGCAATATATCAAAGTCTCCAAGAGTGGCTTTTCAGGACATAAAGGGGACTCTAGGTGAAGGGAATCCTCAAAAGCCTGAGTGTCTTCCTGAAAGACTGCATATGGCTCTTTTGACCCTTTTTCCAGAGTTTACAGGAAGCAAGACATAATACCTTTTGATCAAATGGTCTACTACATATATGCTGTATGGATAAAAATTAGATTAATATGTATGGCTTTTCAAATATCACATATCCTCATCAGGACATCGTGTGGTGGCATTTCAGGGCAGCAGCTCTTGTGTACTCAGAACCTGTGCTTTCAGTAAGCACAGTATAAAAGGGGTGTTTCACTTCACAAAAAAGTTCATAGTAAGCAGGATCTACATTGAAACTCAGATCAAATACCAATAACTTTAAAGCAAAACAAAAATGGAAAGGCTATTACTTTCAAGTATAGCCTTGACCAGGGAGAGCTACTATACCACTCTTGTGTGATTTCATAAGTTAAGCAGGATTGGACCTGGTTAGAACATGAATGGGAAATACTATGATTCTTCATGCAGGATGAGGGAAGAAGTCCTACGAATCTCTGTAGATCCCACCGCAGCCAGTCAGATGTTAACACTGGCCTAGATGCACAGATGGATGGACTGAGTGTATGATGACTTTTCACATTCCTGTTAAAACAGTTTTAGTCAAATTTACCCAGTAATTCTCATAAAGAATACTTTTGACTCTGATGAAGTTCCATAACTGTGGAGTAGCCATGTGGCAGTTTTCCCATACACATATAAGGTTTATGTCATCTGCCCACCAGGTCTTGATTGGTGATAAGAATTTACAATCAGATTCACAATGGAGAAGGTAACAGTTTTGTTTTGGCCATATCAGGCCTGCTTCTCTATTAATCTATATATGGTATAAATGCTGGTATATATACAGGCAAACGGTAAGTGACCAAACAGATTATAAGGCAATAAGTCATACTTTCCATACAGCATGATTTTATATTTATCTGCAGTGTATGTCTGGCAACCTGGATCTATTCAGTGTACTCATAAGTCACCTAATATCTGTTTTTAAAGTTATTTTTTTTGAAATACATACACCATCTAAGAAGAAAGCAAATCCTTTAGCCTCAGTTTCTGGAATGGCAAATGTTTGACCTGCATTTAGCAGGTTCTCTTATTTAGGAAACTGTAGGACTTAAAATTATATTTCACTTTCCTGATGCTTTTATCTCTTTGTATTCTGTGGCTAATTGAGAAAAGTCTTCAGCAACAACGGAAAGTAACAGCCAGATTGATGGCTTAGAAAGAGAAGTTATTCCATTCATGTGTGTATGTGTATTCATAAGTTTGTGTATCTGTTTAAAGCAGGAATGGGAAATCTTGTCAGTCAAAGATCTGATTTGGTTTGAAGAAAGTACATTGTGGGACACATGCCATTAGCAAGCAGAGCCACCCATTGCTGGCATGGAGCCTCCAACACAATTATGCAAATTCCATTCACTTTCACAGATACTCATGCACATGTACAGCACAAACATGTAAGTGAATACTTAAATGTACACATGTATCATCTCTTCCTCACAGCAGTCAGGCTTCTTTAAAAAGCCTCCATTGGTGCCAGTAGAGGCTTTTTTGTAACACAGTTGCAGCTTGGGTATTTCAGTGTTAATATATCGTGAAAAAGGGTTGTAGTGTCAGGGGTTGTTAGTTGTCCCCACTCTAGCAGACCCCCGTCAAGGCCTCTAGCACTACAGTTATACTTTCTAAATCCTTGTGGCAGTGTTCAAGGGGGAAAGGAACATTTCTTACCTGTGGTCATTGAGCTGAAAAAAGATTGAAGGAAAGAGGTTTTGCAGCCTTGTCCTCTATGCCAAGCTTGAGTGTGCTTCTTGCAGCACATCTCCTTATGGTTATAATTTGTGTCCTTCTGCCCAACTCTGGGCATGTGATCGTGTGTGTGTGTGTATACACATGCACATTTATTTATTATTTATTTGATTTCTGTACCACCCATGTGACCAATAGTTACTCTGGGAGGTTTACAACATTGACAATTAAACAAATAACACAAACATAACCAAGATGAAAACTGAAAATAAGCTAATATTACATTTTAAAAGAATTTTCTCAAATTAAGCATGTTGGCCTATTTCTTTTGGAAAGATTCATTTATTTTTAGCTGATTAAAAGTGTTAGTGGGGGATTGAAACAGCAGATATTGGCTGACGTTAATTGCTTGCATACAGAGAGTGGGTTGATCTGGTGCCACAATTAATCTCAAGTGTTCTGAACTTTAAAGCTGAGAATGTCCTTGACTTGAGAAAGTGCCAAAGGTTAGATATACTTAAGTATATATTGGCTGAAATCCTGTTGCTTATTGTAGTAAGTTGCAGCTAGAGTAGGGTCATTGAATCAGTGTAATTTATAGACGAATTGAATAGTATGATTGACTTTCATAGTATAGGTTTGCTCACAGGCATTTCTAGAAACACTTTTTGCTCCTTCACTTCTTTTTCAGAGCTCAGATTTCAACATATTTCTAGAACCTATTTTCAGTGCTGAATCTTAGCACTGGAACGTATGTTGCCTGCACATGTTAGCTATTACGAGACAATACACTATATACTACTAGTTTCTGGGTTCTGCTTTTGTGATACCTTCCTGTCTGAAACCACAAATGGAACACCTGGCGAGGCACATCCTTCAGTATATTCCTTTAATTTCTGCTATATTTGAATAAATGCCTGTACAAATAAATGAGTGAGTGCCTGCTCTTCACTTCTGTGGGATTTGCACAGAAGTGCATTTTGGCACACCTCATGCTGACACTCAGTGGTCTTAAGGACTGTCATTTCAATTGTAGACTGGAGGATAAGATTTACCACAAATTTGAAAGACCTGTCCTGGTATATCAACAAAAATTAAATGGGAAATGAGCAGTGTCTTTCCTGGTGCCTAGTTTTATATCTTCATGGTAAACACATGAATATTAATCACAATCCAAAACAAGGGGAAGAACTCCCTTCCCAATATTATTCCCAGAGAAGGAGCTAGTTTAAAAAGGAACGGGTCTGTGTTCTGCATCCCAAAGATACAAAGAGCCTTTCTCTTTATGTACATTGTAAAAAAAAAAAAGGCAGTTCCCTTCAGCTTGTGTTTCATTATATGGGAGTTTTTGTACATGTTTTTAAATTAGAAGGACTTTCAGTTAGGCAGGTGTTAACTTGCAGTAGCCTTTTCTATTGGGGGTTTTCATTTTGGAAATTAAATTCTTTTATGTATGTTTCAACATGTAAAATACCAGCATCTCTGATTTTTAAGTGATCATTGGATTGTGAAAGAAAATTATGATTTTCACTTAATGATAGGTCTTTGTCTTGCTTGTATCTGCAGTATCAAAATGAGGTATTGTGGGTATATGTAGAATATAAAAATAAACTATGCATTGTAAGTAGGATGACAGTAAATATTTGACTTCTTAAAGTATCTTGTAAAGTCATTCTCCCCTCCCTGAAACAAAAGCTGTGGGAAATACAGTAATAAACCTTCTTCCATTGTCCAGAAGTACTTTGGCATTTTGGACACTCAGATCAGGTACCTCCCACACTCATTAAATCAATGCTGTGTGCAAAAATAAAAAGCTTGCCGGATGATTAACAAGGTGTGACTGAAGGTGATAATTGTTTTATTCTTGAGTTTAATATGAAAAATTAAAGCATTAAACTCTGCTCATATGACTTTCATCTTGTTTCCTCATTTAGACCTTCACTGATGACAGTAGAAGATGGGGGATATGAAGTGCATGTTCAGGTGGTATCAGAACTGATGGAGAAGATGTTCCTCAATATTCCAGCAGAGTGGCTGAACAGGGCCATAGGTAATGCACTATGAATTACTTGTGTAAGTAAATTGAGTAGGCAAATGAAACTTAAGAGCCTAATGTTTGGTTTTACCTTCAGTGCAAGGCCTACTCCACTCATGAATTCATTATCATCCCATCCCATTCATCACATAACCATTTCATTTGCTAAATAACAGTTTGGCCCCCAAACTCGATCTTTAGCACAACAGTGAAAGCCAATCCCTAATTGCCAATATGGAAACCCAATTGCATTTTAGGAAAAAAATTATCAGCAGAATATTCCCTACTTTAGTATATAAAGGAAACACATTCTTATAATATTAACTGTCATTTTTTTGCTTCTTGCAGAGCCTTCCTTAGATACAACATATGGCATGATTGTAGCAGATCTGTGCCATTCACTGCTGACAGACACAAAAGCATCCTATCTTTTGACAGTTAGAAGCCATTTTGTACTAGATGAAAACAGCTATCCTTTGGACATGGATTTCCATCTGGTGGATTTTCATCTTGATCTCTGAAGAAGGGGTCTCTGATAGCTGTTTCTACCACTGGTTTCCCAATGCGCCAAGTGACTTTAAAAATGATTTTTTAATTTTAAATTAGTTGTATAAAATCTTGCAAAGGTTGTTTTATTTTTATAGGTATGGCATGTATTATTTATTAATAAAAATGGTTTCTAATGAACATTTTCTAGTTACTGTTTTAAAAATGACTTTTTATGACAGCTACTTCCTTTGTGAGTTTCTAGATATCAGAAATTTTTGAAAAGTAAATTGATGTTGAAGTATTCCGAAAATATGCAACCAACATTTTAATGTCTTGCTTAAGAACATACCTTTCCTTGATGCAGCTTCCTATCCCAACCTCATTTGTGACTTAATACAATTATATTGTGCTATTATCAAGACATTCACTTTTCACAGTAAATACTAAAGTCCCAAATACCTTATGAAATGCAAATATTCAAATTATGGTCTTTTTTTTTTTTGTAGAGTTTTTAATCTTAAATTTGCAGCCTGTGACTTCAATTATGTTATTAGGCATTACTAGAAATCTTCCATTTCCTGACTGAAGTTAAGTGTCACAACAAAACTTCAGGAACATTCCAAAACACAGATTTGTTTCTGTAGCTACAGTTAAACAAAGGAAGAGAGAATTTTAATAGTATTTATTTAATTGAAATTTTAGACGTCTGATGAAAAAACAGATGCAAAAAAAATCTACTAAACTTGTGCTTTGCATGCAGTAGACAGAAAGCATTTCTAAGTTATAGCCTTAAATTAATTTGAACAGATATTTCCTCTCTTCAGAGAAACTTTGAAACTGTAATTATGTGATACTAGGACTGCTCTTCACTTTTGTGGGATTTGCACAGAAGTACATTTTAGCACACCCCATGCTGACACTCAGTTGTCTTAAGGACTGTTATTTCAATTGTAGGGTGGCAGATAAGATTTACCACAAATTTGAAAGATCTATATCAACAAAAATTAAATGGGAAATGAGCAGTGTCTTTTCTGGTGCCTAGTTTTATATCTTCTTGGTAAACACATGAATATTAATCACAATCCAAAACAAGGGGAAGAACTCCCTTCCCAATATTATTCCCAGAGAAGGAGCTAGTTTAAAAAGGAACGGGTCTGTGTTCTGCATCCCAAAGATACAAAGAGCCTTTCTCTTTATGTACATTGTAAAAAAAAAAAAAAAAAAGGCAGTTCCCTTCAGCTTGTTTCATTATATGGGAGTTTTTGTACATGTTTTTAAATTAGAAGGACTTTCAGTTAGGCAGGTGTTAACTTGCAGTAGCCTTTTCTATTGGGGGTTTTCATTTTGGAAATTAAATTCTTTTATGTATGTTTCAACATGTAAAATACCAGCATCTCTGATTTTTAAGTGATCATTGGATTGTGAAAGAAAATTATGATTTTCACTTAATGATAGGTCTTTGTCTTGCTTGTATCTGCAGTATCAAAATGAGGTATTGTGGGTATATGTAGAATATAAAAATAAAGTATGCATTGTAAGTAGGATGACAGTGGTCTTAAGGACTGTTATTTCAATTGTAGGGTGGCGGATAAGATTTACCACAAATTTGAAAGATCTATATCAACAAAAATTAAATGGGAAATGAGCAGTGTCTTTTCTGGTGCCTAGTTTTATATCTTCATGGTAAACACATGAATATTAATCACAATCCAAAACAAGGGGAAGAACTCCCTTCCCAATATTATTCCCAGAGAAGGAGCTAGTTTAAAAACAGGTCTGTGTTTTGCATCCCAAAGATACAAAGAGAATTTTCAGCACCCTTGCCAAATTGAAATGCTCAGGATTCTTTAGGGGAAAGCATGACAATCAAATCTATAGTACAGATAGTCTGGATAGGCAGTACCATCAGATGTGGCTAATACAAATTTCATTATGCAAGTGTGAAATAACTTGCTTACAAGTAGTCGCAGCCAAGCCAGACTGATTAAAGTGTGTATATGTGTGTAAGTAAGTAATCAAGGAATAAATAATCTCTTTCATATCCAGTCAAACTAGTCCATCTAGCTCAGAGTGTTTACCGTGCTTAGCAGCAGCTGACCAAGGTCTCAAGCAGGACTCTTTTCACCTCACCTATTACATGGTCCTTCTAAATGAAAGGTTCAGTGATTTCTGACTCTCCAGATGGCGTTGGGCTGTAAATCCTGTCAGCCCTACTAAGCATCAAGGGCAAGAGGTGGCAAATGTAGTCCAACAACATCAGGAAACATCTGCTTCTATAGGGTCTCAGTCTGGAACCTTGTTTTTGTGAAGTGTGTGCTCTACCATTAATCTTTGGTTTCTGTTGTAAATCTAGTTCAGAACAAACACCATCGTAGTTTTCTTTTTATCGGTGCAGTGTCATTCTCTGGGGCCTGAGATCACCCAGTTTCTGACTGGAAAGCTCCTAGACAAAAAAGGAACAACAGAAACAGATGGTGTGTCTGCTTCATCTGTCTCTTGCCGGAATGCTAAAATAGCATGTGAAATCGACACCTCATTCCTTTATAAGTATAATTTGCATGATGATGATGATGATGCAATGTTTATAAAGTGCTTAGATTTTCTAAAGGGACGTGGTGGCGCTGTGGGTTAAACCGCTGAAGCCTCTCTGCTGCAAGGTCAGAAGACCAGCAGTCGTAAGATCGAATCCACACGACAGAGTGAGCCCCCGTCGCTTGTCCCAGCTCCCGCCAACCTAGCGGTTCGAAAGCATGCAAAATGCAAAAATGCGAGTAGATAAATAGGTACCACCTCGGTGGGAAGGTAAACGGCGTTCCGTGTCTAGTCACGCTGACCATGTGACCACGGAGGATTGTCTGCGGACAAACGCTAGCTCTTTGGGTTGGAAACGGAGATGAGCACCGCCGCCTAGGGTCGGACACGACTGGACAAATTGTCAAGGGGAACCTTTACCTTTACCTAGATTTTCTAAATGTTTTACATATATGGAAAGATGAGATGGTGCTTACCCACAAGCTCACACAGTAAAAAAACAAAAGTGAGGGAAGGAGGAAGCAAACATTGCTTCATGAACTGTTGCTTCAGATTCCATCTTACAAGAACAGCTCTCTTTGACTAGGAGCAGTCTCTGGTGCAGCAGCCTTTCTGCTCTAGAATTCTCCCTGGGATTGAAGTCAGGTTCCTCCCTTCTGCCCTTTTTGAAAATAGGGACAAAGTTAGCCCTCCTCCAGTCATTTGGCATTGTACCCGTCCTCCATGGTTTCAAGAAAGTAATAGACAGTGGTTCTAAGAGTTCTTCAGTACAGTAATTTCTTCAATACTTTTTGATGGAATTCATCGGGCCCTAGAGATCTGAACTCATTCAAAGTAATAAGGTATTCCTCAACTATTTGTTTATCAATCTCAAGCTGCAGTCCTGTCCCCTCCACTTGTACTTTACATTTGTCTGGAGATTGAGGAAAATTTGAGCTAAAGAATTGAGCACTTCTGCCTTTTTTTTTTTTTTTGTCACCATTTTTCTATCCCCAATGAGTAGCTGAGCAACTATTTCTTTTCTCTGTCTTTTGTTACAAATATGTGAAGAATGCTTTTTGTTGTTGTTGCTTTTGGCATCTCTTGCTAACCTCAGCTTTTGCCTTCCTAACGCCATCCCTGCAATGCTTTGTTATCTGTCTGTACTCTACCTTTGTGGCCTGGCCTGCCTTCTGCTTCCTATATATGCCCCTTTTTTGTTGTTTTCAAGTCCTCTCTGAGCTTTTTGTGAAGCCAAAGTGGTTATTTTTTGCTGCCTTCCACCTTTTTTTCTTGTTGAAATCATTTGTAATTGTGCCTTTAGAATTTCCTTTTTTTAGAAACTCCCACCCATCTTGGACTCCTTTTCTTGTTACAGTCTGTTCCCATGGGACCTTATTTATCATTGTCCTGAGAAGGAGGGACTAGTGAACCACCTCTGAGTCCTTTATACAGTCAACCCTCGACTTACGAACAGCCCTAGTTACGAACATTTCAACTTACGAACCGCTCTGATAGAAAAATATTGACTCGACTTGCGAACTTAGATTCGAGTTACGAACCGAAAAAACCCTCTTTTTTTAACCTAAGTCATCTTAGGTTAAAAGGAAAAAAAAGAAAAAAATTCTGCCCCTAGTGGTAGGAACGGATTAACCGGCTTTGCATTAGTTCCTATGGGAACTAATGATTCGAGTTACAAACCGCCCCTCGACCTAAGAACCAAAAACAGCCGGAACGGATTAATTGGTTTTCAATGCATTCCTATGGGAAATGCTGATTCGACTTACGAACTTTTCGACTTACAAACTTCCTTCCGGAACGGATTAAGTTTGTAAGTCGAGGGTTGACTGTACTTTGAAAACTCTGGGAGAGTCCCTATAAGTAGGTAATGACTTGACAGTACATAACTAATACAAGTGTTGCTTGTATTATGGCCAACATCAAGAGTCGTGCAGATTTCTGTCTTTGGACCACAACTCCCAGAATTCTCCAAGCAGCATGGCCACTGGCCATGCTATCTGTGAAATCCTGAGAGTTGCAGTTGAAAAATACAAATCTGTATTTGGATTCAAACATGGCAAGAGTGTAAGGTTGTGATATAGTTCAGAAGCCTGGAGGTACTATACCATGAGCGATGCTTAATTGCAGTTTAGTCCTGTGCAGGAAATACCTAATCCAAGAGTAAACCTTCAGTCTTCCAGATGCTGATGAACTACTACTCCCATTATATCTCACAGTTGGTCAGACTGACTAGAATCTATGGAGAAAAGTGTTCAAAAGCATCATGAAGACCACAAGTTCCTCATCCCTGGTGGAGACAAGATATAGTGATAAATAGATGAGGTTACTCATTTGAAATGATATATTTTAAAAGTATATTATGAGAGTTGTCAAACTCTTCCGTTGTTGTTTTTCCTCCAGCAGTAATAACTGACATCAGGTTGATTCTGATTTATCATGACCCTCCTTGAGGTCTTCCAGGTATAGAGTACTCAGAAGTGGTTTCCCATTCCCTTCTTCTGGATGTTCTCTGGGACTGTTTAGCTTGCCCAGGACCACATAGCCTGGCTCTTTTCCCAGGAAGTACGGTGGGGAATTGAACTTTATGCCCTGGCTCCACAGCCAGAAGTTTTAACTCACTGAGCTAACAAGACACTTGTGGTGAGAAGAGAAATGTTAAGTGTGTATCTCATATTTGACATAATGCACATTAGTGTATAAAGCTCCCCTCATTAAAATAATTAAATCTAGAGTCAATAGTTACCTGGCTGCACCAATGAGGACCCATCACTGGTATGTTAACAATGGGTGACTTGTAGAGGCTGAAAAACTTCAGAATTCAGTAGAAGGTACCTTCGATTAAAATGGCATGGAGTCAGGATGGGATAAACTAAGCTTGTCTCACATACTGGATTGGTCTGTCTGGGACTCCTCTAAGAGGTATTTTGCAACTTCAAGGGGAAAAACAGCGTGGAGCAAGATTCTGGAGAGGCCTTATCACCTCAATCAAAAAAGCAACTGCTTGGCTGCTCTTAAGTATTTGACCTGCTGGTTTCGTCAGCTAAGTGGCTTCTTGCGTTTGCAAAGAGCTTTTCTGTTTAACTTCTCCATTTGGTTCCTCATACCTGTCTTGGATTAAGCATTTTGTAAGGCACAAAAGATGGGTGTGGCTTCCTCTTATCACCGTGCTGTTTTGTGGTGTTTTTTTTTTTTTTTTGCCACATGCCAAAACTTCCAAACAAAACTCATTACTTTGGGAAAGAGCTGACAGAAAGCAGGCCATAAACTGGTACTAACTCACACACCATAATTATTTGAGAACAATACACTGGTTTATTTATTTTATGACATAACATGTATTCTTTGTAGGAGAAGAGAAATACACTGCCAGTTCGAAACGCACTAGGGAAATACATATTTTCCAGACTTCACTGCACTAACTTTAACAAGTACATTAGTCTACAGCCCAAGAACAACTGATTCAAACACATAACTAGAGCTTCGTTTGAAGTGATAGCCAAAAAATGTTCTTTTGCTCTGTCAAAAAGAAAACAGGCAAAGAATACGTTCCTAGGGTTATGTTTACACTATAGAATCAGGGTAGTGGTGCTGCAGCCCTTCAGATATCACTGGACCCCCAGTGTCCCATCAGCCCCACCACTATGGCCAAGGATGATGAGAGCTCTGGTTCAACAGCTGCTAATTCCCCACCTCCACCGTGAAAATTAAGCAATACAAGACTTAAAGCCACTTTTTGTGCCATGGTGTGGTGGCAGGGGTTGGAGAATTAACTAGTCATGCTCACTAAAACTCTGAACATGAATGGATTTTGTATCTGGAATAGAGTCTTTAAAATGCCTTGACTTAGAAATAGAAATAGAAATCCCTCTCCCTGGCTGCTTCTTATTGATGTTCTGTCAATTCACAAAAATTGCATTCTGTATCAGCCCCACAGTAGTGGGGAATGCTGAGAACTGCAGTCCAGCCACAGCTATAGAAGTGTGCTTCACATACATGTATCCTGCTTTGCGACAAGTTCAGCTGGAACTTGAGCTCCTACACAATGAAATACTTAATTCTCTTATGGGAACAACTTTGATCCTGATTATGTACTAAAAAGGAAACCAAGAATAAAATCCTGTACTTTTGCAAGGAAGCTCTTATCATAGTCATTGTGTTAATTAACACTGTATCCTGTTTCAGAGGGAAGCCTGCTTTCTTTCAACTAAAATGATTTCCTGATTATTTTTTTGGACATAGTGTCTGGGGTGTAATTTAAAGATTGCAAAAGTTCCCATGTTTAACTTTCCAGCAAGTTGCTGAAATTGTGACCTTTTCTGTTTCTTTTAAATAGACTGTCCACCATTTGTAAACAAAGCAAAGAACCAGACCCAGTTTATCTCAGCTTATCTTTACAGGAAAGGTTGCATTTTAGAGAAGAAAATTTTCAATTTTTTATTTGCTGTGCACATTTTTGCACTTGCATGCATACACTTCCTGGATAAGCCTGATCTTTTAGCCATCCTGTACTGAGGTGACCCCCATTATTGCCATGGCAGGATGAAAACACTCCCAATAACATGGAGATTATTAAACCATATCATGGCAGAATTGGACTGGAAACTGGCTTTCATTTTATACCCACTGCATTTCATAACATCCTTACTGGAACCTATGCACCTTTGAGAGCCAACTTGCTAAATTTTGTTTTCCAACACAACTGGTGAATAAGTGTTGCTGGAGAGGTAAAGCTGTGATCACCCCTCCCAGCTCTAGAGGTTAATATACAAATACTAGGCCAGTATGATCCTTTGTTTGCATCATCCTTTGAAAACAACACCATGTGCCCCAACAAATAGCTTCAGGGTTCTTACCACCCTCTGCTTCTTAGAAAGCAGAAAGGAGAAACAATCCATATAAGTCTCTCATAGGTGACCTGTGGCTTGATCTTTAGAAGCTAAAAAAAATAGCTTTCTAAACTTTAGGCAGCTGTGGTCATCATGAGTTCATTAACCACTGTGTTAGTCCCTCTCAGTTCTAACAGGATAAACCGCATGAATCTTGCAGGCTTTTGTTGTTATGATCCAGCATGAGGGGCTTCCACAAGATGAACAGTAAGAATGTTCTGTGCCATTGAATTGCTTCTGACTTATGGTGACCACAAGAGAGTTTTCAAGATATGTGAGATATTTAAGGAGGGGTTTCACCATAACCAACTCCCAGGAAGCTCCAGTGGCCCGTCAGGATTTGAATCCAGGTCTCCTGAGTCCTACTCAGACATTTTATCCAGGATGCTGCCGCATTGGCTCTATAGAATGTAACAGAAGCAAGCTGCAGTTGACCAGCCAGTTGTTCTTCAAACCATTTTCTAACGGATTAACTCCTCTGAGTAACTGTTTTGAGGACTCTGTGCTACTAGTAGCCCAGAGGTGAGGCTCATTGCTAAGCGTACACCTATATTTAACCCATTCAACTCATTTTGTTTTGCTCAGTTGTCTATTGTTTGAGCAGAAATGCCACCAAGTTATTTCAATGGGGAAAAGATGACATGCTTTGTGGAAGGCAGGGACGGTGAACTTGCGGCCTGCCATATATTTCTGAATTTCCATCAGCTTTAGCTCACATAAACAATGGTGAAGGGCAATGGAAACTGTCATCCAGCTACATCTGAACAGCCACAAGTTGACCATCCTTTGCAGAGGGTTCTAGTTAGCGGAGGAAGAATTATCTGGACATACCTAAAACCCTCACATAGGTTACTTTCCAGCACAGGCACTTAAGAACACTGATTTCAGCACTGGATTACTGCCAAATGTCCAGTAATCTTCCAGTTCAGGTGATCTCTTGAATTTTCTAAAAACATATCACATTTCAAGTTTACAATATATGTCCTATGGCCAACACCTTTTCCCACCAATTTAAGCACGTTCATAACGTTAAGGATGATTTAAAAGTTCACACAATTTTAAGTTGAAAGGACCTCAGCTGGCTTGCTCACAGGAGAGATCAAAGTGAGATCCATTGCTTTCTGAGATGATATCAGTTGTCTGCATCGATCAAGCCACGGAACACTGGTGATGAATATAAGGAAAGGATACACCTGAGGGATCCATGGTGTAGATAACCAGTGTGAATGGTCTTCACTCCCGTATGTGAAGAAAGCCACTTGAAAAAAGCACTCCATACTTCAGCTGCTAAGAGAGAGTGCATGCCAACTCTTCACCAACTCCTTGGGTTTACTGATCATTTCATTCCAGTGTTCCAGTTCCTTGCCCCTGGTGTACATGTAGGGCCCAACAACTACACAACCCAGTAGATAAGTTTCTAAATCAGAGAGGAAAAAAGAGTGTATGACTTATTTTCAATCATCATCATCAGCATAGCTGGCAATTGTACATCTAAATAATAGTTGGTAAGTCACTGGATGGGCAATATATCTATCAGCCAATCAACACAAATCATTTCCTCTTCCCCTTCCTAACGGTCCATCCCTATATCATATTCTGACTGATCTTCCCTCCCTCCCTCCTCCATAGTAAGGAACTACCATTAGACAAAGTGAAGTGTCCATCTGAAGTGGGACCAGCAATGGCAGCCCTTGCTCCTTGCCATTTCTTCTGACCTCTTTGGCTTCTTTTGCATCCCTTAAACTAGTCCACTGCTCTCAGGCATGGTAGAGATCTATATCCTGTTGCCAGTGTTTAAGTAAGAATAATCTGCAGTTGGTTTCTTTATGAGGACTTGAGAAGGAAGTGCCATCTTGTCTTTTGCCTCAGGCAACCAAATGTCTTGGGCAAGCTCTGTTGCAGCCCCAGAGATGAGGAAGCTCTCACGCTAACATTACCCAAGGTCACTACCTACATTACAGTTGTAACATGGTTGCCACTTCTGAATTCCAGGTCTCAGTCTCCACAGATCATATGACATGTGGACCCATGTTGGCCAAGTGGAATTGATGACCACCCTCCTGTTCTACATGGCACTTCCTGTTTCAAATGTGACTGAAGCAGAATCACAGCTATGATGCAAATGCAACTTAACAACTGCCCCAACTCATTAACTCCTCAACCTATCTTTTTCCAAGAGCGTAACAGAAAACTAAACTTCTTTGCAATAAGGTGAAATAAAATTTCATAACACATGATGGCAGTGAGTGATGGCTTTGTCACATCAGAAATAAATGTGAGGATCAGATGTCAAAAGGTTTAAAAAATGCTGAAGGAGAGCGGTAGTCAAGCGCGCAAATTAATGCTACATATATATCCATTAACACTTTTCAGTTAGTCCTATTACTTTCTGTAATCTTTGGAATGAGTAAGGCTTAAAGTGGCGATCCAGTCTGCAATGCTGGGGGAAAATACACATTAAACCATGTTACTGCTGCTGGGGGTGAGATGCTCACAACTTCTATAGGGGCCAAAATATCTCACTTCCTGAAGGAAAGTTTCAAAAAGCAGCCCTCAAAGTACATACTGTACAACCAAATGCTGACCAGCATATTCTGGCACTTCAGATGAAAAATCCAAAAGTGCTTCTCCCCCAACTTCATTTGCAATAATAATTAAATTAAATTAAATGACTTCAGAACATGTGAGCCTTTCCCTTTCATGACACCCTTCTTCTACCTAGCGGTGGGGCTGTTTCAGAGTCAAAATAGACATAAGCAGGAAAGCACATTTGCTACAATTAACCCATGGTCCTCTCATGATGGGAATTTGTGCCTCAGCAGAGTTTCATTTTAAGTCTGTGTTTACTTTCCGATGCCCGACTGCAAAACAATGCACACTTAAAATAGCTGTGTGGGAAATCATGCTATCACAAATATGCATTTCATCACTTAGTGGCAGGACCTTAGCAACCTCCACCCCACCCCCCATAAATGTACCTTCTTTTCTGACCCATAGTGTACACATGATTTGTGCCTCAGAAGCCGACTTACAGAACATGCATGAAGCTTTTTGCAAAACATGTGTGCGAGGAGCAGTTTTGCTGGCTTCATTTCTCTGGCTGTGATTCTGCTCCTGTCAAATGGCTCATGAAACAGACTAATTTGAGTAACCTGCGGTTTTTATCATTTGTGCAAGGAGGTACACAGTAACTCCTTGCCGACGTCCCATTTGTTCCAGTTAGTGATCTCCATGTGTACAAAGCCAAAACAAGAGATTGCATGGAACTACGCCAAGGTAGTTTTCCACTCAGCTTACAACCAACAGGATTCTTGATTCTATGTCAGGATACTGTTAAAAGCACTGAAGCAAGTGGTGATGGTGGTGCAGGGAGTGGTGTTGGCTGTTCCAGATATTCCCCACATGATGACACCAAAAAGTATCTTTGTAAGGATGAAGGAGTCCAACAGGAATGCATGATGTTTCTGTGACCTCATGATTCCTTATATGCGATGGCATCAATACTACCATTTTCCAGAATCTTGTGGTGCCATTCCAGAAAATGGGAACATATTGGCAATGTACAAATCACTCCCCTTCAATACATTCAAGATACATTTGTGGGGGAAATGAAACTATGGTGATGCTCTCCAGAAGTGCTTATCCTGCAAACACCATGTATAAAATCGTGAAGTTAGCCTTCATCCCAGAAGATGTAGGCTGAATCCTCTTCATGTATGTTCTGCAGAGTAAGGCCAATTATGTAATCTGCAAGGGCAATTTTTTTTTGAAAGTAAACATTTCCTCCTCTATCCCAAGGTCGCAAATAATCCCTTTCACTGTGGGAGCATGGGATGGGGGGAGGAAGTCTTCAGTTTCTGAAAATCACTGCCACTGGGATGACTTCACTGACAGTGGAAGGGACTACACAGGGCCTGTAGGGACCTAAGGATGGGAGCAAGACATGTTTAATTTTTAAAAAATTGCCCCAGCTGCTGCATAATTTATGTGGACAGGGTTTAAGTCAAATGAGGTGTTAGAATACTTTAGGCCACTATAAAATGCTAGCATATCCTTACCATCTCCTTCAGCTTCCTGGAGCACTGACAGGCTCAAGCTGGTTGTATCCAGGTCCAGCTGCTCAGCCTTGAAGCTGAAAGTCTCATTGAACAATGGATCAGGAGACCCTATGACAGTATTGGTCCTTTTAGTTTTGATGATCTGATTATGGTTCATTAGTGACACTCTGACAAAAGCACCTAGAATGGAACAACAAGATTGAAATCTATTCCAGACAGGTTGGAAGCAATTAAAAGAAAACAATCTGGACCCCTGGGCCTTGAATGGAATTGTTAATTTTGGTTTCTTCAAAGTTCAGTTTATTTTTCTTTGTGAAGTAAATGTAAGAATTCCTGGAGCAAAACTTAGAGAGCACATGGTGGATAGATTTGTGAGTACACCTTTATGGTGGAGGACCTGTTTCTTTTACAGAGTGTATGGTTTCTGAGAAAGCCAGCTATTTAGAAGAAACTGGCAAGTCCAAGGTGCTTTTGTTCTTGTTGACTTGTTTACTCTGTTTACTTATGTAGTAGCTTTTAACAGTTTTCTTCCCTTCCATTGTTCAGTAAAGAGAGTCTTTCCTTTCTCAACATTGGCTGAAATCCTGTTGCACAGCCGCACGTACATAATGGAGATGATGTTATTATCAATGGTAAATCAATTCTGATTAAAGACAAATTGCTACTGATTTAAAAAGCTACTTTGGAGTGCATGCAACTCATACACAATGTAACAAAGTCACATGCACCCTAAAATCTCCAAAGGAAGCCTTTAATCAGTGGAGATTTGCTGCTGTTGATGATGCCATCACTGCAGCAGACACAGAATTGCACAACAGAATTACAGTCACTGATGGCTGAAGTATATCAGTACTATACTGTACTGTGTATAATATGAGTAATTTCCAACATTTTAGATAAGGTAAATAGGAGTTAATTGGTAAAAGCTCACTCCATACCATTGTTGAAAATGCATATAAAAATAAGCCATATGTTGCCTAGCCTACAATACTTACCAATCGCATGTTTTTCTTTCTGGAATTTCAAGCCCCTAGCTCTCAACATCACCACTGTGAGACGTCCCAGATAGCTGTTGTAGCTGAGAGAAAACTGCAGATCACCATGTTCAGAAGGCAGCTTTTAGGAGGAGAGAAAGTTGTTTGATTGTGTTAAAAAGAGAGAGACAGAGAGTGTTGTTTCTTCAAATACTTCACTATGAGAAGAATAGCTTTCCTTTCCTTTAGTCACTTTAAGAAATGGATTGCATAAGGCATCGTTTATGAGGTTCCAAAGCAGTTATCAACTACATCTTTTTTCTCTTCCTCCACATCAGATAATATGATGCACGACAATGCTCAAAGCAGCAGCTAAGGATGACTTAGGAAGAGGCAGGAAGCTCTACCATCAAGACATAATCACCTACAAGGATTCTACCTGTTGCTTAGAGGTATAGCCCCCAGTGAGTTTCAGAAAGATCAGTATAACCCCCAGACTCCAAGATGCTTTCTAACCCCATCTTAAGCTATAAAATAATGCAAAGATTTGTTTGTTTGTTTGATTATATTTATATCCCACCCATCTAGTGGCAAGTCACTGCTCTGGGCAATTAACAAAAATTAACACATAAACAATATAAAATATAATACAAACATAACAATAAAGTGGGGGGGGGGGGAACCGAAACACATACAACATAATATAACCTCCCAAATGGCGACGGCTAAGTCAAATAAATTACATAGTAAATAATTATGAAGTACCATTTTAACCAGCTTCCTAAAGGCCAGAAGGGAGGGTGCCTGGTGAACATCAACAGGCAGTGAGTTCTATAGTGTTGCAGCAACCACCAAAAAGGCTTTTCCGGTTTTCGTTTTCCAGGCCTCCCTCGGAGTAGCCACCCACAACAATGAAGCCTGAGATGAATGAGTGGTCCGGGTAGAAGACATTAGGGAGAGACATTCTGACCAGTAAAATAAGTGTGTAGAATAGAATCTTATAACACAATTAATTATCCCAATTACTTTTTCCAAATGAATTTCGTTATGTTCACCACTGTACAGAACATGGGACAAAATGCTTGGGTTTTAATTTTCTTGGCTACACTTGCCTGGCTGTCTATACAATGTATTGTGTTCTCTAGAACTCATCTACCTACTGGCAAGATGGGATATCTTTGAATTTAAAAAAAAATCATCAGTGACATTTGTCAGACAGACATAACCTGCAATTTATTACCTACCTCCTGGTTATCTGCTTCCAAATCTCTCCAAACAACAATTTTGCCATCACCACTTAAGGTTTCATTTTTCAAAGGGAATGTTACTTGGCCTAGGAGTACATGCTTCTTCTGTTTGTCTACGTGGTAGACACAGAACTTCAGTGTCCTTTGATGTAGCGCATTACTGGAAATCTGTGTGGCAGCAAGCAGAACACTGCAAAGATAGATACTCAGTTTCTCCATTCCCGCTAAGTGCCCCTTCCCCAAAAAACTTCATTAAAAATAAAGATCTATCATTATATATTATACATAAAAACCATCATTATACATTATACATGTTTTATGTGTCACATGGTTTTTTGCCATCAGATCTTCAGACATGCTCAGCTATACTCAGTGCCAGCCCTAGACATTTTGCTGCCTGAGGAAAGAGGTGAGTTGGCCTGCTATCCCTCCATTCCTTGTCCAAATGTCAACAGAAGTCAACCAGACTGACTGCGGGACATCTTTTCCTTGTATCTGAGGGCAACAGACTAGTTTAGTGGCCAAAACACTGGCCATATAGCACACAAAGCTCTGTCCTTCAGGAATTCACCACTGCTCCCTGCCTTCCAACAACTGCTAACTACGGCAGCCCCCTCACCCTGCTGAATGACAGGGCCAGCCCTATCCACAGAGTCAAATCCGCACAACATTCTGGTGACTGGAAACCTTACCTGGAAAACAAAATTCTCATCAAATTGAGGATTAAGATTTTTCCGCTTGATCTTGGACTGCAAATAGCGCCTTTCATCAGGCAGCAGGTAGATTTTCACCAAGGGGTTGCAGGAGCTAGAAGGAGGCTGCAGCTTTCGGGCTTTGATCAAGGAGACCAGGAGCCTTTCTGACTCTTGCTCATACTGCACAGAGAACCAAAGCCGACCAATGTTGCCCTCAGGGAACTCAGTCTCGCTCTTGTCTTCAGGAAATCTGTACAGATCTGGATTGATAGCTCCTATGAGGTATGATCCAGCTTGATTGAGAAAAAGAAATCATCCAAATTCATTGAATTAGGGCAACCAAATTGACAAAATGTACATAACACGCAGTTGAAGATTATTATCTGATGTCAGCAGACATGATTATTATCTGATGTCAACAGAATCAAGTAAGAACTTGTATGTGTCAACCTGTGATTGCTGAAACACTCAAGACAGAACTTCAGTCTAACTTCACATCACATCTCAGATGCAAAATTGATCCATGTTGTGAGCTCATAAATTAAGCCACAGATGGAGAATCTTTGGTCCTCCAGATAGGATTAAAATTTTTGATCTTGGACCATGGCTCCTACAATCCCTTGCAATTGGCTATTCTGGTTAGGATTTCTAGGGACAGTCCAGTAACTACTATGTCAAGCTTGAAGTCACAAAACACTACGTGTGCATGTATGACTTTTCCTCTCTGCAAACTATGAAAAAATGCCCACAGTCTAACTGGAGAAAAACCACACGCAAGGGCAATTGTGTAGCAATTTCTCCCATTCTGTCAGCTCTCCTTCATGAAATTAGCTGCACAATGAGCTGTACACCTAATTTTGCAACCAGTGCCAGATCAGGGACACCAAAGGTTGGAGCCTGTTGGAGGTGGGAAATGCTTATATGATCACCCTTATGAACAGGCCAATGAATTTAAGGTCAATTGACAAAGCGTTTGCTGCGTATTCCGCATAGGACTTTTGATTCAAACAGAAACAGAACTAAAATTTTCTGCCTGGTTCCTTAGAACAAAAGCAATAAATCTAGCTGTGAGGATTGTTCAGCTGTGGGATCAAACACCCACAACTAATCTCTAACATGCAGACCAATTACAACTGAAGACCTCTGGAGAGTAGGTGACATAATAAATTGATTACCATATGCCTCTCCTTCAAGACCATAATGAAGACACACCCTTAGGGTTACTAAGGGCACGTCTACACTGTCTCATTTGGAGTGGGCTGGTGCAGTCTAAATAGGGTTGCTTGAGGTCAGCTGGAAGTGCAGTATGCCATTCAGTGTGTTCCTTTCATCCCACAATTGACCCTATTTAGTCTGGTTCCTTCCACAGTCACTTTCTGGTATTGTAAAATGGCTTAATAAGAGAGCCACTTCAGGATATCAGCAAATTGAATGCTTTTCCTGCTCCTCTATGGAGGGGCAGAGGAAGTAAAATTATATTTTTTTGCCTCTGGTAGACTATTGCTGATGCACTACATCACAGACAGACAGACAGATAGATAATTCTTTGCCTTGTGTGTAGTGCCAATTGAGAAACTGCCCACTGCTGTGGTTTTGATCTCCAAATATTTCTGCAGATGAACAAATAGCTAGTCATATACAGTAGGACCCCAGTATCCGCTGTTTCCGTTATAGTAGTTTCACTTAACCACATTTGACTGCAGTCTGAAATAAAGGGCAGCTCCTTCATCATCTCCCCTGTTTGCCTCTTAATTCTAGTGAATGGTGGCTCATCCTTTCAGTTGCCATTTCAAGAGCTGAGTCAAAGCATTTCTTCCAACAGAACAGGTTGCCAGTGACTCAGGCACTCCTTAATGCCTCACTCCTTGCCTTGCTCTCAGCACAAATTGGCAGCAGTTGCCATTTGCTTTTGTGTTCACTATTGCAACGTATGCTACTATCAGTGGTTTCAGGCATCTGCAGAGAAGGTGCTTGGAACCTATCCCCCATGGATACAGGGGTCATTCTCTGAGAGAGAGAGAGAGAGAGAGAGAGCGCAGTCAATTTGTCAGTCAATTGAGTTGGTCCAAGCTTAAGCCATCCCTAGCATAGCTGCACTAATTTATGTCCCTATTTTTCCTGTCAGCTACTCTAAACATGACTAATTCTGAATCCAAGCCATTGATTATATATTATGTACTTCAATTCCCCAAGTTTTACTCACCTGCATAACATCAACCTACCTAATGAATGGAAAGAGGATCGAGGCCCATAGGCAGGGGTAACACAGGGGTCACTGTCCTCCTGAATATGTTCTCCATTTATTATATTGGCCCAAGTTTGTCTGTGAAATTTCGGTGGAACAACAAAAGGGACGCTTCTTGATCTGCCCCAAAACAAGCAACACATTCCATTGAAGCAGGATAAGAAAACAAAACAAAACAAAAAGTGTCACTCATTAATTGTATATGTTAGGCGTAATCCAGTCAAAGCCAAGCATTTCTAAATCCTTATGACTGAAATGAGCAAGCCTGAATATGTGAAATTCCTTCTACTGGAACAAATGGAACTTAAAAGCATTTTGCTTTACATGGGTTATGCACCTATTGTTTTCCAAAAATACTCTATTACTACTTGACACTTGATGGAAATGCAGAGACTGTAACAAACAAACACAAACAACACTAAAAAGGTTCAAGAACAGATTTTTAAAGGTTTAAGAGCAGTTTGGGGCAATATAGTGGGACCCTTTTAGTCCTTTGTCCCAAATGAGCATTTAAAGTACAAGAACTCAAGATGTTTTCAGTTCTTCACAGTGGTCTCTGTGCATTGCCCAGGTGAGTAATGTGCCTGTTGGGGAATGTTCGAGCTGAACATTATGGTGGAAATCCTTCCCCCTCCACTTGTTTGGCCACTGCAGGATTAGCCTCATGGAACATCTCTGCTGAGAGAATGTATGTCAGTCTTCAGCCATTAAGTGAGGGAAAATGTCTCTAAAGAAAATCTAGAATGGCCGTGGTCACACCAAGGAAATGTTTTCCAGTTCTCCCCCTTTGATTTTGCAATTTAAATTTGCAGTCACATGATGCACTGCCATAAATGAATCTTCTACCTGGCAAGCATGCTAACTGTGGATCATTTCTCGCTCAGCCAGAGGCTTACACTTTTTTGTTGTGGATATATTTTTTCAAAAGTTGCATTGCTGTATGTGTGAATGATCTTATCACAACTTTTTTTGAACTACTGTCACCATGCATGTCCTTATAAAATGTTTTTTATTTCTTTTTATTTCTCTGAGGTGTTTGTGTCGATACGCCAGTTAACTTCTGTCAAATGGCCGCAGCTCTAGGCACTTACTGAATCTGAGTAACCCAAAAACAGATTGGGATGCCCATCCTGGAATAAATACCATGTGACCACAAAGCATGACATAAACACGATAAAAAGAGGACATTTAGCTGGTTGTGACTATGACTGAAATGTTCTTTAACATAACGTCTTTCCTCAGTACCTGCCACCAAACCAGTAATGAATATTGTCAGTTGTCCTCAAGGCCATTTCATCATGTCTTTTGAGCAAACAGTGACCCCATCCTTATACTGATTATGTGCAAAGTGACATTTCTAATTCTGATAACATCAGCATGTCATGTGGGAGAATTATGTGCACTCTGAACAGATCCTCCCTTCACTGCTTTTCAGAAGCAGAAAGCTGTTCCTGATGTGACCTTTCTACCAAAGGTAGTGACATTCCTGGGGTTTTAGCTTAACCACAACCACCACCAGACTGAAGCACTCCATAAATCTCCATACTTATTCATCTCATACCAGGGTGCTGAGAATGGCCATTTAATCTCTTCTCAACAACAATCCACCTTCTCAACAACAGTATGAATAGCTCATACTATTATCCTTAGTAAAATACTGGCAAATATGCCTCCTTCCAATCGCATCAGACAACACTGCACTACAGCAGTCTTGACATCTGCTACCTTTTAGCTTCTATCCACCCATACATATGATGCACAGAGATCTCAAAAGAAGACTAGGTTGCTCACCCATAATTGTGGTTCTCTGAGTAATCATATATGCATTCACACAACCTGCCCTCCGGTCCCATTGTAGTACCTATCTTTGGGTCTCAGGCTGTGCACTGACCACTGTTACAGGTAAGCAACCTGTTCATTTCCACAGGGATGGGGATGGTCCAGGACATGCAAATACGGAATTAGAAGAGATGATGCAGTGAACTCTTGAAGATGGTATGTAAAAAGCATATTTACTGAGGAAGAAGAGGAGGATATTTGGGGCAGGGTGGGACCAAAGGTAGAGATCACAAGTTTCATGACATGCAACTGTATCCAGCAACAGTGCCTCATTTGAATGGGTTAATTTAATAAAAGGTCAATCAGGAGAAGTAAGTGCTGTAACAAAATGGCTTCTAAGATGTTCTGCAGTTTTTTGTTAATGTTTCATGCTCTGTGCTAATAGTAGCCTCAGGAGTTGTTAATCTTGGCCCTTAAGATTTTTCTAGACTTCACCTCCAGCAGCTCTATCTTATGTGGCTCACGGTCAGAGATACTGGGAGTGGGTGTCTTAAAACTTCTGGAGAGCCACAGATTGGGAAACACTGAGTCAGGTGATTGGTGCATCAGACAAGCACAGAGATCACTACTTACCTTGCCTTCTGAGGAGGAATTGAAGACGACTCGGCGACATCTGTCTCCTGCCAAACTGGAAGAGTTGGACCAGTGAGTTCTTCATAAGAAGCCTTGTGGTATGCTTTCTTCCAGCAGAGGTACACTGCTATCCCAATGAGAACCAACAGAAGAATCCCTCCGACTATGCCTCCTGCCACAGCAGCTGCTTGTTCTGATCACCCAAAAGCATACATGCACCAAAACATATATGAACAAAACTTCTGTGAACATTTTTACATATAGGAAGATGACATTTAGATCCTTGAACCACTCCTGAAGATTTGGGGAATATAAACTGCTTTGTCAAATGGATGGCCGGTCAGGGGGATGTTGAATACTAGAAAAAAGCCTACAAGGGACACCCAGGGCTTCCTCCTCCTCTCTCCTCAAGACCTCGGTCACTTCCTTTGCTCTTGCCAAAGCTCCGCCTCTTCACCCTCCAGCCCACGTCCTGGGAGTGAATTATTGAGGTCCACTGTCTTTGATGCTCACACTGACGTCTTAGAAATTATTGCTGGGCCACGACCCTTAGAACTCCATCTAAGAAAAAGTTACTTTTTCAAAATCTGTATCTGTGCTCAGTTCCCTGAGGAAGGTTGCCTGTCTGCCCAAGCTCACCAGTTGAGCAATCAGTGCTCGTCTCTTGGATCTTTTCTTGAAAACCATATTCCAGCTTCAAACGACAATCTTTTCTCACTTTGATGAATTCTGATCTTAGGCCCACTGCTGCTGGGAGACATTGCCTCACTTTCTGTTTTTTTTTTTAAACCCTCTAATAGGCTATTTTAAAAAAAATAACAACAACTTCCAGAAAGTACCCACTAGGGAGAAAAAACATCAGGAAACATTAGCAAGCTAATTGACTTAAATAAATAAAATATGATCATTTTGCAGCTATTAAGCATACTTTGGTTATAGTTCTGAGTGATTGCTTTCAGGAAAGACTTAATAGTAGATCTGCAGTGGTGGCGGAGGGGTGGTTCCACTGATGCATTTTCCACCCTCCATTCCAATCAGTTATCATGTTGGGTTTGAAAAGAAAAAAAAACATGGAAATTTGATTGCTATCAATTGCTGGCTCCATAGTCATATCTCTTCATTGCATGTTGGGCTCACTTTTATCAAACTTTATTTGATTTAATTAGATTTCTACCCAAAACTGGGACTTAAAAACAGCTCATACCAATTTGCCTGTAAGAGTGGTGGGACCAAAAGGAAGGCCTCCTGCAAAGATTTCGCACTGTCCAGCAAATATCCTGTTCCAAGATATCATCAGCAGTCTCAACTGTGCCCAGAAACAGACCGCAAACCATGAAGCTGTTGAAACAAGGGGATCATTTGTCTGCGTTGCCTTCCCTCCCCTGAAACCTCTAGAAAGGGGTATTTCTATGTGGCTCAGCATTCCCTATTTGCTAAGGATACACCCTGTCCTTGGTAAAACAGTACCCCTACTTTAGCTTTGTGAGTGGGAGGGCCATCTCTTCTTAATGTGTTGTCATTATGAGTTGCTAGAGGTATCATACTTAAATGCCTAGACCCTTCTTTCAGTTTCCACCAGTTACCTCTTTGAATGAAGAGCACGTACTCTTCACATTTGATGGTCACATCTGTAAAATGTGGATGCAAGTAGGGTGGCAGCACATTATGCAGATATGTTGGAGAGGCTCACATTCCAGGTCTACTGTTCAGTCATCTCAATCTACATGTGGTGGCAGTGGTTGTGGTTGTGTGCTGTCAAGTTTCTTTGGGGTATATGAGTGTGTTTGAGGAGTGCTTCACCACTGTTGCCTCCCGGAGATGGCCAAGGGTCTCTTATTTTTGTTGATGGTAATTTTATGCTTTCAGTATATAAGGCAAGACTTAGTTACTTCTAATGGTTGTTCAATGTTTTCAGCAGGGGACAAGAACATCTCAGGCTTTAAGGTGCATGATGAGATAGCATTGTACAAAAACAAAATGGCTCCCCCATAACTCTCTTTAGGAGGGGAGGAGGGAAAAGTCTCTTTCTTGTCAGTGACGATTGGTGTTGGTTGCTACAGGGGGCAGTTTGAGAGGTAAGTTTCTTTTCCCACATAAGTTGCCATCATCAGCTCAGCCACGCTGCTGTCAGAGGCATTGTTCAGCTATAAGTCCCTTCCACCACTGAGGAGGCTATAGTAGGGATTCTGATAGATCTGTTCTAGGCCAGAGGCATAACTGAACAGGAAAAAAAAAAAATTTTTCCCCTTCTTTGTAAAACTGTCTAGTGTGCTCACCTGCCTCTGCTTTGGAGTTTGTATGTCTAATTGCTTGGTGACCATAAGCTGAGGAAAGTGCATTGCTGGCAGCCAGAAAGGAGGGAAGGAAGATGGGGAGACGGCAGGCAAGGGAGAGAGAGAGAATGAGCAAGAAAGAAAATGACTTTCCCCCCAGACAGTTGCCTCTCAGAACTTCAACAGAAGCGATATGGTGGTGGGTGAACCATAGAAAGCTGGCCTATAAAATGTGCACTCCAATAGAGAAAGAAGCCATACGTCTGAGATGGAGAGGTCACGTAGACCACGATACCGTGACACATCCCATTGGTAATTAATTGCCTACAGAGGAAATTACAAACCTATTAATGAAATTAAGATAGGTGGGCTTCCTTCTTCAGGATAGTGACTCCGGGGGCGCTAGAGAGTGGAATATCTAATTGGAAATTAGATTAGGAGACAAAAATTCTAGGTAAACAACTAATTAAAAGATGATGAAATCCATGTAGCCAAGCAGAACGAAAATAGCATAAAAATTGCTGTCTGAGAGGGTTTATGTTCCACTTTAGTGCTGAACAAGTCCATCATGGTGCTTGAACATTCTAAAGACAGCAGACCCAACCTTCACAGCCAGCAATATGTCCAAACCTTCCCCAACTCCCTCCTTTTTCTTCAATGTAGCCTGGTGGGTCTTCCAAAATTTTACTGCTTCTCCTTTTAGGAAGGGCTGCTCACTGGAAGGACAGATCCTGAAGCTGAGGCTCCAATACTTTGGCCATCTCATGAGAAGAGAAGACTCCCTGGAAAAGACCCTGATGTTGGGAAAGAGTGAAGGCAAGAGGAGAAGGGGACGACAGAGGACGAGATGGTTGGACAGTGTCATCAAAGCTACCAACATGAATTTGACCCAACTCCGGGAGGCAGTGGAAGACAGGAGGGCCTGGTGTGCTCTGGTCCATGAGGTCACAAAGAGTCGGACATGACTGAACGACTAAACAACAACAAGCCTTCTTCTCCTCATACCTGCATTTGGGTATAGATCTCCCTAGCTAGCATTAAGGCTTTTTTCCTTTCTTCTCCTTTCATCTCCTTCTTCAGATTTACACTAAGTCTTTTTCCTCTTACATTTGACTACAAAATTCCATGCACCCACATTAGAAGCCCTCACAGCATCTCCTTCTCCCTCCCCTAGACACACTCTTGGCTAAGGTTTGGTCACTCTCCTGTAGCCCATTGCTCCTGACCTCTGTTCTGGCAGAGCAGCCAAAACAGAAATCATTTGAAATGAGACTTAGAGGCACCTGTCCTTGGTCTCATTCAACAGTCTCAAAGCAAAGCTGGGAAGGATTGTGACTACCAGAGCAATGGAAAGAAAGGGAAATACTGGGCAGCGATCTCCAGAGAAGACAGACTTAGACCAAAATCAAGAATTTAGGGAGGAAAGGCAAGGTAACAGGTTCTCTGGCTGACTCTTGGGTTATGGAGGAGATGATAAAATGATTCCAGAAAGCTCCGCTAAAAAGGAGGCCCAACAGTGATTCAGCAACACAGCAGGAGGAGGTTTTCAGTGTCAAGAGGAGGGAGCTTAAAGTGGAGACGGAGACAGCAAACAGGCCCAGAATGAAAAATAAGGGTGTGGCCACTGTTTGGTCTGCTGTGGGGATGGGCTTGTTTGCTGCTTTTCCCAGCAATCACACGATGTAAGTGGCAGTGTGAAGTAGCCTGTTCCCAGAATGTTCTTGCCCACACCTTTCTGGCTCCTTCTTAGCTGACACTCTTTTTTAGGTGTGGGTAGGATCACTCCATTTTGATTTATATCCAGCATGTGGGATAGCTGAGACTGAATCAAAGTGGAGCTTGCTGCTTTAAATTTCCCTTCTGATTTCATTTTTCCAATATTGTTAAGTGGCTTAAGAAGACAACTTAGCCATTTCACAATATTGGGAAATTAGAAATGTCCTCTGCTCCTCTATGAAGGAGCATGGAAAAGAAGCAAAGGGGCTTTTGTTTTGTTTTTGTTTTGTGTGGGGGTTTTTAAGCCTATTAGGGTAATACTGATGCTTTGTGCCTTTTAGAAAAATGTTTTGAAATTGAAAGCTTCCTCCCGGAAGGAAGAAGAGACAGAAGGGGGCAGGGAGAGCGATTTGTTTGGTTGTTTGGTTTTCTTATTGTGTATTGACATTTTTTCCTTCACAAATTTTATATGGTAGAGGCAGATTTACAGTTCCCCCCCATAATTATGTATTATTGCATTAATATTAATATATTAGGTTAAAATTATATTCTATTTTAATGTGTTTTCTTTACTCCAATAAAAATGCCTTTTTATGCAAATATGGTGGTGGAGCCACAGGTTACTTGGCTATTATAAAAGAGGGTTGCAAGTCAAAAAAGTTTGGGAAACACTGTTCTATACAGATAAATACATCATATGCAACATTTTACGTAGATGTGTGTCTATGGCCTATGACCTTTCAAATATCTAGTAATGTTTGTGGCTTTATGTAGAGCAAAAATTGGTGAAGTGCAGCTAACAGGCTACAAGAGGATCCACAGGAGCCCAAATGCATTTAGCCAGCACCCCTAGGGCTTCAATCCTCAATCCCCCACCTTTTTAAAAATTTACTCATAAAGTACTACTATTCCCTCTGGTTGAAACATGTTGATGTGACATCTGGAGGACCACATGCAAAGGGGTGATGCCCAGACACAAGATCCTTCTCTTTTCATTAGTCGCTTGTAAGAGAGACATTTAGCAGGTGCTGCTTGTCAGGTTAGGAAGAGAAGGTGTGAATGCTCAAATACCTGCTTCTCCATATGCATTAATGGTCCTGGAGTTTGGTCTGTCCTTCCACCGCAACAGCCAACAACACAGAGATACTTCGGATTTACATAATCTGCCAGGAGGGCTCTGAAAGCCCCTTACAACCAACAGAGGGTTTTCAAAATCAAAAGAGTGAAATTGCAATATGCTGTAAATGTAATATTCTATAACTTACAAATCACTGACTAAGGGTGAGATCCGAGGGCTGCAAAGACGGGCACCTAATTGCACTTGATAGGGTCACTTTAATGGGAGTAATCTCCTTTAAAGTGACCTTTCTGTCTGCCAGGAAATTGCTCTAGCCCTACTCCTAAAAGTAGGACATCTACAGGTGGACCGAAAAGGTCCAGCTTGGGGAAAGATTAGGGCTGGACTGGAGCACGTTTCCCCATATGTTGTGTGATTGCCAGGGAAAAGATCACACCAAATGGCTCCTTCAAGTGGTCCAGACTGTGATCTATTTTCCCCTATGATCACACCCTTAAGCATTCAAAAAGAAAACCTACATTGGCTGAAATTCTAATGACCTTCCAGGTTTAAAACATTTGTGTCTCCAAAGAGGTAAGAATGAGGGGATGAAGATTGCTGTTACTCAGTGCCTTCCCCATGAGCAGAGAGGTTAAATCAGGAGAAAGGAGTGGCTTTTACCAAGGACAAATTTCACGTATTCCCTCCTCCTCCTCCCTGCCCAAACCAGGGATACAGGACTTTGAAGGACAGCAGATGTGTCCCATGTGCTGGGTTCCACATGAAGGCAGGTAAGCTGCACTCTTTTCTTCCACCCCCTGCTTCAAAGGCAGAATTCTTCCCATACTGTGTACAAGACCTCCTGGGGTGTTACTTACCAGACATGGGTCCTAAAGGTACAAAACTGGCATCATCTCAGATGTCTCAGCCGTGTGGTTCAGAGTCCTTGTCCTCTGCAGAGATTCGTGTCTTTCTTTGTAGCAGCTGTTCTTCCTTGCCCCTGACCTTCTTCTCTGGGACTGGGGCATCTGCGGTGGCTGAGAGAGAGCCACTGCCAAGGTTGCTCTTCTCCTGAGAACCTCAGGTGCTAGCTGTCAACTTGTTCCCACATGGATCTGGCAACAACACCTGAGATTACAATGAGAGCAGCAGCAAGAACTGGAGCTGCCGTGTGGCTCATTCCCTCTTTCCTCCACTGGATGTTGAACAATCAGCTCCTCCTCCTGGTCACAAGCGAGCTCCTTAATGTTCCAGTACTTGTGGAGAACCTGCTGACTTTTGTAGTCTAAGCAAGGAACAGCATAAGTGGCTCCTGCCATTCACCACCCCTTCCTTCCTTCCTGAGCACAATTGTTTCAGCTTTGAAGCATCCTTCTGATATAAAAAAGCCTATAGCTAGGACACTGGCACTGTTAGGAAAACTGCCAGAAATGTTACAACTTATAAAGCCTCAAGAGCCTTTTTGAAAGATAGCTGCTCTTAAATGAGACTTTTAAAACCCCAGAGGGATAGTTACACTGAACAATTTCATTGTTCTAAAGATTATATATGGCTATTTTGATCCCCCCTTTTTTACTGAGAGTGGGACATATTACAGAAGTTTTTCTGTCAGTTAAAACAAACGTATGTAATCTGTTGTGTATGTTTTTATTATGTTATTCCCGTTCTGGAATGTTATTGTATTATATGATTGGTTTTAATTGTTGTTAGCTGCCTTGACTGGTGTGTAACTACAAGAAGTATAGTTTCCAAGTCTGCCCCTGCACTATAATTTGAAGGAAGGAAGGAAGGAAGGAACGAAGGAAGGAAGGAAGGAAGGAAGGAAGGAAGGAAGGAAGGAAGGAAGGAAGGAAGGATAGATAACAGGCTCACCCCGTTCATGCCTTTTCCCCACAGGTGGCACTGAAGAAGAAGTGTATGTTGATGCCGTCCCAATAAGTGATTCATCCCATGGGTCTTCATTATTACTTTTCACATCCTTATTATAACTGAATTGCAACTTTTAAAGTAAAATGAGGCTGCAATCCTAAGCATACTACTTGAAAGTTAGTGCCATCATCATTAATGGCTTTCCAATAAAAAGAACATCCATGTAGGAGTCTTAATTGAGACATATATAGATTTTCATTTAGAACTCTAACATGAGCAAAGTTCTCCTTAACTCCACTAACAGACATTAATTCTTCTTCATCCACACAGGGTTTTTTCTCCCCTGGGGCCACCACTGCTTTTCACAGATATAAACTCCCCTCCTTCTAAAGCTGTGCGGGAGGGAGGCAGCTACAATGCAAGACAAAATCCATCCTCTGTGTTTTTGTGACTACATTTATTTCATGCAAAAGGGGTGACATTTTCAAATATGAAGTGGGAAGCCTTTTTTTAAAAGGTTTTCAGAAGGAGAGTTTTACCTCATAGTTTGTTGGTATGTGCCATCAAGTTGGAACAGAATTATAGTGACCCTAACTGGACTTTCAAGATAAGTGAGATATTTAAGGAGTGGTAATACCAGTTCGACTGCCCCAGTCAGCTTCCATGGCTGAGCAGAGATTTGAACCCAGGCCTCCTGAGACCTAATCCATCACCCTATCCACTGCACCACACTAGGTACCTATCCAGCTCATAGTTACAAGCTTGGAAAGCCTTTTGAACGACACCTTCCCAAATCCCTCCAGCACAGTCAGGGAATTCTGGGAGTTGCAGTCCAAAAAAGCAACTTTTACAAGCTCTGGGTGGGACTTATATTAACCTGCCTTTGAACTTATAAAAAAAAAAGGGTGTTGTGGCTGCATCTGGCAGCGTTTTTCTTGGCCAGTGGCCCAAAGGGAACGATGCTACAGCCCATGGTCACCTCCATCCAAGAGACGTTCTCAGTTTGAACAAAACACTTCAGATCAATACTGAGATCCGCAGGTCCCTCCCCATGTCTCTGGGCTGACTGCAGCTGGGGGGCCAGGGAATGAGAGGAAAGCCTTAACCATCTTCTGTCTCAAAAATCTACCGCCCTGAATATTTCACGAGAGATGTGACTACACATTGAGAGAAATGCAAAATAACTCACTGCAAAGTCGCACCGGGAAGTCCAGATTGCGCAAGTGAACGGGGCCACACAGGGAGAGGAAGAAATTGGCCGAACAGCCCGTTCGTGTAGCTTTTCTGTAGCCCAGCAGGGGGCGCAGCTGCAAAGGAACTCCGTAACAAGAGCGGAGTGGCGATCTCCTCGTCTCGTTTCTTTTCCCACGCTGTATTTAACCCCCCACAGCCCCGCCGCTGTGTAGGTGCCCCGTTTCCACTACGAGGGGAGGCAATCATCATGAATGGGACAAGCTGGCTGTGTACTTCTCGGAAGGATCCGCCTGACAAGCTGTGGGGGATTGAGAGGGGGTGCCACGCTTTCCTGGGAGTAAGCAGCATTGCGTTTTACTTTTGAGTAGTCCCTACAAAGAGGAGCAGCAAGAGACCGATCTCGTGCTTTGGTCTCTCTTAAAACAAATCTCTCCTATTAGGGCAAACTTCTTCTTCTTTTTTCCCTTTGTGGCTCACCTAGATCAATTCTGAAAGGGAAGCATCGGTTCAAGCAATGACACTGCCTGAAATAATGCAAATCGATCTGATGTAATTTTTTTTTTTAAAAAGTAGAAAGCTCCAGAGGCTGAGGCAGAAACTGCAGATTGGGAGGTGAGGGTGGGGAGAACTCCGGGCTGACTCCGTTTTCCTTTTATCTCATGTGATCAACGGGGAAAAAATGAATCAGCCTGTCCCAATCCCTGAGCATTTCCCACATTTTTTTGCTAAGGTGGTCTCATCTTGAGAAACAAGTGTGTGCTAGAAAGAGATGCTTGAACGGAGATATGGTAAGATGCCACCTCATGCTGTCAAGTGAGGGCTTTAGTCAAGAAAAGTGAGGTAATTTTAGGTCTATATACAAGATGAGGCTGAATTCTGAAACGCTAGCCCGGGCTATTTTGTGTGGTTCCATGGTGGCCACTGGCTGAAGCAAGGAGCACAGGAATGCTCACAGAGGGGAGTGACAGACAAATCAACAGGAAAACAGCTCCCTGAAAAGAGGTGGCCTGAGACCCACCCATTTGAGTTTCTCTTCAGTTGCTTTATTTCAGATGATATGCCAATAGCACCTCCTCCTGCCCTCCTGGAATGTCACACAGCATTGTTCCATCCTTCACATGGAAAGGCTGACCTCAACCCACGAACCCTGAGCAGGAGCCATGAAATGCCACAGAATCTTACAAGCACTCAACTGAGCCTGGAGAATGTTGCTTCCCGTAGGACCACAGAGGTGGGCGATCTGTAGCCCCACTGGTGTTGCTGCACTGAAGACTCCATCACTTCTCAACGTTGGATATGCCAATGTCATTTGCAGCTCAACTCTACCTGGAGAGCCACAATTTGCCCATTCCTGCCCTAAACGTTCAAAGGCGTCTAGGGCTGGTGGGAGTTGCAATTCAATTCACATCTGGAGGATCACAAAAAGACCTCGTAAAAGACCCCCAGCCAGCCTGGGTAGTCCATGTAAGGCCATGTTTCTTTGTGTGCAGATTCCAAGAAGTATCATCCTCCTCTAACACAAAGGCACACCTGTTTTAGCCCCCCATCCCCAGATGATTTTAAACTTCTGGGTTTTCCCTGAAGAAGGAAACGATCCATGGGGAGGCACAGGGGGGCCCTTGGGCATCTGAGATTGTCCACTCCTGCCTTAATGCCACAGATTGCTCCCTGGACTACTAGAGGAGAAACAGTAGTACTTTGGCCTTCGTAAGGTCTTTGCACTTGCAGAAGCAGCAACTCCCTTTTCATGAGGGCTGACTCTCCCCACTGTTCTCTCACCATCCTCTATCCGAAGGGCTGGTAAACTCTGCTTGTCTCTGCTGCACATAATCCTGCCTACCATGACCTGTTCTTGCTGGACTGAGGCTTGTCTGGCTTTTGAAGGCTTCCAGCCAGTAGGTGTCATTGTTCCCATCTACTTCTCTTGCAAGTTCAGAGCACCTGCCTTCTTCTAATTCATTTCCACACTAAGGGCTTTAGTGTTGCCAAGCCCTTGCTTTGGTCTGTGGTCAGTTAGACATAGAATTAAAACAGGGATTCCAGAAATCACTTTGCAGCAACTGCCATGCGCCCATCAGAAGCCTCCTCTAGTGAGGACCAGGCAGAGGAACGTCCATCTTCTCCTGGGATTCCACCTACTGTGGGGAGTGAAAGAATCCTGTCTCTGCAGCTCCACTCATCAGCAGGACCCATCACCCTTATTAGTGCATATGCACCAACACTATCGCCTACAGCAGAAGTCAAAGACAAATTCTATGACAATCTGGAAGCTACTATCAAGAAAATCCCCAAGAAAGAGCCTCTGTTCATTCTCGGAGACTTTAATGCTAGAGTTGGTGCTGATCACAATTCTTGGCCCACTTGTCTAGGCTGGGTTGGCATTGGGAAGATGAACGAAAATGGCCAATGCTTGCTGGAGTTTTGCTGTTATTATGGTCTTTGCGTCAGCAACACGTTCTTTAATACAAAGCTTCAACACAGAGTCTCTTGGAGACATCCAAGATTGAAGCATTGGCATCAGCTCGATCTGATCCTCACTAGACGCTCTAGCCTTCCTAGTATTATGATTACACACAGTTATCAGGGTGCTGATTGCAATACTGATCACTCCCTGGTGTGTAGCCGAGTAAAACTGAGAATAAAGAGATTGTATCATATAAAAAAGGAAGGAAGACCACGTATTGACATCAGCAAGACTCGCGATCAGAGAAAAGTGGAGGAATTTGCTCAAGCACTTGAGGAAACCCTTCCAGGCCCGGCTGATGCAAATGCACTTGAACGATGGGAACATTTCAAGAATGCTGTTTACAACTCTGCCTTGTCCACATTTGGCAAGAAGACCAGAAAGATGGCAGACTGGTTCGAAACCCATTCGGAGGACTTGATGCCAGCCATCAAGGAAAAGAGGAGAGCTCTAGCAGCATACAAAGCCTGTCCTAGTGAGTACAACATGCAGGTTCTTTGAGTTGCTCGTAGCAAAGTCCAACAGACTGCCAGGAGATGTTCTAACGATTATTGGCTTCAGCTCTGCTCTCAGATACAGACAGCAGCGGACACAGGTAACATCAAGGGAATGTATGACGGTATCAAGCAGGCTTTAGGTCCAATACAGAAGAAATCTGCTCCTTTGAAGTCTGCTGCAGGTGTGATCATCCAGGACTGAGCACAGCAGATGGAATGCTGGGTGCAGCAATACTCTGAGCTATATTCCAGAAAGAATGTAGTAACCGAAGAGGCACTAAATAACATCGAGTGCCTGCCTGTCTTGGAAGAGTTGGACAGCAAACCAACTTTAACAGAAATAAAAGCGGCCTTGGATTCCCTCGCCTCCAGCAAGGCACCTGGGAAGGATAACATCCCTGTTGAAGTGCTGAAGTGCTGTAAAGAGATCATCACCACTGAGCTGTATGAAATCTTTTGTCTTTGCTGGAGGGAAGGTGGAGTACCACAGGACATGAAGGATGCAAACATCATCACATTGTATAAGAACAAAGAAGACAGGGGCGACTGCAATAACTACCATGACATCTCTCTTCTCAGCGTTGTAAGGAAGCTGCTTGCCCATGCCGTGCTGAAGAGGCTCCAGGTGCTTGCAGACAGAGTCTATCCAGAATCACAGTGTGGATTTTGAGCTAATAGATCCACCATCGACATGGTATTTTCCCTCAGACAGTTGCAGGAGAAATGTAGGGAACAACGACAGCCACTCTTTGTGGCCTTCATAGATCTTACAAAGGCCTTTGATTTGGTTAGCAGGGACGGCCTTTTTAAAATACTTCCCAAGATTGAATGTCTACCTCAGCTCCTTAACATCATCAGGTCCTTTCATGAGGAAATGGAGGGCACTGTAGTTTTTGATGGCTCAACATCAGATCCCTTTGACATTTGAAGTGGAGTGAAACAGGGCTGTGTCTGTGACTCTGTTTGGGATCTTTTTTGCTGTCATGCTGAAGTACGCTTTTGGAACCGCAACAGAAGGTGTCTATCTCCAGACTAGATCAGATGGAAAGCTCTTTAATCTCTCTAGATTGAGAGCAAAGACCAAAGTCCAGCTGAAATGCATGTGGGACTTCCTCTTCACCGATGATGAAGCTGTTGTTGCCCACTCTGCTGAAGATCTCCAACAACTCATGAATCGTTTTAGCAAGGCCTGCCAAGACTTTGGACTAACAATCAGCCTGAAGAAAACATAAGTCATGGAGCAAGGCGTGGACTCACCTCCCTCTATTATCATCTCCACACAAGAATTGGAGGTTGTTCATGATTTTGTGTACCTTGGCTCAACGATCTCTGACACTCTCTCTCTAGATGTCGAGCTGGATAAACACATTGGCAAAGCAGCCACCATGTTCTCTAGACTCACAAAAAGAGTATGGCTTAACAAAAAGCTGACGGCATATACCAAGATCCAAGTCTATAGAGCTTGTGTCCTGAGTACACTCCTGTACTGCAGTGAGTCCTGGACCCTTTGTGCACGGCAGGAGAGGAAGTTGAACATGTTCAATATGCATTTTCTCCGACACATTTTTAGTATCACCTGGCAGGACAAATTTCCAAACTGTGGAGTCCTGGAATGAGCTGGAATTATTAGCATGTATACATTACTGAAACAGCGACGTCTATGTTGGCTTGGGCATGTCGTGAGAATGGCTGACGGTCAGATTCCAAAAGATCTCCTGTATGGAGAATTAGTGCAGGGAAAGCGCCCCAGAGGGAGACCACAGCTGCAATACAAGGATATCTGCAAGTGGGATCTGAAGGCCTTAGGAATGGACCTCAACAGATGGGAAACCTTGACATCTGAGCGTTCAACCTGGAGGCAGGTGGTGCAGCATGGCCTCTCCCATTTTGAAGAGACCCTTGTCCAGCAGGCCGAGGCAAAGAGGCAGTCCCGAAACCAGCCAAATCAGGGAGCTGGCCAGGGGACAGATTGTATTTGTCTTCAGTGTGGAAGGGATTGTCACTCTCGAATTGGCCTTCTCAGCCACACTAGACGCTGTTCCAAGTCCTCCATACAGAGCATGTTACCATAGTCTCTTGAGACTGAAGGATGCCTACTAAGACATGTTGTCCTGAACATCTTGAATATCCTTGTAATATCCCTTGTGCAGCTGAAACCTCCATTTATTTACAGTGTGAGAAATGTAGAACCCGTCATTTTTAGTGATGGTGTACCAGCTGCGAGGATACTGCATCTCGACTAAGCCAGCTTCCCAAACACCATTCAAATGTAAGGGCTGGGGTAGCATCATTATAAAGTTTGCACTTGTATTTTGGGGAAAGATGTCCTGACATGCTTTGCTGGGAAGTGTGATGTTTTGGGGGGGGGGGAGTCACGTTCAGGGGGGTCAAGTTTGGGGCATCAAGTTCAGGGGGGTCAAGTTCAGGGGTAGTGGCAATCAATCATTTCTGACAGGTGCTATGCTACCCTACCTATGCTAAAAACCAAGATCATGGCCACTGGTCCCATCACCTCCTGGCAAATAGAAGGGGAAGATATGGAGGCAGTGACAGATTTTACTTTCTTGGGCTCCATGATCACTTCAGATGGTGACAGCAGCCACGAAATTAAAAGACGCCTGCTTCTTGGGAGGAAAGCGATGACAAACCTCGACAGCATCTTCAAAAGCAGAGACATCACTTGCCAACAAAAGTCCGCATAGTCAAAGCTATGGTTTTTCCTGTAGTGATGTATGGAAGTGAGAGCTGGACCATAAAGAAAGCTGACCGCCGAAGAATTGATGGTTTTGAATTGTGGTGCTGGAGGAGGCTCTTGAGAGTCCCCTGGATTGCAACGAGAACAAACCTATCCATTCTGAAGGAAATCAACCCTGAGTGCTCACTGGAAGGACAGATCCTGAAGCTGAGGCTCCAATACTTTGGCCATCTCATGAGAAGAGAAGACTCCCTGGAAAAGACCCTGATGTTGGGAAAGTGTGAAGGAAAGAGGAGAAAGGGACGACAGAGGACGAGATGGTTGGACAGTGTCACCGAAGCTACCAACATGAATTTGACCAAACTCTGGGAGGCAGTGGAAGACAGGAGGGCCTGGTGTGCTCTGGTCCATGGGGTCATGAAGAGTCGGACACGACTTAACGACTAAACAACAACAACATGCTACCCTACTACTTCTATGACCTTACATGCCCCTGATGCACCTGGACTGGCTTCACCCTGATTGCCTTTTGACATTGCTTTTGGATTTTAGGTAGGATTCAAACTCCCAACTTTGATTACCAGGTAGAGCTAGTCCATATAGTCTGCCACTAAAGTGCATGTTGGAACATCTGCCCGCATAGTTCAAGGCTGGACTGATACCCAGGCCTTGCCCTGGACAGGAAGGACTATAAGATGGTTCCCTATTGGTGGCTTGAGGAACAAGACATTCTGAGTTCTGCTGCATCCTTGCACTCATTCCTCCTGTCTTTGCTCATAATACCTCTTTTGGTCCTAGCTCCTAGTTTGTCACACATCAGAAGGGAGGATCTGGACCAGGGGTGGACAAAACACAGCTCTGCAGATGTTGTTTGACCACAGTTCCCATTATTCCTCACCCTTCGTTCTGCTGTCTAGGGCTGATGGAAATCATAGCCCAACAATGCAGGAGTGCACCTTGGCCACCCTCCATCTTGTTAATGATCGCAGCAGAGCAGAGGTGGATTTAATGCAAATTCTCCTGTGATGTGATCCCAATCAAAAATCACTCTTCCTGTGATTTTTCTGTCAGTGTTATCCTTTTCGAGGGAAGGTAGTTGTTTCTCTTGGACTACAGACCAGACATGAAAGCTTTCTCTGCTCTTTTTTGCTCACAGTGCCCCAATCCTAAGGGATCTACACATGGCACGTAAGGTACAGCTCAGTCCTTTGTCAAAATGAAATCCTATCACTGTGTTTCTCTCTGTGGGGCTTGCTGGTGGGTACCTTTTGCTGTACTATGCCCCGCATGTCCACTAGGCGGCAATGTTGTTCTAATAGCCTCCAGAGGGATGCTCTTTAAGATATCAAGATACAGTATATAGCATTTTAATACACCGGTGTGCTTTTCAGTTTTAATCAGCCTCATCTTCACATTTGGAAGTACTGAGTTTCTATTCCATTTTACACATGAAAATTTGGCACTGAATGGCACTGGATTGGTGCAATATTGGAAAAACATTCAAACCTGCCTTGACTTTATGCAGTGCAAAGGCAGAAGCATTCAGATTTGCAATAACAGGACCCTTTGAGTTACGTTTAGGTTGTATTCATTCAGGTGGCAGGTTTTTCTAAGCCTTATTTTGTGCTATAGTGCTAATATGGATGAAGTTTATGGGGTAGGCATTACCAAAAGGTACCTCCAAGATTCCCCCTCCTTTTTCAGTCTAATACTGTATTGAATCACGGGGGAAGGACTGTTCTCATTTGTTCTCTGCTGCCTCTGCCCCTACAGGGGAAGGGAGAGATATGTGATGGGCAGGCAGGACAAGTCTCCTTGTCTTCTGCATTCGTGCTGGGTGTTTCAATTCTTTCTTGAGAAACTTTCCAAACTAGGAGTGTAGAACATACAGATAAGCGAAAGTCTACTACGAGCATACATTAGGATACAACCTGAGCCAAAGCCCTCATCGTGACTGTCTTACAAAATATTTTTCTCTAGGTTATTGCATTTCTGTATATTTGGGTATGTATTCAGGGAAATGTTACAAAATATAATAACAGTGTTGAATTCAAAGATACCAGGGAGCCTCTTGGTCACAATAAGAGGTGATGTTACAGACTTGAGCAGAATTTCTTGGCAATGACCACTGGTTTTGACTGCAGACATTTGGACCCAGACTGTCAAATGGGCTTCCATTTCAAAGCTGAAATGCAAAAGGTTCCCGTGTGTACTGTAGACATCAGTTGTCTGATTCGCTGTAGGACATGCATGAAGAAACATTTGAAGCAATGTTAATTTGTATTGAGATGTCCCAGGCTGTGCCAAATACAACACAACCACAATATAACCTTTTAATAATATTAAGACGACCTCCCTTCTTCAATATTGGACCAGTGAACTTGATTCAAATTCATTCTGGCACAGGGAATTCAAGCAAATGAGCCATGTTGCCCTCAAAATAGCATCTTTTTCCTTAAGGCTTCCATTATTTTCATCTCTCATTGCAGCTTTATTTTTTTATTTTCTCTTTTGACCAACTCTGCCTTAAGGCTAACCATTAATGGCAGAGGTGCTGTTCCACTAGCTTAAATGGGGCCGGGTTTGGACACTTATGCGAAGAGCAGGAGCTTTCCAACACTCTTCAGAATGCACCGCCTGAAGTCATGGTGAGCCAGCACGCAACTGGACAGTAACCCAAGTGACCTTCCTCAGTGATGACTGGATAGTAAACTTTCTAGTCGTGAGGCAAGAAGGTGGAGGATGAAGGCCATTCAGTTCAGTAATCAATAGGGCAAATGAGGTTCTCTTTCAAAGTCAGGCCAAGATGTGGAAGCAATAAGGGGGGCTGGGGGAGAAGCCTCACACGTGTCTCTGTCCATGAGGAAAAACTACATGCACACAAAAACAGGTTGGGAAGTAAGATTTCTGGTTTAATATGTATAAGGGTGTAGTGATAAGTCTTTGTACTGGATTTTTAAATTATGTGTAGGCAGCTGTTGCACAATGGGCATAAAGCTGGGCAACTTTATGCCGGTGTAACATGGATTGGGCACTGAAAACGTTTAATTTAAACTCATGGAAGATTTTCTGTCCCGCTCCCCACCCACCCCAGTCCAGGTGCTGAGATTCCCTTTTGCCCTGGGGAAGGCTTTGGGAACCTCAGGATGTAGGAGGAGGGGGAGCCTTACATGGTAAAAATATTGCCGCTGCCAGGATCAGGACCACCAGCATTGACCTGACAGTGACTTTTTACTATTAAAAGATTTCCACTCATCTCAAGGTTCCCAAAGCTTTCCCCAGGGCAAAAGGGAGCCCTTGGGAGCCTTGAAACCTAGAGGAGGGGTAGGAAACTTTCCATTAGTTTGAATCAAATGTTTCTGGCACCCGATCTGCATTACACCAGGGTAAAGTTACACAACTGGATCTTATGTGTAAGGAAGACATATGTACTCAGACTGTTTGTACTCAGGAGAGCAATTGATGGTGAGACCCTTGCTGGCAAATCTTATCTCATTCAGGAATGCAATCAGCACTTTGTTAAGGAACAGCCATTTGCCTGCAAGACTTCCACTATTTCCTTTACAGAAAGGTAAAATGTTTAATAGAATTCTGGCTAATAATACATATATATATATATTTTAAAGAAGTGCAAAGACTTTTTAACATACCCTCAGATTTAAATGTTCCTGTTTCTGCTGCTTTTTTCCCCTATACATACCAATATTTGATCCCCTGCTTGCCTTTTGAGGTGACAGGCTCTTGCACGAGAAACCGGGAATCTGCTGACAAAGTACTTCAGTTTTAAAAAGAACTATCATGTTATAAGAGTAGCTTCATTATATCTGTGACTGAATTCTTTGTGCCTGTAATCATGCAGTCCTTTGTTATACTGTTTACTGTTCCTGCTCATTCTATTTTTTCCCCCTTGAAAGAAAAAAAAATTAATTGATATGGAGGGAAGACTATTTAACTCTTTAGTGTTAAACGCACATATAGCCCCAATACCTCTTTTGTGGAATGCACTTAACAACAACAACAACCTCTGTCCAACAGGGCTGTAACTGGGTACAATGTAAAGCATCATTTATCATTTTCATCCCACTTCTCCGACAGGATATACCATTAAGTCAATAGGCCTGTCCTCAGGAAAATGTACTATAAGATAATAAACTGAAATGTTCTCTTTCAGTTCAATCCTGCTGTCCACAACCCTAACCCTAACTCTAACCCTAAGTTTTAGGCTTAAAATTGTTACTTTGTTAATTTATTTGCTATAAAACTCTCTATGATGGAATACCTTTTTGTCTGTGAACACTCCTGCAGATATGACACATTTTCATACTAAGCAATAGAGCAAAATTCCCATGGTCATGGAATATTCCCAGAAGTCACTTAATTTTATATAATTTTTAAATTATCTGCATGCAAGTAAAATGAAAAGGCAGAATTGTCTAATAACCATTACTGCACTGCTGAAATATCATTTAAATGGGTAGCCTTTGAATCCTCCAGAATTTTCATCAGACTCAGCACAAGGGAAACTAGAATGAGGGTCTAGAGAAAAGTTCAGAAATCATCCCGGCTGTCTCAGCCACCTTATCTGTAATCATTTAATCCGAAAATAGACAGTGCAAGTTTGAGGAGTTAGCTTGAGGTGTGCATGAGAGTAAATAACTAACAATGTGTTGCCTTTTCATGACTCCCCCAAATCAGGGGAGCTGACTGTGCTCCCCTGATTTTGGGGGAGCCTGAGCTGACTGTGTAACAGCAGGGCCAGCCTGGGCTGCTCCGTCCTTCTCCCCTAATTTCTCTTTGTGATGACTTTCTTTCTTTCTTTCTTTCTTTCTTTCTTTCTTTCTTTCTTTCTTTCTTTCTTTCTTTCTTTCTTTCTTTCTTTCTTTCTTTCTTTCTTTCTTTCTCCTCCCCTTGTTTCCCTTGGCTCTGCACAGGCCCAGTTTCTCTAATCAGATGAAGCAGCAGGATTATCTCTGCCCCTGACAGCCAGTCTCCATTTTGATTCCTCTCGGTCTGTCGGGGCAGGGGGAGGAGGCACTCCAGCGGTGAGCGTGCGTGTGGGCTCACCTGTAAATGTAAAGGCAAACACCACAGGCTGTTCTGTACCTTTCCTTGCTTTGATGCTGCTTTGGCTTTCTCCCTCAGCCTCTTTCCCTGGTGAGGGCTCCCAGAGGGAGCCTTGAGGAAATTCTCTCATGGCTTTTGGATTTTTTCCTCTTTGATTTCTGAGCATCTTTTGGAAATCCCCTCACGGCACCCTTGGCCTGTGGCAACTTTGGATGTGAAATCTCAGTGTGTGGAGGGAAGGTAAGGACTGCGGGGCTCAACTACTGCTTTGTTTTTCTTTTCTTTTTACCAACAATTGACAGGAGAATCTTGTTTTTAGAAGTGTGTCTTTGGGAATAACAAAGCTGATCATGTGGCGATTAGAACAGTCACAGAGGCAAACCCGTGAGAGAAAACCCAGTAGCGAAAACTGAATAGTGACTGTGTATGCTTTTTTTTCTGAGTAAGGAAAGAAAGCAATGCTCTGAAATCCTAGAATATACATGGGGTTTAGTTCTGATAGAAGACGTCCTGCCAAATGTATGTGAGCTTTGACAAACGATTTCTCTGTTCCCATCCCCTGTGGAGAATTTTGAAGAGTTTGATCGGTCTTGCATTCGTTTGAACTCTCTGGTCCTAGACTGTGGCCCTCCTGTTTCAACCCAGCAAAGGTGAAATGACATGAGGGTGATTTGGAGGGAAGGCACTTTGTATGTAATCAGAATCACTGTCTCTTACGGTGTTGTACCTAAAAGAAGCATTATCTTCTGTAAAGGAAAAAAAATAAACATCAAATCTGGGGTTTTGTTTATACCTGGGGACTCTGCAGATGATATTCAGTCCCTGTTCTTCCTGGGGCATAGCTGTTATTGTTGCTTCTATTTGTTCAAATTTTAGAGATGCTCTGTTAGGTGTGGTGATGGGATGGTCATCATCTGTTTCTGTCTTGCTCTTACATGGCAAAAGGGAAGAAAGAGCACTGCCTTTCACTTTATTCCATAACAATGATTTATTAGCTGATTATAAATCATCCCACTGACTGTAATCAATCATGTTATAATCAGCTAATAAAGCCGCCCAGAGTAGACTTTGGTCTAGATGGGCAGGGTATAAATTTAATAAATAAATAAATAAATAAATGTGCTGTTGCGAACATGTTGGTGCTATCAATTTTGTTATGCGGTCTTCTTAAAGAAAAGTGGTTATGTATATTGTTTTCATCCTTAGCTAGAGTGTGCTAAAGTTTCTGACTCCTGCCTGCCTCAGAAGACAGGAATGTGATAAATTACGGGAAAACTCTTTTGCTAAATGTAGTAATGTTGTGCCTCAGGTAAATGTATGGGAAAGTTTCTAGAGAAGGCTGTTAAGATATTCCTGTAGTTAAATCTGTACAGAAAGATGGAAGAAAGATAATTTTATAGCTCAGTCATATGGAGGTTCAGAGTTTGCCTCAAATATTTGCCTTCTGAGAAGATGAAGAGGTTCTCTTCTCATTCTGGATCTGGAAAACAATGGAACTGACAGCTGAAACTTCAGCTCTGGCAATGGGGTACCATCCCTCCCTGCCACACACTCAGCAAAGAGAAGCAGGCTAGCTTTACAGGGAACACACACAGCTGTCTTCGAAAATTTTATTTTCATTCTGGCATCCACTACTTGAGGCAGACTGCTTATTCAAATGGCAGTATTTGGGAACCCTGGCAAATCAAGGTTCCCATCCACATGGGCAGCTTCAATGAATAATAGAAACTCTCCTGTTGAGACCCTTTGATCTCCACACATTCACATTGATGGGAATGACAACTGAGGGGAGGAGATTAGAGCACTCCTCCAGAATGCATGGTGAGTATACCTAAATATTGACACCTGAAGTTTTGTCATAAGTTTTTGAGGGGTCAGTGTTCATGACCTGGTTTTTGATCTCCTGGATTATAAATATTATCTGGATTTTGTTGCATGGTTTTAAAGTTGTTTTCTTGATTGCACTTTGTCTTGAGATTTTCAGATCTAGGGAAGTATAAAAATGGATTAATATATAAACAGCAGTAGGACCAATCCTATGTGCCTTTACTCCATCCCACTGAGATTAACAGGACATACTTACAAGCAGTTTTATATAGAACTGCAGCTTTAGTTATTAATGTTCTGAGATCACATACAAAGTCAACACTGAAACAATAGCACAGGCTCCACCCCCTCCACTACACTCTTATTTTTGCATCTCAAAGAACTAAGAACTGTTAAATGCACAGTATATATAGGCTCTGTGGGCTGAGTAATTTGCATTTGCCCTGGTGTTTCTGGGCTTGCAGTTACATGAGCCAGATATTGTCCTGTTGAAAACCATAGGGCTTTCGACTTGTACAAGGGCTTAGTGAATTCCTTGTTGCGTAGTCTGAACGAAAAAGACAACAGCACATGCAAAAGGCTTTGGCATGCAAGGAAAAAATGAACAGGATACTGGCCAATCTTATTAACACATTATCTCCTGAGTTTTTTTCCCCTTGTTTTCTGGCAGCTCGTTTTATACTGGCCGTGGTAATCAGCATAAGTAAGAATTAAGGAAGCCTGATACAAAACGGAGGGAGCATTTGAACTTTTAATAATAATAATAATTGCATGCTGTGAAGTCAGTTATAACTTATAGAGACCCTTTTCATAGCTGTGCAGGATTTCTGCTGCCATAACTTTAATACATGCAGAGGTGAAGTGAGGAAAGCTGTGCTACTGAAATTCCCACTCCCTGCACAACTATTACAGGTACAGGAAGCTTTGTATCTGCTCATTATCCTGAGAACTGGAGCTATCACATGGCTTCCCAGGTCTTCTGGCAACAGCTTAGAAATGGAAAGTTCACATTATACTCCATTGCCAGGACTTTCTTTGTTGTTAAAGGAACTGACTTGTTTTTTTGCGGGTGCTTTTATTTACTCATAAGCAAATCCAGCAATTTCCAGTGGTGCTTGTTTGCAAGTTAGTGATCTCTGGATCAGAGGATTGGGGCAATCATTTATTCAGAAAGCAACAGCAATCTTTTGAGAATTTATCAAATTCCATTTGGGAATCTTGCAAGAAGGTGGAGTCTTTATTATAGAGGAATTTGTCTTTAAAAAAAAACCGCACAGACAAGATCAGGAATATTTTTGGGCTCATCCTCATTTTATTAACCTGGTGTGGGGGAAGTCCCTTTTAGAAATTATATTGACTGGGTGCTCAGGGCCACTGCTGACTTTCCAAAAGGGGAGTTGGTTCAGACCTTTTTGAGCTCTCTTTTGTCTGCTTGGGAAGACACTGTGCTCCGTAACTCTAAGGGAATGGGAGCAGAATTGCCGCCTCTCAAGGATCTGGCTGAAAGGGAATGGCTATGTGACTCCAGGGGTCCAGAGATGAAAATCTCTAGCAAGAGGGGCTAGAAAAAGAGATTGTTTGATTTTTGGCTGTGAGGTGGGTTAAAACCTGGACATCTATCCCAACCCATCCCTAGTTAACTCAGCATGAAGGTGTGTATGTGGTATTGCTATTGTACAATGTCAGTGCACCAAAAAACCAGCAGCAAGAGGAGGTTAGGGTGTGAGTACGTACATGTACTAAGAAATGTGGTGACAGGAACTAAATGTTACCTGTTACGGACCAAAATAACAGTTAACCATTACATCATTTCCTACAAACTACAATGTTGGTAATGTTATTACCTCAAAAGTGATATATTGCATGTAACCATTGGTGCCATGTGGTCCAAGCAAGGAGAGCGCTGCAACCCATCCCTGCTTGGAGCACAGGTTGCCGCTACAAATAGCATTACCTGCAGCATGTTACTCCTCAGTTCTTTCCTGGGCTACAGTGACAAGTAATATTACCCTACTCAGAGGTAGGGATGTTTTCTCCTAGGCAGCAGCACTGGGAGAACAGCATCCAGTTGTAATTGTAAGATGCAACAGGAGAACATATGTACTCCCGTTGGTACATACCTGTACTCCATTGCTTTTAATCATGTGGAAGAAGGAGAACAACGGACATTTATACATTCAGCAAATTAGACATGTATTTCAGCTATTGAAATAGTTGGGGTAATGGAGGATTGAGTGGAATTGGTTGCAAGTGGGAAAAGGTGTTCATTTCTTTTCATAAGGCACTATTGCTAGTGAATATTGAAGCACCCCATTGAAAGACACATCAATTGGAAAGGAAAAGCACATTGAAAAAGAGTCTCTGCATTTATTAACGGGAGCCTTGATTAAATCAGAATTGCACTTCGAAGAATAAAGAGTTGCTAAAGAGTGCTATTCAAAAATTAACTAACTAACTAACTAAATAAATAAATAAATACAGGAACACAAAACACCTGTTCATCAAACTGTAATCTCTTTTTGCAGTCTTGTCCGAGTAATCCTTTGTGCAATTAGGAAACTGGAACAGGAACAGGCTGAGTGTAAATTAGATTGACGCCGGCTGCTGTCCAAAGATATTAAGTGGTACTCCTTAAATACAAGGGAGGCAGCCTTTTAGCAAAGTGATTGTGGCTGCATCCGAACAAAGCTCTCTTCTCACATTCTTGAAGTAGATTAACAATGGTACCTGTCACGGTAGGGTACAATTCAATTAACTTGTTCGTATAGTATTGCTGCATTTTATTATTTGTCTCAAAGAAGCATGTATTTGTGCAAATAGACCAAACCATTTTTTGTTGAGGTTAATAGCTGGGTTAAGAGGTGTTGGACTTTGGAGAATTTCAGTTCAATTGACTTGTAAGAACAGGCGCCACTAATTAAGAAAGTGGATGGAAATGATCATGGGTTGAGGCTTAAGGAGGAAGACAGCTATGCTACAGGCTTAATCTGCTTTACTAACCATCCTTCTTTCCAGGGAATCTTAGTTCTGGAGAGAGAAGTTAAGCATTGCTAACAGATGATCCTCAGGTATGATTCCTAGTATTCTTGGAGAGGGACAGTGTGTCATGACACTTACAGTTGTATAAAACCAATATGAATATATCCAAAGTGTCTTTATCCTGAAGATCCTGTGTCTGACAGAGACACTGATGGAATGATGAATCCATTGCCATGTTCCTTATACCCTTCTTCACTTCTAATGTTTATTTATAGGAGGGATCATCAACAATTGCCACCCAGATATTTTTATACTGCAACTCCCAGCAGCGCCAGACAACATAGGCAATGATGAAGGAACATGTAGACTGTAGTCCAATAGAAACTAGCAGGTGACAGCTACGCTCCACTAATTCAAATGGAAGAAGTCATTTCTGGGAAGTGTCCATACCTGAAATGTAAACATTAACTGGTTTAAAGTTTTAAAGAACTAAAGATTAGATACCCATCCAACTAAACGATGCAGCATGTGCTGCCTTTAAATAAACATTGGTCAATACAATAATATGTGCAGGAGAGGATGAATGCAGATAATAATAATAATAATAATAATAATAATAATAATAATAATAATAATAATAATAATAATAATAATAATAATAATAATAATAATAGCAGCTTTATTGGCATAGAAAGCAGTAAAACATAATCAAAGTACTTTGTTAAGAACCCATATTTACAGGATCCCAAAAGCAAAAATGCAGAAAGCATTCAATAGGGAGCAGAACATCACCTCCTAACAATTTATCCAAAAAAATCTGCAACCATACAAAATATGTTGCTTCAATTTTATTAAAGCTGGAGGGGAAATCTGATCTGGACAAAGTTCATTTTATGTTATCAGTGGAGGTGATCGATATGGAAAGAGTTGCAAATAAATAATAATCAAGTTTGTGGCAATTCTTGTGGAAAATCTATGATTCACAGAACATCGACATGTTTCTCTGCATTTTTTTCCAGCAACTTGCAAATCTTGCAATTTTATATGCAAATTTTTATCTTGATTAGGCAACACAGCTACAGTTCTGGTAAGATTATCTGAAACTGACAATTAACAAGTTCAACTTATATAGTGTAGCATAAGAAGCAGTTGATAGTAATTATTATGTGCCATCATGTTGATTCTGCCTTCTGGTGACCATTTCCAGAGATTTCTAGTTATAGACTACTCGTAAGCAGTTTACCATACTCTTCTTCTTGGGACGCTCTTGGATTGTCCAAGGCTACACAGGCTGGTTCTTCTCCCTGGAGGCAAAGATGTGGAATTGAACTCCCCACCTCCCACTCTGCAGCCAGGTACCCAATTCACTGAGCTGTCCAGAAATAATTACATCAGTCTTTTATATTTATTTTATATTTATTGGGTGTGGGTTTTTTTTAATTAGATACTGTTAATACCACATCTTTCTCTCAAAATGGGGACTTAAGACAGCTGACAGTGATGGAACAAATGAAGTCTCATGTTCCCAGGCCCAGAGATTTTCTCTCAGCTTCTGTGTCTTTGCTGCCATATCTTCCAAGATAGTGTTTTACTTCCGGGAAACAAGCATTGGAAGCTACCATATTAGGGAGCCCATGAGTCCATCCATCCCAACACTGTCAACGTAAAATAGCAGGGCTTTTCTGGATTTCATGCAGAATTCTTCCTTATCCCTACCTGGAGATCCTCAGTATTTGCTGGTGGTTTGATATCTAAGTACTAAGCAGACCCAACCCTGATTAGCTTCCAAAATCAAATGAGGTAAATGTGTTCAAGATGGTAATTTAGTATTGAAATACCCATTGCCTCATTCAAGCAACCTCCATTCATGTGGTTTTGCTCAAGGAGACCAATGTTGCGCCTTGTGCTTTGTTGTGGGTGTTTAGACAATGAGGAGGTGTGTTTGTTTTGTACCATGGGCTAACAAATTGTAACATTCAGATTTTTTTTTTAAGTACATTTAATTTTGTTTTTAGAAGTACAGATTAAAAAAAAGAATTATTTATTTCCTGGGAACAGGAAAGTAAAGAATTACTTTTTAATAAAAACAGTAATGGTAAAGATAACTGACAACTTTGGAAAAGTTGGGAAAGATAATTGACACTAATTAATTTTTAAAAGTAACCTTTTCAGACTCTGACTGGATTTTCCAATAGATTCTGAACAGCTGGGAAGTGCAGCTTTTCCTTTTCCCTCTAAAACAAGTAAAAGCAAAATGAAGGACCATTGATCCCAACACCGTCCCTATGATGGTAGTTATCTCACAGCTCCAGGGTGCCCTTTTCTGCAAATCACGTGCCAATACATTTAAAGTTTAACATTTCCTGCTTTCTTGAACATCAACTAACTGTATTGTGGAGGATAGGTTCCAAAATGACTTCATTCATTTAAATATAGTTTTTAAAATACACGTTTTGATAAACTGTAGTCTCAAATTGACTTTCATGGGCAGAATGAGAATTATATGGTTTACATAACACAAAATAACACTTTTTGTGGAAATACACTGTTTAAATTCTGTGAGAAAATAAAAATTAAGTAAATTTTAAAACAAAGAAGCCAGGAGACACACACACACACACAGAGAGAGAAGAGGGGATTATATTCCTCATTCTTGTAGATAGAGCTATGTAAACACTTCCAATAAGAATAAATAGCCTTCGGTCAACATTTGTGTTCTAAACCTTCAAGCATAATCTGCCAGGATTAATACTATTGAAATCTGCCATGAAATCAACAAGTGCTGAATAAAGCCATCTTAGATCTCTTAGTATATTTAATAATAATATAACTGAGAATAGCTGGCTGGATAGTTTGGTGAATAGAACCAGAGGCTGGGAGTTTGATTCCGCCCAGTGCCTCCCAGGATGAGACTCAGCCTATGCAGCCTTGGGCAAGTTGCACAGTTCCAGCGCACCAAGAGAAGAAGGGAATGGTGAACCGTTTCTGAGTAGTATATACCTAGAAAACCTTGGAAAGGGTCGCCATAAGTCACAACTGACTTGATAGCACATTAAGAGAACAAAACCAAACCAGGAACATAAGATTGGTTGGTCATACATTTCCCACATTTATTCTTCTCAAATAGTAATTTTTAAAAGAAAAAAAAGTTTTCATTGTACATAATACATTATATAAAGAGAAACCGAAAGGGCAACAGAAAATGAGGGAACAGTTCCTTCTGAACTAATTAGACTTTACCCAAACATCAGATTTATTCAGTAAAGTTTTGAAAGAATGTCAGCCAAACTCACTAGTATGTAGTTATGAGATTGACTCTTATTTTTTCACCTTAAAAAAAAATGTTGTAGACGGAGTGAGCTTGGGGTTTTTTGCAGCTCAAGAGGACAGGACCAAAACCATGTATTTAATTACAAGAAAGGAAATTTCAACTAAACATTAGGAAGAACTTTCTAACAGTGAAGGCCTTTCAACAATGGAATCAACTGCTTGACAGTGTAGTGAACTCTCTTTCACTGGAGATTTTGAAGCAGAGGTTGGATGGCCACCACTCAGGAATGCTTTAGGTGTGGAATTCCTACACTGGCAGGGAGCTGGATTTGATGATCCTTGGGGTCTTTTCCAGCTCTATAATTCTGTAATTCTAATATTCCCCCTTTTTTTTAATTGTTGGGGAAGTTTAGAACTCTTTGAAATGAAGGAACACATCAGTGTCAGTATTGGGGAAAGAATATTTGCTTTTGTCCTTGGAGAGACTTGCTGCTAGTAAACCTAATGTAGTAGAGATACAAAATCTGTGCAGCAAAAATGTGAAGGAGTTCATGCACATTATATACGATTCTTACACTGCAGAAATTTTAATTTAGAAGTTGTAAGCTAAGTTTTGGACCTTCTGTAGAACTTTGCAGATATTGTGGACTGCCAGGAAGACAAGTAACTTATCAAGCCTGAAATCTCAGTAGAAGCTGAAATAATTAAATTGAGACTATCATACTTTGTGCATATCATGAGAAGATAAAGGCTCAATCACATGTGCGAAAAGAACCTCAGTTATACCGATTTCATCTCTCTTGTGCCGATACATTTTTTCCAGTGGCCATGTGGTACGTATATTTGCGGAAACATTCACATTGTTTTGAACTGCATCACTACATTTCTTTCTATTTGAATCATTATAGCAGGCTTCACTGCTCTTTAATTTTGTATTGATTCATTTTCTCTACTCTTTCTTGGGACAATCTGGCCTCCTTTGTCCTTTTTTTTTTAACTTGCAAAAGTGATATATCAATAAAGTGGTATGAGCCTTCTCTCCTCCCCCCCTTTTCCCTTCCCTCCTTTACTCACTCATCCCTGTTTCCTTATTTCTCTGTATATCTCTTCCTCTAAGTTCTTGGCTTTCATTTTTCTTTTCCCTTTTGAACAACATTGGGAGGAGGAAGAGGGTTTTAAAAGACTTGCAAAGTATTGTGAATAAGAGGGTTTTTTTAAAAAGAGAGGAGACATTAATGCAGTGCCCCTTTCTTTACAATTCAAAGCAGGAAACATCCCTCTCTGCTCAAGCCCTCTTTCACCCTCAAGGGAGGGAGGGAAGATTGTCTGCTTCTGGGAAATGTATTAATGTTGTTTTTGTGGTGGCGGCAGCTGCTACTAGCAATTTATAAATATCCCTTTGAAATAAAAAAATTAAAAATGGTACAAGCACAGTGGCCATGAAATTATCACAGTGCCCCAAAACCCAACCCTATTTTTGGAGGCAAGATAACATGGAAACCTGTCATAAACCATAATCATAGAGCGTCCAGAGCAGAGCCAGACAGACTCTAGACACCCAGGGGGTGCACATATCCATCTGTGGCCAATGAGGGGCTGCACCTGCTTCTGAAGCCCCCACCTTAATTTTTTTTCTTATAGAATTTTTTAAAAAACTAAGAAAACCCCCTTGTGCCCTCTAGTGGCCCAAAATAGTTTTTAAAATATAAAAATGGGTGGGGGCACAGGATTTCCTCAAAACATGATAAAAAAAATACCCTCCATGCCCCATATGGGACACAAGGGGACTTCTTGAGCTAAAAAAAAAGAAATGAAAAAGAAAACTGTGGGGATGGGATCTGGGCGGGATTGCATTTGAGCACCACCCCCACCCCCTGGTTGCACCCTGGACTAGAAGCACCATACAAATATTGCTGAGGATGTGGGTGGATTGTGGTCCAGATGGTATGCAATATGTCAGCCTTGCGAAACAGCCTAGTGTTATACACAATGGCACATGGCAACTCTGGGTAAACTTTGTGCTTCTCCAGTGACTATTACCAGGTTTCAATTCACCTCTTCAGCCGCCACACACTTTCTGGTTTGCATTTGTTGCCATCAGAATCTTTACAGCTACCTAGCTATCAGTAGTGCTAGCCTGTTATCAGCATTACTAGGATATAAGGTTTCCATAAGTTAAAAATGTCTTGCATATAGCAATAACAAGTATATTGTGGGACCTTTAACTGTTCAGCTCCATGCATATATGCTTTATGGTTGTGATTTACTGGTAGGTGTGAGCTAGCAAAGGAAGGAAAGAGTTATCTCATTACTAAATGACTTGCAGTGTCATATAAATTATAAATGGTACTTCACTATCTTCCACACACAAATGATTGGTGGAAGGTTATACAAGGTAAAAATATTTAACTTTAAATAGATCTACTAAATAGCTCTGTCTTTTCTGATATTTTGTTGTTTAGTCGTTAAGTCGTGTCCGACTCTTCGTGACCCCATGGACCAGAGCACGCCAGGCCCTCCTGTCTTCCACTGCCTCCCGGAGTTGGGTCAAATTCATGTTGGTAGCTTCGATGACACTGTCCAACCATCTCGTCCTCTGTCGTCCCCCTCTCCTCTTGCCTTCACACTTTCCCAACATCAGGGTCTTTTCCAGGGAGTCTTCTCTTCTCATGAGATGGCCAAAGTATTGGAGCCTCAGCTTCAGGATCTGTCCTTCCAGTGAGCACTCAGGGTTGATTTCCTTCAAAATGGATAGGTTTGTTCTCCTTGCAGTCCAGGGGACTCTCAAGAGTCTCCTCCAGCACCACAATTCAAAAGCATTTCTGATATACTCACTTAGTTCTGTCACTCGCAAACACAGACTCTCTCAGCTATCTTTTCCTAACCCTCCTCTTTGACTGCTAACCCCTATTCGTCTCTTTTACCTTCACTCACATGGCACCATTCCAAACCATATTTTCCCTGCTCATTCTCGTTATCATCTGTGGCCCTAAACCAAATAGCTGCTCAGACATTCAGACAGACACCATGCTTACTCATAGGGCATATACCACAATTTGTCGAAACATTTGTTCATTGACTTCTGGTGGTTAAAAGAAAGAAAAAGAGTGTTCCCTTTTGTACTGCTGCTGCAGATTCAGTGTGTGTATATGAGAGCCAGCAGGTGCATACGTACACCTTATAAAGCATTTTGAAAAACACCCAGACAAACAAGGTGATGTGTTTCATTACACAAACCTCACAAATTCCTGTTTTTCACCATTTTGTAATTATTTAATGACCCATCCCAAAGTTTGCTGTTACTTGGTATTTTGTAGCATTATATATGAAACATATAATTGGTTTTATTTTAAATTGGTTTGTTTCTAATAATATTTTTCATTATTTCCGTGGAATTTTTTTATAGGATGTGATTTGATTGTATTTTACTCTTGTCCTTGCCATGTGTTTACAACCTTATTGGTTTGAACAGTGTAGAAAGAAAGTAGCGATACTAGAACTAGGTGTGTAGGAAACAATGATATTATGGTTTGGCTACCACAACTGCCATCTGTGACACCAAAATCATTGCTGAATTTGAAGTCATTTTTCCTTCTCATTTGCTTCCAGTGAGGGGTGTTTTGATCTGTAGCCTCACAGCTTTGTATGGTGCAGAAGATGCCTTTTGGACTGGCCTCTTCCTGCACCATAGAGCTGGTGCAGTTGTTGCCAGCATTTCATGGTGACTGAATGGTAACTGAAGCAATGGCAGTGGAGATGGGGCTAGCAGAAGGAGTACAGCCCCTGAAGAGTTTGGGAGGGGAATGCAGCCTCCACACCCAACAAGGTTATGAAATCATGTGTTAAAGTCACCTCCAAAATACAAGGTAGAATCATAGAATCATAGAAAAGTGAAGTTGGAAGGGGCCTATAAGGCCATCAAGTCCAACCCCCTGCTCAATGCAGGAATACAATCAAAGCATATCTGCAGGTGATTATCTAAGTTTTTCTTGACTGCCTCCAGTGTTGGAGCACTCACCAACTCCCGAGGTAACTGGTTCCACTGTCGTACTGCTCTAACAGTTAGGAAGCTTTTCCTGATACTCAACCGATATCTGGCTTCCTTTAACTTGAGCCCATTGTTGGGTGTCCTGCACTCTGGGATGATGGAGAACAGATCTTGCCCCTTCTGTATGACAGCCTTTCAAATATTTGAAAAGTGCTATCACATCACCCCTCAGTCTTCTTTTCTCAAGGCTAAACATGCCTAATTCTTTCAGCCTTTCCTCATAAGGCTTGGTTTCCAGCCCCCTGATCATCGTTGTTGCCTTCCTCTGAACTTGTTCCAATTTGTTAGCATCCTTCTTGAAGTGTGGTGTCCAGAACTGGACACAATACTCAAGGTGAGGCCCAACCAGTGCTGAATAGAGGGGGACTAGCACCTCACGGGATTTGGAAACTATACTTCTATTAACGTAGCCTAAAATAGCATTTGCCTTTTTTGTAGCCACATCACACTGTTGGCTCATATTTAGCTTGTGATCTACGACAATTCCAAGATCCTTCTCCCTCGTTGTTTTGCTGAGCCAGGTATCCCCCATCTTGTAACTGTGCAATTGGTTTCTTTTTCCGAGGTGCAGTACTTTGCACTTATCCCTGTTGAATTTCATTCTGTTGCTTTTGGCCCAGTGCTCCATCCTATCAAGGTCATTTTGAATTTTGTTTCTGTCTTCTAGGGTATTAGCTATTCCGCCCAATTTGGTATCATCTGCAAATTTGACAAGCATTCCCTGCACTCCCTCATCCAAGTCATTAATAAAAATATTGAAGAGCACCGGGCCCAGGAGTGAGCCTTGGGGTACCCCACTTGTTACCTCCTCCCAGTTAGAGAGGGACCCATTAATCATCACCTTCTGACTACGATTCTGTAGCCAATTGTGTTACCACCTGACATTTGATCTATCCAGCCCACACCTAGTTAGCTTGCTAATCAGGATATCATGGGGCACTTTGTCAAAAGCTTTGCTGAAGTCAAGATATACTACGTCTCTACAGCATTCCCTCTGTCTATCTGGGAGGTGACCTGATCAAAAAACGAGATCAAATTAGTTTGGCAGGATTTGTTCTTGACAAATCCGTGTTGGCTTCTAGTTATTACTGCATTGCTTTCTAGGTGCTTGCACAATGACTGCTTTATAATCTGTTCCAGAATTTTGCCTGAGATTGATGTCAGGCTGACTGGCCTATAGTTCCCAGGTTCCTCTTTTTTGCCCTTTTTGAAGACAAGGACAACATTAGCCCTCCTCCAATCCTCTGGCACCTCACCCGTTTCCCATGATTTCAAGAAAATAATGGATAGCGGTTCTGAGAGTACTTCAGCCAGTTCCTTCAGTACTCTTGGATGCAGTTCATCCGGCCCTGGAAATTTGAACTCGTTCAAGGTGGTAAGGTATTCCTTGACTATTTTTTCCAGCTGCAATCCTGCCCCCCCCCCCCCCTTGCACTTCCAATTTGTTTGGAAGTTCATAATCTGTTTTATGGGAAAAGACTGAACTAAAATAGGAATTGAGCACCTCTGCCTTTTCTTTGTCATCTGTTATCATTTTTCCATCTCCTGAGCCTAGTTCAGGAAAGAATAAAGGTGTGGTGTAGACGTGTTTTGCCCAGTTGAGGCTAGCTCACAAAGAACTTGGTGAGTCTTTCATGGAGATAGTCAGATGTGACCAAAGCTTCTGTGCTTCTTCAGGTGCTAGGCTATGGCTTTAAAGCAAGGTATGAGCAAATATGCTTCCTGACCTACATTAAATACTCACAATCTTTAGTTTATTTGCTTGAACAAGATTATTCTGCATGCAGCTAAAGGGAAAAGGAAGGTCAGCCGGAGCATTAAGTAAAACCTGCTGCAGTGATTTGATTAGCTGCAATTTACCATCTGGAAGGAAGGACATTTTAAAGACAATTACTCAAAAAGATACTAGTGATTTAAAGGGGGTGGGAAGGAGAAATTACCTGTAACAAAAAAGATGTTGACACTTTGGTAATCCATTGAGCTGTACATGTGAAATTCTTGGGACTAGCCACCCAGCCTGACACTTTAGGGAGGAGAAAGGAGAAAGTGGTCTGGTTTCCTTCCTCTGTGATGTTTGCAGTAATATTGATATAACAAACAAAACTCCAAATGGTGTTTCTGTGTGAACTATATTGCCCAAATCTCATTACGAACATGGACAGATTGAATTAGCTTTGTGTCAGCAGCAGGAAGAGAATTTACACATGTTTCCTTTTCTGGTACCTAGCACGCCCCAAAGAAGATAGCAGCAGGGTGTTTTTTTTTCTTCTGTTGCAGTTATGTAAAAAGAGTCACCAGTCTGTGAAAGAACGTTCAGAGTCAAACAGAAAACAAGGGGCTCAAACCTTTTTTTTTTTCTTTCTTTTTTTTAAAAAAGAAGTAGCTGAGATTCTATTCTGCATTTGCTGGGAAGGGAAGGTGGGTTCCCCACCCCCCATAATAATCATGAGAGTAAGAGATTGCTTCAAACGGACATGATTGTGATATGTTCTGTGTACTGGAGAAAGCTGTAGAAAGAGGTGGTCTTTTCAATGGCCTCTTTTTGGGCAATAAACATATAGTTTGTGCCTTTGGTCATCATTCAAGGCCACATTCTGGATGCAAGGATAAGAGAACTTGACTAGTCCTTGTTGAGTACTGCTTTTGTTTCTTGGGAAACATGAATTCTGTGTGCCGAGTAGAATCTGCATGCATAAGTGTTGTGAGCCCTTCTTAAATAATGTCCAACAAAGCAATTATGATTCTCTGTACCTCAGTGTCTGTGGATTTTGAGGCAGATCCTGAAAAGTTACTTTTAAAGATTAGTTATATTTCCAAGTAACCTGTTCCAAATAGTTACAGGTTTTGAAAGAATGATGACATCCTCAAAAAAAACTAAAACTGTTATTTTTAGTAACTGAAAAAATCTTAATTCTATAAGCTGGTGGCTTGTGGTATAAAGATCTTTGTTGCCTCAGTACCCACAACAGGGCATGAGTTAGCCCTTGAACTATGTGGTATTCTTTCTCTATCATCTAGTGCAGATACACACTTATAAGTATACAAGTAACTGAGAATGTATAGTCATTCTGCAAAAAGAATGGTGTTATCCCTTGTTAAGTTACAATGTAACATAATATAACTTAACTATACATTACTTAGTAGAAAATGGAATTAATTCCAAATAATTCGTTATTTTTAACTAGTTGATTCAAAGCTCTGCTTTGAGTTACTGTTCCCCCCCCCCCCCCCCCATCAATTCATTCATTTGCTGCTTTTTAAAAGTGGTTAAAATGTCTCTTGTTGCTTCCTGGCATACAAGCAGTCCTTGATAAAAACCCTATGAATTCCAAAGAACCTACTTGTCCCCACTGTCTTTAAGGATCTCAGTGGCTGAACTCTTGTTGAATAACTATAAGGGCATTAAATATATTATGCCTGTAGTAGCTAGAACCACACCAAGGTGGAAATGCTATCTACAAAGCATGTTCACCAGTTCATTGCACAATCTGTTAAAATGGGAACAGTGCGACGGATTGCGCAATTGCCTTGCACAGTCCTTTTGCTGGAGTGGAATGCCTCGCTATGATGGAATGATGTTACACTTCACTTTGATGTACTGGATTCCGGCCTTTCAATTCATTCCAAAAATTATAGTGATATATAGTATTACTTATTAATTACATCTAAATCTCACCTTTCCTCCAATAAGTTCGGGATGCTATATGTGACTCTTCTCCTTTTGCATCTATATGTGAGGTAGGTAATGCTAGGGGAGAATGACTGGCCCAAGGTTACTCAGTGGTACTTAGGATTTTCCAAGTCTAAGTTCAACACTCTACGAACACATCATGATGGCACACTTCCTCTGGCTGTGAGTTTCCCCTCTGCACATTTTTACATGCTGTTCTCATCTCTTCCACCTTCTTTTAAGTGAGAACGAGAGAGTCTCAAACATTCCCCACCATCACCATCCTTTTCTTCAAGAAGTTTCAAAGAAGAAAGAGGGGACCTTTAGAGGCCTAAAATCATGTGGATCCATGCCTCTGATCCATGTTTTGTGCCACTGCAAAGCCATGAGCTGAAGGACCCATGATTTCTGTGTTGTAGTCTGTGGGTTCAAACGGGACCTATGATTTGACAGTGTTTGGAGCAGATCCCATGTAAAAATAATGTGGATCCATGATGATCTGTGCCTCGGATCCATGTTTTGCCTCACTGCAAAGACAGCTCTTCACTCCCTGCTCAGGGTATGCATCTCACCCACCTCTTGCCTCTTGACCCTGCACCTCAGGATTTTCCATTTGCCTTTCCCATGCTTGTGATTAGTGGTAGGAGCAGCAAAACCCATAGACACAATTTGTACCAACAGTGGTGTTCTCATAGGCCAAAATTATTCAAACTGATTAGTTCTTACAAGCAAGTTAAATTAAACAACCCTCTTCCTTCCTAGTAAAATACTTTGCTGTCTGATCAAAAAACATGCTTTCGCGGGGGGGGGGGGGGAGAGGAATTCTGAGCTTCTATGTGCATTGTGAAGTTACCTTTTAAAAAATCAATTTAAAACATGCTAAACCTGATTAAAATATGGGCTTTTTTTCCTAATGTAACCATGCTCTAAGTTTGAACCCAGTGGAGCAGCAGTTAGCTTAAAACACAACAAAAACAAAATAAGCACTTCCAATCTTTTCCTTACAGCCACACCATGAAGGTATGAATCTTGAAGCACGTGCGTTGTACAGAAACCACTTCAGTAGGCTAGTGACTTTTTTTGAAATGAGATAGTTTAAGACATTCACCTGACAAAGAACTATTTGCTCAAAATGTGTTGAAATTTACACTCTTAGGGCTGATAAATCTGCCTTCTGCACTTACTGAACACTTTATACTTTTGCACAGTTTTGCTCCCGTATTCCTGCTTTATAGCACTTCCTTTTCTCTATATATCTTATAGGTTGAAACCTAGTCTTGAAACAGCACATGAGATGCCATAATTTCTGATCAGTGGTGAAACAGCTGCGAAATCATTAAGCACCACACTGGAATGTCAGAGGAGTCCTATATGCACAGTTTCCCAGCAACCTATAGCTTAGTTTAAACCTCAGAGAGCTTGACTCACCGTATTAAAATAAATGCATAAGAAGGTTCACGAGTTAGAGATTGGCTCATGGATTTGTAGTCTTTCAAAGAGACCTTAGTGAAGTTTTCTTTGTTTGTTTAGCTCTATGTCACATAAATTGTTGCAGAGTTTTGTAATGTTGCGGTTAATTTTCCTCAGCTGTGCAGCAAAAGTGCAGGGACTCACAGAGCATAATAGCTACTGGTTCCTCAGATAATCCATCCCTTTTCTCATTAATTGGCACTTACAGTCTCAATGACTTACTCTGAGACATTAGTAGTATAAAAAATAAAAATGTTCCATTTACTTACACAACAGCAAACTAACAAAGTGACTGCTTTTAACAACTCTGCTTCAGTGTACTTTGACAGACATTTTCTACCAGCTACCATCAATGGACATTAACAGACTCTGAGAAAAAAGAACTTTCAGCAGAGAGGCAGGGAGTCTCTTTGAACACAGGAGAAAATATTAGTTAAATCTGGACAGATTGACAGTTATGCCCAGCCTAGAAAGGTCCCTCCAAGTCAAACAAGTTAGAAGGCAGCATGCAAGGTTGTAAAAAAAACTCCAATACCATTTGTAGATGAAGTTAAAGGCATTTCCAGAACAGACTTCAAATATAATCTGAAAATCTGGAAGTACGTATGTTGTAGTGTATACAATCTGTCATATTATTGCCTTTTCTTTTGTATTTTATGATGCAGACTGCTGAACCTTAATGTATGGTAAGGCTATGAAGCCCCCCTTGCCAAACAGCCCCACTTTGGAGTTATTTGGAATTTATCCAAATACAAGATACCTCCCGTCCAAAAGGATGCAGGCTGCTCCTCAGTATTTGAACCTACAGGAGCGTTTGTGGTTTTATCCCAGCTGGGGGGAGGAGGTACACCACAAGACTGGAAAATGATTTGTATAATATGCAAATAATGTGGTCCAGATTTGGGGAACTCAAATATGGAATCCTACAAAAGGTCAAAAATATAAATGAGAAAGCTCAAACCACAAGATTGCAGAAATTTTATTGTTATGACGTATCAATCAACATGAGAAGTAAAAATTAACCCTGGTTCCCATATAATTTCTTTGACTCTCATTTGTGCTGTCCAAACCTGACCCAAGCATGACTTAGAATATGTGGTGTCACCAGAACACTAATTTCTATTAAGGATTCTGCCGCCCTTTTCCTTCCTCTCTGCCTCCTCTCTGCCTGCCTGAGGGGTAATACAAAAGAATCAGGAACGTGATTTAATTTCCTGTTCTGGTCCCAGAAATAGGAAATAGCTATGCTTTCATGTCCATCTCTGTAGTGCTTCCTTACCACTCTTTCTGCAATGATATGAGAAAAAGCCACAGCACCATAAGAAAAGGATATGTGTAGAATTCTGAGGTAGTGGGGAAGAGAGTTCAGGGTTTCTTGTTGAAATGACCAATCTTGGGAGGTATATCTGCCTGAAAAAAAGTTCTTTGCTTCTTGATTCCCTACTTATGATAATTCAGGAGCTGAAAACATGGATTTTCAGATATTTTTCCTTTCTATTCTTCACTAGAGGAAGGCTGGAGAACTTGTAGCCCCGAAGGATTGTGTTTAGAATTGTGTTTTAATATAGTTTTGTTTAGTTTTTTTAAAAAGCTGTTTTATTATGTACAATTTTAATTGTTGTGAGCTGCCTTGGGTCCCCTATGGGGAGAAAGGTGGCATATAAATAAAATAAAATAAAATGATGATGATGATGAGTTTCAACTGCAACTGTCTCTAGTCACCATGATGGGACTTGGTGTCTACTACCTCATGATGCGTCATGGGTTCCCCATCCCTGTGTTGGAGGGCCAATGACTCTCTAAAGAGAACTTTAGGGTAGTTTATTTAGTTAATTGGTAGACTCAAGTGATTTGTATTTGAACATTCAAGGTGCAGATTATAGCACCCCAAGCTAAAAAGGCTGGGAAAGACAAGGCCTAGAAGAGGTGATGGTAGTCCTTGTACACAGCATCATGCTAGCCTAGTCTACTCCAGCTTGAGGTTCTGCAGATGTGTGAGCCAGGGGGTTGGAAAAACTCTGGGATGATTTGTGTTTGTATGTCTTAGTTATCTGTCAGTGTAGTCACAGCCTGAAACTATGGTGAAGAAGACCATTTCAAGGGAGGTGGGTATTCCAAGCATGTGCCTTGACTGCATTCCCATTTTCCCAACTGACCTTTGTCTGTCGAACAGAGATATTGATAAAAAGGTAGAAATTGCTTGAAGTGGGCAGATGTAGTTAAGGACAGATACAGTGTATGAAGTGGAGCGGCTTTCCTGCCCTCTGTTAGCCAGGGTTCCAGAGAGGCCTCCTGAGCTTGCAACCCACCAGTCTGAAAACTGCTGACTCCCAGAATTGTGAGCTGGAGTGGGGATTGCAAAAACCAGAAATATTTTGCAGTATATGGTGAACCATTATGGACTGTTAATGATCACACTCAGCTGGGAGGGTGGTCCTGGAGATGCTCTGCTAGAGTAAACCTCTAGCTATACTAGCAAGGAAGGTTGTAAGGATGGTGGACAGTGGCTGGCTTTCACGTAAACTCAGTTTCTGAGTTATGATGCTGGAAGCAACCCATCAGCCAACAGACTGAAGTTGTCTCACTCCCATTGTTGTAATCCATGGAAAGCAGTAACATCTGGAAGTTTTTCAAGCTCCTTGTGGGCTGCCGTTCGTGGCTGCCAGGGAGCTTGTACAGCATGGTGATCCCAGGTCAAGTGCCCTTTTGCTGTCTTTAGCCCCAGAGGATCAGGCCTACCTGTTCCCCCAACATTTCTAAATCAATATGTTCTCAGCAGAGTGAATGGTAGGGACAGAGGAGGACTGAAAGATATATTGCACTAGAACAGGGTAGGTGGATACCATGTGGTCCACAGATGTTGCTGAGCTACAACTGTCATCATCCCTCACCAGGCTGGGGCTAGTGGGAGTTTCAGCATCCCAACAACACCTGGAAGGTTATAGTTTCCCTGCCCCTTCCCCATGAGATTAGTTTGTTCTATACAACCATTGGACCTCACCTAGTTAGTTTCAATCCCCAAAGCCCTCCAGATAAAAACAGCAGGAAAGAAATACTTTTGACTTGTAGAGGGAAGGTAAGGAAGGTTCTACTCACTTGCTCATCCTGGCCCAGTTGACAGCTACTGAGCTGCTTCTCTCAGACCAGTGGTTCCCAACCTTGTTTCCCCAGATGTTCTTGGACTACAACTCCTAGAAATCCTGGCCAGCACAGCTAGTGGTGAAGGCTTCTGGAAGTTTTAGTCCAAGAACATCTGGGGACCCAAGGTTGGGAACCACTGCCTTAGATCTAATTTTGACCCAAAGTTTCTTGTCCCAGACAAGTGAATTTCTAAGCTTTCATTCTTGGATGCTTCCAAACAAGCCCAGCCCTATTAGGCAGAGTGAGGCAGATCCCTCAGGTAGCAAATTCTGGTTGTCATGAAACTCATATCTTTTTTATTTTTTTAATTGCCAAATCCAAGAGAGGTGCATGTGGATTTTTTTTTTTTTTTTTTTGCCTTATGTTCCAACATAGGCAGCTGGCTGGATAGTTCAGTGGTTTAGGAATCTGGCTGCAGGAGCCAGAGATTATTAGTTCAATTCTCCACTGTGCCTCTTGTGACTAGAGACAGCCAGTGTGGCCTTGAGCAAGCTGCACAGTCCCAGGATGCCCCCAGAAGAAGGGAATAGTAAACCACTTCTGAGTACTCTCTATCTTGAATACCCTGGAAAGGGTTGCCATGAGTCAGAATTGACTTGACAGCACAGGATGATGATGATGATGATGATGATGAATAGTTTGGCTTGCTTCGGGTCCTATGCATCATGTGTCTGTGTGTGGTAGGGAGCTATTTGTAGTTCTATCGCAGGCACCAAAATATATTGGATCAACTGTGATTGGGAGTGAGCTTGGCTGTGAAAAAAACAGCTAAAGGACCAGACTTCATGGGTTCAGAGATTTTCATCATTACACATCCTTTTTGTCCTTTATATTTTAGTCCTGCATGACACACAAATGGGGTAGAAACTGACCTGAGCAGAAAGATATGGTTTGCCACCATCTTGCACGTCTGGAGTCTATGAGCTAGGTGCAGAGTCATTTAGCATCATCACATGGTTTCAGCAAACAACAAATGAGAGGCTTTTCCCAAGCGGTATTTCCGGGAAGTTAACTAGTTGTAATCATGGTATCTGTAATTAGCTTATGAGGAGATAAGAGCCTAGATATAGAAGCCTTCTATTGGAGTCAATCTTATAAGTAAATTAAAATAAACTGCCCTTCTTGGTATGAAACATATATATGCAGACCTCAGTGTGTTAAAGTGGAGCTCCTTGCCCTCAACCTATGTGTTGGCTGCACATAGGCCTATATCTCAGGAAAATGTTCCTAATCTATCTAATGGCTCCGACTGAAAGGATGGCCAAGGAAGGAATTTTCTGTGAGTGCTCAGCAAAAGTTGTTGACCTTGAACAGATGTTCCCTGCTTTTGTTTACATCCTCAGACTGGTAAAAATATTTGATTATTTAGTGCACAGGAATGAATGGCCTGAGGATTTTGGCAGTCAGCTCACATGCTGAAGGAACAGGTGGCTTGTTGTTGTTTAGTCGTTAAGTCGTGTCCGACTCTTCGTGACCCCATGGACCAGAGCACGGCAGGCCCTCCTGTCTTCCACTGCCGGAGTTAGCAACCTCCAATTATTTGAAATTCTGAGGATTCCTTTCTTCCCCACCTATCTTTAGAATAATGTACTCTGTGCTCTCAGGATCCACTAGATGGGAGTCCAGGGATTAGCATTCAGGAGGGTTGCATGCTATTTACAAAATACTCGTATAATTATTTGAAGACTGACAAGGAAGCAGTGGTAGATGAACCATTTCTGGATCTAAATTGACTTCTACTATAGAAGATGACATGGCTGTCATAAGTACCAAAGTTTCCATAGGGAAGAGTTAAACAAGTCCCACAGTGCCATTACCCCAATCTTCAAGACAACTGCATGAGGCTGCTAATCTGCATCCCCACCCCAACCCCCACCCTCAGAACAACACAGTATTCTTGACTGGATCCCATGAATCAGCATGCTTGGCTCTAACTTAACAACACAAGAAGAGCCCTACTGGATCAGACCAAAGGGCTACATAGCTCAGGATATAGCTTAAAAGATGGACAAGCTGATGTCTGTGGAAACTCTGCAAGCAGGACATGAACCCAACAGCTTCACTGCTGTTTCCCAGTGACTGATGTACAGAGGCATATATGCCCTGATAGTGGGGCCATTCTGACTCATAGCCACTAATGTCCTCATCACCCCATCTCTCATTCATGCCTCTCCTTTCCCTTTAAATCTTTCCAAGCTGATGGCCATCACAATATCTTGTGGTAGTGAATCCCACAGTTTAATGGGTGCACTATATGAAGAAGTACTGATGTCTGCCATAACGAAGGCAATCTCTCTCCAAAAGCCAGCACTGGGCTTGTTCATGAAACATAACAGTGGCAGGTTGGAGAAGCTACGACAGCAAGTAGGATGAGTATGAAATTGAGAGATGGAGAGGAGGTGGAGAGGAGCATGTTGAACTGTGGAGTGGCAGATGCAGGGCTGAAGTATAGAAGGTGACAACGAGGAAAAGGCAGTGAGAGGCACAGAAGGGGTAGAATCCTCCTGTCCTCCATATTCACCAGCAATATTGTATTCCACTTATACCACACCCTTTCTTCAAGAAGGTCATAGCAGCATACAGAGACTTCCTCCTCCTTATAATAACCCTTTGAGGGAGATTAGGTTGAAAAGGAGTGACCCGTTGAAGGCCAGCCAGCTATATGGATCTTTATTTCTTAAACTAAGAAAAAAGAGGCTTCCCTGTATTCTGTCTGTCTGAGGGATTTTTGCACAATTGCCAGGGAGTTTAAAATTTAAATTGACATATGTCAAGTTTGTGAGGTAGGCAAGCTGAGTCTTTATTTGTAGTGTAAAGTCATAGATTTGCTTTAAAGATAAATTTGGCCACCGCTTGCTCATATACCAGAGATTTCTACTGGCCTTCCTTATCCTATAAGTTTTGAAAACCATCTCACAGTTCTTTGTGACTTTATTTGAATTTCCTCTGTGTTCTCTCCCTCTCCATACAATTAAAACTGCAAAGGTGATTGCCAGTTCCACAGGTTTTTTTAAAATTAGACCATTTCATTAATCTCCTTTCACATCCACATGGACTCTCAAAACATAACATCCATTATTGTTCAGGTGCTAAATTTGTTAGTGTGTTAAGTAGGTCACTGCTTTAATCATAACTCAGGGAAAACACACATACATACTTGTTGGTTTCAAGCAAAGCAGTTCAGTGGAATTAGCAAAAGCATCCCAGATCCCCTTCTGAAGCTAAGCCAGAAATAGTGGATGTTAATTCCATTTCTATCCTAATCCTTCCTCTGCTTGTCTAACTGTTTTGTACTCATAAGTCATAACATATCCACTTCAAATGGCATGTTTTCTTGTTTGTTGTGCCCAAATGCAGATTTGTTATAGACTTCGAAATGCAAACACAATTTAAGAAGCAACGTTAACGTTAATGTTAATCTTACCAAATGCTGGATAACACTGGAACTTAACTGTAACCCCTCCCTGCCCTGCATTGCATGGAGGGGTCGATGAGGCTTGGAGAGTGATTAGGAGCCAACAGAAAGAGAAATGTGAGATCACGGGTAGTTTTACAGTAATTGACAAGAATAAGAATAAAGGGTATAGAAATCTCTGGAAGAGGGGATAAAAATAATTTGGGACATTTGTTCTCGAATACATTCAGGATTACATTATTCTCTTCTTGCAACCAACAGGATGTATTATAAGATCATTTGATAGAATTGGTACACAAACTTCATATGTTTTCATACTGTAACACATGGGTGGACAAAGTTTAGCCTGAGGGATGTATGCAGTCCCCCAGGGGCCCAAATGAAGGCCTCATTTTAAAAATAAATCTTAAAAATGCCCCCAAAATGTTTGGCCCCATGAATAAAAGTAAGTGATAAATACTGTCATTGTAAAGAAAAACAACAACAGTATTACCAGTCATCATATTACTTTCAACAGGAATGTTTTTCATCCCTTGTTATGTGAAAGCATTACATCCAAACACTCAATTTCCCCATTTTTCTGTATTGCTCATTAAATCTTGAAAATGATCTCAAACTCTGCATGGATGTTGTTAATAAATCTGTTAATGTAGCAGGGTTAGGTCTATTTCCCTAGCAAACCTTTACAAAAAGAGGTTTACAGCAGCTTTCTTTTCCAATGCCAAAAGAAGAGGAAATGGAGGACGGGGTATAAGGAGTCAATGTATAATTAAACCACTGTACCAGGATACAGCATGCCCCTATAGAGCAGGAAGATCCTACAAAGAAAACAGCAGCACAATTGGTGAAGGGCAAGGTTAGGATTTATCTCACAGTGGTACCAGCTTTTCAGTTTCCAAGGAAATCTACCTCCTGTGGTTGCTGAGTAGGCAAGCTATCTTCCACATGTATTGGAGTGTTTTTCTTATAGCCTGGCCATTTAAATTATTTTGTTAACTGATTATTGCAATGATTTAAATAGTTATGTTAATTTATTTATTTTTAGTCAAGTTTATTTGCAATGCTAAGTGTTTGGTTTTTTAAACAAAAAGATAGGATTAAAGTAGAATCACTCAATCTCTCCTCTATCAACTTCAGCATGGCCAGTGGTCATGTGTAGTGGGCAATGTAGTCAAAACATCTGGAAGGCACCACTTTGCCTTCCTCAATTTTGGCCCTGGATTTTGACATCTTGACATATCTGCCAAATTTACATTGTCTTTCCGACAAATTACTGTTTAAAAGTACAGTTTAAAAACCCCAATGATAACTTTATTAGAAAACAAAGTCAACCGCAGTAACAGAAGGTAGTGGAGTAAAACCAGCAAAAAACACATTTGAGAAGAAGGTAAAAAAAAACACAGACTATAATCTGAAATACTCAATGCATTAAGAAAAAGAAATGAAGGACCTCACTTAGCACCTAAATGCTAGATCCTCTTGCAGAGTAGCAGTCTTTTCTAGATAAAATGGCCAGAGGATGCTACCGGCCTAAGACATAATGCAAGCATGATTACTGATTTCACAATCATAACCCAGCTTTGAAACATTTGAACTGCTGTTAATTGCCTGTCTTTTTCTCCCACAGAACTCTTGCTTGCCATGGAAACTAACAGTCGCCAGTTCCATGCCCATTCTCATCAGGAAACCTTAAACTCTGTCTCTCGCAATACTCTGAGTTTAAATTACCAGCCTCTCTCTAAGAGCTCCTCAAATCTGGCAAGCATTGGTCGAATGGGCTCTCAGGAAGGACAGAACAGCAAATATGAACTCCGGAAAAGCCTCAGTAGTTCTGCCTGTCAAGCCCAGGCAAGGGAGAGTGATGTTGGAAGCACACCTAGTTCTGGATCGTCTTCAACTCATTCAGAAATTGCCTCTACAATCCGAACTGTGAGCAGCTTGTCACCAACCGATGGCACACAGAGTACTTCCAAAAGCACTAACCACTTCCTGTACATGGACCAGTCCCCGGCAGAAGGGACGGGCGCTAGAACGCATGTCAAGAGCAGCACCATTGAGAATGTGTCTTCAGCCTTTGGGGCTGATCTGAAACATGGGAGCACAAGAGAAGAACTGGAAGCTGCAGTTCAAAGAAGCCTTTCTGACCTGACATGTAGCTGTAAGCAACACGGTTCTGCTTCTCATTTGGAGACAAGTGCCACATACTCTCCTATGAGTTCCAACAGTGGTTATGGCACTTCTACAGGCAATGTAATTTTTCCAAGAATGAGATATGGATCAGACTCCTGTGAAAATGACCTGGATTTTCCAAGCCATGTGAGTCAAATCCCAAGTTCGCCTAGAGACCCAAATGTGCCCACTAATGTTTTTAATGATGGTACTTTAGCACACAATGTTACCGTTTTTACAGATCCTGGGATATATCAGCCAACTGTTCTTGCATCCCATATGCCTGGGAATAATTTCTCACATAGGGCTATGTATGCTCAAGGTGGAATTGTGTACAGTAACATGTCACCTGCCATGTATCCATCTGGCATGATGGCTGTTCATAACAATACTGCCTTTCCTTACAACATGAGGCAGCAGTCTCCTATGAAGGTAGAAGGCACCATTCCAGCTTACTGCCATTCCTTGCCAATACCTTCTGTCCAGTTCATCCCAAGGTTGGTGTGCTCAGTTAGTGAATCAGGGAAAGTACAAGTCCGTCCTGAGTATTGTCCATCTTTGCCTTCTACAGAAACAGTAACCCTTCCAAAGCTGGTGTCTTCTGTGAGTGAGTCAGGTCTGGATGCAAAACACATAATGAGATGCTGCAATGTACGTGGTGGACACATGTTGCATGCTCACCCATATGTACAAACAAGAAGGTCTGAAGATGAAATGAAGACCACATACGCGGTCCTGAATAGGCACCAAGATGGCATTCATACTGCCATGAAGACTAAGGACACATGGACTATGACCTCCATGAATGACATCACTCAGGGACTGCCGCCTCTGTTTGAGTGCAAAGACGCAGAGGTACAAACCCTTCCAACAAAAGAGTATAAGTCTGCAGCCACAAGCCCTTCTGTTGTGGCAGAAGGCCACCCTCATGTCTTTCCAGAGGTTAATCTGGAACCAGAAGCAGAAGGTGAAAAGTCTCCAATACGGGAAGTGAGGTGGGATGATGAAGGCATGACATGGGAAGTCTATGGTGCCGCTGTTGATCCTGAGGTTCTTGGGATGGCCATTCAGAAGCATCTTGAGATCCAGATAGAACAGTTCCAGACGGAACCAGGGGAGACCTCCAGAAAAAGTCCAGATGAACTGTCAGCTAAACAGGGAAGGAAAACATATTTTAGAACAATGATGCACTGTCTACATCCAAGCTGTTGTGCCCGTTCTAGCACAGCAATGGAATAAACTGCCCCAGGAGACGCTAGGGCCCACTGGAAAAAACATAAACAAACTCCCAAACAGCTGCATATAAACACTGCACCTTAGAGGTGGTACAGGAGATGGAGTCCCTTTGGGACTTAGTTGGAGACTTTGAGCAGGTCTAAAACAGAGCTCTACATGGTACAGACTCTAGGGAGGACCTTTATGCCTATCTCAGAGCTGACCTACGTACTGTTGAGAATTAAGTGGTCAAATTCTGGATCATTTCACTTCACATGCCAGATGGGATGGGGACCTTTCTCTGTCTTTAATAATATAATGGCTATCCACATACAGATCTCCCTCCATGAAATAAAGTAGCACATGATAGGAAGACTGGTGCTAAGCTTTCTATTTAACATGGAAGATCACTGCATTTAGGAAGTGTGTGTATTTTTAGTGTTGTTAGTGGGAGGGAATTCATTATACATCACCTTCCTCTAGGGATGAAATGATTGTTTCCCTACCTACCAGCATAGTTAGTTGGCCTTCAGGAAGTGTTATAAGGTACACTTGTTCCATCTGGCTTTTAGATCGTCTGGTTGATTTTTGTAGGATTCTTTTTGGTTCTGCTAGACTGCTATTCATATTGTCAGTATTTTACTGTACGGATTTTAATTATTATATACATCATTTTGAACTGTGGGAAGGCAGCTAACTAATAAAACGAAATGTATTTGTTATAACTAACAAAATAAAAAGACAGAATACTATTCTGCCCAAATAAATAGTCCAGAATTGTATAAATTCTCCACTTACCCTTGCCTGGAGCAGCCTAAAATTGCACCACTACCTCAGTTTGAGTAACATGTAGACTTGATCTCAGAAAGCAAGGATGATAACTTTAAAACTAAACTAAATTATAACACGGTAGTATTCTAACCTTATTGTCTAGCTTTGAATAATAAATACTTCCAGAAAAGTTTTATTTTATTTTATTTTTTAAACCAAGGGCTTGGGGCATATCATTGCCCTGTATATGTTTATGGATTATAAAAAACCCTGTTATTAAAAATAGAAAAATGGATTAATTTATCTTCTCATGTTAAGTTTTGGTCCCAGATTTTGTTCCACTCTTATGTTCCTTGTGTAGTTTTAAATATTAGAGTCTAATTGCATATTATACTTTCACACAGGAACAAATGGCATTATGTGATTTATGAAAAAAGCATAATATGAAAATACATTCCTTATTACTAGATAATTTGTTGAATTATCCTGCTGTGTACTATAAATCTGTCTTTCCTCTAGACCAGATGCATTGCAAATCATTACGTATGTGCTTTTATGAACATGGCATTTTGGCAAAATATCGCCAGCAGTTTTTTTTTTGCCATGAGGAATTACATTCAGAATTCCCTGAGGGAGTTGTTTATGCTGTTGCCAAGACACAAATATATAGTGTTACTGGAGATGCTTACATGAGCCATGAATGTCTGTTTTTGACTATGAATGTTTAACCTTGGGCTAGTTTACCATTCTGCGACGCAGCAATTACTGGGGCTGTTTGTTTTTGGAACTAATGTGAACTACAAATAAGCAACAATGGTGAGGAGTGGCATTAAGACAAGTTCAGTGTCTTTCTAAGAACAATAAAAACAGATTTTTTAAAAAAATGAATACTGTATTTAGGCTGCTAGAATTTAGGAATATTTCTATTGCTTTTGGAAATGGATTAAAGTTTAGTGAATTTAAGATGGGAGTCCTCCAATACATATTGGCTGGTTTTGCATGGAATATTAAACTGGGGTGGGTGGGTGAGGGGGTGGGGCCTGCTGCCCTTTTGATATCGTCAGATTCTAACCCCCATCAGCTCAAGGTGGCATGGGCAGTGGTTTGAGCCCAGCAAGATCTGGATATTTGGTCTCGTAAAGATGTGAAGGAAATATCTGGGAACTTTTTAAAAAAAAAAACACTTTTGACTAACAAAATGGTGTTTACTATTAATTATGGTTTACTAAAAACAATCCACTTTAAATAATGAGTTATTAAACTAATTTGATTTAGTAAATCATAATAATAACGAATCATGGTTTATAACGCAGACGTGACGCTAATCTGTGGTTAATCAAAACTGAGCTGGAACTTTTTGGCCTCCTCATGCCGGGTCAGGAAGCTGGTGGGGGTGGGGAGCCCAAAGCTTAGACAGGATCAACCAGCTTGCCACATATGCAGCAATGCAGTGATTAACTAAACTAACATATGCTGGCTTTAAAACAACAGTGAGCCTGGAAGAAGAGGGGAAAGACTGTTTCTTTGGTATTTACAAATGCTAATGATGGCCTTAAAAAAAGGAATTAGAAAAGATCCTCAAGTGCAAGGACATGACACTAGAAAGCAAGGCAAAGATAATCTACATTAGTTTACTTGCAATCACTGTATGTGGATGTGAAAGCTGGATAGTGAAGAAAGCCAACCGGGGGAAAAAGAATTCATTTGAAATGTAGCATTGTAGGAGAGCTTTGCAGATACCATGGGCCACCAGAAAGACAAATAAGTGGGTGCTAGATCAAATCCAGACTAAACTTTCTGTAGAAAGAAAAAACTGAGGCTATCATACTTTGGACACATCCTGAGAAGACAAGACGAGAAAAAACAATAATGCTGGGAAAAGTTGAAGGTAGCAGGAACAGAGGAGGACCAAAAGTGGGATTGATTCAACAAAGAAGCCATGACCTTGAGTTTGCGAGGCCTGAGTTAATGACAGGATCTTTTCAAGGTCACTAACTCATAGGGTCACCATAAATTGCAAGCAACTTGAAGGCATGCAACAACAACACAGGGTATTCCCAGAGGCAGAGTCTTCCATGTATAATTTTATACATCTCTACCCCTCTTGTCTGCCTTTCTCCCAAGCTAAAAAGAACCAACCACTGCTGTGTTTCCTCAGAAGGAATTTTTTTAAGTCCCTGTGAGCATTTTGTCCTAGAGTACAGTTGATGCATCAATAGGTGTGCCACTACCAGTGTTGGATTCCAACTAGATGGATAGCATGGAGGCCGATGGGTAAGGAGTGAGGTGAAGAGCAAGATAGAGTAGAAAGTTATGGGATCAGTGGCAGAAACTGGTGTAACGAGGGCTATTAGGTTGGCAGCTTTCCATTCCCTGAGATTTTAGGAAACAAAACAACTGACACCAAGGGTAGACCCTTGTTATGTCACACAAGGTGTCACTTCTATAACAACTGCAAAATAGTAGCTGGAATCCTGTTGTTTAGTATAGTAAGTCACAACTAGAGTAGGCCCATTGAATCAGTAACTTACAGAGGAATTGACTCACTCAATCGCCACTGATTCAAAGGGCTTATTCTAGTTTCAACTTATTACAATATGCAATAGGATTTCAGCCAGTGTTTCAGTGTGAGAGACAGTCAGTGTGGATTTCCTGTTCTACATAGAATCAGACACGTTCATATTCAGCCAGTGAGCCTAGATATGAGTAGGAATGAGATGGGAACCCAGCCATTAAAGCCACTGCGAAAATTAAATTCAGATTTTCTCCTCCTTCAGCACTGTTCATCTGAGGTTTAACAAAATTAAAGGGGGGATGCAAAAAGGCAATTTTGTGGCACTTTAACAGATTTGTTTCAATGTGAGCTTTCATGGATCAGAATTATTTTCTTTAGGCCTAAGGGGTGCAAATATGATGTCCTCTTACATTTATACATATTCTCATGGCTCCTTAACACAAAAATGGGACTATCGAGCTGTTAATTGCTTGGGATTGCAGCCCCTAGCAAGGTGATAAGGTGTCTGTGAGGCAGATCTGGCTGCCACAGAAATGCTAACTGTTGTTTTTGGAACAGAGGTCAGAGTCTGTCAAGGGACACAACTATTTGGTACCTCTATTACAGAAAGCTCGGTTATTTATATATGAAGTTAAGTAAGAAGCCTTGACCTCTACATAGACCCTTAGAGATGCAATGGAACTTCTTTATGTAACCAAGTTTTGCCGTCTCCCTCTTGATTCTCCTTTGTAATTCTGTTTTTCTATAATAGCCACTTGGAAATACTGAACAGAGTGTCCTAGGAGGTTGATGTGTTCTGAAATGGGCTTCTCTGTGTTGCTATTCCTGTTCAACAGATTTGCGCCTATTTGTTGTTTTGTGTAGAGGTTGTCTTGTTTATCCTATGTAGAAAGCAGAGGGGCACAGCCGGCAGAAAATGGCACAAATCACTTTAGAGGCTGAACAGGTAAATGAGCCCCTGATGGTGTGGCTGACATTTGTAGGACCCTTGATGGTGCTGCCAGTGTAGATATTGGGGTGTAACTGGCATTTAAGTTTGGGTCTGAATAAGTGGTTTTTCATCCATGAAAGCTCACACTATAATCAACTGGTGCCACAAAATTTTGCCTTCATTCTCTTTTCTTTTCCCCCTTTAAAGTTGCCAACATGCTGAAATGGTCTAACTCAGGTACTTCTTTGGAAATAACCTAAGATTGTCTCCTTACCTGGAGTCCCAGGGAAACACTACTCTTCCTTAAGATTTTATGCAGCTAGTTCCTTCACAGCTAGCTGGATAGCTCTGTGGTTTAGGTATCTGGCTGTGGAGCTGGATGTTGGGAGTTCGATTCCTCACTGTGTCTCCAAGGAGCAGAGCCAGCTTGTGTGGCCTTGGGCAAGCTGCACAGTCCCAGGGCATCCCCCAGAAGAAGGGGATGATAAACCAATTCCGAGTATTCTCAACCTGGAAAACCCTGAAAAGGTTTGCCATAAATCAGAATTGACTTGCTGTCATATGATTATGAGACATATCCATCTGGGATGTGGCAGCTTCCTTTCCTGTTAGGATTGATCCTGGACCCTAAGTACTATTTCAGCAGATGCTGACTCTTCGAAATCATTATGGTGGGGTTTTTTTTGGTTATTTTTTCCAGAGGCAGGGAAGTATTACCATCAAGCATCAGAGTTCTTCATAGTCCGCCAGCCAGACACAATCTATACAGATGGGTTGCCCTGCAGGCTAGGGGATTCTGGAAGCTGTAATCCAAAAGTAACTCCTCCAAGCAATATCAACCCTCATCTATGTTTTATCTGACTTCCTCGGTGGGAAGGGCAGCATACAAATATGAGAGCTGGCTACTGTGATAACTAGCTATTAGGATACATGTGTACTGTTATTTGGGCGAATATGTGTGTGCAGGCAACCCATTGACTACAGAGGATTTGTACATAGAGACATGCTGTGCACTGTGGTGGTTAATTCTGAACCTTCTGGCATCAGGGAAGGATTTTCTCCCATTGCAACCTTGCACCTACCATTGTTCCCTACAGGAGTGAATGCTAATATGTGTGTGCCTGTGTATGTATAAGGGGCAGCTTATTCCCACTGCAGCTGTGCTCCAGCTTATACTACAGAACCTTTTCAAAACTGTCTGAGCATGCCCTACTCCTTCCTCTGCAAATCCCAGCCCATTTCTTGGTTGTGACAGCATATGACTACGAATTTTTGCTTTTTTCAAATGTTATCGAGTAAAGTGAAAGCTTTGATACACAGATCATTGAATAAATCTGATATGGCAGATAAACCACACAATCCTTTCCACAACATGCCTCCATCTGCTGCACTGGTGGAGTATGAGGGGGCAAGAGATGACTCTTGCCAGATATGTGATTAACTGTGAATGACTTTTGAAACTGGGTGGTAGTCATGTACAGAAGTAGAACTCCAGGTTGACTCCCCAACTCCATGATAAAGAGAGAGACTTTCTATTATACTATCTAGATACTTTGGTTCCATTTCTCAAAACTCACGTAGAGAAGGATCAGTGCAATGAAGCATTACAATCCTGAGCTGCAGCTTGTGAGTCTTCAGATGTATTAATCCTGTCTAATATGTGACCTAACCAGATGTCACCTTTGTGCTTATCGGGCTCCCGGCAGATGACACCGTATGCTTCACCTTAAGCCATCCTGGAAGAAAATCTGACACTCAAGGGTAGAAATGAAGAAACCATTCCAGTGGATTTGATCACAGACAATTCCACAGGAATGAAAGAAAAAGATGGCCCTGTGACCAACTTAGGTTCACTTGGGTGGCAGCCTGTTCAGAGGCATCATGAAGCTGACATGTTCTCCACCCACCCCCTCCAAAACAGTGTAATTTAATGAATCTGGGTCAAGAGCAGTCAGCGAATTAAACTGCCTTTGCTACCTTCTTTCCATGGAGAAGCTACTTCATGCCACCTAGTGTTTGCCGGGTGAATGGTTCAACATGAATATTCCTTAATCCACCAAAGCAGGTGTTAGTATTGTTCTATTAGAGCAAAATCCATGAGAAAAACAAGTAACACATTCTTTAAGACCAATCAGTCTTCACAATGCAATGTACAGCTTTTTAAGTTAAACTGAAATTCTCTCCTAGGCTGCATGGTAAAACAAGAACATTAAGGTCATAAGAGAAAATGCTCTATTGGTCTAAAACCTGTGGAAGAGGACTAGAGGTTATGCACAGACATATGCTTGAATGGGTGAGCACATGAATGGCATCACTGTGAAAATACAAAAATTAGTACTTAGATGTGTTTTCCAGGAGCCTCGTGGCGCAGTGGTTAAACTGCTGTACTGCAGCCAAAGCTGTGCTCACGATCTGGGGTTCAATCCCAGGTAGCCGGCTCAAGGTTGACTCAGCCTTCTATCCTTCCGAGGTTGGTAAAATGAGTACCCAGCTCTTGGGGGGGAAGGCAATGTGTAGCCTGCATAATTAACTTATAAACCACCCAGATAATGCTTTAAGCACTGTGGGGTGGTATATAAGCAGCACACTTTCCTTTCCTTTTTCATCTCACTGAAAACTGAAATAGAGGAAAACATGGCAGTCATACCGGAACAGCTACTTGTAATGTCTTTTAAATTTTTTGAAAATCTGCCTGAGACAGAGGTGACAGAAATAAAAAAGGCAGGCGTTACTTCCTGTAGCTCGAATTCTCGATTTTTTTTCCCTCCATACATCACAGTTAATCTTGGCCAGTTAGGCTTATGTAACCGTAAAATCATTTATCAAATGCATTTTCATGCCACTTTTCCTTCTCTTCAGAATTTCACAACAGAAATTTCACAACATTTTGCTTTCTTATTCTGTGAAGTGCTTTTGGGAAGCACCACCGAGGAAGTAGACTAGTTATTTTACATGAAATAAAATAAAGACATTGGCAGAAATCCTGTTGGGTATTACGCAAAAGGTGTAACTTTTGGAAGCAAATTGCCACAAGTTAAGAAATTTTCAGAGGTATTTTTTGTTGCACACTGAGTCGCAAAACTCGGCATGTTACAGATAGTGGCTATGAAGATTTCTTAATTTATGGCAATTCACTTCCAAAGTTATGCCTTTGGCATAAATGTGTAACAGGATTTCAGATATTGTTTTTAAAGCAGAAAAAATTCCTGTCTGCATGTAGGGCTGGAAATACTGCATTTTGCAAGATCCTGTGTATGCGTAACCAGTGGGTATATAGGCTCTGCTCTGCCCTGCACAGGTGTACTGGGTGCACAGTCACCTTCCTGCCCTTTTTCAAGGTAGGAAAAAGGCCATTTCCCTTACTTTAAGTGGTGGAACATGCTGATACTGTATTCACAATAATCATCCCCCTGTGCCTTTTACCTGTGGATATTTTAAAGGTTTTTTAAAGGCTGCGGAGAAGCCCTATCTAGAGTTACTTTTAACTCTGTTCCCACAACAACCCAATTTGTAGATATAAACAAGATAACTTTCCTTTTTCTTTTTCTTTTTTCAGGCTACTTATAGAAGCAAGGCTGTAAGAGAAAGGCTACAGAAGAAAGTAGCAAACTCACCTTCATTTGGGGGAACCAGAGTTGGGACTGGACTGGGTTTCTTTATTGGTCCATTGGCAACATTTCTTTGATATGCCCCAGACAGACAACTAGAGCCTGGGGACTTTACTTTTTTTTTTTTTTTTTACACTACAACCTCCCAAATCCCCTAGCCAGCATGGGTGTGCTGGCTGGGACTTCTGGGTGTTGTAGTATGAAAAAAGCAACTTTGATAAGCTGTGTGTGCAACCATGTCTTGCTGCAGCATCTCCATGACTCATTTGGGGGTTTCCATGTAAAATTGCTGATTAGAACAGTCCTCCTGCAGCCAATCAAAAAGAAAAGGAGTGCTCAACACAGGCAGAAGCATCTAGGCCTGGCTGTTTTGATCCTCTGTGCTTTGTGCTTTTTAAACAGTGAAATAAAAAACAAGCTATAGCTATGGTCTCTTCCTCTCTAGTGGATTTAGCAGTGACGTTCAAGGTCAACACAAAACTTCAGTTTCCCTTTGCACATTCACTGGATCAATTTCCCCCCCAACGGTAGTGGGGGGCAATGATTTTGGATCGCTTATTTGTTTTGTTTTTGGTGCTCCTTTTCACAAAGGTTTCCTTGCCTCGAGTGGTATTTCCTCCTAGAGCTCTGGATTTAGGTAAGTGGTGATCAAAATCTCTTTGTGGTGGTATGGCTTGATGTATGGGCATTAAGATTACAATGGTCGTTCCTCCCCTTTTCCCTCCCTCCGCATGCTGTTCCTGTGCCAGTAGCACTGTCTCACATCCATAAATGAAACAAAGTCCAGAATCCTGTGGGAGTCACCAAGCACAGAAGGCCATTCACAGAAATGGTGTGCAGTGTCTTGTGGGCTGTTCATCCTGCGCTCACTTGTGTCCTGGTTACACAATGCAGTAAGATGGCAATCCTCCGTGATGGAACTGAGGCGACCGAAGTTCAAATCCCCATTAAGCCATGAGGTTTACTTGCATAACCTGAGAACATTCACTTCCTGACAGCCTAACCTACCTACAGGGTTGGTGAGAGGAGGAGATGGGTAAGGCAAGAACGATGTACCCTGCCTTGAGCTTCTTGGAAAAATGACAGAATAAACATGTTATAGAAGAAGTAAATTCAGTGTGACGTATTGCCAATACATGTGCACTCTAATACATGATTGTGTTGTAAGATGCTTATCAAACTGATGTGAATTAGATATGTTGCTTTAGTGTTTAATTTGTCAAATAGTCCCAGCTGCAGGGCATAAACAAACATCTATGTTTTTCACCAACAGTCCTGTAGAATAGGTCACATTGCCACTTTACAGATGGGTAAAGAAAAGAGAGAGGGAATTCCCAGTGCTGAGTCTAGCACGTGTTGCTCTGTGTGTCCTTCACTGCAGTGGCTCTCTCAGGTCTAACGTTCCTTTTTAGGGTGCAGAAAAATCATCATTATAGCACTACACTTCTTTGCGATGATGACTTTCATTCTACCATTTGTCAGCACCAAACCTGGAAGATTTTCCAAATGCAGCTTCAGAGTTTAAAATGAGCCATTTATTCAGAGATTATGCTCTCAAAAGCAGGGTACAGCCAATAGCCACAGAACTAGAGTCTTGAAGGCTTGCTCTTCCTATTGAATATATTCGAGATTAATTCCTTGTATTTATATCTTTCATGAAAGAAAGAAAAAATTATCTTTGGCCTGCTCAGTTGAGCATATAAGGAAAACTGTACAGCCAGAACGCTACTCAGTATTTCAATAACCTATAACATTGATCTTGGCTTCTAGGACTCAGGCTAATCAGAGTAACTAAGAAAACTGGCAGGCTCTTGCCATTTTATTTTTCAATATTTCATATTCTAATTTTATTGAACTGTAAATAGATCAACTTTAAGTGCAATGGGCTATCCTTTTTGCTTTTGGCTCCTTGTTGATGTAGGACCACTCATGTAACCCCTAGTTCTCTAGGACTATGCTGTAAATCTGCTGTTTATAGATGTTGATATGATCAAAGCCTGTGCTTCATCCCAGTTCTTCCACTCTCTGAAATGATATACTATATGGTGGGGTGTTAATGGGATTAAGCTGTAGTATTCACTTGGGTGGAAGTTAAGGTACAAGAGGAATGCATCAATGTGCCCATTTTTGGGTGAGCATGAGGCACTTTGATCTGCATGTTTTGTACTACAACATTTTGCTTTAAATAGAAGGGTTTTCCCCCCTTCGAAGAATACATTACTAGTTCAAAATTCACTTACATTTCCAATGCTTTTTATTTTCTCCTTTTCCTTTTAGACTGGCCCCAAAACTGTGGCGTTGCATATTTCCAACCAAGCATATATGCAAAAGTTGTTGCAGGCACTGAAGCAAGGCCTCATTCTTGGCCCTGGCAAGTTTCTTTACAGGTATGAAGGTTTAAAGCAGAGATTGGCAAACTAGGCATGTACAAAGTTCTGTGGAAGCGGGATTCAGAGACAGATGTCTCAAAAACATCTGCAGACAATTAACTTCCATTCAGTTAAAGTCTCTTAACTAAATTCCTCTTCTGAGGTTCAGCTCAGCCCATTTTATTACTTCCCTACTCAGTCCAGAACACAGATTAGTGATTAAATGTATATTATTTAGGCAGCTTTTGTTCCTAGGGTGGAGACCTAGAGATAATTAATTTACTGAGAAGGAATTCTCTCTCACACACACAGAGAGAGAGAGAGAGACAACTTTTTGTATTTTCATCATAGTAAAATAGTACTATTTCATTATGATGAAAATGCAAAATATATAAAGAAACTGGTCATTTAAAACAGACATTTGCAACACTCCTTCACTAAAACGGGAATGGAATTGTTATCCCCCAAGGTCTCAGCAGGATTATGTTGCAATCACTGATGCTTGAGACATAGGCTTATTATGAGTTGTGATGGTGGACACTGGGCATGAAGGTGTAATCATGTTACTCTCCATGCATTTAACTGTATGTACAGAACGCTTTTTGTGTGGATTCATAGTAAAAAAACAGAGCTTGGGAAAAGTAACTTTTCGAAACCTGGGGAAAAAAAGGAGAGGTCAGAGGATGTCAATTCAGAGCAAAAGGTTGGTATGGAAACGTCAAGGAGGGCCAGAACATCCATAGCTGATAGCAAGGCCAGAATTTTTGCATGGCAATTGGCAATAATAACCCACCAGTGCTGCACTTTATTTTTATGCTTTGGAGCAAATGGTTGCCATTTACTGGTACAGAACCATGTTAGTGTTGGCACCCAATCATCGGAGGCCCTTAGAACAAGAAGATGCCCTCAGAAGTCACATCTCTTCCTCATCAGTGGTGCAGCTGCCCACTAGGTTGCTCTCCCCTCTGGGTCCAAAATTCCAAATGAACCCTTAGGGAAAGATGAAAAAGTAAGGAGAGGCACAGCTCACTGACCAAGATGTGGGAAATACAACAAGAGCATGAGGAAAGAGGAGGATCACGAAGGCTGGGTTGGTTCTTGCTGTTGGTGGTTGCCATTAGGCCCTTGCAGGCAGCTCGTCCTTAGGTGCGATATGATTTTATAAGGCCAATTCAGCCTTAGCAACATCAAAGAAGGGCTTCTGTCAGACCTGGCAAAACTGATGAAATCTGAAAATGTCCTCCCCTAGGGGTGGAGAACTGTTTTAAAAAAATAAAGGAAAATCTTGAATAATCTCTTACTCCTAAACTGGGCCTGTTCCCATCATAGGCCTTGATTCCTTAATAGTCATAGTAACATCGGTAGTTTTGCCTTTTCATTTTGCCTCTTTTTACCACACAGCTGCTAGATCTTGTTGTTCTCGTTGTTGTGTTTTAACCTTTCCACAACCACATATCTTGCATAAAGAAAAGGGGCTGCTGAGGGCCTCATAAGGGGCATAGGATACAAAATTCAAACTCCTACTTGTTCTTGCTTATAAGCTGCTGTTAGGCAGTGCGTGTTTATAGTGAGCACGTGCATACCTTATCGTTGGCAGCATGGCCTAAAATGAGATGAAAAGCTGCATTTTAAATGAAAACTAGAAACATGTCCCATGAGTACTGGGACAAAGATAAATAGCAGTCATAGTTAAGGGTTTGACATTGCTTAACATTCACATACACACATTTCCCAAAGGACACATCAGCTGAAATCCAGAAGTAAGTCACAACTAGTGTAAGCTCATGGAGTGGGAATTTGGTGAGTTAATACTTATGTAAGAAAGGGTACCAGGACTAATTCCTAGTATTTATTTCCTGTCTCTAACACATTAATCAATCAGCCAGAGACAGAGAGATCCAATAAGTATTTGTTTATTTTCAGGTGAAAGAAAGCAAATAAGGCAAACTCCACTCACAAGAAAAGCATGAGAGGGAGAAGGCGCCCCACATACCAAAGTATACATTTTTATAAGTTCAACATGAAAAGAGGGAGGCAAAGGGGTGTGGAGAAGGAGGGGGAAAAGGAAGGCTACAAATGCCTAGGCAATGGGCCATAACTCATCCTTCCTGGGTCCCGTACCAGACACCCATCTCTTATCAGTCGAAGGACAAACTCTTCATTAGACCAGTTACTTACAAGCAACGGAATGCAGGTGGCCTCTCTCCTTTATGTTTCTATCTAGTAAGCAGAAACTTAATCATGCAGCATAGCAGTTACAGAAAGCAAAAATGGCTACGGTTAGGCTAAGTTATATTTTATATGTATTAACTGGACCCCTTCATCAGTTCCACTGATTCAGTGGGCCTACTCCAGTTGTGACTTATTTATTACTGGATTTCAGCCACTACAAAGCTGGGCCAACACAGCTTTTAGCCCCAACAATTCTTCTAGGGGGGAAACCCCTGACAATAACCGTCAAAGTGCTGGAAGTCACCAGACTTTAAAATGCTGTAATTACGATGTTTCTTAACCTTTCTAATTTCAAAACATGAAAGATCATACTCAAGTCCACCATCTTACATAGCCAACCTGTAGAGCTATCCAGCAACTTGTCTCTTGTCATTATCTCATTATTAACACAAAGCTCTAACTGTGGCCATATAATTATAGTTGCCTTACCTCTACAAGGGCTGGTCCTCATGTAGACAAAGCAATACTATCCATGTACAAGAGGAAGGTATCAGCAAGTTTTGAGGAACCCTAAGATTGGTAGAAATAAAAAAAAGGCCTAAATCCAGTTATTAGTCCTAACCGGAGAGATAGATGGAGTGCGTGGGTGTGCCGTCAAATCAGAACTGACCCTAAAAGGACTTTCAAGGTAAGTGAGATATTTAAGGAGTTTTATCAGTTCCATACCCTCAGTGAGTTTTCATGGCCGAGCAGAAAACAGCAGGAAGGGAAATAGAATATAAGGTATTTTGTCCGGAATCACTCTCTGTCTACACTGCAATGTTCTATTGCAGATCCCAGCTGTATATATGTAACAGAAAAAATAATGCCTTTAAAAAAATACAACCACCTTGGGCCTTCTGATTATAGTGCTTACCGCATTGTTATAGAGCTTACTTTTACCTTATATCTTTTTTCTTTTTCAATGACCTATATGTATTTTTGCTTTTGTTTTTCCTTCCAAGGTACGCTCTACATCAAGTGATAAGTTTGTTCACGTCTGTGGTGGCACTCTCATTCACAAACGTTGGGTTCTCACAGCTGCCCACTGCTTCCAGAAGTAAGCTCTGCACTAGATGGGGATTTGTAGAGTCAGACAAGTGGAGAATAGTTACATATCATGGACCACTCCAGCACAATCTTAGAACATTCTCCTTCTTAGTATATTGGAGGAGAAGGATGGAGAAGGAGCATGGGTCCACCATTTCACCACATTTCCTTTTGCCAGTATATAGTCTCCCCTCTGGTCTTTCTTCTGGTCATAAAACCTGACTAAAGGAGAAGCTGAAGGAGAAGAGTTTAGGAGAGTAAGGAGTATTATGCAGGGGAAAGGCTAAGCACCTCCTTCTTTCTTCTCTTCAAATGGCCTCCCCAACACTTGGCACAAACAAAGAGGGAGACCTGCCATTGCCAGTATAATTTGTCAGGTGTAAATAGGAAATAGATGGTTTGTATTAACCTGCCCCTGAGGAAGAGCTCCAGTTGAATTATATTGGGAAACCTTTGTATGAATAACTGTTTCAGAGTACCTGTGGCTTTGCTAGTCTGTGGTCAGTGATTTTATGATGAAAAATTAGGGTCAGGCTAGACATTGAGAGAAATGTTTATTTCCTCTAATTAACTTGTTTTAGCTCTGACAATGGAATTGCTTCAGAAATGTGTTTTTAACAATCAGATTAGTAATTAGACTTGCAAATTAAGCTCATATTTGCTTACCAATGACCACTAACAAAGCAAAAGACGCTATATGCAAGATACAAAAGTGAGGAAAAGTATTTACTATGACAAACAGATTTCTTCACTATTTGAAGATCACCTCTTCTAAATATACAATAAATGTATTTTCTAGTTTGATCCTCAGACATAGGAAAGAAAGAGAAAAAAGTATACTGGAGATCGTATTGTACCATACACCTAGTCCTACGTTATTTCATTTTCAGGGGACAGGCAGAAGATGTCACAAACTGGAGAATTATTTTGGGCAAGCATAATCTGAATCATCTTGAGTCTACACAGAGAAGCTACCAAGTGAAGCGCATCTATCAGCACGAACATTTCAATTACCCTCAGATAAATGACTTGGAGTATGACATTGCTTTGGTGAAGCCTGTGGGAGACATTATGGCCAACAGGTTTATCCATTATGCATGCCTGCCAAAGAGAGACAGCTTTCTTCATCCAGGATACTCCTGCTGGGTGACTGGCTGGGGGGGCACAAGAGGTATTTCATGGTACCTCTGCCTACACTGTTTCAGTGAAGGGATAGACAAACACATTACCATTAGTATGGCAATACATTTCTCTCCCATTGCTTCAAGAATCCTTTTGTCTTTTTAATGATGTAAGCTGCCTTGGGGCCTTTTAAGGAGAAAGACAGGGTAAAAAAAAATCACTCATTCACTCACTCAATCACTACATTGGCATCTCCCCTCATTTTATCTTTGAAACAACCCTTTGTGTCATGTTAAGATGCAAAATAATAATAATAAAAAAATTAAAAAGCCAAAATGCCTCCCCAACCTTCAGTGGGCACAAAATGAAATTTCTCAACCATCTTTAAACACTTTTCAGGGGTGTACTTGAAAGCTGTAGGTCCCCACGGGCGCTGTGGTGGTGGTGGTTGAAATGGCATGAAGGGGAATATCTAGCCTGTGGGTTGTGTGTAGCCTGCACTAAATGTAGAGGATGGAGAATTACAAGTATTCCAGACCTCCACTGTAGGTCTATTTCTGTTTTGTTTGCTGCACTTAAAAAAAAAAAAGGAAAATAAAAATAAAATGTTTTCATTTAAATGTAATAACTGAGGTAGAAATGTTCTCTAAAATGTTTTTTGTTCTTGTATTTTACATATTGAAGGTGGGAAAGAAAACTTTACTCTGTCTGAGGTTCTGAACCAGGCCAACTTACCAGTCATAGATTTCAACACGTGCCATCTTAAGAAATTCTGGGGAAACAAAGTTCAGTCTTCAATGCTCTGTGCAGGATATGAAGATACTGCATATTCTCCTGCTGCCTGCCAGGTACAGATATCAGCTGTTATTCAGAGACTTTCTATGTTATCTGTTTTAGGTGCAATCAGTGGACAACTATCCTTCAGAACTATCCTTCGTGTGTTCACAATAGACATTTAATGTGAAATTAGTATTGTCATGCTTCATTCGTTCACGTTTCCCAAGGTATCCAGTCTACAACATCACCAAGTCACTGTCATCCTTTGTTTTCCCCCATGGCTCTTCCATCATTTCTTGGACCCCAGAATATTGGAGATTTTAAAATAAAACAAAAGAGTAGCTCAGTCTTCACAGGTCTACATCCCCATAGCATTATTGCAGTGGTTCCCAACCTTGGGTAACCCAGCTTTTCTTGCAGTACAATTCCCAGAAGCCAGGGTTTCTGGGAGTTGCAGTCCAAGAACACCTGAGTTACCCAAGGTTGGGTACCTTGCATTACCGTGTCTTTTTGAAAGGGAGGATTTTGACATAAACAATATTGTCATACTAACAGGCTAAATGGAACATAGTGTTATGAACAAGCAAAAAATGCACTCTCCCCAGTAGTATGGAAAAATCAGATGCATTTCTGCTTCCAAGCTGCAGAAGAAGAGGAATGATTATTAGAGCTATGAGTCACCCATCCATCTGGAAGCATCCCACATCACAGTTGACTGGAAATGGCAGCTTAAATTTCCCACTTGTATGCTTGTACATACTATGCAACCCTCAAGATAATTTGGTTTGACTCTGAATTAGATGGTGCAGTACAAACAGTTATGAACATGGGGATGGAAAATCACTGACTAGCAATCCTCTACCATTAACAGTCCTCTGCCATTCTATCTTTGGCGTTCATCCTTCTCTTTAAAAAAAAGAGACACCAAGAAGAAATACAGTAGGACTCCTATCCACTGGGGATTAGTTCCACGCCCCTTATGGATACTGAAATCCACGGATAATAGTGAACGCTGTTGTGTGTGTGTGGAGAGTGTGTGTGTGTGTGTGTGAGAGAGACCATGATAAAAGGGCAAAACAGGAAAAAATATTTTCATGTACATTACCACAACTGCCCACTAGAGGGCGCCAGAGACCATGCTAAGTATTGTACACTAACAAGTACAGTATTCATAGTATGGTCTCTGGCTCCCTCTAGTGGCTAGTTCTGGTAATATCTGTGAAAATATATTTTTCTTGATTTTTTTCTTTTAAAAATATTTTTTCTTTAATATTTTCAGACCATGGATAAGTGAATCAGTGGATACTGATCCCATGAATAAGGGGTCCTATTGTACAAAACACACACACACATACACCAAAAGCCAGTACCTCTGAGCAAATGTTTCCTGCTGCATAGTAAGCAACTACAAGCGGTACCCATGCACTTAAAACCTCTTCCTGGGACAGACAGCTGTGTTCACTTATAGGTCTAACTGCTGCCATTTCCTTCTTCAGAAACTAATATCTTCTGTCCTCCAAAACATCACTAGAAGTACGTCGCCCACTTTTTTTGAATGGGTTGAATTACAAGATTAATTGTGCTGCTATTGCTAAGCTCTACGCCTGTACTTTATACATTAATGTGCTTTCTAAGAATCAGTGGGATATGATCCAAATGTATATTCTCTCACTATTACTTGGGGGAATGTTGTTGTCAGTGGCGTAGCATGGGGGGCGGGCGACGGGGCAGTCGCCCTGGGCACAAAATTTTAAGGGGCCACCCTTTTGCACCCCTCATGCTCTGTCTTGGCCCAGGGCTGGCCCAGGTGACCCCATCCATCAATCATATCTCCTTACACTTTCTTCTTCCCTGTGTACCGTGGTTCAGGTCTGAATTACTCATTGAAGCTTTTAAAGGAGGTGTGTGTGTGTGTGTGAGAGAGAGAGAAACATACTATTCACTAACTCATCATACCTAGGCCGATACTGTCTTCTACATTTCAACACTTGGACGTTTTTCCTTCTTTCAGGGAGATTCAGGTGGCCCACTTCTTTGCCAGGTTCGAAGAGATATATGGGAAGTCCATGGGGTTGTTAGCTTTGGACCAGTTGGATGCCAAGTACAGAACAAACCAACAGTTTTTACTAGGACATCTGCATATATTCCCTGGATTGAAGCAATCAGGATTCGGGACTTTTTTTTGTAAAGACGGAAGAGACAAGGAGAGTGCAGAAATATCAATAAAATGCTTTGTAAAAGGAGGAGTATGTGCTTATTTTAATAATAATCAAAATTTGGGAAAGGGAGGTTTGAGCCCAGATGTTTGGATCCAATCCTCACAATCCCAGCGGTAGAGTACAGTGCTTGTTTGGTTATCCAAACTCATTGCAGAGAATTCTGGCCTGTTTGCTGTGCATGGGTCAGGTAGCTACTGCATGCCAACTGATTAGAGCGAGTGGCTAAGTAACAAACCATGGATATTTGTCCATAATTTATCATTTTGTGTGAAATAAAACTATTTATGCTTTCCTAAGGGAAGACATTGGAGGTTGGGGCTTAATAGGGTTGGACGTCATACTAGACAAACTGCAGATAGAAGGTCTGTGGGTTGTTTGGCTACTTCTGATCATGAGAGGTGCAATGAGACCACATGCAAAAAAAAAAAACCCATCCTTGCTTATTGTGATGTCTAGCCTGAGTCATTATCTAAAGACAAGATAAACAAGGAAGGATGCATCCCTATAAACAGGCCCTTTGAAACAAGCTCCAAGAGAAACATCTATGAAACAGAATACAAAGCAAATGGCATGAAAGAAAACTTTGAAGCTGTGTAACAAAAAGCTTGACTTTGATTTTTAAAAAATACTTGAGATTTGTTTTAAGGTTGCAGGGTGGTAAAATCAACATTTTGGAGGTTAGGTGATTAAACTCTCCTTTCCACACAATTAAAGAATATCAAGCTTTCATCCATGTCTGCTTATGTGGAGATGAATGTTTCAGTTTTAGCTTACATGTCTTGAGCACGGACAGAGATGGCACTACAGTAAACAAAAACAATGAATTGTATTGTAGTTTAAGGACAAATGGATTTATCATGGCATTCGGTCTCATGTACTTGAGTCCATTTCATCAGATACATGAAGCTTTATTCTCAGCTGGCAGTTATATATACATGTAGGTGTAGCAGAAGGATGTAAGCAGTGAGGTTGGAGAGAAATTAAATAAGAAAAATACAGACTTTCACAATTATGTTAGAGCTCTTTCACTGATCAAAAAGCCTACAGTTTTCACCCACGATGGAGACAGTTCTGAGTTTATAATTAATAATTATGTGCTGTCACATTGATTCAGACGTATAGTGACTCTTCCCAGGGTTCCCTAGAAATGAAATATTAATGGTTTACCATTCCATTCTTCTGGTTGTACTTTAGAACTCTTCTCCCAAGAGGCATAGTGAGGAATGAGACTCCTGATGCCTGGTTCCACAGCCAAGTACCTAGATTAGGCATCCTTCAGTCTCGAGAGACTATGGTAACGTGCTCTGTATGGAGGACTTGGAACAGCGTCTAGTGTGGCTGAGAAGGCCAATTCGAGAGTGACAATCCCTTCCACACTGAAGACAAATGCAATCTGTCCCCTGTCCAGCTCCCTGATTTTGCTGGTTTTGGGACTGCCTCTTTGCCTCGGCCTGCTGGACAAGGGTCTCTTCAAAATGGGAGAGGCCGTGATGCACCGCCTGCTTCCAGGCTGAACGCTCAGATGTCAACATTTCCCATTTGTTGAGGTCCATTCCTAAGGCCTTCAGATCCCGCTTGCAGATCTCCTTGTATCGCAGCTGTGGTCTCCCTCTGGGGTGCTTTCCCTGCACTAATTCTCCATACAGGAGATCTTTTGGAATCCGACCATCAGCCATTCTCACGACATGCCCAAGCCAACGTAGACGTCGCTGTTTCAGTAATGTATACATGCTAAAAATTCCAGCTCATTCTAGGACTACTCTATTTGGAACTTTGTCCTGCCAGGTGATACCAAAAATGAGTCGGAGGCAACGCATATGGAAGGTGTTCAGCTTCCTCTCCTGCTGTGCACAAAGGGTCCAGGACTCACTGCAGTACAGGAGTGTACTCAGGACACAGGCTCAAGTACCTAACTCGCTACATTATAGCTGGATTTTGTATTTTAAAAGAGAAGGATCAAACTTCTCTGTGTTCCTTGGTCCCATTATGTCTAAGGCCTGCTCGACTTGAAAAGGAAATCCTCATACCACTTGACATGAGTTTAATTTGAATGTTTGTAAGCCCTTCCATAAAATGTAGAAGCACCACACCCACAACATGACTTCCGTATCAAGTCATCCTGAAAAGATCTGGAGATCTTAAATGCTTGCAGACATTTTTGTGCCCTTTTGGCTATCTTACTAGGGATATTGCCCTAATACAGGTTATACCTTAAAGTACATAAATTAAGCAAGGCGATCCCTCCGTGATGTTCTTTTTCATTTCAGTCAGAAGCAATGCATTGGTACTTCTGGAGTGGAAGCACCTTCCCATGTCCTCCACCTCTCTTGTGTTGATGGAAAGACTAATATTTTGAGAACAACTTTCAGGGGGCTAGCGGTGTTAATTTGTTGCAGCAAAAGCAACAAAGCCTCTCTTTGTTGTTCTCATGTGTCACTTTCAACTTACGGCAACCCTATGAATGAGCAATCTTCAAAATGTCCTGTCCTCAACAGCCCTGCTCAGCACCTGCAGACTCAAGCCTGTGGTTCCTTTAGCGAGTCGGCCCATCTCATGTTTGGTCTTCCTCTTTTCCTGCTGCCTTCCACCTTTCCCACCATTATCTTTTCCTGAGAATGCTGATTAATGACATTTCTATCCGAATAACAAACTGAACTTCCAAGGAATTCAAGGAGACCTAGGTGGCTGTATTTTCCATTTATCTGCACAACAACCCAGGGCTGAAAGTGTAGCTACCTAAAGTTACCCAGTGAGTTACATGGCCATAGGGGAACTTTGAACCCAGGTGTGCCAAGCCCTAATACACCACTATGTCACACGTTTTCTAAAGCTCAAGACTTGCAAATTTTACACATCGCAGGCTTCATAAACTGCAGCCTGTTCCAACAGATGGCGAAGGACTGCACTACACTAATAGGTACACAAAGTAAAATTCAACAAAGGTATCATCCTGCTCTTGCATCTGTGCAAATAAAACGGGTTAATCTTTAAGTGGCCACATGACTCTTCGTTGATTTATCTCGGCAGGGGCAAATAAAGCCACTTTTGCAATGGTATTCTCTGACCCCTTACAACGCACGCGACCACCTGGAAGCAAAGACCTGCCTCGCTTTTGGAAACCTCCTCAAAATATCCCCCACCAATGAGAGAAGGGCGAAGACAGAAGCACGGCCTCCCCTCGCCCTGTAGACGCCTAGGGGCGCGTCTGCGCATGCCTGTCGTTTCCGTTTCCGCAGTCTTAACATGGTTACGGCGATGCCACTGCTCCACCAGAGGGGGCGGCCGAGGGCTGTCTCCTGACATCCTCGGGGCGGGCGTTGCAGTCTCGCGAGAAAACGCGTCCGCTCTTCCCTTTTCCGGTCTCGGGCTCCGGAGGCGGTCCTTCTCGTTGCCTTTGCAACCGGGGAACTTCGCTGTTTTTGCCTGCGGATCAACCGGTGAGTCAGAACATGGGCCCGGCGGGGGCGGGGGGGCGGCGGGCGGGGGGGCGGCGGGCGGGGGGGCGGCCCTCTCCGGCCTCGTGGGGAGGCTCGCTGGGGTGGAACGAGCCTGGCTCGCCTTGACGTGTCCCTTCGGGTCGCCGGCTGTCAGCTGGGCTCCCTCGCCTGCGGGGAGGGCTGGTTCAGCCAGGTCCGGAGAGTCCATTGCCGGTTATGTAATGGCATGTGGGAAGAGGCGACACGCGTCGACCTCACGGGGAGTCGCTTCCTAGTTCAGGCCGTGCGTGTGCCTGCCTGCCTCCCTCTCCCTGTATATGTTTATGCCCTTATATAAGAGTTGCAAATGGAAGCCTTGGCCATTGACGTGGGAGTGTGAATCTCTTTCGCTCTCCTTTAGGGTCTTGCGCCCTAAATGGCTAATGAAAGCGTGTTTTCGGGCGCTGCTTAATTGACAGAAAACCCACCCCCCCCCCCAAAAATGTCCCCATCTCCATGCAGTCACCAGTACCCGAGTTCTGAATAAATTCCAAAACTTTTATCCTCAGGCTAGATTGCCACCAAATGGGAATGATAGTGGGGTGTTTTGTTCTGTTTTTTTTTTTTTTTTTTTTTTTTTTTTTGTTACATAGAATTAAAAGGAAGGGCAGGTACAAGTCTTTGGACTTGAATGCATAAATATGAACACAAAGTATGATCAAGCCAAAAGAAAGTATTTCTAAATTGTATTGATTGGGCTTGGGAGAAAGGTAAATGTCTATTTAATGCTATGGTTTAAATCAATAGCAAATAGAAGTTTGGATGGATTGTTGTTGCTTTTTCTTTGGGATAATTTTAAAGAAAAACTTTAAATCATGGAATTCAGTGGAAATGGCTTCAGTTTCCCAGTGTTTTTTAAATCTGAACTATATGTCATTTTAATATATTCAGTCTCTTTGCACACTGATTAAGATCCAGTAAAGATGATTTATTGCAACTATGTGAATCCTTCTGTAGCTTTGAAGTGTGTGTTCAACTTGTGCCACCAAATTGACAACAACCTTTCTCCACATGGAAGGATAAAATTGTGATTGTGTATTTTTTGCTTCCTTTTTATATATATGTGATACTCATATTGTCTCTTCTGTTGCTTGCAAATGGGTTTAATCCATATCTCATAATAAGAGAATCTTGTGTGTATGTGTTCAAGAAAAGGGAGACTTAATCCTGTGCATTGTTCATCATTGAAGCTCAGCTGGTGAGACAAATACAAATGACAGCCAGTCAACTGTTTTGAAATCTAATGAAGAGAATGCCACTTTGGTTCCATGGGTCATGGTCATAAAGCGATACCACTCATCAGAGCCAAGATACAAGTCTGTTCCAGATGTCTGCGTTCAGTAGTGCTGTTGACCTTCTAGCTGTCTTTGGGCTACTACTCGCAACAAGTTGGCCAATAGTGAGGAATGATGGGAGTTGTAGTTCAGAAACATCTGGAAGACCACACATTCCCTGTGCCTTTTCTACATGTGTGTACATAGACACATACATAACATCCTTTGGTACAGGAGGTATTCTAGGCGTCATGGTATAGTGGTTATATTAAGGTTGGAGAAGCCCAGATTCTTGATCCACAATGTTTCCAGCTAACCCTGGGCCAGTTGCTATTGCTTTGCCTAACTGGTCTTGCAGGTTGTAAGGGGAAAGTGGTGAGTGGGCACTATAGATGCTCCTTTGAAAGGGGGAATAAAATGTAACTGAGATTACTTTTTCAGAAACATGGTTTGTAGTTTTAGTAACATAGCTGTCTCTTTGTACAGGTGCTTAGAGACAGCTACCTTACCAATATGGTCATGTGAACCTGCATGTCTGAAACAGTAGTCTCAACTGTGCAGTTGCCTTAGAATGGATTAGGTGGAGTTTTCTGCCCAAAAGCAATTTAACTGGCAGGTACATACACACATTATAGTTCCTTCTGTGATCTGATTGTGGTACATACCTCTGTGGATTGAATTTTTTACCTAAAGTGTTGAGGTTTCATTGACTGGTGTGATTGTATGTTTGTTTGTTTGTTTTTTGTAAACTGCTCTTTCAACATTCTCAAATTGTCAGTGATTAATTACAACTGGGATTGTGAGGCTGGAGAAAACTTTCTGTCCCTCCTTAGGAGATAGGCTGCTGGAACACAACAGTATGGAAGCAAGGGGCCTTTAATTTGAGAAAGGTGTTAGTAAAAGTACTAATGAAAGGTAGTGAAAGGATGGGGTACCATAAAATAATAGTTTGGTCTTTGCATAGGGAGAAAAAATGTGTGTTTATCCTGACATTATACTTTCTAGTATCAAATTAGAGGAGCTTAAGTAAGACAATTGATGAAATCTTACTTCCACATAATGAGGATGTAAAGTAAAATCTGGACCACAGGAAATTATGGATTTCATGTTTAGTAAAATTGAGCCTTTTATATCCCCAAGATTGTCCAGAGAGGTCCAAATGCACCACAGACTTGAGAGTACTTCCTTTTGGCTTCAGCCTTTTGTGATGGCTGATGTCCTCTGAAGCCTGCAGTTGAAAGCAGTCTGCATCTCATTGTAGGAAGCTATGCTACAGAAAATGAGAAAACTCTGGAATGATTACTAATACATGTTAAATGCACCTAAGGTCATTTGATATTGGTCATAATGTGCCGTCCACATATATCGGAGCAGATGTCATAAAATAAATGCTCCAGCAGACTTTGTTTCCATTATGAAAGGGAAATATCTCTATTATTTTTGTGTGTATTGTACTTCCTCTTTCTCAGATTCTACTTAGACACCAAAAGTAGAAACTTAGCACAGGGATAAATGTTTACTGCATATGGTGTTGTGTTTTGAAACATGGGCAAATGTGACTTTTGCTGAAGCCTTGGGGTTCTTAGATTTAATTCCTGGGGCTCTGTATAGCATGTTTAATGTGCTTATTTTGATATTTCTGATTAAGAATAAACAAAACAAAGTTGTTTTTTTCGTTGATCTCTTAGTGGAAACACACAGATAATAGAAAATTGGTAGTGGTAAAGTAGGTGGCCTTATGTTGCTTGGCAGATCTAATCTTATGTTTCTGAGTGTACAAAGAATGTGGTAAAGATGACACTTAAGCACCACATGTTTTGAAGGTGTTGTGGGATTTGCAGTGTCTCTAAAAAAAGAAATGTTTAAAGAGTCATGCAGAGGATTAGACTTCTACTAAAATAAGCCTTTACAAAAACAAGATAGGATATTCTTCTTTTAGAAAACACCTCTGCATTACATACTCAGTATAGGAGAGCTTATTACATCCCCCATCCCCAACTTTGCTGTTCACCATATTAGTGAGGAACTGTTTATGCTTTAATTAATGCAGTGACCCTCTCCCCTCCAGTGTGCTAATGAAAGGGCAATAATTGCTTGCTTCCTTAGAATGTTCTAGTGAGGTGTGCTGATTGTGACACTCTAGAGTCTAGACCAGGGTGGGCAACTTGTGGATCTCCATCTGTTACTGAACTACTGCTCCCCTGATTGCTCACCATTAGCTATGTTTCCTAGGATTCCTTGGAGTTGCAGTCTGATAATAGGTGGAGGGTTGTGAGTTGCCTACCCTCACTCTAGAGAGGGTTACCTGCCATGATGTATGACAGGTAGAAGGGAATGTTTCTGACATAGCATAAATGTAAGACAAGGCATTATTAAATTGTACATATTCTCACTGCTATGTGATTTGCTACTGTAGGACATTGAGCAGAATGACATTCCTTGGAACTCTTGTCATAAAATACATGAAGCAGACCATGTTAAATGGTGTATGGAAGAGATAAATAGGCCTGATTTTAGTATACTGGTATTCCTAAAATGTATGTGATGGAATTCCACCTGCTCCCCATATGTGCAAAAGTAGTTCATCAGTGTGTGAGTTGACTTGGATTGTAGATCTGACAAAAGCTTTGGAAATTTCTTTGAAGCCAATTGCTTATATATTTTCTGTCAGGCTGCCATAATTTTCTGAAAAGTATATACAGAAGAGTAATATGAGAAAAAGTACTTGGGTCTAGTCTAATGAAATAGATTAGACTTTATTCAGGAAACTGTGTTACTGCTGTTATGTGATATGGAACTACTGTATTTCAGCTACTTGGATAAAAGGAGAGTTAGGGATACAGCTGTATCCTGTGTTCACATCACACAGTTCCAAAACAGAGGAGCAAATACAGAATATTGCTTTTTCACCTTTTAAAGTACATTTCTTGAGAAATAGGAATATGATGTTGCAAGTGTTTCAGTTCCTCTTATGCAGGCATGAACTTCAGATATATAATGCCATCTGGAAAACAGTTGTCTGTAGAAAGAATGTTTAAAAATACTTACAGCTGACTTTGTATTCTAGAATCTCTGACTCTCACATTTAGAATATGCAGTTTAAAAGGAAAAGAAACCAACAACATAAAAAGTACTTTCTGTTTTAAGTTAATGCATGTTGCTACTGGTGCCTTAATCCATATGGCCTGCAAAAGTAAGTAATTGCTTTTTGCAGTGCCTAGTCCTGTCCCATCCCTTTATACTTTTGCTGGTGTTTCATGTAGCTTCTAGGGACATATTTACATATTGATTTCTTTAGTTAGCAAGATATACTCCTAAGTGCTTTGGAAAAAGTACTTGCTTTACTCCAAGACCAAGCTCTTAGGGCAACTCATGCACTTCCCCCTGTTTGCTTAAGGAGTAACAGACAATCATTTACTTAGACATAACCTCCCTGATTGATGTTGAATTTATTAGGACGAAGGACATTGTGAAGAAATGGAATAAGTCTTAGTTAGAATATATTCCATTGCACAGTAAGGGGAGTGTGAAATTCAGGACTAGTATCTTCCTGAGCATCTGTAGAGCAGGAAATCCTGCCAGCGCTGTAACATGTGATTGCATTCCTTGCATAAGGCTTGCCATTGGCAAATAAGGATACCCATAAAGAGAACCCAAGTTCAAAGAGGCAGAACTTGTGCAGTGGCACCATTACATGCTACTACATTGGTGGCACTTTCCACTTATCAGAAGCTCAGTAGGATATGGGCCCATAAGTGGGAAGCATCTTGGAAAGGAGAAAACTGGGGAGAGCTAACTGGGAATGAGATGTCCACTTTCTTATCTCATTAACTTTTCTGCCATTGAAAAATGCATGTCTGTAACTTCGACATTCACTTGTATGTGAGCCATTGGAGGTCTGGCACCACAGTTCTTCCATATTTCTTTGCATATTCCAAACAAAGTATTTTTCAGTACTCAGTTCATATACTCAGGTGCCAGAATGTATTCAAGTGATACATATGCATATGTGAAGCAGCCTAGGGCCTCTCCTCTGAGCCATCCTGCTCCATTATGCCTGCAATTCTATGTCAGCATCAGAGGAAACCCCACTGCACACTGAACATTGGAGGAAGTACTTATATAGGTGTCTGAAAATATTTTTAATCAACATATTGAAGAAGAAACAAATTTCATATTCAAAGTGATCACATCAAAAAAGATGTCCAGAATTTAGTTAGAAAGCAAAAAAACCTATGGAATCAATCAAATGCAGCCTTGTAATATATCTTTCCCAGGGCTGCTTCACATACACATGCATATCACTTGCTTACACTTCCATTTAAAATACGGAAGAACTGTAGTGCTAGGCCTCCAACGGCTGACATACAAATACACATCAGAGTTGAAGAGGAAAAGTGTAGCTTGATATGAGGCAGCTGCAAAGATTTGGGGCGATATCTGAGAAGACCAATGACTTAGTGATCTTGCAGAGTGCGGGCGGCATACAAGTCAAATAAATAAATAATAATGATGGGTACTCTGGCAGGACCCCAAGGTAGATCTTAAAGTAGAGATAGGATTTGATTATGCATGAGTGATTTAATAAAAAAAACCCCACACAACAGGTATCTCTATGGTAAACATTTTACATTGGAACATCTAATATCCAAAATGTCACAAAAACACATGTGCCTCTTGTTTATCAAGTAGTACAAAATGAGCAGAAAATATTTGGGTAGTTTGAATTAAGCAAGGTGATTGTGTGAGATCCGGTGGGATGTATTGCAACATATTGTGGTCTTAAACTGGTAGATGGGTGTGAGCATGATTCTGTGGGCAAAACAAACTAAACTTGGAATGCACCAACTGAACACCTGCATTAAGTGGGAGGATTGCCATCTTGTCAGCATTTTCTAGGCATTACTGGTTAATATAGGCTTTGCCATGTGCTTTATAGTAATCTACATAGTGCAAAAGGTAAATAGTTTCTAAGTTTGATTAAAAATATATAGTGGATATAGCGCAATGGTTTAGGTTTCTGGCTGCGGAGTCAGAGGTTAAGAGTTCGAATCCCCACTGTGCCTCCTTGGCAGGGGCTGATGATCCATTGGGTCCCTTCCAGAACTGCAGTTCTAAGGTTATTATTATTGATTCCCAGTGTGGTATAATGGATAGAGTAATGGACTAGGACTCTGCAAAACAGGGTTTCAATCTCTGCTCAGCCATGGAAACTCACTAGAGGAGTGGAACCAGCAAAACTACTCCTTACGTATCTCACATACCTTGAAAGCCCTATTAGGGTCGCTGTAAGTTGGTTCCGACTTGACGGCTCAGAACACAAACATAGCATAGTAACTTTCAAGTTGAGAAGCTTGTTTAATTTTATCACTCAGGAATATAATTAATGGAAGATTATCTTGTTTAAATTGTTGCACCAGAAGGAAAAAAAGGTAAGAGCAAGAGATACACTGTGCTTATGGATATGGCCAGGACTGACTGGTTAAGTACAAACTGTGTTTTGTGTGTACAAATTGTATTTATTGAGAGAAATCACTGCACTGATCGCTTTAAGAACAAGTCAGCCCATATACTGGCAGGAGAGTTGGATGAGATTACCCATGTTCACATGTGTACTCAACAAGAAAGCTTACTGTGTAGTTGTGTGCCATTTATGCACATCACCTAATTTACCTCACAGGGTTGTTGTGAGGAGCAATCACTGGCAAGGTAGGCAGGTATGTTGCCTTCATTCAGTTCTTTGAAGTAGAAGCTGGGCATTCATGGGCAGCTCTGTTGCTCTATTGCAACAAAATAAAGTAATGCAGTGCCTTTAAAGTTAGCAGATTTATAGCATCACATTTCTTCCACATAAAGTCAACTTCTGAGCATGACGGAATCTTATGCTAGTATAATAAAAGTGTGCCACTTGACTCTAGTTTTAGTGTTTGCAGACAAATTTTATTGCGTGTTTTCTGAGAACATTGGACCTTCCTCGTACTAGTTTGGATGATAGGTTGCCTAGTTAGTCCTAGCTGCTCTGACAGCAGCTCTCCAGATTCCCAGGCAGAAATACTTCCCCTCCCCTCTGTCTGAGATTCCTTCAACAGGAAATATCAAGGGCTGAACCCTTGCAAACATCTGGTCTGCCAAAGAGCTGTAAGGAAGCAAGTTCCAGGTACTGTCTGAAATCCACTAGTCAATGTCAATTAGAGTACTCCCATTTGAATCAGTAGAACTTGCATAGGTGTTGACTCACCAAATCTCTGGTGATTCAGTGGGCCTACTCTAGTTGCAACCTACTGCTGGATTTCAGCCACTGATTTGCACGAACATCTCAAATTACATAGGCAGCATGGTGTCTGTGTTTTCGCATAAAAGTTATTATCAGAAATGGCTATAAAGAGGATCGCCTGTTTTCGCATTTGTCTTTTATTTTGTATTGACCACACGGCTCCCTTTTCTTTCTTTGCCTAAGCGAGGCTTAACTATCAGACAAAAAAAAAAAAAGAGAGAGAGAGAGAGAGAAGATAGGCATGCGCATAACGGCAGTTGGATATACAGTATCTCCGCGGAATTTCCCCGCTCAGCTGATCAAGGTTAGGGGCCCATCTTGAACAAGCCCTCCTCGCCTGCCTTGGGTTCCGCCCCCGGGCGGAGTGATCGCGGAGCGCCGCCTCCCTCTCCCGGGCGTTGCTGGGCAGTTTTCCGCCGCCTCGTCCAGGCGACGTGCGAGACTGTGTCCCAGCTGTGGCGGCTCCCTCCTGGCCACGTGGGCTGCGGGGAGGCGGGGCCCGGGCCGGGTCCCAGCAGGCAAGCGCGTTTAAAGCAGCCTGGCCCTTGCCGATAACCGATCTGGGGTGGCGGAAGGTGGCTGATTCGGTCGGGAAGCGGAGTTTGCGGTCGGTGCTCCTGCGAAGCCAGCCAGGTATGTAGGACAAGGGAAGTAACGCCGGGAGGTGGAAAGAGGGGCCCCCGTTCCTTTCGTCTGACGTTCCAGTCCCATGTAGGGTTGGAACACTCCGTTGAACTCCGTGCAATTTACTCCTTCAAGTAACCTCAGGCTCTTCAAATGTTAGTGAACGCATTAAGATACAGATGCTTTGATCTGAAATCCTGTGCACAGGATTGCAGGTTATCCTGGTCTCGATTGGGTTTGCCTGGAATAAGGCGGATTATCCCCAGATCCTGCCTAGTTTCATTCTGCTGTGGTATAAACAGTTTTCTGTTTTTCGCTGGAAGCCTCTTTTGAAATTTTGAAACTCCACAAGGGAGTAAGAGGTGTGCATGGCCTGAAAATCTGGTTTCTTTACAGGCATTGGATGTACAGTTCAGCATGTTGGAAACCAAGGTGCAAATTTCTAGGAAAAGAATAGGGTCTCCAGTGGTTCTTAACCTTTGTTACTCAGGTGTTTTTGAACTGCAACTCCCAGAAACCCCAGCCAGCACAGCTGGTGGTGAAGGCTTCTGGGAGTTGCAGTCCAAAAATACCTGAGTAACAAAGGTTAAGAACCACGACAAAAGCAAGGCTGAAGCTAAAATGAGTGATTGCCACAGAAATGGAATAAATTACTGTATGAGGGAGGCATGCAACATGTCTTGGTGTGTGTGTGTGTAAAAATAAGAACTGAACAATATCAAGCCTGTTATTCAAGTCCAGCTCCAGCCAATATAGATTTTTATTAAAGCTGTAGGAAACCTGGCTTTGGATTCTAGCCATTGAACTTCTGGATCCTGGCTTCTGCCAGTAAGTTGGCCCCTTTTGTTTTTTGTTTTCTTTTACTTTTGACTTTTTTTACTTCTAAACTATAATAACTAAACCTAGTAGTAAATTATGGAGAGCAGCATTTCCAGATACTGTAGATACATATTACAGTATTAGAAAACCTATCTAGGGTGCATATGAGTAGAGCCTTTCTTTGCAACATGCTAGTCTAAAATACAAAAGAAGTTGCTTTTGTATAAAGAAAATCCTCAATGCTTTATATATTTTCCAGGGCTACCGTCTGAGAAGGTACAGTCTTGTGAAACATACATTAATCTGCTGATCATGTAGTTTGGAAGGTTCAAAATATATGAAAGAATTACTGTAGGAGATTGTAGGTTTTATTTTTTTCATTTGTAGGGAAACATCAATTCGAGCCATGTAAGGATGTGTATTTAGAGCTTAACTGGGCCTCAAGCATTTCTTACATGCTTGCAAAGATTACTTAAATGTTGTAGGCAAGACAGGAGTGCACAGAGATGATAAAGGTCAGAATGCTTGTAACTTTAGCAGGAATCTAATGTGATTTCTGGCATGTGGCTGTTTATTAGTAAGCATTGTACATTACTTGGGGGAAAGTTGACTAGTCTCTGCTTAGCTTATCTGTGCTGCTGCTTTGCTGTTCTTACCAAGTGAACACAGAATTTGTGGGATCCTTGTAACCTTTGGCGCTAGCTATATGGTGTCAAAGTGTTTCTCCAACCCTACTCCAATCCAGGTCTTCTGACCTTTGTGCTTGGCCTCAAAATCTGTCTTCAGTGCTAAGAGTACCTCTGTTGGGGTGTCCAGAGGTAATGCTGGAAGTGATGGTGGCCAGTCCAGTAGATAGAGGTTGGTCCATAATAAAAAAGAAAGAGAAAGAGGTGCTGCTGGCACATTGAAGGCAGGCTTTAGTAGTGTAGTGGAGACTGAGAATAGTCAGTTGGTGTATAATAGTAGAAAGTCCACTATTTATTGCCAGTTCTGTCTTTCTGTTTTTATGTTTTTCAGGGTATGTGACAAACTTTGTTGTTTTCTTTGTCCTTTCAGAATTGTGAAGGATGAGCCTGGTTCAGGAGAGAAGCGGAAGCTCTGGCAGCAAGGAGCCACTTGACAAATGTCTTCAAGCCAAGAAGGACCTGGAGACAGCAATCAGTGGAATAGTCAAGGCTGAACAACAAGTGAAAGACAATTGGAGAGAGGTATGAAGCAGTAGGTTGAAAAACATAGCAGTGCTTAAAATGTTATAGAAGCTGTTTTGATGCTTTCCCATATGTAGTGGACCTTATCACAGGGCTAATTGTGTCTTACAGGTCCTGAATATTTTATCCTTTTAAATCATTTCATGTAGAATAAAGTGGATATCAAGAAAGTCTGATAATTTTCCTAAAATACATCTTGTGGCAGAACGCCTTTACATACAGTCTAGGAAGATTTTTTTTAAGCTTGAGGAGTCAATGTTGTCAAAACCTGTGGTTATAAAAATAAAATATGTCAGTTAAAATTGCAAGATAAATGACAAATGTGTAGTATCACACGTGGAAGTCTGAGGATTGGTGAGGACTGTTTTCAGTTCATTTGTATTACAACTTTGTTTACTGCATCTTAGTTGCTGTATGCAGCTGTCTTTTTTGGTCTAATTACTGGGGAACAGATGATACCTATATAGTGTGGATCTAGTGCTCTGCAGAGTGTTGGGTTATATGGTATTTTTTTTATGTAGATATCTGAGGAAGTGGATTATAATCTGTGAAAGATGACACTGAGATAAACCTTTTAATTCTAAAAATGCCACAATATTCTTGTTACATGTGAATTCAGTTGAACTTTGCCCCATTCCCAATTTCTAAGCACGTGATGCCTAATCACACATTGGAATTAAAAGGTTTTTTCAGACCCTTGAACCCTCGCACAAAGGACCATAAGAACAAGAGCATATTTTTCTGAACTCAACCCCTTCCCACATCCCATTGATATGATAAGGCAATAAATGTATATTTGGTCCCAAATTCCAGCCTGGATCACTGAGGCCCCTGCCAGTGAAGATTCACTGCATCCATGTCTTGGGTGATGGCATTTGTTTCAGGATACTGTTTCATCCTGGATCTTCAGCCTGTTGTGGTGGAGGCTCACCCTTGCATTATATGCTGAAAGATGGTAATATTTCTAAAGAGGCTTCAGTGAATTGCCATAAGACATATACCAGTTAAGCCCCCAGCCTGGCTGACAGCCAGTGATTGGATGTGGCATCTCTCTTGCAGGTAAAAGCTCAGATTCACAGCTGCATCAGCCGCCACCTAGAATGCTTGCGCAGTCGTGAAGTCTGGCTGCTTGAACAGGTGGATCTCATTCAGCAGTTGAAGGAGGAGGCCTTGCAGCAACAAGCACAGCAACTCTGTTGGGTAAGCTTATACAAGTCCCACTTACAGGTTCCGAATCAGAGTAGCATAGCTTTGAGCTTCTGTTGCTCGTCCTTGACATAAGAACATCATTCCATATATCTAAGCCTTACTGATGCTAGCTCATGCTGTTCTCCGTAAAATAACATAATTGTCACTCCCTCCCCCCATCTTACAGTTGCTGGGACAATTCAATTGCCTTATCCATCAACTGGAGCAGCCTCACAGTGATGACCTTGCCAATCAGATTTCCCTCTGCTTGGATAGGTAAGCAATTTTAGAGAGTTTTGCACAATTACTCAGCTTAATGTTGGATTTAGAATTACTTCAGTGGCAAACACTGTCTATTTCATTGTGCATTATGAATTATCACATGGCACACTATATCTCTTTCTAAAAGGGAATTGGATTTCTTAATGGCTTGCACTTTTTGAATTAAACTTTAGTTCAAAATACTGTGATACTTGGTGCCACCCCCCACCTCTTTGTCAAAACCAGAAGTGGACTTTTGATCACTACCTTTCTCCTCCTCCATGTGTTTTTCACACCTTTTGTGGCCTTTGTTGCCCTGAATGATGTGGAATGCATGTATGTAGAAATCTGCTTCTAGACCCACAAAAATTGCTTACCCTGATGTAAAAATTATAAGCCTCTTGGACAGTGGTTTACCACCAAGATATACTTGTTTGTGGATTAAAATACAGAGTCTTGATTATTTAATTGTGTTTTTTAAAAACTGAGAGATGCCCAGTATCCCTTGGTACAGATCAATACAGTGAGTCATAAAATTCTGGGTTTTGGCTCTTTGCAGCTTGGTCACTTCATTATGAACAAGAGCTCTATGTGGTGTATCATTTGAATTGGCATCCCCTCCTTTTTTGCCTGTGCAGACTCGGCAATTTAACTCTCCAGCCAGAAGAAACATCCACCTTGAACTTTGAGGCTGATGTCCCATACCTTCGCCAGGCTATTACAACATTTGGCTCAATCAAGACAATGGTGAGTTGAAGTTTTTTTCCCTACGGTTGTGTGTGGGTGACATTGGAAAGCCTGTAATTAGTAGTAGGGATTTTTTGACTGGTAGCTAGCACTTCACCTTGACTGCTGCTTCTCCCTTTGTTTCAAGACCATCTTGCAGTGTGATGTGGCCAAACTTTAAGGGGTGGGGGGTGGGGGGGGACAATGGAAATTGGTCTTTACTTCATAGAACTAACTGCAGGGTTCTGATGCTTAGTCAATGACCTTTTCTGTGTATTATTTTAAAAACCACCACCAACCTATTATTGTTTGATATAACACTTGATAGCACTTGTTTGAATTAACTTAAAATTTGAAAGAACAGCAGTTAGCTTACATTGTTATTTTAAGCCTTCATTGAGCAATATTTAATACAGACTGTAAAATTCTGTGGTTTTTTTCAGCAGCAAACCGCAGACAAAGAAGACTGTGGCCCTTGGATTTATGTACAGAACTGTCCTGCGACAGCCAAACAGGAACAGGTAGTTTCAGATTTATCTAATGCAAATCTGATTGGGTAATGACAACCAAATGTTTCTGTTTCTTGAGGTCTTTTAGTTTCAGAGTAATATTTGTGAGGGGAAAAAAATCAGGATCTGACACACTTGTTCTGTCATTCTAAATCCCAGGGTGAATTCCCTGGCAAGAGCATCTTAGACACTGTTTTTCCCAGGGAAATAACCCGTGGATGGAGGAGGCAGACTGAAACTGTAAAAGGGTAAGAAAGGATAATGAATAGGGGTGAAGGGGGATTGTGGGACAGAGGGAGTGGTGGGCCTCCATAAGACACAGGGAAGAGTACCAGCAGGTTTCAGGCATATATACTTGTCACTGTGTGGCTTTCTGTCACATTTGGCTCTTGTGGGCAAAAAGGTTGCCTACCCCTGTTCTAGATTCACCATGCTGGGCACTGCTGAAAACTCATCACTAAAGACAGAATAGTACTTCACATTCCAAGTATATTTCTTTGTACAAATGATGGAATTCTATTTATAAACAAGCTGCTATGCCCTCAGTTTTAGTCCATGATGTGGGGAATTCATATTCTTCTTAAAAATTTATAATCAGAATGTAAATGTGCTGACAAATTTGTATTATTCGCAGAAACCTGTACTTGGTACCCTGGGCTGCCCACTCTCTGACTGGCTTCTTGGAAGCAAACCTGATAGTGCCTGTTATACTCCTTATGTTCCCAGCAACAACTGCAAGGACTGGCTTTTAAACCCACATGCACAGGAGACCAACCAGGTATACTTGTTTCTCTTTCTACTCTGATTGGGAGGTTGTTTTAGAATTTTCAGTACTGATGGGGTGGAAGTATTTCACTGTTTATTATGAAGTAGCATAGTCTTGTAACTTTTGGGAAGTTTTCTTAATGATGTTAAATTATTCGTGATGCTTTCCTTGTTAGGATGTAAAATCTTCCAACGTGTGTTACTTGGAACAAGCTTGGGGAAATCTGAAGAGTTTGGAGAACTGGCTCCTGCAGAACCAACAACCAGATGTTCCTGAAAAAGTTGATTTCTACCGACGTAAGAGTTCCACCTCCACCATTGACTCCACCTTTTCCATTGAGAAGATAGATGAACTGGAGGTCACAGGACAAGAAGAGATTAATATTTCTGACTGGCTACTTACTCCACCTGTATCAGACAAGAATAATTTGGAAGAAAAGTGGAAACATGTATTTAAGCCATTCAGGGAAGAATACAGTATCAGTGATTGGCTTCCCAAATCTGATGCCTGCAATAATTGTTGTGGCAGTCAGGCGAAGGGTATAGAGATAGAAAATCTTGGAAACCTTAAGTGCCTCAGTGAGCACCTTGAAGGAAAGAAGTTTCCCACCACTGATGCCTGGTTACAGCCACCCCCTTTGAAAGTAGAAGATGTTTGTAGAGCAAATGAACCATGTTCCAGTTTTTCAGAGTGTATGTGTGATGAAAACTGTGAGAAGGAAGCTCTATGCAAGTGGCTCCTTAGGAAAGAAGGCAAGGATAAAAATGGCATGCCAGTAGGGCAGACCCCTAGCTCAACCACTCCGCTTGAGATACCCAAACCTGCTTTGAATATCTGGCTTCATCCTTCCCAACAGTCAGTGGAAGAACAGGCGTTACTTACAACAGAACAACAAAGCCCTGATGTAGTAGAACCACTGAAGGCATTGCTTGATACTCCTTTGTCAGCCTGGCTAGTCAAATCAGAAGTCAAAGCATCAAACACAGAAGAGAAGGCAAGCACAGAAAAGGCAGAGATGAGTTGTAAGAGTTCACTTCTGGATTTTTTGGAACCATTTCACCTCCCCCTTAATGTCAACAGTTGGGTGTTGTCTTCAAAGAACACAGAAGCATCCAGCCAGCTTCCAATAGAAGATAAATGGCTTCTACGCAAGCAGGCACATGTATGTATCACAACTAATAGACAAAAAACATTGAAGATGATAGCACTGCATGTTTGTCTAATATTTAGTATTTCTTCAAAAATGTTTGTGATTTCTAGTGTATCTGTTAATTGTTCAGAGATACAGGCTACAAGATAGCAATTCTTCTAGATTGACTTGAATAGTAAGAAAATCTGTTTCTTTTAGGATCGCGGTCTTCCTACAGTTTGTGATCTCTTTGCTTGTATGAAGCTGAATGGAGATAGAGAAAAGTGGCTCTATCGGACTCCTTTACAGGTAATCATAAGTGGTCTCCTATTTTCTATTCTAGATTTGAGATGGAAACTTAATGTGTTTGCTCAGCTGCAAGCATGGAAACCTACCTTGTTTTAAAAGTGCAACCTATATGCCACTGCCATGTTTTGTCAGTAAGTGCTGCAGAGGACTGGGTTGCATGATGTTTACTCTTTGTTTGCCTAGTGCATAATTAAGGATGGCAGCTGTTCTGTGAACTGGCTCTAGGCCAAAATAATAGGACACTTCAGGAATAAAATGGGTATTTCTCATAAGCACTGGGAGGGATTTGTTGGTTTTAGCTGTCCTTAAACATGTATATGGGAATAGGGATGAAACTTGTGCATTTTTAGGAGTTCCCCAGTCCTGGGATTTGCCCAGCCACACTGTCCCAAGGATCTCTGCGACTTGCAAAAGTGCATGTGTGAGAGGAGTTCCACTGGAGGCTATCTCTATACAGTCCACTGGGGCTCCCCCTCTTATGCACCTTTGTGAGTTGTAGAGATCCTTGGCACTCTCGCAGTTCAGCATGCAATTTTCTTGCTGTTTGACAGAGCAGAGCGTGGGAGGCAGGAGGGGCTGGTCTAACCATTCTGGTTTGAAGGCTTTCACTTCCATAATTCTGCCTGGGGGTGGGGTGGTGGTTCTGGGCAAATTCTGGAAGTCCTAAAAATGCAAAAGTCCCATATAGGAGACCTTGCTACATTCTTCAGACTCAAAGAGGAGTCTGTCAAATTGAAGCCATAATGTTGTCTTGGAGACTGCCTTTGAACATTTTGGCTAAGCAGGGTCTGCGTTCCTCTAGTGAAGAAGATTAAGAGCAGTGAGTGGCTTATGCTATAAAATAGTGCATGGCCTAAAAACCTAGGATCTGCTGCCAATGCCTTTGATCCTTCAGAACATCACACAAATGGCTGCACAATCTGAGCAGTAATTAGAATATTCCCAGTAGCTGAATCAAATGTTTTTCAGAATTTACTATCTCCTGCTTTGTCTTCTGTTCAGATGTGCTAATTCTCTTTCATTTTCCAGATGTGAAAAACCTGAACCATTTCAAACATGCCATCTTTCTGCTGATCACCGCACATTTGTACTGAGCGCTGCATTTAAACTTTGTGTCTGACATCTGCCTCTTCTAAACTTTAAAAGCTACATCTAGCTGAATTGTTGCTGCAAAGTTGATTTATACAACATGTAAGCAACAGTGTCTTTGTATGTATCCTACGGGCTAAGATGCCAAGATCTTTTTTGGACATGTCACCTCGAGACCTTGCAGTTGTTGAAGTCAGCTTTGAAATATCTTCCTGATTTTGGGACTATACCCATTGTACATTGGCTCTTGCTTCCTGATCACTGAGAATATGGGAGTGTGTGATACAGGATTCAGAAATCATTTCAAATACTGGGGAGGGAAAACCTGTTTAGCAGAAGTTTTTTAGTGAAGAGCAGCTCTTGATCTCTCTTTCCATCAGTTCTTGTAAATATATTTAATTGGTACTTAAGGCCATGTCTGATGACATGGCTCTTACACAACAATTAGGTGCTCCAGACCTGTATGAACTATGTGGCTGAAATGTTCTATATTTTTTAAAATTGATTTTAAGAACCACATCTTAAAAAAGACTTTATGCAAAGCAAATGAATAAGGGCTCCCAGTTACTTTGATGTCATCTTAATTAAGGTAACAAGTATGGGGAGTAGATGAAAGTTGTATAGTTTAAAGCACATTGCTGAATTCAGAGCATTTTTGTATTGAATAGAAAGGTTATTTAACCCCAGTTTATGTTAACTTTATAAAAAAAATGATAGCATCTTGACATGTTTTAAGATGAAAGCAACTTTATGCGTTCAGGGCAAAGAAAATGTTGCTTTAAAAATGAACTTTATAACACGTGTTTTGAGGCAGAGCATACAGAAGTAGTTCTGATAGACTCTGGTGTTCAGTTAATCCTGCTTCAACCTAAAAGCTACCCAGGCTTAGGCTATCAACAGCACAGAGTGTTACTGGTTGAAATCCAGTAATAAATTACAAATAGAGTAAGCCCGTTCAATCAGTAGAACTTACAAAGGAGTGGACTCATCAAATCCCCACTAATTCAGTGGGCCTACTCTAGTTGAGACTTACTACTGGGTGTTAGCCACTCTCACTGCCCATCTCTCCTTAACCAGTTAGTATTTTGAGCCATTTACTAAAATGCATTCTAAATGTTTGTACTGCTCAGGTTAGTAGGATGGAATCACTAATGAAAATGGAAGAACCCTGGCATGTGGAAAATAAAGTCCTTTCTGTCTTTCCCATTAACTCAGTATTTGTTGATACAAATAAAGTCCTTCCATTAAACCACTGCTGTGAATAAAACAGAGCCTCGTCTTGCAAGATTTGTATTCATATGGTTAATATTCCATGCTATGACTACCATGAAATACTCCATGTTATGACTACCACAACAACTTGATAGTAATATCTTGCCTCCTTTTACAGTTTGTGTGCTCATCCTGGATATATGTGAGACTATATTCAGCGATGCACCTAGCTCTAGAGCCAAAGCTATTTTCTCCTTTAAATTGAAATTCTTCGGGGGAAAAATCTGTAATTTTCTGAGCCCTTGGTACTAATTTCTGCAGTAAAGATGATTCATGGTACTACGTATAAATTAGCACTGCTGAGGCACCAGTTATTGAACTGGTATTTTCTAAACCTGCTAGGAACATAATAGGATAGCTCTTACATTCTATTATGAACAGAATACTTGGGTAGGCAAAAGGTATAGTGACTAGGGGCTAAATCAGCAGTATCCTCACTAACTTCTAATGAGTTCTCATTGCTCACAGGTCAGAGATGAACATGGTGAATTTAAGGGACTTGCTGCTTACACTCGGCTTATGTCTGTCTAAAGTTGAAATCCCTCATATTTAGACATATAATGCACCTACTCACATGACCTGTCCAAAACTACTGAATGAAACAGATCTTTTAGAAAATGCATATATCAAGTGAATTGTAAGAAAAGCTGCAACTTGCAGATACTAAAGTGAAACAAAGACCACTTGCCCTGCTATAGTGGACTTCACTGCATGGAATCTACCTTAAAAAACACACCTTAGAATCATACAAACCACTCAAAAGAATTTAAGCACCGCAACTTGTGTGCTATAGAACAGTCTCGAGTCCTTGTATTAATGGATCTGCCCCAGATACACCAGGTTTCCTTCACTTTAACAGCAAATTGCTATCAAACAACTGCAAGTCTGAAATCTTTGCTATTTCAACAGGGCTGTGACTTCTGCCTTTCACTTGTTACCTTCTGGCTTCCTTTTGCATTTGCCACTTCTCATCCTCAAGACAATGGCAAACATTATAAAAAGCCAGAAGATTTAATGTTTTTTAGTATTAAGAACTGAGGTCACACAATTTACTGTTCTGTATTTGTAGTTTTACTTAAAAATTCCTACCAGACGTACTACATTTTTTAGCAGCTTCCACAAATATATTTGGAGCTAGATACCTGTTTAAAGGTAGCGGTCTGAAGAGCTGAGCACTGCTTGTCTGCTGCAGCAAGAAAAGTAAAGTCTTGCAAAAGCTCCAGTTGTAGAAGGAGTTGTACTAGTAGAGCATGTGCTCTTTGTGTAGTTTTTCCAGATTCGGTGTTCACAACATTCAGGTAGGGCTCTGCCCAAAACTGAAGAGCTGCTGCCAGTCAGTAGCAGCAATCCTGGTCTGAGACAGTACAAGGCTCTTAACACATTGTGGAGCAGTCTTTTGTGAATTACAATGTCCTTCAACTCATGCACAAAATGTCCTGTAACTTGTAGGTGTTATGTGATGGAGGTGAGAACTGTAAACAGTAATGTCAGAGAGATGAAACTCAAAGTACAGCTGGTGATAACTGCCTTAGCAGTGGTTTATTCACAAAATTGCAGAGTAGTAACAGACATAAACTTAATACCAGTAATGTCAATATTAAAAACTAGGGGAGGAACTTAGCCATCTAGGACACTGACCTAGGGGCAGCCATTCTTACATATTTCAAGATGGAATATCTTGAATGGATTCACTATATGTGACTTAAACAGGAAGGCTTTTTATCTTACTGTGGGTGAACTTCAGCCTATGATTTGTTACTCACCAATGCATAACATTTTGTGAATAGCCACTGTTAAATAGGTGGTTTTCTGCATTTCAGTTCTCAGGTGTCAAGTTTAAAAACTCCTTCCCAATTATGTATTTATGCCTCTGTGACAGGGCAGTACTTCATGTATCTGATGATATAAAGGGTAATCTATGAAAGCTGATGCCATCATAAATGTCTTAGTTTCTCAAAACACCATAAGACTGTTTTTAAAGCATGTGCTTGTTTTTTCCATTTACATTGTATTTTCTACCACCTCACCTTAATGTACTTTTGAGTTATTGGTCCATTGGTGGCTCACCATGGCCATAGGTACCTTTACCACCAGCTATTACTGAGTAAGGGCTAATAATATGGCCCATCTTTTAAGAGAAAGGAATTGGAATAGGGACTTAAACTTTATTACAATTAAATCAAGCAATGGTACTAGTACATAAACCTGGCTACATAGCACAGATGATTATATGACCCAAGTTAAAATACAGTAATTCTGGCCTGAGCAAAAGTGAACAGAACATGCTGTGGAGGTAAGATCTTCACCCTTGCAGAAAAAGCACATCTCACCACCTGTCCGTTGAAAGGATGGGGCACTCTTCATAACAATGTCATCACAATGAGATTCTCTAGTCTATTATACTCCATTCAGTTCTGTGCTGTGTTGAAGGGATTCAAGTCTGATTGCACTACTTAAGTAGATACACAGTTCTCCGCAGTCATGCTCAAAGTGACTGCCGTTGCAATGAGCCCTTCATATGTTCCCAATTGTTATAGAGAGCATAGAGGCTGGTAAGCATCAGTCCCGTAATGCCTCCTCTGGCTATCCCACGGAGTCCACCTGCAGGAGGGCAAAAAAGGAAGAAATTCCGGGTTAAAAATCAGCCCATCAAGTATATCAGAGGTTTGGTTATGTGGACTTCAAAATATTAAAGTTCATATAAAAAAACATGAACAAAGAGCAGGGGATATAGTATATGATATAGCAGTGCTACTTTGTTGAAACAATGCATAGTAAGAATGCTAATCAACAACTTAAGAGAAGAGTAGCAAGAAAAAAGATTTTCAACATCTGCCTCAAGCAACTGGTTCAGCATATCCTTCCCTATGTCCTTATCCTGTTCCAGGTAGTAACAGGGAAGCTAGTTTTGAAGAGGATCCCTTGCACAATACAGCATCAAGACAAAGGTCCAGATGTAACCTAAAATACAGACCCTCCAAAAATAAAATACTCAGGTGTGTGAGAACACACCTGTATATACTGCACTGAAATGGGCAATATAACAGGCCATTTTTTCAAAATAGACTATAGGAGACTTACACAAGGAGGGCATTACCCAATCAATGCTCAGCTCTTTTAAAAGTCATTTTCAACCAGTATGGGAGGAACATAATATAATCGGGGCTTAATCAATGGCGCACACAAGATGTTTGTCCAGGTGGAGTGAATCATCTCTATAAAAGATTGGAAAAGGTTTTCTAATACACTGCTCAGAAAAATGCAGATACAGCTCCAATGAGAGACTGGTACTTGAAATAAATTATTTAGTAAGTCACTGTTAAGTTAGCATCCCTCATTTATCTTTAAAAAAAAACTGGGCAGCATCAGATTTCTTGGTTGCAATGCAGTGGTGTTGCCCAATTTACAATTTACAAAGATTTGAAAGGAAGAATGAAGCACCAAATTTTGCAAATCAGTGCAGGCCCTTATACTGCATTTGCCATACACTTAGTACTGCTGCCTGAATCAGTTACTAGGGATGTGCAATTCGTTTTTGTTTTTTAACTCCAACTCCCAAATTCTGGGAGTTCCAGCCCACAGATCCATATCTACATTTCTCTCATGTGGACCACGGCCTATCTAGAGTCTTGCTTCCTGTTGGTAATGAACAAAAATTAGAAGCTGCTGCTGTGATTCCAGGGAAGCAGTCTTGCTGCCCTTCCATCTCCCAAAGAACTACACCTGCAAGAAGCACTGAAACAACTTCCTTTTTTCATACATGACCAACAGAAAGCACACCTGAGTTAACTGTACGTGACATTCTGCAGGCTGGAATTTCCAGAATTCTACCTGGAAAATTCTGGTAGCTGGAGTCAACCACCCAACCAGAAAGAAATAAAAAAACTCAACAACAACCATGAATTGTGTGTACCTAGAAGACATTTTAATGTAAAATTGAAAACAAGTAATGTTTGGCAAAACAAACCTGAGTTGCTGGGTGTGAAAGTTTCATGTACATATGCCTAACTCAACAACCTACTCCTTCCACTTCTGCTCACTAAGTGATAGGCAGAAATGTTTCTCCTCCCCTGCAATCACAATTCTGCTACTCTCAGATAGCAGTCTTGACTTCAGCAAGGCTCTGAAATGAGCATCTGTCATTATCTCTCACACGTATACAAGTTAATATATGAAAGTGGCCTATATTGGCTTGTTGCAGTGTTAAAAAAAGTCCTTTAGAAAGCTTGCCAACATCACATGGGTAAGTACTACCGGATACCAGTTCTACTGTTATACGTTGCTGGACACTTAACAGAGGAATTAGGTCTAGGTTATGACCCACAAAGAAAAAACAGGCTGAGTGCCCCATAACATTTTACTTTCTGATGTTAGGTCAGTGATAACATATAGCTGCTAGTAAACACAGCCTGCATTCTCCAAACATCAGTAAGTTCCTGACTGCCACTCAATTCTCCTTCACTAAATTAGTGAACTACTGCAAGCATGAAGTTGAACACGGCTTCATTTCACAGGACTTCAGACAGCATGTTGAAATGTAAATCCCATTGGTTTTACTAAGGCATACACTTACGTGCTGTCCTTTTCACTGTGTAAGGGGAGTCACTTAACACAGTAATTTAACACTATTACCTGCACAGTGCATCAATGTGGTCTACTGACCCATTCACTTACGTTAGCCGCCCTCAAATTTAAAGCATTTCTCCAATGGATAGAAAACTAAACTTTATACCTACAGTCACTACATAGACATTAGACACTACACAACTTGACACACAAAAGCATTCTATCTAAAATGGAGAATAATCATTAGCATTCACTTTCCCTATGGCATGCCTCATTCTAATCAGTGAAAAACTATACAGTTCAGTGTCCTAGGCTCAAACCTAATACAAACTCAAATTGTGCAAAAAGAACATCTTGCTATAAAAAGCATATTTATACAAATCCAGAAGTCTTATCATCATAATCAAGATGCTGAATGAATGTTACATATAATCTTAGCATTAAAGCATTGATCTAGATTTGAATATCTTTCATTCTTTATACAAATTGCTAACCTTTGGCATTCAAGAGGTTACAGGATACTGTCCTATGTCTGGTGCATCAGTTTACTAATGTATCACTGATTCCAATTAGTTTTCAGATGCTACAGCAATATTTAATCTAAGAGTATGTCTCTAGTACAATAATACCAGTATTGCAGTGGCATATGTTATTGTGAGGCCAAGTTAAACACACCTATAATTTAAAATCAATTAAGAGGAGGAGGGCAGGTCAACTAATCTTCAAACAAGTAGAACAAATTGTTTTACTGCTTTTGACAATGTCTGACTAGGCTAAATCTGGAGAGTGACCTATTGCAGTTATACTAGGTAGAAAAGTTCAGGCAAATATACTTGACTCTACAAGATGGACAGACTTAAGTCCATTTTATAATCATTTCCTACTTACTGGCTTCCAAGTGTTATAGTCTGCAGTGAAAACAAGCTCTGGATTCTTCTGCTCCTTTACTGTTACTGCTTTCATTTACTCAGTGTTTAGAGCTGACCTGCTTGATTATCTCAGCAGTTTTTCTCTAAACACAAAGTCCGCTCATTAATTTTTGATTCTATTTAAGAGACTTCAGGACAAATCTTTGTGTTGGATTCTGAGGTTTAGAACCTGCATGTGTGTAATACTTCCTGGATTTCTTCTGAGACCATGCTGGAGACTTTTTTTCTTACGACATCATTACTAATGATGCTCTCCAGTTATAAACATAGCCAGACTATATTAAATGCAAATTGCTCAAATATGTTGAATTTTTAAAGAAATGTTTTTCAAAAACAATTTTCCAACTCAATCATAAAACTTCAAAATTAAAGTTTAATTCTCTCTATATATGCATTTGATTGATTGCTACTGCAGTACCTAAGGAACAAACTGCAGATACATTTTGGATTTTCATTGTAAGTGCACATGCTTGTCCAGGCTGTAGTATATTGCATAACTTTAGTACTCTGGCATCCTGCAGCTACAACAGGATACCTGAAGATAAGGAAATCAGTATTTTCAATATTTTTTTCATTTCAATTTCTTTCTTTCAGTATTTCCTGACGAAAAAGTAGCACATGTCACTAACCTAATCAATCAACAGCAAAGTGCCTGTCAATTCCATGACATGTATCAGATAAATATGATGCTTTATGTCCCATTTTTATTCTAGGAAATGTTCTCCTTGCAGTTACTGACTTTTACACTTGTCTAACTATTTATTTCACCATTAATCAAAGGATACAAATTGCTTAGAAAAATTGAAAAATACTCAATATGTATAGTTGTTACAGTACAACAGCATATCATCACATAAGTGAATATATAAAGAACCAAAGAAAGCACTGAGTAGGAATAAAGCTCTCTGTAGTCAATACTTCCAACCAGATACTACTTTTCATCCAAGTCCTATTCAAGGCCAAGATAAATAAAGGTTATTTTGACAACATACCTGTACTTTTATACAACATGCCTGTCATAGTTCCAGCAGCAATTGTATTCAGATCATCTTCTGCACCACGTGTTTTTTCTATGATAACTCCAAATGCACTATACAGCAATGCTGGAATGGAATTCAAAGTTACAGTCAAACAAATGCAACCCAACCCAACAGATTAACCAACACTGGACCAGTAACACCCCCCCCCCCCCAAAGTCTAATTTCAATATCATTTTCTCTCCTCTGACTATATCAGTCTTAGAGAAGAAAAGCTAGTGATGGAACTGGATAGCTCAGTGGCTTACTGAGGTTGGGAGTTTGATTCCCCACTGTGCCTCGAGAGGGGCTGGACTCAATGATCCATAAGGTCCCTTCCAGCTCTGCAGTTGTAAGGTTATTATTATTATTTCATTGCCTATAGAGAATAACAATTTCTTCCAAATGTTCAAGTAGTAAAGATACATAACACTTCAGTTCTTTGTTTCTTACAGGCCACAAATGACTGACATGGCTATCAAGGCAGGCAGGCTAATCACTTTTTTGAATTATTTTGCAAGGCTGAATGAGGTTAGTAAGTTGGTCAGATTTCAGCCATGTGTGTCTCCTGGCACAGGTTAAAAACTGACAGTAGGGACAAGTTTACCTAGAATGCTAGGCATCACAATTGCTGCCCCCCCCCCCCATTTTTAAAACTACAGCAGCAGTTCAACGCTAGTACTTATATGGCAAAGACAGAGCATTGCACATCCCACACTATATCTGCAAACCTACTGTCTAACAATATGTTTATTTGAAACAACTATTATCTAATAAAAGGCACAAATATTTTAGTTCTAGGTACAAGAATGTACAGAACTCTCTCCAGTGTTTACTTCCACAAAAACTCCAGCAGGCTTTTAAATGGAAGACTTCTACATCCCTAACTACAAATAGTCCTTCCATAACTACTACTAACTGTAAAAGAGCCAAATTTAACAGGTGACAACTCAGGTGTTGTGCAACAGTATGAAACATCAAGGGTTAGCCTGGGAGCTTTGATTCCAAAGTGATGTAACTAAAAGAAATCTATGTATGCTTGCCAAATTCACTCTTCCCTTGGAGCTGCTGGGTTCCACTCAGGTTGCTCAGAAGCCCAATCCCTGGCATCTGGAAATTCTGGAGGTTATTTGGGGGAGTGGAAGGGGGCAAGAGGAAAAGAAACTTCCCCTCCACAAATTTCTTTCGATTAACTTATCTTGCAGTATGTATATGCAACTGCTAGGAATTTAGATGGTTATAATAAAACAGAATGACTTAGGCCACTGGTTCCCAACCTTGGGTAACCCAGGTGTTCTGGGGCTGCAATTCCCAGAAGCCTTCACCACCAGCTCTGCTCTCTGGGGTTTCTGGGCGCTGCAGTCCCAAAACACTTGGGATACTCAAGGTTGGGAACCACTGACTTAGGACATCACGAACAGGATAGCTGGAGGTGGGATAGAGGAATTCAAGTTTTTTTAAAAAAGAAACCTCATGCTGATGTGCAGGTCTGAAAGCACCAGTGCTCCTTCTGATATGGACTGAGGCACTTCCTCAATAGCAGAGGAAACAACGGCACTTCTCTCTCCTGCAAATCCTTCTAACCTTCCACTTTACAAATTAACTCATGGAACAACCCTTGGCTGTCTTTAGAGAAAGCACCCAAAGATAGTTTGAGAAACTATCTGGCCTTGGTGGCAGTCTGGTTTCAGAGCCATGGGTATCAAATCTAGCCCAATGTTTTAACTATTTGTCTTAAACTCCTCTCCACCCCATTTTATACCATCTTTGCCTAATGAAGAATTATGGAGAATTTGAAAATTTGCCCTTTATATGACTTTACAGTAAACTAATACTTATACAGACATGAAAAAGAGCTTTAAATTTCCAAAAAGGAGGCAAAACTCCTTCAGAGGACTTAACTGAATGTTGCTGCAAAACAACTTAGAAATGTCTTTTTTATTTTTACCAACATTTGATTGTTCTGTCTGCAGAAAAGGAAACAAAAATTGTAGTTTTCTAGTTCTCGGATGTCACCTCATGAGTGGGGAACTAATGAGTAACATGCAGTAACCCATGAGCTTCCTACTTTACCTGGACCTAATTTGAATTTCAGGAAGGTAAAATGAGAAGTCAATCCTTTAATGAAAGCCATTGACTTATTTGAATGGAATGTGTTGTGCTGTTCTTGAGGTACAGAGATCATACAATTTTACACTAAGCATTCTTAAGAGAAAAATATTAATATCAAGCCACCTCCCTGACAGACCTCAAATTCCATGGCATATACAAAAATAATGGTTTCATAAATGGGAGAGTATAGCCTTAAGTTTAAGGATAAGCAGCAGTAATATTGCTGAATTGTTCAAGATCACAATTCTAAACTGCTGACAATACTGAACAGAAGAGGAACAGATGTTGAAACAGCTAGCTTGGTCAGATGCCTGCTTTCCTATAACTTGTCTATTTTTGAAGCACTACTGGAGAAGGAAATGGCTTAAACATCCTATAAAACCATTTCTTATTTTCATGCTGTAAAGAAACAGTGGCAATTTAGTTCAACGGGCCTCTCAGAGACTGGACACTCTCCTCCACCACACTGTTTTCCTGCATAATTCTTGCTGGTAAAAAGAAACTCTTCAAAGAACTGAAATCAATATTTGCAGACGTGCTGCTAAAGACAGGTCAGGAAAGTGGACCCGGAAAAAGAACTATTACTCAAGAAAACAAACACAGCTGTAAAGCATCTGTTAATGTATCACTCGCAGTGCTGGAATCTTGAACTTAGTCACCTTGGAGTCCAAGTGGCAATTTTCCATTAATATAATCTATGGTGTCTTTGCTGACAGCAGAAAAACCCTGAACAGGTTTGAGGGCTTAGTGATAAAAAAAAGCAATCTTTTAAGCTACCAGATCTCCACCCTGCATGCTGTAATGCAGTGCAGTGGACTTCCAAAATGAAGTGCCCTGGCTCTTGGCAGAACCTACACACAATCAAATATAATGAGGTTAAACTACATTCTTCATGTGGATTTTATTGACAAAACGAATTTACTCACCTACAGACCCAAGAGTATTGGCCCATAACGCCCCTTGCTTTGTCACCATATTTAAAATCCTGTAAGTAATGAGATAGATAAGCTGAAGTATACTACTACTACTACTAAAACATAATCTGCAGGACTAAAAGGCACTGTACATCAAGTTTCAAGTTATTGCATATTCTTCCCTTTTACTTGAACATTGAGATCCACAATGCAGGGGCGGGTGCAAAAGGTACAGAACTGTATCAGAATTTAACTGCACCAAGTCCTACAGTATAGGAAATCTCCTGATAGACATAATGGTGGAACCAAACACGGCCTATCCTTCAATGAACTAATTAATTTGTTGATAATTTTTTTAAAGTAAATATTTAGGGTACCTCACATTTTCCTTAGCTAGCCACTGTTATCAGCTTCATGAAGAATATTCCTGTTATCTCTGATCTAAGACCAGAAGAGATGGACATCCATTCTCATGTTTGCTGTAAGACTTTCATTGGACATGGGAGATTCGTCTTCGTCTCCCAATCTCACTGGCACAGGCGGCCTGTCCAATTAACACCCACCACCAGAGCCCGCCAGTCCACTTAACCTCATGGCCCGCACAGCCAGCGTCATTGACAGCGTGCCAATCACAGTAGTAGCCCAGCTGGTGCTGCTCGGACGGCCACTCCGGCAAGGGACAGGATGACAAGTCTCCCCACTTGGCCACTGAGTGGCTATCTGAGCAGGGAGGCAGGGCAGCACCAGCTGGGCTATTGCTGCAATTGGCACACTGTCAATGACGCTGGCTGTGCGGGCCATGAGGTTAAGTGAACAAGAAGTTAACAAGAAGAGTACAGCAATGCATGTTCACCTTATAAAATTATAGCTCGCTGGGTAGCTCGATGAACAGGGTACCTAGTTATAGAGTCAGAGGCTGGGAGCTCAATTCCCCACTGTGCCTCCTGGGAAGAACCCACCTGTAGATTTGAATTAGCTACACAGTCCCAGAGTACCCCCAGCAGAGAGAAATAGTAAACCACTTCTGAGATTTTTATGCCTCAAATAAGAAAAGTGTCCCTAAATCAGAACTGATTTGACAGTAAGCAATTATTACAAACTGCGACCTGACAAACTTGTTCCTTAAAAGTCACTTTAATACAGAAATTGTACTGCATACTGAGTAAGCATGTATGCTTCCAGACTAGCACTCAGCAGGATTTTATCTGCTCAGCACACTCTCAAGAGAAGCACAGCACTGCCTTACACTGTTGCCAGCTGCCTCCAAAACACAGACAGTGACAAGCAGCTAAAGTAGACAGTACTTTTATCTTCCAGCAGTGTAACACTGTCACAAACATGGTATTGTCAAGAACAGCTGACTACTGCTGGAAATTAGGAAGAAATAAAAAGGTAGACCTGTTTAGCACATGGAAGGTGTCCTCTACTTACAGAGTTGTTTGAAATTCATTCTTTACTGCTTTGACACACACAAAAAATTAAGTCCAGTGATTGTGCAATCTTTTTAATAGACAAAAGCAAATAAATGCTAGGGAATTCTAGCAGAGCAATGCAGTATTTTATTAGCTACTATTGCAATTTCTGAACTTTTCAGTATGAGAACCCTTTTTTGATTTTGAGAAACCCTTTATCTCCTCCATTATCCTTTACTATCATCCAACATCCTTTAAAAAAAATCTCTATTTTAAAATAAAAAATATATAAAATTATTTCAAAGTAAAAATAATAATCATGTACCATCCAGTCAATTCTGACTTACGGCAGGTTTTCTAGGTAAAGAATACTCAGAAGTGGTTTACCATTCCCTTCTTCTGGGGGCATTCTGGGACTGTGCAGCTTGCCCAAGGCCACACAGGTTAGCTCTATTTGCAGGAGGCATAGCAGGGAATTAAACTCTCAACCTCTGGCTCCACAGCTAGATACCTAAACCACTGAGTAATCTAGTCAGCAAAGTAAAAATACTAGCATCTACTTCAGAAATGTGTTTAAGTCCACACCCCACTTAAACTTTTTTTGTGCCTCATATCTGGGTATCAAATGCTAAGATGTACATGCAAACATTTGTTGAACAGCATTGCAGTAGTTTTTTTTTCTTATACTTCTTTCAGGCCAACTCAACATAAACAGAATAATGGGCAACCATGCTAACATTTCATCCTAATTCGTAAATTCCATGTATTCATTATACCTCAAATATTCCTGGGCTGAAAACATAAAATACGTCAAGTAAAAGACACATTTATCTTTGGTGGAAGATAAATGTCTATAGGGAAGAGAGCAGCAGTGCCAACCCTGCCTCCCACTGTTCCAGGGGAATGCGCTCTCCATCCCTCTGGAGTGGATTTTCAAAAGGCACAAGTAGCTGCAGGAGAAATTAGAAGCAGTTGCTTCCTTTGTTTGTGCTGAAGGAAGCATTCCCATGCACAGAACTCACCACTCTCCTAGCACTCTCCTGCCAGGACGAACAGAGTCTGAATTTGCATTGTTATATCCCAGTGCAATATATGGTGAAATCTGGTTAAATGGTAAAAATAAATTCTAACACCTATCTCACAAAATTATTTAATGTACCTCTTACACACATCAAATACTGTTATGATTTCACCTTTAGGCAGCTTACAATTAAATCATATTATAAGTCACATTTTGTATTCCATTTTTTGTTTTCTACTTCCAAGTGTTTTTTGCAAACTATTATGGAATGAAGTGACTTGAAGAACCAGCATTTTCTTGAAGACCTAGTATGGCACATAGATTAACCTAAATCTGCTGCCACCTACTGGTAACATGACAAATTGTTCATATGAAGTGATATTTTAAGTGAAACACCAGTGGCTTCCCTTGTATCACTATCATATTCAAATCCAGACGTTTTCTTTCTTTCTTCCAGCCTATTCTAGAGAGAACAGACGCATAAAGTGTTTATTGCTAATAAATATGCAGCTAGCATCTACCCTTTGATGTTCAACTGTAACAACAACACTTTATGCCTTTGCCAGAAGGGTCACATGACTCTTTTATACACCTAAAATCTTTGACAGGAAATTGTTGCCCCACTATCCTCCTTGAATAGACTAGAATGTGGAATGCTGACAATGTCTTTCCAGGTTCCCACATTTTTTTATTCAGAAATAGATAGGGTGGCCAGAGCTAGCTTTACCTATTTGGCCCTTTTACAGAATTCTGATTTACAGAAATCAATAAATATATTTTTACATGGTACGAAGTAATACCACTGGCTCACAACATGTCAATGTTATACTGGAACAACAGGGACCAGTGAATTTAAGTCCCACTATAGTTTGGGTACAGTCGATCTTTCTGCTTTTCAAGTCCCTCATCTATAAATTTGTCTTATTTCTCTTGATATGTGATCTGAGCTTAGAACCCCTGGCTTGCTCTATTTGGCAAAACTGTGATACATATCTGATTCTGTAGAACTTGCTATTTTACTCACAGTCTCTTAGAATACTCTTAGAACCACATACATGGGACTCTAAAATGATATATTACTGTTTATTTCTGAAACTCAGTCATCTATTCAAGCAATGAAGACAACCAATACTTTTAGATATTTGTCTAGCTATCTACAAATTTATCGAAGTCAGAACTGATACCAACAGGAGCTAAAATATCACGGTCTAGATCTGCTGACTCAGAAGGCTCAGAGTGATATCAGTAGAATCTAGATATTCCCTTTCTGCTGCTCAGGCACCAATTCACATTAGGCAGTGTGGAGGAAAGATGCTGTGTTGCTTTCAGGCTAGCCACTGCATTCTGGATTTTCCCCCTTTTGAATTTTTTTAATCTGCCCATATCTTTGCACTGCACTATTAAGGCTGTGTGTGTCAGGGTGAAGGTAGATGGATGAATAGGCTTGTTCTTCTGCTACTTTGATTGGGTAGGTCACAATGGTGCTGGGGAATATTCCCTTCCCTTTCCTTCCTTGTTGGTGCTTTGCAAATAAATGCCAATGTCTGCTGTTCTTATAATGTGCTGGCAGAAGTATGTCTCAATTCAAACCAGCCTTTTCATTCATGTTAGACCTTTGGTGCATTTGGCCATCACCAGGAATGCAATCCGTGTGATAGGTTGCCTGGATTTATTTCTGAAAGTCATGGTACTGACTGGGAGAATTAACTACATAGCACAGCTATCACTGGATTTAGCATTTAGAGTGGCCTGACAGGTCATTTATTTCCTGGTGTCTGGGGTGATTTTCTCCATGCCTGAAAAAAATCCACACCTATCTGAAAGGAGAGCAAACCACATCTTTAATTTAAGATACACCACATTCCCAAAACTGAGAACACTGTGTAGCGCCACTCTATTCCAGATCATAACCCTTTGTTTTTCCCATTCGCAGTTTAAAAAAAATACAAACCAAAACTAATCCAGAAATATACAAATACACACATGAACCCAAGAGAATAATCAGTTTGGACCACCTCTAAAACAGTTTGGAGCAAATCATATATGAACAATATCAAGATACAGATCGCATAGGTACTCACATACCCATACTTAAAATGAACATTATATCTTTGGTAAAATATGTTTTTCAGAGACCTTCTTTCTATCTACTTAGCAGACATTTTAATAAAATCAGTATTTTCCCCCAAGAAATGTATGTAATTATCTTAGAACTATAGAGGAGGAAGGGGCCATGTGGATCTTTGACTCCAGCCTCTGTCAGAAATGAACTCCCAACCTCTGATTCCACAGTCAGATAGCTAAACCACTGTAGGGTGTCTAAGGACCATAAATTTATTTAAAGAAAACTCCATTTGATGAGAGGGGATTTGGCCTCCCTACTCATAGTCCATACCAGTGGTTCTCAACCCTGGGTAACTCAGGTATTCTTGGACTGCAATTCCCAGAAGTTTTCACCACAAGCTATGCTGGCTGGGGTTTCTGAGAGTTGCAGGCCAAGAACATCTAGGTTACCAAAATTTGGCAACCACTGATCTATACCAATAACCCTTCTTGTTGGCATCTGTTAACTGAAGGGATAATTCTGCTTTGTTGAATTCTGTCCTAGATCAGTTTGGAATCTGCCAACCTATGGCCCATTTCCAAGTAGACAGTATTGGATCTAAACATGTCAGAGCAGGTTTTAGTCCTCTTGTGCTGCTCATAGTGAGGGATCTTTGGTGTATAATAATAATCAAAATTTGAATAATAGGAAACTTTCAATTCATTTAAATTAAGTATTATGTGTGCCAGATAATGACATCATCTGACTGGTATTATGCAGCATTATGCAAGACAATTTTTCTCATGTGCTGACGGTACTGTCAAGTAATGTGACTTGGGTTATGGGGGTGGCAATAATGATAAAAAGGAGACCTCTGAGTCCTTTTAACTTAGAACTCATTTTCTTCTCTAATTTTCTTTCTTGTGTGTGATTATTTATTTCTTCCTTCCACTTTTATACCACCTGATTAGTGCACGCTCACATCATAAGCTCAAATTCAAGACTTCTTACAGCAAAGAGTAAGAGAATCTAACTTTGTACCTTAACCCATTTCACTGTATAGTACAGACCAATATGCCATTGCTCAGTGTAATAAGTTGCACTAGAACAGGCCCACCAAATCAGTGGGAATTTGGTGCATCAACTCCTTCATAAATTCCACTGATTCAAATAGGCCTACTCTAGAGTACCAGAGTGGCCCCATTTGAATCAAAGGAACCTACAGAGGAGTTGACTCACTAAATCCCCACTTATTCAATGCACCTATTGAAGATATGGAGGCAGTGACAGATTTTACTTTCTTGGGCTCCATGATCACTGCAGATGGTGACAGCAGCCACAAAATTAAAAGACGCCTGCTTCTTGGGAGGAAAGCGATGACAAACCTACACAGCATCTTAAAAAACAGAGACATCACCTTGCCAACAAAAGTACACATAGTCAAAGCTATGGTTTTTCCAGTAGTGATGTATGGAAGTGAGAGCTGGACCATAAAGAAAGCTGACCACCGAAGAATTGATGCTTTTGAATTGTGGTGCTGGAGGAGGCTCTTGAGAGTCCCTTGGACTGCAAGGAGAACAAACCTATCCATTCTAAAGGAAATCAACCCTGAGTGCTCACTGGAAGGACAGATCCTGAAGCTGAGGCTCCAATACTTTGGCCATCTCATGAGAAGAGAAGACTCCCTGGAAAAGACCCTGATGTTAGGAAAGTGTGAAGGCAAGAGGAGAAGGGGACGACAGAGGATGAGATGGTTGGACAGTGTCATCAAAGCTACCAACATGAATTTGACCCAACTCTGGGAGGCAGTGGAAGACAGGAGGGCCTGGCGTGCTCTGGTCCATGGGATCACGAAGAGTCTGACACGACTAAACAACAAAATTCTAGTGAAACTTACTACAGAAAGCAACAGGATTTCAGCCACCATACCCTTCACTTGTGAGAACATATCATCCAAAAATGTATTAGTTTCACACCAGCTACAATGTGGGCCAAGTTCAGTTGGTATGTCCAACAAATCAAACCACAAGGAAAAGAATTGGCAGCAAAATATCTCACAAAGGATGAACAGCTTTAGATAGTTTTAAAGTCCTTTGAAAATAAGACAGAAAAAATCAATTAGATAGCTGAAATGTATGTGGCATTAAATGGAACTAAGAACTCACTGTACGTTTCTAGGTTTAGACCAAGCCATGCTTTGTGTCTCCTTCAAGCCCAGTCTCAGGCCATTCAGTGCACCAAATGCAGCTCCTATTAGAGAAGGACATCAGGATTTATTAGCTTCAACAAATAAGAACTTAATGCAGAGTCTAGAAAGAAACAAATATGCAGTTTACAGAAAAAGATTCTACTAGCTTGCACGTTTCTACTGAACATACAAGAAATTCACTATATTACTAGTTGTACTATTATACTATTTAAAATCAACTACAACATACATATATAGGAGTGACAGGAAGTTCCAATTGTTCCATGCATTTGGTCCAATTGTTCTTTGTTCCACATTTTTTCCCTTGATAGTCACTCTTATACATTTTTATCTGCACTCTCAAATCCTAAAATTATGTGGCAAATTACAACATACTATTTAAAAAAAAAACCTGGGTGAGGAATCTTCAACCACATTTATGATTTATAAGTAGATATTTGTGTTTGTGAGCAAAATATTATTCTCATTTTAGAAACCAAACCATCCATATCAAATCTCAGACACAAAGATTGCTATGTAGTGGAGCTGTGCAAACACTTCCATTCTACTGCCAACACATTATCAGAAAAGCACAGTACTGTCCCAAACTGTTACCAGCTGTCTCCAGAATGATGACAATAACTAGTCATAAGAAAGTAGTTTTATCAATGTAATTCTGTAAGCCATGGTACTAAAGTCAGAAGCTGATTAACACTGGAAGTTAAGGACAAAATACAGATCCAATGCTCCTCCCAAAGTATCTAGCAGATTCTTCCTTTTCTGTTCATAGGAATAAGAGTCTTGTGTTCATTATAGTATAGAAGTTATTCCAGAACATCCTTCAAAGCGTGTTGTGGATATCACTCCACAACTGTAGCATAAGCTCTTGTGGTCCCTCTAGCACCACAGCACCCTGTTTTTTTAATTTGGCAACAGAGTAATATGCAACTTTCTAGCATCTGCCAGTATATCGCATGCAGATTCACATAGTTTTCATAACAAAAGTTATCTTCTTCCACAAACTGGTTTATGTGTCTGCTATAAATGAAGTATAAAAATAACTCTTTGGCAAACAAACGATATAAATTTTATTTGTATGATGTTCAGATGCACATAGATTTATGTATTTCAAATATTTAACAAAATGATACGATTGAAAGTGATCCCATACCTGTTATGCAACATCCTCCAATTGTAAAGAATGCCAGCTCAAACCTACCCCTAGTTTTACTAGCTCCAGTGGGTAAGATGAATTCATCTGTGTCCTGAAACAGACATATACTTCTCCATTAATATCTACTATCTTTTAGTTCATCCCTTGATCAGATGATTAACTGAAAAAAGATTAGTTAGTGAGACTGGAAACAATTACAAGTAACTTAAATAACATATCCTATTCTACACATTCCACATCAAATGAGAATCTAGAGCAGCTAAAAACAATTTTAACACAGCATTACAATGAGCCATAAACAAGTTGAGATGTTCAACTATAAAAATTTTGCCTTGTGTACACAGTTCTTACATTTGTAAAATGCAGTACTCTGCTGACAACACTTCAGCTGCTAAATGTTCTTAAAATAAAACAAATCACTGTGATGTATTTTGAATGCTTTTTTGGAGACTAATACTCTATTACATGTAATAAAAATAATGCATAATGAACATGTATGTATGCTTCCAGACTAGTGCTGAACAGGCTGTTAACTGCACAGCACACTCTCAGAGAAGCATAGTATTGTCCCACGTTGGTGTCAGCTGCTTCCAGAACGGAGACAATGACACACAACAAAAATAGACAGTACCTTTATCTCCCAGTGGTGTAACACTGTCACAGACATGGTAGTGGCACAGACAGCTGACCACCACTGGATTTTAACAAAAACATACTCAGAATCACCAGTTGCCATATAAGGACTAGTTCATAGTTAATCTCATAAGAAAGCATCCTGTCTGCTTGTGCTAGCCTATGGAAGAGGGTGCTAGAGGCTGCTGGGGTTGTGTATGAGTGCATATCATGACATGCTAACATAAATCAGAAACATTCCAAGGTAGAAACTGCTAATTTGACCTCCTTTTTACAAACTTGTATAGCTGGGTGGGCGACTGAGCTACATGTGGTGGTGTCTCATTATAAGGTTAACCTATGAACTTCCCCTGTGTTTCACTAAGTTACAGTAAACAGTTAATTCAGTACAGCCAGGATACCCTCTGAAATCTGCTTAACTGGTAGAGAAATCTTTCAAATATTAACAGCTATAAGCCTAAAGAATAGAAAGGGACACACCTTTTAGGACGACTCAGGATTTCCTTTGCATGCAAGATAAACTCATGAGGAGTGCAAACATACTAATCCCACTCTCTCTGTTCTTACTTATATTAGTCTCCCATGCTTGAAGGCCAAGGAGTCTGAAGGGGAGGGACTCTTGTGAGGCCCACAGAAATTAGAACCCTGAAAAATCAGAGTTCTAATTAATGTGGAAAGACCCACAGATATCCAACACTTTCTCCTCATCTGCAGTGGACAACAGAACTGGGGATAGGGTTACAGTGATCCTACTCTTCTCATATTTAATCTACACAGTTCTACTTTCTAATAGGGCTTTGAATGAAAGAGACAATATAGCTTGAAAGCAATGTATCATAACTGTGTGATAAATGCATTTTTATGTGATTTGCTTAACTTCCAGAAGATGGCCCCATTCATCCTTGCCCTTTACCCCATTCGTACATAATCTCATTTTTTACAATTTATAGCCCTAATTATGCATGGTTCTATTCTCCTCTCAACAAAACATTCATCAAATAGTTTAGTCATTGCTTATACTCCAAGACATGAACTAATTTATCTAATAATCAGAACAAGGCTCCTCTGATCCAACATCTTTCTATCTGTTTCGAGCAGCAAGTCACAAGTTTACCAGAAGCTTACAAGCAGAGTACAGAGAGAATAGCCCACACCACAAGCAACAGGGGCTCTTCATCTGTTTGGCTGTCATCATCCTAAGCAATTTAGTACTATTTGCAGATCTGACCACTTGCCCTGTATCCAGATCATTTATGAACAGATCAAACAGATTCCAACTTGAATGTATTTCTTCATTAGGAATGAAGCCTTTAGCATCTTGAAGACTAAGATATTTATACAACACGCACCGAAGACTAACAAGATTTATTTATGGACTGCATCTCTCTTCATCATTATCAGTCCATAACATCTTATATTAAATATATATGTTAGTTAACATGTCATAATACTTTGGGTTGTTTTTGCTGCTATGCTCTTTTGCCCCAATTATCTCCATTAAGTTTTCAATTTACTTCAACTTATGCTTTCTCAAGTTAGTGTTCACCAAGCTGTTTCAGTACCTGTCCTCTTATACCATGATAAGTTTTCTCCAGAGCCTTTGGGAATTACAAATGGCTGAATTCAATTTTAGTCCTAACTAGAAGAGATCGACTGAAATGATCAGGATTTATATTAGTGCTGATTAATACGCCCCGTTTATTGTAACTAGTACAGAGGAACCTCTACTTAAGAACCTCCCTACCTACGAACATTTCAACTTATGAACAGCTCCGGCCGCAAAATTTTGCTTCTACTTGCGGCCGGAGCTTCAACATACAAACGGAAAAAGGCAGGGGAAAAGGGTGGGAAATTTAAATTTGCTAACCGTTGGTGGCGAAGAGGCTGCTTCTTTGTAGCTCTTTCACCCCAACGGTTAGGAAAAGGGAGGCTCAGCCTCCTGGGCTTCCAGCGCCGCCATGATCGGCGCCTTTGGAGGCCTCCCAGCCGCGCGGGTCTATTCATGAGTAAGGGCCGCCAAACGCCCTGGGTGGGGCACGCGGCAGGAGGAGGAAGGAGAAGCGGCCGGGTGCCGGTGCTTCGGAAGCCGGGGAAGCCTCCGCAGAGGCTTCGGACTGGTAAGGTGCTGCTTTTTCCTTTTAAAAAAAGTTGTTTTGGGTGGGTTTTGGAGGGTAGGTTTGGGCTGGGGGGAGGTTATGTTTCTGTGTTGTTTTGTTTTTTGGTGTTTTTTTTTTTTTTTTTGCAGTCCCAACGTGGGACTTGCTCCAATGTTTATTTTTGGATTCGTTCGTTTTTTGTTTTTGTTTTTTTGCAGTCCCAGCGTGGGACTTGCTCTGTTTATTTTCATTTTTATTTTTTGGGGTATTTTTTTCTTCGGCCAGATTAATCGGTTTTCAATGCATTCCTATGGGAAATGGTGCTTCTACTTACGAACGTTTCAATTTACGGCCACCGTTCCAAAACGGATTAAGTTCGTAAGTAGAGGTTCCACTGTACTTAGTCTTACACTACGAACAGTATTTCAGCCACATATTCACAAGTGTTACAGAATTTTTGAGCAACTTCATCAAGTACAAGTGTACATCAAACGATTAGAATAATGTTGGAAATCTCACCTGTATAAGATACTTAGGGTCCACATTTAAATATGGAGACAAAGGGTTCATTCCAGTCACTACAATGAGAAAAAGATTTAAGACAAAAATTAATTTCTCCATCTAGGCTTGGAGACATGAAAGTCAACAACAGTTCAATACAGAGAAGAATGGAAACAAACAGGAAGTTAAACAAAATTTATCTCAGCTTTGTGATGGGAATGGCTTAGTTTTTGTGTAGCAAAAAAGGAAACTTATTTTCCAAAACAGGCATATGGATGGGGGGAGGAATACATTTAGGGACTACCTCATCTATTGGTAGTTGAGTGGAATATTCCAAATACATGGTACCCAGGGAAGCACTGTAACCTCACCTCAAGAACTATGCCTGGCAGACTTTTCTGTCATGAAATTTTAGGACATTCATTTGTAATTCTACCACACTCTCCACAAGATTTTGATGCATGCCTGAAGATGTGCTTTTTTAAAAAACCACAAAAGCTAGTGCTGAATGTTTGATTTTAATAGACTAATAAAGTTTAAAAAAATGTTACCTTACATATGAATATAGTACATCTGTCAAGCAATACCTACTTAAGAGTGACATATACGATTTGAACCATGCAATTTGGAACAAACTAATTTGGCCAATGGTCCATGGGGTCACGAAGAGTCGGACACGACTAAACGACTAAACAACAACAACAATTTGGCCAATATTAAAAAAAATCCCATATTATAGCTACTTCAATCTAGACTGAACAAAACCCAGATTTTTAAAAAATATACTTTTAAATTTGCTGTTTAAATGCTCTATTTTTTTAAAGAAAGTTTTACACAATTATAATTTTAATTTAGAAAGAACTGTAACCCAAACACCTCATTACAGAACATGGATTGCAAATTCTGTTTCTATGTTATGAGATAATGTAACCGCATGACCTATTTACAAAAATTATTCTAAATAAGGTCTGATCGTCCTGAGAGTGGGGCCTCCATAGTATTCTGTATCGACGATTACGGCTTATCTTTCTTCCCAAAGAATTAATTCTTCTTTTTTTAAAATTAACAATTCTCAAACGGAGTTCTCGAATAGACTTTTTTATGAGCAGCCATTAAAGACCGCGTGACGAGAAAGCGGGATTTCCCCCCACTAAGCTCCCAGCCAGCCAGCCATGACCTTGGAAATCCTCCTGGAGAAAGAGTCAGGCCATCCCCAACAGGAGTCCCTCACGACGGCCAGCCGTTTGTCTTACATGCCAAACTGAAGAAGGAAAGGGGGAAAGAGAAGCAGACGAGTGAAGAAGGCCTGAAAGAGAGCCCGAGAGCTCCCGGCGCCTCGTACTCACAAGGGACGCCCGCCAGGTCTGCGTGGGAGTATCCCGGCCCTCCGGCGCCGAAGAGGCCTCCCAGGCCGGAGCTCTTCGTGTTCCCGGCGCCCCCCTCCATAGAGGCCAACCTCTATGGGGAGGCTTCTCCCCCTCAGCCGCGCTGCCCTGGCCTCGCTCTCGCCTACCTCGAGGCCAGAACGGAAAAGGCGCAACCAACGACCTCTTGCCGTAAAGCAACGACCATCCCGCCTCGCACCACGCGGGCCTCTAGGAAGCGGCAAGAGGCCCTCTTTTCCGTCCTCCTCCCCCCTCCTCCCCGCCCCTCTGGTTCCGCTTTACGACGGAAGCAGCCGGCGATTCGCCACCGCCTCGCTTTCCGGCCTGGCAGGGAAACGAGGATGAGGAAGAAGGGGGCGGGGGTGCTGGCCAAGTCTGGCCCGGGCGGTTTGTTCGGGAGGTTGCGGGCTTGAGGGAGAGGCTGTGTCGCGTCACCTGCGGCGACGGACGCTCCCTCTATGCGGGCGGGGCTCTGCCTCGTCGCCACGCCTTCTCAGGAGCCGTCGCGTTCGCCCTGAGGGTGACGGCGCTGGGCCAGGGCCGCTCTCTTCCGCAGGAGGATGTGGAAGGGAAGGTTTCCCGCCCCCCTTTCTTCCTGGGGAGCCCTTTCGGGTTGTGTTTCCCCCGGGTGGTGACCCGGGCCGACGCTTACCTGCTTCGCTCACCCAAGACAGCGGAGGGTCGGTGGGTGAGGCAAGGACGAAGCGGGGGCCTGGCGGGGTTTCTCACCAGAATGAGTGCGGGGTCTGAGTGTGAAACCTCCAGGAAAAGAATTAGGCTGGACAGTTTTTTCCCTCCCTCCTCAAAGGTTGAAACAGTCCACAGTAGTAGGAGCTCAGAGGAAGGACAGGCCCCTTCCTGGAAGAGAAAAGTGACGCCGCAAGAACAGCCGGGGCCCCCTCTTTCTCCTCCCCACGACAGGGAGCAAGAGTCCAGAAGCAGCAGCAGCAAAGGCAGCCCTACAGTCACGGTGGGGAACAAAGGTGGGTGCCGACATCCTTCTCCCTTCAGCTTTCTCTGAAACATTCATAATGTCCTTGCTTGGCTTGGTTTTTGGGTGTTTTCTACTTCTGGCTCCTTTGTTACTGGGAAAATGTCACCTTGCCCTAATACTTCACCAAAATTACATATTTCATAAGTATTAACATTTTTGTTCCTGCATGCTGGTAAGAGAGTATTGTGATTCACTCACTGTAGGTAATCTGTCAGTTTTTAACATTTGCAGGCCATGGTTTCTATAGAAGTTCGAGTAAGAAATTTTCGAGTAAACAGGGGTAGGATTGGGTTGTGGAATGGACATCGCCAGGATGACTGCTGTTATTGGTGTGCTGTAAATGTAATCATTTGTTCAAATTGGAGCATTTCGTGGTGAGATAATAAAGTTTGCATTTTTTTTTATCATGCTGCCTCGATAGAAATTGGAGTACAGTTTATCTGTCTTTGCAAAATTATTGTTTTATGAGAGGAGGATTCTGTGTAAGGGGAAATGGTGACAGAAACTGCCAGTTCTTCATTGCAAGACATCATGATATGCCTAAAGGGAAAGTCAAGCCATGCAGGAATATTTTTGTTGTTGTTGTTTAGTCCTTAAGTCGTGTCTGACTCTTCATGACCCCATGGACCAGAGCACGCCAGGCCCTCCTGTCTTCCACTGTCTCCCGGAGTTTGGTCAAATAAATATTTTTGGTGTCATGTATATTTGACAACATCTACCTGGAGACCAATTGATAATGTTGGATCAGTCACTTGATTAATGCTACATTTTGGATACTGACTGTAGTTTACAGGACTTAATACTGTGTTAATGGATTTAGTTTGAGCAGAACCTGAAATCCAGTTCTGAAGCTATAAATAATTAATAGGTATATGCAAATCATCGAAGCGACCAACATGAATTTGACCCAACTGCGGGAGGCAGTGGAAGACAGGAGGGCCTGGCGTGCTCTGGTCCATGGGGCCACGAAGAGTCGGACACGACTTAACGACTAAACAACAACAATATGCAAATACTATCTGTTTTGATTCTTTCTTAATTATTTGTGTTACAAATCACACTCATTTGCTTCAAGCCATTTTATAGTCTGTCCAATTCAATTAGTACTTGGATATTGTGAATTATTTATATGTATTTTATATTTGTTCAAATAGTGAAAAAACATGAAAATTGGGAAAGTAAAGGTCTCTGACCTGGGATGTGGATCTGACACTCATTGCCATCAACTATTGTTTGACCTCCAGTGTAGAAGCAAAGCTCCTACTAGTTTCCTTTTTTCCTCCCTCTGTCCTGCCTTCCTTCCTCTCCCTTCCCTGCCAATTAGATTTTCTTAATTTACTTAACAAAAACATTTGTTGAAGAGAGAAGGAATGCTCCTCTCCTGTAACTGCTGTTCCATTGAGGAAAGTACCAGATCACTGCCTTGTGTGTCATATTTGCATTCACCCTGTTTGGAACATAGGCAGGCACAGAAAAAAAAAAGGAAAAGGAAAAGGCAGAGTGCTGCAAAAGTAAAAGCAAGTAGCTGGAATTTTAAAAAATGTACAAAATGGTGGTCGGAGATAGCTTAGGTTCTGTTTCTATTGCTACTGTGACCTCCCTCTCTCAAAGCACACACAAGAAACCCAAGACAACCATGGGACATTCACACACACAGGCACTCGGTTGATTGGATTTTAAAGTGTATTGCAGAATGAGATCTGCAGATACTTAAAAGAAAGGAAAAAAATTCTTCAATGCACATCTATTCTACTGAAAATAAAAATGAAATATATAATAGTCTCTAGCAGACTAACACCTTTTCTTTGTACCACTATGATATGGGGACAGGGGGATTTATCTGGTTGAACTGAGCCCTTCCAGGAGCTCCATGATTTTCATTTCCAGGGGACCTTGGACTTTTCATAAATGCTTGAATGAAATCTTCTGCTTTAGGCTTCCTGGTTCTGTTAAAATATTACTTTTATTTTAGGAATGAGATTGGCTGCCGCCAAGGTTTTTGTAGAAAAATATTTAGCTTTTTTAAACCTCCAAAGCACTGGAGCAATATTCAATGCTTTGGAGAGCCAGGATTCAATTTGAGATCTGCTTCAGGCTTCCTTAATTTGCTTCCAATGGGCTCAAAAATGGACAAGTATCTCCATGTTCTTTGTTCTCCATATAAATTTGGAAGCCAAAGCACATCCGTAGTAATTATGTAAATGCTGGGTAGACTAAAATTTGTTAAAAGAAGATAATTGTAATTTGATCAATTACTGATGAAAAGACCAGTTAATTAATGCCATATTAATTAAAACTATAAGCACATATTTTCAGTGTAAGAACAGAGGCAAACCCAAAATTTTGCTTACAAAATAAGATAAAGTCTGTTTTGCAGCACAAGGTAAAGTCTGTTTTGTAGCAGAAGGGGAATAATGATCACTGAGAAATAAACTGTACTGATTTCAATAGGATGACTCCTGGATGGTTATCCATTGGATAACAGCCTTGAAATTTTTATTACTTTAGAATCGTATTAATTTGCTTGATGTGTGCCCTATATTATGGTTCCCAGTGTGGTGAAGTGGATAGAGTGATGGACTAGGACTCTGGAGAACAGGGATCAAATCCCCATGTAGCCATGGAAACTGACTGGGGGACTGGAACTAGTAAAAAAAAGGGTAAAGGTTCCCCTTGACAATTTGTCCAGTCGTGTCCGACTCTAGGCGGCGGTGCTCATCCCCGTTTCCAACCCATAGAGCTAGCGTTTGTCCGCAGACAATCCTCCGTGGTCACATGGCCAGCGTGACTAGACACAGAACGCCGTTTACCTTCCCACCGAGGTGGTACCTATTTATCTACTCGCATTTTTGCATTTTGCATGCTTTCGAACCGCTAGGTTGGCGGGAGCTGGGACAAGCGACGGGGGCTCACTCCGTCGTGTGGATTCGATCTTACGACTGCAGGTCTTCTGACCTTGCAGCACAGAGGCTTCAGCGGTTTAACCCGCAGCGCCACCACGTCCCGGAACTAGTAAAACCACTCCTTAAATATTTCACATACCTTGAATACACTGTTAGGGGCAGTGTAAATTGGTTCCAAACTGACAGCACACAACAGCAACAATGCCCTCCTATATTAATTCTGGTACAATAGTTTCTTAAGGGACATTGTTATAAATTTCTATTTTTTATTTGAAATCGTTCCATTTGCTAATTTTCTTGCTGATAAATTTAGTGCAGACAATTTCCTTTTATGGCATTATAGTTAACTTTTGTTTCATAGTAGTTTGTAAGCTGTATTTGATTTCAAAATCCTGAATTTGTGTTCTTTTCATGAAGGATTGTCTTAGATTGGAGAGGTGATGGCCTAAGAAATAACATTTTAAAGCATGTGTATGTTCCATTGAGTAATTTTGATGGTATTGGTAATTTCAGGTATCTGATATGTGAGAATATACTTGTCAGGAAGCTGTCATTGGTGGCAGCTCTACTTTGAACATGCCTCTGGTAATCCTGGGTTTACATTTGCATAATATGTGAAATGATCTTTAGTTAGAATACCCCTACAGCAATTTTGAAGTTTGTAGAGAGTTCAGCTGCCCAAACTGTTCAATATGGTGTATGATAGGTGGTTCAGACATATTCATGCTTAGAGTAGACCCACAGAAATTCATTAATGTCTGTGGCTTACATTTCTTATGATTTTTAACTTGTCAGAGTTTCTTGTTTCAATAAAATCCACTGTGATTTTTCCCCTTCAGTTTACAGACAAAGGAGGATTACCTCTTGGATGGAGAATAAAGGACCCAGAACAGTGGAGTCAACAAGGTAAAAAAGACAGCACACTAAAATTGAAGGGATCATTTTATTATTTCTAACAACAAGGTACATATGATGGAAACTGACTATGAATGAATAACTTTATTGAGGTATAAAACCATAGGAATACAACTAGCACAGTTACAGGATAATACCCTGATAACATAAGTGAATATCTACAGAGAATTCAAAATTCAAAGTTTAAAATTTAACTTAGAATTTGAACCTTCTAATTAACTATAATTATAGCCGATTTACAGTCCTATGTATGCCTTGTTTCAGAGTGGAATTGTGCCGCATAAGGAATTGAACTTCCATCCTCTGGCTCTTAAGCTCAAACTCACTGAGCTATCCAGCCAGCTCCCTCTTGGATTTGTATCAATGATCAGTTGAAATCAGTGGGACTTGCTAAGTAACATTTTTGGAATCAGACTGTAATAATATTAACATTTTTTGAAAACAAATATTTCCAGTTTGACAATATTCTTTTATGCCCTAATCGTACATAATCAGTATGCTATATTTAATTGCATCTCATCTGACAATTTTAAGCACAGTTCTGGAGTAACTTAAAATTCAGAAGAGTTCCAATTGATTAACAAGAAGAACTGTGATCATAATTTAGAAATGTTTTTAAATGAATTTGATTTAAAAAAAAATTGATTTTTATCCATCCTGTTTTAAATAGATAGTTTGGGAATGGGGTCTAGCGGTACCTAGCATGGAAGATAAAAAGGAAAATCATGTTGCAAGTTGAGTTTTTGTATCTTCTAAATAATTTAATTTATAAAAAATATGCACATCATTTTCAGCCCTTAAGTTTATGAAACAAATTTCATTTATAGTAGTTTTCCTTTTATTCTTCTTTCACAGTTTACAAAATAAAACAAGTACCACAGAACTGGGGCCAAAAATGGCATTTGTTAAGAAAGATAATATTGTTGAACATGATGTGAAAAAAATTGATGATGTTCTTGAGCAGTGCTGCTCAAAATTATCTGTGGAAATGAACACCAAACATGTGGCCTTGTCTCAGACTGATACCCTTCATGGGGGGATGTGTAGAGATCAGTTTTCAGAAGCAGAGTCAGTAAAAGGAACTCAGACTGGAGACCAGTTTAAAAATGAGAATGTTACTCAGGTGCACAAAACTGGGAGTCAAGCTTATCAGGGTTGCAATGAAAATCAAGAAAAATGTTCTCATAAGAAGCTTTCATCAGCCAGCCCTGTGAAAATATCAGATGTAAAACATCATTTGAAGGACTTCAGCGTAGAAAAGCAAGTGTCTGTGCGAAATCCACAACCATTTAAGAACCACAAATCTGAGCATGCATCCTGTGTAAATGCTGTGCCAGATGAGCTGGATGTAGTGCCTGAGAGCCCACTTTCAGATGCAGGCTGTGATGCTTGTTCATTTGATTTGTATAGTTCCCAGAAGAGAGGTCAAGAAGGGTGCGTGGGAGAGTCTCCCTCTTTTGAGAAAGAGAGTGAGCCAGAGTCACCAATGGATGTAGATACTTCTAAAAATAGCTGTCAGGGCTCAGAGGCTGATGAAGAAACCAGTCCACTTCTTGAGGACCAAGAGGATATTGATATGTCTAAAACACCAAGTAAATCTTCACGGTTTCGAAGGGCAGATACTCAGTTGGAATCAAGAAAGTTGCCACCAGCTTCCCAGAGAGGCGAAGCTGCTCAATTTAGCTTCCACTTGGAACGGGTGGATAATCCCCTGATAGGGGATGAAACACACAATGAGCCATCTTGGATCTCACCTGTTGCGTCTTCGGAATGCAGAGGCACCAAACATTGTGGGAAGAAGGATTCTAAAATTACTGCCCACTTCATGAGGGTTCCCAGGACAGAGGAGAAAAGGTAATCTTGCACTTTTTGTTAATTCTTTTCTTACTATTATATTCAAGAGGTATTGTAATTAGTATTTTGATTCTGTCTGTGGTGCGAGTAAGCAAGCCTAGGTGTTGTGACAGCAAACATTTTATGTAAAAAAGTATCATTCAGCATGGTCTTCCACTTTCAGGTAAGCTGTATGGCTTGGTGTGTAGTGGAACTTCTGCCAGAAGAGGGCCAGAGACAATTCAGCTCTCCTGATTTTCCTGGAACTTTCAAAAGGCTTTTAGTGTTATCAGCTGCATTATCTTTCTGGGTTGGAGTTTCCATTTTATATTTCTTCATGTATAGTGATTTCTGGAAGGGCAGTATTGAGAGACGTCTGCTCAATCCTAATATTGTGTTAATGAGGCTTGCAGAATTCCATCTTGTCCCACATGTTGTTCAGCATATATGGTGGGATAGGCAGTTGAGGAGCATTTGTTGGCCACAACTGTCCTCATATCTACGACTCTGGTTTATTGTTAGTTTTATTTCATTTCTCGGCTTCCTTTCTCCCCCAGTGATGGAAAAAATATTTCCATCTTCTAAGTTTGACTTAAAGTTATTTTTTGCCCCAAGAGGTGTGAATATGTGTGAGAGAATAAGCATAAAATGGAGAATAGCAGCTGTTGAACACCTGTGGCGATTCTTCATTTTTGGCCTGAAACCCATTTAGTAGTGGTGAACTGGAAGTTGGACTGGGGCTGCATATTGTCTGTAGGACATACAACTTTTGATCCTACATGGAACTGTTCAAGCAGATTATCTAGAGATCTGCAATGAAATTGCTATCAATATACTGATGGTACCATCAGTATATTGTGCACACACACACAAACAGATCTATTTGTCTGTCTGTGTAAACACACACACACAGACATAGACGTACACACACACAAACACACACACCCCTTAATTCAGATAGGTCTTTGGAAGTGCTGTATCAGTGTTTGTGATCAGTTGTGAATAGACTGAGCAGCAATAAGTTGAAACAGAAATCTGCAAGTTGCATGTGTTGTGAGGATTTATCTTACCAAAGAAGTAGTGTTCAGCCTATTCTCAATGGGATTGTGCATCAGATTTTCGGATCAGATTTGGAGTTTGAGGGTGCTTATTGAACCAGTTTTTCATTGGAGACCCAAGTAGTTTCCCTGGCATGTAGTGCCTTCTGTCAGTTAGGGCTGATGCCAACTGTGACCCCAGCCAGCTAGAAATAGCTTTCCTCTAGTAACATGAACAGCACCTTGAAGAACTGAGAACCTCCACATGTATGTTGGACCCTTTTCTTTCCTGGCATATAAAAGCAGCCAGGTGGGACTGGTCAAATGGGTAGGAAGAATGCCAAATATCTCCTTGCAACAGGGCAGGATCCTAGCATGCTTAAAGGAGCCTGCCTTGGTTTTAATATTATTGGGGAGGCCTTTCTCTTGGTCTCACCATCCCCATAGGTGTGTTTGGTGAGGACACAAGAAGGGCTCTTCTCTGTTACTATTCCCTCCTACAGAAGGCCAGGCGGGCCCCCTCTTTGCTGTCCTATAAGCAAGCAAACTCTTCATGCAGACTTCCTCTCGGTAAATGGCTGCTTGAGAGAGGGATCCTAAAAATGGGTCTGCTGCTTTTTAAAAAAACAACAACAGTATTGTTTGGTTTAATACTGTAAGCTGCCTTGTATCCTCTTGAGAAGAAAAGAGGATATTAATATTTTGAATAAATAAATAATGAATGAATGAATGAATAAATAAATAAATAAATAAATTAGCATGCAAGTTAAGCTCCTATGAAGCATTACACATGGAATGCTTTCATAATCAGAAAATGTAGAGACTTTTGTGAGGTGCTACCTGGGGCCAATTTCAAGTCTCCAGTTTTTAAAATCTGCTGGCTTGTGATCCATTTTATAGCACAAATCATATGGCTGTTGATTGTCTTTAATGAACTATTCTTTTAATAAAGAAATATCCTTTGGTTCCTGCTATAACGTACATTATAACTCAGAATGCTCACGAATTTATTAGAAATGCACCATTTCAGAACAACAAACATGTAAGAACTCTATTCTGTTACCTACTGCTTCACAGTAAGTTCTTTCCAATAACAACTAAAGGTTTGAATTTGTCTTTTCCAGAGTAGAACACTTCGTAGTTGTCTGACTGAAAATATCCTATTTCAGACAACTTTAGTTCACTGACGTCAAGCACTGCAATGTTTATACATTCCATTTCATGCTTTACAGTTTCCAATTTACCTTGAGTCAAATTTCTTATGTTCCATGTTCCAGTTGTTTGTGTTGTGCAGCATCTGACTTCCCTTTCACTTCTGTGCACATCAGCCACTAGACTTCATTTCAACTTTAATCTAGTTGCATCATTAGTGACAGTGTTATTCGTACTTGACCCTTGCTCTTCCCCAGTAGCTGATTGAGTGCTTACTTATCTGGAAGTCTCCTCTTCCAGCACTATCTCTTGTTTCTCTTTGGACTGTCTCATCATAGGGGGTTCAGCAGAGGTTTACCATTGCCACCTTCTGTGCTGTACTAACAAAAGTTAACTTGAATGTCACCACCATTGCCTCCTCTGTCAGTGTCACCTTCAGCTACTGCTGCCGCCCAGTAGCTGTCTTAAAGAAGGTGGATACATCTTAGTCTGCACTGATACTCCTTCATCCTCAGTGGGGGCTCCTCCACCTTCTCTTCTTCCGGAGCTGCCCGGCTCCTTCATAGGGCTTGGTTCACGGTTGCAGATGAGCAAGGAGGGCTCCTCCCAGGCCATCGTGCTGCTTGCTGCCTTCTGCTCGCTACATCTCTGGCCCTGGTTGCTGCTGCTCAAGCCAGCTGACCGGGGGTGGGTGGGGGAAACCTTTCTCACTTTTCCAGAAAGTATGGGGATTTTCATAAGGCTGGCAGGCACTTCTGAAGTGCTTCTGAAATAATATGTTCAGTCTCCCTGTCTTGTTCTGCTCCATAACATTTGGTGGAAATGAATTGGTTTGTGATAGATAACTGAACGAACCAGTTTTCTTTATATTGTGCTAATAGAATACTGTTTTTTTGAATGTTATTAAAAAGGAACCTAGAAAAAAAGACACCTCTTCATCATTGAAAAGCTTTAGCCAATCAGAAAAAAGTGCTTAAAATATTAATTCTATTTTTATTTTTATCTGTAGGAGCGAACCATGTGAATTAAAGACAAATCGGCCAAGAAGAAAGATTCCTAAATATACTCCTCCTCCACTTCCAACTAATAAAAAATGGTTTGGAACACCTATTGAAGAGATGAGAAGAATGCCAGTGTGTGGGACTCGACTTCCTCACTTGAGATCTTCTGCCAATCATACAGTGACAATCAGAGTATGAAAGTTGACTGACCAACAAAACTTCCGCTTGTAAATTGACACTGGACAGATATTATTATTTCCCTCTTGATTTAAATTTTGGAGGTTCATTTGGTTGTGAAGATCTTTTAGTTGGCCCTAGAATTTAAAAGAGTAACAATTGAGTAACATATTGCATGCAGATTTAAATGGAGCCCTAAAGCTGTTTCTATTAAAATCACTGCTGGTGATGGAGATCCCCACTCCACCCACCCAACCCACTTCCACATGTGTTATTCAAGCACTTGTTTTTATTCTGTCTTTTGTCTACCTTTTGTCTCCTTCAAAATCTCTGCCCCTTATAATTTTTTCCACACTCAGAGTTTCATATGTGTGCGTTCTTCTGTTTTTAAAACCAGATTGTAGGGATGGGGAGAGTCACTGGGAGGATAGTTGGAGCAGTAAAATGACATATGAGGAAATGGTTGAGATTCCCCTCTTCTCTGATATGAGTTGAACCCCTCATGTCTCATGTTATTGACTCACTTCCCAGTGGCTTAGTCTGATCTTTTACAAGTGTTCTTACAAGTGTTCAGAATTCAGTTGGGATTTTACTCTGAAGTAAATGAAATCATGTAAGATGTACTGCTGAATTATAGCTAATTATCAAGGTGCCAGTTGCCTGCCTGGTCATATGATTGATACACAACCAAACATGCAACTAACACCTTGTTAATTAGGTATAACTTGCCTCTGCAGCTTACACGATTTCACTTACCCCAGAATAAAATCTCAATAGGATTCTGAACACTTAGTTCCTCTGAGTCCAGTCAGATGAATTTTTACGTATAGCTGCAGTGCAGCATCAGCTGAGATGAACCTATTTAGCATTGTATTGTACAATGCTTGTTTCAGTGTGACATAAATCCCCACAGACTATTGACTGGAGTGTTATCATTCTATGCTTTTTGTATATATTTGGAGAGATTTTAAAACTATTGCATTTCAAGATACAGTTCTTAAATAATTTGCATCTCTTTATATAAAGTTTAGTAATCATCCCTTACCTATTATCTTTGTTGCAGGTAGATCTTTTGAAAGAAGGAGAGGCGCCTAAACCTTTCCCAACACATTATAAAGATACATGGGACAATAAGCATGTTAAAATGCCTTGTTCAGAACAAAATTTATACCCTGTTGAAGATGAGGTAAGGCAAATAATTAAGTATTTGAAGTATACCATTTTGTCTCACTCAGACTAACCTTGTGTTAGATTCACCAAGATGGTTCAGTGTGCACTTAATTTGCATTTGTAATTGTTTTGTAGTCAACTATTGCGATAGGTGTGTTACATTGGCTTCTGAAACCAATTTAGTGAATGAATCTAGAGAAATGCTTATTTTTCTGCCTGTCCTCTAAATCAAACACAGAGTTAAGCCTGCTACACATACTGGAAGCTTTGAAAAGCTTTCTGCTTTTGTTGTGTCAGTCAAAGGTTTCATACTACCCTTTCTTAGCAGGGCAACAAATGAACACACATTGAGACATGTAATTAAATTTTAATTTGAGAATTATAGGCATGCAGTTATTTGAGGTGGGATTATTAGTTGGCATAACTTGAACTTATTTTTGTAATTTTGTTTCAATGTATAATTGTACTTATGCTCAGGGCACTTTACTGTGCTATATGGTTTAAGAAGAATTTTCAGAGCTGCACAGTTAGGTTAGAAACTGTTCTGTGAATGATTCTGAAAGCGCATAAAGATTGCCTTCTGGGTTGAATTAAAGCCTGTGTAATTAGGCTAGTATTCTTTTTATACTAGTAATCAGCCAGTTGTCTTTGAGAAGCTCATAGCAGGATATGAAAATTTGACTTTTCCATGTTTGTCTCTGGCTTCTAATACACAGAAGTTATATTTACATAAGTGATAGTTGTTTATGAACCTACACTCCAGCTAATCTTTTTTTAGTTATGCTTGCAAATCTTTGTAGTTGGTGATCATCACATTTTTATTGAACACCAGATTTCTGTTATATATCACGTGAAAAGTATTTCCTTTGTTATTTCTGATTCTACTACAACCTAGCTTCTCTAGGTGTTACAAATGGATGATGTTATTTGTATTCATGCTTCATAATGCCGATTTCAGGTAGTATGAACTAAATAAGCTAAAGAGTGAAGTTGTTCAATCACGCTTATGGTCCGTATGGTAAAACATTAGCATGGTTTATTTTCCTATAGTCTGCTAACTTCTTCGGTGAAATGTTAGCATAGCCTATTTTCCTATAGTCCAAAATAGTGTCTATAAAGAAATAGTAACTTTAGTAAACAAGTGAACACTGAGCTGTCTATTTGGTGTCCACTTCACATAAAAAGTCACCCTATCCTATTTTGTACACCTTTCAGAATAACTAACAAAGAGGTAGCTGTCTTAGTCTGTGTCACCAGAAACAGAACAAGAGACCTGTGGAACATTAAATTGAATACATTTATCGTACCATAAATTTTATGGCCTGCAGCACTGCTGGGAGAAATTATCCAGAGGCCTGTGTTGAGTTATACACTTCCTGTATCTCATTTTCTCACTCACAGATCCCAGGGAGTTTGTGGAATGTTTTGACAGGTGCCTGGGTGGAGTATTGTAATATATAAAGAGGAGCAAATTGAAATTTAATTTAGTTTAGGTGGTCTGCCAGTCTACACCGAGTTCCTAATTTTGTCCTGGATGTGGTGGCACTCCCCCTGAAAGATCAGGTATGCAGCCTAAGGATGCTGTTGAGCTTGTCCCGCTTTGGGGAACCACTGGTAACAGCAGTGGCCAGCACTGTTGTTTGTTTGTCTGTATTAGTTATAGGCCACCTTTCTCCCAATAAGGGGACCGAAGGCAGCTCATGATATTAAAAAGAATAGAATTAAAAACATAGTAAGTTAAACATTAAAAACAATTAAACGATATGCTAATTAAAATAAAATTGAATAATTAAAAGCAAGTAAACATTAAAAACTATCTTAACTCTAAGAAGACATTCAGGAATTCAATCATAATCGTAAAAAGCCTGTCTGAAAAGATGGGTCTTGAGCTGTCAGCAGAAGGATAAAAAGGGAAGGGGGCCAGCCTAATCTTCTAAGGTAGAGCATTCCATAACATGGGAGCTGCCACAAAGAAGGCCCTCTCTCATCTCCCCATCGGCCATGCCTGCTCTGGCAATGAGACTGAGAGGATGGCCTCTTTGGACTATCTTAAAAGCCAAGAAGGCTCATATGGGGAGATACGGTCCTTCAGGTAGCCTGGATCCAAGCTGCAGAGGGCTTTATACGTAATGACCAGCACTTTGAACTGGACCTAGAAACAGACTGGTAGCCAGTGCAGTTGTTGTAACAGAACATTATATGCTCCCTATAACTGGCCCCAGTCAGTAGTCTGGCTTGCTGCATTTTGCACGAGCTGAAGTTTCTGAACTGTCTTCAAAGGGAGCCCCACATAGAGTGTGTTACAGTAATCCAAGCAGGATGTAACTAAGACATATGTCATTATAGCCAAATCATAAATCTCAAGGAATGGGTGCAGCTGGTGCACCAGTTTTAACGGTGCAAAAGCATTCTTGGCCACTGCTGAAGCCTGGGCATCCCGATTCAGAGATGAATCCAGGAGTACCCCTAGGCTGCACACCTGAGTTTTCAGGGGGAGTGTAGCCCCATCCAGCACAGATTGTATCTCTATTTCTTGATCTGCTTTCTTATTGACCAGGAGCACCTCTCTCTTGTCTGGATTAAGTTTGTTTGCCCTCATCCACCCTTTACTGATGCCAAGCACTGGTTTAGAACCAAGAAAGCTTCCTTGGATTTAGATGGGAAGGAGAGATAGAGTTGGATGTCATCTGTGTACTGGTGACACCAAACCCCAAAGCTCCGGAAAACCTCTCCCAGTGGTTTCGTGTAGATGTTAAAAAGCATAGAGGACAAAGCAGAACCCTGAGAGACACCACAGACCTACCAGTTTAGTAGAGTTGGGTCTCTCTGGAGAGCACCTGACCTTAGTTGTTCACACACTAATTGTCTACTGATTGGATTAATATAATGCACTATACATGGAGTTGTACCTAAAAATGGTTCAGAAACTTAAGTTGATGGAAAATTAGCCTGCTCTGGTGCACGTGTACATCAGAAAGTCTGAATACAAAGTCCTAGCTTTCTGCTATTTGTGCTGGTATAAGTATACAGTATACCACAGAAGTGAGTACACCCCTCACATTTCATAAATATTTTAGTATATCTTTTCATGTGACAACACTGAAGAAATGACACTTGGCTACAATGTAAAGCAGTGAGTATACAGCTTGTATAACAGTGTAAATGTGCTGTCCCCTCAAAATAACGCAACACACAGCCATTAATGTCTAAACCGTTGGCAACAAAAGTGAGTACACCCCTAAGTGACAATGTCCAAATTGGGCACAAAGTGTCAATATTTTGTGTGGCCACCATTATTTTCCAGCACTGCCATAACCTTCTTGAGCATAGAGTTCACCAGAGCTTCACAGGTTGCCACTGGAGTCCTCTTCCACTCCTCCATGATGACATCACAGAGCTGGTGGATGTTAGAGACCTTGTGCACCTCCACCTTTCATTTCAGGATGCCCCACAGATGCTCAATAGGGTTTAGGTCTGGAGACATGCTTGGCCAGTCCATCACCTTTACCCTCAGCTTCTATAGCAAGGCATTGGTCGTTTTGGAGGTGCGTTTGGGGTTATTATCATGTTGGAATACTGTTCTGCGGCCCAGTCTCCGAAGGGAGGGGATCATGCTCTGCTTCAGTATGTCACAGTACATGTTGGCATTCATGGTTCCCTCAATGAACTGTAGCTCTCAGACCATGACACTCCCTCCACCATGCTTGACTGTAGGCACAACACACTTGTCTTTGTACTCCTCACCTGGTTGCCGCCACACACGCTTGACACCATCTGAACCAAATAAGTTTATCTTGGTCTCACTGGACCACAGGACGTGATTCCAGAAATCCATGTCCTTAGTCTGCTTGTCTGCAGCAAACCGTATGCGGGCTTTCTTGTGCTTCATCTTTAGAAGAGGCTTCCTTCTGGGACGACAGCCCTGGAAACCAATTTGATGCAGTGTGCGGCGTATGATGTGAGCACTGATAGGCTGACCCCCCACCCCTTCAACCTCTGCAGCAATGCTGGCAGCACTCATACGTCTATTTCCCAAAACCAACCTCTGGATATGATGCTGAGCACAGGCACCCAACTTCTTTGGTCGACCATGGTGAGGCTTGTTCTGAGTGGAACCTGTCCTGTTAAACCGCTGTATGGTCTTGGCCACCGTGCTGCAGCTCAGTTTCAGGGTTTTGGCAATCTTCTTATAGCCAAGCCATCTTTATGTAGAGCAACAATTCGTTTTTTCATATCCTCAGATAGTTCATTACCATGAGGTGCCATGTGAAACTTCCAGTGACCAGTCTGAGATGGTGAGAGCGAGAACACCTGCTCCCCCTTCACACCTGAGACTTGTGACACTAACGGGTCTCGTGACACCAGGGAGGGAAAATGGCTACTTGGGCCCAATTTGGACATTGTCACTTAGGGGTGTACTCACCTTTGTTGCCAGTGGTTTAGACATTAATGGCTGTGTTGCGTTATTTTGATGGAACAGCACATTTACACTGTTATACAAGCTGTATACTCACTGCTTTACATTGTAGCCAAGTGTCATTTCTTCAGTGTTGTCACATGAAAAGATATACTAAAATATTTATGAAATGTGAGGGGTGTACTCACTTCTGTGATACAATAGTACCTCGGTTTACGAAATTAATGCATTCTACGGGACGTTAATTAAAGCGAAAAATTCGTAAACCGAAATGCGGATTGCCATAGAAACGGGGGCGGCGCTACAAACCTCCAGGCACAATGCATCCTGAGGAAACTTTCTTTGTACTCCGAAAAAACCAGAAAAAAAACGTAAACTGAGGCATTATTTTCAACGGATTTCCGTTCGTAAACTGAAAATTACATTAACCGAGGTGTTCGTAAACCGAGGTACCACTGTATACGGTGTATCTAGCTGCAATTCAGAGTATTCGTTTTTAGTTTTAATGTCTTAAACTACAGATGGGAAACTTGTGGCTCTCTAGATGTTGTTGTATTCACATCTAACTATTAAGTATTCTGCCTTGGCTGGTGGAAGTTATAGTCCTGCTTTATCTGATGCACCACAGATTCCTCATCTCTGTCCCCAGTTATTTAGGACTGAATTACATGGAGGATCACATTATCATTGCTTCTGATTTGTCCCAATGATCTAAAATGTCCATTGAATGCCCTATTTGTGTGCCTGTAGGTAAACTTGGTTAGACAGGTAGGCACAAGAGCAAGGACTACCTTGGGTATGGTACCAGTGTTGTAGAACTTCCTCCTAGTTAGGATCTGCTTGGTTCCTTCAGAACAGGCCTTTAAGAGGACCTGAACTCATACCATTTTATTACAGCATTTCCTCAGAAGAATTGATGGCAGTATGATCTGAAGCAGTTTTCTTACACATTGATTTCCTCTCTCTGATCTGCTTAATAGCCAAAATCCTGTTGCTTAGCATGGCATAATAAATCACACTAGAGTAGGCCTATTGAATCCATAGAATTTCATAAGTTCCATTGATTCAAATGGGCCTACTGTGGCTCACTTTAGCATTGTAAGTTGCATTTAGAGTAGGCCCTTTTGAATCACTGAAACTTACAGAAGAGTTCCATTGAATCAATTGCCTGTTGATTTAATGGATCTGTTCTAGTGTGATGATGATAATCATCATCAATAATTCAATTTTTATACCACCCATCTAACCCAATGGTTACTCTGGCAGTTAACATCAATTATAAGAGCATAAAACATTACATAATCTGTGACAACATAAAATAAATAACGCATTAATTAAATAAAACAATTAAGACATTTATAATATGATGATGATGACGACAACGACGATGATGATGATAATAATAATGTATTATTATTGCAGTGAAACAACAGGATTTTGGGCAGTGTCTCATTGATTATTTTATATACAGTATATCCTCTTGTGAGGACCTGTCCTTTAAAAAACTGCTTATAGAGTATGGATTAAATAAGTAAACCTAAGATTGAATTTCTTGGGAAGTGAGTCTGTGTTCTCTGATTAGGTGTAGTACACTGGAAAGAACTGTACTTAATTTCTGGGTTAGGAATCATGCAAGAATGTTTTAATTCTGAGTGGGGGAAAATAAAGTAAGTAGTGTAATGTATACCAGAGTGATGTAGTAGATAAAGTGACAGATGTGGATTCAGTATGCCTGGGTTTGAATCTCTGCTCGACCATGGAAGCTCACTGGGGGAGTGAAACTGATAAAACCACTCCATGAATAGCCTACTTACCTTGAAAACCCTGTTAGAGGCATTATAAGTTGGTTTTGACTTGATGGCACATAACATAGCAAGTATAATTTATATTTTCATTTTTTAATTGCTGTATTATTGGTAGTGAGGCTGAAAATAGTTTGATTAGCTGAATTCATTTTATCATAAGTATAGATACTTTTTTTTTTTTAAAAGAATGGTGAAAGGACTGCTGGCAGCCGGTGGGAATTAATTCAGACTTCACTGCTTAAGAAATTCACCAGCTCCCGTGATTTGAAGGTAAGGCAATTAAGCCGAAGACTGTAGTCTTCTATCATTAACATTTCTTTCCAGATTTAGCTTTCACAGAGGTCTGTGACAGAGTGATGCATTGAATGTCATTATTAATTTGTACAAGGTGTTACTAAAAATGCATGAGACATTACCATGAAAATTATATTAGTAATTTGCAAAAATCCTCATGCTTTGAGGAATGTGGTACAAGACTGGTTTGCAAGACTGAGATATCAAGTTTTGGGGTGGGATATACAGACTTAACATCTCCATGATTTATGAACTCAACTCACTGGAGGGCCTTGGGAAAGTTATGCAGCCTCAGCCTAAATTTATAGGACTGTCTGGCTAAAATACTTTTCAAATGCATGTGCCCATGAGCAGTAAACTGTCTTGGACCAATAGATATTCAGATCAAGGGCTAGAATAGCAGTCTCTCATAGTAACGCATTGCCAAGTTTTTAGGAGTAAAAAAAATTGGGAGACTATGTAACAGGTGGTGTCACATAATTGATATTGTGTTAATATCCAGATCAGGAGACTTCTGTGTCATAGGTCATGCCTATGCTTGAACTATTTGTAGTTCCAGACTCCAGGCAATATTCACAGTAGCATAGGAAAGTATGCCGGATTCATAATTCTCCTTGTTGGAAGTCATTGCAGAAAGGGCAAATAAAAGTAAATAAAACAGAAGTCAGTATATAGTTATATCATTCTATTAATGCAGGTGTGATAGCACTAATAGAATCCTACTTATAAACTATGCAAGTAGAGACTATCACCTTTTTTATATTTGTTTAGCCTCAAGGCAGTGTTTCTGGCCAGAATCTTGTTGGTTTTCTTGTGCATGTAAGCAAAGAAGAGGGAGTTGTGGTGACTCATTGAAGCTAATTAATAGGGTGCTAGTTGTTACAACAAGCAAGAGACTGATGATTGGATTAGCATCTGATAAGAATGCATTAAATATGTGAAATTTTGCCCTAGGCAGGAAATATTCAACTGAATGGGTCTCTTCCAACTCCTGTGTGTATTGAAAACTGAACCCCTCTTTTCCTGTGAGGAGACAATTTTCAAAAGCATTGTTGTAAAATTATCTTGTACCAGCAGAGGATGCTGTTTATTTAGAAACCAGGTTTTCTCACTGCTCAGATTTTTTCTTTTTTCTTTTCTAGGAGGCTATTCTCAGATATAATGTTGCATATGCCAAGAAATGGGACTTTGCAGCTCTTACTGACTTCTGTGATAAGGTAACAAAAGCTTACTTGTTTAACCACCTGCGTCTTGCCATTATATAATATGTCTTTTTCATTGCTTTGCCTTTAAACATACTTTTAGCTATGAGGTTAGCTGAATATGCTTAGTGTTGGATTGAGAGTAGTAATAAATATAGATAGAAGAACCAAAACAGTGTGGGTCATTTCCAATATAATGATAAGCTTACCAAGAAAAAGCTAGAATGCTAATGTGCAGCTGAATCATTCAAGTTTGCCTCTTCCTTTCAGCTGGAGCGGCTAACCCTATAGGAGCCTCCTGGTTTGTGGTTTGTTCCATTTTGCATTGGCTTAGTATTATATTGGATCTGGGATGCCTGAGTTCCTTTCCAGGGTGGATTTGATTTAAATCACCACTCAGAAACACTTGATATAATCATGTGATTTCCCTTCCCCCCCCCCCCCCCGTGCACTCTTGGTTGTTGTAAACTTAACACATTTTTTTACGGTACATATTTTTCACAGTCTCTATGCTCAGATTGAATCTGCTTTCAATAATCCACTATTTGTTGACAGTTTTCATTAAATGGTTGCTCTGAAGGTATCTGAAGGTTACTGCACTGAGGAAACAGGAATTAATTTAAGAAACTGAATGTTGAAATGGTGGAAGAGAGATGCAGACATGCTTCTTTAAAACATGGTTTGCCTGTTTGTATGCTGAAACCATACTTTATGTTTTAAACATTGATATAATATACTGGTTGATTGTACATCGCATTCCTTTTGTGAGATTTGCCATTTACATGGGTAGTTGACTATATAGGGAAAAACAATAAACTGCTAAAAGATCTTCCAGTGAGCTTCTGATTCCATATCCGTACTAAGAAAAAGATACAATTACGCTTCTGCTCCCTTCTCTGATGGTGCTTGCATTCTTTAAAATGTACAATTTTGATATATATGAAATTAATATGAAGCACCTACAGAAAATAAGTCACAAGCTATACGAAACAAACTCTCAGGAGCACAAAATCTGCAGGATTAGATGGAAAATGTAAGCCAGAGAGATCATATAATGTTTGTAACATTTGAGGAGGAGTATGGTAATGGGGAAGTAAATGGAAAAGTAGATTGTAAAGAGGACTTCTGATTTATTGGAATAATACATTCTTTGCTGTTCTTAGAAATTTGGTGAATAAAGTCCAGTACATAGAATTGAGCACTGAACAGATGGTCTCTACCATAAGCACTGCCAGAAAAGTGCCAGAATATTTGTTTATCTATGACATTACTTGCTGGCTGGATAACTCAGTGGTTTAAGTTTCTGGCTGTGGAATCACAGGTTGGAAGTTCAATTTCTTACTGTGCATTCTGGGAGAAGAGCCAGCCTGTGTGGCCTTGGGCAAGCTGCACAGTCACAGGTCGCCCCCCCCCCCGAAGAAGGGAGTGGTAAACCACTTCTGAGTGTTCTCTACCTGGAAAAGGTTGCCATAAGTCAGAATTGACTTCATGACACCCTATTATTGTGCTTATATGACATTATTTGAATGTTTAAAAATGAAGGACAACAACTGTGGAGCAACCTATTTAAGTCATCTTTGTGGGCATGCACATACGTATGATCTTCCCCCAGTACCTACTGAGTACCTACTTTGGAATTTTTGTGTCTGTGCGTCTTGAAAAACTATATTGACTGTACAGAGACCTTTTCTCCAGAGAAATGACCTTATGCTTAAAATTCAGCTATGAGATTAAGTAATGCAAAATTACAAAAATGGTTTTTTTAAAGTAATGTTATATAGATTTCTAGTATGTTGCAGAATAAAAGTCTTTAGTAGTAATGAGCATCTCTGGAAAACCTTTTCTTTAATTAAGTTTTCATTCCTACAGATAATCTAGTAGTAGATAAATGAAAGGTGATTTGATGAAATTATACCTTTTTTTCCAATCCACATTGCATCTCATTAAGCGAATACTGTTTTATTTTAAAAAATTAGTTCTCACTGCATTGGGTGATTACATGTTGTTCCTCTGAGAGCTGTGATAATTTTGTCTGCATTCTCTCAATACTTTCTGATGGTGTACACAGTCTTACCTTGATTATCTTAGGTCATGGATGAGAAATGGAAGAACCTTTGACCTGCAGCCTATTATAATCCCAGTTCTTTTTTAATTCAGGTCTTAAAATATTATTTCTGTAGCAACCATTAGCGAGATATGTAAGGATTCGTTGTCGATTTGTTTCATACCCCCGGGAGAAGTCAAGAATAGCCTCCCCAAGATGCAGAGTAAACTAAGCTTAATTTTGGGGGAGCAGGAGAAAGAAGATTAAGGTTATGTACAGTTCTACACTGTGACTTTGTCCCACCACCTAGGTGCCAAGTTCATAATTTTGTTCCTGCCCCCCAAAAATATACATTTGATAGATCACCAAAATGCTTAGTTTCTTTGGTTTGCTTGGTATTGCTTGAGATTAAGTAATGCAAAAGCTTTGAAGTATTCTGTTAATTACCAAAGCAGCTGTTTGAAAGCTTTGTGGCTCTAGAGCATGCTATCTGTTGAATAGAAATGGAGATTCCTTGGAGGCTAAATGGAGATGATTGCCAATTAACCTGAACATGCCAGCTGGAGTGAAATGCAGCATTTGATCCGACTGACACTGTGTGCTGACACAACTTCAGTGGTAGCTGAAGCTTTGACTTGTTTGCCTTTTCCTCTTATTAAGACAAGATGTTCATGTAGCATTTGTTTTCTTTTGCTGAGAACTACAGTTCTTCAAATACTGTACAAGTGGCTAGAAAGGGGGAAAACCTGGTAGTGCTGTATATATTTATTTTTGAAAAAAAACCTGATTCTTTTAAGCGATTTGCAATAAAAAATAGTTTGGATGGAAAAGAACAAAAGAGAAAAAAAGATGCTACGATTCAGTTTGTCTCAAACCACATTGTAGTGGAACATGACCTTGAATTTCAGATTCTGTGGCAGCTTCTATTTTATGAATATAGATAATCTGGTGGATTTATTTTGTCTTTTACTAGAAGAACAGGCAATGTCTCTAGCCCTTACGATTGAACTTCTAAATACACAGATTGTTTTGTTTGTTTATATACCTACATGCATTATATATGTATACATGTTACTGTACTTTAGCCTTGAATTATGTCCACCTCACAATTTGATTACAACCAATATAAAATAACTAGTAACACCATTAAACCAGTGCAGTAAACAGGAGCACAGCAGATGATGGTAAAATCACATGAACTAGATCCAGATGAAAATTTAATGCTGAAAAAACATAAAAGTGGAAAAATTAGATTAGTCTAGCTGGGGAGGACTTATTAAAAATTGAGCCCTCTCCCCAGTGAGTACCCTAGTGGACACAGCTTACTGTTCAGAATTAAAAGCTTAGACTGTGTGGGATTTCCAGGAGATACAGCATTTGCTTACTTTCCGTCCCTCTTTTTCAACATTTTGTTGTTTCTTTTTACATAGGTGTTTTGTATTTACATTTTGAGATGGTAGGTGGTAGTCATCTTATTTTAATATTTATATATACCTGTCTGTTTAATTTTTAACAATTTATTCTGTTTTATACAATTGTTTTTAAACGCTGCAGACCACCTTGGGTCCCTTATATAGGGAGATGGGCACTGTATAAATATAGGCGGGCAAACTGAGAAATGCAGAACCATATTCTTATTTAACACATAGCAAAATGTTGAAAAACTGTAGAATTTTTGACATTAAACTCCTGGTATTCAGAATGGTGACAAGTTGCCATGGCAAAAAAACTAATGTATCAACTTACGAGTAGTTAAAGGTAAAGGCAGAAAATCAGATTTCTGTGAAACATGGTATGACTTCATTTTTTTATACAAATCCAAAAAGTACCCAACATATGTCTACGTCTTTCCTCAGATTATCGAAAAGAATGAAATGCAAACTGTAATATAAATAATGGTACAGAAACTCTCTACAGCATTGATAAATTCTTCTTATATTTATAATGGCATGAAATTGAAAAAGGTATTAAATATTGAACCTTCTGTCAATAATTAGGTTTCAACTTCACGTTTTAGTGTTGCCCTTTTTTGTTCATCTTTTAAAAGGTTTCTCTGTTTTTGCGTGCTTTGGTTATAGTTTTTTGTTTGAAAATTTAATAAAATTAAAATTTTTTAAAAAAGGATATTTTTTTTGGCCTAATGGTAGATGAATAGCAAGGAGGATGCCAAACTGTCCTCTTGAAGGAGGACATTCCATAATCTGGAAGCAGCTACTGAAAAAGCCCCCTCTTATATCCTCACCAGGTGAATCTGTGAAGATGGTAGGACTGGGAGAAAGGCCTCCGCTGATGATCTTAACACTCCTGGTGGAGATGTGATCTTTCAGATAGCCTGGCCCCAGACCTCTTGGTCTTTTTAGGTCAAAATCTGCATGTTGAATTGAGTGTGGAAACAAACTGGTAACCAGTGTAGTTGTAACAGGGAAGTTACTTGCAGCTCCAGTTAGGAGTCTGGTTATAGCATTTTGCAGCAATTATTATTGCTGAATCATCTTCAAAAGTGGCCCCACATAGAATGTGTTTCAGTAATCCAAACAAGATGTAACTAATGCATGTGCCACTGTAGCCTGACCAAGCATAATCAGGAACCGGCACAAGCTTTAACTGTGCAGATGGGCTCCTGGCTACACTGAACTCTGTACACTCAAACTCGGGGTTGAATCGGGAATACACCTAAGCTGTGAATCTCTGTTTATCTGTGCAAGATGTGTGTGTGCGAATTTCCTGTGTGTCACTAGTTATTTCATGCAAAGTGTTAAGCAGCAAGACTTTTTGTGTGTTGTGCTGTCTCTTGCCTTAATGGAGAATGTGTTTATGCTGGGAATGTGTTTATGCAAGGATAGGTGAATATATTGACTCCAAATTGTATTTTAAAAATCTACTTGTAATATTAGGGCAGAAAAGGAAGTAGTTCTTTGATGAAGCTGCAAGTATATCGGTTTTTAAGAATCTGCTTGAGTTTGTGTTCCTTGCATTCATTTTTGAATATTGGAATAAATGGCCTGTGTATTATAGTTTATAAATCTTATATTATAGCAAGTCAACTCCCAATCACTTACGAATAGTTTATATTCCTGGTTTGACATAGCAGGTTTTTTTTTAAAGTAATGTTATATAGATTTCTAGTATGTTGCAGAATAAACGTCATTAGTAGTAATGAGCATCTCTGGAAAACCTTTTCTTTAATTAGGTTTTCATTCCTACAGATAATCTAGTAGTAGATAAATGAAAGGTGATTTGATGAAATTATGCCTTTTCCTTTCCAATCCACATTGCATCTCATTAAGCGAATACTATTTTATTTTAAAAAATTAGTTCTCACTGCATTGGGTGATTACATGTTGTTCCTCTGAGAGCTGTGATCATTAATTTTGTCTGCATTCTCTCTCAATACTTTCTGATGGTGTACACAGTCTTACCTTGATTATCTTAGGTCATGGATGAGAAATAGAAGAACCTTTGACCTGCAGCCTATTAGAATCTCAGTTCTTTTTTAATTCAGGTCTTAAAATGTCATTCCTGTAGCAACCATTAGCAAGATATGTAAGGATTTGTTGTTGATTTGTTTCATACCCCCGGGAGAAGTCAAGAATAGCCTCCCCAAGGTGCAGAGTTAGCTAAGCTTAATTTTGGGGGAGCAGGAAAAAGAAGATTAAGGTTATGTACAGTTCTACACTGTGGCTTTGTCCCACCACCTAGGTGCCAAGTTCATAATTTTGTTCCTGTCCCCCAAAAATATACATTTGATAGATCACCAAAACGCTTGGTTTCTTTGGTTTGCTTGGTATCTTTGGTTTGATCAATCATTAGTAAAAGCCATCAGAGCCGGGTTGGGCCTAGGAGCACAACTGGGCTGAATATTCAGGCTCTTTGATGATTTTTAAATGAACTTGGGGACCATGATCTTTGAGTCCCTCTCCTTTTTTTCTTATATGTTTCAGAAAGGGGTGCCATGTTTGAATGGGTTACTTTGATCGAACGTGTTTTGAGATAAGAATATTGAGCTTGAATTAAAGAGAGATATGATCTGTGTTTAGATTTTTTTTTTTTGTTTAATTGACATGTAGTTGGGGAAAAGGTGATATTTGGCCTTCATGTTTGCAGCTGACATGTCTGCAAGGATGGTTGACTTCATTTGGATGCATTAAGATTAGAAGAATAAAAATGCTGACTAACCTACATTACATGAAACTGTTAGATGAAATAAAAATATTTCTCAGGTTCATACATCTTGTAAATATGCAAATTTAAATGTGTAAATCTGGAATAGCAGTGCTTAAATGTTCTTTAGGCTAATTTCTTTTTATTAAAGCTGAAACATATAACATCTGGCATGGTGCAGCTGGGGTATTATGACCATCTGGAAAAGACAGTAGATAGGAATTCTTTGCAATATGTCAACAACACACATTTCTTTCATGCTGTTAACAGTGATCGTTAAGTCCAGCATGGTATTGCTGTCTTTAGTTGTTGCTGAACCATTTCCATTATATATCATACAGCAGCTGACACGCATTCTGTAAATTTTCTATTTATAGTCAAAGCGTGAAACTATGAGTACATACCAGAAACATATAAACTATGCATATATACCGTATTTTTCCATGTATAAGATGATACTTCTGTCTAAAATATTTAGACTAAAAATTGAGGGTCATCTTATAAATGGAAGTAAGCTGAGGAGAAAACAAAAACAAGTGGAGGGGGAAAGGGATCAAAGCGATCCTGCAGCGCTTTGATCCCTTTCCTCCTCCAGCTTAGCAAGTGAAGGGAAAAGCAGGGATCAAAGCGCTGCAGGATCACTTTGATCTCTTCTTTCCCCTCCATTTGCTAAGCCCCACAGGGCTTAGTAAAAGGAGGGGAGAAAAGGATCAAAGCAATCCCGCGGCTGCACAAGGGGGAAAGGGATCAAAGCAATTGTGCAGCCCATGGGGCTTAGCATGAAGGGAGAAAGCAGGGATCAAAGTGATCCTGCAGCCTTTTGATCCCTTTCCCCCTCCACTTGCTAAGCCCTGCTTAGATTTCTTAATTTTGGGTTAGAAAAGTAGGGGGGGGCGTCTTATACACAGAAAAATACGGTACTTTTTGGTTATCTGCAAATTAGAAACTGAACTGCATCCTGTTTTGTTTGCTGATAACACACTTGAAAAGGATAATATGAATGATATTGTTTTCATGTCGCTGTGAGAGCCATCCTTCAGTTTCTTACATGTGCTGTCCATGCATCTGTCCCCCCCATGAGTTTTGTGTGGTTCGATATTTAGATCACTCTAAATGACTTTGTTTATAATAAATGTCAGAACACTCGTGATGTTTTTGTTTATAACAAATGTCAGAACACTCCCATAATACTTGCATGCATTTTAATGTAACCAATCCTACTGAAATACTGAATTTAATTTGATTGAGAATGGTATATGTAACAAAAGCTCTTAGATGGCTTTGGGCTTCTCTTGAGGTGCATAAACATGAGATTTTCCAGAGGCATAAAAAGCGTTTTGAAGTTTAATCAAATTCCCAACAAAATCCATACACCATTTCTGAAATTAGCTGTCTTTTTTTCCACTACCGTTATACAATGCTACATTTGTAACAAAAGATATATTGCCACAAATATTGTTAATATACCCTGTACACTTCCAAACATAGTCATCATTTTATCTTTGAAATGAAGCTTTGTCAAAAGTTCATTGCTGTTGCTCCTCAGTCTCCAGATTAGTGAAGGGTTCTTCATGATATGATTACCAAAGACATAGACTGTTCCCTTGTAACAGTAAACTAGAATTTGGGAGAATCCTGGCTTATTGTTCATATACGCATGTGCTACAGTACACAGTCTAGTCACTTCTAATTGTTTCCTTCCACCAATGGAAACATCTGAGTCAACAAAAAACAACCAAGAGGCAGATGATTAGCATTGTATCCAAACTAAAGCTCCACGTTTATTGCTGCCCTGACAAACCAGAATCGGAAACCAGGGTTTGAAGTCGGTTTTCCAGGTCTTGACCTGTTTGGGATCAGTAAGCCAGGAGTCAGGTTTGGATATGATGCAACTCTTTTCCTTGCCAGTTAGTTTCCACCTTGTTTAGTGGGAGTGATAGGGCAATGTGCAGCAGTACTCAAAAACAAAAGGCCATAATTCTTGGAATTCTGGCTTATTATGTGTGAACAAGACTGTAGAGTGAGTTCCTTGGAGATAAGGGCCTCAATTCATCAATTCGTTTTTTATTTTAAAACTGTATAAAATGGCCCCCCAAGCGTCTTGAGACACCAAAACCTCAGAGAGGCTTCCCTTGACTCCCCTCTACAAGCCCTGCAAATTTGGTGAAGTTTGGGCTTCGGCCTTCCATGTTGTACACACAGAAGGAGCCCCCCCCCCCCGGAAAGTTCCCCCAGGCACCTACCGTGTTTCTCCGAAAATACGACAGGGTCTTATATTAATTTTTGCTCCAAAAACACATTAGGGCTTATTTTCAGGGGATGTTTTATTTTTTTCATGTACAACAATCTACATTTATTTAAATACAGTCATGTCATCTTCTTCCGGTTGCTGCACAATGGTGGAGGGTAGGGTTTCACCTAACTGCGGTTTATTTTAGGGGTAGGGCTTATATTACGAGCATCCTGAAAAATCATACTAGGGCTTATTTTCAGGTTAGGTCTTATTTTCAGGGAAACAGAGTAGAGACACCAAAATTACAGAGAAGCTTCTACTGACACTCCTCTACAATCCCTCCAAGTTTGGTGAAGATTAGGTTTCAGACATCCAAGTTATAAACCCTCAAAAGTTAATCATCCCAGGAAAGTGCCCTTTAGCAGCTGGCTCTGACCTTAACAACAAAATCACTAGATAACTCTGAAGATTTGGACTTATGGTGACCTTTTCCAGGATTTTCTAGGTATCGTGTAGAGTGCCATAGAATTTGAAGATTTCGGGGAATGCACTAATTATTTAAAATGTGGTTACTTTTAGTTAAAATACCCAGTTTTACTGTCTGTTTTGAAACATACAGTATGTTTCCAGAGGCATGCCAAGTACTTCACTACAATTAACAGTAATACATCAAATAAAATAACTTTGTTTTTATTCTGTTGTTGCCTGATAAAGTATGTTGAACTTGCTGTATCAAGTTAGTTTAGTAACAAACAGGTGATGATTTGGGGGTGGGTGGGTTATAGCACTTGGTACTATTGAATATAGTACTAAATTTTATTTTCACTTCAGATGAATTAGTTACATAAAAAGTACTTCCCCCCCCATAAAAAAAGATTGACAGAAGAGGGAGCCCTTGCATTGCCTGAATGACTTTTTTCAAATACATATGGCTAGGAATGATAATTCCTATTTTCACTTACATTGTTTAGCAGGAGATGGACAACATTATTTTCATAATGCTGGCAAAAGAAAAATTGACTGGTGTCCAAAACAACCTGTTATAAGAAAGAATGACAGAACACCATTAGTATTTAATTTATTTAAAATATATTTACCCTGCCTTTCTCCTTAAAAAGGTGGCTTATATCATAGAAATACCATATTTAAAGCTGAAAACAATGAGTAGTCCCCTAAAGTTCCCAGTTGTGACCACTGAGACATGTCATCAGTGACCTGCAGCCTATTCTGGCTGATAATACATCCCTCTTCCACACTGTAGACACTCATCCCTTAATTGCCCACAGGCAATTCCAAACCTTAAGCAACTGCTGATACACAACAGATGAGAATGGAGACAGGAACAGGAACAAGATCCTGTCACAAACCTAGATGCCAATTGTACCTCTGCATTTACGTTGGCAGCAACCACAACACTAGGGACTCATTTATTTGTCTGTCATCTGACAACAGTGCTCCCCTGCATTCTTTTTGGGACAAATTGGACAATCTCTGCATGAAAGAATGAATGCACAGAAATCCAGCATCAGAAGTGACAACACAGAGAAACCAATTTCAGAATACTTCAGCCTTTCAGGATCTCAACATGGCCATTGTAGAAAAAATAAATTACAAGGAGAAATTGATTACATAAACATACTCCAGTGCCTCTCTAAAGACCTTAATAGAGATCAAGGCTTCTTAGCACATTACATGTATACATGGTACAGATGTCTCTAGCCTGGTAAAGACTCATATGGGTCAAAAACTAGAATTTTCCCCCAGTAGTCCAATAAAGCTATCACCTGCACTTGCTTTTGGATTGTGTAAGGACCACATGGCTTTATTTTTTTTTTCCTCTGGACTATGACGGGTAGCCCTGAATAGCCATCCAGAGCACCATGTATGCAACAACATGTACACTTTACATCAGCCAAGCAGGACTGCAAACTGAAGAGAATATCATCTTCCAATCACTAGTTAATATTGTTAATTTGGCTGCAATTGGCTTCACCTAGTAGATTTATCCCTAATTAATTTGCCACACTTGTGTGTTATCTTGTTCCTTGGCTAAATAGGAACCTTGAATTTCAGTGCCAGATTGGAGAATGCTGAATACTAGGTAGCCCTTTGTTCGATGAGTTGGACAATGGCCAGTTGGGATGGAATTTGAAATCTAAACTCCTGACCTGTGGTTGCAGCCTGCATTTTTGGAACCCACTTTTAAGAAAGAGACCTGGCATGGACACCTGCCACCGTTTTTGGAACTTTCATATGTTTCTTCTGTAGCATCCACAATGCAGAGGTGTCTAGCCTGTTGAAGAAATTGGGTTGAAAGCAAGCATTATTTTTTTTTAGTGGTCTAATGAAGATATCAGCCCTTGCTTTGGACAGCTTTCTGTAATATTTTATAGGTATAAAATAGTTGCTTCATTTGGCAGACTCTGACCTCTGTCCTATAAACAATTAGAATTCCTGTGACAACCAAGTCTACCTAGCATGCTGTCCGGGCTAGGATCTACTAATTAACAGCTTTATTCCTGTGTTAATCAACCATTGTTACCTTGTTATCTGTGTCCTTACTTGGTCATGAATCTCACCACCATAAAATAAATATAGGGAACATGTATTTACACTTGTGTACCTGGAGAAATGGATTTTGAGCCTCAAAAGCTTACACTGAAATAAATAAATATTGGTCTTTAAAATGTTAACATATTTTGCCTTTTCCCAAAATGTTGAGACAGACTAACTTGTCTACTCCTTTGGAAATTACTTTCATAAGTGTTAGTGGTGACTCCATAGGATTAGGGCAGATAAATGAATTGTTTACTTGGGTAGACTTTTTATATAATAAAGAAGCACGACAAAACAGTTCATAAGATACTGTTTAGTCTGTTTGCAGTGGGCAAGGTTGAATGTTGACCATATGTGCAGTGGAACTTTACCCCTCCTTTCCCTTGCATTCTCCAACTGCTCATCAGGACCATTAATTGTTTAAAATGCCAAGGGGAGGTGGAATTGCCTTCAAGCTAGTCTGTCAGTGGGAGGTACTAATTGGATGCAACCTGGACAGTGCACGTGTCTTACTCTAGGTGGCCTATATCCACACAGATAACAATGGAAAATATAGTTGTCACATTTAAAGATAACTGCAATATCAGGAAACTCATCAAGGGCAGGCACAGTAAATAAAATGGGCAGGGTATAGTCAAGGAAAGTGGATTAACAGTTAAAGCATTTAATACGAGTCACCTTCCTGTTATAAAAAACAAAACAAAACTAACTCAGTTTATTTCTAAGGGTTACTGGTGATTGTTGTCTGGGACATAACCTGGAAATAAAAACTGCATGTGTATGTTTGTTCTTTCCCACCACCACCATGTCTCCATGTTATAAGACTTCTTGTGTATTGTTTGCAATCTATATTGTCAGCAATCTGGGATTCTGAAGATCTCAACTAGTGAGTTAATTAGCAGTGAGGAACAGTCCGTCTTCTGTTTTGAAGTAAGACACCCATTTTGTATGGAAAGATGAAGAAACCACCTCTACTATTGATTTACTAAGATTTACACATGGTCTGTATAAAGGTTTTGGTGATCCAGGATATTGCAGGTGTTTTTTCTTTGGAAGATTGTACATAGGGCTTGGAATGGTTATTGGAGAAACAAGATACAAGTAAAATAGCAGAAGAGGATGGTAAGAAATCACTCATATTGTGTTCAAAAATAGTTGTTTGTGGCTTAAATTCATTTGCTAATACTAACCAGAGTAGATCCATTGAGCCAGTGAAGTTTATATAAATGCAAATTTTCCAGTCAGCAGTTAATTCAGTGGGTCAGCTTTAGTTGATGCTAAGAGTTGGATTTATACCTTTTTTTAAAATGACGAATATGTGTTCTTATTACATATTCTCTTAAAACATTTGAATTTCATTTAAAATTATGGAAATCATTAAAATGAAGAATGACTTGTCAGGTAGGATTCACCTGAGAGATCATTGCCATCTTGGATTGGCAGGAAACATGTTTTAGTTTTCATCGGAAATTTTTAAAAAGCCAAATTAACCTCTTTTTTTGGTAAGCTGTCTCCTCTCTTCTTTTCCTAGTGTCAGTTTGTGATTTTGATGAATGTCAAATGTTCCCCTTTCCCCTTCCTCAAATAAGGTTCTTTTCTGAATAATCCAATGTGATATTTTAACTTACTTCCTCCAAAGATTACCTTGCTCATTCTTTTTAGGGTTTTTCCCCCCTCATCAGAGAACCATTCAAAGATAGTGAATGTACTTGACAGCTGTATATGTTATCCTGGTGGACTAGATACAATAACTGAAGAATGGAATGGGCATAGTTTACTGTTCTCCTGCCCCCTCTCCCTGCAGTGTTCTTAATTCATTTTAACAAGTTGTAAGAATAAAAAAATAAAGTGTAAGTGCTTCATGCATTGAGCTTGGTGCTAACGTACCTTCAGTGGTTAGAGAATGGTTTTGACTTGTATTTATAGTCTCAAACATTTCCTCACCTTCAAATGTTAGCCACTGACAGCAGCTGTGTGAATCAGCAGCTGAAACAGTTTGTTGAGCAATGATAAGTTCATAGAACCTTCCATCTGATTTACTCCTACTCCACTCCCACTGAAGCACCTCCTACCATACATCCATAACCTTTTGTGAGCCCCCCTCTGCAATTTTTAGGACAGGATTTGGGGAATAGGGACCAGAGAATTCTACTTGAATTCTCATTGGTTGCAATCCTATTTACACTTCATTTGGGAGTCTGGAATCACGTTATGTACATTTTTAATGGCAGTTGATTTGTGGTACTCTCTTATGTCAAGAGATAATTCCATTCTGAAATATTCTTTACTCTATGGTCCTTGCTAATGCCTATCCACATAGATAAGAATTAAAAATTTGCAAATAACTATTTATTAGTAATGTAGGTGCCTGTAGCTCATTACTTTGGTGTAATAGGTAGTGTAGCTACCGTGTTTCCCCGAAAATAAGACAGGATCTTATATTAATTTTTGCCCCAAAAAACGCATTAGGGCTTATTTTCAAGGGATGTTTTTTTTTCCATGTACGACAATCTACACACAAGTGCATTAAGTATGTCCGTTACAACACAATGCCGAAGGGCAGTTGGCCAAGGGGATGCGAAGAAGAAAAAGATGATGATGATGGAGGAGGAGGAGGCAAGCTGGCGGCAAGAAGCAACCCAGGAAGGAAAAGAGCGGGAAGGCGGTGATGGTTGTGGCACGGGGTGGGGGAGGGAGGCGAGGAAGAGAGGCGGAAAGAGCACCCACTGTGGGTCAGTCACCCGGCGGGCACCGCACAAGGTGCTAACACAGCTACGGCTGATGGCTGCTTGCGCGGAAGGGGAACCTGGCCGGCCTCTTCTTCCTCGTTCGGAGGGGCGCCCTCCGGGTGCTGCGGCACCCACTCGGCGGCAGACATAACAAGCTCCGCTTATCAGAGCCACACATTCCCTTTCTCTTTCTCTCTCCCCGCCTGGCCAAGTTCTCTTTTCAACCTGCGGGAGTGCGCACGAGATCAAGCGTGGGAGCTCCCAGCCTTGTCTTTCCTGTCCTCCCCTCCTCCATGCCTCCCCTCCTCCCAATTCCCTGGATGTTTGGCTTCTTTTTAACTCTTTCTCAAGCCCTCCCTTCCCGTTCTCCTTCCCCTTCTTTAAATGTACCTGGAGCCACTTCCTCCAGGGGTGCCGCCGCTGCCAGCAGGTGCCACGGTGAGGCTTGGGTTCCTCCAGCGGCGGTGCCTGGACTGAGGCTCCCGTTGGGGCTGGCAGGTGTTGGGTTCGTTTTGCAGAAAATGGTGTTGGCGTTGGTGGCCACGATGGTGGCAGTGGAGGGGCGGCGTTGGTGTGGAGGGCGGTGGGGGCCTGAAGCCAGTGAGCCCGGTTGAGGAGAGGGTGGCGGCGGCGGCAGCTTCAACATGGCAGTGGCCCTGCCGGCGGCACCCAAAGAGGGAGCCGAACAAGAGGAGGGTTAAAAGAAGTTTTTAAGTCTCTCTGGAGGGCTTCGAGGATCCCAGTGAGTCCCTGGTGGAGGGTGCGGTTTCACTTAACTAGGGCTTATTTTTGGGGTAGGGCTTATATTAAAATCATCTTGAAAAATCATACTAGGGCTTATTTTCAGGGTAGGGCTTATTTTCGGGGAAACACAGTAGTAGTTATAATTTTGCTTTTTAGATATAGAGGGTAAAATCTACGTTAACTTTGTCTAGTCAAAATTTAATTTTTAAGTACATCCCACATACATAAAAAAGAGGGTTTTTTTTTTTGGAGAATTGAATTATAGTCAAGCAGACACATGGAGGAAACAAAATTACAATTTTAAAGACTAACTGCTATATTTTAATATGAGCTTTTGTGGACAAGCCCACTTCCTCAGACTTGAGTGAACTTGTCCACGAAAGCTCACATTAAAATATAACAGTTAGTCTTTAAGGTGCCACAACATTTTTGTCTTCTTTATATTTTTATTTTAATTTTATTTTTGCCTGATATGCTAGCACAGACTAACACAGCTACTTTTCTAAAGATACTATTGTATCACGTATGTGGCATGAGTCTTATTGAGCTGTTGAACCACACCAAATTGTCCCCTATTAAGATGGCCAGTCTTACAGCGCTTTGCCTCCCAGTTACAACATGCACAGTTGAATGATCCTTTAGTGCTCTGTAGAATGAAGACATTTTTACACTCAACAGTGAGTGAACATTGATTGATTGTCTTCATTGCATGTGTTGATTGTCAGCAGAAAAAAGTTAAATATCTATTTCAAAGAAAAATGTATAAAAAATTACTGACCCTTTTGGCCTCAACTCCAAATTTTGTGCAAAAAATGATCTCCTTTGTGCTATATATTTGTGTGATACTTGTGTTGTATTTTATAGTATAGACAGCAGACACTAACAAAGGATTATGACTGTTTTCAGGCATGCCTTGCCTTCAACAGCAAAGTCAGATTCTATGTAAAAAGCATGGAACACAAACTTAGGAACATGGGTTTAACTTGGTTTAGAATCCTGCAGTCTTCAGTTAATAGGCAGCTGAAAGCTGTATATCTGCCTAGTGGCTTGCCCTGTTTTTGTATGGAAAAATAAAAGCACTTTGTTAAAGGTTAATTCTGAAATGCATAATCTCGTGCTACTATTTTTCCTTCTTCAACACCACATTCTGGATGGAATGTGTTGCCAACAAGGTAAAAACTACATCCGATCAACAATCCATAGGTATAATTGACTTTGCCCCCTCCCCATTTCTGCAGATGCCTTTACTCGTGTATTCTGCTTGTGCAAACTCCTGTTAAAATGAACGGGGCTCTTGCTGATAAAGATCTTTGGAGCTTAGAGCTAAAACCTACTCTCATGTAACCAATCACTCATATCCTAACCTTGGTGAAATTTACCCAAGTAATTTCTTCGGTGAGTGGCACACAGTCTTGTGTAAACAAGCTACTTTTTCCTGAGATATAAAATCTGTTTTTAAATGGGACCTTTAAAAAATGGGATCTGTCAGTATCCTGTCATCTTTAAAATGGCAAGATAGATATAGTCTAGGCTTTATATCATCACACCACTTTGTTTCAAGTATAGTTGTTAAGAACATGAAGCAACCTATATAATGTTTTATTAGGATAGGAACAAAAGTAGTCAGTAAACAGGTTCACTTTTGTTATTGATGAGAAATTAGTTTTATATATCAAGAAAAAGTAACCAACAGACCTTATTTCAAAAACATGCATTGTCAAAAGAAAAATGAGTTCATATTCTTATTTTCTGTGTTACCTGGTTAAATCCTAAAGGTGGAACTTCAGCAAACTACAGTGGTGCCTCGACTTACATACGCCCCTACTTACGACCATTTCGACTTACGACCAGCTCCGGCCGCAAAATTGTGCTTCGACTTGTGGTCGGAGCTTCCACTTACAAACCCAAAAGGCAGGGGGAAAAGGCGGGAAATTCAAATTTGAAAGGAAGGGAGCGGCCACCACAGCCCTGGGCCAGGCTCAGCCTCCTGGCGCCGGGCCGCTGCCCCACACCCCATCCCCGTCCCCGGAGGGCCAATCCAGGCCAGCTGCAAACATCTGCGCCACCGTCTTTCCCCCCGCTGTCCTCAGCAGCAGCAGCGAAGAGCGCCGGGCCGGGCGCCCCGCTCTCGTCAGTGTGCCGTTCGCTTTGTTGGAAAGGTGAGGCGGGGAAAAGAAACTTTCTCTCCCCTGCTTGCCCGCCTGCTCTCGCTCTGTCCCGTTCGTAGGCTAGAGACAAACAGCAAGTAAAGACGCCAAGGGCAGGCGGGAGGGCGGGAGGGTAACAGTGAACCGGCTCCTTTGAGGTGGCAAGTGAGGGACCGGCCGGCTGGGCGAGAAAGAGGCTGCTGAAAGTGCACGCGCAGCGGCTGACTTGGGTGCCAGGCAAGGGGCAACTTCTGGAGCCGCCACCACTTTAGTGGCACACTGCCACCCATCAAGCCTCAGCTACTCCAGAGAAGCTGGCGCCGCTTTCAGCCCGGCCGAGTGCGCAGTAGGCACGTGTGAGGGGACTAGGACTGGTCGCAGAGTGAAGGGTGCGCTGGAGTTCTTGCAGAGGGGCTGCGCGTAGCAGGAATGTAGCAGGAAGCGAGCGCCCAGCCGCGCGGCTTCCTCCGGCTCCGGCTCCGGCTCCGGCTCCGGCTCCGGCTCCGGCTCCAGCGGCGAGAGGCTCTGCCAAGCCTGGCCGGCCAGCGCGGAAGCAGCGCCAAAGGAAGCCGCGCGCAGGTGAGCGCCGCTGCCGCCCGACAGGCTCCTACAGGAATGGGGTGTGCAGCAGCGTCCCGGGTGCCGGGAGGCTGAGGCTGGCCGGGGCGCTCCGGCCACTCGCCCCCGCCTCGCCCTCCGCCATGGCCGGCCCGGCCGCCGCCGCCTCGGCTGCAGCCGGGGAGTGAGTGCGATGGGAGGAGGCTTTGGACTGCCTGGTAAGGTAAGGTGCTGCTTTTTGCTTTTTAAAAACTGTTCTGGGTGGGTTTTGCAGGGTGGGGTTGTGCTGGTTTTTTTGTTTGTTTGTTTTTTTGGTTTTTTTTTTTTGGTTTTTGTGCTGTGTTGTTTCTGTGCTGTGTTGTTTTGTTTTTTGGTGATTTTTTTTTTTTGCAGTCCCAGCGTGGGGCTTGCTCCGATGTTTATTTTTGGGGGTTTTTGGGGTTTTTTTTAAAGCCCCAGCGCCTTCAGGGCTTGCTCTGTTTATTTTTGGGGGTTTTTGTTTTGCAGCCTGAGCGCGTTCCTATGGGGAAGTGTTTTATTTTTATTTTATTTGGGGGGGGTATTTTTGTGTGTGTGGCTGGAATGGATTAATTGCATTCCCATGCATTTCTATGGGAAATGCTTCGACTTACGACCATTTCGAGTTACGTCCATCTTCTGGAACAGATTATGGTCGTAAGTCGAGGCACCACTGTATTGTTAACAGTGCAAGGAAAAGAAAAGTGGATCCAAGCTATCTAAAAGACAGCATCTCTCTCTATGAGCCTGCCCGGGCATTAAGATCATCAGGGGAGGTCTTTCTCTCGGTCCCACCACCCTCAAAGGCGTGTTTGGTGGGGACACGGGAGAGAGCCTTCTCTGTTGCTGCTCCCAGGCTCTGAAACTCTCCCAGGGGAAGCCAGGCTGGCTCCATCTTTGCTGTACTTCCACAAGCAGGCAAAGACCTTTCCCTTCAGATAGGCTTTTCCTTAGTGACTGGCAGTCTGAGAGGAGTTTTGTGCTCTGTTGCCTTTAAATATGTATTGATTTTATTTACCATTTTAAATATGATACTTATTTAATTCTCTTTTAATATTTGCACACTTACTGTTTTTAGCTTTTGTATATTATCCTTTTAATGATGTGAGCTGCCTTAGGTCCTTTCGAGAAGAAAGGCAGGGTAAAAATGTTATGAATGAATGAATGAATGGATGTTTCATTACAGAGCAGCAATCAGGTTTGCTGTCGGCCTTATTTGGTAATGATAAGCCATGTTTTATACATACAGGAACAAGTTAAGAGTTGTCCTCAGGCTTGTGCTTGCTGCTCTGTACAAGAAGGAGATTTTAGAAGCTTTCATTTCTGTTTTGAACTCAGCCTAGTTAAACATGGTATCCAGCCCAGATGAAGTTCCTTTAGTCTCAACCTAGGGAGTAGTTAAAAGAAGTTAACTTTAAACTGTTGTTTCTTAAGCTAGCTTGTTTTTTCAGCTGATATAATTTTGAGTTTAGGGCTAGGGCTTAAGAATTCCAAATTCTAGTCCTTGCTGAGCCATGAAACTCACCGAGTGACCTTGGACTGGACATCTTCTCAGCCAGAATTGACAGGGCTCCTGTGAGGAGAAAATGAAGAGAAAGAAAGTCATGTACACCACCCTGAACTTGTTGGAAGAAAGACAGGGTACAAATATATGTAATCAAAGCAAACAAATTAATAGTTAGCATAGTTTAGCATGTTATTCAAACTCTACATTATAACTTTAAAATGAAAGTGGAAGCTTTTGATCTCCTTGCAACTGCTCTACAGGAATCGGGGGGGGGGGGGTGTTGGATTGAGTTTAAGGCTTTTTCCCGTCACAGTATCATGTCCAGCAGAGCCACTGAATTAGAGAAAAAGAACAGTTTCTAGTTGTTCCATTCAGGAACTGATGCAAGTGTTTCAAAATACCTGTTTGTTGCATTGGGTGACAGTCTACCTGAAGAGTTGACAACCTCTTCCAGTCCAAGTATCGAATTTAGATTCAAAGAAGTTCTAGGGTGCTGCATTTCAGTAGTGGTCAGGGCCAAAGATAGAAGGGTGAAGCCACAAATATGAGCATATGTTAGCTTAAAGGTGTCAAAGATTGAAACCTTTAAAGATGTAAGACTTTTGGATTTTACAACTTCTTTTATGCATAAAGGTAAATAATTATTAAAAATTATTATTAAAAATTATAAAAAAAATTATAATTATCTGATTGAAAATTTCCTATTTTAGTTCACTTTCATTCACTCACATCAAGTATTGTGATGTTATATGTTACATTTCTTGTTTTACAGTTTTGACTTTCCCTTGATCCACACGGGAATGTAACATTCCAAATTCCAATCATGTATGTTGTATACCTGTTGACCTTTTTGCATCAGTGCAACAGTTGAACACCCTTTTGGCTTCAGTCCAACTACTTCATTCAGAACAGAGCTACTTGTATTTATTCCTAGCTGTTATCCAATAGGTGACTGACTGCATTCTGATCTGGGAGTCATCTTTTTGTACTAGCTCTTTCTATATTTTGGATTATCTCATAGGGTTTTTACAATATAAAGCATTCAGAAGTGGCTTGACTGTCATTGTCACTGTGGTCCTCTGGCAGTTTAACTTTTCAGTACTTCTGCTGCCCAGTAACTGTCCCTTAGGAATTTCTGCACCTCATCACCATTGGAACTACCAGTTCTCTTTTGTTGACGCAGTTGTTTGAAAGAGACCGATGCACCGTGGTGTGGTGTCCCAACTTTGGTCATCCTTTTCAATACCCCTGTTAGGAGTCTAGGGGAGCCTATCCCCCTGATGGTATTGCTCTCAAGTTTCCTCCTCAAGAGTAAAGGTGTTTATTCAAGAGGAGGATTGATATGTTAAGAGACACAGTACAGACCCCTTCTCTAGTCAGCTAGAACTCCACTTTTATAATGCATGGTATCATGTATGGTAGAAGGGAGCTGGCTTTTAAATACATGATTCAAATGTTATATATAATGTCTGAACCATCTTTTCATGTGAGATCTCAGTAACATTCCCTGCTCAGCATATTTGTCTAAGTAAGAAGTGTCAAGAGTGATCTCTGGAGATGTGCTTATTCATAACTGCCCTTTTGTTTATTATTACCTAAATGCATTTATTCCTTTGCCCAAGAGTTTTCTAGTTTATAAGCACATTTGTCACAGTAAATGGAAGAGGACTCACCTAATGAAGGTAGGATGAAGCACCCACCATTTTAAATGATTATTGTAGAAGTATATAGCAGGTGCAGTTGTCCTCCCTGCCTCCAAACCTGAGCTCTGAGCTAGTTGGTTGCTATTCTCTTGAAAGAGTCCTGTAGTTTTACTGCATTTACTGTACTTCCAGACTGTTTAAGGGGAAGGGTGAAGTGCTGACAGCTTTAACAAACTCCTATGTCATAATGTGTCACTAGATGAGTGAGACAATAAAGTTTGTGGCAGTCAGCAATTCATGCCAGCCACTATTCATGCATCAGTTTTGAAAGACAGGAGGTGCTTGCCCCAAGGAGGAGGAGTATCAAAAACTGACAGTCTTCTAGACATTTAAGGTTAAATGTCTTCCTTTGAATTATATTTATATGTGTTTGTACTATATTGCGTCTTGAAATTCAAATTTAACCTTTAACTTTCTTGTTGGTTATTTCTTGGAGATGTATATGCTGTGTCAGAAGAATTCCACAGTTTTGATGCTTTCTTTACCATTAAACTATTTATTTTATTTTATTTTATTTAACTTATATGCCGCCCACTCTACCCAAAGGTCTCTGGGCGGCTTACAACAATTAAAATACAATTAAAATACAATAAAAAGATAAAACAATTAAAATACAATTAAATAGATACTCTAAAAATTGCCATCAGGACCCACAGTTGATATTATTTCAATTAAAAGCCTTCTGGAACAGGAAGGTTTTGACCTGGCGCCGAAATGTCATCAGCGTTGGCGCCAGACGAATCTCAGTCGGGAGGGCATTCCATAGTCTGGGGGCAGCTGCCAAAAAGGCCCTTTGTCTACAAGCCGTCCCTCTTACCTCCTTGAGGGACGGCTCTTTCAAAAGGGCCCCCTGGCTAGATCTTAACTGCCGGGTAGGCTCATATGGAAGGAGGCGGTCCTTCTACTACTAACTAAACTAACATTGAGCTGTTATTTTACTATGTAAGCATTCTTATTTTAAAGCATTTTGTGCAATAAAGAAATCTGTTATAAGCCCTAGGTCAGTGGTCCCCAAACTTTTCCCAACCGCAGACCGGTTGGGGGGGGGCGTGGTGCGCCTGAAGGGGCGGAGCTCGCGTGCATGCATGCGCACGTCGTGCTCGGGGCCTCACGCGCATGTGCACAAGCACGCTCACTGGTAAAACGCTCTCGTGCGCATGTGTGCGACGGCACTCGCTGGGGGGCCGCCCCGTGCGCACAGCGCGAGCTCAGGGGTAGAATGTGAAGAGCATAAGAGCTGTGCTGAGGGGTGTCTGTTTTTGGGAAGAAGCTGTGGAAATACAGTGTGTTTTCATGGAACTTGTGTAAAAGCAGATATCCCTCTGTATAGTCACTTACAAAGAACTCTGTATAAGTTACAAAAAAGAGAGAAATAAAGGAAAAGATTTTAGCTTTGTGATAAAAACGTAACAGCTTGTATATTGAACTTTTTTATTCCTTTGTTCTATATTTTAAATAAACTTGTTTTTGCTTTATAAATTGTGTTTATAAACCTTTTTTTTTTTGCTAAACATTTCTGCTAATTTTTGAAAATTAGCAGTCACAAACTGTTATATCACACATAGGACTGGCTAACTCTGTGACACATAGCCAAATTTCTGTCACCAAAATAGTGAGACTATGTTTTGCCAAAAGTATTCTTATTCTTTTAAAAAGGTCAGTGTTAATTCAGCCTTCAGCTGTGGCAGTGTTTAAGCAGTAGTGGAAAAGGAACACTGGCTGTTTCTCGCTTGTGGTGAAAAGGATATTCCAGTAGAAGGGGGTCTCTATTCCATATTAAATAACAATCCCAATCTTAGTGGGTTTGGAGGTGGTGGTCATTTGGTGGCAGCAGTTACTGGTTAGAGGAAAATGGGGTGAGCATTGCAGGTAAAGTTATAAATGTGACTCTTTAACCATCATGCATAATGAGGAAAGGGTGTTTTCATCCACCCTTTTTTCAGTTTCTGCAAGTTTCCTTACATCAGCTCTGTGTTTAGGGAACAGAGTGGGATGGAATAAATACTGGCCAAAATTCTGTTGCTTAGCTGTATCTGTGGAAGGCAAGCAATGACTGAAGTCCTGTAGCTGGAGCTGTGCCATGCAACAAGGATGATATCATCAGCCATGGCCATGCTGCAGCCATTTTTGGGGCACTAAAAAACTTCCTAGAGGTCCCCAGACTTCAGGAATCCCCTGAAGCATTTTAGTACATTTCTAGATATTTCTTTTGTCAAGAGAGTTTTTCACAATGTAATGTTTAAGATCTGACTGTCAGTGCGGAAGACATCTAACAATAGGAGCTGAAATTTCAGAGTTCTGTTAACCTCTGCCATTTATTATATTTGTCCCAAGAAATTTGTTCTGGAAAATCCAGCTGTTCCACAAAGTACAGGATTTGGCTATCTGTATTGCTAACACTATATTCAAATGCATTGTTGTGTTTGCTTTCTAGGTGCTGGAAGATGCAGAAGCACAGCATCTCTTTCAATCCATTTTGCCTGATATGGTGAAGCTTGCACTCTCTCTGCCTAGCATCTGCACCCAGGTTAGGCATGCATCTTAACTGCATTTTCTGTATCAGATTAATTTGTATACTGAAATGAATTATTGAGGTCGACGTGCCAAGGCTGTGTTACATGGTTCTGGCCTTGGTGAGCTCAGTCCTAGTGAATAGTGAGGACAACACAGATCTATAATGATATAAAAATAGATTAAAAACTCCTGTCCCATTTTGAACCTTGATTTCAGCTATATATAAAAATGTTGATAGGTGTGTCACAACAGCCATTTAATATTTTCGGTAGGTTTCTTTTTTCCTGGTCTGGAGTGAAAAGAGAATTGTGAAGTCACTGCTGACTTGAAGGTGTTAATTCTTGTTATGACTTTTCCCCATTAAGGGAAAATGCTTAATTTATCACTTTGTGAATAGAATTCAGATGTATTGTGATGGTGGTATTTACCCACCATGTGCTTTTTTCATGAAAAAGTCTTAATATTTACAGGTTTTTTTGGTTACATTAAACTATTATTCCCATTGAAATTGGTAGGATTGCTCAACATAATAACAGAACATTTTTTAGTTTTGGCTGGCTGTTTTTTGGAAAGTGATGCATAATTTTATGCTGAACGTAATTTTTAAAAAGAAACAAAGTCACTTGCTTTGTGTTCAACTTTTTACAAGACCTTTTTCACATCTGAGATAATTTTTAAATGTATGCAAAAACATTTTACCTGAATTTGTGGTGAACAGTGCGTATTTAACATAAATTTGTTGTGAGGGGTCCTCCTGTAGTGACTTGAGAATGGTACAAAAAAGCAAAGTACTTGCCTTTGAACCACTGTTGGGCTTTGGCAGAGCTGACCTTAAAATACCTCAGTGGTGCTAGTTTAAATCTGAATGCGTAATTGGAAAGATAGTTATCTTATGAAGAAGGATTTGAGGCAGGGTTTCTTAAAACTTTTTCACTTAATTTGTGACAGAATCAATTAGCATTATAAAGCCATAGCTCAAACTCATAAATTGTTTTATTTCAACAGGACTTTTGCAGAAAAAATGTCTAAGTAAACATGTGGCAGTGACCTGGTTGAGTTGTAACAGTGCTTTATCAGCAAACAATGTTTTGTTCCAGTCAGGGCACTCTCATCTGCCAGCTTGAGGAGACCTGCTGGTTTGTTAAATCACTTTTTTTTACACAGTGGTCTAAATCAGTAAAAAGGGGTTTAAGCAATGGGAACAATTCCGGCTTTCAAACCAGAATCAAACTTTAATTTGCTATCCTGGTTTGGCAATGCTTTAATCAAAGGATATCTAATTTATTTGTCATGGGAACTGATGCTTTCTCCAAGCAGGTCTTTTCAAGCTGGATGCATGGGAGAAGAACAATAAGGTGAATTTGGGCTTATTGCTGGTGAACTCTTACCATGGCATGATGTCAGAAGCAAAATGTTACCCTCCTAATTCAGGGTTGTGGCTTATTTACAGTGGCCACATTCTAAGATTCTCTCTTCTAAGTCATCCTGTGGGTGCTGTTTATATGGACTCATAAATCAGCTCAGTCATTGAAAGTTTGTCACTGTACTCATAATTTGTATAGAATATAAACTGCAGAGAGTCTGATTCAGATTAAGAGTGAACATAATTGACAGGGTGCATTGATTGGCAGTGATTTTTGCAAATGTGACAGAGCCTTTTATCCCAGGTGTCAACAAAGCTGAGCTCATTGCTTCATGTGCGCTATATCAATTTTTGCAGTTCCCATCATGCTGCTAAATTGTAGCAGTGGCAAAACAAAACAAACAAAAGCAACAACAACAAAAACCACGCACCACTTCAGCTTTAAAATAATATATGTGGGAAGTTATGCAAGGATTTGTTTTAAAGGAAAACTGTAGAGATGTGGATGCAAATATTGGCAGTGAATTGTTACAAATTAAGACATTGGTATGGGTGTTTGCTGTTCTTCTTCTTCATTGCCTCTGTGCATTCACATGAATGGGATTCACTGTGCCTGCTGAGAACATTTCTAAATTTTCCTGGTTGTGCCCTAATATTTTGGGGGTAGATCTGTCCCCTCCACTGTGCATGTCCAGTCCCTTTCCCTCCACTTTCCCTCAGTTCCTTTTCATCAGCTGCTGTAGCAACAATACTCTGGAGCCTTCCCCTTTCCTAGTTCTTCACTGAAATTCTTTCTCCAGGTGTTACTGTCTGGTTTGTTGTAGCTGGTAGGACAGGCTTGCGTGCAAGATAATTTAAAAAAACAACAACTGAAGACTGCTGTTATGTTTGTCATACACACCCTCCAGCCCATTAAGAGATCACCTGAGCCCTTCATGGCATCTCATCCACTTTGTAATAATGCCCCGTCTGTGTACCAGAATGTGAGAGTTGTGAAGATTTATTTTATGTTCTTAACAATATCTGATTGCAATTATATACAGCTCCTAAAATTCCTCCTTTTTAACCATATACCCTATTAGATATAATTCTTTCTTTAAAGGTCACAACTGCAAAGATATACAATAAGTACTCCCCTCAAGATTTTAGCTGGAGTAGGGCCGTAGACATGGGTGGTAATGAACCAGTTAGATGCCACTTAGGTTTACTTTGAGCAAGCATCTCAAGCAAAGTTTGGTTAGCCAGACAAAACCAACATGTGAGGGCTCAGTTGTAGGTCCCACTTATAATTCAGTTTTAAATCTTTTGGTGGCTGCAGTGGTGTGCTTTCCTTCTTGTCCTTACTTTTTAGTAGAGGAGGTGGAGGTATATCATTCATCTATAAGGGACTTAATACTTCTTAGTTTTGAGTCTTTCCTTCTGGTCTTTGAGACCTTTGAATTTCTGAATTTGCCTTCCAATTGGTTGAATAGCTTGTAATATTAGATCTAATATTCACCTTCATCTTTTTGTAAGCTGAATATAAGCAACTTGTGCAGACATACTAAGTTCTGCAATTCAGTGTATAATGACAAATGCATATACTGACTTCTCAACTTGTGGTAATTTGTTGCTGAGATTGGAAGTGGACATGATGAGTAGGATTTTGGCCAATGTGTCCCTTCCCCCCTTTATTTGGATGTATCCACATTGGCTGCTCTGCTTGGAATAGCATATAAACAGACCGTTGACCATAATTAGTCAGCTTTTATAACCACGGGAGTTGCGTGAAAGCTTAGGGAAGTCTATCACCTTGGAATTTGTTCTTTTGCAAGGCTTTTGTCCTCTGTGAAATTAAATAATGTACATTCTCTTTAGATGTTTTCTTACATAAAAGTTCTATTAAAATATATCATCCGAACAACTTGTATGATAGTGTGAGCTAAATCAAGCATAAACTGTTTTCTTGAAATAGCATGGTATTCATTCAAAATTATCCCCAGTGCCAGTTTGTGGAGGCAGAGTGTTGTGTTTAAGTGTCATGCTCAGAGTGGAAGCCGCATATTTCTCACAGATTAGAAAAGCTCATACTTAACTAAGAATATAAGGATATTTGTCAAATCTGCAGAAACCCTTCAATATTTTTCCCCACCTGTTAAGAAATTATCATTTAAAACTGCTAGTTGTCTTATATACTGTGCCTATTTTATATAGATAGGGGCCATTAATTAATCTGGGACATAACAAGCTAGTTTGCAAAATAACTATATAGGATTAATGCCATTTGAATGAAGCTTCATAAAGTTTTCCATGAAGCTTGAAATTTTTTTGCTCTCATTTGTACAAGGAAATCAAAGGAAGGTATACTTCAGTTCCCCTTTCATAGTTGGCTTGTTTTGTGTATCATCATGCCATCTTGTTTTGCAGCTGTTGAGATGTGATTGCTGTAATTGCCCATTTTCTTTAACCCGTGTGACAATGAGACTGCAAAATACAGCTGTTGGCAATCTCTTGATGTTTTACTTTTCTTTTACTGTTGCTCATATTTCATCTGTTCCTCCTACAGAACACTTTATTTTCTGTAGGCTAGTGATGCTTTGTTTGCCATTTCTTCTTTTCAATTGATTAAAAATCTACAATTTGTCTCGTTCCAATCATCTTGGATAAACAGCTCTTGACTTTAATGGTGCTGCTGATTTAAGGACTCACCATTTCCCGTAAATTACTTCTACTCCAAATTAGTAAATGCAATTTGTTCTCCTGTGTTCTTGTTGATGGGTGGTGTGTTTGTTTTTTGAATTGCTAACCTGATTATGTTCATTTTTCTGCCCTTTTGTTAGCCAATACCTCTACTGAAACAAAAAATGAACCATTCCATCACAATGTCACAGGAGCAGACTGCTAGTTTGCTAGCAAATGCCTTCTTCTGCACATTTCCCCGGCGAAATGCTAAGATGAAATCAGAGTATTCAAGCTATCCAGATATTAACTTCAACAGGTATGGTGACCGTTTTAGAAGATAACATTTTCATGGCTGCCTCAATTTAGAGGAGAAGTCTCCCTGTCTGTACTGTAGACCTGAAAGATTCCCCAAAACGTCCAATTAAGAACAATAAATGATATGGTCACTTTACCTAAGAGAGATCTGTTAGTGAAATTTGAAAAATGTAAGCAATCAGATTTAAGACCATGCTCATAGATGATTTTACAAACACAAAATAAAAACAAAGGCATAAATATTTGGTGAATACAGCCTTTATTATTGTTCCTCCATGTGTGCTTGCTTCCGTTTAATCATGGTACAACCTATTCACTTTTACAAGAAGTCTTTACTTTAAAATATTATTTCCTCAGTTTGTTCCCATTTAGAGCGTAAGAATGGTTTTGATAGATCAGAACAGTGGACCATGTTATTCAGCATCTTGTTTTCAGAAAAATCCCAGTCATATGTTTTTAGGAAGCCAAGAGCAAAGCACAAAGGTAACAGCCTTTCTTGCTGTTTGCCTCACAGGAGTTGATGTAGAAAATGAGGGCAATATCCAGCCAAAGTTGAATGTATTTCAGTTCCATTGATTTTAATGGCTGGATCAAGAATGGGCCCAACTCACATTCTCTTAGATTTTTCAGAGGGATGGAGTCAAAAATACTTCTGTGCATAGTAGTTTTTGGGAGTGGGTGCAGTCCTCTGAGGTCCAGTGATGGGTCTGTGTTGCCCACTCTGATCTACCTTGAGAGGTTGTCCTTTTGTTTCCCTCTGCTAATGGGGGAAGAATACTGCTAACCAACAAAAGTTATAAGAATATGTTATAAATGTATATTCCTGCTTGCAAGGATACATCAAAAACAATGAAGATTTATACCTTTCTTGACCTGTATCTGTCCAGAGGACACTTCAAAGATTCCTCTCAGGGTTGTAATAAATTTGCCATTGAGAAACACTCCACACAAAAATGTACTTTAAAAATGGGAATGCTGAAACTTGCTTTGAGATATATGTTCTCTAAAAAAATATTTTCTATTCTTTGTAAATTTTGGGCAATTTAGGTAGTATATGAAGTGTCATGTTTAATATGTATGTATTAACTAGAAAACTGTTTTTGCTCACTTGAGATCTGACAGGTCCATCAATATGTTCAATCAAAACAAAAGACACTTGGTTCAGAAGGTTAAGAAAGTTATGTGTTTTATTTCCCTTAACCTTTCTGCAGTACACCATTGCTTGGCAGTCTTACATGCTGATGACAGCAAGTACTTAAAAGTTCAGTTTTAAAAAACACAAGAAACCAACAACTTCCAGCTGGTAGTGCTACTGGGAAATCTTACATATACAGAACTGGAATATCTGTTATTGTGTTTGTGGCTAGAAAACAATTATTATTGTGTTGCATCCAGAAAACAACTTCTCTTTTGATGGAGTAGAAATACTGAAAGTGCGAAGAGATATCAGGCATTCTGGTTTAACATGCTTGACTCTTGCGAAATGGCTTTATCTGGAGATTCCCTTAGGTGAGAGATGGGCACCCTCTAGAAGTCTGCTCCCCCAAAAAAACTGTTACTGGACCTTGGATGGCTATTTTCACAGCCCACAGCCCCCCAAAAAAACCTGTTGCTCGACCTTGGATGGCTGTTCTCACAGCCCCCCCCCCCCGTGTTTTTGGTTTTTTTTTTTTACTTACTGAAAAATGGGTTTAACTTTAAAAGGCCCCTTGTACCTTCTAGTGACAGAAAAAAATTGTGAACACTTGAGAAAATATTTGGGAGATAGGAGGACCCAGAGTGTTGGGGATTACTCAGAACATGGCAGTATTTCCTCTTCACTCCCCAGAAAACACAAAGGGAATTTCTGAACCATTTTAAAAAAAACCTAAATAATTTTGTGGAGGTGCTGGGAAGGCTGTTGTGGTCTGCAGGCCACATTTTGTGCAGCCATGCTGTAGACTGCTATGGAAACATATTTAGAAGTAAACCCCACAATCCTATATATGTTTACCTCTGTGTATACTGTACATGTATAGGACCTGGCTTTTTGTGTGAGGGATGATTCCACCTTTCCTTCTCTCTCCGGCTTTTGGTGACAATCCCAGTTAGATTTCTTCAAAAAAATAAGTGGCAAAGTAAGTAAGCCTGCTAATAAATTACCTCACATCTCAATCGGGAGGGACAAAATGAGGAAAAAACTCTCACTGACCATTTGCCCTTATTAATGGATCTCATGCTGAAGGTAGCACAGAGACCTCTCTATCTCCCCCCCCCCCCCCCCCCTGTCTGCTTTTCCTCTCTTGCATATATGCAGTTCCCATATGAAGCTCCTGGGGCTGGGATGAGACAAGGTAGATGAAAATTCCAAGCTCTGATAACAGATACAGAGTTTCTTTACAAATTAGTGACTTCTAAAAAAAAAGTCCTGCAGATAAAAGAAAACTGTCAGCAGTACATAAATGCATGAAATAAATAAATACATGTGTCCTCTCAAAAAAGAAGTTAAAACACAAACTTACTTGAAAGTAAGTTCTTTGGATTAATGAATTATTATTTGTGGGTGGAGCGCTGTAGATTTACTGTAGTGTTTTAGAGATTTAGACCAGTTAGTGAGTACTCATTTAAAAACACTAAAATGGCATGTGCACTTTGCATAGTGAATTTTGAGAGAAAGTTTCTGACTGGGAAATTGTGATGGATGGAGAAGGGGCTTTCAGTGGGACCATTAGTGAAGAATAATCCCCACCCTTCCTGCTGTTGTCCCAGTCCCCTGAGGCTGATGAGTTGTGATTGTACTATTGAAAACAAAACAGCAACAAACCAGACACACATGCTTAGTGTCATGTCTGGCCTGGTTCATCAAAGAGAGCTGCTAAAGATGAGCTTAGAAGGTGAGTTGTTTGTGCATGGAGAGACACATTCAATGTCTGAGAAGGTATTTCTGGGTAAGAAACAGAATCTTAAACTGAGCCTTGAAGTGCCAGTGTACTTCTCCCATGAGTAATTAAATCTGATCAAGAAGAAAGAAGTGCCCACGTCTTTATGAATGTGAGAAAGAAGGTACTTATTCAGTGGGCAATATGGTCTCTAGACTAAGAAATACTCAGTTGTACTACTGAATATCCCACTAGTTAAGACATATGTCCCTTTACAGTTTTAAGAACGGAAATAATTATGCAGCATATTGTGTTTGTACAGTGGAATGGAAATCTGATTCAGCTGTAATGCAGTTCTGTTACCGTAAACATTAGTTTGATATCTTTAATGAGTTTTCTCTGCGGAATAATGTTTTTCATCTATTTGGACTAATATGATTAGGGAATAGGACTTCTTATTATATTTATGAAAACTATCTATGGTTACCTCCTACACATTAGTTTCCAACACCTGAATGTTTCAAGGAGGCACTGTGGTCTAGTGGATAGGCCTAACCCTGCTTTAAACATCTGTTCCTCATTTATACTATGAGTCAGTCATATTTTGAAGATAAAATGGAATCATGACTTTTTAATAAACACTTATTATAGCATAAACTTCTCTCTGTTGAAAGCATAGTACACTGTATGCCAAAAAAGTTTCTGGGATTGGTTTTGAAGGTGCCACAGAATGATAGTACTTTTATCTGTGTTGCTAATGCAGGGTTTTCTTCTGACTGGGTGGAGAGCTTCTAGAGTTCTGAAAGAGATCTAAGGGGTTGCCAAAAGGTAGCCTATGTCCAGAGGCAGATTTAGGTCCTGCAGGGTTTGAAATGGCTGCCAGGGATAGAAGTAGAGATGGACATGAAACACAGTTCAGGGGTTCATGCTGGTTCGTATGCCACGGTTCCCTTCTGCCTACCTACCTGGATCTCCCCCCCCCAAGCCGGCATACACTCCTCTCCTCCTCTTCAGCTATTTGTCTGGTCTCTGGTAGGAGTACAGGCTTCTATGCCCCACCTCCTTGGCTGATTGCCCACTCAGACAAGGAGGCAGCACAAGCAACCCCATGCTCCTGCTGGGTACTGATCGAACAGCCAGAGAGGAGGAGAGGAGTGCGCTCTGACTGGTGAGTAGGTAGTTGGCCAAGGAGGTGGGGGAAAGGAACGCATGGCACCTGTGGTGCCGTGTGTACAAACTGGCATGAACCTCCGAACCAAGGTTTGTGCTCATCTCTAGATAGGAGACATTCCTTTAGCAGAAGTCATCAGATTGTGGCATTATATGGCCTCTACGGCAGGGACGTGGTGGCGCTGCGGGTTAAACCGCAGAAGCCTCTGTGCTGCAAGGTCAGAAGACCAGCCGTCGTAAGATCGAATCCACGTGATGGAGTGAACTCCCGTCGCTTGTCCCAGCTCCTGCCAACCTAGCAGTTCGAAAGCATGTAAATGCGAGTAGATTAATAGGTACCACCACGGTGGGAAGGTAACGACGTTCTGTGTCTAGTTGCGCTGGCCACGTGACCACGGAAACTGTCTACGGACAAACGCTGGCTCTACAGGTTGGAGACTGGGATGAGCACCGCGCCCTAGAGTCGGACACGACTGGACTAAATGTCATACACGACTGGACTAAATGTCAAGGGAACCCTTTACCTTTACCTTTTTACTGCTCCTCAGTTATGGCTTCCTACCTACCAGAAGGTCAAGGAATCTGTAGCAGAGCAAGCCCTAACCATCAGCTGTGAAATGGCAGGATTTTGAAAGGCAGAGTTATCTCTGGCTGTGAAGCCTTATATTCCAGCAACACTTAGTAGCTCCCAAGTGTACTTTATAATATGGCGCACACATAAAGAATCACCTTGAACAAAACAATAGTGTTTTTGTTGCTTGGAGATGATCTTACACTTGACATTTGGTTAACTGGAATAAATATAAAAAGTTATTGCCCGTGAGGTTAAATGGTTGAGGTGTGTTCTTTAAACTTCAAGCCAAGGGAATCTAAAATCTCTGAGCTACTTTCTATGTAAATAGAGAAACTGAAGCTCATTTACTTAATTAACTTGAAGAGAATTGCAGCCATAGCCAAGGATTTGTTTTCCACAGTGTCGTGTGTGTTATCATTTGAAGCTGCTTTGAGGCTTTCTCATTAGAAAGCATAATATCTGATTTGGGAGTGGAAAAGTCTCATGTCTGTTAATTTTGTAAAAAATAGTTAAATGGAGAATGTCCATTTTACGCTCAGTTAACTGCCTAATTCCCTACTGAATGTGAAGGGAGTGGTTAAATGTCATTTGAGAAAAGACAAAATAGTACTACTGTGCAGTTAAAAAAATGACTGCCAAATTTCATCCTCTGTTACTGATATGGAAAATACATATATAAGCTCTGTATCCATTCCAGTAAAGGAAATGCATGTATGCCAACATTCTGCTTCAACAGCAAAAGAAAAGAAAGAAGGTGGTGACAGTTGGGGGCAGAGGAGTCAAAATTTAAAAATTGAGCTTTTTGGAAAATATTTTCAGACATTTGTGAAATCTTTAGTGAGTTTGTTTTATTTAAGTACTTATATTTGAGCAATTCCCCAATAATACATACTGCATACTTTAATTAGTATTGCAGGTTCATGGATAAAAATCTTACTAGCATGACAGTGATTTGAAGCAGTAGATACTTTATCTGTATATGTTGAACATCTTGAGATTGAAGAGGAAATGATTCCTTTTAAAGGGGAGAATAAGTTAATTCTTAAAGGAGAATTGTAAGAATTACAGGTGTAGGGCTAGTTCTCAACTAATTAGCAAAATGTGTATGTAGTTATGCTATTAAGGCCATAATTAGAATATTAGAAACTTTAGCTGGAAGGAGTGGCAGCTTGTTTTATATATATATAACCTATATAGAGATTGGGGGGGGGGGGGGTATTAAAAGCTGGAAGGTCAAAGAAAATTGTGCTTTACAGCAACACTCAGCCCTGTGTAGAACGTGCGTGTGTGTGTGTATGTATGTATGTATGTATGTATGTATGTATGTATGTATGTATGTATGTATGTATGTATGTATGTATGTATGTATGTATTACAACCATTTATATACTGTCTGATTTAGTACAGAGCACTATTCTAGGCAGTTGATAATCACATAAATAACCTCCAAACTCATCTCCATCCCCATCAAATCATCCCACTTTCCCAGTCAACCCCAGCAACCCTAATTCAGCTAATCCCAAAACAATCCAAATATACTCAAACACATAGATGGATGACAGAAAAGCCATGCTCCTAGTTAATGTGGGGGAAGAATCTTTCTAAAGGCTTCCTCAAAGTTTTACATATTTCCTTACGGTCCCCCCGAGTTGTAGTAGCTACAGAACAGTTTGACAAAGCATCTCCTTCTAGACAAAAGTGGTGTACTGGATGAAAGCATGAAACCACAAGTGATTTATCAATTCATATAATATAAAACTGGGCTTGTTGAACTTTGTCTTTACTTACATTGCTTAATAATGAGATGGATTGTATTTAAAAAACTAGTTTTTCTTCTTGACTCTTGCATTGGTAAATTGATCACTTAAATTCTAATTTGGGAATTGCTTTTCAGTTGGACTGAGGTATGGGCTTAAGAAAATGGAATAAAACATGTACACTTTCTTGTCATTCAGGTATCTCAGAGAGAGTAAAACAGTTCAACCCATTTGAAGCTACTATGACTCATTTGTTTTGAATTTTGTGCAAAAAATACAGCATCAGTGCAATCTTATAGTTAAACCAGTGTGTGGTGTTAACAGATCTGTTGAAAATGTTAGGATGCTTGCTTTGCCATCAGTTGTACGTACAGTCCTACAACTCAGTATGTAACGTATAATGTTTACAGTGATTTCTTAACTTAGGGCAATTACCGTATATACTCTTGAGAAGCCGACCCGAATATAAGCCGAGGCACCCAATTTTACCACAAAACTGGGAAAACTTATTGACTTGAGTATAAGCCGAGGTACTGATATGGATGATGTTGATAGTATGCTTGCCTTCGGTATGATGTTTTTTGGTATCGGTATGGTTGTTGGGGTTTTCTGCGCCTGCGCAGGACGTATTGAGGGTAAAATAGAAGATAATAGAAGAGAATACTCGCTGTTAGCTCCGTGTGTTCCTATACGTCTTTCCAACGCGGCGGGAAAAAAGGAACTGAGGGGAAGATTGGAGGGCGGAGCTTGCGCTCCAAAGGGGGGATGTCTCATTGTCATTTGGACATAGACTGCTATTATCCTCCCAGCACGGTGTCTGCCTGTGGAGTCTGAAAAATGCAGTGTACTTAACCCGGGTCATCGGACCACCCACAGAGGCTACAGGCGCCCATAGATGAGCGGGGGAGTCCGGAGAACACCCGCACTGCAGGGGAGAACATGTAATTTTGACACTGACTCGAGTATAAGCCGAGGGTGTGTGTGTGCTTTTTCAGCAAAAAAATTGTGCTGAAAAACTCGACTTATACTCGAGTATATACGGTAACCTTCAAAAATTATGCCATTTTGCTACAGCAGTGTAAACTAGGTAAGAGGATATGAGCCAATATTTATATACAGTAAAAACTGGCAAGCTGATAAAAATAATACTAAAATTTAAATGGAAATAATCTTAATCCCAAATCTGCGTTTTTCTCTTTGCATTTCTGGAACAGAATATACTTGTAATTCTGTGGACTTCATTATATGGATGATGTGACAAGCTCCAGGCTGTTAGAAAGATAGGACAGAGCTATACTCACTTTCTTTGCATCAGGTTGTCTTGTTTGCTGATCAGGCTACCATGTCCCTGAGCACAGAGTTCTTTGTTTTGGGGGAAAGGGGGAGTATTGCTGTCTTCATAATTTTTAGTCTTTATTGCAATCCAGATATTAGTGATAGCTTGTGGTTAATATTTATTTATTTTAAGATTATATCATGCTTTTCTTTACCAGATAAATACAGAGCCGTTTACAATAGGTGTAAATAATAATTGTTTTCCCTAAAAGTTCTGTATGGTTGTTTTAAACGTTATCTACTATGAGATACCACTTTTTACTTTTAGTTAGTGTCTAGATTGAATAGATGTTTTTAGTATTTTTTAAAAATTCATGTAGTTTTAGTGTTAGTAGCCTTTTTCAAGCAAGAAAAAATTAAATACACATCAGTGTGGAAAACTGACTTTACCCAGAAGTACTTTTCTATATAAAAGCTGGTGTGTTTTTCTACCAAATGGAATTAACTGGGTAGTGTTACATCACTGTCACTTAACATTTCAGTATTTCAAAAACCCTTTTAAGAAAGGAGAATATATACCCAAAGGTCTTTCACAATATATGACTTATTTTAGTGAACATGCTACCGTAGGCATTATCTTCTGAAATCCCCAAAGATTTCCCCTCCAGGCAAATTGCATTATGTGACCCATAAGGATGATTTTCATTTTATATAAAATCAAATTAAGCAATGTAAGTGCAGGTTTCTGATAGGTGGATGTCACAGAAAAATGTTATATAAAAGTATGTAGTCCTAGCTAAAAATAGAGAATGTCTATTATGCTGACTCTCATAAAAGGGTTTCTTTTAAGAAACACCAAATAGTATGAGAGCACTTTCCCCCCAAAGCTTTAAAATGCAATGTAGAAAAGGAGTGGTTTGCATGAAGGAAAATGTCTGAAGCAATCTGTTTCCTCTCTAACAGTAGCTATTGAAATATAAGTCAATAAAAGGAATGTTTGTCTTGAGGGGATGTAGATGGCTTTTGAGATACTCATGAATCAGATTGCAAGACATTTACCACTGAAACCAATGTAGATGTCACTATAACTGGGGAAGCACACATATTGTTGCTGACGCAAGCCGTCTGCTCACATGAACAGTTATCTAAAGTACTGATGCTGTAAGACCATGCCCCCTATTTCCTAAACAGGAGGCTTACATCTCTTTTTTGATTATGGAAGGTGAAGAAGTCCCACTGATTGATTCTAACTAAGTCTAGGAAAATAGCAGGACAAATAAAGCAATAAGCATTCGGCTATTGCTTAAACGGCTATGAGAAGTACCTTCATGCTCCTAATATATTTCCAGTTTGTGACAATATGTTCATGAAGACAATATGTCATGAGCCGTTTCTGGCTTGTGAAGCTTATAAGAAGCTTAGTTTCTTCTGTTTGTGCACACAGCTGATCTGTTCTGTAATACCGTGTTTCCCCGAAAATAAGACCTAACCTGAAAATAAGCCCCAGTATGATTTTTCAGGATGCTTGTAATATAAGCCCTACCCCAAATATAAGCCCCAGTTAAGTGAAACCCCACCCTCCACCATTGTGCAGCATTGTGCAGCAACCAGAAGAAGATGACATGACTATTTGAATAAATGTAGATTGTTGTACATGAAAAAATAAAACATCCCCTGAAAATAAGCCCTAATTCGTTTTTGGAGCAAAAATTAATACAAGACCCTGTCTTATTTCTGGGGAAACACGGTAATACTGGACAGTCCATAACACATCAACTCAAATTTGCTGTGCAATTGAGTTCTTGTTGCAGGTAAATTAAGTTATTGTGCTATTTCTTGTTTCCTTTTAGTTTTTGATTGTCAAATAATAATAATTTTTTATTTTTCTTAGGTTGTTTGAAGGACGTTCACCTAGGAAGCCTGAGAAGCTGAAAACCCTTTTTTGCTATTTTAGAAGAGTCACAGAGAAAAGTAAAAGCATCTTGTCTACCTTCTAATCCTTCTATGTAATGTACTGTGTACCTCTGACTTGGCTGATGAAAAAATATATATGTGTGTGTGTGACTTATAGAGCTTACTAGACATATAGTAATAAAATATCAGTGTATATGCCATATACACCAACTTAGAGGCCTGTATAATAGAATGTATGACAATAGGTTGAAACTTAAAGGAGTTGCCTGTTGAGATACTAAGGGCCCCCAAGATTCTATCCAGGGTGGGAGATAATTCCACAGTACTGCACAAGCTGTTGAGTTCTCCAGAATTCTTCATTAGGCTAGGTGGCAAAGTAAAATAAAATACAGCAAAATATCATGGAATTATACTTGGTGCTTAAGATACTGCTCTGTGCCATGGATTTTGTAGTTTATTTTGTGCTATTTCTGTTTTTTATTATTAGGACCAACTCAAATGGCTCAAAAGAGAGAACACACTTCTAAGTTCCTTATGGTGTTTTTTTTTTTTTGTCAGATTCTAGGTTGGGGTGTGCTGTTTTGGACTCCCAGAATTCTCCAGTGATTCCCCAGGCTGAATTCTGGGAGCCGACAAAAACACACCTGCAAACACTTACATTTTGCTCATCTGGAGAAGGGCCTACTTCTGAGGTTGCATTATCTTTTCCAGCCTTTGCTTCTTGTTGTTAATGTTTTTTTAAAAAAAGGAAGATGCCATGGTGATTCCAGGGAATCATAATCTCACTGTTCATTAGGCTCTATAGATGGTGTTGTGAAGATATGTGGGGATGCCAGACACGCAATAAAGCATCAGAGATGTCATCAAAAAGTCACACCTTTTGAGAAAAGGTTTTCTGATAAACGTCCATGGACCCACATTTCAAAGGTCTCAGTTTTGCAGGGCTGCCTTGGTTTAATCTAATTCCAGATGAGGCATCTGCTCTCGGCCCATGTACCAGAGTGATTTTGTCCTCAGGACATGTGCAAAATGCATTTTGATTAGAAGGTTGGTGGCAGCTTTACGAAAAATTCAAAGTGAAATAAGCCTTGAGGCTGGGATTGGAAAGAGGCTGCTGGATTACCTTCTCCCCAGCTGTAACAGCCAAGATCCCAGACCCCAAAAATTTACATGTGCCTTGTGAAGAACTACACCCCCAGTCTCTTTCGGGAAATGTGTTTGTTGACCAGAGCAACCAAAGCCAGTTCTGAAGCCATATTGAAATGGATCTAGATAATCCATCTCATCCAGGAACTTTTTGGACTGAGATACCACTACACATTCCGGCACCATGCATACGAGTGGGGTGTTGGGGACTAGGTGCTAGCTTTCCATTATGGCAGGAATCAAGGAGGGGTTTTCTAACCATGTCTCACTGTCACTCCCTTTAAGCATTCTGGAAGCCTGCCTTGCTGTAAGCAGACATTTGAATGTCTTCCAATTAGCTCCAGCCCATGCTTGGTTGAATCCATTCCAGATTTTCCGCCATTGTTGTTCTAGTCTGTCCCACTACTTTTATCACCTCCAGCTCTTTTGTAAACTGGAGGCTAATTTGGCTTTACTCTGTGAGAGGGGACACTTAGGAGTAATCATGTCCACGGCCCTGGTCATTTTCACATTCCACAGGTCAACCATGACCTTAACAGGGTCACCTGCTGGGGTAACTGGAAACTCATCAACAGCCATCAAGAAAACATTTGGATCCATAAGCCTTCTGGGGTGGATAATTTTAATTGGTCTCTGGCCTCTCCAGTGGTTCAGACTTCAAGTGATTCCAAACCCCACCAGGTAGTGAATGTTTACTTTGGAAATGTAATGTTCTAACAGACCTCTTACATATAGTAAAGCATACTATTAATGCAAAGATTACTTCTCTAGAAAGAAAGCAAATAAAAATTCCCTCAAGTCTTTTGGATCACTTATAGATCTCTTTAAATATTTGCCATAAAGTCCTTTGATGGATATTCCATGTTTGCTTCCTTCATGTTTTAGTTTAGCAAACCTATCATTCTATTGTAATTGTAAGAAAGCATATAAGACTCAGGGGAATAAAGGTATTGTGATACATGCTATTCAGTGCAATCCTATGTTTATGTGGTCAGAAATCCCACTATGTTTGATGATATGTATTCCCAAGAAAGTATGCATAGAACTTTAGTGTTAATTAAATTTATACTGTTAGGCTGAATCAAGCCAGTGGTACTGCTTGGCAGAATCTGTCGATGGCATCGTTCCCCTGTCATCCTGTAGTTCTTATGTTCCCATTTCTCCATATGTCCACACTAGAAGTGCATGTGTTGTAAGCTTATGACATTTTTGATAAATAATGATATGTACTTATTTGGATTTGTTTTCTTGCAGAACCTGTTGGACTGGTCACATTTACGAGACAGTGTCTACAGGAATTTCCAGATTGGGAAAGGTGGGTAGAAACAAAAAGTCTCTCTGGAAATGTCTTCATTTTGATTTTGACAATTTTATTGAAGTGCAAATGAAGGTATGGGTTCAGTTTCCATTCTTGCCTTGATTTTAGCAAATCTCTGAAATCCAAGTATTATATATCAATCTCCTTAGGAAGGAGTATTTTATGATAGCTTTTTTTTTTAAAAGAAATGTATGAAATATACAGGAAAAATAATTTAATAAATATCATGAATAATGATTGAAGTTATATTTTGTAGATTATGAACATGATGTTTATGCTAATTAAGGTAAAAGCCAGATATTTAGTTAGGTCCTGAAAGCTTTGGGTTCAGATTTATTTACCTGAAAAAATCTGTACCACCTTTTGATATGAAGCCACTCCAAGATAGAACATAAAGATTTTAGCAAGTACAAATAGAATCATAGGTACAGGTAGCCCTTCATAGGCTGGTGCCAATCTATATGAGACTTTCAAGGTAATCATAATTCACTGGCACTTCAGATTGGAAATACACTGACAACCAGTACAGCTCATACAGATTTAAGTGTTGCTTGTTCTGTTTGCCCAGCCTTTGTAAACAGCTGGGTATGTACAATATAGGGATATGCACAAAGGAAACATTTTTTCATTTAATTTTATTTCATTTTGGGGAGCGCCTCTTTGTTTTTGTTTCTTTTGTGTGCTGGTACTTTAGAGTGACATGAAAGGGACTGATTCTTTCAGATTGTTTTGTTTTGTTTCTCCCATTTGTTTTCTGGACTCCGTATTCAGATTACCTGGGCTGTGCAGCTTGTCATTATGAAAAAGTGTCTACACTTCCAAAGTTACCACCACTGTAACATTGATAATTCTTTGAAGGTGCTTAGGGAAGACTGCTTAGACCCTAACAACTTGTCTCTCATAACCAACCAGGCAGTCATGTTTCTTGGATTTGTTGGTTGGCTGTTTTTACCCACATGCACACAAGGGCTGGGATTAGAGGGAAAGCAATGGGAATACTCCTTTCCAGCCCCCCATTTGGGAGTCAGTGATGTAAGTGTACATTGTGTGGACATGGTGAAGGCTACATAAACATGCAAACTGTAACAAATGGAATGAATCACTAATAGCAGTTTCATTGGTTAGAACTGGCTTTGGGAAAATTTGAAGTTGCTTTATCAGGTTTTGCTTTAGAACATTGATTGCATCCTGAGTCTGATCTATATGTCTCATCTATATTTTTCCTAGAATAACTCTGAAAATCTGTGGTATATTTTTTTTTGTTACATGTTTTTAATTAGTTGCACTTACATAAAACTTTGGTGAACTAAAGGTTAAATCCGTGTGTACGTGCTTGGATGTGCACATGTAAACAGACAGTGCAGCTCAGTGTTTGTCTGTTACAATAGTCTTATTTTGATATCTGCATTATATTTTTATTTACTTGTCCCCTGCTTTCTTAAAATGACAAATGTATGTTTGTTAGCAAACAAGCAGAGGAAAAATGTGCCGTATCTTGTAAGTGGCATAAAAGAAATTTCTCAGTCCTGCTATTTCTCAACTGCGGTCTAGTTAGTGCATGATAAATATATCACCAAACCCTTAAGGGCATATAGGAGATGCCATTTCAGAGGCCATTTTTTAAGTGAAAATAGTTACTCAGGAGGGGAATTGACTGTGAATTCCCTTGTTGCTCGTTGCTTGAGTAATCTTGTCCTGCCTCTTATGAAGAGATGGGTATCTGGGAAAAATGATGTCACAGTCAATTTATGGGAGATATTTTTTCCCCTAAGAAAACATTCTACTTGTAGCACAACTGTAGAGGTAAAACCTAATATGTAGCATATTGAGAGGTTTGTTCTTACAATTGATTAGAGTTGAATGTGATTTAGATGTCTAAAATTTATTCTGAAAGATATTTTTTTAAAAAACAGAAAAAGCTTATCTTGATTATATGGAGTCAAGTTTCATTGTTGAGCTTTTGCAAGCTTTCAGAGTGAAAGCTTCCTTGAAAGAAAATGAAAAAGCTGATGGCAGCTTGGTTTACCTTGGTTGTTTTTCCATGTGCATGTTTTCAGAATAGTATTTTCAGTCTGTTGGAACAGCAGTTCTAAATCCTGGTTGGGCCAGTAAGGTATATAACCTTACTTGTTTTATACATTTCATTATGTGAAGATATCCTCTGTTTAAATAAAATATATCCTATTATTTTACAACAAGGCAGACATAAGCTTAAGTGGTATGGTATCCTTCCTGAGTCCATACTTGTTTTTTTCAATGAAATTTGAAACTATTGTAGCACAATATTGTTCATCTTTATTTTTAAAAAGTCTTGCTGAATTCATCAGTAAGGTAAAGGTTCCCCTTGACATTTAGTCCAGTTGTGTCCGACTCCAGGGGGTGGTGCTCATCCCCGTCTCCAAGCCGTAGAGCCAGCGTTTGTCCGTAGACAGTTTCCGTGGTCACGTGGCCGGCGCGACTAGACACGGAACGTCGTTACCTTCCCACCGTGTGGGTGCCTATTTATCTAATTCATCAGTACTTACTTCTAAATATGTATGCATAACATTGCAACCTAATATATATATATATGGAAATACAATCTCAAGTGTTAGAGACCATATTGCTCCATTTTGTTTCCAATGTCATGTTTTTCAGTGAAGATGTGGCTATTTAATGAGAGACTTAGGTTTGATTCACACTGGTATCTAGCATGCCTATTAGTGTGTGGACTTTGCTAAGCACATAATCAATCAGTGCACACATAGTGTCTCACTGTACACACACACAACATGTATGCATGGAAATCCTAATAGTGGATTGGGGTTTTTTTGTTCTTGTTTCTTAATGATGTGGTATTTCTACCTGTGTATCATATCTAATAGCTTAGCTCTGCAATAAGCAACCTAGTGCCCCGCTAGTTAATTTCTGACTGCATTTCACATAATTGAGTCAGCCAAATCAGTCAGATGCTTTTACAGTGAGGAAGTAACCATGCCTTTTATATTTTTATTTCCTAGAAGTGTCTAATAGAAGGTTTAGTTAATGCTATTTCCATACAAAAGTGAAGTTACGAAAACCATTTAGTCCTTCTGTTTGCATTTAGATCATTTTCAAGTGTAGGCCAAATGGTTTTCTTGAGCAGAAAACAAAATGCTACCTTCTTTTACCATTTGGACCATTTTCAAATACAGTCAACCCTCGACTTACGAACTTAATCCATTCCGGAAGGACGTTCTTAAGTCGAAAAGTTCATAAGTCGAATCAGCATTTCCCATAGGAATGCATTGAAAACCAATTAATCCGTTCCGGCTGTTTTTGGTTCTTAGGTCGAGGGGCGGTTTGTAAGTCGAAGCTTTAGTTCCCATAGGAACTAATGCAAAGCCGGTTAATCTGTTCCTACCACTAGGGGCAGAATTTTTTCTTTTTTTTCCTTTTAACCTAAGATGACTTAGGTTTTTTTTTTCCGGTTCGTAACTCGAAGCAAACTTCGCAAGTCGAGACTATATTTTTCTATCAGAGCGGTTCGTAAGTCGAAATGTTCGTAACTAGGGCCGTTCGTAAGTCGAGGGTTGATTGTACAGTGGTGCCTCGACTTACAGACGTCCCTACTTATGAACATTTTGACTTAAGAAAAGCTCCAGCCGCAAAATTTTGCTTCGACTTGCAGCCGGAGCTTCGACTTACAGACTAAAAAAAAAAAGCGGAAAAAGCGGGAAATGCACTTTGGACTGCCCAGTACTGCCTGGTACTGTAATTTAAAAATGCAAAAATTGGTTTAAAAGGTGCTTGGTTTGGTTTAAAGCTGCTTGGTTCTGTTTAAAAGGTGTTCCCTCCCTCCCTCCCTCCTTTCCTGCCCTTTTTTTAACCTTAGGTCATCTTAGGTTTAAAAAAAAATTCTCCCCCTAGTGGTAGAGTACGGATTAACCGGCTTTGCATTAGTTCCTAAGGGAACTAACTAATGCTTCGATTTAAGAACGGCGCCTCTACATAAGAACGAAAAACAGCCGGAACGGATTAAATGGTTTTCAATGCATTCCTATGGGAAATGGTGATTCGACTTACGAAAGTTTCTAGATGCGGCCACCATTCCAATACGGATTAATTTCGTAAGTAGAGGCACCACTGTAAGGATTTTTCAGGAGCAGTAAGTCAATATCTGGATGGTGTTAACGCTGCTTAATTCAAATCTGTCCTTAAATTTCACCTACAGAATTATAAAATATGTGAATGTACCATTTTGTGCAGAGTAAGAAATTTAGAAAGAAAGTATTTCTGGATGTAAGATTTGTACTAAATGAAAAGGTTAATGCTATTTGTATAAGAAAAGAAAATAGAAGAGTGTTTTTTAACTTTAGAGTGATGTTTATTTAGTTATTTTAAATAAGCCAAAACAGACCTAATTAGGAGGAAAATCCTAAAGGCTTTAAATGTAAAAGGCCTGTCTCATCAGAAGTAAAATAGATCTCTGGATTTTAAACTGTATGTATTTGAAATACCAGTTGTTCATACCTCATTCAGAATTCTGAATGAGGACATGCTTTCAGTGGCTGTTTTGAATGGTCCAGCCAATAGGGATCCGTAGAGCTTCATCTGAGTACATAAATGGCAAAAGAAGAAAATCCAGTGTTTCTTTGAGAGTGTGGTCCAGAGTGTTAAGACTGACTTGGGTACAAACTTCAGACTCATTGTGGTGGTGTGAATCAAACATCAGTGCAGCCCATTCTTTTGTGCTTATTTTATGATGTGACAACTCATGACTCCGGGCTGTAAATTACTATGACTGTGTAGATTGATTGGCAGATTGGCATTTTATTTATAAGTGTGAAGCATGTTATAATTGACTTTTAAACATTAGTTTCCTCTTTCACAAATATTACTATGTTTTTCCATTTCTCTGTGTATTCGTTTCATTACAGGAGTCAGACAAAAATGTCCAGGTTGCACATCACATATGAAGGTACTATTGAGAGCAATGGCCATGGAATGTTACAGGTGAGAGTACAATCACACACATGCTTGTACTAAACTTTGGTCTGTTGGACATTTTAGCAGAATAATTTGCTTTTGCTCTAGGTTGTGCAGAAGTAGCAAAACATATTGAAATATAAGAGACAAGCAGAGTGATTGTTCTGATAGGATTAACATTATCTGTTGTCTCCAGCTCACCTTGTTTTCCAGATATGTGCCCTGATGAAAAACCTTTTGATTGACAGTCATAAGATCTGGATGACTCCAGGTTGTTCAGGTCAGACAGAGACTGAAGAACGACAGGAGCAGGGCTTTCAGGGAACAAAGATGACAGGCTGCCAATTTTCTACTTGTGTTTTCCCTTTCAGAAATGATGTGGCCTGTGCCCCAGCTGGTGACCAGTTCAGCAGTTCAGGAAGCTTTGTCTCTGCTAGTGGCATTGTTTTGATCTAAGAGCCACTCATCTAAAACAGATTGATAAAGAATCTGTCTGTTCTGTATTCACACCATTCAAAAAAACAAAAACAAAAACCCCACTAAAATGGAGTTAGATTTGGAAATATAATCTAAAGTATTATACTTTAACAAAACAAGATTTTGTATAATACCTGTTGTCTTTAATGGTCTGAAAGCCCAGAATGCAAGCTCGTGGTGTGATGAATAGATTTAAACCAATCTGGTTGTCTGGGCACACCCTTCTGGAATAAACACTCTTTTGCAGAAGCTCTCATTGAAGCATATGGGCATGCAACAGACCATTGCTGTATTCATATGTGGCTTCCATTTGTTGTAATAAGGCTCTCCTAGAGTTGGGTTAACTATAACTAAATACAGATAAGGCGCGAGGAACCTGATCCATTCTGGCAAATCTTTTGTCTTGCTTTTCTGGAAGCATAAAGCTGTTTTCCAGTGTTACGAATATTTTCTCCTGAAACATGCATTAAACCGAAGATACATTTTAAAACCACAAAGCAATATTACTTTTTTCCCCCCCTCACAAGCCAGTCAAAACTGCAGTCCTGGAGGGAGGGAGGGAGAATGTTTATAATGCATTTGTTGTACTGTATAAATTTGCATTCCATGCACCCAGAACAGTCACCCAAGAGACGTGATTGTCAGTCCCATTTCACCTGCTTTCTGGTCTTGCATAAACAGAACAAATCCCTATACTTGGGCTAACTCAGATTAAATATTAAAAAGAGCTTTCTCCTGGGTTTTGCACATATTTTGAGCATTACTTCAACCATGAATGCCTCCCAGCATTTTTATGCTTGTTAATAAATTAATAGATGTATATCCCATCCCTTAATACATTTTTCCGGGATAGTTTACTCCAAATTAAAATAGCATAATAAAATATAGAAATGAAATGCAACAAAAATAAAGCATAATAGAAAGAAGCTAAAATTATGTCTGATTCTAAGCTAATATATTGTCTTGGGGGGAAAAGAGAAAAAGAAAGTCCAGAAAGTTAAAGGGGTCTTTGACTGGTGCCAGAAAAGATGACAGTGTCCACTCGAGGCCAACTTCCTTTGCGAAAGCGTTTTCAAGGCAGGGAGCCATGATGAAAAGGACACTCCCTTAGGTCATCACCCATTGTACTTTATTTGGTGAGGGCACCCTTAGAAAAGCCATGAATGTTGGCCTTTATCTACAGGCAGTCTGATGTGCTCTTACTTTTAATGAGTCTGATATTCTAGAGACTAATAGAGTAGGCACAGCATTACTGGAAACAGGTAATAAGGCATTGTTTATATGCTTCTCTACATACTGTTTGGTTCAAAAAGCAAAGACTAAACAGCTTGTCATTGCCTAATGATATATTTGTTGCACTGAGGGTAAACGCTAGTTCTTTTCTGGATGCCTCCAGTCATATCTTTGTAGCAATCTCTGTAGATTGAAGAGTGCTAATAGAGTTTTATTAACATGCTGAATGTTCGCTAGAGTTGGCTGCTGATGGCTAGATATACAGAGTACCAAAGATAGTGACGGGGGAGAAATATGCTCATTTCAGATTTTAACATGAACCTACCAAATTTGAGTTCCCAAACTAACATGCAAGCTGAAATGCAGCTATCCTTTGGCAGTTCTCCAGGCAGAGGATGCACATGCAGAAACTCATATTGGAAGAAATTGTGAACACAAATAGACATAATGGGACTAGGGAAAATAAAGTACACTAATGCTTTAAATAACAGGAGGTTGCATGGGAAAATACATATATACATGAAAATGCACAGATTTTCATTCAGACTTTTTAAAAAATAGTGGGGATGAAATAAAAAGAATGAAAAAATGAGGAGCTGAATGAAAGCAAAATTAACTGATCCATCCATTCCCAAACAAAACTTATTTAATCATATTTGTTTAAAACATAAAGACTCAAATCCAGTACTGTAACTTACTCCATGTAAGACAGACACTGTCATTGGTCATGATGGTTCTTCAGAAACTAAAAATGTCTGTTCTCCCAACCCCCAAATAAGTCCCAAGGCTCCTTTGCAGTTCCTTTCAACATGAGGAAGCCATTGGGGACTGTGGGATGGAGCAGGGGAGTCTTTAATTTCCAAAGCTTGCAGTTGCTAGTACAATCATCCTGCCAGTGGCAATTACTGTATGTTAAAGTCTCCCCCCTGCCCCCACCTGATGAGCCCAATGGCTTTTCCGTGATAAAGGGAATTGGAAGGAAGTCTTGGGACCTTTAGGGGTAAATCAGAAATTTTTAATATTTGATAAACCACCTCAACTGATAGTATCATCAGTTTTATATGATATGGCTTAGGGCAACAGGATTTCAGCCAGAGGGTCTGAACTGTGAAACAGTGGCTTGTAGGAATTCTTGATGAATTCCAACAGCCTCCCCAGCTTTAGATTCTCCAGGTGTTTTGGACTACCGTTCTCAGAAACTCTGACATTGGCCATGCTGGCAGTAGTTGGTGAGGGTTGTAGACCAAAATGTGTGGAGGACACCAGGTTAGGGAAGGGTATGTTTTTTCATAGCAAATGGCATGTCCAGAACAAAACTGATCCACATGGTCAGGAGTATGCTGCTGGAGCAAGCCCAGCTTCTCACCAACCTCCTGGTTTTGCATTGTCAAACATTTCCTTCTTAATTTTTTTAAAATCATATAAGCTGTAGTTAGATCTTGGCACCATTCCAAGATTGATAACTAATTGTGTTTGTATGCGTATCTGTGTGTCCACTAGAAATTCAGTGGCACTTTCGTTTCTTCTGTAAAATCAGAGTTACCTGTTTTATCAGTACTTATGTTGCACAATACAGTGTTTAAATGAATGGGTAGTCTCAGAAGAGTGCAGATACCTTAAGTAGTATTCCTTGTAAAAAAATCAGAAAACTCAGGTTAAGAGGAATTTCCTGTTGTCTGTACCAAATCAGATTAACAGACATGGAGAGAATGTTAATCTTTTACTTCTGAGAGGTGGTCTACTCAATTTATTGTTGTTGATGAAATATCTAATTATTTTGGAATAATTGATTTGGAAAGGGTCTATAAGGCCATTGAGTCCAACCAGCTACTCAGTGCAGAAATCCAAATCAAAGTAAATCTAACAGGTGGTTGTCCAGTTTTCTCTTGAATGCCTCGAGCGTTGGAGCGCTCACCACCTCCTGAGATAATTGGTTTTGTTGTCATACTGCTCTAACAGTTAATAAGTTTTTCCTGATACCCAGCCTAAATTTGGCTTCCTGTAACTTGAGCCCATTATTATGTGTCCTGCACTCTGGGATGGTCGAGAACAGATCCTGCCCTATGACTATCATTCAAGTATTTGAAAAATGCTATGATATCTCCCCTCAGTCTTCTTTTCTCAAGGCTAAACATGCTCAATTCCTTCAGTCTTTCCTTATAGGGCTTGGTTTCCAGTCCCCTGATCATACTTGTTGCCCTCCTCTGAGCTTGTTCCATTTGGTTGGCATCCTTCTTAAAGTCCATTGTCCAGAACTGGACACAGTATTGAAGATGAGAATTAACCAGTACTGAATAGGTGGAAGCTAGTACTTCATGGGATTTGGAGACTATGCCTCTGTTAATGCAGCCTAAAATAGCATCAGCCTTTTTTTGCAGCCACATCCCACTGTTGGCTCATATGACAACAAGCTACTTATTTGGCATATGTTTTCGTGGACTGTGGTGCAGTTCATTAGATGTACGTGTGACTTACATGGTCCTGAAAAGCTTACAGCAACCAAAACATGTTAAATTTTAATTTAGTCACAAGACTTTTCATTGGCTTTGCTGTGACATGGATACTCCACAGAGGTCTATGGATGAGGTGGTTTACAACAAGCCTATGTCAGAGGGTTTACAGTCCACACAGAGAAACAGCTAAGGAAAAGGAAACCTGCTGAAATATTTATAATAACTATAGGGATTAGGTAAATCATCCAAAGGTTTCACAGAACAGTGTAAATAATTTGTCTGTAAAAGTATTTACAGATTCTGGAGGGAGAGGAGGAGCATGATTGGGCAGCCATTAACCTAGCAGATGAAATGGAGCAGGGCATTGAGAGTTGTGGGGGGTGCGTTTTTGAAAGACATTCAGTGAATCAAATGAGTCTGTCTAATTTTGCTCACTCCCAAAATGATGTTTGGCCCTTTGAAACAGGAAACTAGTAATGTGGGTTTAAGACCAGCCCTGTGTGTATTGGCCAGATTCATCATAATCTTCCTCCACACTCCAATTATTAAAGTTTTCAGTACTTAAAATATGTAACTCTATAATTTTGAACTCAATATTGCAAAACAAAAAATAATTGACAACAGGATTTCAATATAGTATAAACAGCACAGGTTACATGTTAACATTGCTTAATGGTTTGTGGTCAAAACCAAAACAATTACAGCTGATCTTCATGAATGAGTGTGTGCAACAGATGTTTACTTTCTTGAAAGTGAAGGGGAGGTTGGGGTGAGAAACTGAATGCCCAGTAACCACACACAAAAAATATGTTTCTGTCAGGTTGATTTTGCTAATCGCTTCGTTGGAGGTGGTGTCACTGGTGCAGGACTGGTACAAGAAGAAATTCGCTTCTTAATCAATCCGGAGCTGATTGTATCTCGTCTCATTACTGAAGTCCTGGATCACAATGAATGTCTAATTATCACAGGTTAGTTTTTCTAAGCCTCTCTCATATTTCAAAGGAAACCTGTACCAAAAGTCACTGTTGTTTGCAGTAGCACATGTCTGATGCATGTTCACCGTTAGAGACTGTCGGTGTAATGTTTGTTGGATTAAGACTAGAGGTGTTTTGGTTCAAATCCCTATTTAGCCATCCCACTCAAAGAAGTTTGTCTAGGTCAGGGATGCACCAAGTGCGCCCATCAAGCCCCTCACCAACCCCCGTAAGTAAAGAAAAGTTGTTTTGGTCCTGAAATGGCCAATTAAAAATTGGTCCTGAAATGAAATTGGTACTGAAATGGCCAATTAAAACCTCTGGAGGGTGTTACTGCTCATTTTGGACCAGTTTTGAAGAAAAAGTTGGGATGAGGATACATTAAGGCTTTGCGGGGGTACAAAATGATTTGCTTCAAAGTCTGAGGGAGTGAACACAAACCATGGCCTCTGAAAACTGCACACCCTGGTTCTAGCCACTGTCCTTTAGCACAACCTGTCTCACAGATTGAATATAAAAATATGAGGAAGGGGGAGGAGATGTGCCACCATGAGCTCCCTGTAAGAAAAACAGAACTAAATATACTAAATAATTTTTTTTTTAAATTCTTGGATAAAACCTGTGGCTGTTCAGATGCTTTTTTTGCATAGGAATTTGAGAGTTCCCCGCTCCATAAGAGATGGCAATATAAATGCAGATGCAGCATTTGAACTATATAGCAGCATCAGTATACATGGCACTCTGCAGAGTAGCATCAACAGGAAGACAAAGTCCAGATCCTGGTAAGGGTTTCAGGAAAGGAATTGCATAAAGACGGATGTCTGATTTTTAAAGGTAAAATCTAACAGGAGAGTTGTGGATGGTGCAGGTCTTCCTACAGCTGTGTATCATCAACTAGCTTATGTTTGTGATTTTTTAGGGGTCTAATAAAAGTATCACCCTCCCTTGCTTTCAGATTTTGTGCAAAGACTACATGGCTCCCCCCCTTTTTTTATTGTTAAATCCTCCATTGTGTTTCCAGTCCTTTGCAAGTTTATTGTAAAGCGAGTCATTTTGAATTTGTTTGGCCTTGGTAGAAGTGCATAGGATTGCAGCCTTGGGCCTCTGTAAAAGCAAGAATATTTGCAAGTAGACCTATGAGATTTTTGCAATATGGAGTGATACTGCTTGGGGTTCCAAGCAGCTAATGATGCTATATTCCAGGACCTTCTATTCTAGCTTTTATATAAATCCCACCCATTCTTAAGCCTACTATTCCCTAGCCATCCATGTTTAGTTTCCATTGGAATGTTTTCAGTGAGGAGTGGATTATATTTTTTGCAAACCACACGTTCCTCCAAACTAGCCAATACTTTGCTCTTTTGTGGGGATCTTGGCTTGAACTTGAGCCTTAATATGTGTTCCCATTTCCCACATATAACTAGGGAACTTGTATGCCTAGAAGTCAATGATATATTATGGCTTTTGCACATATGCTTGATTTGGCTAGCAGAAGATCTGAGAGAGCATTTTAACTAAATTGGCAATCTGAGAGGTATTGGAGTTATCTAGAAATCCAAACCAGTTTCATCCCCATCCCTGGTTTACAGCAGTAACAGAAAATTACATGACAGAACTGGATTTAAGCTACTGGGTCTTCAGTGCAACCTTCTAACTTGCATTATGGGTATAATAGTGAACTGTATATTACATGGTTATGGTATATAAATATAGCATAGCCATGTGGTGTATACATATGCTGTGGGGTGTGCATGTGTGTGTGGTGTGTATACATATGCTGTGGTGTGTGTGTGTGTGTCTGTGTGTATTGTACCTCACCTTTCCATTAAAAGATAGCACTCAAAGTGGCTATATTGTTTTCTCATCTGAGCTTGTAGTCTTGAAATAATAAGCAGTGCAGAGCTATTGTAAATTGCTCTCTCAGCTTCAGCCGAGGTTACAACAGATGTGTAATATCTGTGGACAATCCTCCAGAGTTCTTGTAAGCCACTCACAATTTGTCCTGCAGTATTCAGTGTGAACTACTCTGCAGGGATATCATAAGCCGTGCTGTCCCAGCTACAGTACCTTCAGACATGCAACATAGAAGTCAGAATCCCATTGGTGATTTAGGCCTATGTAAGGGAAATAGTGGAAGTCTTGGCAGCAGATTACTGCTTGTTAAGAAAGTAATGGTTGTGTTCCTGGGTTCACACCTGATTTAGATATAGATTTACAGTGTAAACTAGGGAATAACTTATGCTAATAGTGTAGTGGTTCTTTCTATGACTTTTATTTATGTGCTTTTCCCCACCCACTCCATTTGGTTGCATTCCCACCTCCCTTCCCCCAGCATTTACTCAGTAATCACTCAGCATTCTATGGCTACTCTCTGGACATAGCATCCTGCTCCATGGTTGAGTGGGCTAGATGTGTTCTGCAATGTGGATGGGCAGTTCTCAGTCTCAGAACTGCTGGTTCTCTCTCTCTATCTCTCTCTTTTTTTTTTTTTTTTTTTTTTTTTTTTTTTTGGTGTTTGGTTTGGTTTTGCACTTCTCTCCTTTTATCTGTCTTTTTTCAGCTCCAGGGATATACTTGATTAGTAATATAATTCAGTTTAAATTGTACAGGGAATGCTTAGTGGTCATTGATAGCATCTGGCTGCCTGAATGTGGGCTATTTAAGGTAGAGCTCTGGAGGAGAAACTGATAAATCACTAACATCAAACTTACAATTTGAGTAACACATTCAACCTCCTGTGTTGCTCTCAGATTAGGAGATGAACATGGAAGCAGAGGCACCCTTCGTTGGTAATTGCAAGGCCAGCTGCTGGTTGTTTTAAGGATTCAAGGAGCTAGAGAAATTGGTAGTATTCTTAGTTCAGATGGACATTACATAGGTATGAGGAATCAATGGGAAATTCCAGTAGGTTAATCCTTGTAGCTTTTTTTGTAGTGTAATGCCTCGAATGATTCAGTTGTGAGTATTGATATAAAAAATAGAGTGTCATTTAGAAATCCTTAACGTAGTTTTCTAGTCTTCAGAAAATTTGCTCAGTATATCTGTGGAGACTTTCCTTGATGAACCAAAAAAAAAAAGACCTGGGGCTTCAAAAGAGGCTTTATTTCACTGGTGGGACGAAAACCAGACACCTAGAGTGCCAGTAGTTCTCCAAAATATCTGTCTAACTGTAAACATATACAGTTTCCAAGAACAAAGGAGCTCTAAAACAGAATATTTACAGGAAGCTTTCAGGAGATTATAGAAATGCCTACAAACAAAGCATCTCCAAAAAAATCAATCAGGTATGACTTCCTTAGGAAACTTTATTGTTTTACTCCCCTTCAGGTACTGAACACTTTTGTCAGGCTAGATGACTGCACCAGATGCGGTTAACTACCCTGTTTCCCCGAAAATAAGACCTAACCTGAAAATAAACCCTAGTACCCTGTTTCCCCGAAAATAAGACCTAACCTCAAAATAAGCCCTAGTACGATTTTTCAGGATGCTCGTAATATAAGCCCTACCCCAAAAATAAGCCCCAGTTAAGTGAAACCCCACCCTCCACCATTGTGCGGCAACCAGAAGATGACATGACTGTATTTGAATAAATGTAGTTTGTTGTACATGAAAAAAAAAAAAAACATCCCCTGAAAATAAGCCCTAATGTGTTTTTTGGAGCCAAAATTAACATGACCCTGTCTTATTTTCAGGGAAACACAGTATGATTTTTCAGGATGCTCGTAATATAAGCCCTACCCCAAATATAAGTCCCAGTTAAGTGAAACCTCACCCTCCACCATTGTGCAGCAACCAGAAGAAGATAACATGACTGTATTTGAATAAATGTAGAGTGTTGTACATGAAAAAATGAAACATCCCCTGAAAATAAGCCCTAGTGAGTTTTTTGGAGCAAAAAGTAATATAAGACCCTGTCTTATTTTCGTGCAAACACGGTACTTATCAGTAGAACATGTGATCATCCTGATATGAATTAATGGTACATACCCAGAACACATTTCTAATCTACACTAAAGCACAATTGGAATAGGATGCTTACTGTATTTTTCCGTGTATAAAATGACACTTTTTCCTTAAACAATTACAGTAGACAAAAAATTGAGGGTCGTTTTATACACGGAAGGCAGCCGCTTTCCCTGCCTTTTGCGAAGCCACGGGGCTTAGCAAAAAGGAAGGGAAGGCTCCCTTCTGGTAAAGCAGCCGTGAAAGGGCTGCACGATCGCATCCCTTTGATCCTGAAGCAGCCATGAAAGGGCTTCAGGATCAAAGGGCTGCGATCGTGCAGCCTTTACCCGAAGGGTAAAGCAAAAGGAAGGGAAAAGCAAAAGGAAGGGAAAAGCAGGGATCAAATTTTCTAATTTGGGGTTAGAAAAGGGGGGGGTCATCTTATACATTGGATCGTCTTATAAACCGAAAAATGTAGTATATTTTGGTTCAAGCAAATATCATTCATTTAAATTTGTTTTCATATCCCAGTACTCTTTTATGAACAAGCTGTTCAACAGAAGATGTAAATTTTTATTAGAACACAGATCTCCATAGAGGCTGATGAGGTGTATTTCTCACGTTTTCAAGACTGTGTAAAGAACACTGCAAAATAATATTAAAATTGATATTACAATTAAAACTTAAATAACTCTCTTACAAATATTAATTATTTTTTAAACTTCTTCAAATCAACCATGTTTACGTAGAAATATGACAATTGGTACAAAGCAGGCAGTTCTTCCTCATGATCTCAGTGTATACACATATGGAATGGTCCACCTGGTCAGAACCCTGTTCCAGAATGTTCCAACCTGAGCATTTTGGTGTGTATGCTTGAGTGAGCCAATGTACAATTTTCTCAGTTACCTTTCCATCACTACTGTTAGTCTGTAGGAACCTTGTGGGTAATTCCTCGGAATACCCATTACATTTTTCATTTTCTTTTGGCCTTTTATTTAGGAAAAAATATTTGTTTTTTTTAAAATATTTGTATGCTGACTTTCTCCTAAAGGATCCAAGATGGCTTACAGTATTAAAGTAAACGTTAAAAGCTAAAATAATAAATTATTACAATAATTAAAAAAGAATTAAATGAACATCATCATATTAAGGACGTATAAGTAAAAGCAGTATCAAAAACACATTAGCTGATCTTACCATTCATAATAGAAGGGTGGATTCCAACCAAAACATGTGGCTTCAAACATTTCAGATTGAAATTCTGTGCAAGCAAATTCCCATATGTGTGAGTTACACAAATGGCCACTTTGGAAGCAGGGGGGGGTGTGTGTGTGTCACATTTACAGGTGCGGAGACTGCCCTTCCTTTTGAAGGCAGGAAACAGAAGATTAAAAATCATTAGCAGGTGAGAGTTGTCCATATCAATTTCAATCTGCTATAAAGCTAATACTTTAAACATAACTAAGGTGGGGTATCCTTACAGGTTCTGCAAAATGGTTATTGTCTCAGTGTGGTGCAAAACATTTAGCATTAATCTGCAGGAAGCAACTTTTCAAACTTTAAAATCCCTGCCAAAACTGGGAATTAGTAAAGAATGATGTGGGTCAAATGGACTGCTTACTACATGGACTGATTGCTGTGTTCTGAATTAAGATGTAAAAGAATAGTTTAAAAACCAGACAGATAAGCTGTTTTAAAGATAAAGCTGTTTCTGCATCAAAAATTGATGGTTTTCTTTCTGAGGGAACAGGCAAACAATGGTGGTGTTCTTTCTTATTTCCCCACAGTGTGCTTTCCTTTATTATAGTACTTTCTAATTAATATCTGTGATGCAGTGCTCTCCTTCCTTAATGGAAACAGCCATTTCATCATCCACATTTGATCTTTGGCTTGTTTCCATTTCAGTGCTTAGGCAAGTCTGTGCTGTGTGCAGATATCTGCCTGATAAATCACAATCCTTCGATGATACATCTTGACTCATTGGCCTAATGGGATGTAACTGTGCTGCTGAAATTTGTAGAAGAGGCTGAGAAATTGGAAAGAAATTAGATTTGCTGAAATTGGCTGGCATCTGCTTGAGATCATCACAGTAACGAGTATGAAACTGGTCATGCAACAAGCACAGGCAGAGGATTTTCCCAGCCTACCGATTAGTCAAAGGGAATGTTAGGGATCAGAGTTATATTCTGATGTTTGGCTTTGATACCTGCTATGTAATTAGAAAATGTATCTTCCGCCTGAGAGCTAGAATGAGTCTATAAAATAAAAACCAGCATAATTTATGTGTGTTCTGTAATGGGGTATCAAACTGTTATTTCATGAGCATGTTGCATGTATTCTACAGCAGTGTTCCCCAACCTTTTCCGGTCTGCGGACCGGCTGGGGAAGGCGGGGCACCCCCCCGCGCGCATGTGCGAAGAAGCGCGCGAGCGCCGCCATTTTGCGCATGCGCATGGCCGCTTGCGCACATGCGCAAATGGCGGCGCGGCGCTCGTGCGGGCATTCCAGCGCGCGCAGGCGCAAACGGGCTGCACGGGGGTGAGTGCGCGCGGGGAGGTCTCTCTTGCCGGCCCGGTCTGGGCCAGGCCAGGGACCGGCACCGGGCCGGGGACCGGGGGTTGGGGATCGCTGTTCTACAGTATTCTCAAAACGTTTTGTCTCCCAAATTCAGGGGAGGAGGGCAAGAAACAGCTAAATTGCCTTTGGTCTTGCACTTCTTTAACCTGCCCCCTTCATTGAAGATTCCCCCCCCCCCATCATTATTTTCAAAGTTCTCTCAGCAATTGTTTAAGGAGTTAATTATAATTTTTACATTTACATCAGAGAAGGCAACTTGTGGCCTTCCAAATATTGCTGAACTGCAACTTCCACCAGCATTGGCCAACAGTGATGGATGATGGAATTTGCAGTCCAACAACATCTGGATGGCCGCAGCATGCCCCTCCCTGGTTTGAAGTGCAAACTCTTTAAAACAGGAACCACCTTCTTTTGTTTTTGATAATCAACAATATATATGCAAATATATGGTAATACTAACTGTTTTAAATATAATATGAATAGGTGGATTAAAAAAAAGTGACAGTGCAGTCTCTTTATTTCTAGAACTATCCTTTGTATGGGATAGCTTACCTGGAGGCATCAGCATTATCACCAGAGGCTATCACAGTTGTATGCAATGATTTCTTTCTCTCCTTCTTATTTATATTCTACATGTAACCTACATATTTGATAGTGCTAGCTCTGAAATCATTTTAGATTCTTTGAGATTCTTAATGTCAAAGACTCCCTAAGGGAAGTTAGGCAATTGAGTTAATTTTGTTTAATTTATTTAAAATATTTTTACCCCACTTTTCTCCTCAAAAGGACCCAAGCTGCTAATTGCTTCTACTTCCTAGGTTCCCAAATGACAGCAAGTTAGATTTCAGGGTCAGAATCAGGTCTGCCACCACCCTTTCTGCCCACTGCATTATAAGTCAGGGACCCCCTCCCCAGATCGTACATAACATTCCTGAGAAGTTAAGAGAGACAAGGGTGCTCTCTCTGTTCCCTGAGTCTTCAGCCAAAATCTTTTCTCACTAGCAATGTGCCTTATGGTTAGCAAGGAGTTAGGATTAGTACCAGTCCTTTGAAGGAATAATCAGCATGTTCAGTGTTCCAAAGGATATAGTTTATTACAGTACAAAAGCAATATGGAGAACTTTTGGAAATGTTGGAAAAGAAAGAAAATTAAGATCTTAGTTTGTCATATACATACAAAGGTATAGCTCTCTAGTAGAATAAAGATTAGAACAAAATAAACTCACAAAAAAATTCATATCCAGAGTCAAATAAGGAGTGATAACCATGACCTTCATGACTCCTCCTTTTATACTTTCAACATTACAGTTTGAAGTTAGAAAGGGCTGTTCTCAAAGAATGCAGTTAAGTTGTTCCACCAGTTAGCAGGGCCACTGATCTTAAAAGGTCTAAGCAGATAACAAGGTAGGAGGTTTCTAGGTGATCAGTGCTTTACAGTTTCAAGATAATGGTGATAATTCTAGAGATGTGCATTCAGACACTGAAATATTTGGAATTCACCAAATAATGCCATATTTTCATAATTCAGAATATATCCAAGTCCAAGTTTGATAGTTCTGAATAATTGTAGTAATAATTCCTAATATTCGGAGTCCCATTTACTCCTATAGATTAGAAACCAAAAGGCTAGGTTTCTGCTTGCTAGAGGAAGAAGTGAAAGTCAGACTTTTTTCTCAGTCATCCTGGAGTTATTTCTTGAGAAATAGAACTTAAAGACACTCTGACACCAAGGATAGTGGTGGCAAGAAATTTATGTCCTCCTGTTGGAATTTCCATAGGTTTCCTAAGGGAGTGGAGTTGGGAGAGAGAGCAAAATCTGTGATGATGTCTGTCTGCACCAATAAAGTTTAGAAGCAGGCACAGACAGCAGAAGATATTTTTTCACATTGGTTCATCCTAATTGAATGTTTGACATAGCTGCATATAAATCCCCTGAGCATTTGTTGTTAGGATATATTCAAGTACAAGCCTGCACTACAGCAGTTTTCTCTGTGTCCTTTTCTGAACCTTCAACTTAACATTTACATTCTATACATTTCATTGTATATTGTTTACTTAATATTGTTAGAATAAAATGTGGGAATTAATAGATTCCTATATTAATATGTTAGAAACCAATAGGGAAATATTATATTAGTAGGCTTCTTTGGGGTATATCAGGTGGGGGAATAAGATTTCTTTATATATAGACAGATAGATTAAGTTGTGGCCAGCAAGTTAAAGGACTTACGCCACTACATGTTTGCCTCCTCATGGAAGAAGGAGGAGTACGTTCTAGTAAGCCTCTTGGACTCCCAAATTAAACAACAGGCAGTGGATATTAAGAAGCAGCAAGTGGGGGGGGGGGGGCAGTCGCAGCCAACATTTCGTCATATGCAGCAGCAACTAGCAAAGAAGGTCTGGCCAGCAATGAGGAGTCACACAGAGCAGGAAGAAACTAGCACTGTTTATAGTGCTCCAAGCAGCAGTTCCAGCAGTTGTACTGTAGTGTCCAAGTTCCTCACCCCTGCAACAACAGGGCAAGTTTTCTGGAACACTGTCTTGACAAGCCTGGCAGGGGGCTGTCCTCCAGCGACACCGCCCTAGAGGAAGGATGAGACAGAGGCAGAGGTGTACATGCAGGAGATCTGCAAGCCAAAAGAGTTCGACCCCTTGTCTTACTTGGCTGACAAGGAATCTGATTGGGATGTCTATCCAAGGTGGCAGTGAGACTGCTATCTTGCCCACCAACTAGTGTGCCCAGTGAGAGACTGTTCTCTCAGGATGGGGGGGGGGGGGGGGTCTGTAGAAAAACTTATTTTCTTTAAGGTCAACCTACCATTCTGGAACTTCTATGAAATCTCTTTTAAATGAGAGAGAATGTCTGCTCACAGTACTAGGTATGGCACACTTCAGTCTGCTGCCCCCTCTTCCTGCCTTTTTCATTCTCCCAACTGCTGCTCTGAGATTGTGCTCACTCACTCGACTATGCTGTGCCCCTTGCTGTTGGCACAATGCCCACCCACCACAGACTACCTGCTGCTGCAATCTGCCTGCCAGTGCTTCCCCACTCCCCAGTCTGAACTGCCCTCTGCTTCCTGAGTGCTGCTGGCATTTCCACTGTTCAGGGGTCAGTCTGTATGCCCACTACAGTTTATTTCCTAATACATGGGCACTGCTGGGTGTTGGTGTGCACTCTTTTGTTTGGCACAATCACTGGGAAGGTATCAAAGGACAGAGGCAAATCCTTTTACAATTTTTTGCCTGTTTGTGTGTGTGTGTGTTTAAAAAAGGGAGGGAATAATGACCACATAGTATTCACATTGACTGTAATGGAGTTCCAGATATCCGGAAATTCTGAATTTTTAAAATTCCAAATCTGTATCCAAATTTTGGTGCTAGTGCACATCCCTAGTGATAACTTTCCAACATTCTTTTAGGACATATATTTTCTTTTATTGATTCTTTTTTCTTTTAATACTTGAATAAAAGTTTTTATATTTAGTGAAAGTTTTTCCTGTCCCTTCCCAGTGTTACTGTTTGGGGCTTTCATGTTTTGCAGAAGACATTGGCAACACACAGGTAAATGAGCAAAAACCAACAAAGGTGATCAAAAAAGGGAACTTAGTTATGAAATAGTCCTTACAGTTGGTTTTAAAGTAGTTCTCACAGTTTTATTGTTCATTTAATTTCCTGAACATGACAGGTGAGAGAACTGCCTTTTACGTAGCAGACACTCTGGAATATTTTAGGCGTTCCTTTATGAATATCAGTGACTTTCTTCAATACTTGGCTTCAGCGTACTATTTATTTTGAATTATTCTAGCTTTTTGATGCTGTTTCTTTTATTTTAAAAAAGGATTATAAAGCATCAAATCAAGTGAAAATAGAGTATGTAAAACTGCCAGATTCAGCACAGAAAACAAGACGTGTTTGTGCAACAAGATCTGTGATGTGCTGAATTTGCACCTGTCTGATAATGAAGAATGGTTGGTTCTCCAGTTTACCATGTTATCAAATTAAATGGCTCTCATTCAACCATAACCATTTGTGTCAAGTGCTTTGAACACTTGGAAATACCATGCAAATTCTAAATAGCAGTTTTGTGTTTCTGGCACAGTGATTGAGGGGTTATCTAAATGTATTACATGTTAACATCACATGTTAGTCTACTTCTAGTATGGGATTTTGGTAAGAGTGGATTGAAAAACGTTGACACATATAACTTCCATATTAATGAATTACATTTCTTGACAGAGTGCTTGAAAAGCAGCTCTGTATAGAAAGATAAGTACAGCTGGGATGAGTGGTCATATAGATTTCGACCTTGAAAATGACAACCATTTATGAAACCTATTTCTTAAGACATAGATAAACGTATGTATTTAAGATTAAGCTTCCCAAAATCAATCTGTTGGCCACTTGAGGCTGAAAGCTGACATATTTGTACATATACTAGGTGGCTTATTGGATTTTTGTCTCCTGCATTCTAGCTGTGTTACCAGCTGAGCTCTGTGGAGCTTTCATTAAGAAATAAGAAATAATTTGGGCTTTAGTGAGGGACCGGAACTTTGGAGAAGGAATGGTATCTCCGGTATCAGAGCTAGTGGATAAGTATCAGAGAGGGAGAAATTACAGTCATATTAATTAAATAGAGAGAGTATATTGTGTGGCCTGGAAGGGTGTTACATCTTTGCGTTATGTGCTGTCACATCCCTTTTGGCTTACGGTGACCCTTAATGGTTTTCAGGGCATATGAGGTGTTCATTGCCATCCTTCAGTGAGTTTCCATGGTAGAGTGGGGATTTGAATCCAGGTTTCCTGAGTCCTAATGTGACATTCTAGCCACTACACCAGACTGGCTCCCCAAGGGGGAGTTGTGATTCTGCCAAAAGCCAAATAATAAAAGTCACAGTTGCCTACCTTGTAAAGCCTTTTTCCCCTTTGGACTTGGAAATAAACTTTAAGCTATGCTATATGTGCTCTCTCTCTCTCTTTCCGTTTTCCTCTCTCCTCCTGCACCTGTATCAATATCACTGTTCCTACCCCTTGTATTTCCTTCTGGAAGTGATGGATCAATATGTATAAAGCATATTCTGAGTGCTGCTGTAATTTCTTATGTTACATTACATTAACAAGAAGCAATGTGCAAGTTTATTTTCAATCCCATACAATCTTTGATGTTGCTAACATAGAGATGGGCTTTAGAGGTCTGAAAGGTATCAATGAAATATTTTCATTAATTAAATAATATATTGTTCTGTGAAGACACATCAGTGTGACCCAACAGAATCTGTTTAACTCAAACCTAGAGAACCTAGTTGCAGATCTCTTGAGCTATGAATGTGGAGGAATGGTAGATTTTTAGCTGCGCTCTTGCTATTTTAAAAACAAATATTAATAATTACCTCCCAGAGCATGTTGGTATTTATCACAGAAAAACAGGTGACGTACGGATAGGTGTATATCTCCTGGGGTATGTAGTTAGAGAGCCGTGGCCAGTCATGGGTACCCTGGAATACAGCGTGGGACTACTGAGTATTTCAGGAGAAGCATTTTGCTTTGCTATATTTACCAGAGCAAAATATGTTATGGAAGAAGGTGGTCCTAAGTAGACAGGATAAAAAATTCAGGGAAGGGGGAAAATACAGTAAAATAATTTTGAAACTGATTTTCACTACAGGTGAAATTATGTTAATAATAAAACGAAGTCCTCCCCAGATGTTTCAGTAAAGTCTTGATTCTCCATTGTAGCTTGTTTTAATATTCCCATTTTACAAGTACTTAGTTTTACGCCAGCATCAAATCTAGAATGGTAGTAATTATATGTATTTATATGCAAAACCACCGCAATTTGGTTTTGATGAACTTTATGACCGAGGTCTTAGAAATCTCTACATGATTTTTTCAGTCAGAGGCAGACTTGCTTTTTTGTCTGTGTTGTATGAGGGAATTGCTGCTTATTCTGAGCCCATTGCAGAGTTCCCAGCCCTGAGACAGTGCAACCTTTCCTGGCCTTTTATACCAATCAAGCATGACAACCTTCCCTTGTTTCAACAAGACAGTAAATTACAATAATGCTAACCAAACACTTTTTTCACATTTCCCAGCCTTCATGCCTATACTATTCAATTATTCAAACATGTTTTTGGCTCTTGACAAGCTCATTTCCCATGTGTAAGGCATGCAGACTTTATTTTTGATGTACGTTCACAATAGCAGCAGCAGTAGTAATTTTTTAAAGAGGACTTATAGGAAGGTAGTGGATAACAGACTACAACAGCTTTGTTCAACAATCAGGACTGGCATTCTTATTCAGATGGCATTTAACTTTTTTTCCTCCTGCCCACCCCTGCACCTCATGGTATAACCATCCTGTTAGCATTATGAAAGATAAGGATATCTTTACAGAGGAAAGGGAAACAGTCAACTAAAATGGGTTGTGTAATTCAACAATTTATTTCAGGTACAGAACAATATAGTGAATATACTGGATATGCAGAAACGTATCTTTGGGCCAGGAGTCATGAAGATGAAACACCCAGGTAATGTTCTTGCAGATAAACAACTATTGACATTTTCACCTATGATGCCAGATATTTAATGCCTTCATATTGTTACAAGCTGACGTCAGATAACTGAGACTGATGTTAGTGTAATAGGAGTGTGACAGGTAACAAACTATTGAAATGCACTACAGCCTTTTTCCTAAAATGAGTATTCTTGTTTCAGCCGTTAGTTCCATTTAAACAAGACATTTGCACTCACTATCCCCACCTCCACACTGGCTTTTCCATGTTTCATTTCTCTTTCCCTCTGTCACTTCACAGCCTGCAGCTACTGAGCATGCTCCATCTTCATTAGGTTGCTTTACATGTGGAGATTGTCCCCTCCCTCTTTTTTGGATGTTAAACTTCAGCAAACCTTGGATTCCCATCAGCTTGCTGATGATTCCTTCCTCTTGTCTATCAGTAGCCATGTTCAGCTATCATCCTGTCAGCACTCACCAGCTAAATTAGCTATTAGAAAGAGCAACTTATAGGAGTCTGTCATTTTTCCCCACACTTTATACTTTTGACCTTATTCTCAGGGACTTGTTATAAAGATTTTGGGTTGCTGAGAATCATGATTCCACCTCTAATTTAGAAAGATGCTCTGGGGCTTTTGAAGCACATCTGATGTGTACCTGGAGGGCATAAAAAATACATTTGCCCCATCACTGAAAGAAGAGTAACGTGAAGAAAGAATGTAGAGTTAACTATTTTTTTCTCATAGAGGGAGTTTATTATCAGGATGGTGTTTTCTTGGATGTGATTCACGAGAGGGTTGCCATGTTTTCAAAGGCAAGATGTGTAAATAACCTTCACTGGTGTAATTCAGTTTTCATGCTCTGCAAGAATCCTTTTTCTGATTTTGCAAAGGATTCTTAACTTCCACGTCAACTGGTTCCATGATTCTGCCATATTTCTCCAACTGTAGTCCCAGAATGGGAACTTGTAAACTACTTTTGCAGAGGAGAGGGTTCATCAGGGTCAGCACTGTCCCTAAGATTATATAAAGTTAAAAATGATGAAAGTGTTGAGAGAGATTCATTTATAACAAAGTCCTAAGGGCTTGGCTAATTTTATTTGTTTGTTTGTATAACTTATTTAAGAATTACAGCTCCAGTATAGAGTGAAGACAAACCAGGGTTAAGAACAGTTCTGAAAACATATATGCTGTATTCATATTACTGAAGTAGTACAGAAAACAAAGAAATGTAACATTTTTCTTGCTTATCCAGGGAATCTGTACAAATCTTTACAAATTATGGACCTCACATCTTACCCATTATTTAACATTTGGGCTGCAGCAGCCACAGTGTATAATTAATGTATTTCTAAATCTGTGGGGAAATGTCATGCCTCCTCCCCCATCCTCTTTCCCCCATTTGATGAAGTCCAGTCTTGATCTATTACCACAATGCCTCTCGCTGACATTATGTCTGTGTTTTTCACCACTGGTAAAGCCCTTGAGAGATGAACTCATTTTCAATCTTGTTTATATGACCAATATTATCACAGTTAATTTTACTGTCCATCTTTCTATCTTTCTTTCCCCCTCCCCATGCAGGGATGAATGGCAGAGGCGCTGCACGGAAATTGTTGCCATAGATGCATTTCATTTCAGACGTTTCCTTGATCAGTTTGCTCCTGAGAAAATTAGAAGAGAGCTCAACAAGGCCAGTAACTCCTTAATCCATCCTGCAGTCTAACGCCCAACATTTATTTGCAGCCATTTCATTAGCGTTTGAGTTGTGCTGTCCAATAATTTTTGCAGTGTCAACAACTCCTTGAAGGGAGACTTCTTCCTTAATTGCAGTGTCAGTTCACACAGGGTGTTATTCATATTTTCAATGGTAAGATTAAAATCGAAGCTTGCCAGTTTAAATCTAGCTGGTAGGTGATTCTGTCTTAAAATATCTGTTTTTTTCATCTAGAAAAATGAACTCACCATTCTGCTTTTTGAAGCCCAGTCCGATGGTCCACAAAAATTGTACTTTGGACGGGTGCTTTAGACTATTTATTTAACAATCATAGAAAAATATAGCAAGGTATATTTGAGGTGGTCTTGAAATGTAACTGGAGTAGAATCTTGCATTAAATTACTTCAAAGATCCTTTCTTATTTGGTAGAAGTAGAGTGTCATTCTAAAGTTTGGATCTGTTTCAAATAAATAATACATGTTAAAAGAGCATTTCTAAGATTTGTTCTTAAACCAGTTTACAGAGCTTTTAATCATATGCAACATATTAAATGCCTGCAAAATGGTAAACTAAAGACTTGTTCTCACTCTCGTTAGCCATTAAGTTCTTCAGGGCAGCTGCAGCAGAGAGGTGAGTGGGGAGCACAGAAGCATACCAGTTTTCTGCCATTTGTAATATATATTCATTGTTACCATGTAAATATGGCTAATAATCCAGGGACAGTTGAATAATCTGATCCTACCATATATGTTAAGGCTCTTCAATATAGTATGACAGGCATTTTTTAAAATAATTAACATTTTCTATCTAAGACAAAGATACCTTTCAGTATTAGACTTCAGGCACAGCACAATTAAGACTAATCTTGCTTTCAAAAATCGAAAGAAAAGCTAGTACTTCATGTTGAATGTCACTTCAGATCCCATCACAGATAGTAATAAAATAAATTGCAAGAAACAGTAAATAAAATTAGTAAACTCCACTGACAGCTTAATTGGAAAACTAAATCACCTATTCTAGGCATCTGACATCAGAATTTGTATATTCAATCACATTGAGATGGAAGATGCAAATCATATATTAGCATAGACTTTTTTACATTTTTCTGCTGTATCGACCCTTCGCATGTGGATCGTTGTGGGCTCTAAATGGCAGATTGCACTTCAGACAAGTGACATTTACATTTCATTAGCTAACATAAACTTAGATTTATTGGGAAACTGTAAACTGTATCACTGCCAAGTAAGAATTCCAGGGCGTATTGCTATTAGGATGTTGCTAGTATGTAGGTGCTTGCAGTTCTATCTAACATATATTAAAATTTAACACAGCCAATGGGGTTTGTTTGGATAAACATTAGCTTAGTCACTTTCCGAAAATGGGCACAAGCAGTCCTTGCTGCCTCTCTTGCCTTATCCTGGCTGTTGCTCTTTGTAGACTGTAAGGGCATTTGTGGCAGCCATGTGACATACTTCAGTAAAGTGCATGTGGAGGATTTCATTGGCATACATGATGTGTATGCAGGGATTGATTAACTGATGTTCTTTGTGATCTTGATAACAGTACACATTTGCTTGACAAGTCTAAGTGGCAAACTGATGTGAGCTTCTTTTCTGTTTGCAGGCATATTGTGGTTTCTCTCGATCTGGTGTCCCATCACATCACCTTTCAGCAGTAGCTACAGGAAACTGGGGATGTGGTGCCTTTGGAGGTGATGCAAGACTGAAAGGTAATGTTACTCTGTTTATGGATAACGTTTGTAAAATACAAGGTGTAAAGCAAACAAGTTGCTTTCCACTGCTCTCTTTTCTTCTCTTAATCATTTGCTGCTGCTTCCTGATTTTTCATATGTGGGATAGAGCAGCAGATAGCAGACAAGCAAAGAGAGGAAGTGAAATCCGCCTCCTTGTTCTATGCTGGAAGATACATGGGGGTGTTGGCAAATTAGTGAGGAATTGGCAGTGATAAATTTCTCCATGCATTGGGCAAGGGGATGTTTAGAAAGGATCTGTTTGTCTGTTGGGACTCCTTTTGCAGGCATTCAAACACCTTACTAAATATGCAGTCCCATTTACATTCTTTTGTATGAACCAGACCACACTTTGTTCCTTATATATGTGGGAGCATTCAGTTAGAGAAAAAGCCTCATAAACCTGGCAATTCAGCTAACAGAAAACAGTTGAGTTAGCTGCGGCATAGCAGAATTGATTGAAGACCAAAATGTTAGCCATCCATGTGCCTCCAATCTGTCCTTAACCTATTTCTGCCCGTTCTGGACTTGTTTCATATTTGTGTTTCTCAGTCTGCATAAAGAAATTTTCTGTTACATTGCCATGGTGTTATAGCATTGTTCCCTAACCATTTTACTGTCAGTTCCATAAGCAAATCTTTTCAACAGACATAGTTGCTACTAAATTTTTCTAAATTCTTCTGCACACCTCATGTTGCCTGATGAATTAGGTGCTTCCATAAACACTAAGTTCCTAAGCTTTCCAAAGATTGCTTGGTAGATTGATTAAATCACAAGCTCTTAAAGGAGATTGATTTGATATGTCATGGGGGCTGTTAGTAATTCACTTGTGAGTTTCCAAGACTACCTTGATTAAATATGATGTTTTCTCACACCAGTGTGTTTAAATTGTCCTTTTATGTGGTTAATACTTGAATCAACAAAAACAATATTGCAGTTTGAAAGTCACTCCTGAAATAAAAGATACCCCTTTTTAAAAAAGACAGTTCAACAATCAGCTGTCACACCACAGAAAACATATAAAACATATACAGGTGTATGTCACATCAGAAAACACAATAGTAAGAAACATTTCCACAGTGTTTCATATATTTTCTAGTCAAAGCATTGCCAACATTAGCTGAAATCCTATGTATTTAAAATGTACAAGGCAACTTTTTATTTCGATTAATTTTATCTGAAACTAAGGGGGAAAGGCTGCTCTACTATATTCCTTGTTCAAGGACAAAGATAGAGCACCTAACAGAAAAAGACAGGTAGAGCAGTAGTGAGTGGGAAAGTGCAGAAATCCCTTAGCTAATTTTCTCACAATGCTGGGTGCAAAATAAGTTGTCTGTGTTATTTCAATTGTGTTTCAGTCCATAAACCAGGTTGGGAAATCATACCTATCCAGATGTTTGGGGACAGAATTTCTTATAATTCTTCATCATTGGCTATGCTGGCTAGGACCTATGAGAATTATAGGCCAGAAAACATCTGGCCATAATTGCCCCCTGTACTAAGCATCTGCATTGCTGCAGGAGGATGAGGAATTTAATTCAACTTTGCAGAATAGAAGTTATCCATTCATCCTTGCTTAAGGAAGACACTAAACCGTTCTCGGAAAATATTGGAGTAACTTTGTTCCTACTATTTTACCCCAGATGCACAAAGTGTACCATCCATTCCATATCCAAACAGGCTCTTTGGTTTAAAATTGCTGATTAAATCTATATTCTTTTAAATTATATCCTGTTAAAGTTAATTGCCCTATTGTAGACTTTGTCCTTATCATAATCTATGTAGAGAGTAGGATATATTTTGCATTGCAAATACAGTGGTGCCTCGCAAGACGAATGTAATTCGTTCCGCGAGTAGCGCTGTCTTGCGAAAAAATTGTGTTGCGAAAAGCAGTTTCCCATAGGAATGCATTGCAGTGCATTCCTATGGGAACCTCGCAAGAAGAAAAAATTTCATTCGTCTTGCGAGGCATCGATCTTGGGGGGGAAAAAATCGTCTTGCGAAGCATGGCCATAGAAGAAGCCGTCTTGCGAGGCACCATAGCGATCGCAAAAACCATTCATCTTGCGGGTTTTTCGTCCCGTGAGGCATTCGTCTTGCGAGGCACCACTGTACACAGATTAGACCGTGTTGCATTCATTGGCTGCTTCATTCACATTGTAACAATTCTCAAATGCCGTATGTCTTGCATATTTATTTATTTATTTTATTAAATTTATATACCACCCATCTAGAACGTTTCTACTCTGGGCATCATGGTGATCAAGGGTGTGTCTCATTTAAAAAACTGAACGGTGAACTGTGCAGAAGGCTATGGGAGCATTCCAAATGACAAATTGGTATCTAGATGAGTCTGGACATCTTTTATAGATAATATCAAATAAACCTGTTGTTGTTATGTGCCATCAAGTCAGAACTGACTTATAGTAACCCTTATAGGGTTTTCAAGGTAACTGGGGTATTTAAGGAGTGGTTTTATCAGTTCTTCCCTCAACCCCCCAGTGAGTTTCCATGCCAGAGCCAGGGAATTGAACTGAGGTTCCCTGAATCCTAAGTCCATTATCCACTACATCACACTGGGTACCTCAGTAAACCTAGCCAGTGTCAAATACCTATGGCAGCAGCTTCTTTCTGGTTAGAACTTCAGTTTGCTCCTCAGAACATATGAGGTAATGAGAGCAAATAAAGATGTTTTTGTTAGCCTTTTCTGAAACAATTCTCAGAACAACAGTTGAAAATTGGGGTTGCCTTTTTTTCTCTCTCCTTGCCTGAATTTCTTTCAGCATTAATACAAATGATGGCAGCTGCAGAAGCCGGACGAGATGTTGTTTATTTCACCTTTGGAGATGCTGAGCTGATGAGAGACATTTACAGTATGCACACTTTCCTAATTGAGAAAGGACAGACTGTTGGTAAGCATTAACAAATCTCTTTCTCTTGGAAGTATCTGTGATGATAAACAAGGAAGGGTCATGACTGCCATTATAATGTTGACCTAAATCAAGGAAAACATCCTGAGAAAATCAAGAAGCTAAGCTGTTCTGTTTGCAATTCAGGCTTCAACAAACACTTTTTTAAAAAGGTGTTTTAATTTTTCCCCCAAAATACATTGTTTCACACATAAAGTAAAATCTATGCAGCAATTACTTTGTGCTGTGTGGTGGAGGAGGGGCAGATCTGTCATGGTAACAAAGTTTCTCTAACAATAAAAGCTGAAAGTTGCTAGCTATAAACCATGCAGTTTGGCCTGCTTTCTGTTAACTTTGCCTGACTTGTTCAGTGCCACTTAATTATAGAAAAAGAGCATTTTAGATTAGCTGTTGGTCAAGGGAGTTGGAGATGAAGGAGGTTGTGGTGCACCACTTCTAGAGTATACAAGATTGGGGAAGGCTGATGTAAGGCACTGATGATCTAAATTTTTGTCAGCACTTCATTTGGTTTCTAAGATTCACCTGACATAGTCTGTGTTCTTTCAGGAATAATTGCCACAATCACAATGGGTAGAAAATTGCTCATTTTGGCAGTTTCTTTATGTATATAAAGATTCTGTTTGCTCTCTTTTTACATTAAAAATAGATTTCCGGGATAAAATGTGTTCTGCTTACTTATATACACAGTGTAATGTTAGTGAAACAATATTTTCTTACCTGCATGTATTGTAAAATATCAGTACCAATGGTTTTCTAAGGTTCATTAATGTATATAAGTACAAAATAAACACATTGGTGTCCATATAATTAGATTGCTCAACAACTCAAGCAAATGTAGGTATCTGCTTTCATGGTTAGGAAGATGGTAACATCTGTCAGAATGTCACCCCATAATCTCTGCCATTTACAAACATATCCCACTTCTTTTGAGGGATTCTGTCAAGTGATTAAGCTTCAGTTAGTTATGTCACATTTACCAAATGGGATCAGGGAGGAACATAACCTGTTGGTGAAGTGTTTCTATACTATAAATGTTCTACATGAAAACCAGTGTCTCTCTCTCTTGAAAGTAGAATTCTTTGTGGTCTCTTTGAGAGAGTGCAGAAGTACTAAGAGGTTCTTCTGCTCTTGTGCAAACATCATCAGAATTGTCTAGAACCTAAAAGCTGTTAGTCCCACCTTCTCTCATAACACATGCTGCTCCACCTAATGGTTATTATCCAGTTCCATTGTGATTGCTGCTGAAGCAATACCTCAGTGATCATCTCGAGCCTAACCTATATGGAAAATTGTAAATAGTTACAAACTCGTACCTTTTTCTTTGAGTTTTCCTCCTCAGTTAATCCCATTTCATCATCTGAAAGAAAAAGGTTATATATTCATTGTCTGTCTTCGCTTCCACTGTTTGTGGCCTCTGTGGCCCTGTTTAAGAGGTGCATCACTTGTAAGAAAAAAATCCCTCTTACAAATGGACACTTGAAGTGCCTTTACTGTTTAGGAGGCTTAAATTATATCTTTGGGAGAAGTCTCTACGGGCAGTTGATACCATTTCAAAACAGAGTTCAACATTGACATCGACATTTGCAATTTGTAAAACGCCTTCAAAAGAGGCACTTGTGGGATCCATCCAGAATCCGTCCAGACTGATGTCACAGAAATCATTCAGGAGGAATTGGTTCTGCAAGTATTGGAGACATCCCATCGAAAGAACCTACTTTGATACTGTCCGCTTTGAAACTGACACAATCACTATTAAAGAAACAGAAGAGACCTCACTCTGACCAGCCACAGATTAAGAAGTCAAAGATCAAATCCAAACAGTTGTCATCCCTAGCAGTTCAGTCTGTAGCTCCGCAGCCAACTACATGACAAGACAAAGAAAAGGATGAACTGGTTTGTGTGGAATTGGTGTCAGAGGAAGATGAGGCTCCATGTCTTTCCCATAGCTGTTCCCCAGCTTTTAGTCACTCACTGACACGGAGCCACCTTAACACTGAGGTCAGAGGGTAAGTCTCCATTCCAGACCCAGCAAAACTCCAAAGGGAATGGAGAAAAGCAGGATAGGAGACATTGATGTCAACAACTGGTCATCACACCCCACTCAGGATCCTCATCAGAATCAGGATCACCACAAACATCAGTATCAGGAAATCCTCAGGATAATGGGGCCTGCACCATTTCCCTTTGGCCAAGTTCCAGTTGGGGAAAATTTCTATCCAACTCCACTTTAGAGTGGAACCCCACCACAGTTTTATGCAGGTAAGGAATGGTCATACCCAACACCTTATTTCAATTTCCACTGGGAACAAGGTATGAGGTACTTGGGAATGTACCATGAGTCAGTGTCAAATCTCCTTATTTTGGAGCACCAGCAGGCTTGACATGGGAAATGCAGGTTATTATCTATGTCTAAATCCCCAGAACATTGTGCAAACTTAGTCTGTGGCTTATCATGTTCAGCATTGAGGTCCTCAGCATCAGAGTACAATTTCAGACCACTACCAACAGGGAAAGCTAAGTCAAAATCATTGAGGCTGAAGGGGTCTCAAAGTTAACATTAGGTGTTCTAAATCACCTGAGGTGGAACAAACCAGGGCTCCTTGGAAGTGATTCTTAGTGTCGAAATTGCCAGAAAGGAAATGAGAAAATCATCAGAAACAAAGAGAGTGAAAAGAACCCATAAAAACTGCAGACTTGTTGCCTTGAGTTCCAGGTCTCCGACGCTGAATGGAGCTCGATCTTGAGAATCAGAATCTTTTTCTCAAGGTCCTCACAGTTTCAGATTAAAATTAAAATCCCGCCATCAATGTCAACCTGTTGAGTCTGACCATAAGGTTTCAGAAAAAAGAGCAAGCAACTTAAATAAAAAAATGCCTAAAGTGTTCTGGATTCACTTACCTCTGGTACATCCCTAGATCCTGGTACTCAGAGCACATCCATGGATAATCCACGGTGGATTAGCCACTCCTGGCAGGAGACGGGATGACGAGCCTCTCTGCCAGGTTGAAGAGTGGCTAATCCACCGTGAGCTCTGGAGTGATAGGAACGGAGCGCAGAGCTCGCAGCAGCAGTGGAACGGTGAGTGGTCAGTCTGGCCCCAGGGGGCCGAACCCTTATTACCTCCACCTGTGGGGGGTATTCGAATACGAATACCCGCATCTCTAAATAAGACCATTGTTGTTTCCTCCATTTTGCCACAGACAACAGGATTTTCAAGTTCAAGGTCCTTTGTTTTTGTCTATCCGTAGCACCCAGAGCATTCACCAAATGTATGGCCCCTGTGGCAGCATACTTCAGAATTCGAAGAATCAACATTTTTCCTTGTATCAACAACTGGTTAATTGTGGCAGATTCAAAGGCAAAGGCAAGGAAACATGTGGACTTCACTCTTAAGATTGTGGTCAGATCTTGGCCTTCAGATAAATTTTAAAGGCACATTTAAAATCAACAAGAGTGATTCAGTACATAGGTACTGTTTTGAATTCAAAAACAGCAAGAGCATACTTTCTGCAGGACAGGATAGAAACTAGCTTTAGTAGTAAAGTTCCGAGCAGATGTGCTAATAATGACACACTTGACTTAAAGCTGAGGTACATGGTGGCCACCACAGCTGTTATCATCCATGCCAAGCTAAAGATGAGGTCCTTGCAAGTATGGTTTCTGTCATCCTTTGACAATCATGAGAGAGAGAGCAATCAAAAGAAGCTCCAGATAACTTCAAAGCTAGCAGAGCAGCTTCTTTGGTGGTTGAACGTAGAAAGCCTGTTGATGGGAAAACCATTCAATCACAAAACTCTTGGTTCTTGTAACAGTAAACACCATCCCATCAGGATGGGGTGGCCACTGCCAGGACAAGCAGATTATGTTAGCGCGAAATAGCGGAAATTCAGTAGAATCAGCAGAGTAATGTCCAGTCCAGGCGGTCCAAATAAATCACGCACACACCAGCAGCTTCTCCCAATACCAACGTGTATTTACAGGATATATACAGAAGTTCAGTCTGGCAGCATAACAGGTAGCATTCATCACAAAGCAGGAAGATACATCTACTGTACAGTTTCACACATATATACATATGCACATCTGCCTGTGGCCAATCACATTGGATATTGCATCATGATTGCATCATGCATGAGTCAGCATTCATGAGTCATCATGACTCAGCATTATTACACACCTGTTCATCATGGCTGCTCATTAACACACCTTGTTCTGCTCAGGCCTGGAAATTTTCCTTGACAGATTACTTTATGGACCCAGAAAGAAAAGAACTTGCAGATCAACATACTAGAGATGCTGGCAGTTGTGAAAGCTTTCAGAGCTTTTGACCCAATACTCCTGGGCAGGGTGGTGCAGGTAAATACAGACAGTTCCACTACAATGTTTTCTAAACAAATAAGGGGACACCCACTCCATGACTCTTCTATATTTAACAGTTCTTCTCTGGCAGTGGCACACTCAAAGGCACATTTATCCAATTTCTGTCCAGGAGAGGACAACCAGATAGCAGACTGATTGAGCCAGCAGAGATTGCAGTTGCAACAGTGGGAGCTATTCCCTCTTGTTTCCAGGACATAAACAGTCGATGGAGCCGACCTCAAATAGACCTGTTTGTGATGGTAAAGAACAAACAATATCAAAAATATTGTTCTTGGGCAGGTGACAAGAAGAAATTGCTCAGGGACTGTTTCACTATTCGATGCACCAAACAAGTAGTCTGTCTTTTCCCACCCTTTCCAATGATCCATAGGGTGATTTTGAAACTATAGCAGAAGAAAGCCATTGCAATACCACAACAAACTAAAACTGACAGCTTGTAGGATTTACCTGTGATTAAAAGAATACTTGTTGAGGGCAGAAAGCCACCAACAAGAAAAGCAGACATGTATTAATGGAACAGGCTTATTTCATTTGCAGTGGGAGAAGATTATTACTCTCCATCATCACATACAGTTCTTTGTTTTCTCCTGCATTTGAAAGAGAAGGGACTCTCTCATTCCTCTTTAAAAGCCTACCTTTCTACCATAGTGGCAAATCAGAAATAAGGTTCATTTGCTTCGCAGTATTTCAAGGATGAAACACTAAAAGGATTTCTGAAAGGTTTAAGAAATTTATACTTAAAGTCAAAGCACCCGTACCTCAATTATCACTACCCTTGGTTTTTCAACAAATGATGAAGCCACCTTTTGAACTATTGGATCTTCTCAAAGAATATCCAAGAGGCTAGTAAATGCTATTACTTTGTCTTATCAGTTGGCAAGGAAGCCATTACCTGAATTCTTCAAGGGACATTCTTCTAGGGCACAGACTGCCTGCACAGCTATTTTGAAAGGCATTCAGATGAAAGAAATTTAGAAGGCAGCTACTTGGTCCCAGTCTGTGAGGTTTGTTAAGCATTACAAATTAGACATCAGGGTGAAGCTCGATGCGTTGTTTGGTCAGGCAGCGAGATCTTCAGTGTTGGCTTGTCATCTCACCAGCTGGTAAGTGAGGTTACTAGTCACCCATTAGTGTGAATCCCAGAGACCACGAAGGAGGAGGATAGGTTACTTACCTGTAACAGTGATTCTTTAAGTGGTTATCTGTGAATTCACATAACCCACCCAACCTCCCCTCTATCTGCCACACATTGTGTTGTAATCAGCGGCAGATATGGGAGCTGGAGAATGACCATTGGGTGGAGGAGCACATTCTGTGTGTTAGGGTGGGGCTAACAGCTTTTAGGAGGAGGAGGATTCTGGGGATTTCTCTGCAGGTTCAGAAGAACCCATTAGCGTGAATTAACAGATGACCAGTTGAAGAACTGCAGTTACAGGTAAGTAACCTGTCCTTCTATTTATTTATGGAACTGGTTTTCCTTATGAGCAACTCAGTTGCCATCAAGTGCAGATAGTGGACTCTTGGTGTTCATGCTTGTAAACCTGGCTGAAGCTTCTATTTTAAAATGACTGACTTCTGTTTTTGTTTTTCCATTTTCAAGGGGATGTTTACAGGCTGTTGCTCAGATACTACAATGAGGAATGCAGGTGTTGCTCTACTCCAAGACCAGAAGTCAAACTCTACCCTTTCATATACAGTACAGTAGAATCCTATGCAGATTCCACTGATGATGAGAGAGGATTATGTTTTGATGATTAGAGTGAAAACCTGCAGAGTGAATATCCTCCTTCTCTTCCTCCAAGGAATTGGAATTGCTGGATGTAACATATAGAGTAGCATAATTTGTGTGTGTGTGCACATACACAAACATATGTGTATATATGTTTGTGTCTGTGTGCATGTGCACACATGTACAAAATTAGGTTATGTGATGATCAGTCTTGAAAAGAAAGATATTTTCTTTCTGGTGCAGAATGTAAACTTTAATCATTGCACAAGGAAGAAATTGTATGGTAAACGCATTCATTTCTCCTGCTTCATGTTCAGGGTTGAATTTTTGATTTATGGGCTTATTTGAAAATGCCAGATTTATATATACCAATTTTTCTTTCAATTTTTATAGAGATAATCCTAAATATATTTTGGAAGAGAGATGGGGAGGATGATTGAGAGAGAGAGAAATTCCTATGTAAACCACTTCCTTGGGACATTCCGCAGCTGTATGAGACTGTTATGGGGATGGGGAGAGATTTTCCTATTGAAGTTGCTATGGCTCCTTCAATCTTTTAGTGTTAGGTTTGCAGTGCCTCCCTCCCCTTCAGATTCTTGTTTGAGCTTGCAGAAAAACAAAGATAGCAAAGATGCCCTAGGGACAGTAATGAAGGGAGAATCAAGAGTGTGTCTCCTTTTAGATGGGGCTAAAGTGGAGGACAAAGCATGAGTAGCAGTACAGAAAGATTTTTAAAAATAGCCAAGATAAAATATAGAGAAGGCAATGGGGGAACTTTTATCTTATTTCTTACATTGTAGAAACCTATAGCAAGGGCCTTATATTTATGAAATGGTTAAACAGCTTTCAAAAATGATTTTGTATTGCACAGGTTTTGTGGTGATGCTGGGATACACACAGAGAAATACATCTATGTTGTTTCGTATGCAGTGAAATCAGAATATTGCATATAATTTCATACTTTGCTATAACATACATGTAAGGCATGCATTAGTATGTATGGATAATTTTGTCAAAACTCAGATTTCATAAAATCTTAAGAATGAAGGCCCAATACAGGAGAAGGGTCTTCAGAGAAGCAAATGGGACTTGTGCAAAGCTACCACTGCAGTTTCTCTCAACACTGTATTATTTCAGTGGGATATAGGAAATGTTCTTGCAGTAGTTGGTCCTTCATATGAGAAGATACTCTGAGAAAAGGAAGAAAATGAAAATATAATCTACTTGTTACTTGCCGTTAGCTTGGCAAGATATGACAAAATCAGATTATTTGGGGAGGGACATGTTAGAACATTTATTGTAACAATTTCCTTGCTTAATGTTGAATGGAGCCAGATGCTGTGTTGAGCACTTCTTTGGCTCTAAAACAAAGTCATATAAGGTGAATAGGTTAATAAGAAGCTGCGTGGTCCCAGCAGCCTCATAATTTAAGAGAAAACTAAATGGTCCAAGATGCTGCTCCACAGCCAAAAGGAATAATTTTATGTCAATTCAGTATTTCCCCTTTGTCCTGATTTCTTTTTCAACCGCTCAGTATCTTCCTTTTCAACTATGTGGTGTTCTCTGCTTTTACTAAGAGAGAACTTTCTGATGTTGCAGTCTAAATAATGAACAGATGGGTCAGTTCTCCATTAGATGAGTGAGTGCCACTGCAGTTACCAATATGGTAGAGTGCTTTTCTCTCTTTCTTACAATTCCTCAGTGACAAAACATGCAATTATAGTCGCCTGTGACTGTATATAATAATTTATAAAAGGTTGAAGTATATCATTAATTCAGTAAAGTTGCAAGTTGTGCATTTGTTATATTTTTTGATTGGAACAGTGAAGGACTGATATGCTATGTACACAATTTTTTTTGGTAATAAAAATATAACAAATAAACATTTTTCTCCATGTTTGTCTTTCACTGCATTCATTTAAAGAATTTTGATTAGGAATTTGGTGTCCTATTACTTACCTACAACAACAATAACAGTGTCTCCTGTTGTGAACATAGGCTTGGCTTATACAATAAAATTCAGCAGTCAGCACAAGTTTCCAAAAAGCTGAAACATGTATATCTATGTTATGCAAATTAAGCATTCTTTTATTATAGATACATTACTATACAGTAATTTATTAAGAAACATGTTTGACTTTTTCCCAATTTATTCTGGGTGAACTAGTTGTGAGATGTTGTAGGAAAGGTTGTGAATGTTAGGCTGGATTCAGACTTTAGAAATAAACTATTACATCTGAAAGCACATTAATGTTGTTGTTTTGAGTTGTATACTGCCTCATAGTGCTAAAGCACTCTCTGGGTGATTTACAGCATAATTATGGAAACACTTTTTTTTTGTTAAGAATAGTTTTCAAAGTTTTTTTGAAGAGGGATCCAAACAAAGTACATGCTTATTTCTCTAGATTTTTTGCTGTTGTTCTTGCAAAGAGGTGATTCAGGCAGTTTCTGCATTTGTGAAATTGGATGTCAAATAAATCCCATGCTTGAACGTCAGGGAAAGGGACATGGTGGCGCTGTGGGTTAAACTGCAGAAGCCTCTGTGCTGCAGGGTCAGAAGACCAGCAGTCGGAAGATCGAATCCACGCGACGGAGTGAGCTCCCGTCACTTGTCCCAGCTCCTGCCAACCTAGCAGTTCGAAAGCATGCAAATGCAAATAGATAAATAGGTACCACCTCGGTGGGAAGGTAACGGCGTTCCGTGTCTAGTCGCGCTGGCCACGTGACCACGGAAACTGTCTTCGGACAAACGCTGGCTCTACGGCTTGGAAATGGGGATGAGCATCGCCCCCTAGAGTCAGACACGACTGGACTAAATGTCAAGGGGAACCTTTACCTTTACCTTTACCTGAACGTCAGGAACAATTTCCAGATGAAGCAAGCTAATCTGCATAATTCCAGAGTTGAGAAAAGCTTGTGCCATGATTCACATTAAAATTTTAATTTTTTCAATATTTTCCACCTTCCACTTATGATCTGTCACTACTATCTCTTTCTAGCCTCAGTCAGCCACATTTTTGGCTTTTGAGGTTTGAGGAACAGATGAAACATGACATCCCAAGGGCCTTAATCGGATCTCTTGCAATGATTTCAAAAAGGTAAATGGAGCTGTGCTGGGATTCCAGATCAGAATTGCCTCCTAGCTGCTCTTTGCCCTACAGCAAGATCAAGAAGGGCTGTTTGAATTCTGGGGCAAATAACAGCTCGAGAACGGCAGTTTGAATTCTGAAAACACCTCTGTGAGAAAGGGTTATGAATAGTTGCCTCCCCACTACTGTGGTTGAAAATACAGAAAATCCTGTAGTTGCATTTTCTAATTGCCCCAGTCCTCCTGCACTTGGGAACCAGTCACAGAGTTCCTGAGGTCCCAGGATCTGGCATGGCTCTGGCAAGACAGAGAGAGAGAGTGTGTGTTTGCTTTGATTCAATAATTTGAGGGTTATGATGCTCCTGATACCAGTTTAAAATACAGACGCATTGATAGGGAAAAGTCAGAATAGCTATAGTACACAACAAAAGATAAAACTAAATTTATATTAGTATGCTTGGTTAGGAGAAACATTAGAGGCTTTATTATTAATTTTCTCAGTTCTTATTGGTACATTTTGCATTGCCCTGTCTCAGATTTCTATCAGTTTCCTGAATTTTGATCCAGTTAATACCTCAATTCCTTTCCTTTAATTTCAGCAACTTTTTTCAGAACAACCCTCTTACTGCTGGCCCCTTTGTGACCTTCTGTGCCCTTGTTCCCATCTGTGCTACTGATTGCCAGTTCTTGATTTTTCTCTGATGTAGACTGTAAACCTGTAGTTGTTCATTGCACACTTTAGGAACAAAACACTTTTACCTGTAGTACTTGCAGTCAATTCTTGTTCATTATTTTCTGTACTTATTTTCACAAACAGAAGTGATTTTGAAATACCAATTTATCCAGATAGGAACTAGAACATCATTTACATTCATGGAAACCTAAATATGAAAGTTAACCAAAATTTAGGCAGTAAAGGGTAATCTAGAATTATACACCTGAGCCTTAAAATATGACTAATTTATCTGGCAGCCATTCCAACTGTGGCTTTAAAATAGCTATGATTTTCATCCACATGATGTATAATTACCTGCAGCATTTATTCTGTATTTCTTACTGTATTGGGAATGTATCACTGCAGAATCCAGGTGGCATCTTATGTGAAGGAATTCTTCATACAAAATAAAACTTTTATAGAGAACTAGATGTCAGTTCATGCAGAATTCAGACCACTTGTTCATAATACTCAAATCTGAAAAACTGATCTGCCCGTTAGAAATATGCAGCTCTTGAAAGTATCTTGTGTTTCATGGTTATTGTTACATCTTGTAATTATGGAGATCATTCATAGGGTCCCTTCCCTCTCTGCAGTTCTAAGATTATTATTATTATTCCATTGGTTAATTATATGTTGATTTTGTGTTATCTTTCCTGAACTACTGTGAGTACAATTACATTCCATATCCCATACAGGATATACAGTCTCTTCTAAAGTCTCTGCTGTTCTACCCACGTTGTCGGTTGGTTGCCAAAAATAAAAGAATCTCACTGCATCCCAAATAGTCTATTTATCTTACCTTTATGTCAGTATATATTTAAATGTATAGCAGCCTTTATAGCTTTATCTTTGAGGATCAACAGGGCGGAAATCACAAAATTCAATACAGGACATTTTTAAAAATCGACATATAGCATGATCCTATTAAGAGTGGGAAGAAGGGAGCAAACTAGTGAGTCTGGCTTGACTTAAATTATGGCAGAGTAAACAAAGATGAGCAGATGACAGATAATCATTTAAATGAATGCCAACTGTTTCTGTGTGTCCTGTCTTCAGCTTGTTGCTCATGAATGTATCTTCCTTTATTGAATCTATGAATATTCATGCAGACTTCTTTTCAGACCATGGATAACATCAGAGGCAGGTTGGGGGTCTGCCTCCCAGTGCAGCTCATGCAACAGCAGGATGTTGTCAGTGGTTGCTCTGCTGTCCTGCTGCCCCCCATATCTTTCTTTGTTTGTGACCTTTTAAAATCTCTCTTCCACCCAAGATCGGTGAATGTCAGTTCCTGAAACAATACATCGAGTAGAACTTGGAAAATGCATTCTTTAGAGGTTTTTTTAAATTATTAAAATAAGCATCTGTTCTTTAGAAATGAAAACCATTTGTGGTGGAAGTGTTTGCTGATGGGAAGGTTGCATGGCAGTAAGAGGCTATGCTTGCTTTACATGTGTTATAAAAAACTCAAGATTTCTGGATATGTCTCAGATAATCTAGCCATTCACACAGTGTTCCTATTAGATATTGCTTCACTCATACATTTTTCAGAACATAAGACCATGATCATCAATGAAGGTGTGCACAATCTTGCCGTCATTCATACCATATAGACTAGTAAAAAAAACCATGAATAAAAAGCACATTAACAGTATTATTGTAATTTAATCACAACCAGATAATGCTCATATATATATTACAATTACACATAGGTATATGTATGTAGGTATAGATAAAGTTCAGGAAAGTGTAGCACATTTTTCTTTTGCTTATCTGTTTGTCAAAAGTGATCTGTTGCTTCCGTGTTATACAAGTTTGAATAAAGTATCCAGAAGTTTGGATAATCTCTCAACAGTTTCACCAGCTTGAGTCTCTGTTTCGTTATCTTTATACAGGGAGGGTGTATTGCTATTTTATAATTACTACTGTATGTCCTTCAAAGCTGCTACATGGAAAGCTTCATCTAAACATGAATAAATATTGTTTTATACCAGGATCTTATACATTGTTATTTTCTTGCAAATAAAGTGAAATGGAAACTCACCCACACCTTCAGACCTGTTGTATAAAATACTTCACATTGTTCCACTGTTCCTACGAAGCTAAGGCTCTATTACAGTGCTTCCTTTAATAAGGAACTTGTGATTACTACCAGGTGTAGAGCCTTAAAGTGACCTGTGTGTCCTAGTATTTGCATACTTAAATAAATATAGCCTGGCTTTTCATCAGAAACGGCTATCTCCAGAAATTTCCAATTATATACTATTATAAAGGGCTTATTATTCACCATATTTGATTCCTGTGAGTAACCACCATACTAGAGGGACTGTTTTTGGAGGGGAAAAGATAAAATGCATATATGTAGAAGAATATTCACCCAAATAATATTTAGCATCCTTGGCTAGATAGACAAGATTTATAAAATTACGTGAAGTACCAGTTGCTTTCTGGTGTTTGCTCAAGCACTATCTCTTTAGAGCCTTGTTATGTGCCTAGCCTATTCTCTGCTAATTTATCATTGCTTAAGTGACTGCAACCTATGAACTATTTCTGAGGCATCTTTTACTTACAGCTCCATTACAGGAGTACCATCAATTTCTGGTAAATCAGAAAGCTGTCTCCCTGTGTTACACTCTTATTTGCAATTCTGAGTGAAGTGACCCTGGGAATATCGATAAAAGGGATCCCGTATGTTCCAGTTACTCTTGATAGGCATTAATTATACCATAAGCAGTTACCATGTATTATTATGGTACAAGTTAGCAGCAAGAAGTATGAATAATCCCAGTGCAGCAGTTTCCCCATAGCTCTAGCTCTTAGAAAATTGTACTGGTAAATTCATGTATATAATATCTCACAGATTGGACATGAATATAAGATGCCTAAAGGAAGTCCTGGAAATTTAATGAGTGTGTGTGAAAGAAAGTGAGGGAAAGAAAGAGAAACTGTGTATCTGTCTGTCAAATATGGTTTGAGCTTTGCTCAATGGAGGAAATCAAATGTACTTCCACTGCAAATAGAAAGTTGTTAACATATTCATTTCAGGATATGAAATGCAATCCTTTTTTTTTTTTTTGAAAAACCTGAAAAATGGAATCTTTGGATTCTGCCCTTTAAACTTGGGACATGAAGTGCTGCCTCTTAACATGGCCAAGATGACAGCCTGACCTCTTGAGGCCCTCAGAGGTTTAGAACAAACCTGGGGTTCGTGGCTTTCCCTGCACCATCTAGGCTGTGCCACTTCTACTGTCTCTTGGGGGGGAAGATGGAATGACTGTCCTGCTCTGTCTTCGCAGACCAGACTTGCTCAGAAAGTAGAACACGGGGCTGGAAGACCATGCCTTATATTATTCTGAACCTTAACATTGTTATTCTTTAACTTACCACCACTACCATATGTGTGATAAATGCAGAGAGTGGAGGATGCTAAGCAGGGCCTCTTGAGGTGCTTCCTCCTCTACAGCTCACATTACCATTATTATTGTTGTTCTTTGTTATTACACTGTTTGAATTTATAGTTGCAGTTAACAGAGAACATCTTATGGTTCACATGAAAATTTCTGGTAGTGATAGAGCAGTGGCTCCCAACCTTAGGTAACCTAGGTGTTCTTGGACTGCAACTCCCAGAAGCCTTCACTAGAGGTGCTGGCCAAAGTTTCTGGTAGTTGTAGTCCAAGATTGGGAACCACTGAGAGAGAATTAACCTTTGCTTTTAACTCCTGTTGGGGAGGGCAGGATGGTTCCTACCGTTGAAGAAGAGTAATTTGAAAAAGTGGTTCCCTTCCTGTCTATCGGCTCTGGATTAGTTGTCACCTTGGCAGTTCAGGAATACCTTCTAGGAGTCTGAGAGAAGAGGAGGGGCTGTAGCTCAGTAGTGGAACAAATGCTTTATATGCAAAAGGCCCTAGGTGCAACCTCTGCCATCTCCAGGTAGAGCTAGAAAATCTCCTGCCTGAAATCCGTGAGAGCTGCTGTCAGTCAATTGAGTTAGATGGATCAGTGCTCTAATTATATACACAACAGTCTTCCAGTGTCATTCCTAAAAACAACACATCCTTATCCCTACTACAGTATATTTTGTGTCTCCTGCCCCTATTTGCTGTAGCTTCTGGCGGTCCAGGTGACCTTAGCAGTCGCTTTACCTCATGGCTAACAGAACAAGGATTCTTGTCAAAATGCTAGGCTCCAGAAGATTCCAAAGTGGAGCACTGAGGGGATGCAGAACCACACATGCAACCACAGTTACACAGGAGTAACCTCTTTTTTTCCTGCTTTTCTCCTTCACATATTTGAACTAGATGGGAAAGGGGGGGGGGGAAAGGTTCAGAATGCCATTTGTTGTATGATTGATTGAGTTATTGCAAAATAAATAAATAAATAAACAAATAATAATATGCTGTCAAGTCAATTCTGACTTATGGTAGCTTTTTCAGGGTTTTCCAGGTAGAGAATACTTAGAAGTGGTTTACCATTCCTTTCTTCTGGGGGTGGGGGTGCCCTGGGACTGTTTTAAACATGTAGTTTTAAGTCCATATGACTTGAGAGTAGAGATGGGGGGTATTCATATACAAATACAAATATCCCCGTGCAGCCGGAGTTAACGAGGGTCTGGCCCCTGGGGCTGGACTGTTCACTCATGTGTCCGGTGGCAGCGATAGCCCCTCTCTTCCTTCCAATCGCTCCGGAGCGCTGCTCGGCTAGCCACTCGGCAGCCTTGCAGGGAGACTCGTCCTCCCTCCCTCTGCCAGGAGTGGCTAGACAACCAGGAAGAGAATGGCACTCAGGAGCAATTGAAAGGAAGAGCGGGGGCGATGGCGGTGGTGGGCGGCATACAGGCGGCAGGGGCCAGACCCTCGTTAACTCCAGCTGCGTGGGGATATTCGTATTTGTATACGAATACCCCCATCTCTACTTGGGAGTAAGCAAGTTAAATACAGGAAAGATCTAGTGTCTGGGTTTTTTCTATATGTTGATCACCCTTTCTCATACTTCTAATGCCTCATCAACACTTTGGGGTTATCTTAATGTATTGTTGCTTCAGAATTTATTGGGAGCTACTGGATTAATTGGATGTGAAGTTTTTTAAATGAAGTATTGACATTGTATTATGGCATGATGTTTTAACTTAATTGGTTTATCAGAGGTGCACAGCAGTGCACGTCTGATATTGTGTGACCAGTCAAAACAGCATTCTGCAAGCCATTATTGATATGAGAGAGCACTCCAAACAAAATGTTATAACTTTTTAATAGATACTTGAATGAAGACCATATTTGACAGAATGGTTGTGGATAGCATTGGCTTGTGACATGTCAAATTTGAAGAAGGTTGGACAAATACTTCTGAAGTCCCAATTTGTTTTTTTTTTTAAAATTCTCACCCCAATCTTATTATGCTACCATTTTCCCAGCTGTTTTTCAAATGTCTGCCACTGCTTTCTAAAAAGGAAATGATGCCTGCTACATGATTTTTAAAATATGAAATTGATCCATCCTGTCATTTGAAAGATACAGGATCGTAAAGACTAACTGCTTTTGATTAGTTTTTAGATGTACCTTATTGCATGATTATTAATCATCTCTTTGATTGCTTTATATGTATTGCTAAAAAGGAAAAGAGAGCTATAAATATTAAATTAAAAGAAAAATAAATGAATGATGTTTTCTGAGGATGCTTTGTCTATTTGATTTGCTAGTGGTAGCCGATAATGTTTAGGGGCAATCTAATCTTATTTGCAGACCTTTGGCTTTCCTGTAAAAGGATGTTGATACACAGAGCTTTATGTGGTTCTGTAATACTGTGCTCTTTCTTAATTTTTTTTTGTTCTTTTGGATCTTATTTTAGAGCCATTTTGTTGCCAGGGGAGCCTTAGGATTCTTCTGAAAGATCTATAGTGGTGAACACGGCTTCCTAAAAAATAGCTTATTTACAAATCTTTCTCTGCAGCACACAATCATAGGAGATGGTTTGGGTGTAGTCTAGTGAACATGCCCTTGAAGAAATCTCAGAATTCTTTGAAAAATAGAGGTAACATGGCAGAGGCTGTTTGGCAGGCAAAGGAATGTCAAAAGGGCTTCTTCGAATGAAGAAATAAGAGAACTACTGCCATAGGTGAGTGACTTCCCTCACTGCTGACCCTCCACCACTACAGCTCAACACATTAAGAACAGGGTATTTCAGACTTTCTAGGTTCTCAGTTACAGTCATATTGCTGCACATCTGTCCTTGATCTCCCCACCATCTGTACGCTACAAAGGATTCTGGGAATTTTATCTATGCCAGACACTTGATGCAAGCCACTATATCCTACCCTAGAGCATATCAAGCACTGTCTTGTGACTTTGCATTGCAGAGAAGGTCAAAAGTACCAGGTAATCTGTCTTTTAAGAAAGCTTTCCCATCATTTTGGCTCACTGAAGAATCCCCAGTAAATGCCAAGAAACCCAGGGTATGCTGAAGAAAACTGTGAAAACCTCTGTACCAGATGAAATATAAAGTGTTTATGGTTTTGCTGTATCTGTAAAAATAGAGCTAAAATACATATGAGTCCCAATTAAGGTACACCAGTAGAAATAAATGGGATTTTATTAGTAATACATAATGTAACTGCCATAGATTTTCCATTGGTTTGCTTTAGTTGGGATTGATAATGGGTTAGCCCATAAACAGCTCAGCATAACAGTAGCTACTGACAATTTCAATGCTAACAGAGTAGCTGCAATGATATTAATAAAAACGATGTGCAAACTTTTCCATTTTTAAGTGGAATGGTATTAATTTTGTCCTCATAAAAGCAGCCTGCTTTGCAAGAAACAATGAAAAATTTCCTCGGAACTTCAGGCTAGACCAATAACTAATTATTTAACATTTCTAACCCTACAAACTCCTTTTTTGTTTTGGAGCATACATTTACAAAATTAAATGCTAAGAAAGCTGTGCGGGAAAACTGTATTCTTTTATTAAATTACACATTTTTTTTCTGGCTCTATCAGCAATTGATTGGATTTAAAACAAAATGTCATGAAAATAAATTGGAGTAATGGCATGTATTCCTCCCCCTCCATTTTCCGTCCAACAAATGCTATTATTAAATTTTGTGATAACTCTGTCTTCAGTATGTTCACACTACAAAGTAATTACACTGCTGGAATTTAAAGTCATTATTTCTGCTCTTGCCTGAGGAATTTTCAGAATACATAATATTCATAAGATGCCAGGAGTCTGGATTTCTCAACTTCATCATTGTCATAAATGGCATTTTCATTCATAATTTCTTGACCCTCTACAAATTCAGGTTATGAAGGACTGTTTTATTTTTCTAGTCCAAGGGAATTTGAGACTGGGGAAAATGAAAGCAAGAGAGTCTTAAATATATTTCTGTTCAACTTTTAACACCTTTTACATGAGAAAAAGTATTGTTTTGTTGTCCCCCACGTAGCACAGTGGTTCACAACCTTTTTCAAGTCATGACCCCCTTTTATAATAGCCAAGTAACTTGCCCCCCCCCCCCCATGTTTGCATAAAAAGGCATTGTTAATGGGTTAAGGTCATATCGCTTCTCAAAAAGTAGAGGCTTCTTTCTTCTCCAAAGGATGTTTCTTCTTCATACACGTTAACTTTAATATCTCATTCAGAAAGATCAAGGAAGAAATTACTTAACAAGGGCTACAACACATATAAGGCAACCCATGACCCCCCAGAAAACACATCCTGACCCCCTTGGGGGTCACAGCCTCCAGGTTGGGAAACTGCTATAGCAGAAGACAACATGGAGATAGCCATGAATAATTTAAGGTTGCACTGTAAGGTCACAACGTGCGTAGAGTAAGAAAAATGTAGACGTAAACATCGCTGCTTCTGAGGGCAATGGAATTTGAAACGTCACAGGGACGTGGAATGGAGAACAGGATCTGGGTTTGAATTTTAAAAGGACGAAGCTGATAGCTAGATGAGCCAAGAGTCAAACAGGATGAGATGATGAGCTTATAATTACAAACTGATAACTCAGCTTTCCCTCTAAGGACATTCGTGTCTAAACTAATGCCTCCTGACCCAATCTGTATCCAGGTACTCGTTACATGGATTGGGACTGTCCTGCTCAAGCTGTTTTGGAGGCGACCTGAACCAGTAATTAAGACAGGAGTATTAGAGGTTAGATATTGTAGAATGAAAGCAGGTGAAATACAATAAGCACAGGTATTCTCCTGTCTGTGTGGGGTATTTGTTATGTTTCAGATCAGTTGTGTGTTTTTTTAAAATCCACAACGGAGGAGTGCTACACAGCACAACTTTTGGAATGACTTTCTTGGGGATTGGCAGTAGTTCTGTGTTTACTGCAGCTCGCACTTCTCTTGCTTTCATCCTATCAATATCCAATACTCCTTTCTTAATTATTTTCCAGTACAGTTCCATCTTCTCTTCCTCTTTGTATTTATTTATATAAATCTCTATGTTGGTCTCTATGCTTTAGTATTTATTTATATAATTATTCCTTCCATACTACTTTCACTTTATTTATTTAGTATTATTCTTATTAAGCAGTGGCACTTCCCTTACTCCATTACATACACACCCCATTTTTGCCTCATTTTTAAAGTTATGGTTGATTTTGTTTTAAACCTGTGTTGCCTGAGGTGTTTTTCTTTACACAGTATGTGTTAGTGCTCAAGCACCACATACAAATCAGTAACAGTACTCTAGTGCAGAAAACCAGCACACACACCAGCAAACATTAAACATATTAAAGCAAACTTTAGTCATCACTATTCTACATCTCTCTGTGTAAAGTCAGGAATCATCAACTCGAAAGAGGCTGCAATGATCCCAAAAAACATGTAGCAATGTGGAAAAAGTTATGGCTAGTTTGAAAGTATGAAAGTGAATAGCACAAACTTAAATGGATTTATCTGCCTGGCAAGAATAATTTTCCCTGAAAGGGTACTATACCTCCAAATTTCATGACATCTATGAAAAAGCCAAAATGTTACAGTCATTTTAATTCATAAGTTCACATCAATGGGAAGTATGAAGATTCTGATTTCCAAATTCTGATGTAGATTTGATTTGAACCAAATAAATCCTGTACCTGAATAGCCAAATCACATTATAAACTGAATCAGAGGACCTTTGCTATTCAATGAAATTTTTTTAAAGGGCTCTGTATTGTGTGTCTGTGCCTGTGCCTGCCTCTCTCTCTCTCTCTCTCTCTCTCTCTCTCTCTCTCTCTGTGTACATATCAATCCACATGCATGCAAGACCTATTTTGTGGTGGCACCGCATTTACTGATATTGTAAACATTTTAATAGGCTTGTTATTATGATATATTAAAGATTTTATTGCCCAGTTTGCTTCTAATGCTATTTGAAAGCTGTCTTGAGCACCATTCTTTTGTGAGGTAGAGATGTAATAAATAAACACAAAATACAACACTTCCAGAGTGATTGCCGGTCTGCCCCTTCTCATCCATAGAATACAACTTAATGGCATTACAACAGTTCAAGTAGTCAAAACATCTAGCTCTCAGTATAGTTCCATTTAATGTTAAAATTTTGATTTTTTTTTCTTCCAACCTGATGGAAAGCTCTGTCCAACCCAAAGACACTCACATTGTACTGAGAAAATCAATTGGTCCTAATACCATTATTTCACTGATGCTGTTAAAATTTCTATTAATAGTAATAAGCCAGGTTTCTAACTGTCTGAATAGGTTTTAAAATGTTGTTTTACTGGGTAAAACATTCTAAAAATATTGTTAGTGCTTACTTTTGGCAAACAAGCAAGAGTCTTATTTAGACATATTTCAGGTGCCTGAAGAGAAGTGTCAAAATTGCTGATTCAAACAATTTGCTCTGACATTTTCGCTATAATATGGGACCTGTGAAGCAAATGTAGTGTGGAAAAGATTGTTGGCAGTCTAGCCACTTCACTGCTTGTTTGAACAGCACCCTGCTACGATTCTGAAAATACTGCTTTTGTTCTGAAGGCATCTATCAAGATTTGAGATATGTCTTCCCCCTCCCCCCTTTACTGTCACCCCAGAAATGGCTTGCTGCTTGGAATCTCACACAGAGCCAATATCATCTCCCTTGTTCCTTTTGCCTTTCAATATAACACATATATGTCTCGTCTGTTTGTCATGCCCTGGTGAAAACAACAACTAATGTTTTGATGATTCATGTTACACAGTGGGTGGTTAAAATTTCCGAAGTTCAGTTTTCTTCTGACATCCAAGAGAAAAAATTATCAAAACACAGAAGACAGTCTTACACACAACCTACCCCATTTCTATATCCTTTGCTTTATTCAAGCCTGCATTTAATATTTTCTCTCCTGGCAATGGCATCATTAGTCCTGCTATCACCAGAAAATAGAAGTGTAATCCTAACTCAGAGAGTCACTAGGAGTCTGGAATAGGATAAATCCTCTTCTGCCAGCAGAAATTCCCTTGTATCCAACAGAAATGCCATTATGCCAGCATAACCCCACTCTGCTGGCTGATTATAAGGTTAAATCACATATTACAGCAAATGTGTATCTCATCCTCTTAAAATGTAATCCCTTCAGGGATGCAACTCTTTCAGTCATGTACCCAAGTCACCTGACATGCAAATGGAGCAGTCTAATTTTCCAGCTGAAAAATTACAAAAGAAATATAGGCTAATTTGCCAAATGCAAATTTAAGCAAGGTAATATTAGAATGCTAACATGCGCTGGATTATGGAGAAAGCCAGAGAGTTCCAGAAAAAATCTACTTCTGCTTCATTGACTACGCAAAAGCCTTTGACTGTGTGGACCACAGCAAACTATGGCAAGTCCTTAAAGAAATGGGAGTGCCTGACCACCTTATCTATCTCCTGAGAAATCTATATGTGGGACAGGAAGCAACAGTTAGAACTGGATATGGAACAACTGATTGGTTCAAAATTGGGAAAGGAGTACGACAAGGCTCCCTGCTTATTTAACTTATATGCAGAATACATCATGCAAAAGGCTGGACTGGATGAATCCCAAGCTGGAATTAAGATTGCCGGAAGAAATATCAACAACCTCAGATATGCAGACGATACCACTCTGATGGCAGAAAGTGAGGAGGAATTAAAGAACCTCTTAATGAGGGTGAAAGAGGAGAGCGCCAAAAATGGGCTGAAGCTCAACATCAAAAAAAAACTAAGATCATGGCCACTGGTCCCATCACCTCCTGGCAAATAGAAGGGGAAGATATGGAGGCAGTGACAGATTTTACCTTCTTGGGCTCCATGATCACTGCAGATGGTGACAGCAGCCACGAAATTAAAAGACGCCTGCTTCTCGGGAGGAAAGCGATGACAAACCTAGACAGCATCTTAAAAAGCAGAGACATCACCTTGCCGACAAAGGTCCGCATAGTCAAAGCTATGGTTTTTCCAGTAGCAATGTATGGAAGTGAGAGCTGGACCATAAAGAAGGCTGACCGCCGAAGAATTGATGCTTTTGAATTGCGGTGCTGGAGGAGACTCTTGAGAGTCCCCTGGACTGCAAGGACAACAAACCTATCCATTTTGAAAGAAATCATCCCTGAGTGCTCACTAGAACTCTTAACCACCCACTGTGTAACATGAACCAAAAGGGGGTGGAGAAGGGTAAAGTGAATGAGTAGATGAGTTACAGCAAGTCCAAACTTCCTCCAACCCAGGGACACAGTCACTCTGCTGGTCTTAATGTTATGCCAGTGTGAAGATAATTGTATGGGGTTTCCAACATTCCTAGACTGGAATGAGTTTAGTACCACTTCAGCTGGCCTAGTGTCAGTTCATCTGGCCCTTAGCCATCTTGGCTAGTTAGGATTCCGCTCTAAGATAATGCTGCCTATGTGGACACAGTGGCATTCTTCTCTGTATATAAGCCTGTCTTGTTGCTCTGTTCTTTGTCATCACACTGTTTAGCTTTTGATTGTACACAGTATCCCAGTACTCACAACACATTTTCCACTTTCACAATGGGAAAAGGTTCTAGGAACAGAAGTGCCAGCAGCAGCACGTGACTGGGGTTTGGCTTCCTTTGGAAAGAGAGGTCACTGGCCATTTTTTACTGCTGCTGTTTTTTAAAAACTGGAATGCAGATCTACCACCCAGCCCAGGCACAAAAGGATGGCCCTGAGGTAAAATCAATTATCTACTCTACTGTACCACATGAACTACACACTGTGGTAATATACGTATGCATATGTGAATAGCCAAATATCAGAGAATATAACTCAGCAGTCTTACAAAGACCAGGTCAAACAGAATCGGTTAGTACTCCTGTTCCAAGAACACTGATGCTGACAGAGAACCAGTTCAGGATGAGGCAAGCCCTGGTGGTGTTTTATGGAAGTCACTTTGTTCTTGCTCGTCAGAAATCCTCAACAACCTAACTGCAAATCAAGGCAAAAATCTACAGTAAACATGATTCAATATTTCCCCCCCTGTAGGTTTTTCTGTAATATTTGACTAGAAGAGAAAAGAGTAAGTAGGGCCTGTGATACCCAGTCATATTTAAACATATTATTTATATGACTTAGTACAGTAGTTTGTAACCTTTCCTTTACCACGGACTTCCTTTAAATATCTTCCTGGATATCCATTCCGACTCCCTGATTTCACCACAGTGGTTTTTTTAAATCACTGATTTAAATCACTGATTTAAAAAAAAAAAGCTCAGTGCTCATCAGACTGTTCTTGGTTATCCCGCCTCCTGCAGATACTCCCTCCTCAACAAATCTTAGTGTTTGGCCACAGCAATGGATATTTCCTCCAAGATACTAATAGTTAACTACATAAAACCGGTCTTGGGGAAACATGTTTAGTATTATTATTTGGATAATGTAAAGAATGACATTTTAAAGACAGCATATTAGATCACTGTCCAGTAGAGGGCAATGGCACAATACAAATAATTAGTACTGTTAATACTCTTTGTTTTTCTTTCTTAAACCAAGGCAGCTCTACACCCACTTTCTCAACAACCTGAATGAAATTTGAGGTTTCTGCTTCCTTTAAATAGGGAGCACACAGCTCCCATGATACTTCGTAAATTTGTAGTTTTACACATTCTCAGACTGTTAAGCAATTACATTTATACCTTTTATAAAGGTCTCTGTGATACCTCTGTGATGATACTCTGAGGCTTCCCGGGTGGATAGAGTGAGGGACTAGGACTCCAGACACCTGTGTTCAAATCCCTGCTGGGCTACGGAAACTCACTGGGATGTGTGTGACTCTGCCGAAACTTCTCGTTAAGTATATCACATACCTTGAAAACCCTACTTAGGTCACTATAACTCAGATGTGACTTGACACAAGTCATGATGTACCGGAATTTGTGAAGGATTTTGTACAGTTGTAGTGTGTGTTATTTTTATACATTAATATTCTTCTACAAATTGAGATCAGCCCATAAAACTAATCAAAAATTGTTTAGACACCACCACAAATGGTCATAAAATTATATTTATCCTGGAGCTAGTGATGTGCCTTGGTGATATCCTTTTAGAGCAGCAGAAAAATCACATGATCAGCACTCTCCTAAAATTAAGGAACATGGAAAGAGGATTTTAGAGATATAGAAGATTTTTTAAAAAGTTTTCTTTTGATCTGTTAGTAATAATTTTCTGTTTATATAGATGCTATCATATACAAATGGAAGTAATAATTTGAAGTCTTTCAGCTATATTACTAAAATGAAATATAAGGTTTAGAAAAGGAAGATTGAAAGATAAGAGATTTAGCGGCAAAGAAAGAAATAATATTTGTTTCTAATGTTTTGAATCAGTAAGGAACAATATAAGATAAACCAGATAATGCACACAAAAGCTACTTTTTAAAGTTATGTATTTTCTTATTATTTTAGATTAAATGTTATGTATGATGTTTTACATTTATTGATGACCTTCACATTGTGTAAATGATTTTAATTACTGAGATATTTTTTATGAAGCTTCTTTTTCTGCAGTATTTGAATATGTATACATAGGTTTGTAAATGCAACATATTCAGATGTAGAAACAGCTAAGAAAAAAAGGAATCATTTTGCAGTTTTTGATTTGGCATCTTTTAAAATTAGCTAAGAATTTTTACAAATGTTTAAGTAGCCTTATCCATCATATACTGAAGAAAATCATGCAATGGACTGTCAAATTCCTTACTTTACTATTTGTTTGCTTGCACATTTTATGAGAATTTCAGACGTATTCTGTTTAAATATTTACCTTTATCACCTCCCAGATCTGTTGGGTAATGACTAAACTTTCTACTGCTGGATTTGTTGTTATTACATGCCGTCAAGTTGCCTCTGACGTGTGGTGAACCTGTGAATGAGTAATCTCCAAAATGTCCTCTTCTCCACATACCTGATTAGTTTTTGCAAACTCAAGCCTGTGGCTTCCTTTAGGGAGTCAATCCATCTTTTATTTGGTCTTCCTCTTTTCCTGGTGCCTTCCACCTTTCCCAACATTATCTTTTCCAGAGAAACTTGCCTTCTAATGATGTGCCCAAAGTAGGACAGTGTCAGTTTCATAATTTTTGCCTCCAGAGGTAGTTCAGGCTTGATTTGCTGTATGGTCCACTTCTTTGTCTTTCTGGCAGTCCACGGTATCCTCCAGAATCATATTTTAAACAAATCAATTTGTTTCTTGTCAGTTTTCTTTATTGGCCAGCTTTCACACCTGTTCATGGTGATCAGAAATACAAGAGTGTGAATGATCTTGGCTTTGGTCTCCAGTGAAAAACACTTGATGATCTTTTCTGATTTCTTCATTTGTGATCTTCAGAGTCTTGGTCTTCTTTAGATTTCTTGGCTGTAATCTTTAATTATTTCAGTTTCTTCATTGTCAATGTTAAAGTTGTGTAGTTATTCTACAGTTATGAATTTTGTTTTCTTAATAGTTCCCCCCCCCCCCCCAATTACTGAAAGTGTGTCTGCTGTGCTTTTAGAGTGGCCGTCTTAAGGAAGAAGGTTTGTGGCAATCATAAATTAGCCTTTAAAAATGAATACATTTTACTTGTTCGAATGCTTGTTTTAATTACAACCGACCTGAACGATTCGTATTTGTTCAATCTGATTGCTTTTGTAATGGCTACAGCTAACCAAATAAACTTGTCATGTAGTGCATCCGATGAGGTGACTGGCAGTCCCTGAAAGCTTAAGCCAAACAAAATAATTTGGCCTTCAGGATGCCACTGCAGTCTTCATTGTTTTAATCCAGTCCTGTGTAGGTTTTCTTCCTTGTTAGTGGAGCTTTCTGTTTACATGCCTACAGACAATTGCATTTTTTAATCTGGGTTTTCTTTTGGATCCTCTTTCCTTTAGTACAGGTACAGCCTTGTAGTAGCCAGAGCTTTATTCAAGCCAAGGTAAGCAGCGTGAAATGTGCCCCCAAATCAACGTTGTAATTCATGGTGTGAAAGTATAAGAGATAATTGCTGACCGTCTTGCCAGCATCTCCCATTCTCCACAGATATCAGCAGCACTATCAGAGCTACAAATACAAATTGAAACTGTGCTGCATGCATTCATGCACACAAACATACACCATTTAGGATAGTATGTATATAAATAAGCTAACTTTCTGCCTCTTCAACCCAAAGGCCTGGTCTACCAAGAGCAAGATACATTTTCTTCCAGTGGAGGAGGTTTGTTCTGTCAATGACACAGTTAAACTGGCCCTTCATCTACGCACTGCTGTTGGAATTAGTGCAACCTCACATGCTGCCTTTAGTAGGTGAAGCTGGGAGGGACCTTTCTGGCCTGGGGTGACCATTCATCTATCCAACAGTAACCAATTGTTCCTTCCTTGTCTCTGAATTCAAAGACAGGTACATCGCTGTACTAAGATCTCTTTTTCTCTCTCCTTTGTCCCTTGGGAGCAGTTAGTCTGTTGAAGCCTGTTGCTCAAAGCAGTTATGTTTTTAGCTTGCTGCTATCTGTTCACTGTAAGTAAATGAAACCTTTTCTTCTTTCTCCTCCTAATAATATCTCACAGTGAGTTATTGAGACAGTAAGTGCCAATTGAAGTAAAAAGGAGGTGGATTACTTTGGGGAACTTGAAGCTAATTCTGCTCTATGAATCTCTGCATTTCTGCTATGCAGCTAGAGGAGTTTAACCAAAATTCAAAACTCTGCAACAACTGTATCTCTGGATTGACCTGCCCTCCACTACCTCAATGTGGAATGGTATACTGACCACCTTTTCTCTGCTCTTCTCCACTAGTGTGGTGTACTGCAATCTTTTTCTTGGAGATAGGAAAGGTTGCCAGGCCAATCTTGGAAGTCTAGAGAAAGGGACAGACATTCTAAATTTGGTTCCCAGGGGCTAAGCCCCAGTTGTTCTGCCTGGTTATAACTTTGGTAGCCTTAATTTTCCTTCCTTCAAGCATTCACTTGTTTGAACTACTGAGGCATCAGTTTTTTGCTTTAATTTGTTTTGTGATTTAGTTGTATAGGGGGACTGTGTGTTTCTATGGCTCCAAGAAAGACTTTCTCTGCAGGAAAGGCAATTAGTTTGCTTTTCTAGGCTAGGCAGGATGAAAAAGTTTAGGAATGGACTTATGGCTGAACTATTTCATGGGCAAATTCAGTGGGATTTAAGTCTATGGTAGCATAAATATGACTGGTCCCCCAGAGTTACTAGCAGCTGAGGTAAATTCTACCACATCAAACCATAAATATTATTAAAATAGCTAAAATGTTCTAAAATAAGTACATAAAACCTATTAATGCAAAGTTTCTTCTATCCTGCATGTCTTTGTATATCTATATTAGTAACAGTAGTTTATGGCACAGGGAAAGGTTATTAGGTCAGGTGGGGGAGAGAGCTAAGACTTTTATAATTTAAAAATGTTTCCCAGCCTGATCATCTCTGAGGCTCATCCTCCTTTGCTGTAGGCTACCAGGAGGGAATCTGTATTACTAAAAATAGATAGAGATTCTTAAAACTGTAAGGCTATGAAAAATTACAATGCAAAATGAACATATGGACTAGAATATGGACAAATGAGCGTGTTGTGTCCTGGTGGGTAATTAAAACCAACACGACACAAATGTATTCACAGTGTGGATGGAACACTCACAAATCAGATCTTGGTAAGCGCAAAGCACTTCAGCACTTGTGTGTCTTCAGCCATCCCCCCCCCCTCCAGCGCATCTGTAAGCTCCCCTGTCTTCTGAGGCAAAGCCCACGCCACCCCCCTGGTGATACAGCTCCTGTCTAGTCAGTGATCTCAGCTCTGTCTTGAAAGATTCACCCTGTCTGGAGGGAGACTCATAATTCAGACTCCCTATTAGCTTAGATGTAAGCCAGAAAGCAGTGGATGACAGACTGTGCCAGTTATGCTTGGTGGCTTTATGATATTGAATGAACTGTCAGCCTCAGACATTTCATTGTAGGGCAGGGGCTGGCTGCAAGCCACAGTCCCCACACTGAGAGTTAAATGTTTTCTGCTGTGAGCCAGGACTCTTCTTCCTGCGGCATGTACTCGTAATGCAGTAAGGAGAACAGAGGTAATCCCAGGCTCTTCCCATTTCAAGTATAAAAATGGATAGTGTGGTTGATTTAACATTTGCTCATTTTATATCCTCATGGTAAGGGTCTCTGTAATTTTGTTGACTAGTATTTCATCAGATTCAAAACAGCCATGAAACAGTTGTTGATTTCCCCCCCTCCCCTTTGTCCATCACCCCTCCTTCACTAATACAGCCTTTATTGTTTGCAAAGGCCAGGAGGCAATAATATAAAGAGCACACATACTGGATTCAGTTTCAGAAACTAGGAGGGTTGTGGGCTGCCTCAGGCTAGACTGTTTCCAACGTAGTCTGCTCAGCTCTGACATGGGGCACATCAGGTTGTGAGGACCACCCAGCCAGCTTCCTACCATGAACAGAGGGATATTCTAGGGAAAAGGAAATCCATAAGCTTTAGATCATATCGTACGACATTGTGCTTATCTTCAGGATTCCAGATAGTTGTTCCTGCTTTTCCCCAGGACAAATCATGTCACCCCTATCATCTCATAGATTTCACTCAACGGTCAAGCCACCACAGCACACCAAACTCTTCACTAGTCTGTTTAGGGTTTTTTTCTATCTCTCATTATCTGCTCCCGACCCTCAACATTCCATCCCTATAAATATATTTTTAATAAGTCTCAAAACCTCAGGTTTTCCCCTAATATCTTTGCTAATATCTTTTTCATAAATGACACTATTTTGGACTACCTAAGGATCACAGTCAGAGAACTGAGACTGATATTGGTATTACATTCATGGATCTTGTAATATACCATAATTAAATCAGTCTTTAAAAGTAAATAAATATACCCTTGTTTCTCAGGCTCATCAATTACTCAACAGCCTAAATCCAACTCTTAGTCCAAGCAGAGCAGTCCTATTGGCCAATAGGAACTTGTAATACAATCTGTATGTAAGGTCCACTGATTCAATGGCTCAAACCCTACAAAGGTAAACTGGGTGTTTACCTTTGGCAATTGTACAGCAGGTTTCCTTCTTACGTGGGAAGGAGGAAGAGAAGGAGCTATTTTGATTTTCTTTAAACAGTTTATGTCAGTGACACCACAAGTACCACTATGACAAAAGCAACTGGTCACGACCATGGGGGGGGGGGAGGGGGGAAAAGGAGGAAGTGATATAAGGTGTGCTGCTATAAACTATCCCCTACCATTCAGCCAATTTGTCTTTTTAATGGATTCAGTATCTACTAGGTGAGTTGTCTGACGACCTCAACTGCTTTATATTAACAATTAAGTGTGATGTGGGAGGAAGGTGTTAAAAAAGAATTACAAGTCATCTACCCATACAAGAGGTTTGGAGAGTGGCTTCAAAGCATTCCATTAAAAACAGATATGGTGCAAAGAACAAAAGTAAACAGAAGAGCTGTTTAGTGCGTGCAGAATAGCCCAGTGGGGGCATTACCTCTGAAGAGAACTTTAGCTTGGAGACACAACATGGTGTTGATTAGTGCAAATAAACCTCTAAAAGAGGCACCTTTTTAGCAATTGCAATCAGAGACTGCCGCTGGGGCTTCAAAAGCTTCATTAGCCAAAGTGGGGGGGGGGGGGGAATCTCCCGAACTGAGATATGCTTTTCAAAATACCAAAGTCTAAAGTACCTACTTGTTCATATTTGGTCATTCTCTTGAAATGGAAAAAGCTAAGAAAGATGCACATTTTAAACCAATCATGACAAGTGATACTCTGTATTTTGGAGAAGAAAACATCAGACAAAGACTATGTAATAGACATAAAAATGCTTCTAAAAGTAAAAAATTATCTTTTGCCTAAAATGTAATACTGACTGTAACTCCCATAGATTTTATTCCAGGACTGGAGCGCTGCTGGAGAAGGAGGACCCTGGTGGGGCACGACACAAGGTAAGTGGCTCAGCTGGCCTGGGGGTTGGAGGGAGGATCCCTGCAGTACCTGTGGTGCCACTCAAGTTACTTCGTACCAAGAAGCACAATTTAAGTCATGCCCATCTCTGGTGGGAAATAAAATAAATAGGACTCAAACAGCCCCTTTCAGTTCACCCTGTTGATTTGAAATAGAGTACAGCATGTAAAGATCAGGATCTGTCAGAACACAGGAAGGAACTTGTCTTATTGTCATAACATTTGTGGTAAAACTTCTCTAGAAATGTTTGTTAAAACAGGAGGATTGTTAATACAACACAATAATACTCTCTGTGCAGATTTGAGGCCTTTTCTTCACTTGAAATTTCTGTGTTCTTCCCCCTCGTCCCATGGCTTAGCTATCCATTCAAATCAAAAGAAAGAAAGAACAGGCTAGCCTAGTGGGTGGGTGAATGCATGGAGAAACAGGACAATAACTGTAAATAGGTTTTGAGTTTATAATAGTGCATTTATCACTATATGAAGACCCAGTGTGGTGTAGTGGAGTGTTGAACTAGTATTCAGGAGACTTGGGTTCAAATCTCCACCAGACCATAGAAACTCATGGGGCAGCAATGGTAAACTACTCCTTGAACATCTCACGTACCTCACAAACCCTATTAATGTTGTCATAAGTCGGAAGTGACTTGACAGCACATAAAAACCCAGCATTATATAAGCAGAATCATTTTAGAGTCTATGAGCAGAGATGGTCAATCATTTAAATATTCCTCCTGGCAGATTCTATTTTGTGTCCCCCATCCCCCATTGGTTGAGAGATTAGTCATGCAACCAGACACTCAACGGGGAGCTGCCAGAGTAGGGGAGCACTTATATGATTATCCTTCTGCTCCAAATAGAATAGAGGCCTATGTACCGTGTTTCCCCGAAAATAAGACAGGGTCTTATATTAATTTTTGCTCCAAAAAACGCATTAGGGCTTATTTTCAGGGGATGTTTTATTTTTTTCATGTACAACAATCTATGTTTATTCAAATACAGTCATGTCATTTTCTTCTGGTTGCTGCACAATGGTGGAGGGCAGGGTTTCACTTAACTAGGGCTTATTTTTGGGGTAGGGCTTATATTACGAGCATCCTGAAAAATCCTACTAGGGCTTATTTTCAGGTTAGGTCTTATTTTCGGGGGAACAGGGTATTTATTAAATCACTGGGATTCAGTTGCTATAATTACACTTACACAAACTACACAGAACATAAAGGGAGGAAAGAAAATAACTACAAGAAAACTCCTCAAGAAATCTGGGTTGCAGAATTGCTCAGTCCCCAAAATGCTTTGTTAAAAAATATGAGTATTCCACAAACCTGAAAGTAGGGTGTAATTCTCTCTCCCTCTCTATTACAAAAATATATTCCTAAAGTCAAATTAGCAACAGAACAACGGTTTATGTGATATTATGATTCTAATCTTAGTTGCATCATTCTAATCAGTTAAATTATAGGACAGAGCTTTTCCTAATGTTTCCCCTTTGAAAATTTGTCACAGTGGTCAATCTGATCCTGGTAAAGCAATGTGTGTAATACACTTGCTCACCTAAATAATTTGCAGCTCCTGCATTCTCGTTCCTTTCTAGGTCAAGCAATTTCCCTTCTTTTATTCCAACTGCATTCCAATCTCAACACAAATTATGATACATGTTGGTATTTATGCCACAGAATATGACAGTCTTAATCAGTTCTACAGATGACAGACCTTGGTTGCAGTTTGCTGTGCTCCAAGAAGTCCAGCAAAAACAGCAACTAATGTAATCAAAACAAATTTGTAGCCTGGGAAAAAAGCAAGGGAAAGAGGTGTGATAGGAAGTTAAAAAAATAACACAATCTATGTTGCAATGCCGTGTTGCTGTCATGTTTCTGTATATTCTAGCAGAGAACACAGGGATAACATTTATCCTAAATTAGGACTTCAACTATTACCAGTCTTTTTGTCAAGATCTAATATATGTTCCTTTTGTTTTATTTAATATATGCAGTGAAAAAGTGGGAAAGTGATGTCCATTTTCTTCATGAAAGAACTAAAAGTTGCATGATTATGAAAGCAGCTTTAAATAAACTTTTCCACAAAAACAAGAGAACCCTATACTACTTTATCCTACCTGGATTTCTCTCATAGTATAGACAAGAGAATATTGTATATGCTTTAATCTAATTATTGTCAAAAGGCCTCTCTGTCTAGTATTATTAAAATATATACTAGGTGGGAAGCAAGGAATTTTGCTACCGCATTTCTTTGTTTAATGGCACCAGGAGCTTGGGGTTTGAAAATAAAAACAAAACCAAAAAAATTGTTTCTTTCACCAGGGCTGACACCAGACTTGAGAAGGTTGTTGGGATGTTGCTGATGCCACTGTTGCCATTTCCATTTTGCTCCTTTCCCATCGCTACTGCGTGCTGCTACCAGTCACTAAACTTGCTCTCCCCAGATGCATTTATCTGGTGGGTGCTAGTATAATGGAAGGGATAAGAGCTAAGGTATTGCTCAGATCTGGGAATCTGCAATTTTAGTTCACAGTACAAATTAGGTAAAAGAAGCATCACTCATTACATGTGGGGGATCTACGCAGATGATTATTTATTTATTTATTTAACTTATATGCCGCCCACACTACCCAAAGGTCTCTGAGAGTAATATGCTCTTCTGAGTACCAGGACTGTGAGTGAGTGAGTGAGTGAATGAGAGAGACAGACAGACAGACAGACAGATATTGTTCTAAGTCCATTCAATCTAAGACCTGAAATTTGGCATGCATACTACAGGGAACCTTAGAATGTGTACAGTATCTCAATGTATTTTTTTATTCAAAAAGAGGATTAATTTAATTACCTTCAAACTACTTGTAGCGTGCAGTATCACACTGGACTGGAATCTTATTTATTTATTTATTTAATAAAGCTTGTATACCACCCAATTGAGTGAAGAGCCTATTCAGGGTGGTTTACATAACATGGAACATGGAACAGATGATAAAATATACTCGATAACATAATAAACCAAAAAACAACTAAAAGGGCAACTACCAAGTGACACCTGAAATAACATAAACTTTAGCTAAATTACAAAAGACTGTAGCAAAATATAACAAATATAATATAATTAAAATATTGTATTGGAAAACACTGAAATAAGAAAAACAAAAAGCAACAAATGGGGGACAAGATAAACTAAGAGAGGATGTTGCCTCCCTAAACAGTTCAGTTTTCACTAACATTCTAAAAGTTGTGTGTGTATGTGTGGAGTGCTGTTTAATTTCTATAGAAAGCGTGTTCCACAAAGAGGGTGCCCCTGTTGAAAAAGCCCAATTTCTAATACGTGTTTTTGTTACTTCTCTTGGGGTAGGCACCCTCAGTAATAAGGCCTGAGAGGAATGGATTGGTTGGATAGATATTCTTGGGTAGAGATGCTCTGACAAGTAGCAAAGTCCCAAACCATTAAGGTCTTTATACGTATTAACTAACACCTTGAATCTGGCACAGAAGCTAATAGGAAGCCAATGGAGATGAGACAGGATTGGGAGAGACATGATCAAACCTCCTTAGAAGACAAACATCAAGCCCCTCAGGCCTAAGAAGGCTCTCAAGAGTAGAAGACCTTGAGATTTAATTTAAATACTTACATGCTGTTTGAGATGGGGTACAGCCAGCCTACTTAAGCCTTCAACATCAGCCTTTCTCACTGCTAGGACAACACACATCTCACTTATTAACCCAGATGTCTGGTGAAACTTCTCTATTCCTTTGTGATTAGGTTCATTATATATCTGGAGCAGTTCCTCTTTTTTGGCAGGAAACAACAAGGGAGACTCCTTTTGAACGTTACCAACTTTATTGATCTTAACATTTGGAGAATCAACAATCACTTCAACCAGTTCAAATAAACTAATATTGTGCAACTGTCCATAATGAGGTGACAATAATTCTGCCTTTGAGCTGACGGGGTCTAAGAAGGGGCTGGTCCAAACTGTTCGCGATCTGTTGGTTTCCTCAGGGGTGTACTCCTCACTGCGCAGATGGTTCCACAACAGGGATGTCTGGCCCAGTCGCCCTTCAGAGGAGGGTGGTTGAACGAGGAGTCCGGCTGGACCACCTTCTCCCAATGACCCTGTCCTCTCGGATACACCACCACTGTCCATTCTAATGGATCCACTGGTATCTCTTTTTGTTTGGCGACGTCTGGATTAGGCAGCAACCCTCTGGTCTTTAGATTAGGAAAATCCTCTAGTAATCCTCTCATTCTTTCATATTCGACTTCCTTCTCCTTTTCTCCCTCTCTCCTCTTATCTTTCTCCTCCGGTGCGCCCGGAATTCTAAATTGTCTCCTCCCACACTGATCCTTTATATCTTCTTCCCATACTGGTAAAATTAACTCCTTCCCTCTTTCCCCCTCTTTCTCTTCTACCAAACAGATCTCAGTCTTTTCCTCTTTCTCCTTCAGTTCTCTCCTTGTCCCTTCTTCTACATTCACCTCTTTTTCTAATGTCTCTCTCACTCTCTCCACTTCATCCTGCACGGATATCTTTTGTTGAGGGGATGGCTCACTCTCCACTTTCTCTTTTTTCTCTATCTCTCTTTCACATCTTTTACTCCAACTTTCCTTCACACTCTCAGTATAGGCCTTGGAGCCAAGGTTCTGCATTAGTGTATTGTAATAATAAAGACCCCTGTTGTGAAAGTACCAGTTTGGTGTGTGTTGTCTGGAGAGCAGAGTTTTGGAGGAACTGGAGCAAAAGCAGGTAAGCTCACCTCTGTATTAACTTGGAATGGCTTTTTAAGACTATTTACATTTAAGTGTCGGGGTATAATATTTGATGCTTGAAAATCAATCCATTACTTAGAATGCAAGGATCACATTTCTCTTAGTGATCTGAGCACTGCACAGTTACCCTGGAAAACACAAAAAGCCATAACAGCATGTAGGAAGAAACATGCTCCATGCTCTACATAAGCTAAGGTTTGTTTAGTTATGAGTGCAGACTTGGCTTCTTCCTTACTAGTAATATTGAACATTTATCTAGTGCTTTCAAGAGTTTAAAGCACTATCCCATTACAATGCAGTAAAAAAAAGTCAGTATTCCCATCCCTACACAGTAAAGGGATGGCAGCAAGAATGCCCCCTTAGGAAACTGAAGATAGAAACAAAATTCTAATGTGGAGCTTCTTGATTCATTGCTCATTCCATCAGCCATAATGCCTTCATACCCTACTGATGTTTCTTTCACAGACTGACTGTGAAACACTATATTGGGGTGGGAAAAGTTTTGCCCTCCCTATATTTTGGCCTGCTGTTCCAGCCAACCTGGCCAATGTCAAGGAGGTTAGAGACTAAAACTCCCAAAGGACTAAACATTCCCCACTCCTAAAATGAACCACTGGTCAGGACATAGTCTAACCTAGGCACTTTACAATAACAGAAACAGCCTTTCACCTGTTTGCTCTTGTGTGTAGGCATCCTTCAGTCTCGAGACACTATGGTAACGTGCTCTGAATAGAGGTCTTGGAACAGCGTCTAGTGTGGCTGAGAAGGCTAATTCGAGAGTGACAATCCCTTCCACATTGAAGACAAATACAATCTGTCCCCTGTCCAGCTCCCTGGTTTTGCTGGTTTTGGGACTGCCTCTTTGCCTCAGCCTACTGGACAAGTGTCTCTTCAAAATGCGAGAAGCCATGCTGCACTGCCTGCCTCCAGGCTGAACGCTCAGATGTCAAGGTTTCCCATCTGTTGAGGTCCATTCCTAAGGCCTTCAGATCCCACTTGCAGATATCCTTGTATCGCAGCTGTGGTCTCCCTCTGGGGCGATTTCCCTGCACTAATTCTCCATACAGGAGATCTTTTGGAATCCAACCGTCAGCCAGTCTCACAACACGCCCAAGCCAACATAGAAGTCACTGTTTCAGTAATGTATACATGCTAAAAATTCCAGCTCGTTCTAGGACTACTCTATTTGGAACTTTGTCCTGCCAGGTGATACCAAAAATGCGTCGGAGACAACGCATATGGAACATGTTCAGCTTCCTCTCCTGCCGTGCACAAAGGGTCCAGAACTCACTGCAGTAAGTGAGTCTATCACAGGTCACCTTAAGATTCACCGACAAATTTCTTTTAGGTGAAATCTCAAACACTTGGCTTATTTCAGAGGTGTTGAGACTTCCATCATCTGGTTTCTCGGGCAAGGGTTTGCCCAGCAGGATTTTAAGTGCTTTTGCAGCTGCTTGTTGAACCCTCTTTAAGCTTGTTAACAGAGCAGCTTTAGGTAAAGGGGTACACTTCCACAAATCAGCCACATCGATAACTGCACCACGTCCAACAAGTAGCTCAGCCACCTCACAGAGTCCATAAGAACAAGCATCGTGCAAAGGAACAAGGTTTCCCCCATCCTCCGCATGACCATCAGCCCCATGCTGTTGAAGGCACTTAACCACAGACACACTACTTCATCCTGCAGCAAAGTGAAGTGGTATTAGGAAATCTTTTGTCTTTTCATTAATGTGGGCTTCTTTTTTTAGAATCAGCTCACAGACTAGCTTTCTTTTGGGATATGGAGATGCAGCAGCACAATTCAAAGCAGTCTCATGAGTTTGGAGAGGTTTGAAGTTCACCATCTCAAGAGAAAAGTGTTTTTTGACAGGAGCAACATCCAGTTCCTTAGCAGCCTGTAGCACTGAGTGACCTTTAAATTTATATGCCCATCGCTCTTTTAACTGAGGTGTTGGAGTCCAATCAATTGTACTTTTATCGTGGTAATGCAACAGTATAGGGTCAGTACCATAACTTGGCAAGAGAGAATATACTTCCACTCTATTCTTAGCATCAGCTTCATGCAAAGGAGTGAATTGCCACAGATCCATGGCATTTACACATGCATCCAGCTTTACTAGAAGCTTTGTTACCATTTTTCTTAAGGGCACTGCCTCAGGACATCCAGTGGCACAATCTATACTAGACTGGATGAAATCATCTTTGTCACTTCCCGACCCCTTCTCTGGCACGTATCCCAAACTGGACAAAACTGCTTAACTTGCTGACATATTTCTGGCCAGTAAAAATTCCTTGCAACCCTTCGTTTGGTACGCGATATTCCCATGTGAGCTCCAAAAGCATCACTATGCGCCTTGCTCAAGATCTTGTCTCTATATTTTTCAGGCACAATCAGTTGTTTAAGGTTTCCATCTCCACCCCTCTGAGGTGCTAACAAAACTTCCCTATATAACAGATTGTTATCTATTATATCTCTCTCTGGGCATTCAGGCGTTAATGAAGAGGGAGTTCCCTTAGCTTTCTCAAAGCACTGCGTAAGGGTGGTATCCTCCTTCTGTTCCTTATCAAATGATGAATTATTAGGGTTTTTCATAAATATAACTTCTGCCATTTCATCCACGTCAGAGTTTTCCTTTAAACTGGGGCCTTCCAGGTTACTTTCAGAAGTTAGGGATTCCATTTTCCCCTCAGGGATTGTTAACTGCTCTCCCTGGGAACTTGTTACTACAAAAGCACTCTGCACATGCTTAGTGAGATCTAATCCGATCAAACAAGGTGTGGGTATTTGATCAGAAATTGCTACATCCCAAATTCCAACCCAGTCTCTATAGTTTACCTTTACTTTAGCCATAGGTAAAATCGCTGGCATAGAACTTATTCCCTTGATGGTAACAGTTTGGTTTGGAAGTATTTGTTCTTTAGGAACCACATCAGGATGACATAGGGTTATATGGGAACAAGTATCTACAATTCCAAAGTAAGGTATCTCATTAATACTAATTTTCTATCCAGATTTCTGTAGTAAAATATTATCTGCCTTTATAAGAAAGCACTGAATGACTCTGGCTTGTGGCAGATCAGAATTTTCTGTCATGCTAGTTGCCATGGAGACAGAACCATTGTTACAACTTCCTTCAGTGGCTTCCACTGGTTTTATACAGTAAACCTTTTTGGTCTGACTATCATCTTTTCCATTTTTATTTTTACTGTTCTTCATACAATTTGATTGAATATGCCCAAACTCACCACAGTTATAACACTGTCTATAAGTCCTTCGATCATACTGAGGAGATCTGTCAAACCTTTCCTCAGGGTTCATTTGCTTCTGTGGACTAGGCCCTGGCAACTTAGGTGAGGTACTAAGCTGGCCATCTTTCCCTGACATTTTACTGTTGTAATTTTTATTGAAGGGTTTCTTACTGTTGTCCCAGTTCTGCCTGTAAAATTTTACCTCAGAAAATTTAGAATCCCTAATCTCACTAATGGAATCAGCGTATTCAGACGCCTGTAAAACATTTTTAGGATTTTTGTCTTTGACTAAATAATGCAATTCCCCAGGCAAAATGGAATAAAATTGTTCTAAACCAACCACATTTTTCATTTGGTCTAGAGAAGTGACATTTTCACGTTTCATCCATTTGTCCAAACATTGAATCAATTTAGCCCCCACTTGGGCATAAGATTCTTCTGGCTTTTTGGTAAGGGAACGAAATTTTCTTCTAAGGTGTTCTGCATTTATGCCAAATCCAGAATATACCATTTTTCTATATACCTCAAAATCTCTAGCTTGCTCCAGAGGCATCTGAGAATAAAGCTCAGCTAAATCTCCACTTATTTGTGATCTCAAAACTATCATCCTTTCATCATCCTTAATCTCAAAGTCCCAGCACGCTCTCTCAAATGATATCAGGAAAGATTCAGGGCAATCTCCTTTCCTATATTGGGGAAATTTCTTTAGATCGATCTTTGAGAGATTTCCCTCACTAGAGTTGTTATTATTATTATTATTATTATTATTTTGAGCAGCTAATTCTAATTTTTTCATTTGTATTTGAAATTCCATTTCCCTTTGTCTATTTTCTTGCTCAAATTCCCTTTCCTTTTCTCTTTGCCTTAATTCCAGCTCCCTTTCTCTTAATTCCATTTGTCTGACCTCTTGTTCAGCTTTCGCTTTTTCTCTGATCTCCAATTCTTTAAGCCTGAATTCCTGTTCTAACCTCCATTTTTCAAAATCTTGGGAGCTTAGGACACCTTTTCTTTCTGAAGTATTTTCATCAGTTTCCTCCTGTTCTACTGGGGCTAGAGGGTCTCCATTTCCCTCCACTTCCTGAGGTAAACTTTCTGCCTCCTGACTCCCTTTTTGGCTACGTTTGGGTGGCATGTTTAAGTCTGAGTGAATTAGTCTTTAATGTCTGTACTGCTTTTAAAAAGGACCTGTCTTTCTGCTGTTTATTCCAGTAACTATGTTGTTGCGCTTCACTCAGCAGTTCTCTAGCTCACAACCTTTTAGTTACTGTGCATGTCCGAGCTATTCTTGCTCTCAGACACCAAAATAATTTTATTTTCAAGCCTCTACTTTTATTTTCCTATCACCTCAGATCTGCTCTGACCCGGGCTTCTGCTTTTATCCAATACTGCTCCCTTATCTCTCAGAGCCTTGGATTTCAAGCTAGCCCACTGGGTCTCTCAAATCCTGAGGTAAACAAAAAAGAAATTTTCCTTTAGAGTCGGTTCCCTATCTTTAGTTCCCCCAGATCTGGGTTCAGAAGCCCCGCCACTAAGCTTTTCCACAAAAGCTCTAGCAGGTCACCCACTTCTTTACCACAGACCTCTGACTAAAAGGTACCCACGACTCCAGAAAATTCACTTTTAAACTTTGGCTTTACTGGATTATTTCGTATCCCGCCGCTGGACACCAATTGTGGCGTTTACCCCCTGTGGCCCCTGCTTGTTTCACCAAACACAGGGCTCACACGAGTATCCAACATGTCCTTTAACATGCTGCCACCAGTTGATCTCTTTATCAACCTACATGTCCTATGAAAGACTGAGGTCCATTCAGTACTGAACTTTTAAACAGAAACAGGTTTATTGATTACAAGTTGTTTTAGGACTAGTTCTTAAGCACATTCTTAAAGTTACACAAAGCTTCAGTATTTTACTTTAACCTCTTCTATCTTAATTAATACAGGTCACACTCTGACTAATCACTCCTTAAACACTCTCTCTGCCTCAAACCCCTAAACTCTTTCCCTCTTCTCTGTCTCTCTGACTGAACTTTCTAGACTCTGACTCACCCCTCCCTTCTAGTTTCTCTGGCTCTGCCTCCCAACAGTTCTCATTGGTACATGCAAATAATCTTCTACCTGAGCCAAAGCAGGGTGATCGCTACAGATGCTGTATGCGAAGCTGGAGTGTCCTCTCCAGAGCACGAAGCCTGGATAAAATAATATGGAGGATAGGCTGTTACCCAAGCAGCAAATCCCCCTCTCCACATCGCTGAAATAGTCCAATGGAAAGAGCCAATACAACTGGTTCCAGCGACGTCGCAGGAGTTGCCAGAATGACACAAACTGCCTCCGGGACTCCGGCTCCAGATTTTGCCTCGAGGTTAACTCCTGAAGCCTTTTCCATCAGTGGATGTAGCCACAAGGCACTGGAGGTTTGAAATCGGAGTTTTCCTTCTCCTAGATGGGCTGCCTTCCAAGGCTGACGAGCCCCACCTACCTGGCCTGCTCCCTGATAGTGCGGAGATTAGAACACAGGCCTCCAGCTGCCGGACCTTGTCTTCCAAAAGGACCACCAGCTGACACTTAGAGCATTTCTACCCAGGCACCTCATTGGCAAGAAAACAGACATGTCACAGGTGTTACAAATGCAACAGATCCTGCACTCTCAGTCTCGACTGATTGGTCAGTGAATTAAAAAAGAGAAGAAGTCTGATCCTACCCCTAAAACTTTCCTGCACCCCAGGTGTATGCAATGCTATTTGGCTTTCCTATTTACCAGATTAGAGTCAAAAATAGAATCAGAGAATTTTGCGCACCGTTAGGCGCGCGCTTCTGCTCGCACGCATTTAAAGCCAAAACCCCGCCCCCTCTCAACATGCGGTCAGGGAGAACAAAGGTCAGCCTAGAAGAAAATACCTCACCAAATAAAATGTCCTCCCAAACACAGCTCACCTCCTGCCTCAACTCCTCTTCAGGAAAAGGGCTTAGAGCTTCTGTTTGCTCTTATCAGCATGCTAAACTATTTTAGAACTCTACAGAGCACTTGTTATAGCACTTTGCTCAAACCACTCTCTTTTCTCTCAGATAAGGAATACATCTGAAAGATCTCCAATGATCTTCTTCTCTCAGGTCAGCAGCACAGTTGCAATCCATGCACCCTACAGTCAAAGCATCTAGTATGTGTTCAAGCTAAATATCTGTTAGTAATTACTCTGTACTTTTTCAAATAGAATAAGTCACCTGGGGGAGTTCCATAGCATTTTTTTTTCTTTTGGATGAAGAATTACATGGTGCATTGCCATTTTTCTGTTATTTACACATCCACAAACCAAGGGTATTAAAAATTACAGGATCCTGCAGAAGAAACCGAATCTTTCCCATTGAAAGCAACCATGTTGATTCCTACAGCTCTTAAACTGTTTCTAATACAGCTACACTCATAGGGCTTTCCCACTATCTCACTCCAAATCTGCAGATTTGATGGCTACCTTTTAAAAGGTTTGGGCTGCAAGCTTATACTCCATGAACAAGAAATCTGTAGCCCTCCAGATGATGTTAGACTGTAACTCCCACTGTCTGGTACATAGGGGTAATGGGAGTGTTGGAATGGCATTAGAGATCCAAGTCCTGGGGCCCACTGGGCCACAAAACTCAAGGACTCACCTTGGACCACTCCATCCTTCTCTCAGTTTGACTAACCTCAAAAAGCTGTTTGAAGGTAAAGTGAGGAAGGGGAGGAGACACATATATGACATTCTAAGTTCATGGTGGGAAAAGTGGGATATAAGTGTAACTTACTTCTAATAATTAATTGAAGATGCAGCTGGCTTTGTAATATTATGACTCAAAGGGAGATATGGGGCCATTTGTCCTAGAAGATGGTTCTTCTTCCATATTACAACATGGCTTTGGCTGGATGCCATTACTTGTTTGCACTTGATATTCCTCTGCATGCATGTCTATAAGCCCATAATTACATGTTTTCTTGTTTGGTTTTCAATCAGCCTATTTTTTTCCCCAGCACGGACAATGAGCTAACAAGGACAGAACTGCAAAGGGATTAAAACTCTACGGCTTTAGGTTGGCTGGTCCAAGCATTTTGCTTCTGCCAAGGCTATGGTTTCTTGTGTGATCATGCTGTTAGGATCCTGAACATAATTCAACAACAGATGACCACTGGAGAGTATGTAATGTTGAATGCATTCTTGGTATCAACTCGAGCAGAGTTGCAGTAGGCCTTTGGAGAACCTGTCTTATGAGTGATACCATGGGCAAGGAGGCTATCTATCTACTATGAGGAATTTCTTAGTGGAGATGGGGACCTTCCTGAAAAAACATCAGCAATGCCCAGGATGTCATGTTGTTTTACACACTTTATAGTCCTTGGTTCCAATGTTAATGTCTTTCACATTGTGGAATATCGCTCAATAGAGAAGTGTTATGGAGCTTCATGAACCTTGGGGCAATTCTAAATGAAATTTCTGTATGTATATTTGTTGGTAAACCTTCTTGTGACCCTCTTTAACAACTACTTCATATTTGCCTGGGGCTCCTATGCCCCAATTTATTTCCATTCTCCACAAGGCACCCAGGGCTTCTAGAAATAAGATAATTCCACCAAAGGATAAGTTCTCTGTTTTCTATACTCTACCAGTGAATGGCCAGAACCCAATAGCAATCCTGACCAAATAGACTCAGTAGTTAAGACACAAAATAGTCAAACCTTGCTTTCAAGGCTTGGAAGCAACATAAACAATCCTAGGTTGGTTGATTGCGAAACATTCCGTTTCTGTAACAATTGTATCTCTTTTAATATTTCCCAAACTTTTCCAACTACTCCCTTTGTGTTTATGACACACTACTCAACTCACACTCCATCCCTCCCTTCCTTCCCTTCAAGAACAACCTATCTCCTCTCTCTAATCAGGACATCACCCTTTGCCTCCCCCAACAGTATTCCATGGGCTGACAGGCTGAGCACAACAAGGGGCAATACTAGTGCAGTCCAACACACCTTTCATGATCTACCATAAAATTTTCATAATGAGTATATGGATTTTCATGATATATAAATATGGCTGCCCAGATTGGGGGGAACTAGAATATCACAACACCAAGACAGAAAATCAGAGAAAGAGAGGTGGAAACTCCTGGCGCCTGGCACATTGTAGGGAAAGTTATGAGAGGCTTAGAATTGAGAAGAAGAAAGACCAGTGAGAAAGGAAAAAAAAAGGGGGGGGAGTGGGGAAAAAGAGAGAGAAGAGGGAAAGAGGGAAAGCATCAGGCTGGGAGGGGATAGTATGTTTCTAATTCATGCAAAACTCATACCCTTCCTAATTTTTGTGTACATGTATTTACTCTTACTGGCATAATGTCCTGTCTTTCACAGTACTCCATGCATCCAAACATTGGTCCAGATGATTGTGCAGAGCAGAGGTGGGAACGTTTGGTGCTTGATGGGTTATACCAGACTTGGAAATGGTTGAAAATGGACAAAATCAAAAACAAGATGGAATGGGAAGTGCCCAGCTTGGCATCCTGGGTTAGGTTGTGGGATTTGGAGGGTCTTGAGAGACCTCCAACCTCTTTAAAGGTAAAACAAAAAACAAAAACTACAGGTCTTGGTTCCCTCCAGGAGTGGGAAAAGCCATATTTTAATGTTTGTTGGGGTGGGGGGGGAACTAACTACATTGAATGGAGAGTATTATTTTTTTGTCCTGAGAGGAATAGGTTTCCTGATCATGAAGACATTTGCCAGGAGATAATTTTAAACTTAAGTTTATTATTATTGTTATTATTATTGTTATTGTTGTTATTTTACTTGAGCGCTTGAGCTCTGGTCTGAAATTCCATGCAAATAAAGAAGCTAGGCTTTGTTCTTTCTGAACTTTTTTTTATTGCTGGAAAGGAGAAAAAGAAAGAAAATAGAACAAAAAAACTTCCTTATCTGTACCCTGTTTCCCCAAAAATAAGACCTAACCTGAAAATAAGCCCTAGTAGGATTTTTCAGGATGCTTGTAATATAAGCCCTATCTCCAAAATAAACCCCAGTTAAGTGAAACCCCGCCCTCCACCATTGTGCAGCAACCAGAAGAAAATGACATGACTGTACTTGAATAAATGTAGATTGTTGTACATGGGAAAAAAATATCCCCTGAAAATAAGCCCTAATGCGTTTTTTGTAACAAAAATTAATATAGGACCCCGTCTTATTTTCGGGGAAACATGGTAACTGTTGTTCTTCAGGTTTCATTTGCACTTCCACACATAGGTGATCAGCCTACACAGAATCATGGTTAAACCTTCTTAGTTAGACAGATTTGAGGGGAGAGCTTTGGCCCTCTGCCTCAGCAGGCTCCTCTGGCATTCTGACTCAGTCTATTAGAACTACTATAACAGCCATCAAAATTAAAGTGAAAGATACCAAAATAATAGGAGGAGAACAGGTTGTGTGAAAACACAGAAGAATACTTGAAGGACAAACATTACATTTAAGGTAAAGAGGTTTTTAAAATTGAGGTCTTTGAGCTTCACACGTATAGGTGTCTAGAAACTCTGACCTACCTGGGGTTGGAAAGTGCCTTGGATCAAAAGTGACAACAGGACAGCCTGGCTAAAGGAGGCACTAGCACAAGCCTAAATACTGAGTTTGTAGTGATGCATGAATGTTGAAGGTGTTGGCGAACAGGTGTTCAAGGGAAAGACTCTGCTCTATTGTTGTTGTTTAGTTGTTTAGTCGTGTCCGACTCTTCGTGACCCCATGGACCAGAGCACGCCAGGCCCTCCTGTCTTCCACTGCCTCCCGGAGTTTGGTCAGATTCATGTTGGTAGCTTCGATGACACTGTCCAACCATCTCGCCTCTGTCGTCCCCTTCTCCTCTTGCCTTCACACTTTCCCAACATCAGGGTCTTTTCCAGGGAGTCTTCTCTTCTCATGAGATGGCCAAAGTATTGGAGCCTCAGCTTCAGGATCTGTCCTTCCAGTGAGCACTCAGGGTTGATTTCCTTCAGAATGGATAGGTTTGTTCTCTTTGCAGTTCAGGGAACTCTCAAGAGTCTCCTCCAGCACCACAATTCAAAAGCATCAATTCTTCGGCGGTCAGCCTTCTTTATGGTCCAGCTCTCACTTCCACACATGACTACTGGAAAAACCATAGCTTTGACTTTGCAGACCTTTGTTGGCAAGGTGATGTCTCTGCTTTTTAAGATGCTGTCTAGGTTTGTCATCGCTTTCCTCCCCAGAAGCAGGTGTCTTTTAATTTCGTGGCTGCTGTCACCATCTGCAGTTATCATGGAGCCCAAGAAAGTAAAATCTGTCACTGCCTCCATATCTTCCCCTTCTATTTGCCAGGAGGTGATGGGACCAGTGGCCATGATCTTCGTTTTTTTGATGTTGAGCTTCAGACCATTTTTTGCGCTCTCCTCTTTCACCCTCATTAAGAGGTTCTTTAATTCCTCCTCACTTTCTGCCATCAGAGTGGTATCATCTGCATATCGGAGGTTGTTGATATTTCTTCCGGCAATCTTGATTCCGGCTTGGGATTTCTCCAGTCCAGCCTTTCGCATGATGTATTCTGCATATAAGTTAAATAAGCTGGGGGACAATATACAGCCTTGTCGTACTCCTTTCCCAATTTTGAACCAATCAGTGTTTCCATATCCAGTTCTAACTGTTGCTTCCTGTCCCACGTATAGGTTTCTCAGGAGATATATAAGGTGGTCAGGCACTCCCATTTCTTTAAGGACTTGCCATAGTTTGCTGTGGTCCACACAGTCAAAGGCTTTTGCGTAGTCAATGAAGCAGAAGTAGATGTTTTTCTGGAATTCTGCTCTATAGGGCAGGTGAATTTACGACTGCCTTGTCACAATGGGTTGAGAATTCTCAAATGGGAAAGTCTTGCTAACATGAACACCAGTTAGATTGCAGAAACAATCCATTCAGAGAATAATTGGTGACCTCTGGTTTACTTATTTAGAACAACCAGCAGGTAAGCTGGCCACAATCCAATGCTCATTAGGGAAGAAAAATGAGGTTAAATGGAGAAACTCAAAAGCTGTTTGCTCCAGCAGGAGAAAGAGGGGAAATCAAGAAACCCAGCTGCTAAGACAGCAACTCAAAACTTTCCAGAAAACAGTCAGAATTCTGAAATTACCTGAGAGCCAACCAGGACCACTAACAGCTAGGTATGCCATCCTGCTTGGGTGTGAAGCCTATTATAGCTTGTGTCGATCCACCACATGGGAGCCACAAATAGGACCATTATAAAGCTGAAGATATGGTATGGAATTTCCAGCTGTGTTTTCTTTGTTTCCCAAAGGTAAAAGTTCAAGTTGACCATCCCTTAGTAAGGGAAGGTAAAGGATTGTGGCAAAAATGATAATATGTTTACTGGTGTTCTTTTACATGAAAGTTAAGCCCTAGGTAATACTACAAAGTAATACACAGATACTTATAGTAAGAAGAGGGTCAACAGAAGGTAAGACACTCTCTGCTTGGTTTTTGTGCTGAATCTGTGGCAGTAAGGATTCACTTGAGAAGCAACAATACTAACAGTTGGAGTTAGCAATTGGGCAACAGAGACTGGGCATTAGCCTTGTACAGAAATTATTGGTGGGATGCAGAATGTATCCTACTAAGACTTCTTCTTCGTGGTCTCTGTGAATGCACACCAATGGGTTAATCTGCGCTTGTGCAGAGGTTTCCGGAATCTTCTAGAGCTTAACACTCGTTCGCCAGGACCGCCCCCCTAGTGCACGTGGTCCGCCCCTCCTGGCTAGTGCCTCAGTTCCTTTTTGCTGCCACTGAGGTTTCTTCTCTCAGATGAGCCGTGTTCGCCTCCTGCACTGAAAAAGGAATTTTCTTGTTAGAGATCTTCGGATAGTGAGAGTCTTTGTTATTCCTTCCTTCTGCTGCCCCCCCCCCTCCTTGAATCCTCTTTCTTTATTTTTCGTTTGTTTATGGCCTCCTCTGGACCGTTTAAATGGTGCACTTTGTGCCCCAATAAAATTCCATTCACTGACGGCCACGATTCCTGCCTTTTCTGTTTGGGCGAAGCTCACCAACCGGCTACTTGCTCTTTTTGTAAAAAGTTTATGAAACAGGCACTTAAGCTAAGGCAGCAATGCCTACGGTCTTATTTGTGGGAACGTTCTCTTAGTCCCATACCAGCTATGGAACCTGCACTACCTTCTCAGGTTCAATCGGCTTCCCCAGGAGCCTCGGTTGCATCTTCGGCCAAATCAAAATCTAAGTCTAAGACCGTCACTAAGTCTACCACGGGTGCTTCGACACCGAAGTCTACACCGGTACCGAAGTCTCCTCCAGTACCGGACAAACAGTCCAAACCAAAGAAGCCTAAGAAATCGTCCTCTGAGTCTCGATCCTCCAAACACCAGAAGGACAAGACAACCTCTTCCATCCCATTACAAGAGCAGCAAACTATTTGCCTTGATTCTATATCTGTGGAAGATGACAATTATTTGCCTCTGCCTTCAGGCCAACCACCTTCGCCTCTCTTGGCTCAGTCCCCCTCGTGGGCTAATACCTCGGCTGAGGTTACGGTACTTCCTTGTTATGACCATTCGAGCCCTTCGGGTTGCTCTGTCTCTGAGTGTCAGTCGGATTCAGCTTCCATCGCTGATCCGCAACCTCCACGCAAGCGGACCCGAAAGGCACATCATACACCAGAGACTGGTCCTACTGATGTTGACGCTCCACTTCCACATACGTCGACGGGATTACTTGCATCCCATGATTCGCTTTCAAGGTACCGTCATCTCAAGAGGGTTACCCTCTATGAGCCACCGACATATTATGAGCTCCCGCCACAGCGATACTGACACCGTCGATACCGGTACTGGCGCCCCGATACGGAGGTTTATATGGGGCCTAAGCACCCTCGATACTCCTACTGCTATTCCGATTCTGGTTTTGAATCTCCTCTTCCATACCAACCACGATACCATGATCAGTCCTCCTCGGCAGATGACTCCTCGATACCGGTACCGGTACCAAGAGTTCAGAAGTCCTCCAGAAAGAGGAAGCATACCTCGCATCCTTCTTCTACCACACCGGTACTGAAACATGTTAAACCATCCTCCAAGCACTCAGTACCGCGCACCAAACCCGCCACCCATCTGCAGGTTCGCCCATCATCAGTTCAAGTCACCACCACCTATGCTGGTCCTTCACCAATATCTCATGAGACTGCTCATGCTCATCGATCTAATCGAGCTAAACCTACATAAATCTACCATTCGGGATCCAGCTCTTAAACAAGCATCAACCAAACAAACCACCACACCGGCTGATACAGGTGATGACCTGTCTTCTCCAGGTCATTCCGCATCCTCACCATCAACGGATTCTGACACCTCTGACTCCATGGTACTCCCGGAGTCTCCTCCTAATCTGCCTACCCGACTCTGATGTCGCCGACGTGAACCCTCCCTCTCCATCAGAGGACTTCACGTCGTATTCTCAACTAATCCTACGTATCGCTAAAGCGATGGATCTCGATGTACAACAACCAATACAGTCTGAGTCCGATAAGATTTACGAGGACATTGATGAGGACCAAACCCCCCCACTCTGCATGAGGTTTATTCCATCTTTGCTCAAACTGATTAAACAATCTTGGGCTAAACCATCTTCTGTGCCACAAATCTCCAGACGAGTTGAAAATTTATACAAGACTCATGGAGACAATACGGCTTTTCTATCCAAGCATCCACCTCTGAACTCAGTCATAGTCGATGCAACTCAAAACAGAGCAAAGAATCGGTCTAACACCACACCGAATAATAAGGAAGGCAGGAAACTCGACATCATTAGTCGTCGGGTATACTCCCTAGCATCCTTCACATTACGCGCTGCTAACTACCTTGCAGCCATGGGTGCATACCACCATTTCTTATGGAACAAAGCACTTCATTCTCTTCAATCGGCTCAGGGCGAATATAAATCTAGAGGCCTCGCCTTCCATCAAGAGGCCATGGCTGTCGCGTGCCAGGACTGCATCACAGCAAGGCACGTAATAGAAGCTGCTTTGAAGCACATGGCCAAAGCCGTTGCCCTTCAAAGACATGCTCGGCTCAGCTCAGCCCATCTCTCTGATGATTCTCGCATGCGGATTGAGGATCTACCATTTGATGGACTTGGCCTTTTCGACACCAGGACCGATGAGATCCTTGAAAATCTCCAAAAAATGAGGAAAACTGCAAGATCTTACAATACTCAACCTTATTACAGGCCCCAGCGCTACCAATGGTGTCGCCCATATCCTTACCAGCAATACAGATCCTTTCCTGATAGAGATACTTACCACAGGCTACATCCACTTTCCAGACTCGCCATGCCGCTCAGCGTCAACGTCCCCGTCAGTCCTTTCGTCGGCCTGACAAAAAACCAAAGCAAAATCTTTGACTTTCAAGTCACCCGGTCTCCCCCACTCCACTTACCACATCCTCATCAAACTTGCCTCGCCACCCATTTTTCATCCTGGGCTGCCATCACCACTGACAAGTGGGTCCTCACTATCATTGCCGCCAGTTACGCCATAGAATTCGCTGTCCTCCCACCTCCGAGGAGAGTCCTCACTCCACCATCCCATGTTCTCAGCCTAGAAGTTCAATCCCTTTTCTCAAAAGATGCTATTTCACCCATCACCTCACCAGACGCCGACCTTGGGTTTTTCTCCAGATACTTCACGGTACCCAAGAGAGATGGCAGTCTCCGCCCCATCCTTGACCTACGGGACCTAAATTACTACATCTTTCAGCAATGCTTCTGCATGGTTACTCTAGAACTCATCTTACCTCTTCTCCAGGGTGACGTTTGGTTCGCGGTCATCGACCTAACCGACGCCTATTTTCACATCAATATACGCCAGGAGCACAGAAAGTGCTTTGTTCCAAAATACTGTCTACGAATTCAAGGCCCTTCCCTTCGGCCTTTCTACTGCTCCCCGCGTCTTCACAAAGTACATGGCCCCAGTAGCAGCCTATCTCCGCACTCAGGGAATTTCCATCTTCCCATACATCGACGACTGGCTACTGGTGGCCCCCTCCCGTCTTCAAGCACTACGCGACGTGAATTTCACTCTTTCCCTCCTTGAGAACCTGGGATTACAGGTCAACAGGGCCAAATCCACCCTTACACCTTCACAGCGGGTGAACTATATAGGCGCAGTTCTAGATTCCCACAAAGCGCGAGCCTACCTTCCCCAAGACCGCACTACAAAGATCCATGCTGCCCTTCAGTACTTCAAGCCACATGCATTAGTCACCGCACTTCAGACCCAGCGCCTCCTCGGACTCATAGCGTCTACAATGTCAGTGAGATGTGCTCACTTCAGGCTTGGTACCTGTCCCTCTTCAGTCCCATGTCGGACCCACCTTCCATGTTATTGAGGGTTACACCCAAACTTGCAGCACAGCTCCAATGGTGGAACACGCCAGCCAATCTTTTCATAGGCAGACCCTTTGCACCTCTCCAACTTACCATACAGAGAACAACCGATGCAAGCCTGACCTGATGGGGTGCTCACTGCAATGGACTGCACTTTCACGCTCTATGGTCTCCCTCCGAGAAACTACTTCACATAAACAACCTAGAACTTCTAGCCATCTTCAAGGCTCTCCACGCATTCGAACCGTTGGTCACCGGCACCGCCGTTCAAATTACGACCGACAACACCACGGCCCTATTTTATCTCAAAAAACAGGGCGGGACACACTCTCTTCCCTTGCTCTACCTTACCGTCCAGCTCTGGGAGTGGTGTCTTGAGCGTCACATATTCCCAACAGCAGTTCATATCTCCACTCACCACAATCGTATAGCGGACTCTCTCAGCAGACTCAGTTCGCAGACACACGAATGGTCCCTCAACGACTCCATCTTTCGTCAACTAACCACTCTATGGGGACAACCACACAAGGACCTTTTCGCATCAACAGAAAACACAAAATGTCCTCTCTATTGCTGCAGGGCAGGGATGGGCCCCGGCTCCATCGGAGACGCTCTGATGACACCATGGACATCAGGTCTAGTTTACCTCTTCCCTCCTATCCCTCTGCTCCTAAGGACTTTTGTAAAACTGCGTCAGGAGCGGTCCAATGCAATCCTCATTGCCCCGTGGTGGCCAAGACAGCCATGGTTCACCGTGCTCCGCTCTATCTCCATAGACTTCATCCGTCTCCCCCCAATGCCCCACATTCTCACCCAGAATCGGGGTCAAACCTTCCACCCAGATCTTCTCGCACTCCACCTAACAGCGTGGAGAATTCACCTTCAATAGCTGCCATCCTAGCACGGGCTAGGAAACCTGCTACCATGCAGCTGTACTCTTATAAATGGGCTGCTTTTCTTAAATTTGTAGATCAACGTCATCTCCCTGCTGCGCCTACAACTCTTCACACAGTGCTACAATTCCTTACTCACCTCTTTAGCAAGCGTTTGTCCTTGTCTACTATCAAGGTCTATCTCTCCGCTATAGTAGCTCATCAGCCGTGTGACTCTGAAGCATCTTCGCTCTTTTGTCACCCTACGATAAAACAATTTCTTAAGGGGGTCTCCAATCTACAACCCACCAGACCACACCTCCCTCCGCAATGGTCACTACATACTGTTCTACGAAGCCTAGAATGGCACGGCCTTTTGAACCTCTCGCCACAGCGTCCGATCGCCTTCTTGCCTACAAGATCCTCTTCCTTGTGGCCATTACTTCTGCTCGTAGAGCCTCAGAACTTGCTGCGCTTACAGTCGACCCTCCTTTTCTTCAATTTTACCCGGACAAGGTCACTCTTTATCCCGATGTTTCTTTTCTTCCAAAGGTTGTTTCTGAGTTCCACCTTAAGCAACCCATCATTTTACCTACCTTTTTTCCATTGCCTGTTACTGACTTGGAGCGTTCTCTCCACCTCTTAGACATTAGGCAAGCATTGGTCTTCTATCTTTCAAGGACCACCTCTTTCCGCAAATCCAAGAGACTTTTTGTTTTTCCACACAGAGGATGCTTTATCTCCTCCCAAACCATCTCTAAGTGGCTTGTATCAACCATTCGCCTGGCATATCAGCTGGCTAAGAAGCCTCTTCCAGTTGGAATTAAGGCTCATTCTACGAGGGCAGTGGCTACTTCTGCAGCATTCCTCAGAGGCGTTTCTGTCCCTGATATCTGCAGGGCTGCTACGTGGTCCACGCCATCCACCTTTGCCTCTCATTACTGCTTGGACCTCCGGGCTAAGTCGGATGCTGCATTTGGACGAGCGGTCCTGTCATCTGTTCTTCTGTGACGTCCCTCCTCCGGTCAGGTAAGCTTGTTAATCACCCATTAGTGTGCATTCACAGAGACCACTCTGGTTCTTCGAGTGGTCATCTGTGAATTCACACTTCCTGACCGTCCTCCCCTCTGTCCGTCACATCTGTTTCATTTTATTCAGCGGCAGGCAGTTTGGGAACTGAGGCACTAGCCAGGACGGGTGGACCACGTGCCCTAGGGGGGCGGTCCTGGCGAACGAGTGTTAAGCTCTAGAAGATTCCGGAAACCTCTGCGCAAGCGCAGATTAACCCGTTAGTGTGAATTCACAGAGGACCACTCAAAGAACCAGAGTTACAGGTAAGTAACCTCTCTAAGGGACGTGGTGGCGCTGTGGGTTAAACCGCAGAAGCCGTAAGATTGAATCCACACGATGGAGTGAGCTCCCATCACTTGTCCCAGCTCCTGCCAACCTAGCAGTTCGAAAGCATGTAAAAATGCAAGTAGATAAATAGGTACCACCTCGGTGGGAAGGTAACGGCATTCCGTGTCTAGCCGCGCTGGCCACGTGACCACGGAAACTGTCTTCGGACAAACGCTGGCTCTATGGCTTGGAAACGGGGATGAGCACCGTGCCCTAGAGTCGGACACGACTGGACTAAATGTCAAGGGGAACCTTTACCTTTACCTAACCTCTCTATATCCTGCGATGTTGCCATGGGACAGCTTGGGCTGGTGCTGATAGTGAAGCAGAAAAAGGAGAGGGCAGGTGGTGTGTGAAAATTTCCCTATTAATGATGCACACCACATCTTTTCCTGACATGCTGCAGCCTGATATACCTGTCATGGAAAGCAATGCAGGTATGGTGTTGCTTTTAAAAGATGCACAACAATAGATTGTTGGAAGTGTGGGTCCTCCAAAGAAACTGTAAACATGGTCTGACATTCAGGAGAAAAACACCAAGTTGCTCCCCCTAAACCAATGGTTCCCAACCCTGGGCCCAGGTGTTACTGGACTTCCCAGAAGCCTTCACTGCTAGCTGTGCTGGCCAGGATTTCTGGGAGTTGTAGTCCAAGAATATCTGGGGATCCAAGGTTGGGAACCACCGTCCTAAATGGTGTCTCCTAGGTCAGGAATGGCCTTAAATACAGAGAGAGCAAGGTTGGAGAAAGCTGGACCATGGAACTGAAAGGAAGTGAGTGGGTCACATGCCATGGAAAAGAAGACGTGGTCCAGGTGGTCCAGAAGGAACTGCTGGATAGTTCAGTGGTTTAAGTCTCTGGCTGCAGAGCCAGAGGTTAGGAGTTCGATTCCTCGCTGTGCCTCCTTGACAGGAGCTGGACTCAAGGATCTATATAGGGTCCCTTCCAGCTCTACATTTCGGTGACGATGATGACGACAAGCAGCAGGCAGAGGGGTTAGGGTTCGTTTGTGCTTCTGCTTTGCAAAACAGTGCCTATTTTTCTCCTACTGCAAAAACAAGAAAGAAGCCTAGCGGCACTTGGAAGGCAAGTTTTGTTTGGCTTTGTAAGCAAGCCTTCGCGGACTGGAGTCCACCTGAAGAAGGCCACGACAGTTTATGCCAAGTCCAATTCGCCGCGAAGGCGCCGCCCGACTTTCCTTTCTCCAAGCGAGGGACTACCAAAGCCGCCCCTGTGGCGAGTATTCTCGCAAGCGAGGAACCAGCCACGACGGCGACGTAGGCGGGTTTCATACCTGCCTTTGCGCGCACGCCTCCCCCCCCCCGCTCCCCCACCCCAAAGAGGGAGGGAAACCGTGGCCTCCCTTTGTGAGTGGGAGCGCACGCGCGCGCCTCTCGCGGAGCCCCGGCCGCGACGGCCCTTCTTTCGCTCCAGCACCGCGCCGAGAGCGGACAGCGGTTTTTCCCAACCCCCTCCCCCCCGGCCCCTCCCCCTGCCCGATTACCTCAGCGCGCCCAACCGGCGACAGAAGCGGCCTCCTCCTCCTCGCAGATTCTGGCCGCCGGCCGTTCTTCCCGGCCGAGCATCGCCTCACGTGATCAAACAGGTATCGCTGTCTTCCCTGGCCCCGCCCCCTGCCGCGCGACCACCTCCCGTTCAAAACCCTCCCCGTCACCCGCCCGCCCGTTGGATTGGAGGGCAGGAGAAGGCACAAGGTCTGTTCACCTGCTCTGAAGGCGAGGGGTGGGGAGGGGAAGGGAGCGCTTGTTTCTATAGCAACAGACTGAGGGGGGGGGGTTTCGCCAGGGGACAGAATACCGGAAGGTGGGGGAGGGAAACGGTGGTCCTGAGGAGGAGGAGGAGAGAAGGCCAGGCCCTGCATGCCTGTCAGCGAATGGGCCCGAGAGAGTTTTCTGCAGGGGTTTTGGTGGTCCTGAGGTTGCTTTGTTTAGTCCTGCTGCTCCCGACGCAATAAACCTTTATTTTTATTTTTTTAAGCAGACACTTGAGAGGTCATGGTGACAGTTTATTGACTTCTGTCTTGGAGACATCTTTCATCTCTAGTCATAAAGCCCCACAGATTAATTGAAAGAGGCCTAGAGTTCCCTCGGGAAGGGTCACATGCAGGGCGAGATGGCCTTCAGGTTGTCCTTCAGGAGCCTGTTTAGGACAGTTGTTTGTCCGCATCATTATTTAGCTGAAATATTTTATTGAGAGTTGGAATTGTAAGGATGGAGGCAAAACTGCCAAGTTGTCTTTTATACAGGCCACAGTGCTCAGAGCTGCTGCCCCTGTTTGAATGCTATTGAGAGAAAGGAGAGAATGTTAACTATGAGGGACCACATATGATGTAGTCTAGCCAGGCATGTAACCTAAATGGATGGGGTCATCTCTGCTTTAAAAGATGCGTAAATTTTGTACTAATTTAATATGGCTGGGATGTGGCTTAATGACTCAGGGCCTTGCAGTTCTTTTCTGCATCATCTGATCCTTGCAGACTGGCTGCCTAAAGAAAGGGAGATAAATAGATGGGGGAAGGTATATAATGGTACAACCACCAATTAAAGATGGTGAAGAGACAATAAATTTATTAGGTGTTTGTTCGAGAATATCTGCTGGTGTGCTTGTGTACATGCTTGCGTTGCAGAGATATATTGGCATGTATCAAACATATTACTGTACTTGCTATTTCATGCCATACCATAAATTCTTATGGAAATACTGAAATATTTTAAACATGTATTTACCAGCTCTGTCTTACAAATGTGGACAATAATGTCATCTGGTGTATGCAGATTGTGTGATTTTATATCCATTTTTTTCTGAGAAATTTTTTTATTGCAGTGTAAGTGCTAGTGTAACTTTGCTTCTGTTCTGACACAGGATAGTTGAACATAAATATAAGAGCCTCTGAGGAAAAAAGTTATAATACAGTACTGCTTTGCAGATAATTCTGCTGATCATAGAACAGGTAGAATTACTATACCTTTGTACAAATGCAACCTTTCCTAATATTTCCTCACACAGAATTTGCCTCTTTTATCATGACCACACATAAACTGACATTTTCAATAAACTACTTGCCACAACCCCAGTTTTTTTTTCCTGGAAGGTCATAGCTTGTCCAGATGCTGTCAGTGTGTATGCAATCCTGCTGTTTTGCCAGGACCCACAAATTATATTTATCTGCATTTAAAGTGGTGTGCTATTTTGTTTCTCATTCGCACAAATCCAGAAATGAATCTGCACATTTCACAAATATTAATATTCTACTGATCAGATGTATAACTCCAATCATAAAAAGTTATCCTGTATGAATAACATGTATGTTATTCTAGGTACCCCCATCGAAATAAGCATATGGTGGTATTTGTTTATGTTTTGGTGAAAGAAAACTGCTACTGACATTGGCCTTTTCAGTGTAATAGAAAACGTTGGGTCTTATAATGAATGAGTCAAAACCTGGAGTGAGTCTTGAATTTCTGCCACTGCTTTACCTTTTCATGTACCAGAAAAGGTGATCAAAAGCTTCCAGTTTTAAACTAAGCACAATTCCCCATGACATCCAAACTCAGGAGAAAGTGATTTGCTTAAACTGTGGTTAGTGAGAACAAGTTGGCCTCAAAACCCTCTAGATTGTTCTTACTAATCATAGTTAAGCAAACCACAGCTTCTTGAGTTTGGACATATGGTTTAGTGTAAAAATGAAAATTTAAGATCTCCATTTCTGATGCATGAGGAGAAAGCACCGAGTATGTTAGCCATAGGCTCAAGCAGAGTCATTTATGTGGCAGAAAACCATGGTTTCCCATTACACATGAAACATTATGCTAAAATCACTAGAGTATTTTGCCCTGATGTAGCCTAATCTTAAAGAACTATTTGGAAGAAATCACTTATTCATAGAATTTTTCTCAAATAAGTTGAAACCATATTTCTGACTCTTTTTGTAAAATTCTTCTGTAATTCATGAATGGATATTTAAGTTGGGAACAAAAATCAGTTATTTTTATGGAGTAGATTATCTCGCCCCTGAACCTCCTTATGCTCCCAAAATCTGTTTTGGAATGTTGGGACACCCTGAGGAATAAAAAGGAAAATTATATAAATGTTTTATAATGAAGAAATATATTATTCCTAACAGTAAGGTAATGCTGTTATCAGAAATTATTTAATTGGTTGCATGGAATATTTTGGAACTGTTGCCATTGCTATAGAACATGCTTTTTTTTGCGTTCAGTTCTGAAAAAGCTTAAACTCACTCTTTCCAAAAACATGCACTAGGGCTTTGCGTAAGGAATGTGTCCAAACTCCAATCATTCAGGGAAACACAGTTTTCCTGACTTCTCTTAGTCCAGGACCAGGTTTTATGCAATATTAGGCGTTCTGTGTATGTGTGTTCTGTGCCGTCAAGTCTGAACTGACTTATAGTGACCTTAATAGGGTTTTCAAGATAAGTGAGATATTTAAGGAGTGGTTTTACCAGTTCCATTCCCCTAGTGAACTTCCATGGCTGAGTGGGGATTCAAACCCTGTTCATAAGAGTCCTAGTCTATAATTCTATCCGCTGTATCACACTCTGAATCCTATTAGGGGTTCTGGGCTCACCTTTATTAACAGATTTGAAGGGATCCAAAGGACCACAAGAAAACATATTCGGTGATATTTAAATTATCTGCAGATCCTTCATCTCAGATCTTCATGTATGCTTCAGGCCCATGTATTCTACTCATTCTTATTCAGATTATAAGCAGATACAGTGATTGAAGTCCTATTAACAGGGCTCCCTGTGTTTGGGTGGACACAAATATATGAATGCCTTTCCATGATGTGATTTTTTGTGGAAAAAATCTATATGGAACAGTGTGTTCTGTATGGATTCGTCCTCCATTTGTTTTGTTGACTATATGACAGTGAGACACGATGGGTGTATGGGTTTATAATAGACAGTTAAACCTGGACTTTTTATCATACCAGAAGTTAGCATATTGTGAAAGTACAGCCTTAATGAAGCCTGCTGTGTTTCTTTCCCCATACTCTCAGTTTAGATGTTCTCAGATTTTCCAGAGGCATTAACTGTCAGTCTGTGTGGAACAACTGATACACTTAGGAACCTGGTTTTAGGGAATTTATTGACGTATGGTGTGTATAGTTGCCTTGTTTGACCTTAGTTCAAAAAGGATTAGATCATTCAAAGATTAAACCTTGTATCTAAAGGCGTTTGTCACAACCTTCTCCTTGGGAGGGCATAGGCTAAGAACAAGATGCTAAATGCAAGTTACACGTTGATAAGATCTTCTATGTCATCAGATCATGTCCTGAGCAGGGTGTGATTGAGTCTTGCATTACTTAGTAGTTTTAAGGAATATTTCTAATGCACATAACACCTTGCAGCTATTTGCTGCCTCACTTTACTTTACAGGAATCTTTATTATTTAGTAAACACATTCACCTTCTCTGCTCTGTTCTCTTGAATAAGCCAGACGAGATTTTTTAAAAATCAGAAGTCTTAGTGATTGCACATGTCTCAGTTTGCTAAGTTGCTAAGAATCAGTGAAAATTACGAAGCAAAATGTATGTCCATCATAAACAAATATGATTCTTGTTTACCATACTTGGCTATTTCTGCTTCATGTTAACAGAAGATTGAACCTGAAGAAATAGTTAATCACTGTCTCCTTGTGTGCAGTACTAACGAAGGTCTCAGAGCCAACACTGCTTTAGGATCCTCCACCAGTGTCCCTTCCACTACTGCTGCTATGCAGTAGCAGTCCCTCTGTCCCCTGTCACAATTTCTGCCCCCCCCCCCCCCCATCAGCATTTGGATTCAACCAATTCTCTTCTTCTGATGAGACAGCTAATTCATGAAGAGAGTGGATGCATCTTAGTCTGGTCTCCCAACTTTAACCCTTCTACCTTGGAGGACTCTAGTAAGAGACTAGACTCTTAATGGGGTTTCCAGGTCATATGATTCTCTGCTTCTGTGACATGCTTATACTCCCTTATCACATTAAGCTGTGCATCCAAGCAACATATTCATAGATGTTGGTTGATAATTATAATATTGAACATGAAGAAGTCTGTTGTTCATAGGAAAATTATCTTATCATGGCAGCAAGATTTTCTCGAAGGTGGTTAATCATGGTATTTTGTCTGTAGTGGGATAGAGTCTGCAATTCTGTTGTCATCATGTCTCATGTGGAATCTAAACTCCATTTTGCTTTATAAGCAGTCTGGCTACATGAGCCAGTGGCATTACAATCTTTGAACTATTTGCCTTAAGTCCTTCTTTTGTGCTATCTTCAACTCATCATATTTGTATCTTTTTAGTAATGCAGTAAAAGTATTGCTCAGCCCTAGACTTTGTTTCTGGGACTAGGTCACGTGACTGTTTTTTGTATCTGAAATCTTAGTTATTATTAACTGTGATGTTTCAAATTCTGACTTCTTGGCTACTTTACGTGACTTGAAAAAACTATGAAACGTGCATCAGAATCAGATAATTTCTCTAGCGTGTTTGAGCTTCTATTGCTGTTTCTCATCTAGGTTTATATTTTTTATGAAATGTTCCTCTAGGTATGAAAATTACATTATTGTAGGACAGGTGCAGAGTTAACATTGCCACTTTAAAAAAAAAAAACTTTTCTGTAATTGTAAAAGACTTTTGGTTGGTAGCACTATGGAACAATAGACTGTGCATGGAAGCTTGTGTCACTGTAGTATCTGCTGGGGATAAATTAAGGATTAAGCAGGAGCAATGACAGCACTTTCTTCCTGAAACACTAATATTGCTGAATTAGATTGCAAGTGTAGTTTCCTGCCTGTAGGAAGCTGTGCACTAATAATTCTTGTTAGAATCAATAACTCTCATTGGTAAGTGTTTCTTAGGAATTGGCTTTTTGCCATAAGGACAAGATCTTGCTTCAAGCAGAAGTTCTGTTAAAAGAAAAGCTTTTAATTGCAAGATATCCATTCAACATTGGCTGCTTTTAAAATTCTTTTCTAATGCTTTCTTTCAATAGATCTTGATCTAAGAATACAAAAATGAGTCACTTGCGGCTGATTGCTGCTAGCCTGAAACATCGTGGCATTTGTTCTTTGGTGAAGAAAAATGTAGACAGAAAAATGCTTCTGCCAAGTCGGAGTTATGTTTCATCAGGACTCACAGAACCTTTCTTGAGTGGAAGTAATTCAAGTTACATCGAAGAAATGTATTATGCGTGGCTTGAAAATCCAAAAAGTGTGCATAAGGTAATGTTGGAGGTGGGGAGGTTTATGTGTATAGTATATATGTATTAATTATGTAGATAAAAGTTATTGGGGTTTTTCTTCACCAAGACATCTGAAATGTGGTACATATAATGGCTCCCAAATGTTCTGAGTAGACATCATATAATGGGCTTGTACCATTTCCCCGTTTTCTACTTCAGCTCTTTGTGTATTTCATGCTTACTGAGAAATAAGGCCAACTGCATTCATGGGAACTTACTGGGCTAATAGTTGGGAGAGTCAGGTGGTGATTCCCCATGACCCATGAAGCCCACTGCATGACCTTAAACCACCCGTACACTCTCAGCCAAATCTGCCATACATTGTTCTGAGGATAAAGTGGGGATAACGTGGGGAGGCATAAAGTCATGTAAGCCAACTTGAGCTCATTGGAGGGAAGACTCGTGTAAATGTAACTAACAACTAACCTACTGGCTAAATAGTCCCTTCTGTGTGTTTTTAAATTAATTAATTAATGAGCAAAATAATTTCTGCAGGTATTCATTTTGAGTACTTGCATAGACTCAAGGGTTCGTGTTTTTTTATATATATATTTTAAAAGAATATTCCAAAAAACCCCAATCCCACTTCTTTGAATGAGGAACACCCCCCCCTTCCCTGTAAGATGTAGCTGGGGAGTGTGTTAAAATCCAGTGTACGTTGTATATTGATAGTAATTTGTAATGTTTGTATTTTTTAAAATTGTTTTCTCATTGTACATCTTCTTGGGTGCCTTGTATTAGGTGATTAATAGAATTTATAAATAAATGGCTCAAGATTATAAACCTAGGATATGAGTATATCAGGTAAAATTCAAAGAAACAAAACAAAAGACAAAATAAAAAAAGACAAAAGCATGTGGCACCTTAAAGACTATTATATTTTAATGTGAGCTTTCGTGGACATGTCCACTTGTTAAGACATATGGAAACAGATTGAAATGTTGGATGAAATATCAGTTTCACAAATAGAAAATTCTAAATATTCATTGGCTATAGGAATCTTAAGTGTGAGGTACATCTAAATGCAGTAATTCATGGCTCTGTTGTAAACATTCCTCCAGTGAGACAGAAAACAGACACCAGGCCTGAGCAAGGATGAGGGAGGAAAGAGGTGTGTGTGTGTGGTGGTGGTGGTGGTGGGGTTGAAGGCTGGGTATTCAAGGGGGGGGGGAAGGATATACAAAAGTACATATAAAAGTGAAAGAAGATGGCAGAGGAATCATGTGTGTTAATGTAGGGGATATTGACAGTTATGAGTGTTAGTGCTGCAAATTATATAAAATTCTGTATACTGTATTATAAATCATTCTCAGCAAGGCCTATAATCACATGGAGCTTCAGGGATAAGCAACATTCTGTCACCAAGCCTAGATTACTAGATTTATTGAGACTGTTAACACAGAGGATTCTGTTCTGCCCTTGTACTTGAAGATAATTTGTATATGAAACCAAGTAGTGGTACAGTTCTGCAATGGATGAAAGAGACTAGGAGTGCAGAGGCTTGTATGAAATAACCAAACAAATGATGTTTAATAACACCATAAATACATCTAAATCTATTAACAATTGCTTTTCTGACATAATTCAATTATATATGTTATGAACATTTCTGTTCTGACATATAGTTGCACCTTTATGTTTTCATATTTGTACTCATAAAATGATAAAATATGTACCTAATGATGATATTAACTTTATTAGCCTTGTTAGCAATGTTATAATTCATAGTGATATGCTTGATCTCATCTCCTGTAATTTCTGGTACTGTGAAGACATGTTTGCTAAATTTTGGGAACTGTGGCTTGAGAGATCACTCTACAAAAATAAGAATTAAATTACTATGTGCAGAGATAATTATGTGAATACAGAAAATAAGACACACAATTTTCCAGTGCCTGAATCTCTCTTGAGATCTAATTTAGATCTATTAAAAGATCTAATTAAAATTATGTTTGGTATACCTGAAAAAGTTGTCCATGTGAGGTTCCATATGCTCAAGAACAATTTTAAATGAATCAGTGGCATTTGATGTGTGTTATATTAGCATTTGCAGCCTGTAGAGAACTAGCATGCTAATTAAGTGCACATCAGAGCTGGTACAATGTGAAGTTTCCCATGCTCTGCACAGGTTCACAATATACTTCCCACATCACGTTTACCAAACCATAATTTATTTAAACTATTTATATCTCATTTTTCTGGAAACTTACTGCCTTCCAGAGTGGCTGAAAGAGTTCAATAAAAACAATAAAACACAGCAGTCAGTTAGTTACATAAAACAACATAAAACAATGCCACTGAGAAGGAATTGTAAACCAGGTAAAATAAGCATTGGGGAGAAGAAATCTAAAAAACCTGGACCAAGAATTTTGGTGTCAGGGAAAAATTTCTTGAGAATAACATTCCATAGTTGAGCCAATATAACCAAGATGGCTCTGTGGCACATTCATTGTGATCTGCTAAAAAGCCTCCAAGGAAGATATTATTAGGCAGGTGAGTTCATGATTAGAGATGGGGGTATTCCTATTTGTATACGAATGCAAATATCCCCGCGCAGCTGGACTTAATGAGGGTCCAACCCCTAGGGCCAGACCGTCCACTCACATGTCCTGCGGCAGCGGCAGCCGCACTCATCCTTCCAATCGCACCTGGTGCGCCGCTCTCTTCCTGCTTGGCTGGCCACTCAGCAGCCGTGCAGGGAGACTTGTCCTTCCTCCCCCCCCCCCCACCTGGAGTGGCCAGCTGAGCGGGAAGAGAGCGGTGCTCCGGGCACACTGAGAAGGATGAACGGGGCCGCCTCCTCCGGTGGATGTGCGAGTGGACCCCCCCAGGGGCCGGACCCTCATTAAGTCCAGCTGCGCGGGGATATTCATATTCATATATGGATACGAATACCCCCATCTCTGTTCATGATGGAGCTCCCTTAATGCGCACAATACTGCCATCTTAAGAGAGTAGGAATATATAGTGAACACTGACAGAGGACATAACAATTATTTTGTAAAACATTGTAAGACATAATATTGAGATAAACGTGTTGTTGTGCCAGAAGCTACTTGAGATAGGATCAGTTATTACATGTTGAGATAATACTTTCAGTATGAGTTGTATGAATAACAGATTTAAAAAAATCCTTACAATGTTTCTTTTCAAATGTGAGAAAACAGCAGTCCCAAACATTTTATCAAGAAATAAGTCTCAAAGAGATTAATGTGTGAGTAAATTAATTTAGCTGACTGCAGAGCCAGAGATTGAGAGTTCGATTCTCCACTGTGCTGCTTGAGAATAGAGCCAGCCTGTGTGGCCTTGGGCAAGCTGCACAATCCCAGGATGCCCCCCAAAGAAGGGAATGGTAAACCACTTTTGTTTATTCTCTACCTAGAAGACCCTGGCAAGGGATGCCATAAGTCGGAATCGACTTGGTTGCAAGCTGTTGTTGTTGTTATTGTTGTTAAATGAGCTTACGATTAAATTTTAATTGTCCAGCAACAATGTTTCCTCTCTGTCTCTCTGTTGTGTGGAGATGCTCTTTGCTCTTTCTATGTTCTTCCCTAATAATTGTTTGCTCCACTAGTGCAAAATAGCATCTGAAACAGCTGTGGGAATGAAATGACACAAGCTCTGAGAAAGGTGTCATTATTTTTGCTCATAGAGAGGTGTCAGGGCAATAGATCACAGGCAAAAGGCTTGACAAGGCTCTGTTATTGCTCTCACAAGATTAATTGAAAAACAGCTTGGTTGTCTATTGAGTACATAGTAGTTGCCATGTTTTCTAGAATGCAACCAGTCTACCATGATTGCATAATGACTTCCATGATTTTGTCTGCTTTGAGATGAAGATTGCTTTTCCTTTTTAGAAAATGTTACAGTCCCTGACAATGATACTAGAAAGCCATCCCCCTAGGATCACAGTGTTCTACTAATCATTTTAATGGTGGTGGTGGTAGTAGTAATAATTATAATTATAATTATGATAAAAATGTTAATACTTTTCTTCCATTAAGTTGTTTCTGACTTATAATAATTCTCTCAGGGTTTTCAAGGTATCAAGTGATTAGAAGTGGTGTAGCAGTCTTTTCTTCTGGTGACAATCTGGGACGGTGCAGCTTGTCCAAGGCTGGACAAATGGACACATGACCCTATGAGCCATACATACTCTGGGTGGTCTGGGCTAGCTTCTCTACCAGAAGGCATGGTGGGAATTTGAATCCCAGTTATAGCAACAGTACTGGTCATTTTAAGTAGTAAGAAATAGTAAGAAAAAATAAGTTAATATGCATGAAAGCAGATTTTCCGTAGAGCCATTATTGTTCTTATGTGCTGTTGAGTCACTTCTGACTTCTGGTGACCCCATGAACTCGTGACCTCCAAAAGGTCCTGTTATTAACAGCTCTGTGGAATTCTCGCAAACTCAAGAATGTGTCTTCCTTTAGTTGGTAAATCTTACATTGGTCTTCCTCTTTTCTTTCTACCTGCAATTTTTCCTAACATTATTGTGCTTTCCTATAAGTCTTCCCCTTCAAGATGTGCTCAAAATGTGATAGCCTCAGTTAGTCATTTTTGTTTCTAGAGAAAGTTTAGGCTTGATTTGATCTAGCACCTATTTATCTATTTTTCTCTTGATCTAGGCACCCACAAAGTTCTCCTTCAGCACCATGTTTCAAATGAATCAGTTTTCTTTATATCAATTTTCTTCCCTGTTCAGCTTTCATAAGTGTATGTAGTAATTGGGGATATCATGCCGTGGATGACCTTGGTCTCCAAAGACACATCCTTACATTTCAGGATCTTTTCTAATTCCTTCACAGCTGTCCTACTGAATGAAGGTCTTCTTCTAATTTCTTGACTGCAGTTTCCATTTGAATTGATGATTGAAGTGAGATTTGGAAAATCTTAGCATTAAAGTCATGTATTTCTTCTGCAATCATGCTTTTTGTGTTCTTAATATTCAGCTGCAACTCTGCTTTTGCACTTTCTTTGTTCATCTTCATCAGTAATCATTTCAAGTAATTGCTGATTTCTGCCAGTAATATGATTTCACTTGCATATTTTAAGTTATTGATGTTCCTTCATTTTCACCACTCCTCCTAAATTTAATCCACCCTTCTTCAATATGGTTTCTGTGCGTCACACATACAGGTTAGTCCTGAGCATGCACAAAGCATTTCAGAGTCTTCTAGAACTAAGTGAGAGCATTGTGGCAGGGGGCCTATCCTATTGTTAGCAGGAGTGACAACACATGGCAACCTCCTTCCCTCAATTGCCTTCTTTGTTATCTCTTTGTTTTCTTTGTTATCTCTACTGACATTGACTTTCTTCTCTCCTTGACTACTCTCTGCCTCGTCCTTCAGTTCTTCATCATTTTTACTGGCTTCCAATCTGCATCTCTCAGCACCCATTGCTTCATCTTTCAGTGACCAATACAATCACACACATGGCTTCCAAAGCCTCCTTTAAAATATGTGTTCTCTGCAGCAGCAAGTTTCCCCAAACAGATAGTTACATCTAAATGCCTCGTTTGCGTTTGAGAGGGCAATATTGTAAAAAAAAGTGCCATCACTGCCAAAATCTTTCCAAGCCTGCACTTCAAAATGTAGACATTGAGTTTCCTTTTCAGGAGAAGGCTCTGAAAGCCTCTGAAGATCAAAGAGACTCAGTGAACTTCACTGACACTGAGAGTCTCTATATCAAACCCCTCAACATTAATGGCTATTCTAAGGTTGATACCTCCTGTTTATCAGCCATAACCCACAAACAAGCTGAATCGAACTCTTTCCTCCATAAAAAGAAGGAACACAAGAAGGATAAGGACACTTCTATGAATTGACTGCTGCTTCTCATCCTGAGTCTCCTCCAGGGCAGTCTACAACACTGATCACAATGATCTCACCAAAGGGACCAGTTGCACTGCCCTTGCTATCTTCACATACAGAAACGTTCTTGGTACCAGACATGGTCACATCTCTTCAGTTCCTTCTTCACTTACAGGGGAATGGTCACAGCCAGCTGCTCTCATTTTCTACACTGAAGCTCAATAGCTCAGTGCCCAACAAGTGACCACTGCATGCTATCTAGCTAACTGTGAAGCTAAGGCCCCAGTGACAGTGGTCATCCATTGCAAGCATGCTGAGCTTCACTCTTCAGGTACTCTAAGAACACTTTCATTCTTCCTAGGCTCGTCACAGTGGAAGACTGTCCATTTGACAAGCTTCCCAAGGACACACATGATAAACTGGACCACACAATGCCAAGAAAATAGGCATTAATTTCCACCCATCCCTACTCCAAGAAATAAACCCCGTGATATTGTAAGCCTCCCTTGAAACTATCCCCCAAGTTTACCTACCAAAGGCCCTCTCAAACCCCTTCCAGTGCAGCCACTCACAAAAAAGATTGGTCAATCTCTTCCATCTCTAACAGGAAACAACGCAATTTCAAGCAGTGCTGTTCACTTTTTGCCTCTCCTCATATGTACCACCTCCTCTGAAGACAATGCCATCTCCTCCACAGATTTCAGCCTGTTCATCTAAGAACTTCTACCAGTTCTTTCTTTGAGGAGGATGAGCAGTTGTTGATTTTGGTGCTATAGACTGTGTAGATATTATACATTTAGTTGTTTTGAAAAACTTAGAACATTGTTACCTACCTGCTGGGAAAGCAGTCAACACTGATCACATCATAGGAAAAGGATACTCCATACAATTTGCCACACTTTCTCCTACTGGCCACCTTTGTGCCATCCCGCAGTGTATGAATAAAATTCACAGTGGAAATCTCACCCTTCCATCCAAAGGAGTGATAGAGTCAGTACACTGAGAGGCTGTACCCCACAATTTCTTTTCCTAGTATTTCATTGTTCCCACAAATGACAGAGATTGCTGACCCATTCTTGACCTTTGAGACATCAGTGCCGTCATTATCATTCCCAAATTCCTTACAGTGATTCTAACATTATCTTCTCTCCTCCAGCATGGGAACTGATTTGCTCTGGTAGAGTTCCCGGATATAGACAGTAGGACCCATGTATCTGTGGGGGATTAGTTCCAAGCCCCACAGCAGATGATGAAAAACGCAGTTTATGGCAAATACTATAACAGTCTGTTGGACCCAGTACCTGTAATTTTTATCTCAATGAGGTCTCTATAAAAAGCCAAACTGAAGTGTTCTCTCCTTTACTAACCTGCTGAAGACTGAAGGTGACTGGTTCCCCGGCCCTCTCTCTTTCTCTCACACACAACCTTAATGGCTCTGCTGCATTTCTTCTTCAAAGACAAATAAGAACTCATCTCCTCATTTGCCCGGGTGTCTTGAGGAAGGAGCTGACTGGCAGGCAGGAAGGGGCAGGAGGTGGGAAATCTCTCCTAGGAGACAGTTTAGCTTAAGGCTTGCACTTCTCCTCCGGCCTTGCCAGCCAACTCTGCTCTAGAAGGAAGCTGCCTTGCCTATAGAGCAGGGGTCTCCAAACTACGGCCTGTGGGCCACATCCAGCCTGCCTTGCCTTTTTATCCGGCCCGCTTGGGACTCTAGGACCTTCCTTACCCCGCCCTTGCCTCCCTGCCTTCCCTAACAGCGCATGATAACAGGATTGGTCTCCCACTCATCCCCTGCCCTAACGTGTGCACACACTCTCTCTAAGCCTATCCGCTGCAGGGAAACAGTGAAGCTCCTGCCCTTCCCCAGGCTTCTCTCTGAAAAGTTTGGAGATTCTAGGATCCCTTCCAGCTCTGCACATCTAAGGTTAATATTATAATTATTAAGAAACGATCCTCATAGGAACCAAGGTGGGCACAGGGGAAGCTAAGCCTAAAGAAGGAGGGCTTTCTTCCTTTCCTCGGGTATGGGTGTGTATGTATTGGGGGGGCATTCACCATGATAGAAAAGATAAGGGCTGCGAAGCCGAGGAAGCAGAAGTTCATGTAAAAGGTGCTCACAAAGTCCCTGGGCTGCCAGACATGGATGATGGCGGGCGCGGGGTAGGGGTAGAAAGCAACCGGTGCCTACATGTGCCCTCAATGGAAACAAACGGCGGCTGGATGGAAATGGGTGGGAGGAGGGCTGTTGTGGAAGACGTGAGGTGGAAGGCAAGCGGCTGTGCTGGAGAGGGAAGGGAAAGGGAGCCGTCTTGCCTGAGCGGCTCTGGCTTCCACCCTCTCTCGGAAGCCTTTGGGACTTTTAGTGGCCCGATTTTAATTCCTTATTGAAGTTGAGAACAGTGGCCGTTTAATTGCAATGAGTATGAGCGGGGAAAAAAAGATTGGCTATCATGGGGCCAGGTTTACTTAAGCAGAGAAATGCATTTTGTGGTAACTATGCTGTGAAGTTCTCAAAAGCTTGGAGAAGTAAACTAGAAGTGTGAGTGGGAAAACATCCAGAAAATGTATATGATAAATTCCATGTCATTTTTTTTTCACATTGCAATGTCTTCATCCTGTTTTTACAACCAAAAAGAAAAGCCCAAAGGGCAGGCAGTGATAGATAGAAACCAGTAGGACTGCGGTATCTGTGGGGAATAGGTTTCAAGGCGCCCCCCCCCCCCAAATCCTGGAAAGCCCAGATATAGAAACAGTCACTGTATAGTTTCTGGTTCCCTAGTGGCTAGTTCTGGTAATACATTTTAGAAATGTGTGTTTGGGGGCGTTAATATTTTCGGGCAGTGGATAAGTGAAACTGTGGGTACTGATCCTGCGGATATGGTAGTCCTACTGTATAGCAATTGCAGGGAATATGGGGAAACAAATCTAACATGAACAATGGCACAATGGTTCCTCCCTGGCATTTCAGTTCAGAAACTGTGCAATGTACATGGATCAGTTATTCAAAGGCTGTTTACAAGCAAATACTGGCTCTGCCATACAGCAGAACTCTGAAAAGTATTCTTTTTAAAACTACAATATTTCAAATCCTGCAATCATCATGGCCACACCTTATGCCCTTTGGGAGATTCTGGTGGTGGTGTCTGAAAAAATAACTTTTCCAGCCTCTACCTGGACAGAGAAAGAGGCTGTAGGTGCTTGGCTTGGACTCTGTATTCTTCAGGGGTAAACCCAAGGACAGCAGTTCACTGTCTGGATTAAAGTTGCTTGTTTTACTATAATGATTTTGCTCTTGCAAATCTTGTAAGATTTGTTATGTGCCATTAAGTTATTTCCAACACAGTGACCCTATGAGTTGGTAACCTGCAAAATGACTTATCATTAACAGCCTTTCTGTCCTGTTACCTTCACCTTTTCCCAGTTTATTGTCTCTTCCACTGAGTATTTTCTTCTCAGAATGAACCCAACATACATTAACCACAATTTAATCATTAATATTATTAATATTATAAATTAATATTTTGAAATTAAACAAGCAGTTCCATCATTCCCATTAATATTGTATACAAGTACAAATTTGTTGATCCAAATAAAACGTATTCATTCATTATAAAACTGTTTTTCCCCCTTCGGCCCTCAAAAATGTGTAAAATATATTATTTGGCCCTCATACTGAAAAGTTTGGAGATGCCTGCTATAGAGCATAGTGTCTAGTTCCCTCTAGTGGCCAGGTCTGATAACTGCATTTGATTATCCTTATACAGTGGTGCCTCGCTAGACGATGTTAATCCGTTCCGCGAAGATCGCTGTCTAGCGAAAACATCGTCTAGCGAAGCACGTTTTCCCATTGGAATGCATTGAAATCTCTTCAATGCGTTCCAAGGGAAAACGCAGTCGTCTAGCGAAAATCTCCCATAGGGAAACCTCGTCTAGCGAGTGCGGGTCCCCATCGGAATGCACTGACAGCTGCACTGACAGCTTTTGACCACTAGTCGGCGCACTCCTATGGGGAAACCTCATCGTCTAGCGAAAATCGCCATAGGGAAACATCGTTTTGTGAAGCGCAGTAGCGCTCGCAAAAAGGCATCGTCTAGCGATTTCCTCGTCCTGCGAGGCAATCGTCTAGCGAGGCACCACTGTATCTAGGTATTTCAATTTAAAATGTTTAATATTTTTAGACTGTGGTTAACTGACTCAGTGGCTATTGATCCAGCGGATATAGGGGTCCTACTGTACTTCCTACTGTATATGAGTTATTGTTTCAATTTATATACTGTCCCATAGTGCTAGAGCACTCTCTGCACATTTTACAACATAATTATGCAAGGAACTCTTTGCCCCCAATGATCTGGGTACTCATTTTACTAATTTCGAAAGGATGGAAGGCTGAGTCAACCTTGAGCCAGCATCCGTCAGGATTGAACTCAGGTTATGAGCAGCATCCGTCAGGATTGAACTCAGGTCATAAGCAGAGGCTTGACTGCACTACTGAAGTTTAACCACTGCACCACAGGGCTTACCCATTCATATATCCATTCATCCATTCTACTGCCTCCTCTGCTTCACCTTGGGATGTGCAATCTAGCAGTGTTGCATCCTCCTATTTGGGTACCCAGAGTTCCAAAGGTATTTACCAAATGCATGTCCATTGTAGAAACTCATCTTTGCACGCTTGGTGTACAGGTTTACCTTTACATTGATGACTGACTCTTCATCACCTTCTTCAAGGGGTCCTTTACGCATCCCTCCCCAAACCATTTATCCTCACTTCTTTTGGCCTATTGACCATTGGGAAAGCCCAGAATAACCCAAAAAAACCTTGAGCCCAAAATAGTGGGACATGTGGTACAGCTATCCATAGACTATATGAAAATCATGTTCTGCCTCAGCAGATAGGGCATCATGAACTCCACCACACTTCTAATCTTACACTCCAACTCTGACACTGGTACTTTGCCTGCAAAGTTCACCTAATTGTAGTTCATATTCCAGGATACAGCTGTTACCTTATGTAGATTCTTCTTTGCTGAAACTTCTCCGAACAGTCATGCAGACTGACCCCCTCTCCTCCCATACCACTCATCACCAGAGCACACATCAAGCCATGAGACAACAATGCATATTACATTGTCACAATACCTTGGTCTCCGTGACAGCCTTCATTCACCCATCTAGTTCACCTCTCCAAGTTTGTGTCTCTTACACTCTCTGGACTTCCTCACTTGAGGCTCACAGCAGGATCCTTCCACTCTCTGCCTCTTTATGTGGTATATCATTCCTCTTCACCCTGCCTATAGTAGTCTACTGATAGCATTGCTCTGAGCTACCCTGACTCATTAAAAACCCGTCATTACATTAAGGTGTGAATCCAAGAAGCAGGGAACAGTTCATAACCAGAAGTTATTCAATAAACTCAATTGTTTTTTGGGGGATTGGACATATACATACATTAGTATGTACCACAACAATATGGTTGGGAGGGAAAGTCCTCTAATCTATTTGTGAGCTACCTGTGTCCATAAGTAATGCTAACAGAGTTTATGGAGGCTGTTTTGGGTTTTAAATATTTGTTTTCTTTCAGCTTATTAACTAAAGTTAGTAAGTTCCCTGTGTTAAAAACATGCTATTTTGAATGCCCCCTTTTTTCTTCTGAATGGATAAACATTCGGTCAACTGGGTTTAGTATCAGAAATAATAGGTCAATCAATTATATTCTTTTCTCTCTTTCTCTTTTCACTTTCTCATTCTGACACTGTTTTATTTCTCATTTCTCTCTCTGTCTTTCTCATATTCTGCCCCATTTCTTTTAAAAAAGGTGAGAAAAATGATGGCACTGCTGGTATAGATTGCCTCCCATCAGACTGCTGGTGGATGCCTCAAAATTTTGGAGTAAACTTTCCTCTACTGTGGCCATGAGTCACCCCTGGCTACTGGTGTGACTGGTGTCAGGGCACCATTAAATTTGGGGTTATGCCAGTTTTCCTGTTGATTCAGCTGATTTTGACACCTCTTTGAGAACTTACAAATAATTGAAAAAATGTTATTCTTTCTAACAGCATTTTTTTGTTAGTGAGAACCAGATGAGAGTTGTAGAAACCAGGTTTTATCTTTGTATTGATATTATGCTTGATAGTGGCATTGATAGATGAACTGTCTTTTGCTTTGCTGAGTATTCTGAAATGTTCTACCTTTTCACCCTGAGGATTTATAAATAGAGATGGGGGTATTAGTATATGAATATGAATATCCCCCCACAGGTGCAGATAATGAGGGTCCGGCCCCCTGGGGCCAGACCGACCACTCATGATTCTGCCACTGCCATGAGCTCCACGGTGCCTTCCTATTGCTCTGTTGCTCATGATGGATTAGCCAATCCTGGCAGAAGGTGGGATGACGAGCCTCTCTGCCAGGTCGCAGAGTGGCTAATCCATTGCGAACTCCAGAGCGATAGGAAGGCTCTGTGCAGCTGGCACCGGCGGCGTAATCGTGAGTGGACAGTCTGGCCCCATGGGTCCGGAGCCTCGTTATCTCCACCTGTGGGGGGGATATTCGTATACGAATACCCCCATCTCTATTTATAAACTCATAAAGCTGAGTCATTTTTAAAGTCAAATCAGTATGTATTGCCTTACTACCAGTTCTGTTTGCCACCTATCAAGAACTATGTATATTTCTCTATGCAGCTAATCCATTATTTAAAAATATTTATTTGCCAGTCTTCATAAGTGGCATAGCTTTAAAGAATATAGCACTATGAATTAACAAAGAATCTACATGAATCTATTAAAACAATATGTACATATAAGAAGGGAATGAAAGATCACCATTTAACAAGTGAAGTCCAGATTTCATTAAATTTGTAAAGGAAATTAATTTTTTTCTTCTGACAAATAAGCACAGATGATCGGCAGCACATTTCTCTAGACAAGTTCCACCAGATTGAAGTCTTGGTACTTGTTCCCATTGACACTATTTTGTAGTTGGATTCCACTTGGAATACAGCCTCGTAATTATCTTGATGGTAAGAGGGAAAAAATCTTTAGATAACAAGCACCCTTTTCTGGTTTTGTCCTAAGTGCATCTTCAAGTATTGGGTTTCCTCAAGCCATCTGCTAAAGGGCACTTTCCTGGGGGGAGGGATTCACCTTGTGGGTGTATAACTTGGGTGTCTGAAACCTAATCTTTACCAAACCTGGACAGATTGTAGAGGAGGGCCAGGGGAAACTTTACTTTTATTTTGGTGTCTCTAGGTGCCTGGGGGGGACTTTCCTGGGGGCCCCTACTTGTTGATGTATAATTTTGACACCCAAAACCCAAACTTCACCAAATCTGCAGGGTTTGTAGAGGAGAGTCAAGGGAAGCTTCCCAGTGAATTAGGTGTCTCTAAGTGCTTGGCCCCCCCCCCCCCCTGTTTTTTATAGGGTTTTAAAGTAGAAAAAACAAATTGACAAATCGATTCATTGATTTGTCAGATCACTATTTTTCTGATTCGTTCCTGTCTCTAGTCATGATTAATCTTTCCATTGGTTTTATTGAAACAGAAGTATTTCTAACTTAGTCTGGATTCAAGCCATTGACTTTGCATCTGTTGAAACAGGTCCAAGATCTATGTTAAAATTCTAAAAAATTGCTTTGTGTGTTCATCAAACATTAAGAAGAAGACTAGTGCATATACCAGGTTGGTTTCCTCCTTTGTATGTTCTTCTCCTGTGTGTTTACTGTTAATGCGTGAATTGTGATAATACAGTGGAACTGCTTAAAGGCTTGATAGGGATAGTGGGCTGAAGAAGAGTAAGTTGGAGTAGGAACAGAATTGTGTAATTGCTTCATTCCTTAATGTAATGAGTAGACCTTGGAATTATGCTGCCCCTCTCCTCTCCCTCAATTTCATTTACACAGTTTAATGCTTACACTAATCCTGGGACATTTGGAGTTTAGCTTTTGGATCTTAATGCTGTTGGCTTGTGTTAGCAGTGGTTAATATTCTCAGTATTGCTCACAATGATAACGAGAAGAGGCAATTTGAATTTAAAAAGTCAAGCATTGGGAAAGGAAGCATATAGTGCCAGAACTTTTGATTCTAGTCTAACCCCAGCAGAATATTTTACCTGTACAGGAATGCAGTAACTTTAGTACTTCAGAAGGGTCTTGGTAGAATGTCCAGGTGTTAGATTAATAACAAGATGGTGATGTGGGATAGTAAAAAGAATTGGAAACAAGGGCCTGAATTTATTACCTTTGTTGTGTTGCTGGCTGAACTTGATTGTGGCCCTCTTTGTTTTTCTCTCCCCCTCCTTTTTTGTCATTTTGTCTAGTCTTGGGATTTGTTTTTCCGAAATGCTACTGCTGGGGCTCTTCCTGGACAAGCCTTTCAGACTTCTTTACCTGATATCTCAGATGGGAAAACATCGCTTATCCAAAGCCACGGGCTGACTCAATCACCAGGTAAAGCTGAAAAACTGGTTGAGGATCACCTGGCTGTGCAGTCATTGATCAGAGCATATCAAGTAAGTGCACTTATTTTATTTATTCATTATTTATTTTTTTCATAGGATTCATATTCTTTCACCCCAAAGTGAGGTTTAAGTGAATTGCAGTGACATGTTGTTTGCACAAGATGTTTCCTTATAATAGTGTTTGTAAAGAGAGATAAGTTAGGTTGTCCCAATTCACACAATTGCAATTCCCACATTTTACTTTTGGAAAGGGATTTTAAACTGGTGTAATGCAAATATGTTCATTATGGATTAAAGGTGTTGTTATTGTGAGAGAGACAGCTCTAATGAAATGCTTTTGTGACCTTATTTCTTGGCCCTTTTAATGAAAAAGAGCCTAGGATCCAGATTTAGCACCATGAAAACGTAATCAAAAAGCTAGTTTTTACTTCCTTCATTATTGCAGTGTGTAATTGCAATAGAATGATTGCTTATTCACATTCTGTATGCATTTGAAATATTCTTGGTGTATGAATCCCTTTGATACTGCTAGATCAAATTATCCTAATAAATTCTTTATTCATTTTGATCTTATGGAACAGTTACAACTAGATATTGCCAGTTGAATGATTTACATATGTCCCTTTCAGTAAATGTCTTCAAAATAATTGAACAGTTTGCTAACTGTTGAATGTATCAAATTCTGTTGCTAGCTCTGTATGATCGGTGTGGTGCAGAACTTGCTGTAACACACTGTTTTTAACACATATATATCTATTGTCACTGTGTATACTAATTGGAGAGGTTTTAGTAGGCAGATACTTTTTAAAAAACTGGTTACATATCAGAGCCGAAAACAAATGACTTGCCCTGTCTTATCTATTCAGAAGATGAATTAGCAGAAAATAGTTGAACATGTTGCAGTAAATAAAGAATCATTGTTTCCTTTGCTTTAATAATTTTTCTTTTTATCCATTCTGCTTGGTCAGGATAAAAGCTGATAGAAAATGATAAAGCCTGGGGAAACTATTGGTGGATGGGCATTATAGCAAACTTCTTAGCTATTATTGTCTCGTACCCATATTGAGAATTTAAGAGTTTGCAGACCTTGTCCTTAAATAAGGAGAGAATATCTAGAATCAGCTGTGTTGTAAGATTTCCCTTTGGGGCCAGCCAAATGCTTGTGGGAAGATTGTAGCAGGAGATAAGATAGCAGCCTTCTCTTGCTTTTTGATGTTATTCCTGGGTGAATGGTATTAAGAAGCATATTGATTTTAAACTTAGGAGTAGAGAAAGAATATCATTGTTAACTAATATGGAAAGCGTCCATTTATAAATCAATCCACCATGAATGTGTTATGTCCCCTTTTAAGGCCATCTAAGCTAGTAGCCATCACTGCGTCTTGTGGTTGTAACTTCCGTAGTTTAACTGTGCTGTATGAAGTGCCTCCTTTGTCTTGAATGTTTTGTTAATCTGCATCAGTGGATTACCCAAATTCTAGTACAGTGGTGCCTCGATTTACGAAATTAATCCGTATTGGAATGGTGGCTGCATCTCGAAACTTTCGTAAGTCGAATCACCATTTCCCATAGGAATGCATTGAAAACCATTTAATCCGTTCCGGCTGTTTTCCCATAGGAACTAATGCAAAGCCGGTTAATCCGTACTCTACCACTAGGGGGAGAATTTTTCTTCTTTTGACCTAAAATGAACTTAGGTCAAAAAAAGGGCAGGAAAGGAGGGAGGGGGGGAGGGAACACCTTCTAAACAGAACACCTGTAAAAACAAGCACCTTTTAAACAAAACCAAGCACCTTTTAGCTTAAAAAAAGGGCAGGAAAGGAGGGAGGGGGGAGGGAGGGAAGGAACAATGGGGAAAAGAGGAAAGAAAGAAAGAAGGTCATCACTGGGGCACACAGACCCCTCAGACAAAGGTTTGTGCTTTTAAGCACAAAAAGAGAGAAGACACAGAGAGAGAAGACAAGGGGGGGGGGAGAGTTTGGAGTCTAAAACACATGCTAAACCAACACATTTTACAACAACACATTTTTAACCAAGCAACTTTTAAACAAAACACATTTTAAAATGAAACAAGCAACTTTTAAACCCACCCACCAACACCTTTTAAAACAAAAGAGAGGTCACAGTACACAAACCCTAGGAGCCACAGAATCCAACAAGCATTATTCCGGCACAGAACTCCTCATCACAAAAAGAGAGCATAGAGGGAGAGAGAGATAAGACAATGGGTGGTGGTGGGGAGAGCCTTGAGTCTACAGTAGACTCCATTTTAAACTCCATTTTAAAGCCTGCCTGGCTGCATCAACAAGCACCACAGCCCCTCACAGAAAATGTTCTGATTTTAAAACAAAAAGACTTTGGAGTCACATTTTAAACACACACATTTTAAAACAAAAGACAGGTCACAGTACACAACCACAGAATCCAGCAAGCATTATTCCAGCACAGAACTCCTCATCACAAAAAGAGAGTCTAAACTGCATTTTACAGTCTGCCTGCATCAACAGCCAGCACAGCCCCTCACAGAATATTTTCTGATTTTAAGAAAAAAAGACTGTGGAGTCTAAACTGCATTTTACAGCCTGCCTGCATCAACAACCAGCAACCATTATTATAGCAAACAGATCCCCAAAGAAAAAAAGACTTTGAAGCCACATTTTAAACCCACACATTTTAAAACAACAGAGAGGTCACAGTACACAAACCCTAGAAGCCACAGAATGCAGAAATAAATAAATAAATTTTACATTTTAAAATTACAGTCTAATTTTCACATTTAATTTTAATTTAATATTACAGTCTACTTTTCATATTTTAAATCCACACTGCAAGACCCATCAGAGCACAGAAACATAACCCCCACCTAGCCCTACCCCCCACCAAGCTGCAAAAAACCCTGTACAGTACAGTAAATACTGTACAGTGTATGTACTCACCCAGAACAGGCAGTCTCTCTGTTAAAAAAAAAAAAGTCAAAAATCCAAAAATCAAAAATTAAAAAAAAAAGCAAAAAAAAAAAAAATACAGTCCGTACAGTACAGTACCAGGCAGTACCAGGCAGTACCAGGCAGTCTGAAGACTCTCTCCCTATCCACTCTCTAACCGCTGGGGCGAGCGAGGTAGCAGACAAGCAGCCTCTTCGCTGGCCAACGGTCAACTGAAAGTTCAAATTTCGCACTTTCCCCCGCCTCCCCCACGGTTTTTTTCCGTAACTCGAAGCTCCGGCCGCAAGTCGAAGCAATATTTTGTGGCCGGAGCTTTTCGTATCTTGAAATTTTCGCAACTAGGGACATTCATAAGTCGAGGCACCACTGTATTATGGGAGAGAGAAAACATCTCTTTAGCCCTTTTCTCCACAGCATATATAGTTTCATACACCTCTTTCATTTCTCCCTTTCACTTCTTTTTCTAAGCTAAAATTCCCTGAACATTATAGACTTTCTCATAGGCAAGGTGCTTCTGCCACATGATCATTTCTATTGCCCTTTGTTTCACCTTTTTCAGTTTCATAATACTCATCAAGGATCCACTTCAGTCAATTTGACTTCTGAGCACAGCAATATATTCGCAGTTATGTTTTTCTCTTCTCTTCTCTTCTCCTTTTTCCTTTCCTTTCCTTATTGGGAGGGAAACAGAATAGTGCAAAAATTGTTGTGACCAGATATTGCAGTATCAGAAGCTGAGATGAAATGATGTCCCAAGATGGAGACCGCTAGCCTATTAAATCAGCTTGAGATAATATGCTTTCTTCTCAGGCAATGTAGTATGCATTGCCTTTCTCCATTTAGATAGATAAAGGATTGCCAATCTCCTGGTACATTTTTCCATCCCCTGTGTTGAAGCATTTAGTTCCTGTTTGACAGGTGGTACAAGCACTCTGAGACATAGTCATTCCTTTATAACAGTTGGAGATTGACACATGAGGAAGACAGTATTTCTTGGATTCAAATTAAGAGTATTACCTAGTGTTAGAGGAAGGTGGAAGTCCTGAGGTAGAGCAATCCTTCTTGACAGATGGGAGATGTCCCTGCCCTGTTTGTAAATCTGGCTATTCTGGGTATTTTGCATAATCAAGCAAAAAAGACAAAAAGCCATATGGTCCAAATTGAAAAAAAATATGTCTAGGCAATATTTTTATTCGACTACTAAAACATTAAACACACGCAAGATTTTAAGTCTCACAGAACCTTTCATGAGGCTGGATCAAGCTTGTTTAGGCCTGTATTTATGTTTCATGGAACACTACATCATAAAAATGTGTTACATGGACTCAAGTTATATTTACTACTGATGAAAATTGCAAAACAGCCGCATAAGCCTTGGGTTATTTTTGCAGTTTGTCAGACTTTAGATTGATAGACTATTGTCAGCTAGCATTTCTGTACGCTCACACTGTCTATTTTTCCAAGTGTGCCTTATTAGATTGTTTACATGTAGTTTGTATATTTAAATATTTATTTTGTCAATGCTCATGGATGGTTTAATAATTATTGTATCTGAATAAGCATAGTTGTAATTTGCAATTGTGGTTTTGGTACGCTTTCCCCTCCCCTGCACATCTTTTTTTTTCCCCCCTTTTATTTGGGGGGAGAGAGATATATCTCAAAATAGCTTCCACCATATACTCTGGACTGGTATATCATTTTGGATGTTGGTGCCTTGCCCACTGACTGGCAGAAGAAATAAAGAATACGGGAAGAGACCCTATTCATTATGGAATATGTTGAGTATATCTTTGTGGTATATTTTGAAGGAAATACTCTTTTCTACATATACTATACTCATACTTTTATTTCCCCCCCCCCACATTATATGTTTAGCTAACTATTTTACTCACAAAAAGGAGTGTTGTAAGGGTGGCTAGAAGGCTGTGGATCTACAGAAACGCCCTCCCCCAGCTCCCATCAGTTGACACGCTCCCAAAATAGCCCAGAAAACTATTTTAAAAAAGAAACATACAGTCATGGCCAAAAATATTGGAACCCTTGCAATTCTGTCAGAAAATGCAACCCTTCTCTCAGAAAATTGTTGCAGTTGCAAATGTTTTGGTACTCATACGTTCATTTCTTTGGTTTGCGTTGGAACAACACAAAAAAACAGAGAAGAAAAGTCAAATCTGATACAATCCCACACAGAAACCCAAAAATGCACTGACCAAAATTATTGGCACCCTTAACTTAATATTTGGTAGCACCCCCCTTTGGAAAAAATAACTGAAATCAATCGCTTCCTGTAACCATGAATGAGTTTCTTATACCTCTCTACTGGAATTTTGGACCACTCTTCTTTTGCAAACTGCTCCAGGGCCTTCAGAGTTGAAGGATGCCTTCTCCCAACTGCTGTTTTGAGCTCTCTCCACAGGTGTTCTATGGGATTCAGATATGGACTCATTGCTGGCCGTTTCAGAACTCTCCAGCGCTTTGTTTGTAAACATTTCTGAGTGCTTTTTGAAGTGTGTTTCGGGTCATTGTCCTGCTGGAAGACCCATGACCTCTGGTGGAGATGCAGCTTTCTGATACTGGCTACTACATTGCACCCCAAAATTCTTTGGTAATAATCGGATTTCATGATACCATTCACACAGTCAAGGCATCCAGTGCCAGAAGCCCCAAAACATCTTTGACCCTCCACCATGTTTGACTGTAGGGACTCTGTTCTTTTCTTTGAATGCCTCATTTCTTTTTCTGGAAACGCCATGATGTCCTTGATCAAAAAGCTCTACTTTTGTGTCATCTGTCCACAGTACGTTCTCCCAGAAGGATTGTGGTTTTGTCACATAAGTTTTGGCATACTCCAGTCTTGCTTTTTTATGCCTTTGTGTCAGCAGTGGTGTCCTCCTGGGTCTTCTACCATAGCGTCCCTTTTCATTCAGATAGCGACGGATAGTGCGAGCTGACACTGTTGTACCCTGTGTCTGCAGATCAGCTTGAATTTGTTTGGAAGTTAATCTGGGTTCTTTATCCACCATTCGAACAACCCTTCGTTGTAATTTTTCAGTAATTTTGCTCTTCCGTCCACGTCCAGGGAGGTTAGCTACAGTGCCATAGGCTGTAAACCTCTTGATGATGTTGTGCACAGTGGACACAGGAACATTAAGATCTCTGGAGATGGATTTGTAGCCTTGACATTGTTGATGTTTTTCCACAATTTTTTCTCTCAAATCCACAGACAACTCTTTACACTTCATTCTTTTCTCCATGCTCAGTGTCACACACAACTCAAAGGTTGAGTCAACTTTTCTCCATCTTAACTGGTTGCAAGTGTGATTACTATATTGCCCACACCTCTTACTTGCGACAGGTGTGTCTAAATACAAATTATGGGAGCGTCACATGCTTGAAAAGCAATTATTTCTTGCAGTTTAGACAGGGTACCAATAATTTTGGCCAGTGCATTTTTGGGTTTCTGTGTGGGATTATATCAGATTTGACTTTTCCTCTCTGTTTTTTTGTGTTGTTCCAACGCAAACCAAAGAAATGAACATGTGAGTACCAAAACATTTGCAACTGCAACAATTTTCTGAGAGAAAGGTTGCATTTTCTGACAGAATTGCAAGGGTTCCAATAATTTTGGCCATGACTGTATAGATCAAAAAGGCGAGCAAGCAAACAAGCTAGCAAAACAAAAAACAAGCAAAGAAAACAACAACAACCCTATTTCCTGTTCTTGTTGTATGGTGGGAAGGCACAGAAAGTAGACTCTACTGTAAATTCTCCTTTCCGCTTGGAGAAGATTGTTCTGTTGGGGTGGTTTAAATGCTAAATTAAATGCTAATTTTCACATAGATTCAAAGTTCTATTTGGAAATTTTATTTTATTAGAATACTTGTGAATATTATAAGACTTGAGAAACCTAGTAGCATGACTGTATTCTTATATGTTTAGATTATAAGAAGGAAAGTGAAGACTTTGAAAATATACTAGTTTAGCTTGTTGAGGATCTTTTGACCAAAATATACATATTTCTTAGGAATAATCTACTGAAACATTAACTCTTATAGTTCAGTGTTTTGTAACTATTCTAGATGCCTAATTTGACCTGTATTTATTGTTCTTTAATTAATAAATAATGCATTTCTAAAAATATAATACTTTCTGCCAGGATAAATAGAGAAATAAAATTTGTTCCCCATATTAATGGTTAGCTACAAATTCTCCATCCCCTTTCGCCTTTACACAGCTTGATTTAACAAACACAGAAGGCCCCAATCCAAGTTGAGTTGTACTTTAAAAAAGTATATAAGTTGCTCTGCTAGAATGCAGAAAGAAATTGAATGCTTATACTGTTGAAAAGCAGTGTAGCATGGAAAAGATGCACATCTGATTTGTGCCTAGAATTCCTGTCTGAGCAGATGATGCATGTACCTAGGCAACCTTCCAAACTAGAGTTTCCCTGCATGTCCATTTCTCTTACATGGTATAGATAGAATACAGGTGCCTTGAAAGTAAATACACTTTTTTCTAATTAATTTTATTTTGATGTTGAAGAAAATGTTTTGGATAGAGGGGTGCTTGATTTAAAAGATCCAGTGTTGCCTCTCCATTTTCATAATGTTATATTCAGGTAATGGGAAGTTGAAGAAAATATTTATGCATTTTTATTTGAATATTAATGTTGTGTGCACAAGGTAACTGGTGTTCATGTGCTTTCACTGGAACCATGCAGTCATCAAAGAGACTTACAGTACCTTGATATTCCCATATGTATGTAACTCTGTAAGATAGAGTTCCAAACTCCCTACATCTTCCAGGAAAGTTGCCTCAGAGCATCACTTTAAAACATAGGCAGAAAAATCACATGGCAACAGGAAAAATACTTTAATCCACAAGTTAGTTTGTCCTTATAGCCTCCAGCACTGAACAACAAAAAAGTGGGTTTTTTTACTAGGTTCATAACAAGGTATGAAAACAGCCTTTTATTCCTCTTTTCCCTTCACTATTTGTAAAATGGAAACAGAAAATGACCTAATGGACACTTCTGCTCTAGTTTTTTGAGGTGTGCAGTTTGGAAATGGCAATGTTACATCTGCATTCAGCAGAGTTCTGGTACTTGAGCAGAGTGTGGATGCTGCCCAGTGTCATTGGCACTGTTAGATGTGGCCTATTAAGCAAGGAGAAGAGGAAGCAGAGTTACATCTTGACTATATGGTAATAATTGTTAAAGATGGTTTAGCAAACACAATTAAAAGCACAGGGCATTCTGTTCACATTTCCATTTCCCCTAATTAAAGCATGGATATTTGCTAAGGGGAGTGTCTTGCTTTTTGTAAATGGTGCATGCATTGAATGCAAAATGGAACTTTTTACTGTGCCATCATTTTAAGTAGAGATAATATTTTCCAAGAAAAAGTTTCATGCTGTATCATAGCAATGGCCTCAAGTTCTAATTATGCTGTGGCCCTTGAATGGGGCACTGTTAGGTAGTGGTTCCATTTCCCTCCTCAACTACATGATGGGCATACCTCTCCCCAGCTAGGTAAAGGTTCCCCTTGACATTTAGTCCAGTCGTGTCCGACTCTAGGGCGCGGTGCTCATCCCCGTCTCCAAGCCGTAGAGCCAGCGTTTGTCCGAAGACAGTTTCCGTGGTCACATGGCCAGCGCCACTAGACACGGAATGCCGTTACCTTCCCACCAAGGTGGTACCTATTTATCTACTCGCCTTTACATGCTTTTGAATGGCTAGGTTGGCAGGAGCTGGGACAAGCGACGGGAGCTCACTCCGTCACGTGATTTCAATCTTACGACGGCTGGTCTTCTGACCTTGCATCACAGAGGCTTCTGTGGTTTAACCCGCAGCGCCACCACATCCCACTTCTCCCAGCTAGCTCACTATTTAATTCATTTAAGAAATATCCCTCTGGTTTATGAATGTGGGATATTGTGCTTCTGTACCCATGCCAGGAAATGGCCCAGTACTGCTGCACAATATTGTTGCTGGCAGGAAAAACAATAAAAAACTTTATATAGCAAAGGCAGCCTTAATGTTGACCACACCAATGGCAGCAGTCAAGATTATCTACAAGGTACTGTCTTGTTGGCAAAAATAACCAAGAGGATTTTGCCCATTGTATACTTACAAAGCAGTCTTCACTCTAGTCAGGGAAGAAGATGGGGGTAATTGTGTCTGATTTTAATAGTTCTTTGAATTCCCATTGACACCAATGGGGGGAATTCGTGTTTGCCACTTTTAGTAAGGGCCTTGGCAATTAGTGAATTGAATGCGAACCATGCTCCAACTACCAAAATACCCTCCTTCAAAGCTTCCATTGACAGGAGCATCCCTGGTAATGGCATTCCATTTTCAGGGCACGGCAGGGAATGCTCTTTACCACATCCCTTCAGGCTAACAGCATTAGGAGGAGCCTTAAGATTGCCTTCTTAATTTATCCAGCATTTTAAAATGATGCAGTGTTTTACCTGAGTGCTATTTCAATCTATTTTAAGATTGAATTGGCTGCCTTATTCTTTCATACTGGTTTTACATAGTATACTGCTCTAAAATCTACTGTGAGATACAGCAATACTAAATGATTTGAAGAAATAAGAATCTTACTTAGAGCCAGAAGTTGTATGGTGGGCAGATTACTATATTCTAAAATAAGTTTGTGGTATCTTTTAAATAAAACCTGCTGCTTGAATGTTGTTTTCTTCACTAGTATATTGTTTTAATTGATCATATGTAACCTTCTAGGGAGGTGCCTAGCTGAAGAGTAAAAATATTATAAATGGATATTTCTGGAAGGGACTATTAACTTCATTATAATGGTGATTTTCAGGATAGCAACCTTGAAGAAATATAATAGGACCCCTGTATCTGGGGGGAATTGGTTCCACAATCTACCATGGATGCCTGAAACCATAGATACAAGGGAAACCTATATACAACATACAGGAAGGTAAGACAAAAGCTGCAAGGGGGCAGGATGAAGGCCACAAGGAGGCACTCTTGTATGTTGTATATAGGTCTGTGGCAAACTGCAGATAAGTGAAAACATGGATATTGATCCCGCAGATACAGGGGTCCTACTGTAATTGAAGGAGTGTTCTGCTGAGGAGGCCCTGTAAGTTGCAGAATATCTGTGCAGAATGTTCAGGGTGAGGGTTCCCTGCTGGACTCAGGTAGTCAGATCTCTTGGAATTCACTGTGGTCCTGTGTGAACTGAAGAACATGGCCCAGAATATGGGGAAATTGATTGTTTGGCTGGAAATTATTGTCCTCCCTATTCAGCACAGCCAGTGGTGAGGGGTAATGGAAGTTGCAATCAGGCAACAACCAGAGGATCACATATTACCCCTACATGACCTAGAACATGACCAGGATTCTCCTGTATCTATACATTGTGGGAGCAAGCCTGGAGCAATGGGAAAGCTGTATTTTAAGTATGTTTGAACATATTTTTTAAAATTATTTTTATAGATTGCTGCTCCCCAAAAATCACAAAGCTATTAACAAATAAAACTAGCAATACAAAACATAAGTAGTAGTAAAACAATACTATTGAAACTAAAATTTCAGAAGATCCCCCTAGTAGCAAGACTGCATAATAAAGGCTTCTCCATAACCAAAAATCTCGAAAGTCTCTTTCAGTCAGAAAGAGAAAATATCTGCTTAAAACTGGATATGAAAATAAGTTTCAGTAGATATGTGGGAAATGCACAATTTTGACAGTTCTTGTAAGATTAAAATGACTATACTCCTTATTTTCAGGTTATAGGGCACTACAAAGCTCAGCTTGACCCTCTTGACGTTTCTTTTGATGATTCCATAAACGAACTGTGTAATTCCACAAGCATCGGTGAGCTCTCTCCCCTTTTAATTTTGCTAGCATTATATTTTCTTCTTTGCCTTTCCTACCTCCCTTCTTACCCACTTCAACCTATTCAGATCCGTGGACACCATGTGGCTCAGTTGGATCCCTTAGGAATCTTGGATGCCGACTTGGATTCATTCATTCCTTCGGATTTAATCACCACTATAGATAAACTGGGTGAGAATTTTCCAGTCCTTTTGTAATAAATTAATATGCACAGTGAGGGGAGTGTCTCGTGATTAAGTGCAACAGATAGCTAGATGAACATTGCAACACTACATATTATTTCCTTAAGTAAGGTAGGCCAGTCTTGAATGAGATAGTCCTCTAACTCTGTGTATTAATTTATGGTACACTGTTGTGTCTGTGTCTGTGTCTGTGCACAAGAAGCCTGTACACATGGCTGTTTATCAGAATGGCATTTTTTGATACTCATGAGAAGAAAAGGAATTTTTATACAGAATATTTTCAAGAAATTGGCATGGATTTGAAGGGATGCTGCAAGGAAAGTAGGCTGAAATAGGAAAATGAGAAGACAAGAACACAGAAATTCATGTTTATTCATGCCGTGTCGATTTGATTGAGTAAAATTTTAATTGGTCATCAGATGGTGTTTTAACATGCCTCTGTGTCTTGGCAAATTTGTTCTCAGGATCACAAATATCTCTGCATATACTATATGAAATGTGTTGACTTACTGTTTAGTCTCAAGCAATACAAAACATATAATACTTTTTCCGTATTTGTGTTGCGATTAAAAGGTATTCTTTCTAGACTGGATCCAAAATATAATGATGTGTGTTTGCATACATGAGTGTGTGCATCTGTGTGCACACAATCTCTGGTTTTTGAATTTTCTTCCTATCTTGTTGATATCAATACATCACAGAGTTTTATGGCTTAGATGAATCAGACTTGGATAAAGTGTTCCGGTTGCCTACAACCACATTCATAGGAGGAAATGAAACTATGCTTTCTTTACGAGAGATCATCAAGCGATTGGAGGTCAGTCATATATAGCTTCTTTCTCTTAAATGAGTACAGTGATTTCCTTTTGCAGTCTTTACTTTCTACTGTACAAAGTACAGCCAGCTTTGAAAAAAAGGTATTGATTTTATTTTTTAAATCTGTCAAATAAGACATTCAAGGATGTTTTGACGTTAAAAGAAGATTCATTTCCAAGACAGGGCATTGTCCACAGTTAGTTTTTCCTTTTATAAGTAATGCATTGTAGATTGCAAATTTTCCTGTGGAAAACAGTAGAATAAGTAAAGAGATTACCGTATTTTTCGCTCCATAAGACGCACTTCCCCCCCCAAAAAAAGTGGGGGGGGAAGTGTGTGCATCTTATGGAGCGAATACTGTAAAAAAGAGGGTTTAAAGTGACAGAAGAAGAAGGAGAGACGGAGCGGCACGAGACAGAGGAATGGATAGAGGAGGGGGAAGTAGGAGAAGAGAGGGAGGAGTCACAAGAGGGGGAGAAGAGGGGGATATACGTTTTTCTCACGAGAGAGTAGGGAGGACAGTCGAAAGAAATGGAAAGAGTGGTGTTAAGGAAAGACGTATGGGAGGAAAGTGATCCGGGGGAAGAAAAGGTGTTTAGAGTGCCGGAAAAGGAGGGGAAATCACGCCGCCGCCTGACTTCCCCCCCACCCCTTCACGCGCACACCCCTTCACCCCCTGATGGCGCCTCGAATTCGTCTTATGGAGCGAAAAATACGGTAGTTATCTGGCCGGGTACTGTTTATACATGTTTGTTTTAATTCTCCAGGCAAGAGTACCTTCTACCCATGCTGTTTTGAAATATATTAACTGAAGATACCTGAGATTGGATCTGGAGGCTCATATCTATAACATGTCGCCCATCATTAGAGTTTAGTTCATTCTTGTGGTTTCTGTGTGTTTTTAAAGATTTGATTCTTTAGGAAATTCCAAAAATATTTGATTGATAGCATGTGTAGATTCATGATGCTATCCAAATGTTAAATGTGGTTTAGAAATCAGCGTTGACATACCCTTGCTCCTTTTGCACTGTTGTATTTCTAGCTCTTAACCATAATTTGATGATATTTTTTGTTATTGGCAAACTATTATGAGGGATACCCAGTGTGGTGTAGTGGATAGAGTAACAGACTAGGACTCCGAAGGCCTGCGTTCGGCTCCCTGCTAAGCTGTGGCAACTTACTTGGGACGTACTAAAACTACTCCTTAAATGTCTCACTTACCTTGAAAGGCCTGTTAAAGTTGCTGTAAATCAGTTCTGACTTGAAGACATATAAAAACAACAAACACTACTGTTGAGGTTCCTAAAAAAACAGTTCGGAAACCAACTTGGAGGAGATTTGAATAGGAAAATGGAAGATGAGGAGGGGCAGTGTGCAACATTGCAGCCTGCTCCAGCTTAGCACTAATGTAGTAAAGCATTTGTGTTAGAATTTAGGAGGAGCTAGTTGCTTGGTGTGGTGGGTGGAGATGAATATTATCTTTTAAGCATAAAGCAGATGATAAAATAAACTATATTTATTTTATAATTTATTCTGCACCCTTTATTTTTTTCTTACTCTAAACTTATCATTTTACCATTCAGAATATATATTGTCAACACATTGGACTGGAATTTATGTTTATTAATGATGTGGAGCAATGTGATTGGATCCGGCAGAAGTTTGAGACACCAGGTGTCATGAAATTCAGCAGTGAGGAAAAAAGGACATTGTTGGCTAGATTGGTGCGATCAACAAGGTATGCTTGAAAAGAATGTTATGTATTTCTTGCCCACTTTGTCTAGCAGAGCAAATCTGAAATTTTATCATAAGAAATTTCATTAAGTTAAAAAGAAACAGTGTTCTACCTGATTCTCAAGGACAGTAAGACAGTGGCCAACATTTTATTCAGTTTTTATACTGGTGTAATGCAATTGGTATAACTGTTGGTGGCATAGGCATTTGCTGTTGCATACTGAGCTCTGCAAGCTCTCAACTTATGGCAGTTTGCTGCCAAGGTGTACACCAGTTGCATTGTGCTAGTAATACATACAGTAGCAGAGCTGCCTGGTCCAGGCCTTCCTCTGCACCTCACACCTCTGCCTCACAGTGCCCCAATATGGATACGTAATGTGGATAGTTGAAGAAAGGCCTGACTAAGCTGCCATCCCCTCCAGTGGGGAGACAACTTGGGGCAGTTGCTGGAAGGCATCACAGACCCTGGGCCCAGAAGAGAGGTCCACTCTGTATAAAAGGCATATGAAAGGGCTGGGGACAGTGCAGGACCAGCGTGTGGGGGTGCTGGGTAAGAGGAAAGAGCCAGGCGAGGTGTGGCATGGGCTATATAACGAAAAGACCACCTGGGAGGAGGAAGAGGAGCTTGGTAGCAGTGAAGAGGGGCTGGGTGAGGCTGAACAGCCAGATGCTTTATGGGCAACAGACTGTGTGTTTGCTATCTTCCTCTGGTACTAGTCCCTGAAGACCATGCTGGACTCCATCCTGGTAGTCTTGGAGCAGAGAGAGAATCACTACCCTGACTCAGAAGAGGTGGTGACACTGAAGCAGTAGGCCCAGTGGGCAAAACATCAAGTTTACTAAGATTGGATACCCAAAGGTGCCCCAGAAAGAACTGTTTGAACTAGGCAAGAGGGAGGTGCCCAAGTGTGGACTGTGGACAACACAGGAAGAGTGAACAAATCCACTCCCAGGCCAGCCCCCAGGGACTTGGAAGGGTTTAGGCAGGAATCTTAGCTGGAGGGATTGCAAACCTATATACACTTGTCCTCAGTAAAGGATTAAACTGAAAGCACCCTGGTCAACCATTGCTGATGCCACATCCCCAAAGGTCATTTGATGCCCTCTTACTTGTGGAAGGCCTGTGGCATCACACTAAGTAATAGGATTTTAGGCAGTGATTTTAGTGCAGGGCCTGGGGCAGACAGAATAAAAAGAAAGGAAAGAAATCATGCTATTTATTTTAGTTTCCCTCCTTGAAAGAGCCAAGAAGTAAAAAGCTAGTGAACAATATGGCCATATATGGTTAATTCATGAATATAATGAATATAGCATTAATTAATATAACAATTAAAATTTTTCTACTGTAGAACACTTGGCTGGTGACTTTACACTATTACTAGAGGATAACATTTGCTTTCCATGGCAGTGTTTATTTAGTGAGACAGTAGTAGATCGTTTCTGCCCATGTTTAATTAAAAGAGAAATGAATTTGAGCAAGATACTTTTTATAATCGGGTTAACATGGCATTTGAATGACAGGTTGTTAACAATGTGTCACACAAATTTTTTTCTCATTTATCTTTCTGATGTAAACAAAGCAAAATGAAGCCCAGCCTGTACTGCTGCTTGTGTTTAAAAAACCAGGAAGAAGTCTGACAATATCCAGTTCAAATACTAAAAATGCCAAGTGGTTGAATTAGGTGAAGTTCATTCTGTGTGTGTGTGTGTGTGTTGTGTGTGTGTGTGTGCATTCAGAGGAAGGGACTACAAATATTCTTTTGACATTTTGCAGTCTTTCCTGTTTTGGCACCGTAGATGTTGTCAGGCTCCAATCTTTGTGCCAAAAAGCCAAATCAATTTTTTATTTAACTACAGAGACTTGGGTTTTTTTTTATTCAGATCATGCACATTGTCCATGTCTTTCATAAATCACTAAACTTGCATATTCTGAGGTTAATACTTGAAATTTTGCAAGTCTGCAAAAGTAAAGGACAAAGGAAGAAAGAAAAAATGTGTCAACGATCAAGGAGAGAAGCAGTATTTTTGCTTGTTTTAAAGTAGGAGTCTGCATCATGTTGTCTGTGAGCTACGTGCAGACCTCACACCATTTTTGTGCCTCCTAAGACCTTCCCATCCCACCACCTCAAAAGCCACCAAAGACGAGTGGACAGGTTTGTTGTTTTATACATTATTTGCCTTGACTGAACAAGGAAACCTTCAATTGAAAGTCTTTATCAGTTTCCTTTAATATGTTCATTGGCAATTGCATATTAGTTCCTATATAGGACTTAGTGGTTAGGAACTGTTTAAACATCAGTGAGTCACAGAAAGGAGATTTTTGGATGCCTAAGCAGCCCCTAACTGTTGAGTCATACAAGAGGAAATAAGAAAGAGTGGGTATAGGATATGCAATTAAGACTTCCTTGTTCAGTTAATGCAATGAAAGTACTGAAAAAACAGTTCTAATTAAAGCAGTACTCAGTGTTTAACCATAAATAATGTAAATTTAAATAAATATAAAATAGCTGCTGCAAAGCTAGGAAAGTAGCTGGCAAGCTGTGCCACCTATTTTTGGAAGCAAATAATGCTGATTTTAGCAGCTTTTTTTAAAAAAAGAAGACGTTTGTGGCCCCTGAGCTGCTGGCCGAACTCAAAATTGCCCCTTGTCTCCCGTGAGATGGCTCACTCCTATTTTAAAGGGACCCTGAGGATTGTGAAGGATAGTACATAAGTCTCTTAACTCAGGTTTGAAACCACTTTAGCTGCAGTGTCAAATCATGGTTTAGGAAGAACTCCAGCTGGCCTTAGCTTAATATCACTGCTGATGTTTCCCTTAACCAGGTTAGATGTTGAGGGAGAAGATTTCTACAGGAATGGGTTTTAGAGAGCTATAGTATTCTGCTTCCTAATTTGTAGAATGGTTAGTTATATTTGCACTGAGTTTATTCTTTGAGGAATCTGGGACCAGCACATCAAATACCTTCTTCACCTGGATATTGAGGGATGTTTATCAATGAAAGAGGTTTTTGTTTTATAACTCACTGCCTAGTATGTGCTCCTTCCTAGCATAACAAGGAACCTAGATTCTAAAAATAGTTGTTAGTCCTTCGACTTGGTTTCTGGATGTCACTTTGAAGTGCTGGAAGTAATACAAGGAGAGACTGTGCCTCTGGACGATATATCACTGCTTAAAAGAAACAAAGATATGTCACTGTAACTCAGTCTCAAGTTCAGTCGACAAGGTGTATTACAATAAAAGTTGCTGCTATGTATTTCATTTGGCTTGCTGTATCTGTGTAGAAAACATCTCAGTGAAAACTACATGGTTTGACTTGGCCTGTGCCAGTCCTGGACCATGTCTGCTAGAATTCCAGGGATAGTAGCTGCTAAGTCAAAGGAGAAATGTTAACTAATGCAGTCTTTGTTCATAAACAGATTTGAGGATTTTCTTGCCCGGAAATGGTCATCAGAGAAACGTTTTGGCTTGGAAGGATGTGAAGTAATGATCCCTGCTCTTAAAACCATCATTGATAAATCTAGTGAAATGGGAATTGAGCATGTTATATTGGGCATGCCTCACAGGTAACTGCTTGCCTAATTGAATTCAGTGATAACGATCACTTAGTTGAGTGCATTAGCAATGTACTTATCTGGACAACTTGAGAACATTGTAAGAGATTGCTGACACTCTATTTTATAACGTGTCTGTAGAAAGGGATTAGGGCCAAACTGCATGCCACTAAACACATCTTTAGGGACGTGGTGGCGCTGCAGGTTAAACCGCAGAAGCCTCTGTGCTGCAGGTCAGAAGACCAGCAGTCATAAGATCGAATCCACGCGACGGAGTGAGCTCCCGTCGCTTGTCCCAGCTCCTGCCAACCTAGCAGTTCGAAAGCATGTAAATGCGAGTAGATAAATAGGTACCACCACGGTGGGAAGGTAACGGCGTTCCGTGTCTAGTCGCGCTGGCCACGTGACCACGGAAACTGTCTTCGGACAAATGCTGGCTCTACGGCTTGGAAACGGGGATGAGCACCGCCCCCTAGAGTCGGACACAACTGGACTAAATGTCAAGGGGAACCTTTACCTTTACCTAAACACATCTTTAAAAAAATATACATAGAAGCAGGTCTTTATTAGTGGCTCATGTGAACCTGCTAAAAACATGTTATAATTAAAGCAAAAATCTAAGAGAATATCTCAGTGATTTCTCAGTCTAACTTGGATTGTGAAACTAGTGTTCAAATGGGAAGCCAGTTTTCATTTTAAATGTACTACGAGATCAAGCAAATTTATTTGCATTGGTGAAGTGGTAAATTCTGAAGTACATGTACTCACTTTAAGTGCATGAGAGTCCAACATAGCCATGCCCCCAAGGAGAGTTTGAAAATGGAGCCCACTGAGTTGATCTTTATCAGCTTATAATTTACTGGGGAATTTTTGGTTATTCCTTTTAGTTATTAGAGTAGCAGAGTATGAGGTAGAAAACAACAACTCAGAAATGACGAGAGATCAGCTCAGTCTCATCCACCATCCCTCTCCCACTTGGTTTCTTTTCCACATAAACTAGCACTTTGCATGATAAAATCACTTTATAGGTATTAAAGTAGAAAAAAGGTATCTTATAGCTACCATTTGTAGTTACAGTCCAAGAAGAAAAAAAGAGGTCAAATGGAGTCTCCACCATGTGGAAGAGACCCTCTGTGCTTGATTGATTGGAGGTTAGTGGAAGAAGGCTATCGGCAAAACAATGGAAGCATGCAAACAAAGAGGAAGATGGGATGGGGGTTTGCCTCAAATGCCAGAGGCAGGAAAAGTACTTTACCAATCAAGTTAGTGGCAAAGGACAGCCACATTAGACTACAAACCCCTCTCCCATTGATACTCAGTGTTACTGCATGCAAGATTGCTGTTATCTCAACATAATGAAATCCTTCAAAAAGTCTTTGGTTTATAAATGTGGAATATTGCTTCTGTGATCATGATTTAAAAAATCCGGGAAATATTCATACCTTGCCTTGCAGTGTCATGCCTGTGTTGCCAACTGGAGAAAGGACACATGTCAACTGTGGAGATGGTCTACACAAGCCATTCTAAATGGGGATCATATGTCCCCCCCTGGGGGGCCCTGGCACATTTGAAAGGGACTACAGATTGGAAACAATTCTTCACACACCTACCATATAAGGTTCGCTATGCAACTTATACAATCTTGATTTGGCCTATATTTCTTCCATATTATGTTTATGGCCAAAAAATGTTTGCGAATGGCTGGTCTACATGATTCCCTCTTGTGCTCAATAGTATTCACAGACAGACAAGTAGCAAGAGAAAATCCTAGAACTTGATTCTTTTTTTCATCAGTTAACAATATCTCATTGTATTATTTGCTTGGAACAAAAGCTGTGTGAATGACTAGAACAGTGTTGACCCCCCCCCTCCAAGGGGCTTGTGAAGTGTTTTCTGGGGGGTTGCGGGTCGCCTTATAAGCGTTGTAGCCCTTGTCAAATAATTTCTTCCTTGACCTTTCAGAGCAGGATATTAAAGTTAACATGTATGTGTACGCATGAGAAACAGGCTGTTTGGGGGAGAAAGACACCTCTACTTTCTGCAAAATGGTGATCAGGACTATTTTTTACAACAACAAAAACGCCAGTGTAAAGATATAATTGCTGCCACTTCTAGAAGAAAGGGATTTTAACTATGATGTGTCACTTTCAGAGAACCTAAAAAAAGGGGAGGAAAAAAGGAGAAAAAAAAATCCCACACAACAACCCCCCAGGAGGGGGACACGAAAACAAACAACCTGCCTCTACTGCAGCGGGTATAAGGAAAGCTTTGTGCCAGTTTCTGAGGGGAATCCTCTCTGTGTGACGGTTTTCCCCCTCATTGGGTTGTGCAATGCCTTCTGCTGCCTGGTCCATCTTTGAAGTCCTTTGCCTTCTCTTCTCCCTACTTTTAACCTCCCACAGCCTGTTTCCTCCTCAGTTTTGAAGTGGTGGCAGCGGAGTTGGTGGCAGGAGCAGTAGGAGGAAAATCAGCATCAGCATTGATGATGTTGTCATGTCAGGGAATGACAATGACCTATTTCTGCAAATATGACCGGGGAGTCACAGGTTACTTGGTTATTATAAAAGGGTGTTGTGTTGTGCCATCAAGTCACCCCTGTTAAGGTAGTTAATAGGGTTGTTTTTAAAGTATGTGAGATGTTAAAAGAGTGATTTACAGTCACACACATTCAGTGAGTTTCAATGGCCGAGCAGTGATTTGTAGTCAGGTCACCTGAGTCTTAGCAGGATGTTCAACCCACTTGGCTCTCTTCCATGTAGTATTCAGGTCAAATGTTCTTTTAGACACAACAAAGAGTTACAACATGTCTAGGTGCAGAGAGAGGACTAAAGGAAATATATGGATACTTGCTGCAAAATCACTCCCAGCTATGTGTGATATTGGCCTTTCTTTGCCAAAAGATGCCTACTCAGGGTTTACTTGCATCTTTGGGAAGAAAGGTCAAATCACTTGAAATTAAGATGTCTATCTGAAACTTTTGCATTACAGAAACTTAAGTCCATGTAGACTTTAGTGTTCCATTCCCCCTTCCATTCCTGAATTACCATTTGCTGTTCCATGAAAAAACTCATAAGGCAGGGAATAATGTAAACTATTTCCCTAGCCTCGTCCTTAATACAGAAATGTATGCATTATCATCTTGTGTTTGGCACATTGGGTGCATTTCAGATTGAAAAAAATGAGAGCAGGAGTTGCAGCTTCCTTCTGAAACTGAAATCTAAAGTAAAAGCTACCCAGCTCCATACACTCCTGCAGTCAGATTGAGGGCCAGTTCACACATATGTATGATTAATCATCTGGTTGAATCAACCACAGTGATTTAATGATTACAAACAGTAGCTTGATCATAATGCATAATGATAAGTTACATATCCATGCTTGAATAGAGGATGTTTTCTAGGAAAGCAATGAATCCCAGAGAACTTGTCAAAAAACATCCATTATAATTGCTTTGTGTTTGGGCAAGATGTGGTTAACTTGTGTCTGTTTGTGAATGGTGGTGAGCACACAAGGAGATCCTGTAGAGCAGCGGTCCCCAACGTTTTTGGACTGCGGACCGTTTCGGGGTGCGGGCTCAGTGCGCGGACCGGTTGGGGGGCGGGGGCACCCCTGTGCTTGCAGGTGGGCGTGTCACGCTTGTGGAGGGGCGTGTCGTGCTCACGCGTGTAAGTGTACAAGGCAAAATGCAGGGGTGGGGGCGGCTGCATGTGGGCGCCCGGCTCCCCGCTCGACTGATACGTTCCCCCCCGCCCCAGGCGGACCCGGCACAACTTTCGCGGGGCTTGGGCAACCTTTTTTATTTTCCGATTACACTCTGGCGGAAGGATCCCACCTAACGTGAGGATCAACGTATTTAAAAAAACAGACACGAGTAAACCGCCAACCGGTGCCTTTCTTTCTCCGCCCCCGAGACTCCGGGCCTGAACATGTGGAACCGAAGCAAGCATCTTTTGTCTGTCCAGCTTCCCCCCCGCTCTCTTTCTGATTGGCTGCTTCCTCCGCATCACAATTTCACGTTCGCCCATCCATCTGCTCTGGGTGACTGCAAAACGCGGGATCTGCCTGCTTTGCACTGCTGTCCCGCTCCCAGCACCAGAGCCAAGTCAGGCCCCGGGTCAGGCGTGCGCCCGTGCGCGCAGCGTGGGGGCGTAGAGCGGGCATCATTGGGGCATTTTGCATTCGCCAGCCCTTCTTCCCCTCTTTCCAAAGGGCGTGTATGTGTGATGATGATGATGAGTTTGTTTGGAGGGCAAAATAATTTCGCCACGCCACCGCTTTAAAAAACCGGGGCAAATCTCCCTTCCTATTAAGCCAACCTTCTCGCCCCACCTGCTTGCCTCACCCGGTCAAGGGCCAAATCTCGTTGCTCCATCCTTGTCTTGCCTTCGCACGACCGGCTGGCGAGAGCGAGCTCCTGTTTGTTTTCAAGCGAGCCAACGCGTGCAGGGACCGTGTGTGTGTGTGTGCGCATGTAAGTGTAAAAGGCAAAACTCGGCAGCGACAGCCAAATAAACAAGTGCACAAAAGCCGAGAGGGGGCGAGGGCGGCTGCACGTGGGTGCCCGGCTCCCTGCTCGACTGATCCGTTCTCCCTGCCACCGCAGGCGGACACACCGGCGTCACCCCGCCAAGGCGCCCGGCACGACTTTTGCGGGGCTTGGGCAACCTTCGGCTGGTGTGACGCTGCCTCCCGCCCGAGGCAAGCAAGGAAGGTCAAGCCAAGCTCTGCTCAGGCCGCGCAGATTAAGCAGAAGCTCCCCCCAAACAGTCCGCCTGTCCAGGGTTCAAGAGCTCCCCCTCCCCGACGGAGGGCTAAGGATCACAGCTTGGCGCGGGGGAAACCGGTTGTGTGTGTGTGTGTGTGTGTGGACGGAGTAGGGTACGCGGGCGCGCGGGCGCCTGTGTTGGAGGGGGCTTGGAGGTGGCGCTGGCGCTCCGGGGATCAGAGGTGCGCCAGCCACAGCCCAGAGCACACCAAAGCCAGCGATGCTGCCGCTGCCCTCGCCGCCACCTCCTGGGCAAGATGGCGCAAGCCGGCGCAGGCTCCTTCCTGCTGCGGCTCCTCCGGCATGAGGCGGAGGCTCTAGGCTGGCCTCCCGGAGTCGCACCGCATCCCACGCCCGGCCGTCCCTCTGGCCGGCGATCGCTTGGCGCACGTGCGCTTTGTGTGGGGCTGGGGAGCCGGAGCGAGAGAGTTTGGGAGAGTCCTCGCGGCCCGAGGAGGGGTGGGTGGGTCCAAGGCTCTCGCTCACGGACAGCCGTCACCCCCGTCGTCCGCCTGCGGAGCCCATGGCTTCTCCCCGAGGTGGCCGCCCGGCACTCGTTGGCTCTCTCGGCTTCCTTCTAATCGCCCTGGGAGCACGTAAGGGAAGACGGACGGGGGGAATGAGTGAGCGAGCGAGCCAGCCGAGAAGGGGGCGTGGGGGCGAAGCACGAGCGCGACATGCCCCTCCGCAAGCGCGGCACACCCACCGGGGGGGCGGAGATCCGTGTCCACGGCCCAGTTCCAGGAAGCCCACGGACCGGCAGCGGGCCGCGGACCGGGGGTTGACGACCCCTGCTGTAGAGCACCTTACTGCTGACAGTGTCATCAGCATTCAGGCTTGCCTTTGCTGTAACTTGGCATCCTTATTCCTGCTGGCAGAATATTGCAAGGCAATGTCAGACCCATTTCCTATTGTTTTGAGTTGTAGTCACAGAAGCAATATCCCACATTCACATACCAGAGGTTTTTTTTTAAAGGATTGACTTCCCTGGCTTTTGAAAACAGAAGTTTAACAATGATGCACCCAAATTTACAATAAAAGAAAAAACTGGGAGGTCTAGCTACAGTACTATGTATACCAGGAATTCAGTAAGGCTTCGTTTTGAGTGACTTTGCGCAAGTTTCCACCGAAGGTGTTCTTTGGCACTTATGTATTGCCAGGCCAAGAAGATAATGCTTGTGGATACTGTTTCTGTGTGTGATCATGCCTTCTGGCAAAATGTCAAACTCAGTTCAGTGACACCTATTCCTGTGATAAAGCTGCCTTCTTAATACACTCTCTTGCTCAGAAGTGATCCAATTTACCTGAAAGAGACTTATTAGTTCTTAATGCAGAACTGCAGACTTAAGTTTTATCTTGGGAGTAAGCTCTGTTAAACTGCATGGGATTCACTTTAAGGTACACTGCCACTAGCTAGCTGTATCTAAATACAGTATCTGAGAAAGCAATAAATAAATAGATAGATAGATAGATAGATAGATAGATAGATAGATAGATAGATAGATAGATAGATAGATAGATGAAAGAGTTGTTTCTTCATAATGGTTTCTATGATTCACACAATTGGATTCTGTGCCTGCATTAACACTTTCCATGGAACGTTCCAGAACTTTAGCCTTGAATCTTCTTCCCCTTGTTTTTGCTGTGCATGCTCCGCCCATTTTCCTCAGTCCCTTTTTGTCCGTGACAGCAACAACATCTTTGGATCGCTCAGTAGCGCAAGTAATAATTACTATAAATAGCTTCTAAAAAACTTACCTCTACTTACTTTTTCCTTTGTCTGTTACTTACCTAATTTTTTAAAAAATATATATTTTTCATTGTTCCCTCTCCCCCTTCTCCTTTTCGAGTGGTTGAATCTGATAGTTTATGGCCTCAGTGGCTTTAATGAAATACTGTTCTGGCTGCGCAGCAAAAATACCTCAGGCACATAGAAATGACCAATGTTTATTTTTCTTAGGAAAAGCTAATTTAGTTAAAAATTGTGTAATCTGCAGAGGATGTACTAAACTGACTCTGATAAATTGCCAGTTGCTTTTAAAGTCATACCATTGGGAAAAAATGAACACAACAGACTCTTTAAATGGGAACACTGCTCGAAACTAAAATGCAAGATGAGATTGTAAAAGAATGTATGATTAGGTGGGCACAAAATATAGGACATAATATTGATATTGATCAATGGTTGCAAATATGGAAAAATAATATAAAGCTCACAAAATCGGTAATTTTTAAGGAGAACATATATAAGATGTTTTATAGGTGGTATATGACTCTGAAAAAACTGTCAAAGATTTATACAGAGGTGTCAAATGTGTGCTGGAAGTGTAAAGCACAAGAGGGAAGCTTTTATCATATGTGGTGGACTTGTAGAGAAGCGAAACAGTACTGGATAGCAGTACATACTTTGTTACAAAAAATATTGCTTTGTAATGTTCCATTAACCCCAGAATTGTTTTTACTGAATATTATACCAGATAATATAGATAAGACAAAGAGTTATCTAGTTATATATATAGTCACTGTAGCCAGAATTCTTTATGCTAAGAACTGGAATAAATCGGAGATACCGAAACAAGAGGAGCTCCTGGAGAAGATTTGGGAAGCGGCAGAAATGGATATACTATCAGAAGTGTTGAAAGACTGTCCAATACAAAAGGCAACTGAACGATGGGATTTATTATATAAATGGCTTGAGTCAGTAGCTAGAGCTTGATTAACATAGAATTAAACTAAGAAGTAACTGCAAGTAGGTATCTGGAAGGGCAATCAAACTGTAGAAAGGTGAAAAGTGGACTTGATATTGTAACGTGTACAACAGGATTTGATGACAGTATATTTTATGTTCTCCTTCTCCCCCCTCCCCCCCCCACATTCCCCTTACCTTCTGTATTCCTTACCCTATCCCCAGCTTAAAAAATAAAAATAAAAAATAAATAAATGGGAACACCACAGCCAGTCAATATAAAAACATTTTTTTAAAAATTGAATTTGTATCTAAAAATTTACCAACTTGGGCACAGACAACTGTAGCAGAGGACAACACCAGTTCATCGACTTCAATGGTAGCTCTGAAATCAACAACAAAAATCTGACTGTCATAATAAAAAGTGAAAGAGCTCAGCAAATGACAACTCATACAAATGAAAAAAGTCTAAGAAAAAGGATAAGCCTTTGACATCTCAGGTACAGTTGTTGTTGGTACTGCAGACAGTGGAATTTGCCGCAGACCAACAAGATGAAAGATAAAATGTTGGTTCCCTTTCAGATGAAGAGCATTCACCAAAGCTCCTGACTCCACGTGCTTTGCTAGTGCAAAACTTAACACCCCTCCAAAATCAACACGGAGAAGAGAACTGAAATCAAGGACATGATTGTGGTCTCCTGCACAAGATTTATCACCTCCTCCAAAATCTTCACCATAGAGGGGAGATAGGAGATTGAACTCACAATTGATATCAATACCACACTGACAATCACCGTGATAGAGATTACAGTTGATATTGCTCTCATTCCATGGACTCTCAATATTGTGCAGACCTATATTTTGCTCCATTTTTCTGTCTACCACCTTATCTATATAAAAATATGGGCTGGCCTTCTCCTGTGGCTTATATAGAAAATAGGCCATACTTAAAAGAAAGATCCCCATGATACTGTGGTCAGAGAAGTCCATCTCAGAAAGGAATGCACTGCCAAACAATGAATCAGTTAAAATCAAGGTCGCTTCACCTTGCAAACGACAGTAAGACAAAAAGAAATTGGCCAAATCACTATCATCTCATTCATTTGTTAGTTCTCATTCGATATTGAGACCCCACCAAAACAAATAAGCAAAACCTACACCTTCTAAAAAGCAACTAGTCTCTAATTCACAGATGTCAATGGCAGTTGCAGAAGCAATAGCCTCACAGTCAGTTATTTCACTACCACCAGATCCAGATTTTATACTTACAACAGTAGTGATACAGTGTCAGGTCTTGGCATCAATGAGCCTCTTTTACCTTTGAATACTTCTATGGGAATGGTGCATTATAAAGCACATATTTCCAGTAGCAATTCATGTCACTGGGAAAGACAGTTAAAAGACAGATTTGTTGAGTAGAACAATAACACAAACACACGAGTAGGAATTGTCTCAACAAATATATGTAATACTCATACATACAGATATATGTATGATGGAGAAAGCTGAAAGCAAACATATTTGCTTCTTACAACAACAGGAAATGCAAGATGTTCATGGGCAAACAAAAGGAAACATTCTTTTGGAGATGTGTTCACTATCTTTGGGAACAGAGGCCTTATGTATATGTTTCCCCCATTTCCACTGATTCATCAAATAATAGTCAAGATCAAACAAGACAAATCAGATGTAATTCTGATAATTCCATGGTGGCCATGCCAGCCATGGTTCACTACTCTGTTGCTGATGGCAAAAGACAGAATAAAATTATCAATGTGTCACAACTTCCTAACATGTCACAAGAAATCAATACAACACCTGGATATAAAGCAACTGAAGTTGACTGCATGGAGAATAATCCACAAATAAAGTATATTCAGCAGGAAGCATGAAAACCATGGCTACAAGAGGAAGAAATCTATGGAATATACATAATCAATTAATGGGAGTAGTAACCTAGCTTCACTGCATGCTACGCTTCAATTTCTCATCCACCTAAAGCAATTGGGATTGCCTGTTTCATCTTTGAAAGTGTACTTACTTGCAGTAGTAGCTTATCAACCTGAAAATCCTCCATCATTGCAACTATTTAGAGATCCAGATTTAAATAAATTCTTAAAGGGGTTGAAAAATACTTACTCTGATGTGAAGCCACCAGAAACACCTTGGTCCCTGTCTTTGATGTTGAGACAGCTAAGTAAAAGAACATAGATTCAAGATTAGTGATTTTCAAAACAACATTCCTAATTTCTGTTACTTCAGCAAGAAGAAAAAAGTGAAATTTCTGTGTTGAGATGTGGTCCACCATATATTCAGTTTAGCAAAGATAAAGTGATGTTATATACTGATATATCCTACCTCCCAAATGTAGTGATCATTTCATATGTCTCAACTGCTGATATTACCAACTTTTTATGCATCACAGCAAAATGACTTAGAAAGGACTTTATATACCTTAGATATGAAGAGGGCTCTAGCCTTCTATTTATCAAGAACCAAAGAATTTAGAAAAGCGTCTGGACTCTTTGTATGTTATAAAGATCCTAAAACAGGTGGTATAGTATCTTCATAGCATTTCCCTAAATGGGTGGTGAATATGATAAAACAGCCTTATGACATTGTAAAAGTAAATTTGCTGTCAAATATCAGGTAATTCAGCTAGGTCGATGGCTTCTTTAATAGCATTCATGAGAAGGGTTGATATACAGAACACCTGTAGAGTAGCAATATGGTCTTAAACGTGGACCTTTGTAAATCATTATCGACTTGATTTAAGAGCTCAAGGAGATAATCTGGAAGGTTCAATGAAGAATGTTTGCACAGGTGCAGAACCCAATTGTGTGTTTGTAAATGACCACTCGAAGGACCACAGTTGCAAGTGAGTAATCTGTCCTTCAGTTCTCGGTGGTCACAAAACAGTCCAGTGGAGCTGTTTATCTCTCCGTGTGGCTCTTCTCTCTTTTCCATTGTCTCACTTTCTGTTTTGCTTCCTCCTCTCTGTCTGGCTACTCTCTTTCTTTCCCTTGGTTCTCTCTCTCTTTCTCGGCATCTCTCCAACTTTGTGGTTCCTCTCTCAATGGTTTCGTAATCCCATTTTGCTGCCTTTCTATTAAAAAAAAAGGTAGCAAATGGGATCAGGGAGGAAAAGGGGAAGGTTTCTTTAAAACAAACTATAACATTAAAAGTATTTGTCCAACCTTTTTCACATTTAGCAAAGAAGAAGTCTATACTGTCTCCAGTCAGTCTGTCAAATGTGGTCCTAGTTCAATAATCTGTTAAAAAGTCTCAATGTTTTGTTTGAATTGCTCTCTCCTATCAGTAATGGCTTACAGAATGCTGTTTTAGCTGGGCACATGATATAAGAAATGTACCTCTAATACCCAAACCCAATCTATTGAGATATGAAGATAAGCATAAAACAGTGAGCTAGCAAAGGGCAGAGTAGTGGTTAGTAAATGTGACTTCATCTGCAGAAACCTGGGTTCACATCTGTTATCCACCATTAAGTTTAGTAGGTGATCCTGGGCTAAGCTAACACTTTCTTGCTGTGCTATTACAGACATAAAACATAATATATACTGCAGGTCGGAGAAATAGTACCAAGTCCAAGTGGTTACCAGCAAAGTTAAGAGGGAATGTTAAGGAAGCTGTAAGAAAAAAACACACTTTTTTTAGGAACTGAAAATATTACTTAAATGAAAAAAGAAAGGTACATAAACTTACACAAAATGAAATGCATGCAAACATCCTACCTTCCTTCCTTCTTTTTGTTTTATTATGAGGCAGTGTAAGTAGAGCTAAAATTTTAAGGTGCTATCTACATGAAATTGATGAAAATAAAATTTGTGGGGGAAAATAATGGGCAATGTTGTAATACTGAACCACAGCAACAGAACTTTGCATTTAAGCCTCCACAGAATTGTGTATGTAATTTTATATACATATATATATGATTTTGCTCTCTGCATTGGTAATTAATTTCTGGTCTTTTTTGTGTGTATGTTTAATTTCTCCAAGAGGAAGGCTGAATGTGTTGGCTAATGTTATCCGAAAGGAGCTGGAACAGATCTTTTGCCAATTTGACCCAAAGCTAGAAGCAGCTGATGAAGTGAGATAAAACTCTAATTTTAAGATATTGTCATTTCATACGTATATTCTGCAATTACACATCTGTTGAACTGTTGGGATAGCTTGCTGCAAAAGTGTGTTTTTAATACAGTCCTTCACCGGATATAAGTAAACACACCCATGATACCATTACCACCACCCCTCCAGAAAGCAGGTTGCTGCTGAGCTTGGTGACTCAGCTGGGGAGGGAGAGCTTTTCACCAAGGAGGTAGATCCTGTTGCTAAGTAGAATGAGGAGGGGTATATGACAACAGCAGCCATAGTCTCTACATTAGTTTGTTTTCTATATTTCCCTTCTTTTGTGTCTATATCCAGGAAGAGAGCAGGGGTATAGCAGCAAACGGGGATTAAACTGAGTTTGTGCATAATGACAAATTGCAGTTAAGCTGGGTCTTGACTGGCAAAATCCTGTTGCCTAGCTTTGCGCTGGTGTAATCTGGGTTGGATCACAGAAACATTTATTTCAAACTCATAGAAAGTTTTCTACCACAACCACCCTGTTCTGAGGCTTCCTATGGCTCCCTTTTGCCCTGGAGAAACCTTTTGGGAGCCTCGGGACACTGCAGAGGGATCATTTTAATAGTAAGCAGGGCCTTCTCAGTGGCTGCTCCCAGGCTATGGAATGCACTGCCTCGACAAGCCAGGTTGCTCCCCACTCCCTTTTGTCCTTCCATCATCAGGTAAAGCCCTTCCTTTTGAGGCAGGCTTTTAAGCAATAAGTGAGGGCTTAGGAAACATACCATCTATGGGATTTAGCTTTTTAAAAATGTTTTTAGAATTATTTTTAATCTTGAATAATGTTTACTTGGTTTTTAATATAGTTTTGCATAGCATTTTAAGCTTATTGTTTTGCAGTTTTAATTGTAGTGAGCCGCTTTGGGTTGCAACAGTCTGTGATTTATGGCTGTGCTGGTCCGTGGGCTGGGCCAGACTGGACCGCGGAGACAGATCTCCCACCCACCCCCGCATACACTCCCCCCGCACAGCCCCTTTGCGCATGCACATGAGTGTGCGCATGGGCCCCCCGTGAGCACCCCTTTTGCGCATGCACGTGTGCCCACACACGCCCCCTGCGAGCGCCCCTGCCCCTTAGCACGTGCGTCTGAGTGTGCGCACACCCGCGCAAGCGCCCCCTGCGCCTGCATGCGAGTGCGTGTGTGCCTGCACGAACACCCCCACCCCTTTGCGCATGTGCACGAGCACGGGGTGGGGTGCCCCGCCTTCCCCACACACGGACCCTGTCCTCTACCAACCGGTCCGCAGTGTCAAAAAGGTTGGGGACCACTGCTCTAAACCATAGCTGGCTAGTTTAGGTTTAAACATACAAACAAGTCAGAGGCTAGCTAAACAAACCTTGGCCAAATCTAGCCATACTGGTGGTATGCATGCATGAACTTTGATACTTCCTTTTATTTTAGGGATCTGGTGATGTAAAATATCACTTGGGAATGTACCATGAGAGAATTAACCGTGCAACAAACAAAAAGATCACCCTGTCACTTGTGGCCAACCCATCTCATTTGGAAGCAGTTGATCCCGTTGTACAAGGAAAGACCAAAGCTGAGCAGTTTTACCGAGGCGATACTGAGGGGAAGAAGGTAATGTTACCTAGATAATAATGCTTCATTAACTTAATTTTTAATAGTCCATTTTACAGTAATTTTCAATTATTAAAAATGAGATAGACAGTGTCAGTTTTCAAACTACATTTTTGGTTCAGCTGAGCTGATCCTGAAACAGTTATGTGAGACCCTGGGATCGGTCCATTCTTTAGTTCTAACCTTTAAAAAAGCACTATGCATTAAAGTGGCTGTCTCTTACATGTATAAAATATCTTTATAGTACTGGTCATAAATTAATTTTGTTAAAGTGCTGTTTTGAGAAGTGGCAGGAGCATGGCATAACTCCTATCCAGCAAAATGTCTTGCTACCAAGTTACATTGCAGCAGATGGTGCACACTCGACACCACTCAGCTGAGAGGCCAGAAGCCCCCTCTGGAGGTCAGATCTGGCTCAAGTAGCAGTATTATTGATACTTTCATTTAAAATGTATCAACTGATAGTAACTAGACTCTTTATTTTTAAATTCCTGACCATTTAGGTTATGTCTATACTTTTACATGGTGATGCCGCCTTCGCTGGACAAGGAGTAGTTTATGAAACCTTTCATCTCAGTGATCTTCCATCATATACCACCAATGGGACCATTCATGTTGTGGTCAACAATCAGGTAAAAAGTAGAGCATATCTGGAGAAGTCTGCATTTCATTAATGTTCTGTGGCATGTCTTTCCGTGGTTTTGATTATAGGGAGTACAACACATGATGCACTTCCCTGCCATTGAGCAAAGGGTCACACTGTGGCCAGAGGCAGGCTTTCAGAGAATAAACTATAAAAAATTGGAAAAAACATCACAAGGGATTGAAGGTCAAGCTTTTTGCTATTAATGCAAAGCCAGTCTCAGTTTGGAAGGCAAAACATTTTATTACATTCGTCCAAAATGACCAGGAATTGCCATTTGCTGACCTTAAGGCTTTTTGTCCTCTTTCTCCAGCATCAAAAGAATATTGCTGTCATGGCATACAACATTTGACTAAACCTGCTTGTTATGAATGTATATAACTCTACCATATAACTTGTCTATTGAGCAAAATCTGGATTTCAGTGCTTACAACAAAGGAGTGGGTGGGTGAAGGGAGAGATTGCCATTGAAAACTACCTCTGAAGTCTTGCATTTTAGATTGGTTTTACTACTGATCCACGAATGGCTCGCTCATCTCCATATCCAACGGATGTAGCTCGGGTGGTCAATGCACCTATTTTTCATGTGAATGCTGATGATCCAGAAGCAGTAATGTATGTGTGCAACGTAGCTGCAGAATGGAGAAACACTTTTAATAAGGATGTTGTTATAGATTTGGTAAGTGTTGTCATTCTTTACACAAGAGGGGATCCAAAATGTTGCACAGTACTTTCCTTGCATGTTCATAGTGAGGCTTTTGGGGCACTTGCTTTACAACACAGCCCTTTAGGCCTCCCACAAAAGAACTTCAGGGGCTCCAGTGGGCAAGAACTGGCATGGTCCTTTACATGCATAGAGATGTCTGAATTATGTGTACACAGTGACTTTTGAATCTTGATCTTTGCACAATGTCTGAAATAGGTTTGAGTATGATGATATAATGTTAATGACTGTGGCGTTCACCCTTGTGACCCCTGCTTGTCCTTCTGTCACAAAGGCTCACGTCGCGTTTCCCTCTCGCTGCCACCAGTGGATTACCTCAATCCACAATACAAATTACGTATATCAGAACACTTGTCTTGTAAACAGAAACAGAACTTATTTATTGAAGTGAAGCAGATTGAATAGTAACAGAAGTTTCTCAGATACACATTATACATAAGCAAATCATCAACAGTTCTCTCAGTACATACTTCTTTTCTCTTGCTATATCATTACCACCTTCTCTACCTAATTTCCTAACCAGCTCTATCTCTCTCAGTATCTGTTCCCTCTCTCTCTGACTAACCAGCCCTTATCTGACTCCTCCTTCTCCCGCCAAACCTCATGTAGCTGCTGACTCCGCCTCTCCAGTCCTCTCATAGGCTCATGCAAATCAGCTCATGACTATAAATGGCATGAGTGATGTGGGGCGATTGTCACAATGACACACTATTCCTTTTCCTTAGCAGCATCTAGAAATCAGTCAAAAGCAATGTCCAGCACTGATGTAATTGAACATTGTCTGAAAAAGTTTATATTGAATGTAATGATTTCAAATGTAGACAATGAAATTTAATTTTGAGAAATGGCTACTTCTGGAATCTCTTTTCAGTATCAACTTGTCAAATGTATGTCAAAGTCTGTTTCAACCTGGCTTCACCGCATTGAAGCTGTGGAACTAGTTTAGCTCACTACTGCTGGAGATACTGACAGAAAAAATGTTCCTTTGTAAGTGCCTAACCCACTGTTGTTCCTGCATGCTACGGTAACACCAATCTAGAACTCTTCATAGAAAAAAAATGTATTGGAGTCATGGAGCAGGATATTGTAAAGCCAAGTCAATAGATGTACAGCTGGTAAAAATTCATAGCGGTTACACCAACAAACACTCTCCAAGACAGGATTGGCAGGTTTAGGAAGCACCGAGACTTCTAAGAGCTAGAGTACTGGAGTTCGTTGAGGCATCCAAGCTGAAACCCATAAATATGACATGTAGTTAGACCTTCCTTATAAATGTTTTTGCTCTTTGTGTAAGACCTGAGGCATATGTAAGATATAGGGAAACAGGAGCATTTGCTCAAGTTTATCATTTCAACTGTACTCGTCAGTTTTTGAAGTGTGTATGTACACACACACACACATACACAACTTGAGCAAATGCTCCTGTTTCCCTATATCTTACATATAGGGAAACATATATTGATGTATATAAACTTTCATCCATTACGACTTTCTTAAATGCACTGTGTGAGTTCTGGAATATTTTATGACACCACAAGGATTCTAGAGTTTTGAGGATTAGGGACAAGGTTAGAATTTGGATTAAATATGTATGTATTTAATTTCCTGAATCCACAGAATTCCAGCCTCCACTTCCTGAATGGGCCAGTCAGCAGCTGGAGTAAATTACTTCGACTTGTTGTCTGTGGCAAAAACCAATAGATCTGTTGGGACAATCCATCCATCCATCCATCCATCCATCCATCCATCCATCCATCCATCCATCCATCCATCCATCCATCCATCCATCCATCCATCCATCCATCCATCCATCCATCCATCCATCCATCCATCCATCCATCCATCTTATATGCCACCCACACTACCCAAAGGTCTCTGGGCGGCTTACAACAATTTAAATGCAATAAAAAGATAAAAAGATAAAACAATTAAAATACAATTAAAAATACAGTACTCTAAAAATTGCCATCAGGACCCACAGTTGATATTATTTCAATTAAAAATCTTCTGGAACAGGAAGGTTTTGACCTGGTGCCGAAACGTCATCAACGTCGGCGCCAGATGAATCTCCCTCGGGATGGCATTCCATAGTCTGGGGGCAGCTGCTGAAAAGGCCCTTTGTCTACAAGCCATCCCTCTTACCTTCTTGAGGGATGGCTCTTTCAGGAGGGCCCCCTGGCTAGATCTTAATTGCCCAGTAGGTTCATATGGAAGGAGGCGGTCCTTCAGGTATCCAGGGCCCAAGCCATTTAAGGCTTTATACGTCAAAACAAGCATTTTGAATTGGGCCCGGGCAGCGACTGGTAGCTAATGTAATTTGAACAGAATTGGCCTGATGTATTCCCTAGCGGCCCCACCACTCACCAGCCGCACAGCTCAATTCTGAACCAGTTGCAGTTGCTGGACTGTCTTCAAAGGCAGCCCCACCAACAGTGCATTGCAGTAATCTATACGGGATGTTACCAGTGCATGCGTAACTGTCATGAGACTCTGTTCGTCCAGGTAGGGCTGTAGCTGGTATAATTTCCGCAGCTGAAGGAAGGCACCCCTGGCCACCGAGTCCACCTGGGCTTCCAGAGTTAGACCGGGGTCCAGGAGCACCCCCAAGCTCCAGACCCTGTCTCTTAGGGGGAGTGCAACCCCATTCAGGGCAGGGAAATGGCCCTCTAGCCTGTCCGGCGAAGCACCCACTAACAGCACTTCCGTCTTGTCTGGATTGAGTTTCAATTAACCCTCATCCAGTCCATTATCAGGTCCAGACACGAGTTCAGCACAGAAACTGCCTCATCTGGATTGGTGGAAAACGAGAGGTAGAGCTGAGTGTCATCAGCATATTGCTGACTCCTCAGCCCAAACCTCCTGATGACCTCTCCCAGCGGTTCCATGTAGAAGTTAAACAGCATGGGGGACAGTATCGAGTCCTGAGGAACCCCATGACATAAACGCCATGGGGCAGAGCAACTGTCCCCCAGCACCACCCTCTGGACACGGTCAGCCAGGAAGGAGCGGAACCACCGTAAAGCAGTGCCCCCAACTCTCAACCCAGCCAGCCTATCCAGAAGGACACCATGGTCGATGGTGTCGAAAGCCGCTGAGAGGTCCAGGAGTATGAACAGGGTCACACTCGCCCTGTCTCTCTTCTGGCAAAGGTACAGGGCGACCAAGGCAGTCTCCGTACCAAAACCCAGCCTGAAACCTGATTGAAATGGATCCAGAAAATCCGTTTCATCCAGCAGCGCCTGGAGTTGCCCAACCACAACCTGCTCCAACACCTTGCCCAAATAAAGGAGGTTTGCCACTGGTCGGTAGTTAACCACCAGCCCTGGGTCCAGGTTAGGCTTTAAAAACAGACACAGCACCCTAGATTGCTTACAATGCTTTGAATGGCATTTTACATCAAGATCTGAATGGATTCCACAATAAAACGTAATTTGGAGTGACTAAAGTGCCCTATCAAAGTGCATGAGAACTCAGAGTGCAATTTTAGACATACTTACTTGGGAGTAAATTGAATTTAGTGGGATTGACTTCTAAGTAGAGATATATAGGATTGCACTGGGCACAACAAACACACACTGTAGCTTTTGCAGTTTTATTAATTTTCTGCTGCCTGACTGTGGTGTTTTCTGTGACCTGACCACACATATTGTTCTATGATAATGCAAATAATAAATGTTACAGCAGATACGGAGGAGGAAAGGCTTTGTGTAACATAACTGTTTTTGCCAAGCAGAGCTCCAAAATGTTTTGTCCTTGGGCTGAAGCCAAGGTGTGTGTGTGTGTGTATGATTTTCCTGACTTTTGCGCTTTTGAGGGTGGCAGGAAAACTATCAAGCCTGTATTAGTAATGTGTGAGCCCAGACAAAGAAGAAAAATCCTATTCTTTGAAATTCCAGCTTTTTTGGATTCTGCCACACCAGACAAATCTGTGTGCATATAACTTACTACTGAGTGAAATATAGAATAGTAACTCTTGGTATACGTCCATGGGAGAATTGCTATTTTAAGCAATGTCACAGCTAAATTATACCTCACTACATATCTCTGTTGCCACTTCTTAAAAATAAAGAACAAAATGCTGGCAAACATTAACTGTAATGCTTCTGTAATTGTAGAAGAGTCTCCTTAGAAAGCCATGAAGGCTGTTGATTATGTTTAATCAAGCTGATTAAAATAAGACTTTTTTGTCTAGGTTTGTTACAGAAGACGAGGCCATAATGAAATGGATGAGCCCATGTTCACCCAGCCTTTGATGTACAAGCAGATTCATAAGCAGATCCCTGTGCTGAAAAAGTATGCTGACAAGTTGATAGCTGATGGAACTGTCACACTACAGGAGTTTGAGGTATACTGTGCCAGAATGTTGTGATGCTGGTTTTTGTAATAGTTCTGCTCCCTACCCCCCAATCCTGTTATTTCGAACAGTTTGCTTATTCTTTGAGCTAGAGTTTTTAATTAAACACATTTGTATGCACTTAAGAAATAAATCAGAATCTATTTCTGATGCTTTAAAATAATTATTCTCAGGGAGATTCATTGGATATCTAAACAATTTCAGATGGGTCAAGATTAGAGGAAAGTGTGAATAAATAGAAGGAAGAAAAGTTATGACAGGCATCACAGCCAAAATCCTGATTGTGTAAAGTTATGCAGCAGAAGCTGATGACATCATCAGCAGGTGCCAGTAAAAGTAAATTCAAACTAATTAAAAACTTCTTATTCCCTCCCCTTACCCATTTTTCATTCTGAAGCTACCTAGGGTTACATTTTGCTCTGGGGAAGCCTTTGGGAGCCTTGGGATGGCAGGGGAAGCCTTTAAAAGTAAAAGAAAATCACAGTTGGTTTCAGAACCCCTGGCAGAGAAATGGCACTGATTTTTTCAGTGTGGGTTTGTGGGATAAAAAGGTGGGTTTTTTGGGATAAAAAACTATTAATTAGTTTGAATTAGAGATGGAGGTATTTGTATATGAATACAAATGTCTCTGTGCAGCTGGAGTTAACGAGGGTCCGGCCCCTGAGGCTGGACTGTCCACTCAGCTTTCGATGGCAGCGGCAGCATTGCTCATCCTTCCAATCAGCATGAAGTTAGAGATGAAATCATTCTCCTCTCCAGAGTTCTTTGTGTATATCGTAAGACTCAAGAGAGTTGGAGTCAGTGGTTGACCTCAGACAGTGGCTGACTACTGTGGCCAGCCAAAGTCTGTGAGCTTCTTGCAGGGCCATCTATACCCTCTATATCAGTGGTCCCCAACCTTGGGCCTCCAGATGTTCTTGGACTTCAACTCCCAGAAATCCTGACCAGCAGAGGTGGTGGTGAAAGCTTCTGGGAGTTGTAGTCCAAGAACATCTGGAGGCCCAAGGTTGGGGACCACTGCATATCATTAGGATGGGACAGCTGCTTCAGGCAGCGGATCTAAAATTTTGGGATGATAGCCAGTGGCTATGCAATTTATTAACATTGGCTGAGATCGTATTGCATAAATTAACTCCTGTGAAAGGTGATGACGTCATCATCCATGGACTTTTATTGATCATTAAAAGTTTCCTATTTCACACACACCCAGTTCTGATGCTGCTTTGGGATCTATTTTAACTGAGGAAGTCTTCTGGAACCTCGGGATGGGGACAGGGACGTCAGTGCCAGAGAATCACTGCTGATGGTCCCAATCCTGGCAGCAGGACCACTGGGGTGATTTTCAGGCATTAAAGGCCCCCCTTCCCCCATTTTGAGGCTCCAAAGGTTTCCCTGGGGGTGTAGAATAGGAAACATTTAAAATACAATAAAAGCCCATGGCTGATGAGGTCATCAGCTTGCACAGGCACAAATGTGCGCAATAGGATTTAGGCCATTGGTATTGTAACTGCCAGGAAGCAAAAGAGGCATTTTTGAAATTGTTCTGCTTTTGATGCCAAATTATTTGAGTGGCCTTGAGTACTATGCATCTCGATTTGGAGAAGGGGAAGGGCTTTACCTCCAGCAGCAAAATGTCTTAAGGCGTCCCTGCTGTTAAAGCATAAGAATGATTCTGTCTTAAGGACTGGATAAATACAGAGACCAATATATATTTATAGGAGTTAGTTGATGCTTCTTACCTCACTGAGGGCTGAGAAACACTGACTAAAGGCCTGGTCTGGATTGAACAGGGTGCCCTGAGTGTGAGATAATCAGGAAGACATTGGACAAAGGCAGCTACTAAGCAAACAACTTGTCATGAAGGAAGCTATAGTAAGTCCGTTGTGTGTGAAATGAAACTATGGTTAGTGGCTTATAAACAACCCACAGGATGCTAACAAAACATTAACTCAAACCAAGCCTCTGTCTTGTTTTAAATAATTCTTTTTTTTCCTTGTTTTTTATTCCATATTAGCATATTAATGCATTCTTGATTTTCTGGACTTGATAATAAATGTATTGTTCCTTCAGTACATTGATCTTCAGTGGACAGATTGGGACTTCCGATCTAATCTGGGTTGTAGCAGTGCCATTAGAATGTCCTTTTTTAGTTTAGAGATCCCCCCACCCCAAAGAACAGGTAAAAAGTAGAAATGTGAAAGGGAAGGGTTATAAGGAGAGAAGTCAGAGATGGAGGATATGGCAAAGAAAAAAATAACTTGCGGTTCAAAACATATTTCTATCAATAGTTGAAGCTTGCTGTAGTATACAGAAGGTTGAACACTATGACTTTTGTGGAACCATAGCTGTAATTAATTTCATGCATTGATTGCACTATGGTATATGATTTTTTTCCTGTTTTACAGGAGGAAATTGCAAAATATGATAAGATATGTGAAGAAGCTTATACTAGATCTAAAGATAATAAAATTCTACACATTAAACACTGGCTTGATTCACCTTGGCCAGGTAGGAAGTGTTGTTGCAAATGGCATTGTATAACAGTATTTTGGCTCATATTTTCAAATAAATCCTTTTGATTTAAGAATAATTAATTCTGGATTGTGGCAACTGGCCTCTGAACCAAAATGACTTCTGCAGTTTGCCAGGAGTAAAATGCGGTGGCTGTTTTGATGAGAAACATTTCAAACTGGAAGTGCTTTTGTGGGGGAAGGGTCTTAAATTGAGGGGCTTCCTCTTTTTTGCCTGTACATTTTAAAACATTATAATGCTGCAGCTGTCTTGCCACCCCTTGTTATATTCTTTAAAAAATCAAATTATTTTAGTGATAAATTTATTTTTAAAAAGTCATGAGAAGGGCAGGGGTTTTACCACAACAGCATTTTAAAAGAGAAAATAGAAAAGTTGAAACTGTGGCATAAAACATGAATCTCCTCTTGAAATCATTTGAAGTGTTTTACTTCCCAGTTCCTCATGAAAATCATAGTCTGATTTAAAGGTTGGTCTGAAATGCCTATCCCAAAATTGGACTGAAGTAGTCGAACCTCAGTTTTGTATGTTGAAACACATACTGAGTTTCTGTATCCTCATAACTCACCAAGTATGCTATTAATGCTTTTGATTTGTATATTATTTTAGGGTATTAAAGCCTCTTCCAGTTTATGATCTCAGTCTTTACTCCAAAATGGTAGCATACAGTAACTGACCACAAGGCATCTGCAGATGATTGTTTGATGGGTTAGTGCTAGAAAGAAGTATGAGAGGATGACTAAAGTAGACTGACATTTGCTATCACCAATATGACCAGGTCAATGAATGGAACAAGGTGTCATGAGCTCTTTTCACAGCTATGCTTTCCTGTGCCCCGTTCCCATCTGTGTTATGGGGATTATAGATTATATTGTGGTGACATTTGCAATGCATTTTAAAAAGAAAACATGAAAAATTCTTTAGAATATTGAGGAATGAAAATGGAGAGGGTAGACTGCTCAAAGAGAAGTGGTCTGCTCCTGATCCTAATAGCTTTTATTAAGTATCCTGGCGGTGGTGATTAGAGGTGGGGGATGGGTACTGTGACATTACCACCACCACACCACCCATTCACTTGCACTGTACAGAGAAGATTCAAGAGAAAGGAAAGGCAAAATAATGTATTTTCTACATTCCTGAAGAGACCTTTGCAACCCACAAAATAGCTGTGAGGCTTTCAGCCAGCCTGAAACTTGAACTTTTTAGCACTATAAAGCACGGATGGAAAGGCTTCAGGAGAGTGGAAAGAAAAAGGTGACTCCCATCTCCCTACAGGGTTCCAAACATTGAAAGATTTTTTTTCAGAGTTCCTTAAATCCTGGAACAGGAAAAAGTTCTTTTTTGGGCTGCAAGTACACTTCAATGTATTGTAGGTCACCCTTGTTTATTTTGAACAGTAACACTTGTTCTTACTTTTAAAATATAAATTGGGTTTCTCTGAATGGACAGGCTCTTTCCACTTTTTTCTGGTATTTTCTATATATTTTCTCCTTTTTCAGGTTTCTTTAATGTCAATGGAGAACCAAAGAGTATGACTTGTCCTCCTACGGGCATTCCTGAAGATATGTTGAACCATATTGGAAATGTAGCCAGTTCTGTACCCCTTGAAGGATTTCAGATACACGGAGGTGAGAAGAGCTTGTTTTGTGTTAGGAACACACATTCCTTTGCTCACAGGAGATGCAGAGTTGACATCTATTCAGACCAGAAAAATATAACAGAACGAAGTCTCTGTCAGTGGAATGCTTCTTTATGTTTCCTGTTGAGGATGACTTTTATTTTCTAAAGAGCAAAACTAAATCCCTTGTTGTCCTCTCCCCTAAAATGTTGTTGAGTTACGCATGGTCCAAGTGGACTTCTTTTACAGCTAGCATAAGAGTTTTTATGGTTGACTTTTCCTTCAATTTTATTAAATGTTAGTAGAAGCAGTGTTAATGAGATTAGCAAGTTATCGTTGTTCAAGCTTGCTGGACTGAAGCAATAATGAGTTTACTGTTAAGTTTAATGGTCTGGCAAACATTATACCAAATCTTGAGAGAAGCTATGGTACCTGAATTAGTGTTAAATTAATAGTATTTGAATTAATTTTAGAAGCTGACTTTCCCTGCTCAATGTGATTAATAAGGCAGTTTCCATGTTGTTTAGGAATCATTGCCGATCGACTGATTTTACATGATTTAACATTTCCACTGGATCTATTATAGTCTTGTATAGTTACATATTTATGTTCATTTTATGTTATGAACCATACATTGTGTTTTATGATAATGTATTCTTTAAAGAAAAATGAATTCACGTGATGGCCTTAAAAAGTTTACTACTAAAAGTAAACATGGAAATTGGGGAAAAAGAGTTCCCAATTGAATGAACCCATGTATTTTTCCTGGCACTTGTATATTTCTGCAGAGGCTTGTTCTTCTGATGGCCAGTATCTGGCTTCTCCTGCCAGAGCCAACAAATTGACTCTCTCGTATAAACTACAGCCAGAAATGGTTCATTCTCAAACCCGTGTCTTCAAAGTCACATTATGCCATGCTAATGACAAACTACCAGATGAGCTGCATGCAATTTGAATAATATGTTTGATGATCAAATCTGCTTTTCTTTTATTTATTTTCCCTCCTCTGAGATTGATCAACAGGGGTTTTATGGAATTAAAATTCCCAAGAAGCTATTACAGCACTGCTTTCAATTACACATCTTGAATGTTTTGTGTTCAAGTGGCATGTAATTAACATAAATGTTCTTATTAAATCCAAATATCATTACTCATTAAGAAGTATCTGGAGGCAGCCTTGTATAAAAAGTGTAGCTTGTAGTTCTGTCCTCTATAGCTGTGCATTTTGATGTGCAAGTATTTTGTTAGATATACATACACATTCCTGAGACACTGAAGAGTAACATGGTACATAGAGTGAACCATCTGGTTGGTGCTTTATGGACATCTGTAAAACACTCCAGTTTTAAGAGGCAGTTGTTAGGGTAATAGGGGTTTAAAACTATCCGCCATGCTGCAGTTTTGAAATTGCCTCATTCATGGAAAAAAAATGAAATATTGCTTGCTTCATGAAATAGCCAATGCCTTGCCAAAGTCATTCATCTTTCACAAAACTACCTAAGCTGTTTAAAGCCTTATTTGTGAAAAGCTTTGTAGAGCTCTGCCTGTTTCATGAATAAGACAACCACTTTGCTTCAGTTGTGAATGAGGCAAGGATCTGCTTATTTTGTAAATGGCTGTTGTACAAATTAGGCAGTAGAGGTATTTAACTTTATTAATATGCACTATTATGTTGTTAATTTCACAAATAATACAGTTCTGCTGACATATATGCAAATATAAATTTTTTGATAAGGTAATACAGAAAAAAACAGAAAAATGAAGCAAAATGAATAATGGAAATTTATCTGTGTAAGGCACTAGTTGTGTATCTAAACATTCGGTCATATGCCAGCGATGTGAAAATTTTGATTGAAATTTATATTACTTTTCAAAAATTAAACATGTTAATAACTTTAGGTGTAAAACCATTACTAATGGGTATTCATTTTAGTAGATTTTAATGTGTGATTACTGAGCAGGAACTTTGAAAATTGCAACGATGTCAATGGAGGGAATAATTGATAATGGGCTAGAATAGAGATATAGGTGAAAATGAGTTGTTTGAAGCATTATTAGTATGAGGGCAGTGATCACAATCTTGAAGTTCAGTATAATTGCCTCAATTGCTGTGGTTAACAGGAGCATCCAATATAGGAGTCAAAAAGATCCAGACAAGGTTATCCTTTAGTTTTGTAAGGTTTTGTTTGTTTGCTCTCTTCTTTGTATTTCCTTAATGGTCTAGATTCTGGTTTTGAAGCAAAGATAAATGAATTGGTGTCTCATAATAGTTCCTGATAAACTATTGAGATTTACAGGCACAATTTCTTTCTTTTTTTCCTCCCATTCCTTCCGGGTTCCACCCAATAAATAGGACTTTCCCGAATTTTGAAAGGTCGACTGGAAATGACAAAGAACCGAGTTGTTGACTGGGCCTTAGGAGAGTACATGGCTTTTGGGTCTTTACTGAAAGAAGGTATCCATGTTCGGCTAAGTGGGCAGGATGTAGAAAGAGGCACTTTCAGGTAAGCCATGTGCTCCAACTGCAATTTATTTAGTAGGAAATGCCTTGCAATTTTTGCTTAGCTCTTTCAAAATTGTAGCTGCACTTTTTGAGATGTTTGCTCTAATTGTGAATATGTTTAAATATCATGAAAAAAGGAAATTGCATGGGGGGGAATGGAACATGAATATGAATTATGGACTGAAGGCAAGAATTCTGGAAGAGGTTTAGGAGGAGAAACTGGTGGTGGTGAAAGGAAACAAGCAGAAAAGATATGCATGCTGATGCCATTGAAATGGTAGATGATACTTCATGACTGGCTAAGATCGCCTTTCTAGAATAAGATGTGAATCTAGTGACTTCCTTCATTTAAGTAACAGTCAGCTGAAGGGTATTCAAGTTCTCATTGGTTTAACTGAGTTTTTAGAGGGGAAATATTTATGTTCTCTTGGAAACAGTCAAGAGAGAGGTCTGCATTACTCTCCTGCTTTGTATCTATATAGTTATGTCTCTTATGAAGCAGTTGCTATTTTCTAACTATATACCAATAATGAAACCATTTTCCAGTGTCTACCTTACTGCCAGTACTATTAGGAGAACACTAAGTTGTATACACACAAAAGTCCTAAGACCAGAAAAGAAATCCTCTGTACAACCCAGGATCAAGCATGTTCAGTGGCCATAGATCACTGAGTGTCTGTTGGGGAGAAAGAAAATGAGGGAGGTAGAATGGGATGGAGTGTCATGGAATTAAGCATGCTGGTTGGAACCCTAAATAGAATTGTTTAAGTCTTGTAGTGACTTAATTTCTTAGCCAATCTACAGAACTGCTGGATAGCTCAGTGGTTTAGGTATCTAGTTGTGGAATCAAAAGTTGGGAGTTTGATTTTCTATTGTGCCTCCTTGACAAGGGCTGGACTAGAAGATCCCATAGGTTCCCTTCCAGCTCTGCAGTTCTCCGATTATGGATTACATATTGGCTCAAATCCTATTGCTTAGTGTAGCAAGTCACACTAGAGGAGGCTCGTTGAATTAGTGGGAATTCGACAAGTTAACTCCTCCATAAATTCCATTGATTCAAATGTTCCTACTCTAGTTGCTACTTACTGTACTAAGATAAGTCATAAGTAGAGTAAGTCTATTTGAATGAATGGAACTTATGGAGGAGTTAACTCACCATATCACCACTGATTCAATGGCCCTGTTCTAGTACAAGTTACTATTCTAAGCAACAGGATTTTAGCCATTATTTAGAAGGAACTAATAGACTGAGGTAGTATAATTATTTTAGCCTTTTGTTTCTGTTCATGGGGTTTTCTTGGCAAAGATACTGGAGTGGCTTGCCAGTTCCTGCTCCAGGTGGATCGCGTTTAGTCAGAACTCTCCACTATGACCTGTCCGTCTTGGGTGTCCCTGCACGGCATAGCCCATAGCTTCTCTGAATTACTCAAGCCCCTTCACCACGACAAGGCAGCAATCCATGAAGGAAGGCTCCATGATCACTGCAGATGGTGACAGCAGCCATGAAATTAAAAGACGCCTGCTTCTTGGGAGGAAAGCGATGACAAACCTAGACAGCATCTTAAAAAGCAGAGACATCACCTTGCCGACAAAGGTCCGCATAGTCAAAGCTATGGTTTTTCCAGTAGCGATGTATGGAAGCGAGAGCTGGACCATAAAGAAGGCTGACCGCCGAAGAACTGATGCTTTTGAATTGTGGTGCTGGAGGAGACTCTTGAGAGTCCCCTGGACTGCAAAGAGAACAAACCTATCCATTTTGAAAGAAATCAACCCTGAGTGCTCACTGGAAGGACAGATCCTGAAGCGGAGGCTCCAAGACTTTGGCCATCTCATGAGAAGAGAAGACTCCCTGGAAAAGACCCTGATGTTGGGAAAGTGTGAGGGTAAGAGGAGAAGGGGACGACAGAGGATGAGATGGTTGGACAGTGGCATCGAAGCTACCAACATGAATTTGACCCAACTCCAGGAGGCAGTGGAAGACAGGAGGGCCTGGCGTGCTCTGGTCCATGGGGTCACGAAGAGTCGGACACGACTTAACGACTAAACAACAACAAGTATAATTCTGAATTATAACACTTTAGGCCACAGATTGAGTAGTCATCCATATAAAGTTCTCTCTATATGCAGTAAACATATTGTGTATTAAACTTTGCCAAGCCTTCAGAAATAGAACACCCCTACTTAACTGTCTGTAATGCTATGATCTAGAACAAATATAGCCTTTTCTAAATTATCTTTACCTTTTTAACTGAAAAGAGCTTTAATGTTATTTACTGCTGCTACAAATTTGCACAGCACTGAACTGTTTTAACTGGTGTATTTTAATAATACTTAAATTTGATAGAAGTTTCATTATTGCTGTATTGAATTTTTCTGTTTTGTAGCGTAAGCTGCCAAGGGAAGACCATGGTGTTGAAAGGCAGCTAAAGAATCAGACAGAAGGATAGATAGATAGAATTCTACAACCCTTGTTTACTATTTTATTTTGTATGAAACATAGATTTGTTGTTAGAGGAGTTTCTAGGAGAAGTGAGCTCGATCAAAAAAGGCTCCCTTCCACAGTTGTTATCTTTTAACCTCTGACACACTGTTGGTCCCTGGCTTTATGATATTAGCTAGTTTCTATTTAGAGTTGTGAGCAGGCCTTGCTAAGATGCATCAGAAGAACAGAGTTTCTGTCTGCAATTTGTTCAGCTTCAGCAGGTGTGCGCCACAGAATAGCTATTATCGGGGTAATAGCCCTTCTTTCTTTAGTGGTGGTAGAGCTTGAACATATTGGTGTGTTTCACTCAGTTAGTCTTGCTCAGGGAGTTAATGGATTATAGTAATTACTTCAGTCATCTCTGTTTTGATAATGTTCCTTGGTGAACCATTCTAATGCTGATTAATGGAACTCCAGAGGGCTCTAAGCAGTGAACGTGTGAGGGGTGGGCAGTGAGGAGGATTCAGCTCTTTCAAGGCTTGGTTGCAGGAAGTACTCAAGGAAGTGGAAGCTGATGCACAATGCAAAACTGCACACATCTCAGGGTCATGAGTAATAGAACTTCACAGCTTAATTATAATTTGAGGGGAGGCAGCCCTGTGGGGTAATGGCTTCCACACTTCATACTATATGGAGCATAACCACATACATCTGAAGTCTCATGCATTATACAAGAACAGCTCCAATGTAACCTACGGTGGCAGAGAAAAGGTGTCAAGTGGTGATCAGAACCGAATGCTTGGTGTTGAAGAGCTTTAATATTTTCACCTCTCCCCTGAAAAAGTCAATTCTAATAAAAATTGTTAACCCATGTGATCTCCTGGGTGTAATGAATAATATCTTTCTTTGTGGATAATACTTCTGATTTTTAAACATTAGGCATTAGCTTAATCTTACATAAGAAAAATGGGAGAGCTGTTGCACTGCAGTCTTTAAAGTGTGAATTGTAAGTCAAATTACTAGTTTGAACATATTAGCCTGAACTCATTAAGTGGCATTAAGCTAGTTGCCATCCCTCAGCCTTAGCAGTCCACCTGTCAAGTAAGGGCAATAATGCTGATCTACTTTGTTGAGTTATCCTAATCTGCAGTAATCATAGAATCATAGAATAATGGAGTTGGAAGGGACCTATAAGGCCATCGAGTCCAACCCTCTGCTCTGTGCAGGAAGTGTTGTGCATAAATCCTGCTTCTTTTTCCTAAGAATATATTTTAACTAATTCCTTGTGTCCTAAAAAACTTTATAGCCATCGCCACCATGTGCTGCATGATCAAGATGTTGACAAGAGGACTTGTGTCCCTATGAATCACCTCTGGGAACAACAGGCTCCCTACACTGTATGCAACAGTTCTCTTTCAGAATATGGGGTCTTAGGTGAGTTAAATATATTTTTTCCTTACCTTAATTATGAGATTACATGGAATTACACAGTTTTACTGACTATTGTCAACTGTGCTTGGAAAATCATGGCTTTACTTTAATTTACTGGATTTATGTCCCATTTTCCTTTCAAAGTATGACACTCAATTAAGCTGGTGTTAGTCATTTCACAGTAGACCTCTTTTGAGTTGATTGAGTTAATTTTTGAGCTAATTGAGCTGTTAAATAGAGAACAGATTCTTGCTCTTCTTCCATCAGTCCCAATAAAGATACCTATTGTGTGATCTTTATTGGGATTTGAATATAAAATGTATCTAGTGGTCACTTCACAGAGTATCATGGGAAAATAATACACAAGGAATTAAGTATTTGTGTACACAGTATCTGTAGCCACTTAGCTGTAGTGGTTGTACAAGAACAATGGTTCCCAACCTTGGGTCCCCAGATATTCCTGGACTAAAACTTCCAGAAGCCCTCACCACTAACTGTGCTGTCCAGGATTTCTGGGAGTTATAGTCCAAGGACATCTTGGGAAGCACTGTACAGTATTAGAAGATCCATATCCAAATTCCAATTCAATTATGATACTCATTGAGTTGATCATACAGTCCTAGCCTAATTTGCCTCTGGGTTTTTATGAGGAACATTGAATATTGTCTGATGTTTCTTGAAGAAAGGGGGAGTAAATAAAATAAATATATTGGGATTGGATACATAGTTCCAGTACATAGTGAACTGCTGCTTAACAAAAGGGAACTGAAATGATCCAGGACACAGAGCATATTATGACTTTAATATATGTATGTTCTGTCAATTTAAGTGAACATTTATTTTGACATTGTAATTATGTTCCTCACTCCTAAAATTCTGTTTTGGCACTGATTGCTTAATGATTTGAGGTGGTAAAAATGTAATGGTTAAAGCTTCCACCATCCTTCTGATTAGTAGTAATTTTAAGCAGAGGTCAAGGAAGGAGAATGATCATTTCCCATTTTGAATGAGTTAACGCATTGAAAGAGGAAGGAATCACTATAAACAGATGTTAAGGTTTGTGAGAATATTGTGCTTATCTTTCTTAGGAGGTAGGTCAATAGCATCTTGGCCAGGAATTCCTGCATCATGCTTTACACTATCTGTTTTCACCTTCTTCCATTCTTGCTGTCATATGCAGGTAAACAAAGCTATAATAAGAGAGAGAAATTAAGCACTGTGCTCAGACATGTGCTGTCATGAACAAGTAATGTGACTCTCAGTCATTTTGGGAATTCCCATGAGTGTTCTTTCAGACTGGAGCTAATTAAGTATAAATTAATTGAATAGCCCTGCATGACGAAGCTCCAAATTGTTTTTCTGGCAGGTGCAGAAGCAGAGAGCTGGCACCTGTTCAGAGCAGTTAGCCCAGTGCTGAATTACCAAAGTACTGTATAATTCACCAAAATATTATTCCAGTAGTGCTAAATTGGGGAAGGGATAAAGCCACTGTAGTCTCATTGCTAGACAGTGTAAAACAGCATTCCTGTATATGATAGAGAAATATTTATTTATTTTATTTTATTTATTTAATTTATACCCCGGCCATCTAGACTGAAGTCTACTCTGGGCGGCTAACAACACTCCAAATAATGACAAAATAAAACAAAACAACAACATTAATACAATTGAAGATGGCGAAATAAATTAGGTGTTGACAGGAGGGAAGGCCTGCCTAAAGAGCCAGGTCTTGAATTTGCTTTTAAAAACACCCAGCGAGGGAGCCAGACAAATTTCTGGGGGGAGATTGTTCCAGAGGCAAGGGGCCACTGCCGAGAAGGCCCGCTTTCTTGTTCTTTCTCTTTGGGCCTCCCTCGGCATTAGGCCCCTCAGCCGCCCATCCTGGCTAAAGCAAGTGATTCGGGTAGATCTAGGTGGGAGGAGGCGTTCCGCTAGATATTGAGGTCCTAAACCGTTTAGGGCTTTATATGTCATCATTAGTACTTTGAAATCAATGCGGAAACGGACGGGCAGCCAATGCAAGGCCACCAGAGTAGGGGAGATATGTTGATGTTTTCTAACCCCAGTAAGAAGTCTGGCCGCCGCGTTCTGCACCATTTGAAGCTTCCGCAGACCATTCACCTGCATCCATTTCAATACGGCCTCCAGACAGCGCTGAAGGGACGAAACGGCACCCACTGTTGTTGGAAAAAAGGAGATGTAGAGCTGGGTGTCATCAGCGTACTGATGACACGAAGCCCCACACCCCCTGATGACCTGACCCAGCGGCCTCATGTAGATATTAAACAGCATTGGGGAGATAATCGAGCCCTGCGGGACCCCACAATTAAGGTTCCATGGGGCCGATATAGTCTCCCCAAGCTGTACTCTCTGGGGACAGTCCTCCAAGAAGGATCGGAGCCAGGACCACCGATCCCAGCTCAGAGAGTCTCCCCAGGAGGATACCGTGGTCGACGGTATCAAAGGCGGCTGAGATATCGAGAAGGACCAACAGAGACAGGAAAAAGTTCAGTTGCTTTCCTTAATTGTAGCTTGTGTATGTTGCTTAACTTAGAGGGTGATCAGACGGGCATTTGTCCTGCTGTTTCCTCCACTGTAGGGATGGTTTGATTTGCTCATTTTTTCCAGCAGTCACATGATGTAATTACTGGAGCGAACCAAACCATCCCAGAGTGTCCTTTCTCACACTTTTTTGAGCCCCTGTCAGGAGCTTCTACTTTTTGCATTGTTCTGGTTTGGTCCATTTCCAGCATTTGTGATCACTGGGAACAGCCCAAAAGTGAGCCTTTCAGCTGTCAGTCTTCTTCTGTTTCGTATTTCCAATATTGTGAATTGACTTAATAAACCACCCACTTCAGGATATCAGCAAATTGAGCACTTCCTCTACTCCTCAGCAGAGGGGCAGAGGAAGTGATTTTTTTTCCAGACTCTGGTACATCATCACTGATGCACTGCATCACTTATAAAGAAATTTAAAAAATTCTTTGCCTCTTCTGTGTTGGATAAAATAACAAATTTGTGTGCAACCTAACACTGGTTCAGTCTAACATGATTATGTCGTCCCACTACCCAATTAGCAAAGTTCTTTTTCCTGCCTCTAGCTTGCTCCTCCTCTCTTCCTGTTGTTTGCTTTGCTTCTGTTTTTTTCTTTTGCTGTCTCTCTTCCCTGGCTTTTGACCAGAACGTACTGTACATGTAAGTTCTCTGCTCCTGACCTGCTCCATATGGTGGAGACCCCATTTTCTCTTCCTTTTATACTTCTGAATTTAAGTGACAATCATGACTGTAAGTAAAGATACTTTTTTCTACTTAAGATGCTTTTAGAGTGATTTTTATTATATGAAGCACTATTGTGAAACGGATTATGGCTTTGAGACTGGAGCTACCCTCTGATGCTTTTTCTGGGTAATTTGTAGTTGTTGCTTTTCATTTTAAACTCTGCTAATTATAAAAGTATTACCAATTTGCATGGATTTGATTGCAGACAGTTTCTCAACCAGTCCATTATGACACAACAAAGAAAATATATATTGTAATGTTTTATAATTGAGGCAGTGCATCAGTGATAGTATACCAGAGTCTGGAAAAAAAATCACTTGCCCTGCCCCTCTTCCGAGGAGAAGAGGATGTGTTCAGTTTGCTGATATCCTGAAGTAGCTTGCTTATCAGGACACTTCATAGTACCAGAAATTCAGAATGGAAGGAGCTTGACCAAATTGCTTGAGTTCCAGTACGCCACTTGGAAATGAGGATTGTACCAAATAGCATATCACCTCCACCTGATCCCAAGTGACCTTTTTTAGCCTGTATCAGCCTGCTCCAAAATGAATAGTGTAGATGAGCCCTTAAATTTGTAATTTAATAATGGCCAGAATCCTTCTTCCATATTCTTTTACTTTGCCACTCACCTTTTTGCCCATGGTGAGTAGTGGATGCTAGAGGTGTGTGGAAGCCCCCAACCTGATCTCTACCCAAATAAACGGCATATAGATCAAGGTCAAACTGTCCTGTACCCTTTAGGAAACACACTGATCCACTCTATCTCCAGATCCATGACATTATCTGTGTGTTTCTGGACCTTTGTTTTAGGGTTTTTTGTCCAAAAACATACCCCTGGGGTGGGGGCTGCGACCTGGGTGGCTATAAAGGTAAAGGTATGTCCCCTTGACATTTAGTCCAGTCGTGTCCGACTCTAGGGGGCGGTGCTCATCCCCGTTTCCAAGCCATAGAGCCAGCGTTTGTCCCAAGACAGTTTCCGTGGTCACGTGGCCAGCGCGACTGTAGCGTTCACCCTTTGTTAGGTATAAGTCATGTATTATTCATGTTCTATGCTAATGTGGTTGAGAGGCGGAGCCGAGAGAGAGCTTAAAAGGCGGAGTCAGTCAGTCAGTCAGAGTCAGAGAGAGAGAGAGAGAGAGTTAAAGCTGGTTAAGATAAATAGATAGAGAAGGTGGAAATTATATGGCAAGAGAAAAGTATGTACACTTGAAGAACTTCTGTGATTATTAAATTGGCTTCACTTCAATAAATAAGTTTTGTTTGCATTCACCAAACAAGTGTCTGATCAAACATCATTTATATCGTGGATAGAGGTAATCCACTGGTGGCAGTGAGAGGAAAACACGACTGGAGCCTTTGTGAGGGCACAAAACGTAGGTGCCTCAAGGAGGTGAACGTCACAGCGACTAGACACGGAACGCCGTTACCTTCCCACTGTGGTGGTACCTATTTATCTACTCACATTTTTACATGCTTTCGAACTGCTAGGTTGGCAGGAGCTGGGACAAGCGACGGGAGCTCACTCCGTCGCGTGGATTCGATCTTATGACTGCTGGTCTTCTGACCTTGCAGCACAGAGGCTTCTGCGGTTTAACCCGCAGTGCCACCATGTCCCTAATAATAATATAATAATATTTAAGTACAGTTTAGTAAGAGTCAGCATGGTGTAGTAGATAGAGTGAGAGATTAGGGCTCAGGAAAACTGGGTTCAATTCTTTGTTCAGCCATTGAAACTCACTATAGAATGGCAATGGTGCAACTACTCCTTGAAAACCCTATTACCATTGCTGCAAGTCAGATGTGACTTGATGACACAGAGCAGCAACACTTTAGTGAACTAAGCTGAGTGAGAGAACAAATAAAAATAGGAGTATTCCAGCACACAAAAAAGGCTATCTAAATAGCTCTATTTTTTTTAAATTTATAGTTTCATGATATGGGTGATGGTTGCAAAGGGGACGTATAATACAGATATAGAGATAAAGACAGAGGTTTATTGAGAGATTTAGTTGTCACTCATTTTCTCCTTTGGCGCCACCAATGTTTTCTACTGTATTATCTGGAAGTTGAATCATGGCAACTGGGTTGAATTATTAGGTTGAATTGTTTCACTACTCATCCAAGTAGCTTCTTCAGTCTGAGGAGAGTTGGTAGGAGACCCCTGATATATCCTCCACATTGGTTTCATTTCCCCCTAGTCTGAATAGGCTTGTTAGATGGACAAAGGATGGGGGGGGGGTAAGTGAAAATCCCACTTCTGCAGTCCTTCTCCACCCATTGTCATGGGTCGTTAACAGTCGTTAGCAGTGGTGTTTCTGGTGGGTGTGGTCCTGATCTTTCTGGGGACGGATGAAAGGGAAGCATGATAAATAGGAGACAGATTGTATCTAAGGCCTCCACCCCTGCTGAGTGAGGGATTTTCTATATGCACATGCACAGGCCTCCCTAACCCCTCTCTCAAACCACCTATCTTCTGGGTCCAAAATGAGTACATCCTGGTCATCAAATGAGTGTCCTTTGTCCTTCAAATGAAGGAACATGGCTGATTGTGATCCTGAGACGTTGCCCCTCCTGTGCTGGGCCATTCTCCTGTTTAGTGGCTGTTTGGTTTCTCCAGTGTAGCGCTCTGAACACTCCTCTTTGCATTGGACTGCATATGCTATATTGCTCCTGCTGTGTTTTGGTGTCCAGTCTTTTGGGTGAACGAGTCTCTGCCTTAGTGTGTTTGTGGGTTTGAAGTGCATGGGTATGTGATGTTTCCCAAAAGTCCTTCTGAGCTTTTCAGACATACCCACCATGTAAAGAATGACTAGGTTCTTCCGTTGACTCTGGGTCTCAGACTGTTCCATTGTCCTGCTGGGTTGGGATATTGCCTTGTTGAAGGCCCATTTTGGATATCCACAGGCCTTAAGAGCTGTCTTCAGATGTTCATCTTCCTTCTTACCTAAACATGACTTCCACTGCAGTATTTGGCTCTCTTTCTGCATTCATCACCCTGGTTTAACTTGTGTTCCTGTTTTAGAGTTTGGCTTTATCTTACAGTACAGAGGCTATATGTACTGTATCTCATGTGTTGCATTAAATAAGTAGCCTTTGGATTTGAGACAAGGGAATTGATGGACAGGGTTGGGGTAGAGGCTAAGTGGTCGAGTAGACAGAGCAGGTCTGTTGTTGTTGTTGTTGTTGTTGCGTGCCTTAAAGTTGCCTTCCACTTATGACAATCCTATGAATGAGTGGCCTCCGAAATGTCCTGTCATCAACAGCTCTGCTCAGCTCCTGTAAACTCAAGCTTGTGTGTGTGTTTTTTTAATTGAATCAATCCATTTCATGTTTTGGCTTCTTCTGTTCCTGCTGCCTTCAACGTCTCCTAGCATTATTGTCTTTTTCAGCAAGTCTTGTCTTTTCATGATACATCCAAAACACAACAGTATTAATTTCTTCATTTTTGTTTCCAGAGAAAATTCAGGCTTGATTTGATCTAGGACCTACTGGCCAACTGCCCCTTTGTAATTTTTAAACTGATAAGTGAACTTCATTGCTTTAGTTTGTAAGAACACTATAGGTCTGTGTTTGTCACAGAAGGCTTGTTTTTGTCACACTTAAAAGACTTAGGGGTGAAGGAAACATGATGTTCAAACAGAGAAGGAGGTTACAACAAGCCTGAGGCTTGGTCTTCAGAGCTTTTTGCTAATGTTTATTAAGCAGCTACTACTTTTCATAGTGGAATGCTGTGAAAACTGTGCACCTGAATGTGTTATGTTCATTTATCTAGCTTTGTTCAATGTTAAGTGGTTACACAAATTCTCTTACATGTCAGCTGAGTAGCTTTCTCTCATTCCTGTGTTCTTCTTTGCTAGGGATGGCTTACTGACAGTGCTTGTGATCTGGTAGGAATCTAAGTTTTTAAGTTCTGAAACTTAAGTACAACTAGGTAGTAATTAACATCGCTGTGCTGATATTTCTGAAAACCGTGGTAAAATGGCTCTTACAGCTTATGTAAGATGTGATTCTCTATAGCAGGACTACTTATTCCCTATGTTTCCAAACCCATGCATTGCCAAGGCATAGCAAACTTTATATAGATATTTGCTTGTTTATGCAATGATTGATTTATATCTTGCTAACTGATATTCAAGGTGTCATGCTTGTCAACCTTGAATAGGTTAGCATTTTTGTTTTCTTCCCCAGATTGTGTTAAACGACAGTTCTATCACACCCTTATTGGTCTTCATTGAGATATATTAAGAGAAGGAGGAGGAAGTCTGCTCAGTGAGCGAAGACGTAATAGTAAAATAAGTGGCACATTGTTATTTTGAAACACTTTCTTTTTGGTTTGCTTCTTTAAATCATAGCTTGGGAACCCTTTACTAATGGAAAATCATGTTGAATTAAGCTGCAGCTTCACTTATGTTAATTGAAAGACTTTTGTTATTTCTGACAGTCACGCAACATGCTGTCAGAGGGAGGTGGGAGAGACAACATAACAAGACGTGCAAGCTGACACTGCTTCTCAACACCTCTCTGTCTGCTAGAATGACAGATGGAAACAAAGACAGGAGAGAAAGCACCAAAGGCTGGGACCAATCACCCCTTCCTCATTGGGAGATGCTAGTATCCAAATGTTTCCAAGCATATTGGTAGCTCCTTTAAAAATTTACTGAAGGAGAGCACATGTATGATGGAGTCGCTTAGCCTGTTAGATCTTAAATTGTTTTAGTGCAGTGAATGTATATGTAAATTGAATAATTCTGACCTAGGAATGGTAGGCGTCTTTATATATCAGCTCTTCTCTTTCCTATCTGCCCCAACCATATTGCTTTATTCTTAATAGCATCTGCTTGGAGGTCCAGCAGCGTTCTTTCCCCTCTTTTGGGAATCTTCAGGCTGAGGCCATCTGCTGCATATAATAATTTCCACTTGTGGAGGTCTTTCTTAAAACTATAAGTATATAAATATAAATATAACTATATATCAGCATCCAATAGATATGCCTGACATATGCATATTCCTACATTATATAATTATGAGCAGAATGACTTGGAGAATCTGTCCATAAATAAAAATCCAAAAAGAGAAGGGAGCAGTTTATCTTTATTTCCAGCCAGTGGTTGGGAACCACACTGCTGTAACCTCAGTGGCCTCTGTTGTAAGTTGAGCAGCAGGTAAGAAAGAGACTGCATGTATTGCTGATTTGTAGAGGTAATTTAGGTCTGCAGGTCAATCTTTTAGGGTAGAGTTTAGCTAGAATGTAATTACTGAACTCTTGAAATCACTGGAGAATCCTGTGAAATCTTTTATTCAAGTACAGATTTTTATCACACCGTGGAAAACATTTTTAGATGACAGTTTGTGGACTTCTGAGAATCCCTGACCAGACATTTGGGAGGATTCTGGGAATTGTAGTCTGAAAAAGTAACTAGCTGTAACTTTCATTTTTATATTTGCAAAGTCAGGTGTTCCTGTTCTAGTGCAGGAGTGGATGTGTGAATGTGTTGGGGAAAAATGAGCCATCATGTATGTGTTTTTAGCCATGTCACCTGGTCAGTAGAAATAGTCATTTAATGCATATTTCAAAACAGAATTGGACTCAAGCCTTTCTAGGAAGGCTTTGCTGCTTCCCTGTTTGTTTCAGGAATTCCTCCACAAGATTCCAATAAAAGAGGATTTTCACATAAAACCGCATGGCTATGAGGATTTTTACAAGTATTTTTCTTTTTTTAAAAAAAATGAGGAAGAATAGCAAAGTAGTGTATGAATCTCTGTCAAGGAGCAGCTCATAGAGGTATTTCAAATAAGAATTTTAAAGACCAGTGTTTCAGGTTTTGTAATCTTCTGGGAAAAGGAGAAAGAAATTGAGAACATATGCTGGAGTTTACAGATGGGCTCTTCACGGAGTTCAGCACCATAGATTCCAAGCAGTTCGCTGAAATATTTTAATCAAGATCTGGCTAAACATCTTGCATAGAATTAGCATAAGGATAGCTCATAAACATTCACACTCTCTGCAAACACAGTCTGTGTGTGCATTCATGTATAGACATTATAAGTGCCACATACCTGCTGTTCCTGCACATATTCAGTCTATTCAGCATTTTTACTGTTTTTAAGGAAAATTACGTTCCTTATTTTCAAAGTTTGTGCTTTGTTGCAACTTGGAGCCTATTTTGATGACCAAACATGTCAGTAAACCAAAGGGGCAGGTAATATGGGCTTTTTGTTCTCCACTTCTCCTGTATTCTTGGAAAGGTGGATTCACAGAATCTGGCCATGGTGCAAGTCCCTGGTGCTGATGCATCTCCAGCATTTCCTCTGAAATTGGCTCTGATATGACAAACAAATAACAAATAGAGCACAAGGGGCTTTTTACTTTTTAAAAAACAAACAAACTCATTATAGACTTATAAGAGAAAAAATGGAGATGGGGTTGTGGTTGCACTTGCGATTGCAGTAATCTGAGATCAAGGGATGGGCATCTACAGCCCATGAACCTCTGGAGATTGCAAATCTCATGATGCATAGTGCTGAATAGCCAAAGTCCAGGTGCTACATACTAGTTCCTTTGGTCTTTATATATATTATTCAGTTTCTTTGTTTCTCTTCTTTTGATTCTTTATATATGAAGGAATGAAAATTTATATTTATTTATTTATTTATTACATTTATATCCCGCCCATTTTTTTTGCATGTGGAAATAACATTTTTTCACTGTGGAACTATTTCATAACTAAATAGATGATATTGTGAATTCAGGGTAATAACCTTATGCAATGAGTCACTTTTGTAGAAATCTACATTGACCAAAAATATGACTATATATATGACAATTAAAATGTAATATCATAAAGGAGGGTACCATGGACCTGTTAGGAATTCTTGACCAATATTTATATAAACTCCAAGAAATAAACTAGACCTCCAATAAATTTCCATAGGCACAACATTGCTGAATATGCTGCAGTTCCCCCAGTATAAATCACAAATGACAGGTACAAGAGACCTGTCAGTGACTACTTGCTGGTGGGTTTGAAGCAGTCACCTACTGTGTGTAGAGCATATAAAGAGCCAAGTTGTCCTTCTTTGGCCAGCATGACTTTCCTCATTAAACCTATGAATGCAAGTTTCAATCACAGTTAGAAACCGAATCTAGAGGCTTCATTCTATGTTTATTAATAACTTCTCCCATGGTTGCCTGGTATGTTTGCAAATGTTATTCTTTGGGGAACAGTCAATCCTGTTCATTGGTATGGCATATTTAATGGTAACGTAACAGGCGATTATAATTGAATGCCCAATAACTGCAGTTTTGCAAATGAAGTTAGAAATCAAATTGTTAGCTTTAAAAATACTTTCTGTATTTATAAATCCTGATCCCAAAATTAATGTGTGGTTTTGTGGACAGGATTATTGATAATACCGAAGGGGTTTGGTAACAGTCAAATTAGAAATTAATAATTGGTGTAATTACAAACAATATAAAGTCAGAAAAAGAAAATACATCTTTTGCAACCTGGGGGGGGGGGCAAACAGATGTTATACCATGTTCTTAAACAGCATATGAAAATGGGATATACTGCAACAGATTCTCATGTTAACAACATACACCTTATCCCAGCATCTCATCTGTGAAATTCCATGAAGAAGTGGGTTTCTTTCGTGCTAGAAAAAAAAAAAGAAAAAAGAAAGAAAGGAAAGGAAAAGAAAAGAGTGAGATCTGTGGGTGGAAAAGAATGCAGATTATTTCTCAGCTTTTGAAATGTTCAGAAATATGTCTCACAACTTAATAGTGTCCCTCTATTTTAGTGTGATTTGATTTCTAAAAAGAAGCAATGGGGTGGGGGAATGTTATGAATCATTTTGGAAGTGAAATGTGCCAAGATACAACAGGAAACATGATGATTAGGAAAGTACCTAATTATATGAGCTATAATGCAATAAAGAGCTGTCTGAATTCCTTCACAATCACTAAAATTGAACAGTATAGTGAGCATCTTAGTAACTCAGCCCATATAACTCTCTCCATATTTAAATATCCAGCTGTATACTCTATGCATTTTAATTTCAGTTGTCTCAATCCAACACTGTCTTTTACCAGCTGCTCGCCCGTTAGCTTCTTTAGCAAAAAAGCTCGTAGCAACTCTTCTTTCATTTATCTTACAATTTAAGTTATTGCATCTCCTTTCTGCTTTCTCTGCCCAAAGGCACTCACAGTGATGACATGCAATGTTTCAATTCACAGTAATACCTTAGAATTTAATTGGACTGAAATGTTGAACTACAATTTAAAATCTGTAGCTGAAATCCTGTTGCTTCGTGAAGCACTAAAGTAGGCCTGTTGAATCAGTGAAGATTTGGTGAGTCAACTTCTCTGTAAGTTCCACTGATTCAAATGGGCCTACTATACTTGTGACTTGCTTTAGCATAGTAAGTCACAGTTAGAATAGGTCTATTTGAATCAATGGAATTTACAGAGTAATTGACTCACCAGATCCCCACTGATTCAGTGGGCCAACTCTAGTGCAACTTACTGTGCTAAGTAGCAGAATTTCAGACAATAATTAAAAACAAACCAGGAGCTAGCGGCATCAGGCTGGTCAGAGGAGTCAGTTGTTTGAAACATTTGACCTGTCTGACAAAGGGAAGTAAAATGAAGACTTTTATTAGATAGAAAAACTATAAATTTTACTTAGACAAAAGGGGAGTATTTCTCTAGAACTCTGTGTGTGTGCGCGCGCGTGCGTGCGGTTTCTTCCTTGAAATAATGTGTGTTTAGCCTTTGTGACTACAAAAAGACAAATCTAGAAAATGTCTGCAAAATGCAGCCACAGTAGCTGAAAGCACTCACCAGGGAGTGGTCCCATAGGAGCTACGTTTACCAGATGTTGCTTCATGCTTTGAAATGCTCCAATAAATCTCTGTGAATATACACTCTGATCAAGGTTGTTACACCAGCCTGTATCCCTGCTTCCCTTTTCCTCTATGAGAGAGTACAGCAAATTGAATTTTATGAAGAAAATCCAGCATTTAAGAGTTAATGCCTCAAGGCAAGGCATTCCTCATTTACTTGACTGAGGAGCCGGCAGCAATTGCAGGGAAGCAATGTCAGTGAGGAGAAAGGCATTGGCACCCCTCTCCTCCTCCTCTTTCCTTAAACAGGTGGGTTATGCAAGCAGCTGGGCAGTGGCAGGCAAAAGGAGTGGGCAAGACTTTCCACTGAATTTAAATGCATTTTCAAAACTGTATTTTAAAAAATATTTTTAATGCAACACTTTGAAGCTGTCTGTAGTTCAGTATGTCCCTTCACCCCCTCCAGGATCTATTGTGTCTCCAAATTCCAGCAGCACAGAATCAAAAAAGGTACAGCGATTTTGATTTTCCAGTACAACTCCATTGGAGGCTAGCAATCTGAACTTACAAATCAGTTCAGATCCATGGCACAGATTGAATGATTCAGGCCCAAATCCATCCCAAAGTACCAGATTGGTTTCTGAACTAAAGTTAGATACCTGTGTACACCTTTATGTAGTAATCAGTGTACATCACAATAAGGAAAAAGGCAAAAATTGTCATGCTTAGTAAGCCTGGAACCAATGGGACAGGAATGAATATAATTCCTTTGCCCAATCCACTAGCTAGACGGTGTTGATTGTTCTGTCTTCTCTAGGAAAAGTGATGAATATGACTGTCTAACTAGAGAGTAAAGTTGTATTTTCCTGTGTGAACTGTGGCTTGGATGTAAAAATATACAAGACATGGACAAAAAAGTCCTCAGTAATTGGACAAAGGCTTTTGCATATGGGGAAGTGTGTCATTGAAGCCGATGTAATGTGATATTACACCCCATCCAAAGGTAGTTCTCTAGATTCCTCAAGAATATGGGATCTGCCTTGCTCACTTCACTTGAAGGTCTTCAGTGTAGTGATGCATGTTTATAAATCTATACATGCCAATAAATTATAAGGAACAAGTTTAAATTTCCATGATAGTTTTCATGGTGCTCTAGAAATGCTTTTGCTCTTGCCTGTCTCCTGAGCTATTTAAGTGCAAGTAATACAGGGGGGGGAAGGGATGTGGTGGCGCTGCGGGTTAAACTGCAAAGCCTCTGGGCTGCAAGGTCGAAAGATCAGCAGTTTGAATCCACGTGACGGAGTGAGCTCCCGTCGCTTGTCCCAGCTCCTGCCAACCTAGCAATTCGAAAGCATGTAAAATGCGAGTAGATAAATAGGTACCACCACGGTGGGAAGGTAACAGCGTTCCATATCTAGTTGCGCTGGCCACGTGACCACAGAAACTATCTACGGACAAACGCTGGCTCTACGGCTTGGAAATGGGGATGAGCACCGCCCCCTAGAGTCGGACACGACTGGACAAATTGTCAAGGGGAACCTTTACCTTTACCTAATACAGGAAAAAGGATAACATGAGGGATAAGGAAGAAGAGATGTTTTATCTAATAGCTACCTAAAGGTGGATAATTAAAAAGAATCCAGGAGAATATTATATATAATTATGCTTTCATGAATTCTCTGGCTGTGCTGGAGTGGGACAACAGAACAGTCTAGTAATTACAGCTATTGCAGCTATTTACTATCAATTTGCTGCAGCAGAACTGTTACACAAGACCTATAGTATGGTAGTCAATTTACCTTTGATATTAGGTTTTCTATTTTTTCTAACCAATTATTTAATGTCCCAATCCTTCTTATAGAAGTGACATTTTGCTAAATAATTATATAGACTTCTTTTAATAGAAAGGGGGAATATCTTGTTTAGATACTGAAAAAAAACATGCACATACATAGCAAAGGGATCTATTTAAGCTTGGAATGATAAAAGTAGTAGGAATATGAAACATAATTTTTGGCATGGGTTTATTTTTAAAAATATCTGTGCTGAAAGTGGTAAATAAAGACATAACTGAGAAAAGATGGGATTTATTCCCAGAACTGCCATTTTTATTCATTAATATGGTGGTCTAGACTTTTTCAAATTAGTTTAATAGTTGTTTTCAGAACTTTAATGCAGTTGCTAAGAATCTGAGCCATAATATTTCATTCTTGCTATAGGTTAATAATACTGGCCTGCTTACACAGCCATTGTAAAAGATTACTGAGATAATGTAGGGGGACTGCTTTCAACATTCAATGCTATTAAATGTTAAGTATTTTATTCTTACTATTACTATCTTCTGAACAGTAAGCATTTCTTTATTATTAATAGCTTTTCATACTTCTATAAGAAGGAAAATGTTTTCATTAAGACCCAAGCTATTTGTATCCTAGGGAAATTTTTCTTCCAATTGCATTAGTGGAAAGCAACTTTTTCTAGCTTTTGATAGGATATAGGAACTCTGCATTGTGGTGGATCCACTGGTAGCATTTTTCTAGAAAGTGGCGTTGAAAACTGTAAAACTAAATATAATAAATCCAGCATACCCCAAAGCATGTTGGAAATGTGATGAGGAAATTGGTACGTATTTTCATATGTGGTGGGAATGCAAACTGGTTAAGAAATTTTGGGAATTGATTTTTAAGGAAATGTGTGATATATTTGGTAAAGATATTGATTTTAATGCTAAAATTGCTTTATTGTCAATTTTTGATAACACAGATTTGGATTATTACTCGAAAGAATTAATCACCAATCACCATTAATCATTTATGAGAAGTGCTAGAATATTAATAGCTAGGTTTTGGAAAGACAAAAATGATATTAAAATAGAAGATTGGTATAGTGAAGTATGGGACATTGCATTAAACGATAAATTGACTATTGAACTCAAAATAAAAAGAGGGGAAATAAGTTCTAACAATTTTTATGATATTTGGGGTAAATTTGTGGAATTTGTGTTAGTGAAAGGAAGGGGGAAAGCCTCTAAAGAATACTCTATAAAATTTTGGAGAGGTAGTCCGTAATTAAAATATTGTTAAATGGAGTCCCGTGGGTATGGGGTGCACGTTAGAATTTAGTTTATAATAAGCACTATTATTTGTATTTTTTTGTATTTTTGTTGTTGTATATGTTTTTTGTTTTTTTCTTGTATTAAAAAATTTAAACAATAAAAAAAAAAAGAAAGTGGCGTTGATAGATCATCCCATTTTGTCATCCGTGACTTTTGTATCTATATAGATCTTCAGTTTTGGAGCTGGGTGCAATCAGCATACAAATGACACGGTGTTAAGTGATAATAAGTTCAGTCTTTTCCTCTAGTTCAGATGTAGCTGAGGAAGCTTGGAGCAGGTGCTTAAGAATTAGAAATGTGATGGTTACCAAACAAGTTCAGAACAGTTGAGATGCAGATGCTATTAGTTAATGATAGATCAGGGAAATATAATTTGAACTGATTGGTGGTATTGCACACCCTCTTCAAGATCAAGACTGTAATAATGGGGATGAGGAGATTTGCTCTGTGATCTTGCAGTTGAATACACCCAATCTTAGCAGTGCCTTTCACTAGCTGTGGCTAGTGCTGCCTTGGCCTCCCTAGATGTAGTTATCCCTATTCTAGTAAAGCCACAATGTGGTTCCCAGTACATTTATAGGTAAATTCAAACTTATGGAGGTATCTTAAACTGTTGAACTATCTATTGCAATATTACTTACATCAACTGGCAGTGGTTATCCAGGTTTTTAGTTAGGATTAACCTTGCTTGAAATGACTGGATCAAATTTTGGATTTTTTTGCATGTGAACCTAGTGCAATGTTGCTGAGATACAGTTCCATCTGATAATAGAAGATAGTTATCTGTTAGGCACCAAACAAAGTCTTTCCTGATAACAAGCTTTTATTGGTATTTAGAATGCATTTTTATATTGTTTTTAATTTCTGTGTTTAATATTTTTGTTGCTGTCTGATGTTGGTTTGTCTGCTGTTCCTTTTTCCCCCTTCTGTTTTGACTTTGTTTTGTGAACTACCTTGAGAGCTTTTCAGCCAAAAGACAGGATGTTTTGTGAATAAAATAAATGAATTGGAGACCATGTGTGGAAACAGAATTTATTCACTGAGGAAAAATGGAATGACAGAAAGGGAAAGAGATTGGAGACATATTTTATTTAAATGAAAGTGGAGTGGAACATTTTTTCTAATCTTCTCTCCCTTAGTCAACAAAGCTTTTCAAATTTGTGAAGTGCTATGAGGGCCATTATAGTATTTGTTTCTTTTATTTTCTTTAAAAAAATGAGAGAGAAAAGGGAAAAAAGAGGGTAAAGTTGTATAGTATGGTTTCCTCGGACCTTGTGTTTTAGAGGTTTGCTGTAATGGTTCCAAAGACTAACGTACGCAGTAGAGTTGTACTACATCATTTTCAATAGAAAGAGTGTGTGATATGACTTAATGTCAAATGTGTGTATTAATTATATATATTTTTCATTCCTTAGGATTTGAGCTTGGCTTTGCAATGTCAAGTCCCAATGCTCTGGTGTGCTGGGAAGCTCAATTTGGTGACTTTCAAAATACAGCACAGTGCATAATTGACCAGTTTATCAGCTCAGGACAGGCTAAGTGGGTTCGTCACAACGGGATTGTCCTACTTTTGCCTCATGGAATGGAAGGAATGGTAAGGCATTCAACAATGAGAAGATTAGTGCTCAGTGTGCATGAAGCAGGAGAGGGCAATTTTCATGGGGGTATGACAGCATTGGGATTGAACCCACCACCACAACCATCACACTGCTGTGGCAGTATAGGGGCAAAGAAGGCTGTGATTTGCTTTTGAGTGAAGGGAAATGTAGAACACACCTCTTGCTGAAGATTACTAGTGCTTCTGGGGTTCCTAGTTCATACGAAAGCAAAGCACTTGTGGAATGAACAGTTTGTCTTAAAAGCATATTTGGGTTTTGGGTTTTTTTTTGCTATCTCACTAATGAAATGTAGTGATTGAATGGGAATGAAAAAGTTATAATCTGCCTTTAAAACAAAATGCACAAGGAATTTATGTCTTGTTTTGCAGATGGGTATTGCTTACAGAAGGGTTAATCAAGTTGAATAGAAGGCATGTTGGTACTTGCAATAGTTGATGGTGGAAATACATATTTCATGGTAAAAATACAACTGTTTCACGCTGCTATACAGACACACACTTCAGTAGTAGGAGCCGCTGGAGTCCATACAAAGTACAGGGTAGTGGTGGTGGTACTTGTAGCCTACCGACTGCAAAAAGCAACTATTTTTCACAACTGCAGGCCTTTATGTATAAAATATTATTTCTTGTATAAAGAAGCTCTTTTGGTGGAGCTTTCAAAATAAATAAACGTGGTAATGGGAAGTGAGAACCCCCAAAGTCCATGCTGCACACTTGTGAATAAACCCATTGATCACAATGCGACTTCTTTTTCAATAATAATATGCATTCACAGTTTGCTTCATACATATGTTATTATGTGTTGTCAAGACACATCTGATTTGTAGTGATTCTAATTGGGTTTTCAAGATAAGTGAGATATTTAAAGAGTGGATTTACCTGCACCACCTCCCAATGAGTTTCTATAGGGATTTGAAGCTAGGTCTCCTGAGTCCTAGTCCACTAGTCTATCTACTATACCAGGGGTCCCCAATGCCTAGTCCGTGGCCCAGTGCCGGTCCGTGGCCTGGGCCAGACTGGGCCGCGGAGGCAGATCTCCCGCCCCCCTGCACGCACTCCCCCCGCACAGCCCCTTCGCGCCTGCGTGCAAGTGTGCGCGCCCCTGCAAGTGCCTTCGTCCATGCATGTGAGTGCGCCCACACGAGCGCCCCCCTTCACACATGCTCGAGAGTGTGTGCACGCTCCCCCCGAGCGCCTCTACCCCTTCGCACATGCGCACAAGCGCAGGGGGTACCCTGCCTTCCCCACACATGGACCCCGTCCTCCCCCAACCGGTCCACGGTGTCAAGAAGGTTGGAGACCACTGTACTATACCACACTGGCTCTCCTTGATATGATATATCTTTGTGGTAATCAGTTGTAGTACAGTATTACTAAATCTGTGCTGGATATGGTGTAGCATTTTCTGTGAGACAGAAGTGTAATATTGGTACTTGATCATTAATTTGTTTCTTCTGTATGTTAACAACTCTGATTTATAGTTCAAATTCTATATATAGCTCATTCAGATTCAGGCACATGATATCCCTTTTTTTTTTGAAAGGAACATTATTCAAATTGTGTTGGATCACTTTGAGACTAGGTGATGTGGTCTCATGTACTTCACTCTGGTTGGCAAATAGCTGGTAAATTTTTTTTGTATGAATGACAATTATACTTGTGATCCAGATTGTCCACAGACTTCTAACCTAATTTTTCTGTAACTGATACAATTATCAGGGCCCAGAACATTCTTCAGCTAGACCAGAGAGGTTCCTTCAGATGAGTAATGATGATCCTGATGCTTTCCCAGTAAGTAGATCTATTGATTTTCCTTTCCACTAACCACTTGTGATTCGGTCCCCATGTTATTCATCTTGGTAATATTCCCTGCTGGATAGTTATTTTAATCCCCCATCAGTAGAAAGATTAATTGTACTAATCTGATACCCTGTTTCCCTGAAAATAAGACCTAACCTGAAAATAAGCCCTAGTATGATTTTTCAGGATGCTCGTAATATAAGCCCTACCCCAAAAATAAGCCCCAATTAAGTGACAGCCCGCCCTCCACCACTGTGCAGCAACCAGAAGATGACATGACTGTATTTGAATAAACGTAGATTGTTGTACATGAAAAAAATAAAACATCCCCTGAAAATAAGCCCTACTGCTTTTTTTGGAGCAAAAATTAATATAAGACCCTGTCTTATTTTCGGGGAAACACGGTATTGGGGTCAAAAGTACTCCAGGAAAGCCAAACAGTGCTTTATGTAGCAACACAATACATGCACTTAACAGTTTTGCAAGCAAGAGATAAAGATAATCAATTTGAGTATCAAATATGGAAACTGAGGGTCATTAATTCTTGTTTGGAAAATCCGATGTGTGAATTGATAGCCAGTATTTCTTACTTGAAAGCCATACCAATAAAATATGAGGTGGAAATTATTAAGCATGACAGTATTGGCAAGAAAGATCAGATCAGATCAAGTTTAATACGGTCATAGACCAATATCCAAACGTATAAATAAATGTACAAAAACAGTAAAACACATATATAAAAAGAAAAAACATATACTAAGTTAAAAGCATCCTAGCAGAGTAATATATTATACTACCTTAGGCAAGAAAGAAGCAGTGATGCCATCACTGAGATCTTCCTTTTTTCTATAAAATCATACAGTTGTGTCTGAATCTTTATGGTCAGTAGTGGAAATCACAAAAACTATAGAAATAGTATGCCAGGTTGACTGATCACATAGTTCTTTAAGCATAAAAGAACATATTATGATATTACCATATCATATGAAATAGGTATAAAAGGTATGGAAACAAACTTAGTCCTGGGCTAAGCAGCTATAGATCTGGCATGTTTCTAATAACTATAAACAAACATTTCATTTCATTTTTACTCCTGGCATCTTATTTGCATGATATTTCAGCCTTGTTATTGCTGTTGGAATAAATCTATCAACAAAGATGTAGGAATAAGAAAGCTTTTTTATTATTATTAGGAAGAAAGTCTCCTAAAATACCACATTGCATTTCTCTGGTTACTGAGGTTGAAGGCCACCTAGAACATCAATTTGCGCAAAATTGGCTGACAATTTCCCCCCAATGCTGTCATGATGTATTTAATCACACCTGTTGATGGAGGGTTAAACTACATTTATAGTGAAGAATTTTTGCACTTTCTTTCCTCTTCAACCTGATTTGATTAAATTTAAGGTACAGATTCAATATTCACAGAGGTATGTGTATGTCTTGTAGTCTTCCCTAGCTTAGATAGGGTTATGATGGAAGGTATTCTTAAATAGTTGGTTTCATATCCTTAAGTAGACTGGTTTTACATTGACATTTCCAAACTTGTGCTAATTCCATTTGTTTTCATCCAAATATAAAAGGATAGGGAAGTTAAATGGTCATAACATATGGAATGAACATAATGCCTCTTTTTCTGATGTCTCCTCCTTCAGAAATTTGATGATGATTTTGAGGTTTCCCAGCTCTATGACTGCAATTGGATTGTGGTGAAGTGTTCAACTCCAGCCAGTTACTTCCATGTCCTCAGAAGACAGATCTTATTGCCATTTAGGAAGCCTGTAAGTAGTTAGATGAACATTGCTTTGTTCCGATTAAATCACAGGCTTTTTCTGTGTGGTAGGATGAATGATGAAGCCTGTGTTAAAGAAATAATAAAGACACTTGTTTACATAGTCCCTAGGCAGTTTTATATTTTGTGGATTAATTAATTTTAATAATTTTATTTTCCTTATTGAAAATGTTTTAGGCTGCTTTTTCCCAGCAGCTTAAAAAATACACTCAAAATCTGAGTGAGAAAAGAGTTATATATTTTTGCAGTGGGTCAGAAATATGAGGAGTGAGGAAATAGTTATAGTTATGATTTTCATTATTTTATGTAGTCCAGGAGTGGAGAAGCTGTAGCCTTCTGGACATTGGCAGACTCTAGTAACCCCTGTCGGTACAGCCATTGATCAGGGGTGTTGTGTTGTAGGCTAAAAATCCTGTATGAGGAGGACCATAGCTTCCAAAAACTGCTGGTGGAGTTTTTTGTTGCATGTCTTTTCCAAATTAAACACATGCTGTTTCTTTTGGGATAATGATTTATTATTTTTGGCCTCTATGAGAAATTATGGCAGGCTGTGATTTCCAGAAGCTTCTAAAAGATAGTGCCCATATCTCCATTGATTCTGTTAGAACTAAGACTCTTGCCAAATTTGCGCTGCTTGTCTCACTATTGCTCGATGTTCTTAGTGTGTGTGTTTCATGTTGTTTATTGATTTGTTTTGCTTTTATTATTTTATTTATTTATTTTTTTATTGTTTATTTCTATTGTTATATATTGCATTTGCCTTACCTGTCTTTAACTACCTCGAGTGGTGTCTTGCACCAATTGAGCGGTATAAAAGTTGAAGAAATTAATAAGAAGAAATTTTAGACAAGAATATTGTACTCTGGTTCATTTCTATGCACTTTATAGAAGTCAGCGTCACTTCCTGTTTATGGTATCGAAACATGCTCAGATTTCTCATAATGAATATTTTGCAGCTAATTATCTTCACACCGAAGTCTTTGCTGAGACATCCTGAAGCAAAATCCAGCTTTGATGAAATGCTATTAGGTGGGTTCACTTGTAGATATTATTTCTAGAATTTTTAAAACACTTTCTTTCCCTTGCTTTCTCTCTGACTGACTTCTCTTCTGAAATTAAATTACCTTGTGTTGCACAACATTAAATTATGCTCCTGGGTTTTCCCTTGCAATATGGGAGACAATCAAGATGTCTGACTACAAGCCTTCCATAGCATCTTCTTTCACATTTCCTTCTTTTGCTCTCCCCAGGTCACTAGTGCCCCATTGTTTTTCCCCACTCAAAAGGGCTGCAGGGTTCTCATCCTCAAAAGGCCTCCTGTACCTAGGGTGCATTTTTGTGGCATCCTAAAAGAACAATGTTTCCTGCAAACAGAAATCACAGACAAGATTTATAATGAAGTCTGCTTTCAAATCCTGGACCAGCAGAGGTTTTTGACTGCAACCCAGTGCAACCCACTGTGGAGTGTAGGGTAGACAACAGTCTAGCCTACCAAGAGTGTTGCTCTGCTTGGTAGCAGTAGAATATACAGTAGGTTGCACAGGGGGCTCAGTCTGACCCTGAGAAAATGCAGCTTTTGTGGGGTTTTTTAAAAAAATTCTCTCTATATAAAATCCTGTAGCTTAGCTAGAGTAGTCCTGTTCAGTCAGTGGGGACTTGTTGAGCCAACTCCTCCTTACCTTAGTATAGTAAGTCACAAATGGAGTAGACTCATTTGAATCAATGAAACATATGGCGGAGTTGACTCACCAAATCCCTATTGATTCAGTGGTCCTACTCTAATACAACTTACTGTGCTAAACAACAGAATATCAGCCAGTGTGATATAAATTCTATAATTTGTGTTACCTCATGATAACATCTGTCTTAAAATATGAAGGTGGTGCTCCTTTGGCCCAAGTCGTCTTAGTTATCCAGTAGATTCAGTAGCATTCTCTATTTTTCTTATGCAGACTATGCAATTTATGTGTAGAGCACAGCTAATAGCTGCTGTGCCCATATGTTCAGATTCAAAATCGCCCCATGATCTTCCAGATGAACTAATTTTCAAGTTAGAAAGAAATGGATCTAGGCATCTGTGATTTCATTCATTCATTCATTCATCAGTTTACAATTTAATTATATGGATAATACACTCAATGACAGTGAAGATAGTATTCAACAACCAGACAGCCAGGGCAACAAGTATGAGAGCCAATGCTGTCATGTACTGTCAAGTTGCTTCTGACTTATGGTGACCCCATGCATCAGTAACATGCAAAATATCCTATCATTAACAGCCCTGTTCAGCAATTGCAGACTCAAGGCATTAGCTAGCTTTATTAAGTTAATGCATCTCACATTTAGTCTTCCTCTTTTTCTGCTGCCTTCAATTTTCCCATGCATTATTAGAGACCCAATGCATCTCCTTTAAAAGAGGTAACATATTGCTCATTGGTCTGGTCCCAGACAATAATTTGCTGACTATATTTTGGACCAAGTGCAATTTCTGAATGATCTGAAAATGCAGTTCCACACACAATGTATGTTGGTAATCTCAAAGGGTTGTTGTCATTAGAGCATGAAAAACTGTGCCCACAATAAACAAAACAACAGAGAGAGCCATGTGGTCCTTTACACAATCCAAATGTGGAAAAGGTGATACCTTTATTTAGACCACTAAAAATCAAACATTCAGTGCAAACTTTTGTGAATAAAATTCACTTCCTGGGGCATAGTGTAGAAAAATTATGAATGGAAATCCCAAAATGGTAATGGCAGAGATCCACCAGGAATGTTGCTTACAGCTGGTTTCAACCAGTGTGGGGTAAATGTTTTTAAATGCCTCATCCCTGGTGCCATTTGGTTGGAATTTTCCACCAGGATGGGAGGTAGCCCCTGATGTTTCTGCCTTGGAAGGACCACAACCAATAATAAACAGTGCTATTTGCCAGAACAGTCACTGGTTTTCCAAAGCCAGGATCTGACTGTACCCCCAAATTGTGAAGCAGATTCCTAAGCAAGAGTGCATTTTCACACAGGATGGACTGAACACCACATTTCCTGAAGAACATGTGCTAGTCTAATTAATCAAAGGAGGTCCAATACTATGGAGAGGAAGAAATCACAGTGAACACTGGAAACTGTGGTTTTTCATTGTTTACTACAACTCCACTTGACCTAAGTCTGACTTTCAACAGACCTTGAATAGACAATGTCCCTTGGAGCAAAACATTTGTGTTGTATATCTAGGGACCAGATTTAGGCGTATGATTCCTGAGGAAGGACCCCCAGCTGAAAGTCCTGGTGAGGTAAAGCGAGTGATTTTCTGCACTGGGAAGGTTTACTATGACCTTGTTAAAGAAAGGAAGAACCAGGATTTGGAGAAAGAGGTGGCTATAACCAGATTGGAACAGGTAAGAATGACAATTTGTTATCTAACTTGTGCATGCCAGTGAGGGGCAGGTTTTCATGTTTTGAGAAGTAACAGTCATAGCCCTTTTATGTTAATAAGAATGGCAAAGGTATTTGCATAGTGCCATAGGACATTTAATAACATGACAGTATTGTTTAACCAAAATAAGGGGCATTTAGTAACTGGAGCATAAGACTGTGAAACAGGCTACCTTGATTGAAATCTTACCTGACAGAATTGGAAAAACATTTCTCCCTTGTTCATGAAATAAGGATAATATTTATTGGTCTACTATCTTAAAGGGGATATTCTGATGCTGCTGCCTCCACATGATGGTGAAATGGTGCCGTTTCCTTCATTTGGAAATTAGAAACTAGAATGTGTATTGACTAGAATGTATAGTTGATCTGAAAATGATTCTCTTCTGCTTTCATTCTGCCTCCTAATGTTAACAGATAATGTACTTTAAACTGGAATTGTTTTTGGCTTTGCTTGTGAAAATGTCCTGAAGATTCTCACTTACTCTGCCATATACTTTGTTCAAAGCTGTTGTGGCAGAGTTTTGATTCCTTTTGACGTCAGCAAGGGGCCATCTAAGTCTAAACCAACAATAAGATTTCTTGCACTGAAGTAGAGATTGAACACTTGCTGATGGTTTCTGCTTTTGGTCATTGGTGTGACTTGTAGCAAGGGAGAGAAAAGTAGCATTTACCTTTAGATCAGAATACTAGAACACGCCTTACCTCCCAGTTTGGAATGTAATCTACATAAAAAATTACTACTTTTTCAAGAAGTACCACACATGCTAGCAGTTAGCTATGTATTTCCAGTCTGTGTCTGCTTTGCATGTGTCCCTTCATAAGGTCATTAATTTAAAGGATTGCTTTTTTAAAAAATCCACAAGAAAGAACATATTTAAATATGTGTTTTAACAAAATTTGTCACAACGTACCCATATCTAAATATATTTTATCATACAATATACATTTTGGGTTTTTTAAATTAAGAATTGTATCATAATATTTGGAGTAGTGCAAAATCAGAAAGATAATTGTTCCAATTTATGCACTTGTCTGGAACACTCATTTCATGTTGATTAGTTTCAAAACAGCAAACAAAACTCTTGAAGATTTCAGAAACAACATGTATTTTTGAGAACAAAGATATATTTGTTGCACTCTGTTGACATATATGAAATATCTGTATTTCAGAATTCTTTACATTTTTCTCTAGATCTCCCCTTTCCCTTTTGACTTGCTCAAAGAGGAAATTGAGAAGTATGCCAAAGCTGATCTTTTGTGGTGTCAAGAAGAGCACAAGAATATGGGATTTTATGATTATGTCAAGCCTCGTTTCCGTACCATTGTGAACCATACTCGACCCATATGGTAAAGTGCTTGCATTGTTCTTCTTTCCATGTGGAACAGCTTTGTTTTTTGGATTCTTGTGCAGTGCCAAGAAGCATCCCAAGATTTAGATTTTGGAGAGAAGGCATTGATTTTTCCATCTGTACTTCCCAAACAAGCCAGCATTCTGACTTTTGAGTAGCAGTGGTTTCAGAAGTGGCTTTATCCAAAGTATGGGATTCTGGACCTTGGTCAATGGTTCTCTCTCTTTTTCAGATTGTTGAGAAGAGTAGCTGTGTTAGTTTGTTGCAGAAAAAGCAATAAAGAGTCTTGTGGCGTTTTAAATACTAAAACACACACATCTTGACATACAGTAGGACCACCTTATCTGTGGGATCAGTACCCTGAGTTTCACTTATTGACTGCCTGAAAATATTAAATCCCCCCCCCCCCGAAATATGTGTTTCCAAGGTTTATTACCAAAACAGGCCACAAGAGGGAGCCAGAGACTATGCTATATATTTAGTGTCCTCTGGAGATATTGTGGTCCTACTGTAGTTAGTGCAACTTAATATGACAAATTGGCTGAACTAGTTCTTCACAGTCTAGCAAGTAGATAACATAAGCAAGTAAATTGAGCCAACGCTGTCTACAGCAAGAAGTTACCAGCTTCTCTCATATATAAACAACTATTCTTAAATAGCTGGAGCAAAAGTTTTTTTTTATTGTAAGTGTATGTAGGCTTCCAAAAATATCTTCATTGCATTTTTGTCATCTTACCCTCTTATCTTGTCTGTCTCCAGGTATGTTGGCCGTGAGCCTGCTGCTGCTCCAGCAACTGGCAACAAGAACACTCATCTGGTGTCACTCAGAAGATTTTTAGATACAGCTTTCAACCTGGAGGCATTTGAAGGAAAAATGTTTTGACCTTAATATAATGGTCCCATCTTCTCCATCTGTAGTTTAGCATTTATGTACTATATCTTAGAAATGCCATGATCCTAAAAGGAAATTAAAAATAGTGGGAAATTACTTCAGAATTTGTAGGGACATTTTGCAAATGAGCTCATCTCTCCTAAACTGTTGTTTTAGTGTGAATCCTAAGATTACCTCTTAATTCTCCTCCAGTTAAAATGATTTTATGGATTACAGTGCAGCTACCTCTGAATGAAGACACATTGTAAATAGGGCTTCCTTCCTTCCTTCGGTTTATATTTTGAATGAACCAGTCTCTATATTTTAATGATTTTTTTACATCCCATGGTAGTAGTAGTAGTAGTAATGCTAACAAAACAGAGTGATACCCTAGAAATATTCCAAAAGTCATTGTTAGATGGCAAGCTCCACAACTGCAGTTTTGCATTAATTTAGACTATAATTTTATAAAGCTGGAATGAAGAGAGTACAGTGAAAATCTTATAGAAAAGCAACAATCTTATAATATTCTTCTTTGTACTTTCATCTTATACACAAGTTGTTGTGAGAGGGATTTAAGGAGTAGTAGAGAGAACCACATATGCTTCCTTGAGTTCCCTAGAAGAAGGGTCAGGAAAAAATATGAAAAATATATGTCCCTAATATCAGTGAGAGAGGAGATATATTCCCTAGGAGCCCATTTAGGCGGTGGGGGAAATTGTGTCAGCCTATAGGTAAAAATCCAAACATTCCATTTCCCAATAGCCATGTGATTATGTCTTTAAAATATAGGATTGTTAAACTCAGATTGATGGGTCTCTGTGGTCCAAAGGTGAACAGATCGAAAGGAGCAGCCACATTTACCCTTTCTATCAGTCTCTTCTCAAAACCAATAGCCTGTGTTAGTGACAGATGTTAGAGCAGCAACACAGACCAGGATCTTTAAAATACTGTACTATTTTCTTCTTCCCATTAGGGGCTTGGAGAACTTTGCGAAAGAATATTAGGGTGCCAGCAAGAGCTCCAGCCCTGCATTATACTTGCCCTTTGATGCATTTAGTGTGTCACAATAGGGGTTGGGTGATGTCAGTAGGTGCAGCCTCATTGGCATTCAACAACAGTCCCCTTCCATGGCCTAGCATTCATTTTATCATTGGTGAAACAACAACTGACATCTCTGTAATTCACATTGAGGTCTCTCTTTGTCCTTTTGCTGTTGTTGTTGATAATGTTGCAAAGAATTACTTTGCTATTTAAAACTCACGAGCGTTACACAACAACTGAGCACATCTAGCATTAGGTTTATTTCTGAACTACTTGAAGCATTCTTCTTGAAGTTCTCAATGCTGCAGAATAGTCATAACAGTCTGTGCGGTGGGTATATGTAATATTTGAATTCTATAAGCAATGTTACTACGTCTGTTTGGTCTGCTCTTAGTCAGCACTAAAATATATTGGCATTTCCAGTGGCGTGTTCCATGTTCATTTAGTTTTGAATGCAACTAATGAAATAGTTGCATTTTCAGTGTTGTGCACACTTAACCTGAGCACCATCCAACACAATAGAACTTCCTTCTGAGCAAACACACTTAGGATTATGTTATACACAGTCCAAAGTCAAAACATTATTTTTTTTTTAAACAAATTAGAAATGTAAAGGAGAAGGTCTGGGTGCAGTTACTAGGTCTATATATTTTGCTCTGTTTGTATAAGGAAGGCCATTTTAGTGTAACTTGAAACATTTTCTGTCTCCTTTTGAATGATAAATGCTCTTGTGGCTAGGAACGGAGAAATTTAGAGACAAAAATTAACATAAACATAAAAGTGGGAAATGGCAGGCTTCCATTTTCATTGTTGTTTGTAGAATTTAGCATTATATTTTAGAAAATAAATTCTGTCCAATAATGTGAAAAATAAACAGTAGAATGAAAAGTCTCTTTTATTTATGGTTGTTTTATGACAGCTTCTCTTTGGGGGATAGGCATTAGCATCCTATTTACAAAGATGCTGCCATCTACTGGTCCTCTTGTATTTTTCTGTTCCTTTGATTTGAAAGGTATGGCATTTAATGTGGTGGAAGGAACTAGCTGTTGGAGTACAATTCCTTGAACAAACTCCGTTGATCCAGGATTGTGCCCAGAATATTTTTTTAAAGCATCAAACAGCACTAGAAACAGGTTTGTGCTCAATCCAAGAGGATGCAGTTAATCTCTTAAAACAGTCTCTTGAGCGGATGCAGAGCAGGAGAGCAACTATGGAAGTGTTTCACTCATTCTGGCAAGCTCCCTGTTGTGTGTGACTTTAGGCTGCTAAAGTGGGATAAGGGCTTATATGATTGTTGTTCTGATCCACCTTTGCTGATGCACATATTTAGTAGAGTGACTAACAAAACAGAAAAAATGACATATGGCAACATGTTTTAGCTTCTGTCTTCTGTTGCTTTGAGTAAAGTTATTTTATTCTGAGCTAAATATTGGTACATCTCAGACATCATGGCAAAAACCTGTTACCATTTTCTTTCTTTCATAGCAATTGAAGAAGGCAGTGACTGAAACATGTTGCCATAATATAAAATTTTTAAAAGTCATTTTACTGCACAAATACACACACAAACACATTTCCTTTTTTCACTGCATATTTCTATTTTAATTCTTTGGAAGTTCAACATGTTTTCTGGTTGGAATCATATACAAAGTTGTCAGTGGCTACTTACTTGGTTTAAACTCTAGGTTTTTGCCATGTTACCTGGGATCTACCAAGATTCTGTCCTTCAGATTGCACTTATTTATTTATTTATTTATTTTATTTATTTAGTAAGTTATGTAAAACAGCTGACATGGCATCTGGAGATAATTACTGTGCTATAGTAATTTTTGGCATATAACGTTTGTCTTCACAAATTCCCAAATCAATTTTCATCATATATACCAGCACTTTACAGGAGTTAATTTCATCCAGTTTTTACCTGTCACTTGCTGCCTGATGACTTAAAGAATCCTCATATATTTTAATGGAAAGTTTTCCATACATACAACTTCTCAGTTCAACATAACAATGATTCAGTTCAATGTTGGATAAGTATTTCTGGAAATTTGTCTTTGGACACAATCATGGAACTTAGCTGACAACTGTATATGTGCCTTCCCTTCCTCACATCAATTAGTTGTCTGATTGTAGATCTTTCCCCATTTGAGTCAGTGGGATAGACTCTGCTCTGTCAGCTTGTATGGATAAAGGAGAAAATTCAACAGAAATAGAAACTACTGAATGGGAGAGCATATACTCCACTGCATAGCATGGATGTAGCCAGACCTATGACAAGTAACAAGTGCTTTTCTCACCACTCATCCCCTGCTATATCCATCCTATGATTTTAGTTCTGGACTGGTTTTCATCTTGTTCCTTCCTCAGATAGACACATTAAGAGCATTTTACTGCATTGAAGAAAGCAAATATTGTATTCCATGTGTTTTGTGTCCTTCCTATGGTAAATTCCATAACAGGTGAACTTATTTGATGAAACTAGGGCGAGCTACTATGAAAGTTACTGTGTTCCATTAAGTGATGAACAAAACGATTCATGAAAAGTGACACATCATTTCCCTAATGCTGTCACAAGATGCTTTAGGTACTGTATCTAAAGATGGACGTTTGATACTGGAACTTTTAAAAGTTTCACTCAGGATATATTACAAGCATTTTTCTTTATGAACCAGGACAATCAGCCAGTGAATGTTCTTCACTGCTACTGCAAACCTCCACCTTTCCTACATCTAGAAGCCATTCGAAATATATTAAAGTTGAAAAGAATATCCAAAGGCCAGCATATCATCCCCTGTATTGCTTGTTCTTTTACGTAATATGCATCTCTATTGTTAGGTAAATACATGAAGTAGAGTATTACCGGTTTGCCTTCTCCTTCCCTACAGCCAAAACCTCTACATTAGACTGCTCTTGTAACCTTATCTGACACTTTCTGAAACAGACTCAGTAGCATTTTATTCCATTACTTAGTGTGGCTTTCCTACTGGGTATTCCCCCCTCCCCAATCGTATGTGAATCAATGAAAAGGAAATTGTACAAGAAAGGCAAATGTCTTGTGAGGGTTTTGACAAATTGTTAAAAATAATACTTATCTGTCAGTAAGTGTCCATCAGTAGGTTTGCAAATAATATGAAATATGGTTATTAATGAAGACCTATCACACAGTATTCAGAATATAGTATTAATAAGACTCATCTGGTAATGGATGACTTCAAGCTCACAATGAATTAAGACAGGGATAGCTAGGAAGTATTTAACGGTGCATGCTGAGGTAGGAACTTAATGTTTCTGATATTTGTATTAAAGAGAGATAATCTCATATTTTTAACAATAGGTGATGTGCCCAAGATGAAGTTTCCAAACAGTTAGCATGGATTTGCAAGTAAATTGTGACTTACTCAAATTACTCCAATATATAGAATGGAGAAGGAGATATAATAGTGTACAATATTTCAGCAACAGTTACAATGGCAACATGGTCAATATGGAATGTGAGGATGCACTGAAAATGGAAATACCTAGTGTTGAAAAACTACAAAATGATGTTAGGAGAGGTAATTCTACAATGCACTGTCTTGTCTCTTCCTTTATAACGGTACTCTCATACTTCTTATGAATGTCTTGCCACGTACTTGACACAGGATAGATCTCAGTGAAGCAAGTATTCTGCTAACAAAGAAGTCAATGATTCCTCTGTCGACATGCCATGTTGTATTCCACTTCCATCCAGTGTCTGTCCTGTTCACCCTATTTCTGCCACTTAGAGCAATTGCTAGTTTGAGAGATCAGGAAAGTACAATATATTACATCATCTTCTTGTGTGAGATTTTGACTTGAAAAGGGGAAACAACTTTAGTTATTGTGTTATTCTGCCATTAGGCCCACTTGGCTGTTGATTGCTGCACAGTTGGCAAATACCTAAGAGTTTCCCTCTCCCACTGCAAATGGTTCTGAGGACTGAGGGAAGGCACTAATGATAGATTTTCTTCAACAATAAAGAATACTTCAGATCCATTTTGGCAATGAGAAATGTGCCTTAATGAGACAATTAGCCAAGATATAAAAGCTATAAAGCAATTTAATTAACACAATTCTTTGTACATTTTGTGGGACTTCTTGGAGATTTAAAGTTCTTATTTGAGTGAACATTGTTGAACTGCCTTGTTAAGAATTGTTTCTTTGATGAGACACTCCTCAATATATGGGATCCGCCACACAAAAGAGCCAGTATGGTAGACAAAACTGAGTAGTTCTGATCTGAATCCCCATGTGGCCCTCATCAGAATGCCTTTATACTAGTCACTCTTTCTCAGTCTTATCTACCTCCTGGTGAGACAGGGTTGGCCAGAGCTCCTTAGAAGAAAAATGGGATAAAAATGAATGGAATAGGATTATTTTAGTTTGAAATATTTTACCTTGTCTCAAAAGGCTGCCACAGAATATTGCACTAGACACTATGGCAGAAACCTGACTGACAGCACAGTAGAACCGCAGTATCCATGGGGGAATTGGTGCCAGAAAGCATGGATATAGAAACCTTATATGTAGCATAATCTCAGGTTCCCTCTAGTGGCCAGTTCTGGTAATATACCTTGGAAACATATTTCGGGAGGGGGTGTTATTTAATATTTTCAGGTAGCAGATAAGTGAAACAATGGGTACTGATCCCACAGATATGGTGATCCTACTGCATATAGGATTTATTGATTAAAATACAGGTTTAAAGCAGCTATATTTACATATATATCCATATCCTTCTTTCCCTCCTGGGATAAAATGATCATTAAGCATTATTAGCTGTTCATTGACTGAGATCCAAAGAACACAACAGAGTCTTACACACCCAAGGGAGGATGACACATAGGTTTCTGAAACAGCAGACTCCCCAGTGTCAAAGTTCTTGAAAACCACAGGGAGCTTCAGAATTAGCTTTTAAAATTACAAGGATCATGACGAAACCACTGGATGCTCCTAAACTAACGCTTAAAGTTGTCACCAACTACTTCCTTTACTGTTTATATTTTTAGCAAATTGTGACAAAGAATAGCCACTGGTTTATTTTATAATGCAGATGTTTAGCGCCAGGACAACCTGCTAGTGAAATATTAGCTGGGTATTTCATATGGAAGTATGGCTATTGATGTTTGTGAGTCAGACAGGGAGATCCTTTTGCATAGCCCAAAATGAGTAGACCAGGCACACTGAAGTAGCAGGAGCACTCAGGAGTCAATGTGCATGATTGAATCTTTGTGGTAAAAGTCCCAGAGAAGTCAAGATATTCATTAAGTGCAGCTTTTTCAATGAATCTTTGTTCCACTGATTATATTGATCACAAAATGAATGCCTTTTACAAACACTGCATACAGTGTTGTGGACCTGTTTTTCAATTATTGCAGTCTTTTAGTCATTGTCCTCCCAAAGATCTGGGACAGGAGCAAGAATTTCTTGCTGTTGTTGGTTACTAAGCATAAGCCTGGTTCTCAATATAATCTCAGCTACATGGGCGTTTGTGACATAGGTGAGTTATTTGCATAGAGTTTCTCTGGGTGCTGTATTTCATTTCCATACCTGCTATTTAAATAACTGGAAGTGAGTGACTGAAATCCTGTTGCTTAGCATAGTAACTAATTTTAGAGTAGGTCTATTGAATCAGAAGGGATTTGGTGAGTCAGCCCCTCTGTACATTCCATTAATTCAAATGGACTAGAGCAGATCCATTTGAATCCATGGAACTTACAGGGTATTCACCAAATCCCCCCTGATTCAACCGGACTAGTGTGACTTACTAGACTAAACAACAGGATTCTAGCCAATTTTGGCTAAAATTATATAAAACATCTGACAGGGCTGGAAAACCTTTCAAATATAAACCCCAAACCTTTTGTGTGACCACTACAATATCATAAACAGGCAAGCTTCTGAGTCTTGCAAGACTTGGAGGCTCACTTGTTTAGGATGGTGCAATAGAGGTATTACCAGGATTTCATGGTGCAATAGAGGTATTACCAGGATTTGTTTTTGGATTTTGTCCATAACTGTGTTTTATTTTTTAAAAATGGATTTAAACACAAGAGCTTAAAGAAGAAGAATATGGACTGATGAAATGGTACCCATTTCTTTTAAAAATTAGCAAATATATTACTGTGTCTTTAGTGTTGACATTTCAGACATTCGTTGACTATTTCCCACTGAACTGACAGTTCCTTCTGGACAGTTGTATTATATTGAACTTTGTCACTTGGATATATTTTTAAGACTTACATTTTTAAATCTCATCCATGTCTGTTCAGAAGAAACACCAACAGAATTCAGTGGTTCTTATGCCCAGCTATGTGTATATAGGACTGGAACTTTCTGTTTCCTGAGGCATATCTAAACTTGGGCATTTATCACATACAGGGATAGAATTTTTGGATTTTTTTAAACAACAACACCCAGACGTTTGCTGGAATTCTAGGGCTTTACTCCCACCGCAAACCCTCTCAGATGTTCGATAACACCCCAGCCCATTGCACTCTATACAGGGTGCCTCTCAGGAAATTTATGAAACACTGGGGAAGCTAGACCCCCGTAGAATTCTAGCCGGGGCAATTCCAGCAGATGTCTGCATGCTGCCGTTCGAAACAATACAAAACAAAAACAAAAACCATCTCTAATCACAGACAATCACCAGCTCATCTTTGAACTTTAAATTTCTGGGTTTTTTTACGACACAATGGCCCATATGATAAAGCTAGTCCAACTAAGAGTAGCTGAGTCTAACCTAGTTGGTATTAGTAACAAGACACCGGCCATTAATTGACACTGTCCCCCTAGTGGCAGGCATCATTTGTCACCATAGATTATGGATAATCTTTAGTTAAGACATTCTTTAATTTAGGATGTTTTAAGTGATTTCTTTCATAGATACACTAACAACCCAGTTGTATGCATTGATACTCAGAAGGAAGCCCCCTACATTTAGTCACAGGTGCACTGATGCATATTATATCTGACATAAGTATTTATGCTACACTGTAATTTCTAATGTAATTGCTTAGATTTTCATTGTGATATCTTGTCATAGAATTCAGGTGCTTGTGACTTGTTGGCTCCTTTTGTTTTGGCCTATGACAAATATGAAATACACACTGTCAGCTATTAAATACCGTTCCTTGACAATCATCAAGTGCTGTCAGGTTTAAAAATAATAGCAGTGCTGTAAGATAAGGTCAAACATCAAGTTCAGAAAATAACACAGGATGTGAAATAAGAATATAAAGTAATTGCTGAATGTTCAGTAAATATTAAAGTATTCAGAGAATATATATATATAATTTCTAACCAAAGGCGGCAGAATCAAATGGGGGTATTGGTGGTGTCAAATTGGTTTCCATCCTAATATATACTAACAACCTTTCAGATTTTTCTGATGGTTTTACCAGACTTTCCCGGAATGCAAAAGGGGGGAACTAAAGACACATGCAGCCTTTATTGAAGTCATAGCACCAAGATAAAAGCAATTTCCCCCTCATAATGTTTAGTCTTAGACTGAGGTGGATAACATGACCAGTTGGCACATGTTCTCTCTGTAGTGTGGAATGTTGCTGAGGAAAAATAAATGGATGCTGTGTCAGCTTCAGGGGCCCCCAAATGAGTTACCATTATGGTTAGCTTTTTAAAAAATGAAGTCTTAAGTTTTCCATTGTCAAAGTATCTAATGTTACTTTTTACTTTTTTAAAAAAATCTGAAGCTGATGGCATGTGGTTCAAAACACACTTCTCCCATCAAGCTTCAGTGCCCAAAACAGAGCATAAGGCAGCAGCATAAACCAGCACTTGAAATCCTGTTTCTCCTCCACCGCATAGTCAGCTGAAACCTTCGTAACTATAAAAGTGAACCATTTTTTTTACTGCAAAGGGACTGAACTTATCCCCCATCAAGGTGCAATCATAAACCTACCTGTATCTTTGGTACTGGGGAAAAATAATTAATTATAAGCACTTAGGTATTTGTAACCAATTATTTCTAAATTGGTTACAATTATTCCTCAATTATTTCTCAATTGCACTCATTTCACATGCTAGCAAGGTTATGCTCAAAATCCTACAAGGTAGGCTTCAGCAGTATGTGGACCGAGAACTCCCAGAAGTACAAGCTGGATTTCGAAGGGGCAGAGGAACTAGAGACCAAATTGCTAACATGCTCTGGATTATGGAGAAAGCCAGAGAGTTCCAGAAAAACATCTACTTCTGCTTCATTGACTACGCAAAAGCCTTTGACTGTGTGGACCACAACAAACTATGGCAAATCCTTAAAGAAATGGGAGTGCCTGACCACCTTATCTATCTCCTGAGAAATCTATATGTGGGACAGGAAGCAACAGTTAGAACTGGATATGGAACAACTGATTGGTTCAAAATTGGGAAAGGAGTATGACAAGGCTGTATATTGTCTCCCTGCTTATTTAACTTATATGCAGAATACATCATGCGAAAGGCAGGACTGGAGGAATCCCAAACCGGAATTAAGATTGCCGGAAGAAATATCAACAACCTCAGATATGCAGATGATACCACTCTGATGGCAGAAAGTGAGGAGGATTTAAAGAACCTCTTAATGAGGGTGAAAGAGGAGAGCGCAAAAAATGGTCTGAAGCTCAACATAAAAAAAAACTAAGATCATGGCCACTGGTCCCATCACCTCCTGGCAAATAGAAGGGGAAGATATGGAGGCAGTGACAGATTTTACTTTCTTGGGCTCCATGATCACTGCAGATGGTGACAGCGGCCACAAAATTAAAAGACGTCTGCTTCTTGGGAGGAAAGCGATGACAAACCTAGACAGCATCTTAAAAAGCAGAGACATCACCTTGCCAACAAAGGTCTGCATAGTCAAAGCTATGGTTTTTCCAGTAGCGATGTATGGAAGTGACAGCTGGACCATAAAGAAGGCTGACCACCAAAGAATTGATGCTTTTGAATTGTGGTGCTGGAGGAGACTCTTGAGAGTCCCCTGGACTGCAAAGAGAACAAACCTATCCATTTTGAAGGAAATCAACCCTGAGTGCTCACTGGAAGGACAGCTCCTGAAGCTGAGGCTCCAATACTTTGGCCATCTCATGAGAAGAGAAGACTCCCTGGAAAAGACCCTGATGTTGGGAAAGTGTGAAGGCAAGAGGAGAAGGGGACGACAGAGGACGAGATGGTTGGACAGTGTCACCGAAGCTACCAACATGAATTTGACCCAACTCCAGGAGGCAGTGGAAGACAGGAGGGCCTGGCGTGATCTGGTCCATGGGGTCACGAAGAGTCGGACACGACTAAACGACTAAACAACAACAATTTCTAAATTTTGATTCTCTGTTCCCAGTACAATGTTGTGAGGAATGTGAGAATTTGACAAATGTCACACCTGGTTTTTTGTTTTGTTTTGTTTTTGCCAACATTCAAAAACTAAGGTGGGGTAGATGGCTGTTTTTGCTGACTAAGAACTGACAGCACCATCTCAGATTGTTCAAAAAATTTGATCCTTTTTGTGTATATATATAGAAATCTTTCTCTTTCTCTGTTTTCTAATTTCTTGAATGTAAGATATACTAGCTGAAATCCCGTTCTGTAAGTTACTCTGCATAAAGCTGATGCTGTCATCTGTGATTGTTTGGAAATAAAAAATGGCTGACTTCTCCCTCCAGGACCTGAGGTTCCTATGGAATTCTTTTCATTGTGGGGAAGTCATTGGAGGCTGTTAGATGGCACGGAAGTTATTTATTTATTTACTTATTTACTTTACCAGTAAAGCTATTCAGGCTGCAGCAATTTTCAGAAATTAAAGACTTCCCCCTGTCCCACTGCCCCAAATGGTTTCCCCATGGCAAAAGGGATTCCATGACAGCCTTGGGACTTCTGGGACAGAGGATCAGAAATGTTTAATTTCCCAAAAATCACGTTGGCTGATGACACCATTAGCCATATGCAACATGGCTGTGCGAACAGGATTTCAATAATTCCAGCACAGGGCAGTCATGAAAGCTAGAAGCTTGCTTTAAACAAAATGCAAGCAGTTTTTAACCATGTCACTAGCAAGATGTTAACCAATTGGGCCTTTTCCCTCTCTTGTTAAGGCAAAATTCAATACAAAGACTTATTTCTGCCTTTTGTTTAGCAGCAACTATCTGCTAATTACAGAACCCATCATTTGTCAGTTTTGTCTGAATTTTTGTTTTGCTTGGCTTTGTTTTGCTTTTTAAATAGCAACTCCAAAGCATCATAAGTACAGATGGCAAATGCTGTTAGTTCATCTAGATTTTGTGATAAGAAATATTGTGAGAATGGAAGGACAGCTGGCTGGTTGTTAGCAACAAGATTAAAACAGCACAACAATTGTAATTTTATTCTATTGATTGATGCTACCCAGAATATTGGAAGACAGACATACTGGGAAAATGGATACCTGGCCGATAGCAAACATATTAAAGCAGCACAAGAGTCATAATTACATCACATTGATTAATGGTGCACTGAATGATCTTTACATCACACTAAAGAATATTAATTTGAAATTTTAATTCAACATTATATGCAAAAGATGAGGACTAGAGATGGGCACGAACCTTGGTTCAGAGGTTTGTGCCAGTTTGTATGCACGGCACCACAGGTAGCACAGGTTCCCTTCCCCCACATCCCCAGCTGGATTCCCCACTCGCCAGCTGACGCGCAATCCTCTCCTCCTCCTCCTTGCCTGGTCGACCAGTCTTTGGCAGGAGCACAGGTTTCCCAACCCCACCTCCTTGTCTGATGACCCACTCAGACAAGGAGGCAGGACAGGCAAACCCATGCTCCTGCAAGGGACTGATTGAACAGCCAAAGAGGAGAGGAACGCACTTCAACTGGGTAAGGTCATTGACTGGAGAGGTGAGGGAAGGGGACACACGGCATCTGTGGTGCTGTGTGTACAAAGCAGCACAAATCTCCAAACTGAGATTCATAACTATATCTAATGGGGACACTAAAGCCTAGTGGTTAAACTTTTCTGTCACCCTGCAGGCTAAACCTTGACACCCAACGGAAGCAGAACATCTCTGATAAGAGTGGAAGAGATCTGTAGACACTACAACCACTTTCTTCTTTAAAAGTACAATGATTTTGACTCCTGGACTTCGTATAAAAATGTTTTAAGGCAGTCTGTTTCCCAACGTAGCTTTTTGAAGGCTTTACCTCAGCCATTCCCAAATCAAGTAAAGATCATCTGAGGGATGCAAACTATAGAAATCTATCCCATCGAACACTGATATTTAAATGCTCACTGTGATACTGGCTGGTAGATTCCAGTATGTTATAGCAAAGCAACATGGCTTCATGAAACTCTGGTGTAGGCAAGAGCAGATAACTTAAGGATGGTTACAAATTTGACTGCATTTAATGCTAAAAAAATCTGACCCTGTCAACATCTCACTTGATGCTGAAAAAAGCATTTGATAAAGTTAACTGGGACTTTATCGTTGCAGCTTTGAAAGAATTTGACTTTTCACTGGAATTTTTCAAACGCACTTGAATATTTTATCTCTCTCCTAAGTAGAAAGTGATTACAAATGGAATATTCTCAACGTTTGTTTGTGTGTTTGTCTAGAGAGTGGTATGTGGCACAGATGTCTTTTATCTTATCAAATATTCAATTTATATTTGGAAAATTTAACATGTGCAATAAGATGAGATTCAACAATTTCAGAATTTGTTTTTTTGTTTGTTTTTTTTTTGTTTTTTTGTTTTTTGTTTTTGAACAATTTCAGAATTTGTAAATGCAAACATGAATGTGTTACAATACAAATATATGCTGAAATTTTTTGTTTGTTCATCACAAAATCTGAATATTGTATACTAGAGCTTCCTCCCTCCCTCCCTCCCTCCCTTTAAAGAGAAAGAAGGGACAAATAGGGTTGCTTGAGGTGTGATATGGTCCATTTTTGCATGTGGATGCAAGAATTGCCCCAAATGGCATACTGCACCTCAAAGTGACCCTGTTTAGTCTAGAAAAAATTGGCTGTCAAGTCACACTCTTAGTCTCCCTCCACTCGGCCACACACACACACGTAATCCTTGAGGATGGAAAGGAGTCCCTCTAAAGTGTACGGCAGATGGCCATCAAGAGCAGCCAGTGTCCCTTCTCTACGTTAAGATAACTGCTTGTTCAACCTTTGTGCTTTCACCCATGCTTGCCATGATGCAAGAGGACCTGGTAGAAATACTCTGAGAAGCAGGATTTAAGACATAATGACCAGTGAAAAAAATTATCTTTCTTTCTTAGATGTTGTCAAATCTCACAAAACATGACGGTGAAGATGGAAGGGCATACTTATTTCATTTATTGTATATCTGGGTAAAAAAAAAGCATCTGAGTCTTTATTCAGTAAGCATTTAAGACTGCTACTCTTGCTGCTTGGCAGAGCGGGTCCAATACACCTTCACCTCCTTTGAGAGAAAGAGAGAGTTTACAAAACAAATGGGACCTGTGACAAACTGTGGATTTCCACCCTACCCCCCATTTTCTCATTTCTTAAAAATAAGAGCATTCCTCAACATATGAATAGATCCATAGTGAACCCAATTGAGAGCAGACCATTTTGTTGCCTGTGGGATAGACATGGTGACATCTCTTCCACTCTGTGTACAGAAGCCAGCTGGACCAGCTGGTGGGCCTTATTTGACCACTGACAAGGAGACAGTGTTTCCTGCAAACCACTGAGAGGAGAATGGGTTGTGTGGAACACCTAACACTGTCCTTCAAGAGAGGGGGATGGCAAGCATCCCCCCTTATTATATAAGGGGGCTGCTATGGCTGTCTCCCAGCCTCTGCTACCTGAAGTGATTGTCCTTGGTTTGCCTAATGGGGGGGGGGGAACACACCCATGACTCCATTTATTCTTACCAAAATCCAGGTCATTGATGTTGCACTGAAATACTGTCTCTCCGTTCACTATGAGCTGCACTTCATTCCAGTCTGGTATTTGTTCAAGAATTATTCTGTGCCCGTCTGCTTTCAGCACAGCTATGGAAAAAAAGACAGGTAAACTCTGAAAGTGTTAATGCTGAGGATCAAACAATAGCCCAAATGAGGCAGTTGCCTTGGGTGGCAGGGTGCAAGGAGTGACAAATTCATGGCTTCTCTACTCTCACCACTTTGGTAAGAGCCCCTGCTACTCTGGAGAGGACTATTCTGCCCTCTGCTTTGAATTCATTAGAACTAATTAAGTCTATTAGAAATTTCTAGAGGGGCTGCTGTGTTAGCCTAGTGCAGTAAAACCAGTCAAGAGTCTTGTGGCAACTTAAAGACTAACACATTTTGTTTGACATGAGTTTTCATAAACCATGTGGGCCATGCCTTCATCTGATACAGTGGACTTATGAAAACATGTGCCACATAAAATATGGCCATCTGTAGTCCAGGAAAACTAGCTGGATAGCTCAGTGGTTTAGGTGCCACAACATTTTTTCTTCTTTTTTTTTACTTTTTACTTTTTATTTTGTTTTCACTTATAATCAGTGGTTTAGGTATCTAGTTGCGGAGCCAGAGATTGGGAGTTTGAGTCCACACTCTCCCTCCTGTGAGTAGAACCAGCCTGTGCAAGACTTGGGCAAGCTGCACAGTCCCAGGATACCCCAAGAAGGGAATAGTAATCCACTCCTGAGTATTTCCTACCTGGAAAACCCTGAAAATGTTCACCATAAATCAGAATTGACTTGATGGCACATTCTTCTTCTTCTTCTATTATTATTATTATTATTATTATTATTATTATTATTATTATTATTATTATTATTATTATTAAATTCAGGAATACGTTTCATAAGGGAGAAATGATAGAGATACTTTTCTCAGCAGCTGAGATGGGAAACTGGGAGACTCACAGTCCTACACACACACACACAAACTCAGTCCTAAGCATACAGAAGGCTCAATGTAGCCTATAAAGACAAAAAGAACATTCTAGAGTGTGGCTGGTCTAATACGTGATCTCCCCTTGCCATGCTTGCACCCATTAATGGTGGTTCAATCCATGGAAGAGGGATAAGTGGAGTCCAGTGCGGACAATCTGGGCCCTCCCCAGGGCTCACTGACTGGGGTTTCCAGGATAAATTTTGCCTTTCATTGGAGCTTCCGACGTCAACCTTCTGCTCTGGTGCTCCTTTCTTTCTCTATGACAACTGCCACCAAATATCTTTGCTAATATTTCAGTATTTTTAACCCCTAAATGCTAGAGCAAATGCTAGAGTTAGATGCCTTGAATGACCTGAGTGTGAGTCAAAATGTTCTGCTTCCACTCTGGTAAATGTACAAATATCCTTGCATCAATTCGACTCACCATTTACATCCCCTCTGAAAAATCAGTGCACATGGCTAGTAAATACTGTTTAATATAAAAAGTCTTTCCTGATATTAGTAGGATTGTGCTCTTCTTCCTTCCTTCCTAAAATCAAGGTTAGGTAGTATTTTTTTTTTTATTACACCACTAAAATATCCCTGAAAAGTGAGCAATTGAGTTTTCAATACTCTTTAGCTTGAGGTGGGGGAAAAAACCCAACAGCCTAAAAATTATTCTGGCTAGATGTTGAAGCCGCATGATCTGAAGCTAAGCTAAAGTATGAAGATGGCGACTACAGGTCTGAAGAAGCCACCTGAAGTGTGCTGGTATCAATTCTGACCTCTTGGGATGCAAATCCATTGTCTTTCTCTCTAGAGACAAAGGACAGCCAATCACTCAGGGTGCTCACCATGATCTGTCTTTTGCCTTGCTTTCTTTTCCATGTTTCCGAGCCCCTTAAGATTTGCTCTACACAGAGAAATTTAGCAGGGGGAGGTATGAGCGTAGAAACAGATAAGTAGAATCTGAATAGGAGGGTGCCTCACCTCCAGACCTTTGAGCTATCCTACTCATATCAGTGGACAGTGTCATCGAAGCTACCAACATGAATTTGACCAAACTCCGGGAGGAGTGGAACACAGGAGGGCCTGGCGTGCTCTGGTCCATGGGGTCACGAAGAGTCGGACACGACTTAACGACTAAACAACAACAACAACTCATATCAGAGGCTACCTGTGTATCTAGTATATAGAATAAGAACCTATAAACCGTTTTTATGGTTTTAGGCTATTCTTAAAGACCTAGGAATAGGGTTAGTTAGGCATGTTCATGGTCTTGCACATTGTTATTAATTAATATAATAACGTGCCATCAAGTCAAGTGTAACTTACAGCTGGCAGTCTTCATTTGTTGTCTGTTCTGAATCTATGTATCTTTGGAAAAGGCAGACAAAATGCCTTTCGTTTCTTATGATTTAACATTTGTGAGTGCTTTGAAGTGCTAGCATGTACCCACTTTGTTTAAGGCAGTCTATGTTTCACTCCAGTCAACTGTGCCTCCTCGTTTAATTGCTGAATTTTAATTTAAGTTCTCGAAGAGCTACAGGAAGTCTACCAGCAAGGTGCCCAGTTAATGAGGCTAGCCTCTCTTGAGTTCTTCTTCCCCCCGCAAATGTTTTGACAATTATGAAGGGACTCCATTGCCCGCTTTTTAATGCTCTCTGGAGAGGTTGAATGGGCAAGTGTAATTTGCAAAATGCAAAATAGGAGGTGGTCTCCTCCTGGGCTGCCACATTGTCGATTTATACATAGCTTTTCTGCATGGGTGGCTTGTGTTACAAACTGGCGGAGCGGGGGGAAGCATTTCCCCAACATGTGGGGTGACCCCTCTTTGCTTGGATTATGGGCCATCTTTGACTTCTCGTCTATTTTCCCAAATGAAGAATGTAACTTATAATCCACTAGGAAAACAAAAGGAGCCCTCATGGTTATGGGCTAGCTCAGATTTATTTATTATTTTTATTTATGTTATTTATATGCCATCTTTTCCCTCATAAGGATTTATATGTTTGGCTACAACACTGCATGAAGAGATGAATAAGGCCATATATTCCATTTTCATACCAGTCTATTGTATACAACCTGGACTGTTGATTGGATACAATTGTGGGCTGGACAAAGGGTAGCCAGACTGAGACTGAATCCCAGAAAGATAGAGCAGTTTCCAGGTCCAGAAGTTATGGAATCATAAAACTGTGAACTAGAGTGGACCTTTGGGTCATCCAATCTGACCAAGCAAGAAATTACCAACACCTCCTTCCACACACTCATGTCTTAGCACCTGTTCTTACTGCTGGAATAAAATGGCAGAAGGATCTTTATATACATTCAAGCTAAAGTCACATGGACTTTAGCCCAAATCCAAAACTTTTGTGGCAGTGTGTGTGTTTTCACCCTGCAGCTGCTGCTCCCGACACCGCCTCAAGCTCCCTGCTGCCAGCATTATCACCAATTCCACCTTGTCCTATCAAGTGGGTTTGACAGGGGGAGTGGAACGGAGAACGGAAAGGAGGGGGAGGAGGATGAGAGGGAAAGCAGCAAGAGGGGAAGGTGGAAGGGTGTGGGGACAATTGCCTGGGGGAGCGGGAGGCGGGCAAGAGGGCAAGTGAGGACGAGCCTCGTTGCACAGTGGTTAAACTACAGCCAAAACGTATGACTCAGTTCAATCCAAGGAAACCAGCTTGAGGTTCACTCAACCTTCCATCCTTCCAAGATTGCTGGGGATGGTGGTGGAATGTGTAGCTTGTATAATTAAATTGTAAACCACCTAGAGAGTGCATTAAGCACTATGGGGAGGTATGCAAGCAGCACACTTTGCTTTTTTTGCAGCGAGCAAGAGGGTGAGACCAGACTGGTGAAGGGATGATGGGGCAAGAGCCAAGGGGGCAACAAGTGAGAGGGGTGACAGGATGGGTGGAGGGTAACCTGGTGAGTGGCTGGGAGAGCAGTGAGCAAATGGGGCAACCAAGTAAGTGAAGGGATGACTGGGCGGGCACCAGCTTTTTCAGCCAGCTTGGTGCTTCCCCTCCTCCCAATTCCCGTTATTTGGCAGCAGGAATTTTAAAAAGTAGATGAGGTGTTCACATATATGGAATTGACTCCAATGAATTGATTCTACACCCCACCCCACCAAAAATGGACCTCTGGCAAGGGAGCAGAGAAACTTGCTCCATGGTGCAGTGCTCCACATGTTCACATATCTGGCGTATACACTACAATTTATGTTGTGTTTTTATTAAGAGAACCCAATACAACAGGGGGGGGGGTTTGTCAGTGGGATTGAGCCCTTAATTCCAACCCCTCCCCCCATTTCTTTTCCTCAGCATGGAGCTGATCTGCCCGGGCATGCTAGGTACCTTGCAAACCCTCCAGGCGGAAAGTCCTGTGTTCCACCACACCACAGCTCTTGTAGGGCCCATATTTGATTGTCACCAGGGCATCCTTTGGCATTCCTGAGACCTCTAGCAAAGCCTTAAAAGGAAGTGGATGGTCAGCAGCCCCTGGAAAGCTTTGAAAGAGGAGGGGGATGGACTTTGGCTAAGCTCTGCCTTTTTAAATAAAGGAGGGCAGTTACAAGTACACCAAAGATGCTTCAGGAGAAAACTGCCCACCAGGCGATTACTGACTCTCCTGCTCAGGGCATACTATTGTGTCAGTTGCATCATCCACAGTAACCATGGTGAAGCATGTAAGTTCATTCTCTTGGTGATTTGACGTCACAGAGGAAAGCTGCTGATACTCAACTCTGTGGTGGTTAATTTTGAGAGAGAGAGAAAGAGGGGTGAGTACAGGAGCATGTGCTGTGGAGAGGGTGTGGTTTAATGGACTTTTTAGGCTCTGGAATATTCCAAAGACATCTGTGCAGGCACAGAAGGAACTCATTGGTATCAATTTACACATGGCTACTTGAAGAATCGCAGTTATAGGTAAGAAACCTGCACTTTTTCATGCTCCTCCATGAAGGCTGCCTGGTGTGATTTCCTAGTAGCCTTGACTCTTGAGACAATTTTCCAGATTAATGATAACTGTGTATTATGCCATTTAACTGAGTGGTACCCAGAAACGATCCATTGACAGTGTGCTTGTGTTGTCACATTTTATTGAGGTGAATGTACAATATTATATACTGGATGAAAATACTGCTGACGGTAGCAGAAGTTTTATCAGAACAGTCTGGAACATTGTCTACCTTTTCTTTGTGGCTAGCATACTAAATCTATGATTCCCGCAACCTTAATGTTTAACTCTGGAAAATGATTTTTTTAAAAATGTATCTAGAAAATTGTTGCTGAAGTGCCTGAACCAGCAATTTAACCACATCTCCCCAATCCTGGTTTGCCTGAACTGGTTACCTGTGACATCCTGAGTCAGGTTCAAGGTTTTAGTGCTTACTTATAAAGCCCTCCACAGTTTGGGACTCTGTTACTTGTCAGAGCACCTCTTCCCAAGATCCTCTCAGGCCATGCTCCCTGGGTTACCACACCGAGGGAGGCCAGAAAAACATCCACCAGAAGTTGGGACTTTTCAGTTGTGGCACCTGCCATCTGGAATGGGCTCTCTGTCAAACCGCACCTGGCCCCCTCCCTGCCTACCTTTAAGAGGTTGCTCAAGACAATGCTCTTTACAGAGGCTTTTAATGGCATCTTCACATGAACCTGCCTACTTTTCTGCCTGTCCAGTTATGGGTTGATGTTCTTGGTTCATTTGCCTTATGATACTGGATTTGATTTGATTTATTCTTGTATTTTTCATTATCGTTGCTATCGTTTAATTTATTGTTATACTGCTTTGGCCTTAATTGTTTGTTAACCTCCCAGAAGAATGCTTTGCATTACTTGCGTGGTATAAAAATCTAATAAAAAAAATAATTGTATGAGCTACAGGGCAATTCAAGAAGCCCCAGACACACTTGGATCAGTTCATCTGCCACACAAGTCACTAAAGTTTGCTTATTGTGGATTAAAAATGCTTAAATGTGGAAAAAAAAAAGCTTGATGCCAGTTTGCTGTAGCAAAAGAAGGAAGTGCCAAAGTAGAAGAAGATTGACAGTAGAAGAAGATTGAAGCCTCATTGAAAACCAAAACCTCCACTGAAAATTACAGTTCTTTTGGGGAAACTTGGATGGATCTCATGAGACTCTAAATAATCCCATCCACCCAACCAAGCAGCCATTTTGCATCCAAGTATGAAAAGAGAGGGTGTTGCATCACTTTTAAGATGGACTGTGTTGGGAGATTTTCTTTCTTTTTTTCTTCAAGGTAGCAAACTGTGGGCGAGGAGCAGAATGTGTGACTCCTGGGGATGGAATGAAAGAAGGAAGCTGGTAGGAACTTTGCCTACACACTGAAGGTCTACTACACTCCCAAAACTGATGGTGCTGTGCAGCACTCTCTAGTCCAAGGGGTAGCCTTTCATTTTCCTCCTTCGCAGTCCCTCTCAAAATGCACGGACCCAAGAACAACCTGGTTCAGACCATCTCCAAACCATCTCAATTGTACATCAATTATAGTTGGATACAGGCCCAATCAGATGTTACGTGTACATCCCCGCTTGTAACTAGTCCCAAGCTCTGTAAAAACACAGACCTCACCCCAAATCACAGTTCCCTTTCAAGCTCTCACCTCCATAATATACATGTGAATACTGGCTACTGAAAAAGCCAGATCCCATTGAATCTCAGAAGAGATGAAGCTCAAGCAGTTGTTTTGTTCAAAATAAAATCCATACACATCTTCTGCCATATTTTTTTTTATTGATTATAGATTTGTAATCACTGTATTTTGAATTCAGAATATCCTTTACAGATCACTTGGGTGTTGTCTAGCAGAAGAGTTTATATATTTTTAAGCACAAAACATATAGTCAGGCTAGAAACAAAGAGGCGATAAATACACCTTCAATTTGCCATAAATCTATACTATATTATAAAAATAAAATATTGCTAAAATATTAACTTTAAATATCATGTAGCACACAATATAAAAAGTAGGGATATATTGCCATTTAGTGTTATATCAGTAATTCTATCTCGGCAGCTTACCAGAATAAGTCCAGGAGCAAAGAGGTCTCATATATGCTACTATTATGAAAAGAATATTACTTTGTTTTATTTATGAACCCTGGTCAAACGAGACACGACACTAACACATAAAGACAGTGAGCATGTCTGATTCTTCCAGTATACACAGCAGCCATCTGGACTGAGGTGGGAAGAGCAGGATCCCTTGCACACACCCCAGTAACATCCTCGCACCCCCCCCCCATGAATCCCTTGAAAACTTCAGGAAACACTCTCACAATCTCCAGTAAAGTGCTTGATTTGGCCTCATATTGCGTGTATGTGTTTATACATGTATACTGCATGAAACAGGAGTTCTTAACGTGAAACATTGCAGCTGTTAAATTAACAACCATGGATTATGCAGAGTGTTCTGGTATTTCCATTCTTTGCATTTCAGCTCTTGCTGGTTCACTCAACAATCCATATAGTAAACTAGATGGCCGGTTATATTTTTCTCTTGCTCTCTCTCTGAGGAGTTCAGGGCAACATTCATGACTCTTCTCCCACCCCTTACACACAAACACATGCTACACTTGGAACCACCACCACCACCACTTGAGGATAATTTAGCTCATGAATGAATGACTACCCTAACGTCACCCAGTACGATTTTCAGGATTTGAACTCAGGACCATCCAACCCCAAGTCAAGCAATCTGTCTGCTACATACCACTGCTATCACCCTAGTGGCACCAGACCAGGTGGTACATTTCATATGCCTGGATTCCTGTGACACTGTGAAGGCAGCCTGGGGAAATGCAACCTGTCTTTTCCTGGGACATTTCCTGTATATCCAGTGGTGCTCTGCAGCTGTTGGGCTTGTAACAGGTGCTTATTTTTGCTGCCAAGGCCCAAATTTCCTTAGGTCAAAATGTTCAATGAAGGCAAAATAAAATTCATTAAAAATATTTCCTTAGCAATGAGGTGACCTCTCACTCCTAAATGAATATATTTCTGAATTCCATCTGTGCATGGAACCCCTCAAAGCTCTTGTTGTGCAAGGCCTATTCTGCAGTTGAGTAGTTGAACACTTGTGTAAATATGCTATTCAGGTTGCATAGATATACATGCTGTGGTTATATATCAAAGGTGCAGAATAACATTGCATTCTACTGCTCTAATACGACTAACTTTATATGGAGTTATCAAGTACTAATCACTCCCTGAAATTCACATACACAGACATCGCGTCACAGAGTTATGACATGATGTGACATGATCACAGAAGAGTTCATAGATATATTTGTAGAAATCAACCACACAGCATGAATTAGCCACACAGAAAAGTGTGTTTTATCCAAGTTACAGACATAGAATAGAGACACTATCTAGTTTCTATTCAACCGGAAACTAGTAGATTGTATCGGGTAGAGAACATGCACTTCACAAGTATTTCAACATCTCAATTTTAAAGTTTCCAGTGACGTGCCATTTTACTGTCAAGCTGTGTTTCCATTTCTAGAGCTTAAATCGCTGGATACACCTGGTATGTCCTGTGCTGCTACATTAGAATTTAACCTGCAATGTGGCAAGGAGTCTTTAAAAAAAGAAAAGGAGGAGGTACAGTATTATACAAGGCAACATTTCCCTGGTGTTTAGTTGGTCAGCCACAAGAATTTAGTGACAAACTTCAGCTATCGAGCGCCTTGCAGGGAGCAAGGTAGAAAACGGAAATTATACATAGACATGCCCAAAGATACTGTAAGAAAGACCAGTTTCAAGAGGAGCAGCTCTGTTAATTTGTTGCAGCAAAGAAACAAAACTAAAGGCCCTATGGCCTCTTAGAGATCAGCAAGTTTTCTTTGGCCATCAGCTTCCAAGGACTGCAGCCTGTTTTGTATCAGAGGCATGGAGGGCCACCTTGGTTGGCAGACAGGGCAACACTCCAGGCCTCTAAAGAAGTGGGCTGTAGTCCATCAAAGGTTGTGCCAAATCAATCTTCTGCATCTTTAAAGTGCTACACCGTTCTTGGTTGTCTTAGAATACAGAGGGTTGTGTGTCTGTGTCTAAGAGTATAATAGGACATTTATATTGACAGCAGGGGGTAATCAAGGGAACATAGAAAGCACCCAGACCGTGACCACAGACCCATCAAGCTTAACATTCTCATTTACACTGAGGGACAGCAACCCACCAGGGTTTCAGGTGGGTTTCTTGCCTATTCCTATTGGTGGAGATGCGAGGGATCAGGCCCAGAGTGTGTTTGGCAGGGAAAACATATGTTCTGTATCTGAGCTATGCATTTTAAGTGGTCTACATGCCATCTGATGCACAGCACCACTCCTGCTGCCTCCCCCAATTGAAATTAGATGAAGTAGTAATGGGTTAGGACAGCGATGGCGAACCTATGGCACATGTGCCACAGCTGGCATGCAGAGCCCTCTCTGTGGGCACGCGTGCCATGCCAGTACCGCCACCCATGCCGGCCCGGGGAGGGGCAGGGTGCCGCTCACTGCCGGGCTCAGCTCGAGCTCATTGCACTGCCTCGTCCCCTGCCCGAAGGGAACCCATGAGTGGTCCTGGAGGAGGCGATTGGGCGGCGGCGGCAGCAGGAGGAGGAGGACGCAAAGGAGGAGCCGCACTCAGCTGCCCCTTGCGGCTGCCCATTGACTGTGGCTCCAGCACCAGAGGAGAGCGAGCAAGCGGGGCGGAGTGCAGCACAGGAAGCCCAGGTGAGGGTCCTGCCTATATTTGGGGAGGGGAAAAAAGGCAACCCCTGGCTGCCCTCTGGAGGACGCCCGCTGATTTGGGCACTTGGGCTCAAAAGGTTCGCCATCACTGGGTTAGGATATTTCTCTCCATTTAGGAAAAAAAAAATTGAAAAAAATTATCTATCCCTAACTGAAATTCACAGTGAAGAAAATATGTTTCAAATGCTGTATTACCTGAGGACAGTTTTTTAAAAAAAGCAGATTTTCATCTTCTTGCTAATTGATAAAGTAATTAATGAGAGGTGATTCAGAAAGGCCCTTTAGCTGCATTCAGGTCAGGGCTCCTCTCCAGTCCTCCTGAGGCATTCAGGCTGAAGGTTGGTTAGACACATAAGGAGGTGGAGGGCCACTCACCTTGCCCCCCCCCCCCCGTGTGTCCCCTTCTCCATTGCCCTCTGCATGTGGGGAGTGATGTTCTGAAGAGCTGAGTCTCCTCCGCCTGTGAAATTAGGAACACTGATTTTCCGCTCTTCCTAACCACACAGAGATCCTCCTCCACCACAAAGGAGCCTCTGCTGCACATTCCCCCTCCTCACACATTTAATCACCACCCATTTGAAATGCCTGATGAGGGCTTCTGTGCCTTTTAGCATTTTTCTAACAACAGTTTCTCGTGCTTTAAAAACTTTCCCAAGTCAGTTCTTCATCGAACTTACCTCAACCTATTGCTCTCCAAATGTTTGGGATCAGAATTGCAGATGGTGAGAACTGTAGTCTAGTACATCTGGGGGAGACAAATCTCCAACTTTCTTCCAATACAGTGTTGCATGGGGCTATTCGCTTTTGAATTTCAGGAGGATTTGTAGCAGATGATGGTGAGAATGAATGAAAGGCCTCGCCCACAGAACTGTACAACTCAGTGGGGATTTAAATCTGGGACCATATCCAAAGTAGTTTGTCCATAGTATCGTATCAGGTCTCAAGAGATCAAGTGGTATGTGGAGCAACAAGACTGGAAATGTATCTGTGTGACACAGTCACAGCAATTTGATAGCACTTCAAATTGCCAAGGCTCCAACCTATGGAGTCCTGACATTTGTAGGTTAGTGAGATACTAAAAATTTTCTGCTATTGTTTGGGATACGCATTAGAGCATTAGAACAAAGAATTTTCATTGAACTGCAAATCTCAGGATTCCATGGAAGAAAGCCCGGACTGTCAAAGTGGTATCAAACTGTAATTTTCTTCCGCAGCAGCCATGTTTACGGTAGTTGTACCCCACTCATACCTGAGAGGTGGAGGGTGAGAAGGTTCATGGTGGGAGCTTTAAAAGAGTAAATTGATAGAGATGTTCCCACAAGGGAAGATTTGGCTTCCAAGAAATGGGAGCATGCCTTGGCCACTGTATTGCAACTTAGCTGCAATATTCATAAAATACTATTATTTATTTAACTGCATATTTCCAAACATGCATTGAGATGACTTGTACATGGTCCAATTTCTCATTAATTTTTGTGCAAAACCGAAACATTTGCTTTTCAGACAACTGTAGGCGTGGGTGATACCTTTTATTGGACCACAAAAAATTAAACAAATTGCAAACGTTTGTCGATAAAATTCTACTTTTTCAGGCTTAGTAGTACTGTAAATATTTAGTGGTCCAATAAAAGGCATCATCCACTCTTGCATTTGTGAAACCTTGGGGAACACAAGGACTTTTCTTTGTTCTTTCTGGATATACAAGATTTCCTTTTTAGGTCATCTTGATAAATACCAGTAGAAATCTAAGCTAAAGGAAAAGCTTAGGGCATTTCTTCTCTACAAATAGGCCAGCCTTCTCTCCAGAGGTGCTTGGCTACCACTCCCATCACCCACAGCCAACAATCTGGCTGGGGTTGATGGGAATGACAGTCCAGGATTACCCGGAGGGTGCCAGGTCCAGAAAGACTGAACAAGGGTCTTGTCTCCTGCTTGCTTTTGCCCAGCAACATTATTCAACCTTAAGAAGCAGCTGCAAAAGAGAGGAAAGGAAAGGTTACAGTGCACACCGAGTTACTGCTTATGGCCCAGCTGAGATGTTGAAGGTGCTGCTTGTTTAGCTGGGCTGCTTGTCTGAGTCACGTTGCATTTGTGGCACAGCTCTTTCATATCCAGGAGACTTTCTCCCACGGCTTTTGCAAATTTGCTGGAGGACGTCTCTTTACAGTCTTTAAAACTTGAAATGCAGAACAAGATGTGCTCTGGCTGTGGATTGTAGCAGGCACCGTAGCCATTCGGGATCACAGGCCCGTAGCAGCAGAACATTTCCATAGTAGTTGGAACCTGTTTGTCCAGGAGCAAAGAAAGACAGTTGTGTTAAAGGTCAGCAGTGGTGTTAAAATAACCTAATGGCCATAAGTATATGGTATAATATACTGCTTCAGTCTTGGTCTGGACAAATAAATATATATATATTATACTCACAAACATAAACTGCAGTAGAATGTTGCAGTGTACCTTCAACCCTACCCAAGAGAGCTGTCATTGAGAGTGCCAGCTAGGCAGCTGTCAATATTCTCTGGTGGGATAATACAAGTTGTATGGAATCAATTCACATCCCACCTCCGTCTCCTGTCCATCTGAAAGTTTTCAATGGATACTCCTGCCAATTAGGCAATCAAGTTGTGGGGCAAGGGAAATATGTGTTTCCTAAATTTCCCTCTAGGCACACAATTCCTTCAAACCTCTGTCCCTGCTCAATCAAATTTGTAAACAAAGCCCTTTTGCAATTGCAGTGACCAGCCAGCCAGAGCAAAAGCTAATTTGTAATATGCAGAGGGAGGGAAAGCACATCTTATACAAGAAACAGACTTTTTTTAAAAACCTCTCAAGGAAGCTACGCTTCTAATGATGTGCTAAGAGTTTTATCTAACTCGGACCTGAATCGTTTAGAATTCCTGACCATTGTTAGAATGACAACCATTGTTGTTTGGAGCCTGGCCAGTATGATTTCAATAATTCGGCCATTTTAATTTATTCCAAGTATTTCAAAGTTGAAGCATTAGATCCAAACGTAGGTATATCTAGAGTAGTTTCATGGAAACTGAGAGGCGCAGTCTCTATGAAACTGTTTGGATCTACCCCAGGTCTTTGTGTGTGCAAGCAGCTTATTCGTCATCGTGAAATATCCAACATCTACAAAATTAAAAGAATTTTTTTTGTCCATTTCATAGATTTTGAAAAAGAAGTAGCCTTTAAAAGTACAGGATTTGCTCATTATTTCTTTGTGTACTGGCAAGTTACAAGTTGCTTTCTTACTCCTGAAGTCTGAATACTGAATAGGCATTGAGATTTCATTCAATTTATTAGACAGGCTTTCGTAAATCTCAAAGATTTATTTGCCAGGGAAAAACCTTGGAATTGGTATGTTGGGATGGAATCTATTAGCTTAATCCCAACCCCCTTTTCAATGAAAGGTTTGGTTTTCCCAGTCATGCTGTAAAAAGATGAAATACATTATACTAAAGGAAAGATGGTGTTTGTTAAGAAATTCGTACTTTCTTTCCTTCTTTTGTTATAAACAGGCTTTCAAAAAGAAAAGAAATGAAATGAAAAGAAAAGGCATCTAGCATTTTCAATGGCATAGGACAGGCCATTAGTCCCACTAATAGAGTTACAGATTTGTCAGATAAATTTGCTGTGCAACAGCCGAAGACCATAAAGCTATTCAGATTCACTTTTTGCCCACGGATAGTTTCTTGAAGAATTTATGTAGTGGTATTCTGGCTACGCTCAGTCATGTCTGAAAACCCACAGACATCACGACAAGATCAAATGGCCAAGTAGATCTTTATGTTTGTGCGCTGCATTAGAAGCCTCTCTTCTTATGACAAAAACCCTTGTGGTCTTATGTTTCTGTTATACCACTTCAACAAACTGAATAGCAGACACAGAGTGATTATTTGTTAAAAATAATTTGTGAACCCAATTCATTTTTTAAAAAATTATTTATTTCCAACATATTTCTGAGCAGTGATTGTTACTTTACTTAACTCAATTACTTTACTTACTTACTGGTCCTTTAATTAATTTTAAATGATACATTTCTCATTTATTGAAATGGTAAGTTTTAATTTCAACATGTAATAAATTAATTAACAGGTCAACTCTGTGATTTCCCCCTTTACATTTCTTTTAATTAACTGTTTTTTTCCTTTAACAATGTAGTGTTACAGTATTAAGTTCCACACTGGTCTTTTCTTGCTATGCCATGTAGGTCAGTCGACAATAGTAAGGAATTTGGAGAATAACCCTGAAACTGGCTGAACCATATTCTGGGGACTGCCATACGGGAGACAGGAATTGCTATGGGATTCCTTTGCTACAGGGCCTGAAGCAGAAGAAGGTGGAGCTGGAGGTGGGAGAGGAGAAGGTATGTTTGATACAGCTACCAGTTTTGCTTACAGGATGAGCCTATGAATACTGGTTTCTCTGGGCTCCCAAAATTGCTCTCACAGTGCTTGACAAAGATCAAATCCGTATTTGTCATGCAGATAGTGGATGGCTTTGATCAAATAATCATCCTTAGTTTTCCATCTGTAAAAATCAAGAGTTGTGATCCATTTAAGTGACAAGGTTGTTTTGAAGACCAGTGAGATAAGACAGTATAGGGCACTTTGAAAATTAAAATTGCTTTGTTTAACAATTAACACTGATGTAATACTCTTCAAATTGTTGACGGTAGGAATGATTATTTACAGCCACTGGTTTTAACAATGGGAGTGACCCTTAGCTTAAATGTGTATCGGATCGCAGCCTTGCACAGATACACACAGCTGCTCCAGATTTGTGTATTATTTCCAGAGCTTGGGGTGAGTAACAGTATGTCCCTTTCCAAATAGGTTTGACTGGCACCAGTGCTGGAACACTAAGATACCCTGTAAAGATGTAGCTTATTTATACAGGCACATCGCCAGGTTTTAAGAGAGTTATCCATTAAAATCTGCTAAATTGCTTTGATAGATAAAAATGTTTTTGCCTGGCACCTAAGTGAGAGAACGTCATCCACCTACTGGTTAATTATGGATGGTCCTAAAATGATATTATGATCACTCTTCTTAAAAGTAACTTCTGAGCTTGCTCCCACATGAATGCATAGGATTGCATCCCAGGATCATGTGTATGGTAGGACAGGATAGGTATATGTCAGAGTGCCAGAAAATGTAAGGAAAGTAATTCCCACCATTCACACATGGATATTTCTGTATACTTTTCTCCATCTTTCTCTATGGTTCCCTTGAGATGATCAGAAATGAACTGACACACCTCAAATGATCAGAAAGATTTTGACAAACATGTGCTTAAGCACAGTCAGAGCATTACATGTAAAACCTAAAGAAAGATGCAATGACATATACACTCTCTGCCCAAAATCTATCTGTTTAAGCAGTGCCTGTGGAAGGGTGATGATGTCACCCACAGGGAAAGATTTTTTGGTAATTAAAGACTTCCCTCTTCTTTGCCACAGCTTGTCAGACTCACAAGTAATCTGTTTCACTGAGTCAAAGCCATGGAAGCCACAGGGCAGAAGATGGAAGTTTTTAATTACCAAAAAGTCTCCTCCACCAGTGACACCATCACACTTACACAGGCATAAATTACGCAAGAGGATTTCTGTAACATTCAGAATCTTAGGACAACAATTTTCATTTCTTTAGGTACAGAGTTGTAGATCACTACAGACAGGGTGGTGTTGATATCTGATAGCAATCAGTGGATACCAGTCATGATGGTTCTGCCAGGATCACAGGCATTAAGTGTACAAGTACCACATGATGGGGACTTAAGGAACAGCCAAAGCTGGAGAACAGTAGTATGTTCTGGTGATCTTCCATCTAAATACTAACCTGTTTGGCTTATGAAATCCAATTAGATTGGCTTGGCTTGATAGGTCCTGGGTCAGATCCAGCAGGACTCTCCATATGCTCTTTTTGAGAGACTACCTGTGGCCTATGGACTGTTGTTCACTCGTCCTCTTTTTTTGCCACCCAAATTAAAAGCCATTTGCTATTAATCTGGCTTGTCCAAAATATAAGGAACAAGAAATCAGTGCATTTTGGAGAGCTGTTGGAGTTGCTAAACCAGTACAAGGTATGCCAAAGCTTGTCACTGATTCATAACATCTGTCACAGGGAGAATAATGGGGATCCCTTTTTTTATGACTAATCCCAATATGAATTTCACTCACCTGGCTGGTGGACAGAATAAATCGATTACTTGTCAAATATGTTTCATCAGTAAATATGTCTGGCAGTTCCTTGAAGTGTTCACGGGCCATCTCTCGCAGGCCCAGCAAGTGATTGTCTATCGCCATACCAGTAATAGCCTAGGTGCCACAGAACAAAATGGGGTGTCATTCAATATGGACAACACTGTAGATACATCCCGCAGATACAGTATTGGTACTACTGCATTTAACTTCATAGTGGCTGGAGTGGGCAAAGCAGAACAACAGTAGAGTCAGCTTTCCTGATTCCTGGGGCCTATCTTATACCTGCTTCCCTGGGCCTGAGCCCCACTGAAATCAATAGGACTTGCTTTTGAGCAGAAACATGCTGTAAAATGCTGTACATGGTGGTCTTCTCCAGACTTTTAAAGACCTGTTTGCTGGACAAGTTATAGCCTGCCACTAGAAATAAAAATATGATATAATCTCCAGTTGGGTATCTGCTGCCTAGCATTAATGGATTAATTTACTACCCATATTAGGCACAGGAATAGAGGGAAGCAAGCAATTGCATTTCTACAAACTTGGTTTCCCTTTGTAGAACTTAGAAATTTTGAGACAAAATATTTGCCTCCCCAATCTCTCACATATTTGGGAAAGATGTCCCTTTTTAATAGATGATGATTACACACAAGATGAATTGCTATAGATAAAATGAATTTCCATGGCAAATCAGAGATTCAAACCCAGGCCTCCTGAGTCCTAGTCTATTGTTCTATCCACTACATTTGGCTGTCTGTTTCAGCAGACCATTGCTATTTCAATTTTTTATGTTCATTTATATGCTTTATTTTCATTTTTTGGAGAGTTACATAATTACTTATTATTATTTTATTATCCACCACGGAACACAAATTCATGTTGAGAGTGCAGGGTACAAATGAATGCAAGTAAATAAACAAGGGGCACACCTTTTCAAAACTTACCACTTTTAACTTGCCAAAGTATGTTTGTGTGAAAGCCAGTTTGGTTAAAAGGAAACTTTTAAAAACCTTCCAGGGAACTCAGCACATTGGCTAAAATCCTGTTTGTGTAGAAGTAACATAAAATTATGCCTGTGTAAATTTGCCAGCCGTTAACGCCAAGGCAACGGGGAATCATGTAAATCTATTGCACTCAGCTGCATGGTTCCCATTGTGACTGTTGTGCAATTCCCCGGCAGAAGGACTTCATGGATAACATTTCTATCTTGGTGCTACGTATTCTAGCTACTGTGGGGGCTAACACTGAGTTACATCCATGTAGCTATGGTACAGGATTTCAGCCATTGATTCATACTGATACTAAACATATTTTCTTCAAGATGACTCTCATTGGGTATAATCCAATGTTAAGAAGCTCCAGTTCAAAACCATTTCAACTTCAACCCCATACCTACTTTTCTGGAAGTAACACCCACTGAATGCATTGAGACTTACCTTGAAGTCAGTATGTACAAAATAAGTTACTGGCTGAAATCCTACTGTACTTGGTGTAATGTAAAAATTATTCCTGTAGAAGTTCACAGTGGCTGGGGAGTTCTGGAAACTGTACTCCAGAAAGTAGCTTATCCGAGCTCTGATTCCAATCACATGTGAGAAAACAGGAGATATTTTTCTGGGATGTGCTCCTTTGTAAATTATTATCTTTTTTTAAAAAAAAAAACACACACCACACTTTGTTGCATTATTTGTTATTTCGTGCATTATTTTTTCCTTTACCTTTGAGGGGAAAAGTATTGTCCAAATATGTAAGAAAATGGCCAAAAAATGGGGGGGGGGGAAGGGAACAAAACCCCTACAATTTCCCCCAAAATACATTTGTCTTCTGAAAGTAACTAGAAAAAGCAACAAATAAACAATACTCATTACATTGGGGGGAAAGTTACTTGTTGTTTAGTCATTTTGCAGAAAGACTTTAATTGTTATGTCCCACACAGAATGTGACCAAAGGGGAACAGAACCAAAGTGCTCATCCCTGCTCTTGCCTTCATTGAGTAGGTATAAACATGTGAAGCAGGCTACATTCTTTCAGTAGTCTGTGCAACAATCCTGTACAGCTGGGCTCTGAATTGATATTTCCATATTACAAAGGGAGATCTTGCCTTAGCATACAAATTATTGCTTTTTTGATGGCCTTTGGTGTTTAACACTGATATTAAAAATTAGCGTATAAGGAATGTTTTTCATCAGTTTTTAAAACAATGTCCCGCATTTCAAGCGACGTTTTAAATCTATTGTACATTGCTTTGGGACTCTAGGGGACAGAAAAGGGACAAATATATGTTTTAAATAATCAAATAAACACTTAAGTGAATTGATGGCAGAGGCGAAATAAGTGCAATGTTCAAGGGAAGTGAAATGGTTCTGCTTTTTGCTAATATCTACGCAGGTAAATTATGCTAAGGGCAAAAATAAATAACCTTTTGTGGCTCATTAGGAAAACAGATACCCTAGAGACTAATGCTGTCACATCCATTGGGGCACATATTCCATGAGTCATGAGGAAGGATTGTAAAACCTAGGAATGGCCATCATGATTCCCCCCCCCCCATCAAGAGGAATGGACTGAAAGATCAATGGAAATATTTTGCTATCCAACATGATTTATAAGGCTCTTAGCAATGGCATTTCTCCCCCCCCAAAGGTAGATTAATGTCATGTCTGAAGAGAAAGAGACTGAGATGGGCTAACAAAATAAAGGGTGAGTCAACATATGCGGGGGGAGATACTAAATTAAATTTTTTTAGGGCTACAGTTTTAATCTAGCAGTGCTGTTTCCCTAACAAGGGGATAATTAAATAACATTAAACTATGGCTCAAGGCTTCTTGTTTCTTTTTAGACAGATGGGTATTCTTTCTTTAGTGCAATGGTATTTGGTTTAGGATTGTCAGCAGGATAGAGAGAAAACCTGGACTGTTTTGTCTACTCTTGTGTCGTGAACAAATGTTTGAAATGTCAGAATCAGCAAAGAATGGAGAAGTTACTCTTTCGGATTATAAAACTCACTGGCCATGCTGGCTATGGAATTCTGGGAGTTGTAGGCTGAAAAAAGTAACATTCCCAAACTCAAAAATCCAGCCTTAGAAGAGTTTCAATGCATGGAGATAACAATGACCTATGCGTTGTTTTTGGTCAATGGATGTCATTAATTTTTCAGAAAACAGTTCCTAGAACCCCCCAGAGGCCATTATGACAGGGAAATTCTGGAAACTGTAGTCCAAAAAGTAACTCTTCCAAACTCTGTTTCCAATCGTATATGGGAGTTTTCTGGACCTAGTTCAAAGTCTGTAACTTTAATTTTGTTTCTAGATCTGTGAATTTATCATCATTGTCCTTCCAACTGTTGAGCAACAATTTTTAAAAACAAGTTCTCTTCTAAAGATAACTAGGAAATATATGATCAAAACTGACAGAAAATTCATGCTGTCTTCTAAAAATAATTTCTTGTGTCTAACAGAGAGGGTGCCATTAATTAGTAATTATTTCAGCTTGAGTCCTGCTCTTACTGCAAAGAACAATGTTCCCGGGCAAAAGTCAAAGTGCTGGTTCTAACCTATAAAGCCTTAAACAGCCTGGGCCCAAGCTATCCTTATGAGCCTCCTCGAGTGTTAGGATCACCAGGAGAGGCCTTTCTCTCAGTCCTGCCACCTTCACAGGTGTGTTTGGTGGGGACATGGGAGAGGGCCTTCTCTGTTGCTGCTCCCAGATTTTGGAATTCCCTTCTACAGAAGATTAGGTTGGCTCCTTCTTTACTGTCCTTCCACAAGCAGGCAAAGACCTTTCTCTTCAGGCAAATTTTCCTTTAGTGACTGGCTGCCTGAGTATGGTTTTTAAATGGATCGTTTTACCCTACTGTGTTTTGGTGTTGCTTATGTTTTTTAATATAGTATGTGTTTCATCCATTTTAGTCTTTGTATACTCAGTGTTGTTAGCTTTAAATACTGTCTTTTAATGATGTAAGCCATCTTGGGTCTTTTTTAAGGAGAAAGACAGCTAAAAATATTTTAAATAAAATAAATAAACATGGATTGACTATCCCTTAAGTAAGGTGCCATGTCGTGAAGTAAAGTAAATGACCTTACAGTAGTGGTTCACAATCTTGGATCCCCAGATGTTCTTGGACTACAACTCCCAGAAAACCTGGCCCACACAGCTAGTGGTGAAGTCTTCTGGGAGTTTTAGTCCAAGAAAATCTGGGGACCCAAGGCTGAGAACCACTGCATTATAGCAATAGATAGGGCAGGACTACTGATGCTCGTAAACAAATGTGAACTCAAACAGTCCTCAGGATAAAAGTTCATTTGAACTCTCCTTCTGAACTCAAAATATAAACTTGGGGCAGGGTGTATCCAGGCATTTGTTTTTAAATCCTATTGAAATCAATGAGGCATAAGTTAGTCACAGCTAATATTTCACATTGATTTCACTGGGGGATGCAAGTGCTACTAATTTAGTTGGGGTCTGACTCATGGTTTCACATATCAGAAACCAAATACTCATGACCCATCACCAGTAAAAGTGAATATGAACATCCAAAAATACTTCACTAATGTAAAATGGCCCAGTGAATTCAAGTATGCTCTTTTGTCGTTATGATTTTCTGAGAGTTTTCACAGGAAAATATTCATTGTCATATTTTGTCATATGACAAAATGGCACTATGCAGTTCTGGGCTTCAGCTCTAAATTATTGGTGGGCACAAACATTTTACCTGGAAGCAGAGTATTTATTTTATTATTTTATTTTATTGGATTTCTACCCGCCCATCTAGACCAAAGGTCTACTCTGCTGTAGACGTCAGCAGTTTATTAAAGCTGATTTAATAAATGGTTATTACTCTCCATTGATTCCCAGTGTGGTGTAGTGGACAGAATAATGGATTAGGACTCTGGAGAACAGGGTTTGAATCCCCGCTTAGTCATGGAAATTCACTAGGGAAGTGGAACTGGTAAAACCACTCCTTTAAATACCTCACTTACCTTGAAAGCCCTGTTAGGGTCGCTATAAGTCACTTCTGACACAGAACACAGACACACATACTTCATTAAAAAATCTTCATATTTCATACTCAGCACTATTTTTTCTGCTGTTCATTAGCACAAATTATATTCCTACTAATAAACATATTTCTATGCAATGATTTTGGGAACCAGTTTTACATTCACATCACAATTTGCACATGAGATCATGTTCATCATGAGATCATGCTCATATGTGATACATATGTACCCCTGAGGCATATAGAATAGTCCATATTCTGGCTTGGATAAAGGTTCCCCCCCACCCGCCCGTATGCTTTACATTTTGTGGAAATATTTACAGACTGAGACAGATAATTGTGTAATGATAGGAATGCTGTAACATAACATCAGCACCTATAAGAGAAAGTTATTAATTTTATGACTATACCACATCATTAGCATTTTATATACAAAAAGTTTTTTAAAAACCCTACGTTTGAGTTTCAGGCTCAGATAATATTTTGCTTACCAATATAGTATAATTAGTCTGAGCAGTTATTGCATCCTTAAGCAGCTGCATTTTCTCAGAGTCCTGTAGACAAAAAAAGGGGAGAGAACCATTTTTAAAGTAATATTTCCATAATTGAGTGGAATTAGAAATACTTCCATAATTGAATGGTTCTTATACACCATTAGGTTACATAAGAACACAATTACAATGCATGTTTACTTAGAAGGAAGTTCTAATATGTTCAGTGGCTTTATCCCCCTAGTTAGAGATGCTTTAATATTTGGTATTTCTGAACAAAGTTTTGGCAGTTCCTTTTAAAATGGGGTCTAATAAAGTAACCTGAACTGTAACCTATAGATTTTAATGATACAACTTTCCCTCGTTCTATTTTGTATCTAATGGGCTGTGTTTTTCCTCCTGATTTTTTTTTTTGGTTTGGCAGTTTTATTCTTTGATGTTTTAATATGTATTTGTTGCAAAAGCGAATGCAACTGAAGAAACTCGACTTAATGTGATCTGCCGAACTAATTTGACCCACACCTTCCACATTAGTGTGCTCATTGGAACATAATTATTCTTTTAATTTTCTGCCAGTTCAAATATTGCAAAGAAGTTCTTGGCTCAAAAAAATGTTCCAAAATGCATGTAAGGATGGATGTTTTAGGATGTAGTGCACATGTTATGTGCCATCATATCACTTCTCACTTACGGTGACACTCTGAATTAATGACCCCACTCAGCTCTTGCAATTTCAAGACCATGGCTTCCTTTATTGAGCCAATCTACCTCTTATTCAGTCTTCCTCTTCTCCTGCTGCCTTCCAAGTTTTTTTTAGCATTATTGTCTTACCAGTGAGTCTTGCCTTCTCATGAGGTTCCCAAAGACAATAGCCTCAATTTTTCATTGTTTACTCTAGATATTTAACCTTGATTGTATCTAGCATCCTTTTTTCCCCTACAACTTCGGCGTATCTGTAATACTTTCTTCCAACACCTTATTTCAAATGAATCTTCACAGAGAAGTCATGAGACTGCAACATTTTCCTCACTGGCAAGGAAGGCAAGACATTTCCTGCCACTTTTGATATAGTTCTTGCATTGCTGAGAAAATTATTTTCTTTTCTTTTTTTAATGTCCATTCTTGCACAAAAATATGCATCGCACACACTTTCATAAATTGCATGAATTGCTCAGAACAAGGATGCATTCTGTTTTGCTTAAGAATCTGAAGCACTGGATGGGTTGGTTGCGCCTTTCTTAACAGTAAGCCAGTCCTTCTGTGTTTGCTCTCTTTGAGTGTCTCTCTGTGCATAGCTTCTGAAAGGGAAAGGGTAGTAGAAACATTGTTTCTACATCATAACAACTTTGAAGGGGGCGGGGAGAAAACATTTTTCCTTCCTCCTTGGAAGGAAACTTGTGGGACTGTAACATTTCTCACTGAGGCATCTCATCATGTCACACCAGCTTAAATGGACAAGCTTCCTGGGGTATTATGGGACTTGTTGTTTTAAAAAGCTAATGTTTCCCACTTCTCTGCATTACTCTTTTAATGACAAATGTGTACAAAAGTAACAACTAGTGCCAGCACTTTTTTTTTATAAAAACATTCCAAGCTCTGCTACAACATCCCTTCCACCTATCCTGGTAATATTTGGTAAAATCGGTGAGTTGACATCACATTGTAATTTCTTCATCATTGTTAAGGGACTGGTAATGAAGTGGAGTGAGTTAAGGACATTTGCAATGTGACCCTGCTGTAACATGGATTTGACACTACTAAACATTACGGGGGAAGCAAAGGAGGAGAGGAAATCGTCCTGCTTCTAAGTGTTTGAACCATTCTAATGATGCTAAGGTCAAACTACATTTTACTTTAGAAACACAGCTGGCAGCTATGCCTAGCTATCTCATTTACTCCACAATATGCATGGCCAATCATATTTGGTTGGGACTCAATAATGGTCACACACTGTCATTTTTCTTGCTTATTGTTTATCACTTTTTTGGCAGCATAAATTGCAGATGAGGTAAGGGGCAGGGTTGAGGACTCGAGTCATGGGACTCCCTTTCAAGTCGGACTTAAGTCACACTGGTGACTTGAATTGGTGTCCCCCCCCCCCCAATGACTCAGACACAACTTGTGACTCAGAACCCACCCACCCCTCCCTTTTTTCTGGGGAAAAAACACTTGTTTTTAATAGGGACTTGGATTTGGTGCTTGGGACTTGGTACCAAAGACTTGGACTTCAGACTTGGCCCCAAAAACTTGCCAGCATCTCTGATAAGGGGTAGGATTCCACACTGAGGCTGCTATTGGGTGCAAAGCCATGATTCCCACTTAAGACCCTGAACAAGATTGAGTATCCCAGGTATATTTTATGTTAGAAGATGTAGCTACTTGTTGCAGCTTTAAAGTAACATGAACCCTGACTTATGTGTTACTATACACTGTCTCTTCAACACTTTTCCAGCATCCTTGAAGAATCTTATACATTACACATTTGGTTAGAACAGGATGATGTAAGGACAGGTGGCTTGTGATGAGAATGTGGGGAGAGCAGTCCACCCCAAAATGGTGGGATAAGGTGCTCCCCAATCAGACTATGAGCTGCACTCAGTTATAGATAAGCCGTCACTGACTTTAATGAAAACATGACCATGCCACATCAGATAAAATGTTGTTTTGATTGGCTAGTTGTTTTTCACTTCCATTCAACCAAAACAAAACCTTAGATTGTAATCCAAAACATACCTGTTAGGGATAAATCCCATTGAAATATGTGGGACTTACTTCTAAGTAAATATGTTTTGGATTAGACTGTTAAATAAGCTTTCAGAGATTCTACTTTCAGCTTTTTTTTCCTGAGACGCTGACCTTAACATCCTCAGATGTAATTTCCCAGTGAATAAGCATCCAATTAATTCTAACAGTCCATCAAAAAATAAATTATTTGAGATAACTAAGGGCCGAATGTTTTGTTTATTGCTAGGAAAGCTTGCTTTCAGCCCATTGACTTAAACAAGTTTGAAGCTGTCATTAAAAAGTCCAGATGGCTGGATCAGCCTGTTTTTTGATTGTGTCACTTTCTCATATGCCCATCCATAGGTCTGGCCCATCTGTGTTCTGCATGGGAACTGTGCATAAAAGTATAATTTAAAATATTTTAACTAACTAACTAAATAATAATAAAAATATTTTGAACTGATTTTATATATGCAGTTCTGAGAGAGCATTTACTTCCCTATCCACACAGCCTTCTGCTTTTTGACCTGAGCTGCCGATTGACCACCATGCATAGTTCTGATTTAAAGCCAGAGACAGACGTTGGTGTTTCCTCTTTGAAAGTGATATGAAAAGTCCTGTGCACCCCACTCATCCCCCTGTCTTCTCTGCCTGCAGCTTTCACCCAGTGATGTGGTGGATCTTTAAAAAAAATTCAGGCCTGTTGGTAAGAGAGAGATCATTTGGCCAATAGAAGTGAGGGCAGGACTGCCTCTGTCCAACTTGAGAAATGATTCCTTCCAGGTGTAAAGGAAGTAGAAATGTTTAAAGGAAATATTTTTTTTTAAATGGCTTCAAAAAAGAAAGAAAGCTGGAAGAGTTTAATGAGTTTAAATGCTAGGAGGAGACATGGGATAATTACCACAGAAAAACTGCAGTGGGAGACAGTACAGAACCCAGCTCAAGGAGAGCTCCCTGCTGAGGTCACTTGAAAATTGAGCAGTACTGAATTACTCTGCTTAAGGGCAAGTACATGATTCATTAGGAATGTGCACAAAGGATGCTCTGGAGCATTTTCTTTCTTCGTTAAGAAAAGCATCTCTGGGAGGCTAGAGCTCCAAGAGCTGTATGTGTACTTTTCCCCTGCTTACTGCCATTTCTCTGTACCAAACTCTTCCTCCCCTTCATATTCCAGATGCACATTTGTGTTAGGAGCTTTCTGTATGAGAGAGAAAAAGAGAAATGTGTGTGTGTTTGTGCTGGTATGATTTAGAACTGGGGTGGACAAGCAAGAGGCCACCTTTCCCCCTTCCCTCTGGCCTTGGAGGGCTGCCCCTGCCCTTTTGTCAAAACACCACTTCTGGTTTTGGGAAACGGAGTCCTTGATGCCTTCAAAAAATGCGGGAGGTGAATAGCCTTCAAACGGACAATGAGGCCTTTCAAGAGTGTGATCCTCCAGTTTTAGGTCAATGTTTTTCCAAAAGGGGAAACAAAAGGTTAGGCCTTTTCAGAGCAAAACATAAATGAACAGATGGTAGGTAGCAGGATAGTTATTCACATACTTGTAGAGATGATTTTTTATCCACGATTTCTTTCGCAAAAGCCAAAGCTTCAGGAGTGGCTGATCGGATGTTGTCTACTCTCCCTTCTTCAAAGCGGCGTGTGGAAGCACTTTCATAGGTAGAAACAAGTTTCCCATACAACCTACAGTGAAGTGAAAAATGTACAGTGATTTTGTTTCTCCTGAGGTGTTAAAAAAGCTGGAAGAAAAATAAGCTATCTGGGTTTCTGTCTTGCAGTCTTGCTTTTTATTTTGTATCGTATTTCATTTTTATGCTAATAGAATTTTATATGAAGGGTTAGACTTGACAGCCCCCCTTTTTAAAATACTGAGATCAATGAGCGTATGCTTGAATTTATTTCAGTTATGTGCCACTTGTAAATAACTCCTTTAAGTCTGCCAACAAGGGTACTAAAATGACAGTTTGCTATAAGCTTATGGAATTGGAATGTTTCATTTTCTGCCATGTAGTAATCCCACGATGCAATTAATTGTTCACTTGCAACCGGTTTTATTTAACAACAGCAACAACACCAAAATAAAGCATGGAAAAGTTAATTCAACTCACAGTACAGTTAGAGCCAGTTATAAATAACCAGTTAATTGCAATTTATTTTTTTTGCAACAATAAAGGTATAGATCCTTTATGAACCCAACTTGGTGAAAGATAACTCCTACCTCTTTTGCATGTAATTGCCATTTTTGTAGTTACTTTTATTTTAGGGTGTCACCTCATTAAAAAGTGGCTCATGTAGTGGCTTGTGCCATCCTTCTTGCTGTTGCCTCACGTACATGTTTCTTTCTTTCTTTTTTATTTAAAATAATTTTACTAGAGATGGGGGTATTCGTATTCAAATACGAATACCCCCCTACAGGTGGAGATAACAAGGGTCCGGCCCCCTGGGGCCAGACCATCCACTCACTGTTCTGCTGCTGCTGCGCGTTCCATGCTCCCTTCCTATCGCTCTGGAGCTCGCGATGGATTAGCCACTCTTCGACCTGGCAGAGAGGCTCATCATCCTGCCTCCTGCAAGGAGTGGCTAATCCACCGTGAGCTCCAGAGCGATAGGAAGGGAGCATGGAATCCGCAGCAGACCTCCCCTCCCACCCCCGCACACACTCCCCCCCCCGCACAGCCCGTTTGCAATGGAATCGTGAGTGGTCGATCTGGCCCCAGGGGGCCGGACCCTCATTATCTCCACCTGTGGGGGGGCATTCGTATTCATATATGAATACCAATACCCCCATCTCTAATTTTTACCCTGCCTTTCTCCTTAAAAAGGACCCAAGGCAACTTACATCATGAAAGGCAATATTTAAAGCTATCCACAGTAAGAATACAAATACTATAAAGCAGCGATCCCCAACCTTTTTAGCCCTGTGGACCGGCTGGGGAAGGCGGGGCACCCCCCTGCACTCGTGCGCATGCACAAAGGGCGGTGATGCGCTCAGGGGGCACTCGTGCGCATGCGCGAAAGGGTGGGGGAGTGCTCATGTGGGCGCAGGCGTGTGCGCACAGGCGCAAACGGGCTGTGCGGGGGAGTGTGTGCGGGGGTGGGAGGGGAGGTCTGTCTCCGTGGCCCAGTCCGGCTCAGGCCATGGACCGGCACTGGGCCGCGGACCGGGAGGTTGGGGACCTCTGCTATAAAGGATCGAACAAATACCACACTAAAAGATGGTAAACAAAAGCAACATCACCAAAAACACATTCAAAACAGTAAGGCACAATGATCCATTTAAAACCCCACTCAGGTAGCCAGTCATTAACGAAAAGCTTGCCTGAAGAGAAGGTCTTCACCTGCTTGAGGAACTGATGAGGTAAACAGGTGTGTCTTATATCACCGCCCATTGGCTTGTAATCAAAATTTTAAAATGTAACAGAAAGTAACTGAAAGTACCTATGCCTAATATATTTTAAGTATTTATATGTTAAAACAAATAATTTCTTTTTAAAACTGCAAGTATAACAGTTAGTGTTTGCATATTAAAATTTTAATATTTCTCATATTTTTAAAATATTTTAATATATTGCATACTTTGAATTTGATGCACAAATGAATGCTAATCATTTCTCACTTTTAAGTGTGGTAGTAATTAACTAGTTTCTCGGGCCTTGGAACTACCATATTTGTTTTTTTGTTTTTTTTTTTTTAAATAGCTTCCTAACTGCCAGTTTTAACTCTGAGTGGACAAAGCCTACTGGGTGGGAAGCCAGGCCTAGGAAGCAGCACCGTGGCTACCTTGCACTTGTACAAAGGGTGCCCACTATCTACCATGTTCTGCAACTGGATAGGGAAGAAGATGGATGCAAATTTAATGAACCAACTTTCCACAGCCTAGGGAAGGGTATAGTGTGTTCTGTTGACCTGAGTTTGTTATAATACATTATGCATTAAATTCACAGTGAGGTAAAGGATGAAGGACTTCTTCAGAAATCTGTTCTCCATGGCAGTTCTTTCTTAGCTTAAGTCATCCCCTATACTCATTGGAAGGTTGATGGTTGGCAGAGACTTAAGACACAGTGTGGACTCTTTTCCAACTGTGAAGACACACTTCACCAATATATCGGCATAACAACCCCTCTTTCTCCTCCATCAATTGGAAGTATCAGGGTCTGCTGGAGTATTTCTTTCTACAAAGGCTAAAATAAGGCCAGGTTCCTATGCTTTCATCAGTTTTATGGAAGAGATCGTGTCTGTAAGTATAGATCCCATGGAGAAAAAAACAGCACGGAGAACTATCAGCAAGTGTTGAAATAAATTCGATTATAACTTCTTGAATGCTCCCAAGCAGAGCATTCTGGGAGCTGTAAACCCAGAAAGCAACTTTTGCAATCTCTATTGATAGCTATGTCTGGAAACACTGTGGAAACTAGTGTGTTTGTTTCCATTAAAATAACCAGTAATGGAACGTGTTGAACCAGTAATGGAACGTTCCATATGCGTTGTCTCCGACGCATTTTTGGTATTACCTGGCAGGACAAAGTTCCAAACAGAGTAGTCCTAGAACGAGCTGGAATTTTTAGCATGTATACATTGCTGAAACAGTGACGTCTATGTTGGCTTGGGCATGTCGTGAGAATGGCTGATGGTCGGATTCCAAAAGATCTCCTGTATGGAGAATTAGTGCAGGGAAAGCACCCCAGAGGGAGACCACAGCTGCGATACAAGGATATCTGCAAGTGGGATCTAAAGGCCTTAGGAATGGACCTCAACAGATGGGAAACCTTGACGTCTGAGCGTTCAGCCTGGAGGCAGGCGGTGCATCATGGCCTCTCCCAATTTGAAGAGACACTTGTACAGCAGGCTGAGGCAAAGAGGCAGTCCCGAAACCAGCAAAACGAGGGAGCTGGACAGGGGACAGATTGTATTTGTCTTCAGTGTGGAAGGGATTGTCACTCTCGAATTGGCCTTCTCAGCCACACTAGACGCTGTTCCAAGACCTCCATACAGAGCACGTTACCATAGTCTCTCGAGACTGAAGGATGCCTACTACTGTAACCAGTAATATTTTTCTCATGCCCATTGAAGAGAATTTTGAAGCCGTTTATTCACCCAGTGATTGAAGCAGGGTTATGGAGGTGCAGCTGAACACCTTAATTTTGGAGAATGTCCTTTATTCACCTTTATCTCCCCATTCTCTTCTCTACCTTTTTAATGCCACACTGATTAATGTTTGCTGTCTAATAAAGCTAATTTTTACTTGGCTCTGGGGCCTCTCATTTAATTTTCCCCCATTAGAGTCATGATGCTTTAAGCATGGAATGTTTTTGCTACTGCTCAGAGTCTAATGGCAACAAGGAAAATCTGCTTCCATCCATATTCTGATTTGTCTGCTAATGAGGCCCTATTATTCTTCAGCTTGTTAATGCAAAGTGGGTTTCTGATGACTGATGTGGGGTGGGTGTATTGTTTTCGTCCTTGCTCGACATAAATAGTTTGCTGCTGTGTAAGCATTAAACATCAATAGCAGTCCAGAAGTGGAAGGACTACTGCTGCTGCCAGTGGCTGCGCATCTGGGGCAGCTCAAACTAAAGGCAGCTGGCAGAATAGCTCAGTGAATTGGGCGGCTGACTGCAGAGGCCAAGGTCAGGTCTTCTATTCACCACTGTGCCTCCTGAGAGAACAACCAGCCTGTGTAGCCTTGAGGAAACTGCACAGTCCCAGGATGCCCCCAGAATTCCCTAGGGTCACATGGGGGCTGTTACTACAATCAACATCTTGGCATTGCAGATCCTAAGATTCTGTAATGCTATGCAAGCATTCCCAAGGGTCACAGGGGAGGCATTACTACAACCAACGTATCAGCACTGCAGATCCAGAGATTCAGTTGCCAGAAAGGGAAGGGCATGGGTGCCCCCCCCAATGGCCAGTGGCTGTCTAAAGTCTCATGGCTTAGGTGGCTGGAGGCTGGGAGGGTCATCTGAGTGTTAACTGGTTGGGAATGGGCTGTCAACATGACAGCATGGACTTGGGACTCACCTGATGGGGTTCAGGGCAGGGGTAAGCAAGTAGTCCTGCCAGTGGCCCCAGGTATCCACACTACAGTAAGTCCCTTTGAAGGATTTGGGAATGTTGACAGTTAATGAGTTAATAAAGTTGGAAAGGGTCACTTCATAGCATGCAAATATAATTATTATTAGAAACTAGGTGCAGTTATGATGGGAGGCCTGCATTCAGAGTCTGGCCTGCAACCAAATTGATATAAAGCAAAAGAAAAAAAAGCATAGTGTGCTGTTTATATACTGCCCCATAGCACTTAAAGCACTTTCTGGGTGGTTTATAAGTTAATTATGCAGGCTACGCATTGCCCCACTCCCCAGTGGGTTCAGTACTCATTTTACTGATCTCAGAAGGATAGAAGGCTGAGTCAACCTTGAGCCGCCTACCTGGGATTGAACCCCAGGTTGTGAGCACAGTTTTGGCTGCAGGACAACAGTTTAAACACTGCACCACAAGGCTCATTATATAAAGTAACAGGAGAGTTAATATGAAGCCAAGCACAAGTGCGAAGGACAAGAAAAGGGAACTCCTCCTTTGTGCTGCCCACCCACCAGTGTTGTACTGGAACTGAGGCTCACAGAGAGGCTTTCCTTCTTGAACACAACAAAAAGGAGAAGAAGAAGAAACTGTTTGGTGGCATGTTTTAAGACCAAAAAAGTATAATTTCAGTACTGCCAATGACCTGCATGACCTTTAAGACTTAACAGATATATTTTAGCATGAACCTTCATTGGTTAAATGCAGCTCTTCAGATGGATAGAGTAACATCATGTAGCTCTTTCCTGCTACCTTTGACAGCTTATGAGCAATCTTACTATACATTTACCATTTTCTGTACCCTATGTTACTTTGACCCACAAGCATGTAGACTCCACTGTGCATATAAACATAAGGCTCATCTGTTATATTCCATGGTTGGAATCATAACGGATTCATGGAGCATAACTAAGGAAAAGCACAAGCAAGATGACATGTCTGGCTTGTTGTCTGTTGCACACCCCAGTTTTGCTCTGTTTGGGACCATGGTTGCATGCCTGCTGGTGCAACGGTCACATAATGAACAGCAAGCCAGAAGAGAAAAATGACTCTGTGATTACCCTCACACACGTGGGTTTGTCTGGTAGGATTTTGGCCCATGAGTTGCAAGAACTGGATTGTAATCTATGAATACTTTTGCTAAAATTAATCTTTCAGTCTGAAAGGTGCAACAAGACCCTTCCCTTCCCTTCCCTTCCCTTCCAGTTATGCTGAATTAAAGACCATAGAAAGGCTATCTCTTTGGAAATCATTCATCATAATACTGCTCCTCTCTGTCTCCATATTTATAATAAAGTTTTGATACGAGATGATTATTTTCACTAGATGATTCAATTACTGGATGATGAAATTACACATTACATGCAAACAGTATTGCAGGGGAGTGAGGGCTTGTAAGTTGAAATTCCAGGACTTCATGATTAGCTGGGACAATTGCATCAACTGCCACCCAGACGTGGGTTGCTGGTTCTCTCCGAGCATAAACACAGTACTCAGACTAGCTGGGAAGAAAATGGATTTTCCTGGCAACAACATATTGTGATGAGACATCCATGTTGTAATGGAATCCATTTTACAGTGGCTTGGCCTTGAAGGGGAAGTCAAGACCTGCTCCCAGTGAAGATGAACACTGCCAGAACTGGTTTACTGATATGAATCAAAACCACTGTTTGCATTCTTGGGTTTTCTTTGTTAAGGTTGGCCAGGGGGATTGTCATTATGGGAATCAGAATTTCAAAATTTGCTACTGCATCACACTTCTCTGACTTTCCAAACTTTTTTTTTAAAAAAAACCAAACATTTATTTCCCTGAGAGCCATAAGCTAAAAGTTACTGGAAATCAAATAGTTCTCTTCCCCAAGCCAGAGGAATAATTAAAACAAACACATAGCATTTTGGAATGGAAAAGTGTAGGTGGAGGTTGATTCCCCCCCCCCCCCTTTTAGAAGAAACCATGAGCACATGGCTACCTTGAACCACCGTCATGTCTTAGTTGTGCCCTACAAGTTACAGCCAGGGTGGGGAAACCCATGTTCAAATCCTTCAAACTTCACTGGATGACCCTGAGTGAGCTGTTACCTCTTGGACTTACTCTGCCACACAGGGCTCCTGGGAGGATGGGAAGAGTGAAACCATTTTCACTGCTTTGAGCTCATGGGAGGAAAGATGGGATATCGAAATGATAATTTAACACAACAAGGAACACTTTGCATTTGTCAAAAATAGGTGTCCCAAGGCTAGACTATAGCAGCTTCCACAACTGGACTTTTGTCTTGCACAATATGGAATGTTCACAGAGTTTTATTTTATTTTATTTTTATTGGACAGGGAAGGGAACCCTGGGTATCATGTGGTAAGTGGAATTGTGCAAGACAGCTGAATTTGTTCAGAGACAAACTGTCTACTGTTAAGGATAGAGAGCCAGTTGTGTGATAACTCAGGTTTGTGCCAATTAGAGCTGCCCGCTCCAATGTAATTACTCACCTATCTGGATCAGGATTGCAATGGGGGAAGACAAAGGCTTAAAGACTCCAGGTCATGATGTGTATTGCCATCTCAGATCTGCAATTTATGTTTATTAAGATATGACTAGTTTGACCACTTCCCTCTGGAAGGTAAACATGAGAATAGGGTCCTTGTGGAATGAGAGAAGGCTTCATCACTTTGCTTATAGTTCCTTGTTTGGGGTTTCTGGCAGCCCTGCCGTGAAGGGAGGCCCCTGAGGGTCAAACTACAAAAGACACCAGCTTTGCAATTACAGGCTGATAATGCGTTTTCCGTCCAGGCATGCAATTGCTTCTACACTTTGTGCAAATGAAGCCTGTGTTTACTTCATGGTGACCAATCAAAAAGGAAAACAAAAGCAGGCCAATTGGCGAGATGTGAAAGGTGAGGAAAGATCAAGCTAGAATACACAAATGTCTTAAGGGAGGTTGGCTTCTAAAGGCAGGTTCATTGTATCATCTACTTTGACCTTCTGATACTATTCAGTTTTCCGTAACAGCTTATCTGATTTTGGTTTGCCTACCTGAAAAATGCCAGTTGTAGTGCTACTTGGACATATGCATCTGGGCTCATCTTCTGTTTCTTGATGAACTCTTTCCCATAGTTTTCAAATTTATATACAATAAAATCTAGATTCTTCACCATTCTAGAAAATGAGCAGAAATACCAGCAATGAAAATTGGAAGTAAAAATGTGATGTAAAAAAAGGACTCCCCTTCCACCGCCCTTCAGATGCATGTTCCAAAGCTATTATATGTTTCACTGTCATCTTTGGGTACTGCCCATGGCCTCAAATCCCTTGTTATCTAGTTTGTTCAGAGCTCTGCATACAAAGCCATATGATCCCTCTGCGAGATGGAAAATGCAGTTCAAGAGAAACAACCGTTGTAGTAGTGATATGGAAATTTGAAGAGGGGGAACCTTTACACTGCAATGCAAATTGCCTACACAAATGAGTTGTTTCCTGTCACTTTTCTCGATATATTCTCTTCACATTCTGAAGGCCAAGATGTATTTAGTGGTCTGCTTAGAGGACAGCTTAGGTACAAACAGAGGCTACTCTTTGCATAAAATGCAAAGGAAAATGCTGTATCCAATTTACTTCCTGTCATGTTTTGAGCAACTATTTATGTGACAGGAACATACCCATAATAATATGTATTACATTGCCACAGTGAATGTAAAGGCACAATCTTGTGAGAGACTCAATCTTCTTCTTCTTCTTGACGTACTGTAGCTCCTGTTTCTATATTTATGCTAAAGATTAGATAGTATTATCCTTTAGGCCTCTGGCCGTTGCTTTCCCACAACAGGGAATACAGCAGCTGCATAGGGTGGGGACAATTTTGACTGGGAAAATGGTATGGTGGAGGATTGAGCTCCAGATCTCTCCTTGGGCTGCTGTTGACCAAGAGCTGAGATTCAAGATGCCATCCTATTTTTTCTTACCCAGGAACATATACCACACATCTGCAGCTTATCTCTTGTGTGAGAGAGGCCTCCAAGGCCAAGTTGACTTGTTCCCAGATACTACACTAACTGGGAAATTATTTCAGCAGTGTGAAGGGAGGGGGGACAGAAAGTGCTCTTGTCCTTATGAACATTCAAGAGAACCTGAAGCCTGATTGGAAGACCATCTGCAAGGGTCTAGAATGGGATGTTTGATATATAAAGAGGAGTTCAGAAGCTACTACAGTGGACTTAGCTTACCTCTCAGGAGATGCTATGCTCAGTTGCTCTCCAGCTCAGTGTATGCTTCAAAACTATGCCAATATGTGAGTATTAATCTGGCCCAAGATGACCAAATGTTTCTTTTTGTGTGGCTCAGTGGGGAGTAGAACTTGCATTTCCCCAGTCCCAACCTGCTGCTCTAGCCACTACACTATGTCTATCTATATTTAAAGAAATGTCAATCAAATCACCCTCTGCTTGTAAAGAGATTAACTAATGGATTAGTTGGTTGCATTTAAATAAATGTACATATCAAATCCTAGTACAGGTACCCTTCTGAGATGGTGAAAGAATTATGAGATAATTTAATATACAAATGCTAACTTTGTTGGAAGGCAAGCCATTATTCATGTTTTCATTCTCATTCTTTCCCACAACAACATGCCAGAATCTAGGAAGCCTTTAAAAAATGAAGCAAGCCCCACAAATGAATCTCTCCTCTCACTGATTAAAATTAGCTCCTATTCATTAATCAGTTGAAGTTTAAACTGATTAAACCACTATTTTAATCAATCAGCAGCCTTATATCTTTATTAACAAAGGTGAGGTGGAAAACTGAATGTACCTTTGAAGTTTTTCTGAGGCTGATGCCAAATGTCCCCGAATTCCTGGAGAACATTTCCACCGTAGTCTCCTTGGAGCAGGAAGTTCACTCACTGAATCTGCTCTGACCAACTTCTTTGCACCTTCTTTCCTGATTTTGTTTATTTTTTTAAAAAAAACTCAACAAAGTTACAGAGTTACAATCCATTTGTAATTAATGGGTACATATCTAAACAAGGGTGCATCCTGCTGGGGGAAGTTGGAGCTGTCTGGTTCATGCTTAAAAGGTTCTTACCTTTAGCGTGATCTTTTAAATCTCAAACTTGAGTGATCATTCCACTCACTCTGGAAAAGTTTAAGTTGGGAGTTGCCATACAAAAAGACAACTGACAAGTCATGTTGAAATTAACTATAGCATCTCCTTGCCTAATGCTCGTGTAATCATTGGTAAATTGCTACTGGTTGTATCAGGTTGCTCTTTGTTGGTTACATCCATTGGACAACTAAGGCATGATGGGTACACCTGAGCCCTCAGTAGACCAAATTTCCCAATGTGCTGCACTACAACTTGCATCATCCCCAGTCAACAGCAGTCAGTATATTCATACTGACAGCATTGTCCAGTGCTTCAGTTTCAGTCTTGACCTTGTAACCAACTGGAGACATTAGTATATTTTGTTGTTGTGCTTGTTGTCATTGGTATGTTTGCTAAGCAAGAATGTGGACCAGTTTCATGATCTCCCCACATTTTCTAGACCTTCAGAAGGTAGTCTTTTTTTCTCCTTAACACCAAGACGGAAAACACAACTTCCATAAATTGTTTCAAAAGATGGACACTACATAACATCCATTTGCAAGTACACAGTTTTGCTGTTCTTAGACTTCTGTGCTGTTTTACAAAAAGCAAATTTTACACCACAACAACATATTATGTAGGTTTGCACTGAGCAACCTACATGGTCCTAAAGTGCTCCTAGAAGAAGGGACTGTTTAACCACTTCTGAGTATTTAATACCTTTAAAAAAAAACCCATGAAAAATAGCCAGAAGAGGAACTGTCTTGGTGGTACACTATTATTAGTATTATGACATCGAGGTATAATTTAGTATCAAGAAGTCAGTCAACAGATGAAACATCCCAGAATAGCAGAAGGCTTGTTTGAAACAATGGGGGAGAACAAGCAGACGCAACTTGGACCCTTTGGAGGGGAGGGAAAAAGTGGTCTGTTACAGGCATAGACAATTGGAAGTGACTCACATGTGTTTGAGGAGATGTTCGATGCACTGTACCAGGACGATTCCTTCAAAAGGGGAATGTTCACACACTGTTCCACAGACTCCATCTCTTCCCACAACAAGCTAAGCAATGAAATATGTGTTGACAGAAATGTCACATGAATGGCATAATGTTTTATGTATTGAACACTGTGCGGAAGAACTGCACCACCTACCTCATGCTACTCAGTGCCTGGTAAACAGAGGCATGCTATATCAGGTTCCAGAAGGAATACACAACTGTAATGTCTGGTAGACACCAATATCCACCATCTATGAATATGTCAAGTCTATTGTTAAAGACATCTAAATTGGCATTCATCATTAGGGACTATCACTAGAAGAGGTGCTTGCATAATACAAGGATCCCTGTGAGTGCAGCATTTGTCTGTGTCTGACAGAGAGTATGTACAGAGGAAATGTTTGCTTTTTTCTCTAATTCCCGTCAATGAAAGCCAGTCCATCTAGTGTCCATAACAGAGGCAAGCTTTGCGTTCAGACATGTGAAGGCCAAGTATGTCAGATACTGATTAAACAGGCATTTCTGAAAGACACGTTCAGGCAGAGGGGCCTAAAACTTGCAGATACATCCCCATGAACAAGAATGGTAACATTTTCATTCAGCCTGGATTAGGTTATAAGAGTTATCTTTCCCTCCCATTATGATCCAGTTTGGCCAATCAAGCTGTGGTCAATTCCAAGAGAGATGATGGAAATCACTATCTTTGGGGAGGTGGCCAAGTTAATCTATTCTAGCAAAACCAACAGAGAATCTTGTGACACAGGAAGGATCAAGAACGTAAGCTTTCGTAGACTGTGGTCTGCTTCATCAGATGCATCTGTCTTTCTTGTGAAATTGCAGGAAAGCTGAACCCAGTCAGCGAAAACTGAACAAGAAGGCTGAAATATTTGCAAAATGGAAAGGACTAAACCAAAGGGGAAGCACATGCATTTGGAGCGAGGGCACATTGTTATTTACAAGGATACCATTGTTTGAAGAAAAGGAACCTTATTTAAAACTATGGTTAGGTGGCTTCCCATAAATAATATCCCTCTCTCCAATATGATATGCTTTATTTGCATTTATTTTCTTTCAGAAAGCAAAATTGATTTCATCAAGTAGCTCCTTCTATCAGCTGGGTAGTTGAGCTTTTGACATTCACACAGGTAGATGAAAATATAAACATCTCACAATCCAAAAAGAGCAGGGCTGCACAAGTTAGTTAGTTAGTTAGTTAGTCATTTAGTTAGTTTACAGTATTTTTATCGTGCCTTTCTCCTTAAAAGGGACCCAAGTTTTGAAAGCCTGAAGCTTAGCTGGGCCTAGGAGTCATGCCTAGAAGTATCTCAGTGGTCTTCCTGTTTTCTGATGTCTCCCAGGTCACAATGTACTTGACTTTTGGGAGTCTAAGGCTGCTGCCTCCTTGAAATTAAGCTGAAATGGTGTAGCCCTTGATGCTCCATTCAGACACCCATTCCTACCTTCATCTCCATCTATCAATATCTCCTCCCCACCACAGTTATAGTGCTGGCTGAAGCAAGTTGTTTCATCCTGCTGTATGATATAGCCAGCCTTGAGCCTAAGCAGGGGAGTAGCTTCTGTATGATTATTCTTTATTGGTGCATCTCGATGACAATCCTGATATGCACAGAAAGGAATGTAAAGCCAAAGGGTCTTGATTTCTCAGTTAAGACCAGCCCACTCTTGAAAAGTTTCTATTAAAACAGGTCCAGTTTAGCTCACAATTATGTATTGTTATCTTTAAAGACCAATATCCCACCTCCACCCCTGGGAGAAGTGCAGCCCAGCTCCTAGGGAACACAGAAGCATGAGTGGGGTAGCAGGTGATGTCTACTGAAAGCTCTGGCTCCATCACAACACTGCACAACAGTTGTGAGTAATTGTATTTAACTAGAACGAAAGGCTGTAACCAAAAGGAGGATTTTCAGATTTCAATAAACTAGTTAAATACTAACTAAATCTAGCCCTCCCATATAACGACTGAACCAGATGCAAAAAAACTCAACAAAAAAGGTACATAGAGTCTACACAGACCTAACCCCCTACAGGAGGGTTGTTTTGCCACAAATGTTAACCTAAGAAAATTTAAATGGCAGAAATGCTCCACCAGGTATTAATAAAACATTACTAAAAGTACTATTTCCACAACCCAGAAAAATAAAATGAAACCTCTAGATTCTGCCTTCTTTGCTTTCTCATTATGGATTCTTGAACTGAACATTTTCCATTTGATTTAATTGGACATGGATATAGATATTTCTTCCTGTTGTGCACTGGAGGCTCCCTCCCAGGAGTGGGAGGGGGGGAATTCTATGCAGGCAAATAAATTATATGTGGAGGTGGGTGACATTTTGCCACTCATTGTGGAATAGAGCATTGATTTAAAAACATACACAAGGAGAAAGCTTGCTCATGCAAAATCTTGTGGATAGTTGATCTCTCTAGTGCTCAGGAGAAGACTGCATTGGAGTGTATGAATCTGTAGAAGAGAGCAGTGTGTGTCATGGACGGAAATGCTAGCTTTGATAAGAAAGGAGGGTGGCCTCCAGGCGTCCTCTATTTCAGAGGTGTACAGACATTCTGACCCTGAGGGCCACATCCAGTGTAGAGAGTGGTAGGGACTGTGTGAGCATGCACATGTGTAAATAGGGACTGTGTGTTGAATGTACATACACACAAATGCACCTGTGGGGTATCTACTGAAGCAGAATGATGAGTGGAACATTTAGGTCAAATTAGAAGAGGTTTAATTATGGGGTAGAAAAGGGTAAAGGTACTTAACCTTCATCTGTAGGTTCATAGTGACTGATTTGAAGTCGATAGGACAGGTCATGATTTGGTTAATATTGGAAGGAATCCGTGGGTGGCGCCTATGAGTTTAATCAATGACTCAACCATATTTTTCCCTGCAATTCAATTCAAGGAATATCTGAAGCAATAACTCTCTCTCACTCTCACTCTCTTTCCCCGATTAGGGATGGGAAACCTTTGACCCTCCAGACATTGGTGTACAACTCCCATAATCCCTTACTGTTGGACATGCTTTCTGAGGCTTGGGGGAGTTGAAGTCCACAACATCTGGAAGGACAGATGTTCCCCACCCTCTAGAGACTTTTCCTCTCTCCATAGTTGGTGCTTTTGCTTTCCCTTCCAATGTTTGGCAACTGTTTGGGTGCATTTTATTGTACCTAGCCAGGCAGTGAGCCCTTGAGCATCGGTCAGTCCTGCAACATGAGGAACCATGGGGAGCCAAGGCAACATCTTACCTGCATGGGCTTATCATACCAGCGGTTGGCACCATTTTTGTTGTAGCCCCCCCCATGTAGAAGTTTCAAAGCCATGCTAGTATCATTGAGTTCCTCCCCACTTGGGCTATCAAGGCATACTAAGCACAAGCTTCGTTCAATCATATCAAGTGAGTCCCGATTTGTTGAATCTGGGGGAATAAAACAATTGATATGGTATAATACATGACTGTCATGTTGCTTTGTTTCTTGAAGATAACTTACTGTTATACCCTTTCAATGTTCTGTACATGAGTCTCTCCTGGGAAGTATTCCACCTCTACTCTAGGGGCTGCTGGGAAGAAAAAGACCATGAGGGCCACTAGCTGTTGAGACCCTGACAAATTCTGTTTCTATTTCCACTAAGACTACAAAAGCCAAGGCAGTGACATTAAACAGTGTAAGGCTAGCAAGAGAAGAGGTGGTGTTGGGTTTATGAAATCTCTCCTTCCCAATCTTCCAAATTTAGCTGGACAAACTCTAAAAAAATAAGCTCTGCTTTGTTGGCTAAGCTTGGGGCCTGTGAGATTGGCAGAGGCAGGGAGAGGGTGGAGGAAAGTGGGGGAATACCTGGTTTGTGTGTGTGCAGTGGTCACATTGGTTTTGCACAGTGAACCTACCTGTTCTGTGTTTTCTTTCATGGAGAAAGAAGCAGCTGGAGGTGGGTGAATTTACATCCGTCCAGTAGCAAATACAAATGGTTATACAAATGATTGGGTTCATAACTTTCTGGCAATAATTTTTGCTCTCTCTAAATTTCAGATTGCCAGTCATCCTGCCCTACTTATGACTTTGCCTACATCTCTATAATGTAGGTAAAAGCTGAAAAACACGAAGCTGAAACCAAGTCTGGGGCCCCCAATGCCTAATTTGTTCTGGGTACCTCTTTGTCGCTATTGGTCTGATCTTTACTTTGTTGCAGCACCCTCTAGATCAATAGTGGCAGGTGACTACCGTTTTGGGGTGCTGTGAATCCACTCTGGGTATTAGTTTGTGACTCTTTTAGGAATAAGGTTCAGTACCTTGGATAGCTCTTGCAAATTACAGATTTCAAAGACATGTTTTGAAAGACTTTCCTGAAGAGGTGTTGACCCTAGGAACATGGGCCTGAAGGAAGGAACGTTGAACCATCATATCCCATCCCACTGAAGATGTCTCAGATATGTTTATGGATCAGAACAAAATTATCCTTCATTCTGTACATGTCTCTGAATTTTTCAATGCAATTTACAGCACAAAAGTTGCATACAAATGTGTCTGTACTGTATAAGGGAAACCAGCACATGCAATGTGTAGATAATGGGGAGTTGCATATAAAAAACTGATTTCTCATGTGTTTGTATGTTTTAATTCACACATTGATGCAGAAAAGTGACAGGATGGACTTATGACTGAATATCTGCCAAACTAACATCAATCAGAACTGATCCATCTGCCCTTTAAGGAAGTAAAGCTGCTTCCACTTCATATTGCAGGTAGAGACTCAAATGATTAGATGCTCTTCTATATTAAGAACAAAAATGTTTCATATTTTTAAAGCTAGCATGTCAAGAGGATGTCTAGACTAGAATCCTCTTCCCTGACATCTAGTTTTGCTTATACAAGATACTTATTTCAATGAGGATTTTAATTATGGAAGTTTTCATTCCGCCCCACTACCCCAGTCCTAAAATCTAAAGTACTGCAATCTGAAACCTCTGTGTATGTTTGTGTTTTTGTGTGTGTGTGTGTGTGTGTGTGTGTGTGTGTGATATGCAGGTCTATTATATGACATCCAGAGGCTTCTTCTATATGAGTGCATAATGGGAAGATTATGAAACCTTATATTTGTATGCTTCCACTGTATGCTTAATGCTCTGAATATTTATGTTGTGAGCTGGGCTTTATGGCTATTGTTAACAACATTTGATCAAAAAATTAAATTGGACGTCAGTATTGAAGATGGATGCAAAGATGGGAAAATATGGAAAAATACAGAAATGGTTAGATTTTCTCTTGCTGACCTTCAACCAGGACTGTTCTGGCGTCAGCCCACTCTGTTCTCCCATCAGATGTCAAGAGACCAATTGGAGGCAGCCTCTCTTCTTCATTCTCTGACATTTTGACTATCTTCTGTAACTGGGTAAAAAGATCCCCCTCACTGAGACGGCGGAAATTAATGACAACATCCAAAACAAAAAACTGCAGGGAAAGAAGAATACATTAGAAGAAATGTTGTAAATGATGGCTGGACCACAGTGAACCTTCTTGTAATAAATATTATCGTATTAATTCATAGTGTCTGATCTCGATCATATATTTTGCAAAAACCAACAACAAAGCTTTTCTTGAGCTCTACTGCCATTGGAGGTGGGGACAAGCTGTGCTCACCTCCCTTCTTCACACATGTGTATACAATTCCTTCCCCTAGCATCTTGTGCATAGGGAGATAATATGTCAAGTAGAAGGCTAAGCTGCTCAGGGAACATATTGTTCCTGTTTAGACATGAGAGCAACCAAATATCTAATGCCCTAGCTACAGTTCTAAGTGGTACAATCCAGCAAAGTCTTCTTCATTTTAAGAGCAATTTTCTTCACCTGTCAGTTTTACTCTGAAATCCTTCACAGTGGGCCTTTGCTCACTCGAACGGTGATTATCTTTAATCTCTGAGCTGGTTTAGTGGGAAAATTGGGTGGTCGCAATCCAGGGGAATGATTCTGGGAAGAGAGTAATGAGTTAAAGAGTCTTCCCTCCCAAATATTTAATTTGCTTCATGATAATTGTATTACTGCTGCATGAGAGTACAGCAACAATCTTGTGTTGGCAGAGCAAATCATTCTACATGCAACTCTAAAAATAGGGGCAGCCCAAACAAAAACCTATAACTATTAATCTGGGCTTCAGATCAGTATCAGATTTGGTGTAGTTGTAGCTGACAGTCTGCTCTTGCTATGTGCCAAATTTTGAAAAGTTTGGGCAAAAGTTTTCAAGTTATGATTTTTAAAAAACCACACAAAGCTGTTTTACCTCCCTTGTTCAAAAATAAATGATCCTAAACATCCCCAGATTTAAAATAGATCTTGCTTATCTTGAAAAAATGGTTGGCCCCACCTTCATTATTTTATTTTATTTTTAGTTTGGAAAGATCCAGGCTGCAGGGGCTGAAATGCTGATCCTCAGGAAAGGCCCTTCAAAAGGGAAAAACAGCCACTTTGTTATAAGACTGAGCATGTGTACTACAGGCTAGCCAGCAAGAGCTTTGTGAAATGAAACATTGTATACATTTGTAGGTGAGGGGAAGATATTTAGAGAGAAAGATTACAAAAACAGATTGAAAAGACAGGTTTTCTGTAGAGTTTTTTCTTCTTCTCTTTTTAAACAGATTTGCTGTAAAGAAAGTAATGGACTAACAGTCTTCCAGAACAGGGGATATTTTGCCATGTATCTTCAGTAAACATTCTCTTGGGATTTTTGAAACCAAACAGTGACATCACATAAGTTTTCAAAGGGGGAATCAACTCCACACCTGGTGCAATCTGAACTTTTGATCCTATCAATCAAAATGAAAGTAGCCAACTCTTGGCTAACCTTTTAACTCCTTCCTGATCAAACGGGCTTATCAGAATCATGATTCCAAGAGGATTCTGCTCATGGTTGTAAAAATAGAGGCACAAAAAGAATATTTATTTTTTTAAAAAATACAAATATTGAAAATATCTGTAGTTTTAGAAGAGGTAGCCGTGTTAGTCTGTGCTAGCATGTCAGGCAAAGACAAAACAGAAAAGAAAAAGTGAAGAAGACAAATACATTTTGGCACCTTAAAGACTAACTGCTATATTTTAATGTGAATTTTCGTAGTCTGAAGAAGTGGACTTGTCCACAAAAGCTCACATTAAAATATAGCAGTTAGTCTTTAAGGTGCCACAATATTTTGCCTTCCTTATTTTTTCATTTTTGTTTTGTTTTTGCATGAAAATATCTGGTTACCTCAGAAGCAAACTGAAACTGGCTCACATTCGGAAAGGTTTGTAGAAGATTTCTATTCACACACCTGATTGTTACAAGCAACAATTATATGTTCTGGTTCTGGCATGATATTGCTTTTCTGGGCCACAAGGGTATCTTTGGTATGTCCTGGAAGACGATAGGAAGAAAAGAGTCCATAGTATTGCTTCATACAGAGAGGATGACCAGACAGCTGTCCACGAGCAAAATCAACAGGTATAGCATGGCTGGAGGGACAGAATAAGAGAAACAAAGCAAGAGAGAGAGAGAGAGAGAGAGAGAGAAAAGAAAGAAGTAGACAGAAGGGAAAAGAAATCTAATCTGTCCTTTGTTCTCTTTGCAATTAGATTAGATGCACAACACAACTAGAATAATACCAAAATGAGATTACAAGGGAAATAAATGGTTTCCCATACAAAAGTTGAAATGTGTGATTCTTGACATGCCTATCTAAACATATTATACAACTGTTTACATTCAGTAGATGAGCACTGAAAATGCAAGCAGTTGTGGATGCAAAATAAGGACTGAAGCATGCATTCTTTCCCCCACCATCCTCTTTTGATAAATTCCACTTGAACCTCTGATCCCACTGCTGAAAATATGAATGAGTTGTCATGGACTGTAGATGGCCCACTCTCCAGCAGGACTGGGATCTCTTGTGAGGAGGAGAGAGGGAAGGTCTGGGTCTCTGCAGTGCTGGGTGGAAATAACTGTCTAGCTGGTGGTTTTCGTTGATCTTCCAGATATGTTGAACTTCAACTCCCAGAAGCTCTAGCTGGTAAGGGGATAAAGGACTTGAAGACCAAAACATGTGGAGGGAGGAAGGTTGAAAAACAATGGCCAGAAACCTACTGGTGATTTATGCTTGCGGAAGGAAACTGTATATTGTGGCAACAAATTGTTGCTCATTGAAGAGATGCTAGTTGTGTTCCCGGATGCATGCCTGACTGTGTGATTGGGCATGCACCCAGGAATGCAACCAGCATCTTGTTAATGAGCAGCAATTTGCTACTGTTACTTGCCTGATTTTCCTTACAAAAGTGTGAATTGTCAGTAGGAAACTGTATGCTTAGTGTGATGTTCAGTTCCCAAGATCTGGCAAATGCTATGACAGTAAAAACAGATACAGAGCTATATAAATATTGAGCAAACAAAAGAAAAAAAACTGGTTAGACCGATCCACGTTTGTAACTTTTGACACTTGTTGTAGCAGGGCAGAAAAGAAACTGGTTAAACGTGATTTGAGATCTTGATTGACTAACAATGCACAAGATAACAAATGAGTTGTGCAGTCAGTGCAACAATAACAGCAATAGTAACTTGAGAAGTAGTGCCTAATTGCAACTGGTTCCTTTTTAAAATGTAATGTTTTGAGCTGTGGTTTCTGTACACCCCACAGTTGCTCTTTTCTCCAAACACCAGATCATATCTAACGGCCCACCCCACCTTTTGCCAAACTTTTGGGGTCTGCTGAGATGGCAGCTTAGGTGGTGGATCTAGCCAACTTGAGAATGTAACTGAATGATACCCAGGTTTTATGTGAACTAAAACAGGGTTGTGTGAGAGCCATTATGGTGTAGTAATTAGAATGTTGGACTAGGACTCAGCAGACCTGGGTTTAAATCCTTTCTTGGTCATGGAAACTCACTGCGCAGGTCAACCACCTTGAAAACCCTACAAGGTTTGCTGTAAGGCACAAGTGACTTGACAATCCATAACAACAACAAAACAAGGCTATAAAGGTTTATTTTTAATAAAACAAACAGGGATTAGCTTCTTGGTGACAAAGGGAAGGGTGAAGGCCATCTGTCTAGTCTGCAGGCAGTGGTGAGATCTCTCTTCAATATGGATATAGAGTAACTATTTCTGAAGGAATGTGTTTGAATGACTGAGTTACAATATAATATCTCAAAAATATGAACTACTAGGTGCTACTGTGGGTAACAAGTTTTGTTGTTGTGGATAAATGCACATAAAGGATGACAATATATTGAGTGGCTGCACTTTGGATGTGCAACAGAATGATGAGAAGGTCACCAAATTTGTCTGTGTTTAGTCCATTTATTTATATAAAATTAAGACACATATCCTGGGCCTTTAAATATGCCATCAGGACACTTTACAGCCAATTTACATTTCTCGTCTGGCAGAGGTGCTATTTAGCTAGCTGTTTTTCTACTACGCTACGGTATCAGTAATTTAAATGGGATGGCTTCCTATCCAAGGAAGTCTAGGAATTGCTGTTCTTTGAGAGAGCAAAGTCTGACGTTTCATCTCTAAAAGGGACAGTGCCAAGTTGTTGTGACACGATTGATTGATTGATTGATTGATTGATTGGACATGTCTATTGCCCCATTTATGCACAACATTATTCTGGGTCATTATATAAAACAGAAAAATGTATAAAATGCTTGAAAAATTGGCAGAACCCTCTTGATGTAAGACATTGGAGCAGGGGGGCAGGGGAGGAAAATTCAAAAGAGGCTGCCTTCGAAGGCTTCTTGAAAGAGAAGCATCTTCAGCAGCCTCTTAAACTAGGAAGTATGCCTCAAAAGTTCTGAAAAGGTCTGCAGAGAGCAACAGAGCTGTTATTCTCTTGTTTTTCACATGTATTATAGTAGTGGTTCTCAATTTTGGGTCCTCTGGGTGTTCATGACTTCAAATCCCAGAAACCCTAGCCAGTATATGCATAGTGCTCAAGATTTTGTAAGGTTAAGCTGGGGAACCATTGTTCTAGATTGAGCTCTAGAAAGATTCTATAAGAGAGGGTAGTCTACAGAGAAGCCAGCTGATGCTTCACGTTTCTTTCAGGTAGGATAGCACAATTTCCAGGGCATGAGAAAGTAGTTTTAAAAACTTGGGTGGTTTAAATGTGTCCTTAAATTTAAAATAGGGTCTTAAAAGGACCTCTCTATGTGTTCTTTATGCCCCAATGAATCCCTCATTCTCGTCACAGAAAAATCCAGATGGCTTACGTGTCCAGCAGAGCTTTATAATCAAGAATTCCAGAAATGAGATTTGCAGCAAACCTGTAAGTGAAAGAGAGAAGGAGCGTGCATCAGGCATAGAATGACTCAAATACAGGTGGACCAGGCATGGCTTAAGACCTTTTGCTGCCTGAGGCCACAGCTTGGCAAAGCTACTTTTTGAGACTGTAATGTTCCCTTCCAAGGCTCTGTTCACTCTGTTTTAGATGCCAATGGGGAGAGCATTTAAAAAGAAATACATATGCTGCCATCATGTCTAGTTTGGCTTGGGAAGTAGGTCTCCAAATAGCTTTTTAAATTAATTAGTATCTGGACAATTTTTTTTGCTTATGAGCTGGACAATAACTTTCCCATTTCCCCTGCCTCCACTACTCCATTCTCCCAGTTTCTAAACAGTGTTCCTATCTGTGAGGAGAGGTTTTTGGTTTTTGGTTTTGCTTTTTGTTTTGTCACACAACTGTCCACTTTGAAGAGATGCAAATCACACTTGTCTGGAAAACAACTGTCACAATGAAGCTATTCATTTTAATGAGAGGAAGTATGTCAGTTTCAGATTAGGTGGCTCTTGTGTTAAGTCTCTGTGCCTTATCTATGCAAAACAGAATAATTCTGATTAGTATACAGACTGCCTAGCTTATAAAACATTTTTAAAAACAACATTTGTGCTTTCTGGCCAAAATCCTAATGTGTAATATTGTAAAGAAATTGCACCACCAGTTTTTATAATTTTCTTGTCATCTGTCATGCACCTGGATGTACACATGAATATGTAACCGTGTAAGTCCAGGCACACAACAGACAGCTGGAATGGTTGAACTGCTGGATAACTCAATGTTTTAGGCATCGGACTATGGAGCCAGAGGTTGGGAGTTTGATTCCCCGTTGTGCCTCCTTGACAGGGGTTGGACTTGATGATCCATAGGGTCCCTTTCAGTTAATGAGAAGAAAAGTGATGGACTAAACTGGGGAACCTGAAGCTAATTCTGCTCTGTATGTCCCCACTGCAGTGCAGCTAGAGATTTTTAGCCAAAAATCAAAACTCTGCAACAGGTTTTTGGACAACAACCCCAGAATTCTCCAGGCAGCATGGGTTGCAGCCTAAAAACACAAATCTGCACAGCTCTAAGACAAATGATTAAATATAAGGTTCAGGGTGTAATGATCATTAGATAAATACCTCACAGCATAAAAAAAAGTTGTTCTAGTTTCTTAAGGGGATATTTTGGATGATAATATATTAGTTACTTTTTTAAAAAAACTGTAGCTTCCAGAATCCCCTAAACATAGGATGCTGTGAGATATAGTCCAAAAAAGCTCTCATGCAAACGTAGTCATGCTTTAGAGTACAATCAGAAGGAACTGGTGGAAGTTAAGATAGTCAAGACTGATTTATTGCAGTTGGTTTCATGTAAAATTACACCTGCAGAAGTTGCAAGAGGTTATGCCCAGCCAGTCTGCATTGTGTGCTTGGCTGCACAACTGATCACAGAATTTTTGTGCAACACTACCTGTGGAACCGTTTGCTGGATACAGCTTCTTCCTCCATGAGAATTTCACAACTGCTTCTACAACTTCACATTATGTAGGCGTAGCTACACAACAGGATTTTGGCCATTGGTTTTGGGGGTTGATTCTAAGCATGACTAAATAAGTGGCACGTCCAGTTTGTTTGGACTAACCGGACCTTTATCTCTGTAGTAACGTAGAAAGATTATGTGTGGGAAATTGAATTAGTTCTTTCCACTAACCACTCCCACTATTCTAAGCATCAAAACAGACATTGTCTACAACGGGCTTTGAACACTGCACACCTTTTCTGGATGTCCACTGCTTTCCCCTTCTGCTATCTCCTTTGTTCCTCTGAAGCTCTAAACGAAGCACAGGACCGTTTGCCTTTGCAGTGCAAGTACTGTATCTCATATTGGATCTATTGGCATGTCAGGCTTTGTTACAGTTCAACGAGTTGTAACTGTAGCTAAGGCAAAGCTGTTCTCTCATTGGGCACCATCTCCCTGAAGACTGTGTGTTGGAGAAAAGCATGACATAAGCAGTAGAAGCAGTTTCACATATGTTCTGTCTGCTAGAACACTGTCATTTTATGTCTCTATAATATGGCAAATGTATATGTGAAATGCATGACCTTTGACTTCTATTTCCACATGACGAAATACAGAACCATCCTTTTGACTTTTTTCTACATGCTTTGCTCTCCAAAAACCATAGTTAGACTGAGATTACTTGCTCTAAAGTGGGCTTCAACAGTAATTGCATCCATTAAATGTTGTCACATATTCATGTGGGAATGTGAAGACTATTAAGGGCCTTAGGCACTTATTACACCAAGGAATATGACCAGGTTAATAACACCAAACCCAACATTTAATTTTTTGAGAAAAGGAGGAAGAAATACGGATGGCAGTTGAATAAGCAGTTGCTCAAACAGACCAATTTATATAAATATCTTGGAGTAACATTTTAAAGTTCAGGGACATGGTCAGATCACTTAAAATCTGTAGCTTTGTCAGTTGAGGTATCTGCCAATACTATTTATTGCTTCTCTTCTGGACCAGGCGGGAAAATGGTGGCACCTTTAAAACAGCAGTATAAGGATAAATTGCTCCCCAGGATGCTCTATGGAGCCCCTGTATGGGCTCTTTCGAATATCACAGTACTGGAATTTGTTCAACACAAATTTCTAACCAGAGCACTAGGGGTACCAAGATCTACCTCCATGGATATAGTTCAATCTGCCTCCAAGGATATAGTTCAATCATTACGCTATTCAATAGGTACTCTTGCCAAGAAAGCAGCCATTTTGTTTTGGATCAAGATGTTATTTCAGATGGCCTCCCTCCTCATTTTATTGGTCTTTGAGGAAATAGGAAGGAACTGCTGGGCAGCTAAGATATCTGCACTAAGCTGGGCTATTCTCCAGTCTTCCTTCACAAAAGGACATCTGAGGCTGCCCAAGAAGACATTATTAAAAGATTATATGATGTTGATATCCAGCTACCATAGCATCTATAGCTCGTTGTCACTCTAATACAAGATATAAAGACTTTTCTTTCCCTTTTGGAAAGGTTCCCCCATATTTGTCCTTTATTAACTCACATGAGATGAGACAGCCCCTGACCAAATGCAGATTGAACTCTCTACAGTTGAAAGAGATTCGGGGATGTTATATGGACCACTTTCATGCAAGTAGATACTGCCCAGCAAGATGCTCTAAGATGGAGGGCATGGTACATTTTTGAATGGAATGTCCTCTGTATGCTGATTTGAGGGATCAATATCTGAAAACCTTAACTATTGGCATTAGGAACAATTCCCCTCTATGTACAGTTCTAATTTTGCTTGCTGAAACAGACTATTATATGCCCTATTGAATTGTCAAGTTTATTAAATGGGCTATGGAAAGACAGAACTCATTGGCAAGTTCACAATCTCCATTAGTTAACCTTACTATTTGATCCTTGTTTGAGAATAATAATAATTTTGTTATTTCCCTCATTGTCCATACTTATTTATATATTAGATGTTAACTATTATATATTAGATGTTAACCACTTTTAAGAGTCATTTCAATTTCTGTTTGTGAGTACAGCCTGACTGGCTTTGAAGCAATAATAAAGTATGTAAGTAATTGTATCAGTGAAATTTGATTGGAGTATTGTAATATTAAAGATCAAACATGTGAGATAAATAGTCAGATTTGTTCTGTTGTTGTCCCCGGTTGTTAATTCTGCTTTGTTTTCATCTGACAGCTCTTTTGAATTTTATTCTACATGCTATTTTTCTATGCCCTTATATTTTGTGGTTTTATGTTCTGTTTTGTGAACTCTGCAGCAAGCTTTGACGATTGGGCAGAACAGAAATGTGCAAAGGAAGGAAGGAAGGAAGGAATCTTGTGATTTAAAGGATGGGGTTTCCATCCTGCCCTCTGCCCCCAGATAATTAGATAACAGAACATGGAAAGAATCCTCTTATTCAGTGCAGTCTGTAGATACTTTACTTTACCTCAGCTGATCGTTCGTATCTTGGAATTGTTGGTGAGCAAAGATAATTGCCGGGCTGGAATTGACCGGAAGAGCCAGTCGGTTGTTGAGGTACATGTCATCTAGCCAGTAGTTTAAAACCTACAAAAAATGGTCATAGATGACTGCGTAGGCAAAATATGCAAGACATGTCTTCTGTCCTTATTTCTCTGCTTTTTTTTTTTCTAAATTTAGGCATCAGCTGAAATACAGTTCCTTTGAGAGTATGTTTTTCATTGCTGTAAGAACAGACGCTGTAAATAAAAACCTTCCAATACATTCCCTAGAGTGTCAGAGTCAAAACCACACTCAGAAAAAAGCCCAGTTTTATATCAGTCATTGGTGGCTTCTTTTTAACATTTAATAACCTTTCTAAACGGGAAGAAAGGGGGGGGAAATCCTACAACTCTTGTAGATCATTATGGATCTTGATTACTGTTCTCCCTCCCTTTTAATCTGCTGTGTAGTATTATATTCATTTGTATTAGCTGGAGAACTAGGGGCACATATAACCCAGTTTATTTATATTATTTTAAGAAACCAGTAACCTGCTGAAACTTCTGTGCAGCAGAATGTTCCACCAACATAGAGTAGTAAAGTGGAACCACACTGTTTGTGTAAGTGTTGTCATTGTACAAGTGGTGACTGCCAGAAGAAAAGCCTCCCATTGCTTGAGCAACCGCAATGCTTGGGCAAGTGGTAGGCCCCCGTGTTACTATGCTGGTGGTACTTTTCGCTTAGTGAAACCTCAGTAGAAAACTGGCCAGAGTGCGAACCAAAATGCACGCCCACTTTGTCCCCAGAGAACAAGGTGGGTGATTTGATGAGATTGGGAATAGCCTCTCCTCTGAGGTACTAAGTATTTTCTTAACTAGAGCTGGATTGGCCTGTCTGAACATTCTCTGTGTTTTTTTACTTCCTGGGTTTAGGAATTCTTGGAAGTCTGGGGAAGTTCTTCCTCCAGCTCCACCACTACCTGAACCTCAGCTGGGCTCAGTCTGAACCAAGTACTTCACACACGCTTTTGCCTCCTTCCGAGGTGATACACGCACAGCTAGCTAGGCAGTGTACTGACAGACTTGATACTCCTGCCTGGCATGAATACTAAGGGCTATCTGGGCTTGGGCATCTCAGAGTGACTTTGTCTGAAAAACACATTGCTTCATTTTAGTCAGTTGGAATCCATCTGCAGCTTGCAAAACCTGCATTGGTAACCAAATGGCAAACATCATTACCCTGCCATAACTATTTCTCTTTCAAAAAAGTTTACCATGTAAAAAAGCTTCATTAACCTGCAACCCTAGAACAATAGCTGGAAGTAGAATGCTATTCTCATAGCCCTACTTTCTCTTTGGGCCTTCCTGTCTTGAAATGTTTGCTGCTATATTTTCCTTTGTTCCAGCCTTTGCCTCTTCTAGTCATTATTTCCTCATAGCCCCACTATTTCCTCATATTTCCTCATGTCTTCATTCAGCCAGCTGGCCTCTGGACTACATGTTCTTCCCCATACTTCTGCTTTCCCACTCGCCAGGAGTAATCCGTATCTTGTGGAGGCTTCCATTTTTCTCACAAAAGTAGCACTGTGTGACAGTTTTTCTCTGTAGCCAAAGGTTCCTGATGCCAGGACAACTTAGCCAATCCCAGAGGGAAAGATTGAAGGAGGATGAAGAATTGAATATAACCAGGCAGCAATTTATTAACCTATTTTAGATATGCATGATAAAAACATTTGAAACAAAATAATCATTTTACCCAGTTACTCGTTTTTTCACGCCTCTCCAGAAGCTTTTGCTGTAGGTATTCTCCTTGGCCTCCTGGTGCTCCAAACTTTTCTACTATGACTTTTGTTTTCTTATATTGTTCCTCTGACACCAAATGTTTCACGCACTGAAGGTACATGTGCAATGTCTGTTGAAGCGGTGGGACTGGAAGTTTGGGTAACACCTAATCAATGAGATACCAAGTAATCAATAAGCGGATATGGTTTTAATGTTTCGTTAGAGCTGTGTTAAATGTTCTACTTAAGTCTTCACATTTGTGTACAAATACTTTACAGTTGTTCTGTACTATTTGCTATATATTACTTGATGTTGGAGTTATAAACAATTACATTATTTATATTAGATACAGTTAATACATTTATTGTATTGAGTTTCGCATTATTGTATATTCTGTTAAGTACACTATACTGCGTTTCTTTCAACAGTTGAAGTTCTGTATAGGGCAGTCTCTGATGTAGATGTGTAGAAAGGAAATTGGCCAACATGCATTCTTTTGCCATTAGTTCTATAGGGTCAAATTACTTTTTTAATGGACCAAAGCTCAAGCAGTTCAACATTTTTGGCACCTGTGCATGGAGACATCCAGGACCTCATTGTGTAAGTGGAAGTCATGTGATCCTCACTTTTGCAACAACTGCAATGAGAACTCTCTTGCTACTATACTTGCTCATGGCACTCCTCTCCCTCACAAGAAAGGCAGGATCATCATCATCATCATTGTAGTAGCAGTAACAATAAAAGTAACAGTAGTTAAGGGCCGAAGCATGGGTAAAACTAATTTAGAGTTTTGGTTGGAATTTGCAAAAAGAAATGGAAAAAAATGTGACTGCTTTTTCTTTAAGCAAGGAATGGTAACATGTGCTCAGAACATTGTTTGCAATACTAAAGAGGAGAGGAAAGCCAATTTAATCCAGTGAGAGGTGCTTCTGAGTTAAACATGCTTTGGATAACTCTGTAAAATGCAGATTATTTTTTTAAAATGAAACATTCATAATGGACAGCCTTTATTTTTGTATATTCCACACTGGAGTTTTTATTCTCGTTCACACGTCATTCCATTTTTCAAATGGCAAATTCATGCATCTATGCAATTGTGCATTTGGCATGAAGAAGGCCATTGTCAGATCTGGTGCTTGGAATCCCTGCTCTCCAACCCCGACTTCCACGTCGCTCTTGTTCCTTAATCAATATTTGAACCTCGTGTTATTTCCCCAAAACAGTGACTCACAATTTCATCTTGGCTCTGAGCTTCTTTCTCCTTCTTCTCTGCGGCTTTCTCTAGAATTGGCATCTTTGTGTCCGTTTTGTTCTTTCTGATAGTGGAAAAATCTAGAACACTTGCAGGTGATCACAGAGTCATACAGTTTTGATCTAGGATAGAAAGAGTGGTGTTGAGAGAGAGAAAAGAAATAAACTGTCTTGAACCATGGGCTTTGGAAAATCTAGTGTATTATGTTCCTGTGTGAACTTACAACATTTATTCAAATCTATGTTAGGGGGAAAATGAGATGGTAAGAAAATGGCAGCTATGTTCAGCTTTCCATGGTAAGAACATGGCTCTAGATGAGACACAGACAAACACATACAGCTTACTTTCTCTCTGTTTTAGATTTTACATGTTTATGTGATGAATTCTTTAGGACTTGGAGGTATCATTTTAGATCTACTATTGCTGCTTCTGCTACTATGTGTAGTTATTAGTTTTAACACATAGACCAAAATACAATATTGTGCTAGCATGCTTCTGGGACCTTCTTCTTCTCTTCTTCCTTCCGCAGCCCTCTCAGCCATCCAAAAATCTTTTCTAGGTGATTATCCAGACATCCTTTGCAAACATTTAGGGCATGTATGTGTGAAGGGGGAGTTGTCCCCCAGTTCTACTGATGGCATTCCTTCTATCAATGGAGATACATTGTTTGGTCTGGTCAACAGGTACATAAGTCATTATTTTCACACACAGACTGAAGTTGTAATGCTTTCCAAATGATAATGATTTATCTGTGCTGTTTTATTATTCCTGTTGGCGAGATGTGTCATGCTGTGGAGATTCCACATTTCATTCAAGAATTGCTATTGCTTTGTGTACACCACTCTTGTGCAAGTATCTTCAAGAGCAGTTAGATCTGCAGATGACACATCCAGATCCTTATTGCCATGTCAATATTACATGTGCAGAATGGAATGCCCCCTTCCTCTCCAATTCCCTACACTCCCATAACTACAAACTGGCTCGAGAATGTCCAACAGCCTTCCACAGCAGACTTCAAATGTGCTTGGAGGGAATGCATCTGTGGGGATCCATTGTGTCCTTAGCATCTTTTCCCCAGCAGATGGACATCACTGGGTCTTGAAAACATTGTACATATGCATGGAAGTTTCTAGTTTGACCGGGATATAGTCTTCCATGTATGGGAAACTACAACTGGAGGTATGTTGCCTGCAATTTATATATTAGCTATAGGAATACCAGTGGAGCATTGATGTACCAATAGCAATAGTACCTCCTACTTAAGAACCATTCTGTGTCATGGTATTTCCACTGTGTCATAGAAATAAGAATAATTTACAGCTGAAAAGAGTATGGCTGGGAGATACGTACTCTTTCTAAAAAGGGGAAAGTAGACTGGATGACCAAAAGGGAGAAAACATTGCTAAAGAGAAACCAGGCCCATAATATGGGGGCAGGACATTGCTTTGGGGAAGTGGGGCACACTGTACGACTGTTCTACTGTGGGTGGCTTTGAGGGCTACATGAAGACTTCCATGCCTGAGTTGTTCTGAAAATAAGAACCTGAAGAAAGAAGTTGAATGAACGAACAAATGAACGAATATGAGAAGAGAATGTATGGCTCCTAACCAGTGATATCACAAGTATCAGCCTTCCAATAAGTGTCTGTAATTGACTTTGTGCAACAATAACATCCCATGAAATGCCTTCAAGTTTAATGGAAGTGCTAGGGTGGAGCAAACAGAATCCAGGTTTGCTAATCAGTACCAATGGAACAATGTGCGGTTAGTTCTGTCATGTAGCTAGTTAATCATAGGCAGAGATATGAAGCCCTGCCAAGCTCATTTTAATTAGCAATTTGCTTAGGATGTGGAAATGGATTTTCTGAGGTGAAAGGTTAATGCATCAAGTAACAGCTCCCCTCCACTCTCTTGTTAGACTTTGCCAAATATCCATTATCCTTTATGCCAGCATAAATTCACAAAAATGCTCAAAGTGAGCTTGAATTTTATGTTCCACTTCATGAACGCTGTGCAGTATGCTATTTCTTTAACAAAGACATTGCCTACATCAGAAATGCTTGGGCATTTCTGATTCCTCTGTTTGCCTTCTGACTTAATTATGCCTCTCCCATCACTCACTGTGAATCTCTCATTGCTCTCTGCACTTTTCTTATCTATCATAGGTAAACTGACAGATCCCTGGAGAAGAAATAAATCTTGTTGAGGTTCTGTGCAGTACCTGGTACCTGACTAAAAGGAACTGCAAGTATATGTGTTATAATGTTCCAAATATCCATGTCTCTGTCCACTTTCCCCTTCTGGTTCACTGGCCAAGAAGCTGAAAAGCTCTGTGTGAAAAAATATGCAATAGTCCTGGGCCTTGAATCTGAAACATGGAGGAGGTTTAATTCCAATAAGGTTGATACTACATTACAAAATATCACATTCTAAATTGGAGCTAACCTGAAAACTCTGCTAAATTCGTAAGAAGCTACCTTATACTGCTTCAGACCATTGTTCCATCTAACTGAGCCCTGGGAGGATTTCTTGGCAGTGTTTCCCCAGGGTTTAATCCAGGATTCTTTCGGGAGATGCTGGGGCCTTCTGTGTACAAAGCATGGGATTTACCACTGACCTCTAGCCTCTCCTCAAATATTTTTTGGAGAGACACAACGTGATCTTTGTCAGGGGGATAGAACAAACATAAGGCTTAGCCCTGTCATGTTTGCTTCAGGCAGCAGATATTGGGAGGTGGCAGAAGCAAGATGTTAAAAGAAAAACCATATGTTTGATTGTTTCTTTGTCATTTAAACTCACATATCACCCCAAAGTGCTGAAGCATTCTCTGAGAGGTATACAATATAATTATGCAAATAAAACTTTGTCCGCTAGTGAGCTGGGTACTCATTTTGTTGACCGCAGAAAGATGGAAGGATGAGCCAACCTTGAATCTCTTGGGATTGAACTCAGGTCATGAGCGGAGGCTTGCCCGCAGTACTGCAGTTCAACCACTATGCCATGAGGCTCATAGATATGCTATGCAGATCTGCATGGTGACTCCTATATCAGCCTGCAGCCATTGTAGGTGGTCCAGGATCCAGTTGGCTGTTGGGCATGGAATGGAGGAATGGGTTCTTTTTCTTCTTCTTCATTGGCCCAGGCAGCCACATACCTTGGGCTGGCCCTGACCATTCACACCAAATTTCATTTTCATATCCTGGCATTAGAGGGAGATCCTGTGTTACAAGCAACGAAGTGGATTTGTGCCGCCAGTCGACGCCCACAGCTCCACCTGAAGGAGTCCATCACTGCCCTCTGAAATCCCCTAGAACCTCCAATCCAACTCTTTCTCACCATTACTGCATGTCAAGTACACAGGCAGTCGGAGTAACGAAATAGTATGAATGAATGAATATAGCAGGACTCTCCTTATAGTTTGAAAAAGTTACATTTCTGGACTACAACTACCCAGAATCCCCATCTAGGGACTCATGGAGCTGTAGTCAAAAAATGTAATTTTCCTCAGCCTCAGTTTGTCCTCTGGGAGCCTGTGTAGATTGGGCCCGGGGGGGGGGGCAAGGAAATGGGTGGCATGGCTAGGGTGGGGAGGACCATTCAGAAAGGGCTGCCTAGAAAATATTGGCCGGGCACTTCGAATATGAAACAGGCAAATCAGTGGGTGAAGCCAAAGCCAAAGAAGTCAGTAGGCATCAGCTCTGGTTTAATTCTTCCCTCTGACACCCTCAGTCCAAATGTCAAATGACTTATCCTTCCTCAAGTTCTTCAGGTTGCAGAAGGGAGATGTCAGGATGCAGAAGGGAAACCACTCAAGGCCTGGCTTTCTTCCACCAGTTGCCAAAATGATTGAAAGAAGATGGGGGACATGAAGAGTCCAATAAGTGCCGACTGCTTTGATTAGACTGGCTTCCCATGAGCAATGCAAACACTTTCTGTGCAATTCACCCCTCGGTGGGGGAACATCACTGAAGTGATCCAGTGGCTGTCGCCATCCTTTAAAGTGACAGCAGGAACATTCACTGAAGGCAGAGGACCAGGGAACCCTTTCCAGTACAGACAGAAGAGATCAATCTGAACTTTCCGTCAAGGGTGGATCCTAATTAATAGCACTTGTCAGGGAGGAAATGCTGGAACCTTCCTATACTTGTTTAAAAAAACAAACCTGACACTGGAGCTCAACCAATTTAAGATACAGTCTTCACAGTAGGGGCACTGCTTTAACAAGTTATTTTTCTTGGACTACTGCTCCTTGAGTCCCCCAACCAGCACGGCAACTGGAGGGTTCTAGGAGCTGTATTCCAAAAAAATAATAATAACTTTTTATATTAATATGAGTAAGCAGGACATACTGTGAGTGAACACCATGGGATGACACTGTCAGTCATAGTTCTGACGGAGGTGGTGGCGGTGGTGGGGAGAGAGAGAAACAGAGAAAGTGTGAGAGAAAAACATATTTCATTGCAATTTCAACTTAATGTTAAAGGAAATGGGGGGGATGTATTAATTATCATTGTTTTTAGTGTATGTGACCCTCTTCATGTTAATTTCAACAACTGCCTTTGCCATAAACTACACCCAGCTTGTTCTTTTGAGTCACACTTTTTTTCCTGAAACACCCCCTCCCCAATTTTTTAACCTCACAGCACAATGACAGAAAAAGAAGTCTTAAAGCCGGGTTTCTCCTGTCTTTGTATCAGAGTTGGTACCCATTCTAAAGCAAATGGTGAATGGATGAAAGAACTAAATTCCCAAATCAGACTGTGCTGGCTGGAGAGCTAGAAACATTAAATAAATGGTGTGCTAACAGGACCCATCTTACTGTTGGGCAGATTGGGGCAGCTGCCTCTGAGAACTAATTCTGTGTGCCATGGAAAGGATGGCCACGCATTACCTTATTATTGTTCTGTTTTTACTCCTGAAGAGGAGGCGATTTTCTTGTGGGATCTTCTGTACCAGAAAAACTTGTCCAGTCTCACACATTCACCTTGGCTTTGGGGTAGGGGACACAATTTGTTGCTGTATCTCAGCAGCACAATGTCTTGGTCCAGCCCCTGAGTAATGACTTGGAACAATTTATAGGGACAATATAAATGTTTAATTTTTGCGAAGCAGGATGCATTCAGTAACATCTCCATTTTATCACTACACAGCTGGATTTTGTTAACTACGCATCTTGATTCATTTATCACTTGTCCCAAAGTCATATTTCTGTGTATGTGGCTGTATGCACGCGCATGTGTTTGTGCATATACAAATGGCTTGGTAAGACTAGTCCCTTGATATCAATGTTGCTTGCACATGAGTTCCTTTTCATTTGGCAACACTGACCCTGGAGTTCTTGCCATCTGTCCTTGCATTATCCTAAAGGTAGACAGAAGGCATGTACACACTGTGAATTTCTACAGCAGCAAATGGTCTGTGGGACTGAGCTGTGGAACTGAGGGCTGACTGGGAGAGGAAAACTTGGATTAAACTTGGGTAGTATAGGCTGGTTAGTTGGTGAAAGTTAGATTTATCTGTAAAGAGGAGATGGTTGGAAGTCACCTTAAAAATCAACCACAGTTTTACAAAATGTCTTAGGTATAATTTGTTGCTGGTTGCTGTATTTAGAGATGAAGATTCATTTTAAAAATGTGTATGTTGAAAATCAATAACTTGCTATTTTTGAAAGACATTATATCCTTTTAAACAGAGGAAGAATGATTTTCAGTATACAAAAATGTAAGAAAAACCATACTGGGTCTGCTCAAAGGCTTCCACAGTACAACTTTCTTACCTCCACAATGGCCGTCCATTTGTGTATGGGAACCCAACAAACCTGCCTTGACATTTTGTTTGTTGGGTTCCCATACACAAATGGACAGCCATTGTGGAGGTAAGAAAGTTGAACTGTGGAAGCCTTTGAGCAGACCCAGTATGGTTTTTCTTACATTTTTGTATACTGAAAATCATTCTTCCTCTGTTTAAAAGGATATTATGTCTTTTAAAAATAGCAAGTTATTGTCAAGGCAGCAGCACCCACCATCTCACATTCCTCAGCACCTGATATAGGGGGAGGTTTTCTGGTACTGGAAGTGACATATGGCTAGTAGCCATTGATGGCCTTCACTCCTATTAATTTATTTAATTCCCCTTTCAAAGCTGTTCATGTTGACACCTGTCACTACTATATCCTGTGCCAGTGAATTCTACTTGTTTATGTGCTGTGTGAAGAGGTACCTTGAATCCACTACCACTCAGCTCCAGTGGTTCTAGCATTAGAGAGGGGAAAGCTTCTCCTTGTCTGCTTTGTCCACAACAGGCAGAACTGTCATGTCTCTCCTTATTCAACCCCCTTCCCCTCTGAGCTAAATCACCTTGAACATTATAACTTTTTTCCTCATAGGCGAGTCATTTGGTTGCCCATTTCTACACCTCTGCATAGGAGTTAAAGACTTGTAAATATGTCTACCTGTCTGTCTGTCTATGTCGTAATATTAGGAGGAAAGAAATGCAGTAACTAAATTAACAAACATTCTATTGATTGACAACCCCTATTCATGCTTCTGTGGTGTGACAGCCGTGGGGAAACGGCTTTCATCACTGTGGTAGTAGATCAACATCCCAAAGATGATTGTAAAGGTTCCTAGAACTTGTGGCTCCATCAATATCAGCATCACTTCTCCATGAGTGTCACGTGAGAGGCAGCCATGTGATCTGGGTAATACATATGGTAAGCACTTTTTGTACATCATCAAATGGAAAGTGGGAGCCTTGGGAAAGTGGGTTTTTCATCTCTTTGTTTTTCTTGGAAGTCTGCACACTATACTGTAGAAATAATTGATGGAATTGATGGCATGCATGCACACACATACACAGTTTTTTCTCCCATATCTCAGCATGTACAAACAAACACACTTCCCTGCACATGCCCACAAACACACACAAGTCTCAAGTATACTCCCATCTCCCAGTGATCTCTGTTGACAAAGCTGTTTATCTAACACAGTCAATTTAATAATAATAATAATAATAATAATAATAATAATAATAATAATAATAATAATAATAATAATAATAATAATAATAATAATAATAATAATAATAATAATAATAATAAAGTGCCATCAAATTGATTCTGATTCGTAGAGTACTGTTGTCTTCTTCTGGGAGGCACCCTGGGCTGTGCAGCTTGTCCATAGCAGTTAGGGAACAGTTTCTCATCTCCAGTTCAACCTAACTTACCAAATGAGCAATGGGGTAAAGGAGTGTTTGTGTGTATTGCCAGCTTCAGATTCCATACAGAAAACTGCTGAGATTCCTATGAAGATCTGAACCCCCAGGCTGTCCGTGATGGCTTTAGTGAGTGATGGATCTTTCTTTTCTGGCAGATTGTAGATGAAAAAAGCCTTTTTTGGACTACAACTTCCAGAGTACTCCAAGCAAACTCTGCCTGGTAATCACTTCTGAGAAGTTTAGATAAATGTGTGATGACTCCACATGATAATCATGGACAAAGAAAGGGATCTCTGCATCCCAAAATAAGCTTTGAATCATCTCAGATCATATGCACTTACATTAAGCAAAGAATCCTCTGAGAGGAGGCAACATTGTCTGGCCCAAAAGTCATTTGTACGTGCAGTGCATTGTCAATCATGATGAAACCAATGGCAGCCATCTCCTGATCTTGAACCTTGTCAGCTCCCTTTCTCAGGTCTGCCTGGCAACAGACCTTTTAGAGCAGAACTGTACACTGTTGTCAGCAGGATTCTCTCTCTCTCTCTCTCATTCTGGAAAAAGCATCTTGTGCATTGTCCATGCTGTAATACACGACAGATAACATTTCCCTATGCATGGGAGTAACATAATTTGGCCAACTGGTTTCCTGGGCAATACTGCTGCTTGTAAACCACAATGAATTTCTTTCATTCATTTTCCATGGAGCAAAGCCTTCTTATCTCAATGGGGCAGAAGTCAAAAAGATTATGTTTGGGAGCTCTGAATTCTCCCTGCCTAAGCAAAGATTGTACGGCCTGAGAAGAGGAGCTTGGGTTACCTTTAAATGCCGAAGCATCCCTCAGATGGCCTGGGCCACCGATCTGTTTTTGATGCTATTTGGTGCCTTTAGAGCAGCAATTTTGCCCATAAAGACAACTGGCAAAATCGCATTACTGCCACAGACAGGGAAATGTTATCTGTTATGCATTACAGTACTTTTTGTTCATTGTGTGGCATGATGACCACTGGATGAGTGTTCCAAAGAGTTAAGAGACCAGGAAAAGGAGGAAGAGGAACCTTTGATCTTCTAGCCCTCTGAAGTATATGGGAAGAGATTCTGGCTGCTTAAAGTCTAAGTCTGCTCTAACCACTAGGATAGGAGAGGGGGAGAAGGAGGAGCAGGATCTGAGCAAGGATAAGCAAGGGAGAGAAAGATACCCATTTATGGCGGTTCTTACTTCCTGGGCATAGCAGAGCCTCAAATTAAAACGAACCTGGCAGCAGCACTTGCTAGCGATCAACTCTGAACGGAAAAGAGGAACCTGTTGGGCGGATGGAATGTGCAAACTTTAATAGAGAATGATGTGGTGGAGCCAACCAGCAGTTGCTGGGAAGGTCAGGCTTCAGGTGGCAGTGCCTTGAGAAGGGGATCCAACAGGGTTGACACACCGAGAGCGATTCAACGCCTTTGGAGAACGAATTCAAAGCGGTTCAGCCCTGAGACTCCCTCCCTGCCCTTGGTTTCTGGACTGCTGCCCCGGAGGAAGCCCTTTGGGGACTGTACTCCCCCCTCCTCGTGGACCTGTGCTCCTCGTCGCTCTAACCGTGGGCATCCCTCAAGTGCTAGCCAAGCGACAGAGAAGAGTGGGGTGGGATCCTAGGCAGGCTTACTCGGACGTTCAACAGGGCTCCCTCCCAGGTGCCTCGCCCTCCCACCTATGAAGGGCAAGGCAGGGTTTCAATCTGGTCCCAGCTCAAGGCGTTTCCTTGATGGTGGGCTGTGAATTCGAGATTCCCGATCGCTTTCTTTCTACGGCTGGTGTAAAACTGATTCAATCAGCCAATGTGTTTCCTGTTGGCATACCCTCCCGCTCACACTGCTCCCCGACTCGAGCCGGGCAGGGGGCGGCCAGAGTGAGGCAGTGAAGCAAGGATACTACGGAGCTTTGACCCACTCCATCCTCACCCCCAGCCCAGAGGTTTGGTAGCAACCGGAGCCGGGATCCACCGCCAGCTTAAGCCGAAGCACGGCCAGCTGAAAGAACGGAGTCCCCGCGAAACAGCCAGCGCGCAAACCAGCTGAAACCTAGTGGGTGCCCTTCCTTCTTTAAGCGCGTCTGGAGTCATTTTGCAAACCCTTTTTTGACAGAAGCAGGAGGGGAGATCTCGCCTGGGAGTCTTCAGAAAAAAAAAACCCTCTCCACACGCCCTCTCAACAGCTGGCTTTCCCGGGCACTTCACCTGCCAAAAGACCCATCCGGCGCCTTCCAGATGGCTTGGACTGCAGCTCCCATCACCCCCAGTCAACGCAGAACAACGCCGAGCCCAGTGCAACGTTTACAGCGCAGATCTCCCGTCCCTCCTTTCTTACCTGGCGCGCCTTCGCAGCGGAGGATGGCCAGCAGCGGGGCAAAGTTTGTTTGCGGATCTCGAAAGGAGCCCAGCGAGGCGAGGCTGGAGGCGTCAGGCGGGCTCCCTTTTCCCTGGTTTCCAGGCGCCGGGTGCTGAACCGAGGAAGGCGCTCAGCTGCCTCCGGTGGCGCTGTCCATGGTACCTCAGCGCCTCCCCATGCGCTGCGCCGTGCCTTCTGGACCCAGGCACACGCGCTGGCGCTTGGACAGCTGTCCTCCGCCTACCCACCCACCCCATTTGATCCACCTCCTCCCCAACGCCCCCCCCCCGGGGCTGGATCGTCGAAACTCCTCCCTCCCTCCCCGTCCTTCCTATTCGCGCAACCTGGGATGGGCCAGGGCTGATCAAGACCAGCGAACTCGACGGCGGCCAAAGGCAGCTCGAGGAGCGGGGGCGCCTGTCTTTCCTGTCCTGCTCTCCCCTCGCTCAACCCAGACAAAAACACCCATTCAGGCAGATCGGAGGTGGGACAGCTGTTGGATCGGATCCGGGTATAAAAGAGCAAACGCGGCTTGTGAACCACACAGAACTCTTCGTCGGACGAATGGGAAAGGTGGCGCTTCGTCAACCAAGTCTATCCCTGTTGGAAGGGGTTGCCTCCACGGCCCTCGTACTACTTCCCAGCCGTGAAAGCGAATTCCATAACAAACATGTACGATTATAAAACGGTTAGTAAATAAAGTGTTTCTCTTTGCTTGGTCCACCCCTTTCTCCCAAGCAATACGTCAAGGGCACGGCTGTTTTCTTTTCTTCAATAAACAGCCGAAGTTAGGCAGAAAGGAGACCCGACCAAGGCTGCACAAAAAGTGGGTGGCAGAGACCTAAGAAGTCCTATTGACCCCCCACCCCCCCAGGTAGTAAAGCAGCCGGACGGGGAAAACACACACATATGAACTCCCCAAACCTGGTGCCTTCCAGAGAAGTTTGACCACAACTCTCATCATTCCCAGCGAGCAGGTTAAGGTGTGCTGGACAAGGATGGTCATCCGTCACTTCGGGAAAGCGCCGGCCGGGAGAAGAAAGGATAGAGAAACTACTTCTCCCCAACCCATCACCGGTGAGGGTCTTCGTTCTGGGCAGCTCCCGAAGGTTTGTTGCCCATTCCTACACGAAGCTGAAGTCCCGCAAAAGAGCAGATTCGAACCCCGAGAGGTTGCTGCTCTCCCCCTAAGAAAGCAGGGCGAGACAGCAAAGAAAGCCGCCGTCCTGCACACGCTTACTTGGAAGTAGGTTCGATTGAACTCAGTTCCGTGGACTCTCGCGTGGCGGGTTACTTTCAGCCCCAGTTACAGCCGCCACTCCCGCGATCATCACAACCCCCTCCCCTTCCCCCCGAGTTCCAGATGAGGCTGTTTTTGGAACATCAGCGTTCGTCAGGCAGGCGAAATCCCCTCAGAATTCACGAGCTGGGGAGCGGGCGGCGGGGGGGGGGGGGACGGACACTGAGGTCTGTCTTGCAGGGTTCCAGGAGGCCGCACAGGGCACCTTTTCTAGGCTCTGGGATCCACGTCGCCAAGGCCACAGCGACAGTGGATCGCAAGAAAGATCGAGAACCATGAAGCTGCCGGGCCTCCGAACACACGAACCTTCCGATCTTTTTCCCCCAGCAAGGAAACGGGATGTTAATGGCATCATAAATCCCTCATCCTTTGTGGCTCGCTCCCTCGCGTATTTACTCGGCAGTAAGTCCCTCCAATTTAACTGGGCGTTACTCCCGAGGAAGGCGAGATTGAATATCAGCCTTAGATTGAACATCTCGCCTACACGAGCTCTTTTCTCACGTTTAGGTGATAAAGGAGTCGGTTGGAGATGAAATTTCGTTACTCGATTCTTTCTTTCTTTCTTTCTTTCTTTCTTTCTTTCTTTCTTTCTTTCTTTCTTTCTTTCTTTCTTTCTTAAAATCTCTTCCTCGCCCCCATCCCTTTTTTTAAAAAAAATATTTTCTAGTTCTTTCGGACGAGTAATCCTCTTGATTGCCTTATAGTGCCATTAGAAATGCATTCCGAAAGAAAAGCCGTCCTTGGGCACCCCCACCGCCAATAAATAGGTAAACAGAGCTCGGGACTCCCCCCCTTTTAAACTACAGATCCCCAAAAAGGAATGTTTCCCTAGATATGGCTTTAAACCGAATTGTATAGGGGAAAGATCCTGCCCTCAGCTCTATGAAAAAAATGACTGCATCGCGTTGAACCAATTGCTAGAGAACCCGGGGGGTGGGGGGCAAGATCGGGGGCTAGACAGTTTTAGTCCCACGGAAAAATGAAATGTTTAGCTTTCCGCCTGAAACGAAATTCGAGTTTGGGAGTAGACCCCAGCTCTCTCGTATCAACTTCCCTGGGATTAAACCTCGTTGAATTTAACGGGATTTAGCTCTGAGTAGACTGGTATAAGATCGTGCTACAGCTGACGAGATCCTACGTGTGGGTTAATTTTCTCTCAACACATCCTGAACATGATCGCAGTCTTTCCCGCATCCCCAAGTTGGAGGTCCCCAAAATTTCGTGACTATCCCCCTCCATGTTGTCTTTACTTCCAAGTCGACTAGACTGAAAACGGAGATTGTGCCACGGCAAGGACTAAACGGGATGGAAAGAGATCAGGTTTTTCTACAGGGATCGCCAGCCGTGATCTCTAAAGTGTCAGCGGTTTCCACGTTCAGAGTCAGTACGCCAGACCATAATACTTCATGTGAGGAACTGTTATGTGAACTCTCTATTCGTGGGCTTGCCGAACCCACCCATCCGGACACATTGGGGACTAGGAGTCGATAGATCCAGCGCCCTCCAGCTTTGTGGGACTAAAACTCCCACGAACCCGCCTGGTTGGGCGGGGGATTATGGGAGCTGTAGCGCAACACATCTGGAAATCGACACAAACTGCGGGGGAGAGTGCGGAAGACCTTTAATGTGATCCACCAAGACTTCCGGTGCCCTAATACTTCAGGGATGAAAAGGGGATGAAAAAGGTTATGCTCAGGAAGGCAATGGCGACAGAGAACGGTCACAACAAAGTTCTAAGCAGGATCCTATCGATAGGGTTTTCCCAGCCTGACAATTACTGAACCCTGGGACGACCAGAACTTCATGCAACCAACCCGGGTCCGCCCCCCCCCCCCTTCCAGACTAGTTCCCAGTGACTCAAGCCTAGATGTTCTCTCCTATATCAGATTTATGAGGACCTTAGGAGGGGAGAGTGGCCGAAAACCTGCCCTGCAACCCCTTAAAAAGCAGTTGTTCAATACGGAACACCGGAAGGGAAGGAATGGTTTAGGTGGTGCCGTCTTATACTTTGGACAAAACACCTATCGTTCGTTCTCTGATTCGGAAACCGAGATGAAAGAGCGCTGTTGGGAGCTTAGCCATAAATACTGAAATGACAAGGAATTTTTTGGGGGCGGGGTGGGCCAAGGGATGGTCTTTTACTGTGAAGGGAACGATAACGACAGTCTAAAGCAACGGAATTATTTGATCTGTCGGCCGTAATAAAGACCACTTTCTGCAAGGGAGGGTTATTCGACCTTGAAATAGAATTGTATTGTGCTTTCACTAGGTTTTTTTGGGCTGTTATCCTACGCACTTAGTTGCTAGCAACCCCAGCCGAACTCAAAGAGACCTATGTGAGAGCAATGACACGCGGAAAGAGGACATGAAAACAGCTGGAACGCCGACAATAAAGAATGAGGTCCCTTGAAAAGGAGCTGGCTTTGCTCAGGCGTCAATGGAGCAGCAGCTTGATTCCCAGGAATCAAGATGAGAGGCACGGCTTGAAGCCAGCTGAGTCAGGAATCAGTCCGATCAAGTGCAGTGGGACTTCCTTCTCAAAGGAATGCAACCTCACCGCGCAGTCCCGTCTAGGCTTTCTCAAAAATCCCTGTTTTAATGGGGTTTATTTGTTATTTACGTATGGCTGGGGTTGCAGGCAGGGGTTCCCAAGAAATGGATAATCTGAGCGCTAGACGAGAAGGCAACCTGGGCGTTTCTCATCACCTTGGGCAGCTGAGGGACGAAGCGGGGGTGGGTGGGGCTCATCTCAAAATTGAGGGGGGTGGAGGATGTCCAGAGCTAGTTTTGTAAATCGTGGGGCTTCCACTTTGTCCGAAGCAGGAAGATTTAGGCCAGTATCCTTTTGCTAGTCCCAACGAGAGCACACCCATGGACTCAGTGGGATTTAGGTGCGTGTTGAGTGACCATTGAATAGCTGATCCGGTGGACCTACTCTGGCTGGGACAAGCAATAAGGCAGTAGCCACTGGGCTGAAAAGACTCGCTCAGAAGCGGGGGATTTCTGAAAACAGCCTTGCCTTCAGAGCTTTCTCGGGGGAGAAAAAAACCATCCTGAGTTTCAAAGAAAAAATTAACCAGGTGATTGGAGGAAAATTAAATATTTCTCAGGCTGGGATCCTGTGCACACTTGACCGGGGGAGGTAAGCCCTTTGGAATTTATTGCAGCCGAGCGGCTGAGTAAATTGCACATCCTGCCGATGAACGGAAATGAACGGGAGACATTTAAGCAGATAAGATTTCCCAGGGATAGCAGCAATGTTTAAAGGTGATCTGTTTATATCCCACCTTGCCTCTTTTTGTTTCCTATTCTTTCTTTTCTCTCCCCCCCCCCTTCCTTCTTTCCTTCTTCTTTTTTATTTTGTAAGGGCCGGGGGAGAGAGGCCACGATCCCTGTTGCAGTTTGTTGGAGATATAACCATATTTCCGAAACTGCTCTTTTCCGACAAGAGTTTTATTTCCGACAGTTTCACAGAACGGCTCTTACACACGCACGGCGTTAAAGCTCTGAAGAATTCGTCCGACGATTGGCAGACAGAGCATACAGGCGATTCACTCAGAAGTACATCTTGAACAACGCTAGCAGTGTCTACTCAGAAGGAAACCCCACTGAATCAATGGGGCTTACTCCCACGTAATCTGGCACAGGCTTGCATTCCCCACCCCTTGCTTAAGGCTGCATCCCTCTCCACATTTCTGCAGGAGTAAGTCTCACTGAGCTCAGGGGCGCTTACTTCTGAGTAACTGTGCACAGCATCAACCGTAGTTGGGCTGTATCTCTGATTTTGACATGCAAACAACGAAAGGAAGCCAGCACTTCACCCGGAAGGTCATTTATTCAATCCCACACCAGTGCAGCAGAGTCAGATTAAAACATGTTACCATATATTGCATTTATCAGAATAGCAGCACAACAGGAGGAGTGGAAATGGTTATAGATCCCCTCTTTCCAAGAAGTCACATTACATGTCTTCAGTGCTTGGCTTTAAAATATCCGACTAATGGAAAGTTTCCAGCGAGGTACCTATCCATCTATCTATCTATCTATCTATCTATCTATATACACGCATACACACTTTTTTTTTTCCAGTTCCAGGACTGGCGGCTACACTTTCACAGCCTTCTGCATTTTTTTCTTTTAATTTTTAACACATTTCAGTATTTTGTTAAAAAAAGCAACAACCAACCACAGAGAGGTAAAGAAGTCAGGCTGATTCACACGTGCATCACTTGATATCTGCAACATCTGTTGATGTGAATGGATCCTCACAAAGTCTAACACCAGACACCACTTTCACCCAATCATTTCAAAAAACACACTGGGTTGGCTCCAGAGCGTCAGGATGAGAGGTGACCAATCAAAATCAATAGGAAAAGTTGGACATGCCTCAGTTAACTCCCATTAAAGTCAGTGGGTCTACTCTAACTGGAATGAAGCCTCGACCCAATGCTTTCCAGTTGAGTCAGTCCATGTGTTCATTCACAAAGCACACCATGATCAAGCGCAGAAAAATCAATGCACATGTGAACTGGTTCCAAGTGCAGCATGTCTGAGTGACAGGAAATCAAGGGATGCATCACTTAATTTCCTTAAGTCCAGAAATACTAAAATTTGAAACCAGCTCACAGGTGTGTGTGGACTAGCCCACAGACAACCACTACATAGCTAGAAAACCTCTTGGCACAACAGACTTTGTTAGAGGGTTGATTTTTTTTTAGGGGTTCATCCCCCTTTTCATTAGAAACAGCCATCACAGATTTATACAAATACACCATTCCTGTATGAGATAGTTATTTGGAGCTTTTGTTTAACAAGGTGTTTAAAGTAATATCTTCAGAGAGAAGAGTGTGAGAGAGAGAGAGAGGAGGAGGAGGAGAGGAGGAAAGAAGAAGAAAGCCATCACGTCAAGACAAAGGTTAAAGTGTAGTATATTGGCACATTGGGACATGAAGGTAGCAGTCAAAGTGCGTTCAGTTCTCCCCTCCGGGACATTCTACCCACCCTCTTAACTTAAGTATAGTCATAATCTGAAGAGTCTTCTTCAGATGCTCCCCTGAAGTCTCTATGGAAAGTATCTACACTATTTCCTTCAGTGCCTCCTACAGGACGGAGGTTTCTCCCCTTGCCTCTGCGCTCCTCCATCTTAATGGTATCATAGAGTCCCTTGGGTTCCTCATCCAAAAGGATGTTCCTCTCTGAGTAAGAGGGTTTGATCTGGCAAATGTTTTTGAGGAGGAGGAGGACGGGGGCGTAAAGTACATTGGCGAGGCCCATGCCCAAGTTGAGCTGGACGAAGCCAAAGGAATGGACAATCTCCCCTGCCACGATTGGCCCCAGGGCATATGCCACAGAGTAGGAGATGTCTGCGATGGCATAGACGCTGCCATAGACAGACACATAGCGGACATCGACCAGGAAGGCGAGGGTAGGCAAGAGGGCGGTGTCCACCAGGGCAATGCCAAAGCAGATGCCACACAGAGGGATCATGAGCTGTCCAAAGTTCCGGCAGGCGGGCAACACGCATGAGCTGGCTCCTATGATGGTCATGCCCAAAGCCCCATAGAACCACTGAAGGTGGGGGTACTTGTCTGCCAGCTTGACTGTGATATAGACTCCCAGGACATGGGGGATAAAGGCTGGCAGCCACGTGAGCCCCATCTCCCACTCGTTGGCATTCATGGTCTTCATCATCCAGTTGGCAATGGTGGGCTCTAGGAAAGCCAGGGGGATGTTGCAGGTGGTGAGGGCTCCAGCCACCACCGCGATGTAAGGGTCGATCATGAGTCTGTAGATGGGGGTGCCCACGGGCATGTTCTCCCGCGCCCGGTCAAAGGGCTTGACCACTAACAGAAGGAGAAGCCCGTCCACGAGGCAGATGCTGGCCAGCACCAGGAAAGGCACCCTCTTGCCCGCAAAGTGGTACAGGATGCCCCCGAAAGGGGGCGCCACCAGGCTGCCGAAGGAAATGAAGGCCAAGGCGATGCCCAGCGCCCGGTTGCGCTCGGATTCCTCCGTGTACTTGTCGGCGATGAGGGCGATTCCCGACGTGTCGGCGAAAGCGGAGCCCAGGCCTTGGAGGCTGCGGGCGACGAAGAGGGTGCCGTAGTTCTCGGCGAAGGCGAAGATGAGGGTGGAGAGAAACATGACGCCCAGGCCGATGAGGAGCGGGAGGGCATAGCCCACGCGGTCGATGAAGGTGCCGCTCAGCGGGTTGACCAGCAGCTGCAGGATGGCCTTGGAGGCGAAGAGCACCCCGATCTTGATGTCGTCGTTCTCGGCCGGATAGCGGGGCCTCAGCAAGGGCTTGCTGGCGTTGCTGGGCCAGCCGCCGCCGCCGCCGCCGCCGCTCGCCCCGCTGCCGTTCAGGGCCCAGACGGCAGGGGGCGGCGGCTGTGGCGGCGGCGGCTGCTGCTGCAGTTGCGCCGCCTGCTGGTGCTCGGCGGCGCCCATGGCGGCGATGTAGTCCGGGATGATGGGCACGATCACCATGTACAGCATGTTGTCCAGCAGCAGCACCACGCACACGATGACCAGCAGGAGGCGCCGCTGGCGGTGCGTCTCCTGCAGGGCGCTGCCCAGCGCCTTGGTCCGCTGGCCCACCGCCTCCGACAGCTTCTCCACCGCGGAGCGGGGCCCCGCCGGCCCGGCGCCTTCCGACTCCATCCTCCCAAGCCGAGGGCAGCTCGGCGATAACGGGCACGAGGGGCTAGGTGGGCATGGGGCGGCGGGAGGGGGGGGCCACGCGGCGAGCACTGGGGGTCAGGAGCGGAGGGCCACGTCCCACGGAGCTGCCTGCCCAGCTGGCTCCTGCTGCCTGCCTTCTCCAGCCCTTTCCTTCCTTCCTTCCAGCTCCACTCGGTCCCTTCTCCCGTGCTTTCCTCCCTCGACGCCTTGCCTTCCTTTCTGTCTTTCCTTCTTCCCTTCCTTCCTTCTCTCTACTCGTCCGCTCCTTCCCTTCCCTTCTTCCAGGTCTCCGCTCTTTTCCTCCCGACCTGCTCCAGATTCCCCCGCCGCGGGTCTCTTCCACCTCCTCCCCCCCCGCCCGGCTTCCTCACAGGCAGGGCAAGCCCTCCTCCGTCCTCTGGACTCCTGTTGCTGCTGCTCTCCTTTCTTTCTTCCCTGCCTCCCTTCCTTGGCAAGAGTCCGCTGACCCTTCCAAGCGTCGCCCTCCTCCCTTCTTAAGCACGCCGCCCCCTCCTCCTCCTCCTCCTCCTCCTCCTCCTAAGTCCGCGGCGGCGGCGGCGGCATCGCTCCTTGCCAACCCCCCCCCCCCGCTCCCCGCCCTTCGGCTCCCCCCCTCTCCCCGGAGCCCGGCCGAGGCCGCTCCTGCTCCCGAACGAGCCCGCCACCCACTCCGCCGCCGCCTTCTCGCTCCTCCGGGCGCTCCTCTTAGGCGAAGGGCAACTTGGCTCTCTCCAGCGCTCCCAGCCCGAACCCCGCCGCCCCGTCGGCTGCCTTCTCGGGCGGACGCAGCTTTTCCTTCGCGTTCGCTCCCCTCCTTCCTCCAACTTCGGCTTTCTCCCCCTCTCTCACTCGGTCCTGAGTTCGAGTGCCGCTCCGCTCCCCTTCTTCCTCGCCCCGTTCTCTCCTCCTGGGCTGACAGCCCCCGGCGAGGCAACAGGGCTCGGGCTGGCCCTTGGACGAGAGGAGCTGGGAAGGGAGGAGGGCCCCCAAGGCGAGCCCCTTTCGGTCTGCCGCCCGCTGCCGCTGCCTGCCCGTCGGCTGCCAAGGCGGTGAGGCGGCAGGTACCGAGGGCTGCCCATCCGGCTAGCGAGAGGTATGGAGGCAAGGATCTCTCTCTCTCTCTCTCTCGCTTTCTTTCTCCCTCCCTCCCTCCCTCCCTCCCCCCCGACCCGCCTCTAGCTCAGGGAATCTTGGCCAGCTCAGCTCTTCTCTTCCGTCGTTTCATCCTTGGCCGGCTCGGGCGGGCGGGCAGCTCAGCCTGGCGGTGCCTCCGCTGCGGAGGGAGAGTTGCCCGCTCTTACTTTGACGGCCTCTCCTCCCCCCCCCCCGCCCCTCCGACGGCTTCCTCGCTCTCGCTCTCTGCTCCCCCCCCCCCGCGCGCAACGCGCGCCCCCCCCCCCCCGCAACCACCACATTGTGACGCACAGTTAAGCTCTGGTCCCCAAGTGGTTCCCGGGCCAGCTGCGTCTCTTTATGCTAATTTAACACATGGAGGCGTCTTAGCCAATAGCTAAGAGAGAAGAGCCCGCACCCCTCTCTGCCGGCGGCTCCCTCGGAGGGAGCGCTTGCCCTGCGCGGCTTCTGAACGGAAAGAGGCAGCCCCGAAGCTGGGGTGGGCTTGGGACAGGCGCAGTCCCACCCGGCTCAAGTCTTCCGCTCCCCCCCCCCCCCACAACTATCTTCCATACAGATGGTACAGGCTATAAAAAGAGAGAAGGCCCAGGGGAGCCAGGGGTGGGTGGGTGGGGGTTCCTACTAAGAGCTCAAGTGGAGCCTCCATGTTCAGGAAGAGTATATCCTTGAGAACTAGGGAGAAACAAAAGGAAAGAGGATCATGGCCTTCCAGCCCTGCTTAATGGGTGGTTCAGGGCCAACAACTGAACGCTAGACCAGCCAGGGCCCTTTGTTGTGATATGGACTCCCTGGCTCTGTGTGCTTCGCTCAGTTCCCTCCTTCGGTAACAATCATCTCCTCTTGTGTCATCTCCCTTCTAAGGGTTTCGGGAGAGCAGGCTGTCCTGTTGGAACTCCACAGATGGAATAGGAGACTCTTAAGAGGCTTGAAGAAAAGCATTTTTTTAAAAAAAACCACACACCTGGGTGAGGATGAGGATGACTCCCACATCTGGGGAACCATGAGTTCCCTACTCAATGGTAAGCCTGAGCCTTGGGTCCACGGGACCCATTTGTGGCTGACGGTTGCTGCTTTTGTGCCTGCCTCTTTTTCCGTGTCTTCCGGTGTTCTTCCAGCCATTTCTGCACTTCCTTCAGGAGACCAGACAGAACAATTTCTGTGACTGATGTGAGAAGAAGCGGGCATAGACCTTCACCCTGCCACAGCTCCCAGATAACTCCGGGATGCATTTTAAAAAGGGAGGCTTTCTGCTAGTTATGCAAGGGTATCCTTGGTGTCATGGAGGAGAGGAACAGAGAAAGCCTGGAGGCACGCAGAAGGATGCTTGCTGAGCCAAAGCCATTTGGAATCTAAAGCTTTTGGTGAGGGCAGCCCGAGTCAGAGGCAGAAAGCTTTTTGCAACGAAGCTGTAGGCGAAAGACCAAGTTAGTTATACCCAAGAGCACCCCTTGACTTTTAAGGCACTTATTTCTGTGCATCTGGAGGCTTCTTTCCAGGGCTGGCCCAAGAGGTTTTGCTGTTTGAGGCAAAGTAGCTCACAGTGTGCTCTCCACTCACTCATGTTAAGGTGCAAACTGCTTAAGGCCAGTCAAGTTATTTCGGCACATGTGCATGAAAAATTTCCCATCCTGGCACTAAAAACACAGCAACAGCAGCAGCAGCAACATCATCATCATCATCATCTTCAGCAACAGCATCTTATATAGGTAACACGTTGCTTCTCTTCTGTGATACCTCACATCTGTTGTTTGCAACCATCTGCCTAATGGTGGAGGCAAACGGCTTTTCTTTCCTATAGTTGGTGCCTTCCTGATTTTCTTTCTCTGGTTCATGAAATCCTTGCCCAAACATGGCATTAGGGGGTCTAATCTGACTGGTATTTGACAGGAAACCCGATAGCCCTAGTTCTTTGACCATACCGCTAATAAGCTGGTGACTCTTTCATTGCAAAGTGGTTCTGGTTCTTTCACTAGCAAGAGGTCACGGCTAATATTGGAGCTGAAACTTTTATTTGCAAATATTTTCCAAAATTACAGGAGCTTTATTTAAAAAAATGTTGAATGTGAAACTTGAAGTCCAATGCTCAAATTCAAACCTTTTAACGGTTTTTTTTTTTTTTGACACTTTGGACTTACTGGCGTCTTTGGATTCTGGATTGTTTCCTATCTTGGACAGAATGCAAAACCTCACAGTCATCTGCCAAATCTATTTCATTGGTATAAAATGCCTTTTAAAATTAGGTACTGAGCTTCATCCATTGTGTCCCACGACATGAAGAGCACACTATCTCTAATCTGTGAAATCTGGGGGAAATGATCCTGATAGTGCAGAAAATGTGGACTGATGGGCCTCATAGAATATGGCAGACAGAATAGGGTTGCCATTGACCATCTCAGCTTCTGTTAGGAGAAGAGGAAGCAAGTTTTAATGGTACACAAAACTTCCAGTAAGGAGAATAGGAATATCACTAACCTAAGTAATATAGCAATGCTGGGCAGAGAATTATGGAGGAACAGCTTTTCTACAAAATTTGGGACAGTGGCATAACATCATCTTTGTCCATGGGTAATATGTGCACATATTTCTTGTGTCCACTGTGGTCTCTGGTCAAACAGGCAATGAAGATTTTTCAAACACTACAAGACCTATTTGAACAGATATGAAGAGTAGAAGCCTATCGTACTCTGCTTTATACAGGTGTGAGTTCCCCTGTGGTTCTTGAGGTCTGCTCCTTGGTAAATGTGCCTAAGATCACAGCCTATGTAGCTGATGTAGAAGAAGCATAAAGATAAGGATTATGTGCTGTGGAAATAAGCAGAGCTTGGGAAATTGAAATTTTTCAGACCACAACCCCCCATGGTCAAGCTGGCTGGGGGATTCTGAGGGCTCTAGTAAGGAAAACAGTCTTTTCCAATCCCTTCTGTAAAGTTATGGTTGGCCCTTTACGTGTTGCACCCTGAGGTAAAGGATAAGAAGGTAAAGAGAAGAATGCTTGAAGGCTGCAGGTTAGTTTTGAAGATGCAGGTTATGTTCTGTGGCACACATGGCTATGTCCTGCAAGAGTGAGGAAAGAAGAAGATGCTCAGGAGGAATAAAGAGAGTATTGCTTCACTTAGTTTAATGGGAGGGACAGCTGTAGTAATGCAATAGAGGCTGGTGTCCGAATGTTAATGACAGAAAGGGATGCTGCCCTGATATTGCAGTGTTTTAATGGCTATGCTAATTGAAGGAAATGCTTTAAAAAGTCTGTTGAAATGAATTAGCCCTACCAGTAAATTACACCTATTTCTTTTCATTAACATAGAGCTCCAGACCATCTTTATTTGCATACACTGGCAGCCTGCCGAGATGGAAAGGAAAGTAATTGGTTCAGGCAGCTCAGTGTTCCTTGTTTGTCCTATTAAAGTAAATCTTTCCTGAGCAGAAAGGGCCCCTGACTTCTCAGTGGGCCACTCAAGACACTCAGAGCCTGGGTATGGTTTTTGCCAGGCAACCTGGTCTTCTTTGTGTGCGGTTAGGCTTGGGTTCCTTAATAAGAGCACTTGCCTGTGCTGGGAGCATTTGGCTTTCAGGACATCTGAGCTCATCTGTGCGTGGGGCATACAGTGCTTGGAAAAGCTACCTTTTTAGACTATAACAGCCAGATCTCATACGACAGTACTAAAATGAATGTGTGAGGGAATGACTAAAATATGATTCCAGATGTATCCGAAGTGTTAATTTTTTTCCTCAACGTATCTCACCAATGTTCATAATCACTCTGCTAATGTTAAAGGATGTTCATCTATCTCAGTGGTTCCCAACCGTGCGTAACCCAGGCGTTCTTGGACTGCAGTTCCCAGAAGCCTTCACCACCAGCTGTGCTGCCCAGGGTTTCTGGGACTTGCAGTCCAAGAACATCTGGGTGACCCAAAGTTGGAGACCAGTGGTCTATCTGATCCATTTCTTGTCCTGAAGAGATAACCAAGTTGCACTGGGACTTCTGTAATAAGATGCTGTGGAACTCATGAACTGATCTGTGAATTTTGCTTCTTTCCTCATTTGTTAAGAAAAAACATCTCAGTATTTTTTCCTATCACATTCATAAGGAAATGTATACATTTTGGAAAGATCACATAGTAAATGAGCAGAATAAAATTCTTAATGATCTGCACTAGCTCCAATGACAGAGTATTTCCAGCATGAAGAAGACCAACTATATCTGCCTGCCACATAGCTGTTAATTAAATTCTTTTAAAAACCTATGATTTACGAATGTGGGATATTGTATCCGTGATTCAAAATGCCAAGAAATGGCCTGATATTGCTGCACAAAGTGACACCAAGCAAGGAATATCCCAGAAGCTGACTCCTTTTTTCATCCGTTAGCCACTTCTCACCCAAACACAAAGCAATTGTCAGGGCTATTTTGCAACAAGTGTGAACGGTAGTGAGCAGAAGAGGGTATCCTGTAGACCAGGGGTGGGCAATTAATTTCTATAGGGGGCCACATGAAAAATCTGAACTGTGTTCGGGGGCCGAACCAACTTTACTTAAAAATAAAATTAAACAGTGATGTTATGATTGTTTTTATTTTAAACTTGTTAATCTTCACAAATACTAAAGAGGTTTTTTGCGGTATGTTAAAGATAAGCAACTGATCAAATTTAGACAAAAAGCTATAAATGGTTTTGATGTCTGGTGGGCCGGACAGGAGCGCCTCGCGGGCCGTATGTGGCCCTCGGGCCACACTTTGCCCAGGTCTGCTGTAGACCATCTTGATGGCTGCCATTGGTTTTGTCAACATTCTGGCAGTCCTTTGCTGTGTAAAGCTTGATATCCTTTTTTGTGCTGGCAACACAGGCACAATATTCTACAGCAATATTGATCCACCTCCTGAAGTTTTGAATTGTGGATACAGAAGTACAATGTCACACATTCAAAACCAGAGGTGTTTTTTTTAAGAATTGAATTTCTTTGCTTTTTAAAACAGAAGTTCATGTACTCATATACTATACACAAATTCCAACAGAAACTTCCCTCATTTAGAATTACCCAGTGCTAGAGGATCCCAAAAGATGAGTACATGTTCTGTTCTATGGCTGCTGGGAGAGGCCAGAAGCAAGAACAGCTGTAGTCCTTCTGTGCTGAAATATTTTGAAGGGCTGTTTTAGGGTATTAAGGAATCAGTGAAGCAAAAGTGTGAGTGAATTCAATGCATACAACATACACACCCTTTAACCTCCCAGATGCTAATATCAGTCGTTCCCATATCTCTCTCTGAGCTTGATACTTTTTCCTCCTAATCAAGGCTTTATAGTTTTTCTTGAGTATAAACCAGTCTGGAGGAATCTTAGCCAGCTTCTGTGTTTTGTACCACCTGTATAGGGCTATTAGTTCATGCTTTGCTGTTTTACATTCTGCATCGAACCAGGATTTAGAGTGGACAGCTTGGGAGGGTCTAGGCTTTAACTTTCTGTATGTCAGATAAGGTTGCAGATGACTTATCAGCCCTTTATACGCCTCTAGGGCAGCCGAGATTGAGTCGGCTGATACAATGGAATTACCAAAGGAGGAGAGGGGCTCAGTTAATAGTAACTGTCTTGTAAGGGTAACCATTTCTGTGGACCATTTTACTCGGGCAGCTCTTATTTCAGCTGTCCACAGGAGGGAAAATTCGCTGTCTGCAAATACTTTAGCGGCTCTGCAGTTGATTGATACGGACAAAGGGAAGTGATCGCTCTCCGGGCAGCATTCCACCCCGAAGTCACATATTAAGTCTGCCAGATCCTTGGAGACCATAATGTAATCAATGGTTGAGGCTCCCATTGGTGAGATGAATGTATACTCCCCTGGCCTGTCCCCCTCATTTAGTAGGGCTAAATCCAGGTTGTTGGCCATCTGCATTAAGCATAGACCTGCATAATTACAACCTAGATCCTTAGACTGTCTTGGGAATAGATGTCGGGAGGGGATACAGTCCGGGGGGATCATATGAAATCGAGCATAGATAGCCTCATTATTTTCTCCAGTCCTAGCGTTAAAATCCCCTAGCACCATTAAGGAAGCTGTTGGATATAATAAAACCAGGCTATCAATATATTCTGTTAGTTTTGCCCAGTGGTCTTTGGACTGGGTACGAGCTGGCTGCGGGGGGATATAGACATTGATAAGCAACAAGGGCTGTGTAGTAAAATTCAAATGGCCGCCAGTGCTAGGTTACAGCTCGGCTGGAGGTTTACAACTGATATCTGCAGCTTCGTTGTTGTAAGAATGGCCATTCCACCTTTTAACCGGCCACCTTTCCCACTGGGGGCTGCTTTAAGGGTGTGAGTTGCAAAACCATCTAATATTAATTCTCTTTGGGACCACGTCTCTTGTAGTAATAAAATGTCAAAATTAGAGACATACTCTATAAAGGCAGTATCCCCAACCTTGGCTTGCCACCCTGCAATATTCCAAGACAATATTTTTACAATAGACTTCCTGTGATGAATTATTCCAAGTTCATGGGTTAAGTGCTGTGGAATCTCCTTATCTATACCACACATTGGAGTTGACTCCTGACTGAGCGCTACGTTATGCGCTACCTGATTATATAATCCCGCTTCATCTGTAGCACTTATATCCATGGCAGTTAAAGGAAGTACCTGTGGAGAGCTATCAACCCTGCGTCAAATCATTTTGTTTTGAACATAATTGCCACCACTAAATTGGTACTTCCAGGCCTCGTTGAAATTTGGGACTGCTTGGAGGATTGTGGCAGGGGGTACACGGGACTACTCTCCCAAACCAGACTGCTGCATCCTCCCCATGGTCTGGGAACGGTATTTTCAGAGCATTTATGCTATGCATCCTGAGAGTGCTTCAGATTCGTTTACACCTTACGAAAATTTACCAAATTGGCCCCCTTTATCCCCAGGTGAAATCTCCTCCTTAATTTGCCAGACAAAATCGGGTAAAGCCCCTGGTGCTGATTATATCCCAGTAGACTTGTTGAAGGTGAACCTGGACTGGTGGGCCCCAGTCCTGGCCTCCCTATTTTCCTGGATTAATTGTATTCCGGAGGACTGGGGATTAGCCATTATAGTACCAATATTCAAACGAGGCAATAGAGGAGACCCTGCTAATTACCGTCCGATAAGCCTACTTAATACAATCAGTAAGTTGTATGCAAGATATCTACTGGGGAGGCTTTCGGACTGGCTTCAAGCAGAAAATATATTGACCGATGTGCAGGCAGGATTTAGACCAGGAAAATCTACCTTGGATCAGGGCTTTATCCTACAACATTTAGCTCATAAATACTCCTCTCCCCAAGGAGGCGCCTTGTATGCAGCCTTTATTGATTTTAAGTCTGCCTTCGATCTTATCCCAAGAAATAAACTTTGGGCCAAATTTGAATCTACGAACATACACAGATGACTGCTTCTGCTAACGAGACGACTGTATGAAAATACCTACCTGAGAGTCTTCTGTAATCCAGCTGGAGTTCTATCCAATCCAATCCCAATTTTCAATGGGGTCAAACAGGGTTGTATACTGGCTCCCACCTTATTTAACTTCTATATTAATAACATAGTTGAAGATTTATCTAAGCCTGAATTTCATCCTCCCAAACTGCACTCACGTCATGTATCAATGCTGCTTTATGCAGACAATGCAGTTCTACTCTCATTAACATGTGTGGGGACTGAGAAGACTCTTGAGGGGGCTTTCTTCCTACTGTAATTGAGAGCAGTTAGTAATTAATTACCAGAAGACCAAAGTTCTCGTGGTCAGTAGAAGAAGAGTAAAGCACAATTGGGCTATCAATGGTCATCCCATAGAGCAGGTTTCCAGCTACAAATACTTGGGCATAATCTTTCACGCCTCGGGTTCTTGCGCCCCCCACATAAAGAATGCAGCATTGAATGCTCATAAAAGCGTAGCGGCATTAACAAGATTTTTTCACACCAAAGGAGGTCACCATATCCCCTCAGCCGTTCGAGTTTTCAAGGCTAAAGTTGTTGCTCAAATGCTCTACGGGTGCCAATTGTTTGCTTTTTCTGACCTACGTCCTCTTGAGGTAGTTCAAACCAAATTTTTGAGATCTATTCTGACTGTACCCCCCTGTACACCTAATGTAGCCCTTCGTTTGGAGGCTGGCCTAATCGCCATAAGAGCACGCGCTAAAGTCCACATGTTTAATTACTGGCTAAAGCTTCTCTTCTCTTCAGAAGGCTTGGCACAGATGTCACTTTTTTACTCCTTTCAGTCAGAATGGAAACTACAACTTACAAAATAAATAAGGCAAATGGGCTTTTCCACCAATGTTCTTTTGGCGATGGGGCATGTTGGTGCTAAAGCAGCACTCAAACAAAGAACCTGGGACATAGAACTTCAAGAGCATATGACCCAGTTAGGCAAATACAGTGTTGTTACTAATAATGCCTTTACAATATCTTCATATTTGACGAGCACAATGTCAACAAAGACCAGAAGAGCCTTCACATTAGCGAGACTTAATGTTTTACCCTCTAAGCTCATGGAGGGAAGATTTCAACATATACCTATCTCGGATTGACTGTGTCCATGTAATGATGGCCAAGTGGAAACTGTAGGTTATGTCTTACTGTATTGTCTTTTCTATAGAGACCTATGCACCAACCTCCTGAGCCCAATCATTCTCAGATATCCAGGGAGACCTGATGATTTTACATCAAGCTACTTCTTTCAGATCAAGACTCCCTTATTACATGCTCTGCAGCAAAATTTTGTGCAGCAGCAATGGCACAGCGCTCCCTTATAGTCTCCTGAGTTCACAGGTTGACTGGTTATAGCATGAGGGTGGTTTATTGTCAAGCGTAGAGAAATGTTGTGGTCCCAACCAAAGGGAGGAAATATTTACAGATCTTTACAAATATGTAGGAAGGACTCCCTATAACCCAAAGACCCTGTCCAAACCAGTTTGCCCTAGACAATCCAATGGTTCAAAGGATAAGTATAAAAATGCTGTACTTGATTCTCCCCATATTTTACAACCAGTACACAATTAATTATTTGTTGTACACTTTTTAAATTACATTTTGTATATTTTAACCATATAATATGTTTTATTAACTGGCTGTACACTTTTTAAAATTGCATTTTGTATATTTTAACCACATAATATGTTTTATGAACTGATTGTACATTTTAAACTGCATTTTGTATATTTTAGCCACATAATATGTTTTATGAATTGGTTGTATATTTTTAAACTCCATTTTGTATATTTTAACCATAAATATGTTTTATGAGCTGGTCACCCGACCGTAATAAATAAATTCAATTCAAAAAAAACCTTTAACCTCCCAGGTATATTACTTTTGCCATGCCTGCTCTGCAGAATGCAGACTAGAAAGCTACCTTCAAATTTTGGAACCTTTTCTTTGGGGTAGCCGCCCAGAGTGGTCAATTGATCAGATGGGCGGGATATAAATACAATAAATAAATAAATAAAATAAGTAGGCAACCTGAGGAAGGAATACTATATCAGACCAAAAGCTCTCTGAACATGTCCAAAAGATGTCCCCTCATCTTTTGAAATTAAAAAAAAAGGGGGGGGGAAGGGCTGGGAGTTAGCAAAGATTGTCACTGGAAACCAAAGTTGAAATCATCCATACTATGTGAATGACAGGGAATAAAACTCCCTGAAATGTGGTGTTGGAAGAGAGCCTTCCAGATACCATAGAGAGCCAGAAAGGCAGAAAAGTGGGTGATCAATCAAGTCAAGCCTGAACTTTCACTTGAGCAAAAATGGATAAACTAAGCCTATCATACCATATACATATAATGAGAATACATAACTGACCAGAAAAGTCAGTATTACTGGAGAAAGGGGGGCAGTGGAAAGAGAGGAAGACCTGATATGAGACAGATTGTCTCAGAGAAGGAAACCAAAACTATTTGCAAGACCTGAACAGAGCTTACTGGAAAAGACAATATTGCTGGGAAGTGGAGGCAGTGAGAAGAGAGAACAACTGAACATGAGATGTCACTGGTTTGCAAGATCTGCACAGAGCTGGTGTTGGTAGGACATTTTGAACTCATTAAATAGTTACCACATGTCAGAAGTGACTTGATGGCACATACCATCTTTGGAAGGTTTTTCCTTAGTTACTGGACAATTGTATAGTGATAAGATGAGTGGAATGGCCAAAACTGGGCCAAGATATAGGCATCAAAGCTCTGCTAACATTGAGTAAGACCATCCCCAACCACAAAGGAAAAACCAGTAATTTCACAGCTTAAATGAGCAAGCTTCTGAATGTTTGTTCTCTATTTTAAAAAAAATATAACTACAGAATCCCTTTCCCAGCACTAATGCCTGTTTGGCTACGAAGGAGCTTAAAAGTTCTCTTGCTGAGAGTCAGCTAATTGGGTCCTGACTGAATGGGTGAAAAGTTCAGATTGCCCCAGATCTGGAGCTGACCTCTCCGTTGAAAACTTGTGTCAGGAATTTGGTCTCAGAAATCCTGAGAGAATGTTTACTGAAAGCACTCAGGGCTAGAACAAACACAGCTGCTCTGTGTTTTTGTAATGCAGAAATACTTTGAATATGTCTTACAAATTGTATGCTAATTCCCTGAAGGTACATGGCAAAATGTTCTCCTTTCTGGGGCGCTGGCACCCCATTACTTTCTTTATTGCAATCCTTAAAAAAAAATTCTTCAAAGAAAACCTATATTTTGACTGTTTTTGTGATTTTTCATTTCCCTTCCTGTCCCACCAAGCTGCAACAATGTATCTATTTTGGAATGCTCTTGCTGGTAAGTCTGTTCTAGCCATGCTTAGTTTATAACAAAGTCATTGTTTCATGCTTTTGAAAGACTTTTTTGAGGATCACTATTTCAGCCCCTGCAGCCTGGATTCTTTCCAAATTTAAAAACAAACAAACCGCTGGGGCCAACTATTCTCTTTCAATATAAGCAAGATTGGTATTTTCAATTTATTGTATCTGTTTAAATCTGAGGACATTTAAGGTCACTTATTTCTGCATGGGACAGGGAGTAGAACATTTTTACATGTGCAAAATCATAACTTGAAAATGTATTCTCAAAGGCTTTCATGGCTGGGATCCAATGGTTGTTGTAGGTTTTTCAGGCTGTTTGGCCGTGTTCTGAAGGTTTTTCTTCCTAACATTTCGCCAATGTCTGTGACTGGCATCTTCAGAGGACAGGAGTTAGAATTCAGAACACAGACAGAGTTCTAACTCCTGTCCTCTGAAGATGCCAGCCACAGAGACTGGTGAAACGTTAGGAAGAAAAACCTTCAGAACACAGCCAAGGAACTTGAAAACCCTTTGCCCAAATTTCCCCAAATGTGGCACAGAGCAAGAACAGATGGTCTGCTACACCTTTTCCTAATTTGGTGCTCATCTGAAGCCCAGTTTAAAAGTGTTTTTTTTTGTGCTCCTCCCATTTTAGAATTGACTTGTAGAATATTAATTTGCTTAATAATATCACTGCACTCTTATAAGGGAGCATCTCAGAAAAATGTGATGACAGCCATAAGTTACCAAAACAATCATATGTCCGTATAGTGGAGATTTTAGACAGTTGAAAGCTGGGCACTTAAAGCTCTCTGGCTGGGTGGAGAAAGCAGTCAGCTTCGCCTTCTTTTGCATTCATTTAAAAAAAATGTTTATGGAGAAATCAGACAAATTTTGGTAATATTCTTATGAGCAAAAAATGGAATGAAATTCTCTCCCATATTTCCTCTGGAGGCTTCACCAAAGAAACTTAGTGTGTGCGTGTTTAAAGTCAACATTGATGGAGGACATGCTCCCTATTTGAGATTTTTGTCACATTTGCAATAAATGGTAATGGGTCTGTGGCTGCAACAGGGTGCATGGTGGGCAATGGGGGGATGGGGAAGAAACATTGCCGCTGTCTCCTTGTTGCACTGCAGCCAAGAGTATTGGAATCTTGGCCTTGATGATGCACTCTATTTGATTAAAGTTTCATCCTTAATCAAAGATAAAGCCATTTCCCATCATGAAAATGGAATCTGGCTGCATTGGGAGCTGGGGTGGGAGAGGACAGGCTGTGTCTGGAAAACACAGAGGCCACTTCTCTTGTCTCAAGGGGACCAAGATGCCATTAATTATTATTATTAGCAAGGAGAAGCTGGGGTTACATTTGCTAAGAGAAGCATAATAAATTTAGCCCTCTCACTAAATCAAATAAGATGATTTGGCTAGATATGATGCATGAGTCATCAGGACGTGGACTTCGTGGAGGGGGGCACAACTTTTGCAATGTGTCCAAGAGGATGTACGGTATCTGAGACAGATATGATATTGAGGAGCCTTCTGCTGCGTCCTTCAAGTGGTCATGTGTGTGGCAGGCCATTCATAGTGGGGTACAAGATGGCGGGGACCCATGATATGGGAGAAGTTGAGAAGGGCCCCCCTGAGTTGTTTTTTTGGGAGGTGGGAGTTCATCTCACCTTAAAAAGACCTGGCATGAGCAGAGCCTGAAAAAGTTGCTCTTTGTACTACAACTGTCAGAATCCTCCAATGAGCATCATGATCATCGTCATTATCATGTTGCACCAAGTCAGTTTTAAGTAATGACAATCCTTTGTTTTCCAGGGTTTTCCAGCTACAGAATACTCAGGAGTAGTTTACCATTCCTTTATTCTGGTGGTTCCCTGTGACTGTGTAGCTTGCCTATGGCTACACAGGCTGGTTCTTCTCCCAGGAGGCACAGTGAGGAATCGGAATCCCAGTCTCTGGCTCCACAGCCAGATACTGAAACCATTGAGCTATCCAATGAGCATGGACAATGATTATGCTGGTTAGAGGAGTTCATAAGAGTTGTACTTCCCCCAAATACCGTTTCCAGATTCTGGACATTGAAGGAGCCATCACAATATGTTGACGAGAACTTGGTGAAGGTGGTTTATTGACAAAAATTCTTATTTTAAAGGATAGTGGAAGGAGATTGCCGGGGTCAACTTGTGTGGCTTGATTGAGAGAATAAGGTTGACTTGAGAGAAGGTTGATTCTGTCATCCTTGTTTGTGCCCAAAAATCTCTGAAATGTAATGGCCAACTGTTGTTTTCCAGCCCCCAGCCCCCAAAACTATCACCCCTCATTTTTTGGTTAAGCATGTTTAAAGACACTTTGCTGCCTTTAAAACCCCCCAGCAAACCTTCCTGAAGGTAGCAGGAGTTGAGTCTTGCTCACCACAGCAGTCACACCAAGGACTATTTGTACGCACTGATACAATGTCTTGTGACCAAGACAAATTTTTGGCAAGTTTCTTCCTTCCCTTTGGTGAGCACTGAAGAAAGTTGTATGAAAACTGTGAGTTTCTCTACCTTTCCCCCAAATCCTGGATCCTAACTGCAGCTTCAGCAATGGCAGGACGAGATGTCCTTCATCAGATCACCAGCTGGTGGTGCTCTGCACTAGCCCTACCCCAACTAGTGCTTCCCCAGCCATAGGCAGAGTCCAATATGTCTCTAAGGAATATATCATTCCAGTCATAGGGACTCTAGGGAGGAACTACAATGCATTTAGAAAAAAATGGCAGTGTGGTGCAGTGGTTAGAGAGTTGGACTGAAATTTGGAAGACCCAAGTTTGTGTCTCCACCAAGCTATGAAATAAAGATAACTTTGAACTAGCTGTTCTCTTTTAGTCTAATCAACTTCACAGGGTAGTTGTTGTGATGATAAAGTAGGGAGGAAAAGAGCCATGTATGCTACTTTAGTTCACTGGAACAAAAGTAGGATGTTGTTTATTTATTTATTTATTTATTTATTTATTTATTTATTTAACTTATATGCCGCCCACACTACCCAAAGGTCTCTGGGCGGCTTACAACAATTAAAATACAGTAAAAAATAAAAAATAAAACAATTAAAATACAATTAAAATATATACTCTAAAAATTGCCATCAGGACCCACAGTTGATATTATTTCAATTAAAAGCCTTCTGGAACAGGAAGGTTTTGACCTGGTGCCGAAACGTCTTCAGCGTCGGCGCCAGACGAATCTCAATTGGGATGGCGTTCCATAGTCTGGGGGCAGCTGCCGAAAAGGCCCTTTGTCTACAAGCCATCCCTCTTACCTCCTTGAGGGATGGCTCTTTCAAAAGGTCCCCCTGGCTAGATCTTAACTGCCGGGTAAGTTCATATGGAAGGAGGTGGTCCTTCCTTGTTGTTACGTGCCATCAAGTCACCTCTTACTCATGGTAACCTTTCAAATGAGCTATTTCCAAAATGTCCTGTCTTCGACTGCCCTACTCAGCAGTTGGATAGAAAAGTAGGATAGAAATATAAACAATAAATGAATCAATACTCAAGAGAGTTGTCCATTGGTCTGCATACTTTCTCCAAATTAGGCTTTGGTAGCTTTCATGGAACCTAGCTAGTGCTACGATCAGTTTTTCCATATAAGGATGTAAAACAGGACATTTCAAAGACACATCCACTTCAAAATTTGCCCAACCTGTCAATTCACAAATGGAACTGCTTTCAACAATAATGGAAGTAGATAAAGAGCAGCTTGTCTTTGAAAAAAAATTATAGAAGCCAACAGTGATATTTCAGCAGCAATTCAACTTGCAGTCCAACTCTTATGATTAGTCCAGGCCAGCACAACCCCAAGATAGCCAGAACAATGGTTTTGCAATCGCATGTGCAGCAAAATGATGTCCTTCAGTCAAAGAGCACTACGACAGACATTTCACAGATCTGCTGCCACATTGTTAAATCCCCACCGATCACAGTCTGTGATACAGTCCCCCCTACCAAATGGGTAGGAAATGAATGATTTTACAAATGGCATTGGGGGAGTTATCTCCATATCATCGCACACCCAACAGGCACAAGGATGCTCCCCTGCACACACCTGGTGGCCCACAATCCTCTCCGGAAATGAGTAAAAGCTCAATAGCTGGCCCATTTCAGGAGCTGAAGAGGAGCTGGTTCGATCTGCTTGGACTACAAACACATGCCATCTGCAAAGGCAGACCTTCTTGACAGATGGACAGGTTGGGAATAAAGAATGAACATCCCACCTCAACCTTTGAAATAGCAAAACAACAGGAGTCTCCTGGGAGGAAGAATGTCTGGTGGTTCCCATGGGCTCCCAAGGAGGAAGATTTACATTGTGGGTGGGGAATCTCTGGCCAACAAGCTAAATTCAGGCCTACAGTCCTCTCAGTCTGGACTCTTCCCAAATCATGCTCCTTTCTTACAACCATTCCCCTTCCTGACTCACTCCATATTCTTGACATTATTTACTCCGTTCTGCTTTATTTTCCCGGCCCAGAGTTTATGGAAGGAACATTGAATGAGTTGAGGAAGAAGACTGGATCCACTGTGTACTGACCAATGGCAAAAGTCACAACTGTAACCCCACCCACTTAGGGTACTGACTCCACCTACTCCTGGAACGCAAACTCCAAATACAGTAATGTGAACCTCAACTGGAAAATTGTTTCCAGAAGCTCATTGAAGTGTCTCTTGTTGGGTGAGAAGAACAAGATGTTTGTGAGGGTTGTCAAGGCAGAAGGCCAGCTGCTCCAAGGCCATAGCAAAACCACAACATGAGATACAGGAGAACTACACACAGTTTGTGCCACAGAAACTTAGCAAAGAAGAGAGCACAGATATGGGGAACAGGAAATGGGGATCCACACACTTCAACACTGAAAAGGCTGTAGTCAAGCTTACCTTTCAGATGTTTGTCCAGCAGCACAAATAATGTCAGAAGCAAAACAGGGAAACCAAACAGGATTATAATCATTCCACCTCACCCCACCTAGTAATTTATAACCTCCTACATGGCATATAGGATCTCTCTATAAGCAAACACACCAAGAGGCAGGGCAGACGTGATCACCACACAGAGTGAGGCAGCTGTCTCGGGCAACAGACACTAGGGATGGCAGCAGCTGGCCACTGTTCACTCAGAATCCCCTTCACTGGTATGTGCCTCCTGATCCATCTGGCTAGTCTCAGGTCATAGATGGCTGCTATCAGAGGCAGGGGCAAACACACACACACCCAATTTTGGGTTCAAATTGTCTTGGACCACAAGCTGCACTTGCTTCAGGTACAGTAGAATATGTTGTCCTGCTCCTAGCAGTGAAGTAAGATTTCACGAAAAGTCTAGTCAGGGCATGAATATGGAATGAGAGAGGGATGGCACATTCTTGTACTTTGCATCAGGTAGCAAAATGTGTTGGGTGGGCTCTGAGAGAAAGACATGCCAATCAGCCTTTGGAATCCACTCATAGACATGAGGGTTGAAGTAGGAGGGGGCTTGTAAATGAAACTATACTGCACATGTTTGACAACACGCAAAAGGTCAAAGGCTTGGGTCCTAGGTCCTAGGCACTCAGTAGAATGGGTTGTGAAGAAACTCATCCATATGGGTGCATCTTTGATAGGATGGTGCCAGGTTCATTCAGAGGAAGGTGAGGGTGAGGATGAGGATGAAGATGATGTCAAAGGCAAGAATTTACATTTATGCTTCACCTTTTCATCAAAGAGCTTGAGGCAGTCCTCATTTTTTATATTCATGACAACTTTGTAAAGTAGATTAATCTGAGAGAGAATGATGGGCCCTGAACATATCAGTAAGCTTCACAGCCATCAGGTGATTTGAACCTGGATCTCTACAGCCTTGGTCAAGCCCTCCAACTCCTACACCAAGCTGGAATACCCAGCAAAGACTTTCCCAAACCCATGTTCTCCATATGTTTTGGACTTCAGTGTCTATCAGCTTCAATCATCATGGTCAATGACAGGCTGTTGTGAGGGTTGCAGTACAAAACATTTGGAGGGTGCTCGATTGGGTGAGGCTGCCCTGCCCTGCAGGTTGTCTGTTGGTGTTTACACCCCTTTCATTTCTGAGCATCCAACATTCTCCTGCCTGACTGCTAATGCTAGCAGATAACACTGCCCCTTCTCTCTGTCTCCACCCTTCACTTCCTGCAGCATGGTTCATCCCACCAAGCTGTTCTTGGCAGGTGAGGAGGGAATGTGAGCTATTGGGATCCTTCCTTTTTACCTTTCTCTGGCACTCAGGTTCCCAGAAGTAGCATATGATTTGGGAGGATAGGCCCTGATTCAGCAGGGCCACCTCTAGATAATTTGCTGTCCAAGGTAGGATGGTGCCCCACTCTCACTATGTATAAGAGGTGGATCAGATTCACAGTCACACCTTACTTCAACACTGTTCAGCCAAGGAGGTTCTTCTTTTTTAAAATAATAATAATAATTTTTTAATTAATAAAAGAAAAATTACAAATAACACAATTAAAACTAAAATACAAACTCAGTGGTGACTACACACAATACACATTGAACTTTCACCCTTGGGGCTAGGTGACCAATAATATCAATTTATACCTCTTTTCACCCCATACCTCTCAAAAAATACATTGATTTTTTTGCTGGCATATAGCCTTTCCCCATATAGCCAAGGAGGTCTTCTACTATGGTTTAGAACAGCTAGCTTAGTGAGCAAATAGCAAGCTTACCAAGAGGATGATGGGTGAGGAGGATAAACAGAGGGGAGCTAATGTCAAACTCAGAACATGCTGCCTGAAGCAACTGTCTTACTATTCCTACAGATGGGGCCAGGCTTGAGATTATGTTCTGAGCCCCAGAGGGATGCAATAGCGAAGAACACCATAGGCCATTCTCTTTGGAAGATAACTGAAGTGAATATCACAGTTCAGGAATCAGGGAAGTTACTTTTTCGGACTCCAAAACTCAGAATTCCCAAGCAATCAGGGCCATGATTCAAAATGTTGAGAGTTCTTATATGGTGAAAACAGGTGCAAATCTTGATCTGCTGCTCTCACTGCCATAGAGGAACTATGGTAAAGCAGTCAACATTTCATGGAACGGCATCAAAGACAGAGTGAGGCCTGAATGAACAGCCATTCTCAACGGGGGTCATGTGGCCCCCTGGGGGTCCCTGGCACATTTGAAGGAGGCCAAAGACTGAAAAATGTGAGAAGTTTCTGAAAAATATCTTGTTTGTTTTTCATCCTTGTTTGACAAGGGGCCACGAAACGTGAGAAGGGCTTCTAAAAGGGCTGTGGCCAAAAAAACATTTGAGAATGGCTGCTCTAGACGGCTTCTGTGTCTGGGAGATGGACAGGCAAGAAAAAGGTGCAGCCCTCGCAGGAAAGTTGCCCAAGGCTATTTCTTGCACGCTTCAGGGAAAAAGTTTTGGTGTTAAGGACACTGAGTGATTCATGGGGATACAGTTGCTGACATCTCCAAAATTCCAATTTCCTTAATAGCTTTTGGTCTTAATGTCTTTAATAAAGATTTCATCCTTTTAAGGAGCTGCCAACATATTTTTGGCATTCATATGAAAACATAGTTGTTCTTTCTCTATAGGACCTGAATGACTTTTTTCACATACAAGAGAAGAGAGGAGAGGAGCGGAAAGAGGCTTCGTTGTTTAAAACAATTGCATTGGGAGGTTTAAGGAAGAAGAATCAGGCAACCAAAGCAAAGATGGCATAAGATGTAGTTTAGTGGCGGAGACTAACAGTGAAATACAGTACGTCTTGACTCAAAAATGTTTGAATTCATGTTCTACGAATTCAATACATATATAATGGCTTTCCCAAATCTGGTACTCTCCATATTTTTTGGACAGTGGATTTTGGTTTCTTCTCCCTCATGAACTGGAGTGACAGGTTCTGCTCTAAGTCTGGCTTAAGGACTGAACTTGTAGGAGAACCTCATTTGAACCAGGAGCCACAAAACACTTTCCCATTCCAAACTATTTTCTCATTGCAATGTTTGCTTTCTATAATAATAATCATAATTGCATGGTTATTCTGCAGTTCTGACTTATGGTGACCCTTTTCAGTGTTTTATAGGAAGAAAGTACTCAGGAGTTTACCATTCCCTTCTTCTAGGGACATCCTGGGACTGTGCAGTATATACTACTAATAAAAAGAGTGTCAGTGAGCATGGACAGAATTCCCTTTCATTGCCTATTACCTGCAGTTTCACCTCACCCATCTAGAATGAAATGGGTGAAAAATGAAGAGGAAATAGCATCCAGAGAGATGTGATTCAGCACCTCTCATGTGAGAAATTAAGGACTGGCTGTTTAACAACCTTGTTCTTTTCTAGATATTTTGGTTGAAAAACCCCCCCCCCCATCTATACTAGCTGGAGAACAATGGCTTTTGTAGTCTAACACAACTGGGAGACACCACACTGGGGATGACGGAGCTATACAGTATGATAGATACATAATTTTGGGTACCGGTCTCTCTCTCTGTATTGTGCAGCTTGTTTTCTATGGGACCCTTCCATATCATATGTGCAACAAGTTCTTCCTTGATGTTGTTCAAGCTGGCATACACCTGCATTTCCATCTTATTCTTAAAACAACCCTAAGACGTAACCAAAAGGGACGTGGTGCTGCTGCGGGTTAAACTGCAAAAGCCTCTGGGCTGCAAGGTTGGAAGATCAGCAGCTTGAATCCATGTGACGGAGTGAGCTCCCCTCACTTGGCCCAGCTCCTGCCAACCTAGCAATTCGAAAGCATGTAAATGCGAGTAGATAAATAGGTACCACTACGGTGGGAAGGTAACGGTGTTCCGTGTCTAGTCGCACTGGCCACGTGACCACGGAAACTGTCTACGCACAAACGCTGGCTCTATGGCTTGGAAATGGGGATGAGCACCACCCCCTAGAGTTGGACACGACTGGACAATTGTCAAGGGGAACCTTTACCTTTACCTAAGATGTAACCATGCGTGCAAATGGTAGGAGCAGATGTACTTCCATTTTTGCATAGTTCATCTGGACCAAGGGTGAGTAAGACCTGATCCTCCCAACGTTGTTGGACTGTACCTTCCATCAGACCTAGCCAGCACAGCCAGTGATGCTGGATGATGGGGGCTGTCATCCAGCAACCTCTGAAGGCCACATATTTCCCCACCTCAACGGTAGAAAACATTCATCAGTAAGAAAGTTTAAAGTTTGTGATTTATTACATTAGAAATAGATGAAGTATATGATGGCTAGAGGATTGTTTTTTTTTAAAAAAATGTATTATTTGGGTTAAATCAAGATGGTAGGAATATACTTTTCAATTTTAAAAGTGAGCAAATCAAGCAATTGCATTTCTCTTTAAAAAGTATTTTGTATTAGTATGTATTATCTATATTTTGATGTATGGGCATGACATCTATATCTATGTATAAAAAGGCTGACATATTTAAGGCCACCTAAGGGAGAGAGCCTTCCGTCCTTCCTAAAAACCCTGTGCCCTCCTGCTTGCAAAGCACAGCCTGAGAATAATACAAACCCCACTAAATTGCTGGAAGATGATTTAATGAAACACAAGCACAAAAGGAGAAGTACTAAATTAATTAGCCAAGCGAATATAGAAACGCAAACCGAGATCTCCTCTATTCAAGCCCAGCAATCTAACTGGGGTGCCATACAGACTTCCCACTTTTCCTAAACTGCTGTCATCATTGACTTTGTTCACTTCCAAGGCTCTCATCTCATGGAACTCATCTCCAAGCAAAGTCTGCCTGATGGCCAGCTTCACATTTACATATTCATCACCCAGGGGCTTTATCAGCCATCACAGAAAGAGAAATCATATGTCGAACAGCAGAGATGGAATTCTCACATCACTGGATGTGACCTCAAAATGCCATACTTTCCAAAGTCAGTTCAAGTGTTCAGCTGCCCCACGCGGAACCACCATGATATGAGAAATAAAGGTATGGAGCAGCATGTATAAACAAGCTCACGGACTTGATTGTTGCATTGCCTTTTGACTTGATAAGGTCTGATCCTCTTTTGTTTAATAGTTGGTTTTATTTCATATGTGAAATATCTCAGATGACTGCATCCCAAGTGGTACCAACTGGTGTTACTCGTAAGTGCTCATGCACACCTGCTTGCACACGCACATTGAATAGTGAAGATGGAGGGGCTTCTGATTGGGCCCATTGACCATGTGACTGTGTAGGTCAAAGAGGACTTACCCAGAAGTTTATTGAGCTCACTTGCTCTTAGTCCCTATCAAATGGGAGCAGGAACTTATTGTCACTAGTAAATAGTAAAGCCCATGACATACCATTAACAGTAAAAAGTCCCCACCCCCAACTCTGAACAAATCTCCATGCAACTTTTGAAAATGTCACATGCCTTTGAAAATACTTTGTTTTTAAAAGCTTTTTAAATACTCCTCATCATGATAGCTAGGGTAGATAGGGAGGTAGTATTTCAACAAATCTGTGTGGGTGGGGGGACCACCCCCTTTAGGAAGGCAGCCTTGTCCTCTGGTCTGCTAAAACTCCAGAGTGGAGTGAGGCATCTTGAGCAGATCCAGCTGTCTAGCATTAGCATATGCAGAGAACCTAGAGTGGCTGGGCCTCACTGAACATGATCCAGGATCTCCACAGACCGGGAGATGGTGAAGTCACTTCCCTTTTGGGCCCTGGAGGCACAGTGGGAGCATACTCTCCCCCCCCCCCCCATCCTTATTCATTAGCGTTATCCATGGCAACACAAAGGCTGTGCTTTTATTACTATTGTAAAGCTAGCTGGTTAGCTCAGTGAGTTGGCTACTTGGCTGATAAATGCTTGCTGTCTGATAAGCTAATTTTTACTTGGCTCTAGGGCCTCTCATTTGATTTTCCCCATTATAGTAATGATGCTTTAAGCATGGAATGTTTTGTTACTGCTCAGAGTCTAATGACAACAAGGAAAATCTGCCTCCATCCATATTCTGATTTCTGCTAATGAGACCCTATTATTCTCCAGCTTGTTAATGTAAAGTGGGTTTGGGACTGATGTGAGGTGGGTGTATCATTTTCTTCTTTGCCTGTCATAAATAGTTTGCTGCTGTTTACATTCAATAGCAATAGTAGGCCAGAAATGAAGGAACCACTACTGCTGTAAGCTGTTGGGCATGTTTTGCAGCCCAAACTAGACACAGCCAGCTGGATAGCTCTGTGAGTTAGGTAGTTGACTTCAGAGAGTTAGATTCCCCACTGTGCCTCCTGCCAAGTAAAGCCAGCCTATATGGTCTTGGGTGAGCTGCACAGAGTACGCTCCAGAAGAAGGGAAGGATAAGCCACTTCTGATCTGGAAAAGATTGCCATATACTGGAGTCAAATTGACAGCACATAATTATTAGTAGTATTTAAAAGAAAAACTGTGTGCCAGAACGCGATGGTCTTGAAAAGATCCCAATGCTAGCTAGGGTTCTGGGACACTATCCTGAAAATGTAACTTTTCCAAACTAGGAGGAATCGTATCTGTTTTCATATCACAAGGCCAACCAGAACTCACCTTGGTTTACTCTTGTGCTTCTTGCTCACCATCAGGTCCCAGCTTTTCTTGCCCAGACATTGTCTGTTCTCTATCGTGGAGTAGCCAAACCCTTCTTTACTCACCTACACTTTCTGAGACAAAGTCACTGGACTCAAGCTGTTGGTATTTATGCATGTTATCTATGCCTGCAATCCTATATTTATAGATCAGCATCTAGAATCTCTTGCCCCAACCATGTGTCTCTGAGATGCCAACAGTTTCCCCTGCCTAGAGGTGATGTAAACCCTTTATGTTGACAATTGGGTTTCCCAATTAGCGAGCCATGTGGGCATTCCAGTCATGCTTTGTACACAGGAACAATGTTGTAAATAAGTGATCTGGAAATGTGTGCAAAGCAGTTAGCAAGGTGACAGTTAGCAAAGTCTCATGTACAAAAAATCCACTCCAACCAGCTTTGGCATCCGGAGTGAACGGTTAGTGCTGTTAAAGAAGAAATGGAGAACTTTTATTGCCTGTCAAATCTGCCGTATCATTATGTGATCTAATGACAGTCCCATGTGCACAGGCACCTCTGGGATGTGGTGGTGACCCAGGTTGGCAAGGATTGGTCGCAGGCCAAGGGAGCTGCTGACGCAAGAACTGGACACTGGTGTGCTTCCAGACACACCCAGGACTTCTGATTCCTTTTCTTCCCAGCCTTTATCAACAAATTCATTTTAAACCTATACAGTCCCTTTTATATGGAGAGTTTGAACTTCTGGATCACCTCCTGGATATTTGCCCAGTCCTCCTTACCACACGGATGGGTGTTATAGTCCAACTCGTTACTGTTGCACTTACTGATTCATGCCATCCCTCCTCTCTCTCCTGTTTCTCTGCAGAGAGAAAAGTCATGTGAATTGGCGGGGCCACCTTATGATCTGCCTAAGATGCAGGGCGTAATTCTGCCCCTCCCTCAGTGAACAGTCCTAGTAGTCAAATCCAGCCAGATTATGGTACCTGAGGCAGAAAATCTCATCCTGGCAATGAACACAGAATAATAACAAACAAATTAACCAGTAACTTGCTGACCTTCCTTGGTTTCTTCATTTCCGTTGCCTTGGCAATGTCCACACTCTGCCTCACTGGCATTATGAATTGGGCTTTCTTGTCTTGTGTCCACCTCTTCAGTGTAACTGGGGCAAAACTAGCTTCCCCATTTGGGCTCATTTACCTTCTCCACCACAAGAAAGACCTCATCGACTGGGAAGTTGTTCTTATTTTAATTCTGCTGCTGTTAGGGCTTCTTTCTGTTTGTGGTGTTCAGATTGTGAGTGCCGCAGCTTCACTGCCAAAATATCATCACCCATAAACAAGAAAAAGATACCAGCAAACCTGGGATAACTCTAAAATTTGCACAAGTACAAGGAATTTTTTGTGCAGGGGATTTTAAAAAAGGGAAGCCTTTCAAGCGGCCTTGCAAGAACAGAAAGAGCTTGGAACAGTTTTTGTCTGTTTGTTTTGGACTATAACTCTCAGAACTCATAGTCAGCGAGGCTAACTGGCTGAGGATACTGGGACATGTAGTACAAAAGTAACTTCCCAAGCTGTGGGACTGAGCCTTTCTTTGCTGAGAGAGACAGGGTAGTACAAATCTGTTGGCTCTTTTGGACTTCTTGGTGGCTTTCAGCCCTAGCACTGGCCATCTATGGTTTTCTTCTCCACAAGGTATTTTTCTTAATAGAGTGTCTGGGCTTGAGAGTTGAAAACACTGTGTCGCTTTGGTTTTGATACTGTTTGGATGGCCAGTTTGAGTAGATGGGGCTAAGAAATTGCCTTATAATCTGAAAATGGGAAACCCTTGATTTGTGGGCGAACTTCTGAAATATCTCTGTGTTCATTTTCGTTCCTTATCTGTCTGCCCTGTGTAAGAAGGCAGAGGAAGAGCAAAATGAACTCCTCATTCAAAGCACTGTCTGGAGAAGGTCCGCTTGCCCCCTCCTTCAGGATCCAATGATATCAAAGCATAGAGACATACCCATTTATACAAAGTGCTGGCATAATATGAACTGATCAGTCAAACTTGCTGTCTTATTAGTCAATCTTACGGTATCTCATTTTGGGCTCCACGTTTCCAGACTATTTACAAAGGCAGCTGCACTGATAAACTGTTGCCGAGAACTCTGGACTGTGTGTAATGAGAGGCAGGTGATCTTCATCCAGATGGAACTGTAACTGGTATATCATCAGAAACTAAAAGTACCTCAGAGGCCACCTATGGTTCCACCTGATCCTTTCAGACACAAGTGAGAAACTGGTGGTCTTTCAGCTGTTATTGGCCTCCAGTTCCCATAAACCCCAGCCAGCTTCACTAATTGTTAAGGATGACGGGTGTTATAGTCCAACTACATTGGAGGGCTCTGCAATCCCAACTCTTGCTGTAGGATAAGCCTTCTCCAGAAAAGCTTAACCACCACACCTCTGGACAAATGGCACCCCAAGACAATGCCTAGGTTTTTAGCCCTCATCTCAACCCTTTCTCTGCCAAGATACTGATTCAGCAACCAAAAATGACAGAAAGGGAAAGTCACTCAGCTGCTTTAATTCTACTCCGATAGGCAGTCCAGATGACTAATTGTCAATGGACGATATAACTTTGCTGTTAATCAATAATAGAAATATAACAACAGCAGCAGCAACAACAACAATCTTCAAGCAACACTGCAAAAATCTTCTTAAAACCTCTTCAACTATATTTTTATTTAATTTTATGTAATTATATATAATTCATATACAGTATAGATTTACAGTATAGTTATACAGTATAGATTTAGATTAAATTATATTATAATTTATATTTTGGCCAGTAGAGGGCACAAGGAACTTTTACAATATTTATTTATTTATTTATTTGATTTCTATACCACCCATCTGGCTACCAAGAACTCTCTGGGCAGTTCACAACAGAAAATATAACAGGAATCGACATCAATCAAACAAATAATAAAATTACGTCAGAAATAAAGAAGAATAAACATACACTAAACATTATATATCACTTATAAACATCATGAACTTAAAAGTAACCCACAGAAACAACAATTAATAAAAATGGTCAAGATGGCGGAATGACTAGCTTAAGGGTTGGTAGATGCTTTGAATTCTGTTGATGGTATACTCTCAGAGGCCTGTCTAAATATAAACAGGTTTTAATGATCTCTTAAAGATAACCAGAGAAGGGTTCAGGCAGATATCAGGCAGGAGTTGATTCCACAAATGCAGTGCGACCACCGAGAAGGTCTTTTCCTTCTGGGCCTCTTCCTCAGCCGCCCTACCTGAGACGAACAAGTAGGGTGGGCAGAACTCATTGGAAGCAGGCGTTCTGTCAGGTATCAGGGCTCCAAAACCAGTTTAACATCTCATACAATTATGATGATGATGATGATGATGATGATGATGATGTATGGGGAGGGTCAGGGTTACAGGCATGACTTCGAAAGCCCAGAGATGGGTGAGAGCAGCCTAGGACTCATGATGGTGTCCCCACTCTTGTCTTACACCATTCACAATCTCAGATGTTGACTTGCTTGGGTGGATATCTCTGAGTGCGTTAGCACCACAGCCAGAACTGTTGCAATGTCTCTGATGCGGACTGGATGGGAATCCAGTGAAGGGTATGCCTCTGTGAAATACCCTTTGATAATCCATCTTTCCCTGCAAGATGGTCTCAATGGAGATCAGTCCAGTACCTTCCCTGCTGCATTTCCTTTAATCAATAAATGATGCAGTAGTTAATTGTTTGAATAACGACAGGTGCAGTTTAGTGCCCAAGATGTGGGATGTTCTTCCTCCAATAAAAGGAGCACACCAAAATTTAGCTGTGAGCCATTAATTGTCCTTTTGGTTCTATGACACCGTGTGGCTGAAAAATAGATTACACAACCTCCCAATATGGAATGTGGAAAAGAATTTCTTTCATGATAACCCAATTTCCTCTTAGATTACCTGAAAATGTCATGAGGGAATTCAAAAAGAAAGAGTTACCGGATGTGTGTTTGGCTGAGAAAACTACTTTAACCCAATGTTCAATTTTGCAGGTGGATTTTGGTGAGTCTGTAGATTATCTTGACAGGTGGGAAAAGGTCAGGTGTCCATGCTGACTCCTTTAGAAGGATCAAAACCATCTTTGATAGGGGGAGGCAGGGGAAATGATGACAGATGAGGACACAATTCCTCCTTAATAATTCACTCACGGAATCCAGAAGCTTTTTCGTATGAACTGTTCTCTGACTGAGCTTGTCTTGAATTGTCTTGGTCATCTAAAATTTCACACATCATTTAGAGTTTACAGATTGCTTTGTTAGGGGTATCATCAATAGACAAATAAACAAATAAAATCATCTATCTGATCCTGGAAAGAGGAGTACTATACAGGCTTGATTGGATGTAGGTTACAAATAATAATAATAATAATCTTAAGATAGCCAAACATTCAGTGCACGTGTGCTGGAAAGTAAATCTCACTACATACAGTTCAACTGTCACACAGAGGAGCAGGTTGAATGGTTGCTGTCAGAAGCCAACTTACATGACAGACACCACCGCTGGACTGAGTGGATTATAAACAGGAGTTGGGAACCTTCTATCCATGGGCCAAATGTGGACCTTCAGGTCTCTTATTCTAAGCCTCCACACTCCCACAGCCTTGGCCCTTCACTGATCTCACTCCATGTATTGTCTTCTCTGTCCTGTCTTACCCTACTTTGGCAAAGCTGGTTCAGGAACTCTTGGACAAGTTGGAGAAGAAGAGTGAATGAACACAAATATCTCTTTTTGCCTACCTTACCGAAAAAAGGTTGCCCCTCCCGTTCTTTGCTCCGCTCCCTCCGCTTTTAATCCAGTGCCATCCTTTGGTGGAACATGGGCTCTGGTAGGTTTTAGCCAATCTTATGCAGATGTAACAAAGAAAAGATGTGCTGCATTTGTGCATCCCCCCTCCCCCGCCAGGCTGTGGAAAGCTCGTGGAAGTTAATGGTGTGGCTCCATGGAGAATGTCTAAAATAGTGGTTCCCAGCCTTGGATGTTCTTTGACTACGACTCCCAGAAATCCTGGCCAGCACAGCTACTGGTGAAGGCTTCTGGGAGTTTATGTCCAAGAACATCTGGGGACTCAAGGCTGGGAACCACTGGTCTAAATGATCCAATCATACCTGAGATATGGGAATAGCGAACCATCCTGGCTACAGGGAAGGCCGGCCCAGAAACATCCTCTAAACTCTGCACGTGTGCATAAAGTTCTCACATGACACATTTGATTGTCTCACAGGACAAATGTGTCTGAGAAACTGTTCAGAAATTCTTGTTGGGGCACCTTATCTACCAGTTGGTTCATTTTACTACTTTGTACAACAACATCAACAGCAATCTTAGAACTGCAGAGCTGGGATGGACCCTATGGATCATCGAGTCTGTCCCCTTTGAAGAAGGCACAGTGGGGGAATCAAACTCCCAACCACTGGCCTTGCAGCCAGATGCCTAAATCACTGAGTCCTCTGAGTTTATACATGGGGGAAGTTTTTTTTTTCCTGGCATGAAGTTGAATTCCAATGTTGGAATCTCCTTGGGGATGCATTCTACCATCGGGATGGGACTAAGGATGAGGAGGCAGAACAAAGTCGGTGGACACAGGGTGTAATTCTTACTAATCTGGATAGTTCTCCATGGAGCATGCCAAGTGTAACACTATTCTCTACAGGCCTTTGCAGGAGTAAACCACAGGCCAGCACTATTTCTGTACAAGGCATAAGCCCCACAGGAACTTTCATGCATAAAAAAAATGCTCAGTTTGATTATGGGATCTCTCTCTCTCTGTGTGTGTGTGTGTGTGTGTGTGTGTGTGTGTGTGTGTGTGTCTCAAACACCCCCCCACACCCCCACCTTCATCTTGAACTCAGCACCAAAGATGTAGTGCGTTGGATATATATGTGGTTTAATTTATTTCCGTCTGGTGCTATGATTAACATGAAGCCTGTCATAATTTAAACTGTATCCTGTTAAGCAGGTTCTGTCAGTCTAATGGGAAGTGATGGCTGGGGACAATTAAAAGAATTAACCCAGGGAAGTGTAGATCAATGCAGTCATACGATGTATCACTTAATGTTCTGATCAGTGCACTACGAGGGAATGTCAGGAAACAATAAAATTTCTTTTTTAAAATGTTAAGCACACCACACACACACACACACACACACACACACACACACACACACACACACACACACACACACCCCACACACACACCCCTCTTCCAGCGGTATCAGACAGCCAGTCTCTCGGGCTTTCAAAGGCTAATTGGCTGTAAAGACAGTATAGCTTTTGGCAGGCAAATGGATGTATGTTTTTCTAAAATGTGACATGTCCCACAGTTACATTTAATGAACTAACCATCAGCAGTATGGATTAAAGCTGAAACGAAAGTGCTACCTCAATTTTTGTTCTTTTTCCTATTGTGTAGATATTTGTTGAATTATTGACTATTTGCCAGCGATGCGCTGATTTCCACCCACCCTCCCATTTCTGTGTTTGACTGCTGATAATATTTGATTCAAGACTGGACAGATGAGTTTGGTTTCCAGGTTTCTCAAAAGGACTGAACAGCATCCTGTAGACAGTCCCCTTGTGGATTTGTGTGTGTGTGTGTGTGTGTGTGAATTAGAATGGCCCAGAGCTGATTATAGGGTGCAAGAGCTCTAGATTTGTATTCTTTTAGAATTATTCTTGTTACTATTGATACAGTTCGACAATTTCACAAATGTATAGAATTGTTGGCTGTTTCTGGCAGTTACCATTACCATCATCCTTGCCCATTGGCTGAGGCTGATGAGGATTGGTGGGCTCTGTGTACCCAATCCCTGGCTTAGATTTTTGCTCTGTAAATTAGATTAATGCATGGAACATAGGTCTCTTCATATTTGGCAGCTATCAAAGCTCTGTAGAATTTCTAGATACAGGGGCAGTATACTTCTGAAAGCTAGATTTAGGGCACAAATAAATATGGGGCTTTTCTTTTAGTACCCCTGTATAAGGCTCCCAGGGAGCATGTGGCTTCTCTGCTGCTGGAACGAAGTAACGGGAACTTTAGCTGGAATGACTAAGCAGGATTTCTCTTCTCTTCTTCTGTGTATACAGTTCTGCCTTTCTGACAGGTTCCTAAGTGAGACCATTGGGCACAGATGTTTGCTTTTTCCAGAGGTCCCTTTGGGAAGGTTCTGCTCAATGACCTCTTTGCCTATATCAGTCCCTCCCTAAGTGACAGAGTTATGTTTAGCAGACAAGCATTGTGCCAAGAAACAAAACAGCACCGGCCTCGTCCAACGCCTGCAAAGGTTTGCTTACCCCCCAGGGACTGCTGCAGTGCAGTTGTCAGAGGTGTGGAGATCATTCTGTGTTCCCACCTGACATGATCAGCCTTCAAGGTTACCAAAGGATTATTTAAAGTTGACTTGGCACAGCCCGCTTTGCCTTGCAGATCTGTGAAAGAAGGGAACCTTCTTAAGATGGAAGACAGCAGCAACCTCTCTATTTCCAAGAGAAAATAGGAGATGCTCATGGTTGCAGTAGGCAGCATCTTTGGGAACAAATAACATAGGGATGCAGCAGAGTGAGTGGCTGGGTTGGAAGGAAACTGTCAGGGGGTCATAGTCCAGATGGAGGGCATATTTCAGATTTGGAACCCATAGCTGATGGATTGATTAAATGGATGGATGGATGTTGGAAAAGTGACTAATCCACCACCCCAACAATTCCCAGAATTTTCCCAGCTAGCAAGATTATTCTGTATGGGGGATTCTGGGGGGTTATAGTCTTTAAAAATTAACTGTTTCCATGCTGTGAGAAGAAAACTGGCCAGTTTGTACCTACTTTTAAAATGATGTGGTTTTACGTGGCATCATGGAAAAGGGTTCAGAGATGGAAAGATGTCCGTTCAACCTCCGGAATCTCCCTTTATAAAAGGATCAAGTAGGAGGCGATGCAGAAGATCTGTGCCTGAGATGCTCAAGAACCAAGCAAAACAAACTTTCATGTAACATTTCCTTAAGCTTTGCAAAAGAGAGAGGGGGGGGGGGAGAAAGGTAATCTTCTGCTGGTAGTGAAGCTAGTGGGTTTTAAAATAAAATAAAATAAAATGACAACATTAGAATGGAAAGGAGGGGGTTTGGAATGCTAATATCCCCTCATCAGTATTGTAAGCCCCTTGTCCTTTTTGCTCCTGTCCTTAATAATTTCCTCCTCTTTTTTGTTCTGTTGTGGATTTTTGGTGGAATGGTTTCCCCCTGCAATTCAACCAAAACCCTGAAGCATAAAGAGAGGAGAAAGCAGGCTTACTCAGTGAATAGAAGGCAATTTCCTTAGAGAAAGGTATAATTCATGTTACTGATACACCAAAAAGAAAAGAAATGGCTTTAACAAGCCATTCCTTAGATCGACATCCTTGTTGTGAGTATCTGGATCACAGACTAAATAATAATCTCAGATGGGTTCCTTGGCCAATGTGGTCAGAAGCAAACGTTGTGGTTTCTGAAGGGAAAACATAAAGGCCATTTAGTCTGCAAACAGAACAAAACAGACTGTTCTTCAAGCTGACAGAGAAATCACAATGCCATTGTTCATGAGACTTATAGATATGCTTTCAACTTTAAATATTACTTATGATGCTTGTAGAAAATACCAATTTTGTATTACATATAGTTATGACTATGCAAAAGCCTTTGACTGTGTGGACCACAGCAAACTATGGCAAGTTCTTAAAGAAATGGGAGTGCCTGACCACCTTATCTACCTCCTGAGAAATCTATATGTGGGACAGGAAGCAACAGTTAGAACTGGATATGGAACAACTGATTGGTTCAAAATTGGGAAAGGAGTACGACAAGGCTGTATATTGTCTCCCTGCTTATTTAACTTATATGCAGAATACATCATGCGAAAGGCTGGACTGGAGGAATCCCAAGCCGGAATTAAGATTGCCGGAAGAAATATCAACAACCTCAGATATGCAGATGATCCCACTCTGATGGCAGAAAGTGAGGAGGAATTAAAGAACCTCTTAATGAGGGTGAAAGAGGAGAGCGCCAAAAATGGTCTGAAGCTCAACATCAAAAAAACTAAGATCATGGCCACTGGTCCCATCACCTCCTGGCAAATAGAAGGGGAAGATATGGAGGTAGTGACAGATTTTACTTTCTTGGGCTCCATGATCACTTCAGATGGTGACAGCAGCCACGAAATTAAAAGACTCCTGCTTCTTGGGAGGAAAGCGATGAGAAACCTAGAGAGCATCTTAAAAAGCAGAGACATCACCTTGCCGACAAAGGTCCGCATAGTCAAAGCTATGGTTTTTCCAGTAGCGATGTATGGAAGTAAGAGCTGGACCATAAAGAAGGCTGACCGCTGAAGAATTGATGCTTTTGAACTGTGGTGCTGGAGGAGACTCTTGAGAGTCCCCTGGACTGCAAGGAGAACAAACCTATCCATTCTGAAGGAAATCAACCCTGAGTGCTCACTGGAAGGACAGATCCTGAAGCTGAGGCTCCAATACTTTGGCCATCTCATGAGAAGAGAAGACTCCCTGGAAAAGACCCTGATGTTGGGGAAATGTGAAGGCAAGAGGAGAAGGGGACGACAGAGGACGAGATGGTTGGACAGTCTCATTGAAGCTACCAACATGAATTTGACCCAACTCCGGGAGGCAGTGGAAGACAGGAGGGCCTGGCGTGCTCTGGTCCATGGGGTCACGAAGAGTCGGACACGACTTAACGACTAAACAACAACAATAGTTATGAGAGCCTACATTTGGCTTTTCCATTCAAAGCTGCATTTATTGTGAGATTCTGAAGTACATAAATATTTACTCATATGCTTAAAATAATCTTTATATTTAATATTCTCTTTTTCTCTCCCTCTTGAGTTTTAAGTGAATCCCCAATCTTCAAACCACCCCACCCCTCCTCTCTCCCCTGTCCCCCCTTCCATCATTGCCCAGGCTTTTCTATCTCCTGAGGAATTTTTACAACAGAGTCCTAAAACAACATAAGCCATAAATCACTGCATGTAAATGTAATATACATCCAGGAGCCAATGAACATTTAGTATGAAACCGGTATTTCATTCAACATTTCATTTTGTTTCTTTGCATTTTGCCTGATATTAAAACAACATGCAATGTGTGTGTGTGTGTGTGTGTGTGTGTGTGAGAGAGAGAGAGAGAGAGAGAGAGAGCGAGAGAGAGAGAGCGAGTGAGCGAGCACTATGGTGCATCTTACACCAGAGAGCCACCCCTGTCCAGCATATAATGTAGCAAACACAAATTTGCTGTTAAGGAAAGGAGAAAATAGCCATTAGAAAGCCATTGAGTGTTTCCGCTCAAATGCAGAAGACCCGTCAGTTCAGCACCAAGAGATGACGGACAGCGTTTTTACAAATAGATGAATAATTTGTGCGGGTATATACTGCCACCTGGTGTTTTTAAGATATAAGTGCAGGTAAGAGTTTTCTACCCCGTTTGATAAAGTGGAATTTTAAAGCACACATTTTCTTTAGGATTTATTTCTTTATTACCTACACGTTTAGAATACTTTTAAGTTTACAACGTGTCGGTGTGATTTACAAGGAAAAGCCAGTTAAATATTTATAGGATTGCCATAAATCGGAGGCAACTTAGCAGTGTGAGAAATGCTCACACCCTTGTTACTTAATGCAGTAACCAGACAACCACAAATACAAGCAGCTGTCCTTTATTAAAAAGCATTTTTGCAAAAGCGGGTGTCCTAATTGGGTAGGCACACACATAATACAGGTAGCATGATATTTATCCCCCATTCCTTGCTGCATGGTCCCTCCCTTGTTTCCCCATTGGTAGGTACTCCAAGGTGTACAGCTTATCCGGTGCGCCTAAACCGATCACAGGAAGTCCTGCCTCTGTTTACATCTCCCCCTCCTCTCTTTACCTAGACCCCAGACTCTTATTTATTTCTATCCTTATTTGGTATATGTTCCCTTTTCCTAACCTCCCTGCGGTCATTCTAACTGACCCATTAAGTTCCTTCATTCTTACCTAGGCCTACTCGCTCAATCTTCTTGTAGGGTACCTCCCTTATTCGTACTTTCCTCTTATAATTTCTCATGACTTCTCTAAATTCTTTGTGTCGGCTAAATAATTAACAAAGAGTATATACTGATTGTTTTACCACGACCATTTACTCAATCATCCTGTCCTTGCATGGACATGCAAAAGCAGCATTTACCTTCATCCTTTTCTCTCAATCCCTCCTCTTCTTCTTTTCTCTCAATCCCTCCTCTTCTTATTTCATAATGGCTGTCTTTTGCATTTTTCATTTTCCTTTATTGTTTCTGGTCTCAAAGCGTGATAATTTTTCCTCTGTTTCATTCATAGTCTCCTTCTCTATTTCTGGTATTCCATATGTCGCCTAACATCATCATGGGAACAAGCACTTCCCCTTCGGCATCTCTCATACATCCACATAAAAGGGGTCCACATTGCATAATACAACAACATATTATCCCAATTACTATTATCATTACTATCCCCAGAAAAAGTGACTTCAGCCATCCCAGGTTTAGTAGCTAATTGGTCAACCAGGAAATGGATCCCATCCTTCTTCCATATGTGGTACTTCAGCTACTTCCTCCATTTGACTTATATGTTCCTCAGTTTGCTTCCCATAATCAGGGACATACACACAACACTCCTTCCCAATTACCTTGCTCGTTCCTCCTTGTGCAGCCAATGTTATGTCCAATGCCTCCCTATTTTGTAGAGATAACTGCCTGAAGTCACCCAGCTCCAATTTTATTAGTTCCAAGGTTCCTCCTGTTTCATTTGCTAATATTTCCACTACCACTTGCATGCGGTACATGGCATGATTAGGGGACCTTAGACTGCCAAAATGTGCCAATGGACTGTAATCCTTGACATACTGATGTGCCTGGGCAATATCTCTTTTATCCCTTCCTCATGTTTTTGGTAATTCTGTTAAAATTTGGAAGGCAGGCATTACTGTGGCTATGTAACAGTTCTAATTCCAATTGTTGGGAGGGTAGGCTCTTTCCTCACAATGTGGGAAACATATTGCTACATTGCTGTTTCATAATCCACTGCAAATAGTATCCTGATATATTTAGGTTGCGTGTATACTCTTTTATATTGGACCAACCCCCACCCTTCACCTTCCTCTGCCCACAACAGTATGGACCCTGAGTACCATATACAATTCCAAATACAAAGATTAACATGATCAGTAATATTAGGTCCGTAAGGTGTAAACAAAGGATCCAGAAACTCTTGCTCAAACACTTCCCACCTCTGTTCTTCAGTCCAGTAACAATTATCACTTTGGTGTACACTGTGCTGTTTGGCACATGCATCCATGCGATTCTGTCCTTATTCCAAGTTCTTGGGTGAGCTTTCTATTCCTTTTATCCTCATCCAACCTTTTTCAACTGTTCGGACTGCTGTCTCAGTGATTAATAACACTTGAAACGGGCCTTATCCTTTAATTTCTGGTCTCTCCAAGATTTTATCAACACCCACTGTCCGGGTTTATACTTGTGCAGAGCAAATTCCAGTGGAGGAGTTTGAGCCAAAAGTCCATTTGACCTGAGAAAAGAAAAAGAAGTGGACGGCCCAGGTATATATTGCTTAAGAAACTTATCAGTCATTTCAAACTGTGGATGTTCCAGCTCTCCCATATAGGGTAGGCCAAACAGCATTTCATATGGTGATAAGCCGATATCTTCCCGAGAGGCAGTTCTGATTCTCAATAATGCAACTGGCAAGCACCTTATCCATGGCAGCTTTGTCTCCAGCACTAATTTTGCCAACTGCTTTTCCAGCATTTGATTCATTCGCTCTGCACGCCCAGAGGAGGGAGGGTGCCATGGAGTAAGACATTCCCATGTTATTCCCACACCATCCATTATCCTATGCAAAACCTTAGAGGTGAAATGACTTCCTTGATCTGAGTCCACTGTTTCCACTAACCCATATCGAGGTATTATCTGCTCTAATATAATTTTTGCCACTCCTGTGGCAGTGGCTGATGCCATTGGATATGCTTCCACTCATCCGGTTAGATGATCTACCAAAACCAGTAAATACTTCAGTCTCCCTACTGGTGATAATTTTGTGAAATCTACCTGGGTACTCTGAAAAGGACATAATCCTGGCTGTCTACCCCCTTGTGGCAATTTTCTCAGAACCTTCTTATTTATTTTCTTGCATATCAAACACCCTTCACACACTTGTTCAGCTACAGTGTATATGCCTACACAGTCATATTTCCTGAGAACGATATCACACATAGCTTGAACTCCCCAGTGGCTTCACTGATGTAAGATGCTCATAATTTGTCTCATAATTGGTTTTGACAACATTTGTTGACCATTCAGGAGAACCCATTTCCCCTCCTCTGTTTTTATTGCTCCCAATTTCACCAATTCTCTCTGTTCTGCTTCAGAGAATCTTGGCTGTATTTCAAATTCAGGGATACGGGGGGTTAAGTTATATAACTCTGTCTCCTGTGGTTCTAGGGCAGCTTGTTTCGCTGTCTCATCTGCAAATCTATTCCTTCTCACCTCAAATATATTTCCCATTTGGTGCCCATTCATATGTACTACTGCTATTTCTTCTGGTAACAATAGAGCCTCCAGTACCTGCCTTATTAATTCTTCATGCACCAACTCTTTTCCTCTGCTGTTCATCAGGCCTCTTTCTGTCCAAATTTTTCCAAAGGTATGTACCACTCCATAAGCATATTTTGAATCTCTGTATATTGTCCCATCTCTTGATTTCAATAAATGTAAGGCCCGATTAAGAGCATACAATTCACACGTTTGTGCTGACCAGTTGTTTGGCAGCCTTCCAGATTCCACAACACTCTGACTATCCCCTTAAGCATACCCATTATGCCTCTTCCCTTCTATTACCCTAGAGGATCCATCTATAAATAGTCTTATTCCAGTAAGCAATGGGATGTCTCCCATTGCAAATCCTGTCTTACTTTAGTCTGATAATCTAGTATATCTAAGCAACTGTGCTCCAACTCTTTTGCTTCTTCCTCACTCTTACTGAGAAACATAGCTGGATTCACAGAAGTGTCTGTAGTAAGCACCAAATCACCCCTTTCCATCAAAAGCACCTCGTACTTTAGTATCCTTGAATCTGTTAACCATCGCCCTACGTTCTGACTCAATATTGTACAGACCTGGTGTGGTGTGCTGATGATTAATGCTCCTCCAAAAGTCAGCTTCTTGCTTTCTTCTGCTAGAATAGCTATAGCTGCTACTGACTGGACACACTCTGGCCACCCTCTGCACACTGGATCTAAAAGCTTAGAGAGAGAGGCTACAGGTTGTTTCTGTCCTCCCCACTTCTGGGTTAGCACTCCCAATGTTGTTCCTTCCTGTGCATTCAGAAAAAGTTATAATGGCTTATCTAGTGATGGCAATGCTTAGGGGTGTACTCACTTTTGTTGCCAGCGGTTTAGACATTAATGACTGTGGGTTGCGTTATTTTGAGGAGACAGCACATTTACACTGTTATACAAGCTGTATACTCACTGCTTTACATTGTAGCCAAGTGTCATTTCTTCAGTGTTGTCACATGAAAAGATATCCTAAAATATTTATGAAATTTGAGGGGGTGTACTCACGTCTGTGACATACTGTACCTTATTATTTCTTACTTCAGGCTCACTAAAGCCTGATGCACTACTAGGGCTAACAGCTATAATGAGACTAACATCAGGTTCCGGGGGTGGGGCTGATGAGGGTGAGGTAGGGAGGAGAGCAGGGGATGATGATGGGGCAGGAAGTGGATTGGGTAATGGGGCGATATATGGGGGTGGAGGGTTATCTAAGGGGTCCCATTTAGTTATTGTCTTCTCTTCTTTCTCTTCTATTTTTAGGGGGTTCATAGAAGTAAAATTATTTCCTATGCAACAAGATGCATATTTTACCTCTTCCTACGTTACTGAACTTTCCCCCCTTACATAGGCATTCAGATCCTGACAGGTCCAAGCTTCAAATGCCCCAAAGTTTGGGCAAAACACTGTAGGTGGTCTGATGCTTTCCTTAGTTTAGTTCATACAAAACAATTATTTATCATCTTCTTCTTATCTTTACTCCTCTCTATACCTATGGGGGCTCATCTCGCTGGGGCCTCCAGGGATTGAGAGAAAAGGATGGAGGTAAATGCTGCTTTTGCAAGTCCATGCAAGGACAGGATGATTGAGTAAATGGCTGTGGTAAAACAACAAGTATATACTCTTTGTTAATTATTTACCCGACACAAGGAATTTAGAGAAGTCATGAGAAATTATAAGAGGAAAGTACGAATAAGGGAGGTACCCTACAAGAAGATTGAGCGAGTAGGCCTAGGTAAGAATGAAGGAACTTAATGGGTCAGTTAGAATGACCGCAGGGAGGTTAGGAAAAGGGAACATATACCAAATAAGGATAGAAATAAATAAGAGTCTGGGGTCTAGGTAAAGAGAGGAGGGGGAGATGTAAACAGAGGCAGGACTTCCTGTGATCGGTTTAGGCGCACCGGATAGGCTGTACACCTTGGAGTACCTACTAATGGGGAAACAAGGGAGGGACCATGTGGCTAGGAATGGGGGATAAATATCATGCTACCTGTATTGATGGGTGTGCCTACCCAATTAGGACACCCGCTTTTGCAAAAATGCTTTTTGATAAAGGACAGCTGCTTGTATTTGTGGTTGTCTGGTTACTGCATTAAGTAACAAGGGTGTGAGCATTTCTCACAGCAGCATGTAATAACAAGATATAATAAAATCCATTTATTGCTACTGCTACTGCTACTGCTTCTGCTGCAACTACTACAACTAGAACTACTACTACTACTACTATTACTACTACTACTAAGTGTGCAACCAAGTCAATTCTGACTTATGGTGACTCTTTTCAGGATTTTCTAGGTAGCGAATACTCAGAAGTGGTTTACTCTTCCCTTCTTCTGGGGGTGCCCTGGGACTGCCCAGCTTTCCCAAGGCCACACAGGCTGACTCTACTTGGCAGGAGGCACAGTGGGGAAATGAACTCCCAACCTCTGACTGGCTCCACAGCCAGATACCTAAACCAGTGATTTAATTTAATTTAAATTTTGGTTTGCATGAAACATCCTGGATATAGGAAGACATAATTAATGTATGTGTTTCTGTTCTTTCTCAGGCGTAAAGTGCCTATGGCTGTATCTCACAGTCCCCCTCTCCAGTCAGAAAAAAAAAGAGCTGAACAGTTTTCAGTCCTTGCAGAAAAGAAAGCACTTAAGATCCTTCTTTAATTCTTTGTGTGTATTGTCAGGAACAAAGCTAATGGGAAATTAAGAAAACTTCCATTCATATAGGAAATTGAATTAAAAAATAAATAAATTCCATAGACCTTTAATTGCATTATATATATATATGTTTAGTGCATAGGAACAATTTTGGCATGACATTATACCTCCACCGAATAAGTCTTGGGACGTTTAGAATATATGCAAACATGAACATGTGGAGTTGATTCGTGCAGCTTCTTGATATTCTCATGACCTGGGTGGATAGGTGAACATTTGTGGAATCTAATCACGTCCCGTACAATGTCCTCTCCCGAACTGCATAAGCGTGAACCATGTGCAGACAAAAAGTGTCATTGTAGCTAGATGACAGTTCCTATATGGCAAAGAGAATGTTGAGAGTATGGAATGAGGCAGAGGCAATGTCAACATGATTTCCCACCAGAAGAGGGCGGAGAAGCGGTCTTTCGTGCTGGGGAGCAGTCCCGCCAGTTCCTTTGCTCTTGCGTTTGTTCTTCATCAAACCTTTTCTACCAGTGAAAAATGCATTAAAGGATATAAAGAAGTGTCATTGGAAAAAAAGTGACCAGATAAAGCCAGGCCCAAGCCAACACAAACGTTTGTTGTCACATAGGACCTAGGCCAGAAAAGAATTAGCTTCCTTCCGTCTTTTTAGTTCAGTGTAAGTTATTTTCTCAGGACAGCAAAGGTGGTGTTATGGCTAAAGCAATCTGATAGACAGTCTTCTGGTAACATGAACTGAATGGGTCTTACGCCTGAATAGACATACATAGTTATCTTCCCAGAAGATCCTTAGTTCAAATCCTGCCCATGGCCATTAAGTCATATGAGTTTAAGCACACCATTTTCTTTTTGAGCCAGAATGTCTTGTGGAATGCATTTTTCGTAACTGTGCATAGCTTTTGCCACCATTACTGAGATAAGCTCTGAGAAGTGTACTCACAACACACAAGCCACAACTAGAGTAGGATCATTGGATCAATGCAACTTACATAGGTGTTGACTTATCAAATATGGCCTTTCTATGGGCCTACTCTAATTGTGACTTACTACTGGATTTCAGCCCCTATTTTAGAGCATTACATAAATTTCGAGTGTTATTTTATTTTTATTAATTATTTTATAAAATTCAGCTTAAAATACCATGCGTGCAATTCCTCGCATGTCTGCTCAGCAGTAAGCTCCAATGAAGTCAATGGGACGTCACTCATAACGACTGGTGAGAAATACAATAATGTAATTGCTTGTTGTTGCATTAGGGACAATGTCCTCTCTTCTCTGGTAGATGCCACCTTCTCTAGAAACCCTTATCTCAAATGAGAGAATGAATAAGAAGGCATTGGGCTAGAAGAGGCAGAGCAACTTCATTTCAACACATTGCCAATAGACAGGGCATGTTCATCAAATGCACATAATAAAAATCAAGCTTGTGTGAGATAAATATGCTACACTCTCTCCACCAGGAAACTGCTAGGAAACTGCCAGGAGGCATATTAAGAAGTGAGGTATCAGGATAATGTTTATTATTGCTAGCAGAGAAAATCAATACATACACACCTAAGGTGTCAATGTAGAAGTCCAAAGTTCCAGAATGCATAGGGTAGATTTATAGACGGATACACAAAGCACCATAAATGAGTAATTAAAACTGCTATTCCAGCTTCTTTCTTTCTTTCTTTCTTTCTTTCTTTCTTTCTTTCTTTCTTTCTTTCTTTCTTTCTTTCTTTCTTTCTTTCTTTCTTTCTATAAGGTTTATCCACATACTTAGCCTGTTTTATTCAAAGGATAGGATGCCTATGTTAATTGTACCCTAAGGCTTCTTTGTTCCTATATGTCCTCACACTTTGTGAGGAATGGCTATTTCCCATAATACATTTAGCTAGCTATACTAAGGTACGTTGGTTATTTCTAATGCATTTCTATAACTGCTAAATTCTAACACATAAGGCTGTATCTCAAAAGTTTCAATGAGGAGGATTCTCATCATGTGCATAAGTCACATTGCAATGACTTGACACAAGGGAGGTGCTGGTTGTATTATGCAGCACCTGCCCAATTTCACAACAGGCACACACCTAATAATGTAACCAGGACTTCCTTAGTTAGTGGCAATGTACTGCAGTGAGGTATGCAATTTAACGTATGTACATATAAATCGCCAACAGGATTCTGGTCTTTAAGAGTCGTAAGTGGAAATCCAATAGAGCAAAACCCTTTGTGGGTTGTGTGAGGAAAAACAAGAGCTGCAGAGTTTTCAGCCCAGTTTACTGTTGATGGCCTAGACCTGTGTGATGGTGGTAGGAAGCAGGAGGACAAAGTGGATTCATTAAGATGGGAACAGAATGGTGCCACTCAGATCTTCCAGGCTGTCAAACATGAAGGTGGAAAGACAAGTATTATCCCTGGACAACCCAGTTAGGCCATCCTTGTGCCACTTGTTGGCCACACTTGTCCTTGAGACTTCTCTCTGTGTTAGTGTCCTATATTTTTCACACTTCTCCAGTGCAGCTTGAACACACACACAAATATACATGAAGAGAGAGAGAGAGAGAGAGAGAGAGAGAGAGAGAGAGAGAGAGAGAGAGAGAGAGAGAGAGAGAGAGAGAGACTTAATCAGTTAATTGCTTAAATATTATTCAGAGGAGGCAAGACTAGAAGTGTGTTTTTATACACTGGATTAAAAGGGCACACATAAGCTGCTTTTTTAAACTGTTAAATTTAATTTTATATTCAAGAGGAATGACTTCCATCCCAAATCAATTTCAATCAAGAGAAGCAGGCAGCAGACCATGTAAATGTATGACAATTCAATCGTCAGAAAAATTGAGCTCTTGACACAACTTTTGGGGGTTAAGCACTATGTTGTTCTGTTATACAAACTGAAGTCATGTCTGTCCTTTGAAGGCTTGATTATAGAACTTTGATAGGTGTTGCTAGCTTTGCTTGATAGTTATTGGTAAGTGGTACAGCATCTCCCAGTCAAAAGTTGCACTGTAGAGTATTTCTCTTCAGGATCTCAGGCTAACTCTCTTCCTTCCACTAAAGCTGTCAAGCATTTTACTGTTTGTGAGGGTTCGGTTTTAGGCTCCCTACTTGCTTCAGGGAAATCAGGAGATTTTTGTTGTTTCGAAACAGGTGAAATATTTATTGGAGTATTTAACAAGTAACAAGTGTCCATAACGTGATTCCAACGCTTTTCCTCCTTCCGACAATGGGTCTTGAATGGGTTTCCATTCATCACCTAGGGTTTCTTTCACAGGTATTCCATGGACCCGGCCAGTCTGTAAACACGTTGTCGGCTATAGTCTGTCCCATCTCACCTTCCAACAAGGGCATGGTCTCGTCGTCCCGGCCATCATTCCACAAGGGGCATCCTTCTGGTGTAGAGTCCTTCCAGGGTCCTCCCTGTAACCCTTCCTCCTCATCTCGTTTATCCTCCATTCTAACCTTTCTTTCCTTTCTCTCTCAACTTTCTCTTTTTCTCCTCTTAGCTTCCTTCTCCACTCTCTTGCCTCAGCCTCTCCCCAATATGATGGTCTAGGGGGGATCTCTCTTCTCCTCCTATAATCAGCCTCTTCCTTGGGCACTCTTAACCTCTCCCAAGCCCCAGTCCAGGGATCCTCCATCCATACCCATTCCCAGCCTGGTGGTAACTGCTCCTCCTTTCTTTTTATCTCCGCTGTTCCCGCCTCAAACTCCACCCTCTTCTTCCACTCTTTTCCCACCGTTTCTCCCTGAGCCTTTTCCAAAGTCACTCCTTGCATCTCTCTTTCTAGCCCGTCTGTTTCTGTCCCTCACTGCTCTGTCTCTTTCGGTGCTGGGATAGGTTGAGTCTGTATCTCCTTCTCTTCGGTATGGCGGAGGGACGGCTCTCTGGCAAGTGGGATATCCCTCTCACCTCCTGTCTCACACTGTTCCACATTTCTATCATCCACCCAACTAACACAACTCTGATATTGCCTCAATTTTCTCTTTTTTGGCACGCATAGCACAACTGTATCTTGATCACCTTCACATTGTTTCCCCAATGCCCCGAGGACCTAATTTATTTATAGTTATTCAACACTTGCGAGAGAATTAATGCCATATTCCCCATCTCAATTTTGGTCTTCTACTCTGGTCTGCAACAGAATGAGGTCACAGAATCCTAAGGTAAGATCTGCATTATTTCCTATCCTAGTCACAGGAATGGCTCAACCAGTCAGAGATCAATGTAAGTGCCAGTTTCTCAGCCCTTTTGCAAAAATTCCTGAAAAAAATCACTGAGAAGGTGTATCTGGGTTTTGTTCTCATTATTGCAAAAATATGCCTTCTTACTTCAGCTGTGCTCCATGTGATCATGTCTCTTCTCCCACAGAGAATCACGTCTCTTTTTTTTTCTTTCTGGAAAGAGAACAGGAGGTGGGAAGCCCAGCCTGCAGTTACGTCATGCCCGCAGGATGAGATTTGCAGGGTTACAAAGGTCATGTTGCAGGTGAGTAACTGTGTTAGCTTGATTGGGAGTGTCCCTAAGTATATAATAAAACTAAGCTGTCTCCTTAAATTAGTCACCTGGCCCTTTCCTCGTGGTGCTTGTTGACTGAAACTCACTTAGCATCCGATAAATGTTCAGGAAGGGGAAAAAATTATCCTACAAATTCTTCACCTTTGAAAACGTACAACAAAACCTTCTCATCTTCTCACACCCACTCTTTTTTTTTTTTTTTTGCACCAGCTGGTATTTTGAAGAATAACCATAGTCACTTGTTGAGTCAATGAAGAGCCTAAGAAGATTATGCTAATACGTGTTTCCTGAAGAAATCAGAGGAGAGTTAGCCACTTAATTAGCTAATCTCTTCAAAACCTCCTTTATGAAGTTGGAATGGATAGGAATTCACCAATGGTCGGGACTCATGTTAAGAATGTGATGTATTCGGCTCTCTTTACAGCCATATAAGAAAATTGGGTCTCTCTGCACATTTCACACACTTTTTTTTTAAAAAAAAAAGACATCCAATAAAACAGTGATGTTGTGTTACTCTTGAGAGTTATTAAAATCAAGCAGCTTTCAATGACCAGCTCTGGAGGTATGTTGCTGGCAGCCATATTCTCCTCCCACCTCCCATTGTATTTAATGGTAAGGAAATTGACTTCACAATTGCTTGGGATAGCATAGGTTTTCTCAACAGCTGGACTCCTGTTGAGAGAATAAGTGTTCCTATACCTCTGCAGTTATTTGACTATCCCAGGGTGACTCTAAAACTAACCCCAAACCACCCCATTTTCAACCCCACTGCAGGCCAAATGCTGTTAAGGGGACAGCCGTGGTGGTGGAGATTTCTCCCAGGGGAGATGGAGATCTGCCACATCAAATTGCCCCTCAGCCAGACTGCTAAATGCCTGGCATTCTTATTTCAGTGGATTTCTTTACTTGATGTGCATATATAATTTACAAAATCAAAACAGGTGCTTGTGCTTGATTGTCTGATGTCCATGGCATTGCTGTAGTGATTGTAGGCATTAAATATGTTCAAGAATAAAATCATTGTTGTATTTTTTTAAAAAAAATTCCAAGGTATTTTTGAAATTAAATCTTGAAAGTATCCAACAATGAACCTTTGAATCTTGCATTGACTCTACCTCAAATCTTTGCCTACTCTAACATTAGTAGGATCGTAAAAAGTGGGTCTAATTCACAGTGCAATGCTTCTGGATAGGAAGGATTAGCTGGCTGCATGCCGTTGCCCAGGGAATGCCCAAGTGCACTCACATTGCTTTCCACTCTTTGGGGAAGCTCCTCCCATGTCCTTCTATTTGAACCCTGACTTAAAAAGAACATTGTCTGAACACCAAACAGAAAGTTGCTGCCAGAAATAATATATTTAGGAAACTGGCTGGGTCAGACTGGAGTGCACACCCACAAACAATAAAAACAACAGCTTTCTCCCTGTGCTACTCCGGAGCAGAATATGGTAGTGCTATATGGTATAAATCAGCATGTGCCAAACAAGTGGATGTAGTTCTTAATGCAGGATTATTTCTGAGTGTCTGAATCTTAGCCCCATTGAGAAAGTCTCTTATTTTACTGGCATGGCCCCTCCAGACATACATCGAGAGCTGCTAGTGAATAATGAACAAAACAAGCTAAATCAGTACCAAACCAATCCACTTCATGGATACCAACCCCCTAGACGATGGCTAAAATTGAGGAAATGAGTTTTGCACACGTCTCAAGCTCTAAGTATTAAACCAGAAGAGGCGAGGCTAAACCTATGGAGAACAAAAACAACACACCTTGCTGAATGGGTGAATGCCGAAGAGTGTCTCCTACATGGACAAGACTCTAGCTGGACTATCTGGAAGTCTCTTAATAGGCTTCAAAGTGAAGTAGAAAGATAAAAGAATAAGCAAATACAATGGGGCTACTTGGATGCAGGACAATTTTCCTGTCATTGTGGAAAAATTCAATCAATTTCTGCACAGAATTTTTATCCAGTGCTTGGTACACACAAGGCAGCAGAATGGGGAAGAGATAGTAGCATAGAATGTACCACTTTATATCCTGGGGGGGATGGAGGTTACACACACACACACATTGTGGTGTTACAAAAATCTTTTGTATAGGAGAAGAAATTATCTGGGGTGATTTTTTTTTCTGGTAAAAATTTGGGCCCTTCTAAAACAAAGGAACATTAAAACATGCATGTGAGTTTAGTGCAAGTGTATTTCGTTATGGATGTTCTCCAAAACTTAATTAATCTTAGTTTTTCCTCCCATTAGTGTTCATTATAATTCACATGTTCTGTTTTGCTTTCATTCTCCACCCACCCACTTTCTTTTAAGTGATGACTTCATGAAGACAGTAGTTACTGTTGCTTCCATTTTCATTTTCTTCATTTTTCCTCAAGTGATCCCAGACCATGAAGGATTTCGTACTAGAGGTGGTAATACAATTTGACCACATTTTCTCAGTTCTGGCCCACCTGCCCTGGTTAGCTGTCACCTCCCGCATCAGATTTAAGGTTCTGATGATCACCTACAAAGCCCTCCACAGTCTGAGACCATGCTACTTGTTGGAGTGACTTTTCCCAATGTCATCTACCCATACCACTAGGCCTTTCCAGGCTTTGATCCTCCAAGTGGCCACTCCACAGAAGGCCAGGAAAACATCTACGAGAAGTAGGGTCTTCACAGTGGCACCAACACTCTGGAATCAACTCCCAGTGGAGCTGTGCCTGGCTCCCTCCCTCCCAATGTTTAAAAGGCACTTTCATGCTCTTTCTTCTCCATTCCAGTATTTACTTTTTCTACTTTCAGACACTCAATTGACCTAAGTCAATGTGAAGCACCTGAAAAGCCCTGGAGAGAGTTTAATCTTCCTTTTCTAAAAGGTGTGGTTCCATTCTGTTTTTCCAAAATCCCTTTCCTTGAGCACAATAACAGAAAAGGCTCTCTTGCAGCCTCCACAGGCTAGCACGAGACAGTGTGACTTCTATAAAAAGCCCTGTCCAGTTTCTAAATTGGTCAAATCCTCTCTTTGTGCATCACAAGCTACCTGAAGGAAGCAGGTCACTGTTACTCAACAGGGCTCAGAAATAGTAAAACATATAGGAACCTAATAGGTAGGTTTGATTATCTCAAAAATTGGTCCATGGAGAACAGGACCTTTGAATGGATCTCCAAATAGCTTTTGTTCCATCTCTCCCTTCCCCAGTGTTACTGTTGTAGTCTTGTCTCATTTTCAGAGTTTGGAAAAGTTCCTTTTTCTGGGTCTGTAAGTCCCAGATTCTCTCAAGGATACTGGCTGAGGCCAATCTCCTTGAGGGATTTCTGGGATCTGTAGTCCATAAAGGCAACTTGTTTATTTTTCTCCAAACATGCATTCCAGAAAGCTCCTTGATGCACAGCTGGCCCTCAATCATTATCATAAATTATTACCAATCTCCTCATCCCCCCAGTTTTCAAATCAGCCTGCTATGTTAAAGCATTGGAGCAGGGTGTCCAAAATGAGCTATGTACACCATAAAATGCTTTCACACACCCCACCCCTTAGATCAAGGATCTACCATGTAGGTGAGCATGTAAGATGTTCTCCAGCATGGATGAGCAGATGAGGACCTGTGAGCTAAGTACTCATTGGTAAAGTAGTATCAGGGGAGAAACAGAACATTGGAACTTTCTCCTTGACATGGAGCTGAAGAATCTTTTGTCCTCCAGATCTTGTTGAATTCCTGCTCCCATCATCCCAAATAGCATTTCCAATGGTCAGGGGAGTTATAGCGAAATATTATCTGGAGGACTATGGTGTTCCCCGTTCTAAAACCACGAAGATAAACTTTCAGGAGTATAAAGCAACAGCAATTCTTCCATGGCTTTCTTTCCAAATTGGGCTGCAGTGATGGGTTCTGAGATACTGTCATTCTTACAAAACCATTTCTAGTGACATGATTCTGCTTGGAGAAATAGTATTGAATAGATGGGAAGTGTTGGCTATTCAGATGTTTTAGACTATGATGCCATATCCCCTTACCATTAGCCTTGTGGGCTTGGAACTATGTAAACTGAAGTCCAAAATATCTGGGAAGGCTGGTGGTTCCCCACTCATACCGCAGAGTACAGTTCATATTTTATTTCTGATGAGGTAAAACAAAGTGTATACCAACAGTGAAGGCCAGGAGCAGGCAGCTTCCTTGAGATTAGGGGATGTTTTCACCATCCCTCTCACTTCCGTGGGCTGTCCCCAGCCACAACTTACTCTTGCAAAAAAATAAATGACTCTTTGTAGTCATGGAAATGGCCAACTGTGTTGCCCTGGAAACTTCTGGGGAGCACAATGGGCTTTTAATAGGTTGCTCATAATAGCCTTTAAAAACCAGAAAGTGACCAGCTGGATCCCTCCCAGATTTAAAAAAATGCCTTTTGGGGGGAATGTTGTTGAAAAGAAGGTTTTAGGGCAAAACAGCCTTTGTATAGAAAATTGTGGCCTTGCTCAGAACCTTGGTCCCAACTCATCCTTTTGACCACAAATGGTGGAAGCTGAAGGGTGGCTGGAGGATCATGGGGTCCTGGGACAGTCCTATGCAGCCTGCAGGCTTCATGTTGCTGACATATGGTAAAGGAGGTGGTTGCACTACTGTATGGACCCTTTAAATATACTTATTTCTGCGGGGGGGGGGGGAGGAATCGGAAAGTTTGATGCAGAGAGGAGGTCTTTCTTACTGTTCGATTCTCAAAACTATGAACCTATAGAAAGAATGATAATTAAAGCAGAAGGCATACTTTTCTGGCTTCCTGGATAATGGAACCAGTTTATGTTCTTAAGAATGAAATCCCTCTCCTACTGTTATTTTAGTAGTATTTAGTACTATTATTTAGAGAGATCCAGACTCAGGGCTCACAGCTGCTCAGTCTCAGTTTTGTAAACCGGTGTTGTGCTCTAGTTTTGAATAGGCTGCTGTGGGTACACAAAGCAATTCTGTGCATTGTCTTCCCTAATCCTTTTCTGGGTATCTAAGAGGCTTAAAGTATAGAGTGGAAAAAAGAAAGCATTGTTTTATACTGACCTTTGACTATGCCACTGTAATCGCATTTACATTTACACAACCCCTCATGTGCCGTGGAGATTTTTCGCACACTGGGATACAATTGTAGGTCATTCCTGCTTTCTTTTTCTCACTTTTAGTAATGCAACACAACCACTGTGTCCACAGATGAACTAGTTGCCCACCATTTTCTACTGTTAATTAAAGCTAATGTTCATCAGGTCTCTCATGACCTCTAGCCATAGAGAAGCTGCTCTGGTTCTCAATGTAATGGCAAACTTCTGTAGTCATCATATTAATGGCTCCCTTCACAGAGGAGATTGATGTGCTGGAAAAGAGGCTACGTACGTTAAAACCCTTTTCTCTGGTGTCTCCACATGGTATTCAATACAGGTACAGACTGGGTACTAGTTGTTCCTCTGGAGTTTCTTTTTGAGTGTACAAGTAAGTGCACCGGAGGGAGAAATTCTAACAAAGCCTCTGACAGAAACCCAGTTATCCTTTGAAATTCACACCTCTCAATTCTGCAACGGAAGTCTCTAATCAGGTGTGTACTAACACATACATATTAGGGGAGAGTCCATGATGAGAATATATAAATCAGTGAACATATTGTGAAATATGCATTTTTAGCAAAATTACATGTAAGAATAGTATTGTTATGCGCCATCAACTTGTAACTGACTAACAGGGCTTTCAAGGTAAGTGAGATATTTAAGGACTGGCTTTACCAGTTACACCCCCCCCCCCCAATGAATTTCCATGGCTAAGCAGGATATATATATATATATATAATTTAATATGGGTAGAACATACGATATCACTATGCAGAGGTGGGGAGATGCAGATGGTGGTCACATCACATCACATGCTGCTAACAACACTAAAGACCCTATACCACAGTTTTAGTTTTCAGTAGAAAACAGGGGACGCTAGATTGTAGAGCTACTACTCTAGTTTTTCTATGTGTTCTCTGATATCTGTTTAAAATGTTTACTCACATTTCCATGTTGCAGCAGCTCTGTGAGACAGAGCAGCACAACTGTAGCTTGGGAATTCAGATGTACTGCCAAACTATTGTCAAGATCTCATGTGTTATGGGAAATATTACAGTAAAATGGTATTGAAACAATTGTTTTATAATAAGTAGAACATTGTAATGTGTTGTTGACTAGCAGGTGGTGTTTGCAGGTCCTATGATTTGCTCTACTCTATTTTACTAGACCCCTGTAGTTTCAATCCATTGAAATCTGTAGGCTATGTAACTAAGTCAAAATAAGAATACTCATCATCATGGTGACGGCTTGCCAGATTCTGATTTGCAGGAACTGTAATGTCAGAAGTAGTAAAAGCAATAGAAATTTCTATTATAAAAATTCCCCTGTTGAATCAGGACCCCATAGTTACAGGTCCAGCAAAAGAGAATGTGAACAGTTAAGTGAGGATGGGTGGGTAAGACTTTTTCTTTCTATATGCTTATGTGATTTTGTAATTGTTTATGCACTAGTTGATTAATTATATGGCTTGTTAAGATACTTACATAAATGTGACTTAACTGAGAGTTTTTCCTAACTTCGTAAATATGAAAAAGTAACTTTCCAAGCTCTGGCAGAAGAGGAGGTGGTTGTATTTTGGTGTCAACCAGATATGTCTCACACAACATCTACCTTCCTCCTGAGGACATCAAAACAAAACAGAATGGCACAGTACATACTCAAGCCTGATTAATATATCATTAGTGAACTTGCCAACCAGACAGCTAGGCTGATAAATACTAAACTCATGTAACACAGGAGATTCTAAGTACCAGTTTGGCAGGATTGGCTGATGAAATAAGCAGCCCAGCATCTCTCCATCAAATGTCATTTTGAAGAAATGGCACATACAAAGGAGCAAAGCATTTCAGAATAAATCCCCTGCTTTTGCAAAAATCCATTTGATGCAGATGGAAAAGACAGACACAAACATATGGCATAACAATACTGGATACGGCTTTAATCTCTCCATAACCCAGAAATGCCATATGTACTAGTCAAGTGGAATTTTTTTTCTATCAAACCTCACTTGATTCTCCACCAATGATCCTCTCACAGTTTGTCTTCTGACATTTGTTCCATGTTGCATTAAGAGAGAGAGAGAGTGAGCGAGAGTTGGAGGCCTTCTGCACTTGCAATTTATTCACAGTGACATATAAAATGAGATGGCTACTGGGCCACAGAAGGATGCAGCAGCTTGTTTGACAAATAGCACATGACAGGTTAAGGACAAATGGAACAGTTATATCCGCATGACATCCTTTTCAGTGCTACAGTAATTGCTAGTAGACAATGCAAACCACTTTTTCAATGTGGAACCACAGTTAATTGAGTTATGGTAAATGCACACAGTTTCTGCTACTGGTTCCTTTTTCACAATGTGACGCCTGCCTTAATTGAGAGCCATGGCACCCATTACACAGCCACAGATCTGGGTGAGACACTGTGCGTATATATACTCCATGGGGAACTGTAGCCAATCCTGGCTCTCTGAGAAGCAGTACCTGTAAGACCATCACCAGCAAATATGCCTATTCACACATGATACTTTTACGGGTACATTAAAAACAAAAAACAAAATTTAAAAGTGTCATGTGTGAAGCCGCTGATAGCTTCACGCAAGCACACATCACTTCATTTTGTTGTCAACTTCAATTTTCTCCATCTTCTGTCCTGTGAGGAACTGCCATATCCCACCTCGGTAGTTCTCATTTCCCAGAGCATAGATTAAGGCATTCACAGCTGGTGAGGACTTGGCAATAATAGCAGGAATCTGTTGAGAAGCACAACATTGGATGATGTTAAGGTATCTCCTGGTCTGGGCTTCCAGGAAGAGAGTTTTGGAAAAGAATTAAATGCAAAGAATTGGAGTAGCATTATACTCAAAAGTCCATTTTTAACACACCGCCATCTATTCTTAACTGAACATAGGCTGATAAGCCAGAAATGGTTTCAACCATTAATTCATAGGAACTGAATCACAATCTAAAGATTCTGTCACAACCAATGTAAGCAACAATCCTTCATTTTAGGGTAATCTTGCCAAATTGGGCACATTCCAGATTTATTGGGCTACCCTTCTCATCATCCTAAGCCAGAAATGGAACATTGCAAGCTGCCTTATACTGAGCTAGACCAGTAATCCATCTAGCTTAGTGTTATCAACTCTGACTGGCAACAACTCTGTAGGGTTTTGGGCAGGATTATTTCTGAGCTCTGGAGATGCCTGGTGTATTCCCCCCCCCCCCCCCCCCCCGAATATTGCTATTTTTATATGTAATGTCACTAGTGGTTCCCAAAAAGTGTTCCCAAAAGCTGATGGACTTCAGCTCCTAGATGCCTAGGCTTCATGGCTAATCATCAGGGATTCTGGGACTTGTAGTCCCATAATTTCTATGGACTAAAATTGTGAATTTACACATTTTGTTTTAAACTAAGGAACTAAACACATCTGGTGTCATCTAATGTCAGACACTAAGCACAGGCAAACCTGGCCTATACACGGATGAGTGACAACAGAGAACACCAGGGGATTTCCATGAAATGTTAGGAAAGAATCCTGCCAGAAATCCTGGAGACTTGCTGCTGCCAATCAGAGTTGTCAGTACTGGTCTAGATGAACCAATGGTGTGAATAAGTATAAAGCAGCTTCCCCTGTTCCTATCTGCAACACAAAATTTGGAGAATGAGAAAATGAAGGATAAGAACAATCTACCTTGCATATTACTTCAAAAAGTGCAAAGTTCATCCATTTGTATTAGAATCTGATTACAATGAATGTCTTCCTTTTCCCTCCCTCAGACTAGTGTTCTAGAAATTTCCCCTACTTTTTAAAAGAATCATTCATGCTGAATTTGACAGAAAGTAAATTCTCTTTAAAAAAAAAAAAATCAAAGGAGTAGGAAATTTTGGTGAAATCCTCCTGGGTGGGGTGTGTGGCTCTTGTACAGGGTGGAGGCAGCCAGGGTAGCTGAAGAAGAGCAGTAAGATGCATTATGGAAACAAGCAAGCAAACAAACAATATCAACACCTTTGCTTATTTCATAATGAGTTCACAAATACCACAAAAGAAACACTAAATAAATTCTTAAGACAAGGCAACCCCCCAAAATGTCTATGGGGGGGGGGAAATCTCCCAATGGAGGAAATACTTTATCACAGTGACACCTCAGACTATTTTCTACATACCATTAGGACTTTGGGTGAGATGAAAGACACACTTTCAATGGCAGCATAGGAACATAAAAGCGAATAGGGTCCCCAGCAAATGACCAGAGCTTTTACTGGCAAACCAGTGTTGAACTGGAAAAAAATAAGAACAAAGAATATGGCAATGGATTAACGATGATCCATACAAAAAGCTGAGACGGGCAATAAGCAAATGCCTTTTTGTGCAAAACTGGCTAGTAACATTTAGATAAAAGCAATGCATCTGCTACTTTCCCATAAATATTTTTTATGGGCAATATGTTTTTATTAAAGTGTTATACTGTGTTTCAAAACTGACAAAAAAAAAAAACCAAAAAAAATTGTAACTGAGATGAATCACATTTAGATTTTTCACTGTTACAACACACAAAGGGGGGGGGGAGGGAAGGGTACAAGAAATATTTCTAGACTTTTTAAAGCAATGGTGGAATTCATGCTATAGTAGTGATGGTCAAGATTAGTGGTGCTGTTTATTATAAATCAGTACAGCTTGACTCACTTGACTCAACCAGGTGTCTTTCCCACCCCTGAGTTTTTGGACTACGATGCTTATCATCCTCAGACAGCATGGAGGCAGCAGGAGGCTGGTACGACAATAATTAACTACATGCCTCCAGCTTGTGTTTGGCCTGGCTCAATAAAATTCAACCTTGTTTTGTGCTTTCAAAAAACCATTGCATTAAAAGAGGGATGAGGAACGGGTGTCCCTCCAGAGACCATTGGACCCAAACTTTCTTTGGATGAGAACTCCCAGGGGCCACGTCAGCTGCAGGATTTCAGGACCTGCAGTCACAAAACAGTACATTTTTTCCAACATAGGATGGGACTAGAGATGGGCATGAAGTGAACCACGAACCAAAAAACCCGCGAACCAGACCAGTTTTGGGGTTCATTTTGTGGGCAGTTTGAGGAAGTGCACTTTCATGAAGCAAAATGCAAACACAGAACTTTTTCACAGTTGGTGTTTCATTTTGCTTCATCTACCCCCTGAAAACCTTGCCTCACGGGCCTCAGCATCTACCTTACTCGCGCTGGGTCTCCTCCCCTCCTGTACTGCCACACGCCCAGCTCAAGAGGACAGTAGGCTGTCTGGGGCCTACTTCCTGCCCCAGTGCTTTCCTGGGAGACTTTGGCTATTGTGGAAAGTGTAGTTTTGCTGTGATTTGGGCTATATATAGGAAACTCTCAAAGAACTACACTTCCCACAATACCCTATGCCTCCCAGGAAGCACTGGGGCAGGACGTAGGTCCCAGACAGCCTACTACCATGTTTCCCCGAAAATAAGACAGGGTCTTATATTAATTTTTCCTCCAAAAAAACGCTTATTTTCAGGGGATATTTATATTATTTTTCATGTACAACAATCTACCTTTATTCAAATACAGTCATGTCATCTTCTTCTGGTTGCTGCACAATGGTGGAGGGCGGGGTTTCACTTAACTGGGGCTTATTTTTGGGGTAGGGCTTATATTATGAGCATCCTGAAAAATCATGCTAGGGCTTATTTTCAGGTTAGGTCTTATTTTTCAGGGAAACAGGTAATCCTACTAAGCAGGTCAGTACAGCAGCAGCAGCGGAGAAGGCCCAGAGCAAGTAAGGTGGGTGCCGGGGCCCATGAAGGCGTGTGTGGGGTGGGAAACCCATGATGAGGATCATTTAGAGATGGGCCTGAACCGAATGAAGAGACCTGATGAATGAACCACAAACCAGTTCATTTTTTAAAAACATTTAGCATGGTTCATGGTTGGAGGACACCAACAAACCATCATCAACCACCAAGGGCTGGTTTGTGCCACATTACTAGGTGGGACACTTCCGACCCTTCTCTCTTAGTAATTTCCTGAGCGCCAAAGATAGGGGAGGACATCACCCTTCCTCTTTGAAGGCTGTCTAAAATAGTCCGAGGTCTCTTGACTCTTATCACTCCCAGCCTGTTGGCATGGGCCAGCTTTCACCTCTGCATGTCCAGTCACATGAATCTCTTAAGAAACCTGAGCAGAGTCCCTGGTTGCCCTTATCCTCTGTCTCTCGGTTTAAATTCCTGTCACCTTGTTGAGTGTATTTAAAACTTGACAATAAATGATGTAAGTTACAAGACCTATTTCAGCATAGCAAAACATACAATCACACTATGTGAGATTGCTTCTGTGGAAGCTTGGAAACCTGACAGGAATTACACTTACCCTGAACTGTCCAGTTTTCTTGAACTTGTGATCAATAGATTGATGGGCTGTTAGGTATAATGAAAACTGGGATCACAAAATTGAAAAAGGCCAGAGGAATAAGATATGTGATATAATTCCTGGGGGAAAGACAGGAGACAGAGAAATATTATTTTATCTGTAACCATGTGTGTTTGATATTAGACACCACCCACCGCAACAGTCATTACACATTCAAGCAGATTGGAGGACAAGTTGGGGAATGTTACAATTTCCTGCTGTAAATAGAGAAGAAACTATATAAGCAAAATGGAAAGCAAAGAAGCTCCGTAGAGCCTGGCTGTGCATGATAGTCTAGTGGTGGCTTCTAACTATTGGTTGGTAGTGGTTCTTAGTACCTAGAAGAAGGCAGAACTGGGAAACTGGTGGTTCTCACATTTTGGATTTCAACTCACAGAAGTTTCACCCAGCAAGGCTTAATTCCAATGGATTGTAAAAGTTGTAGTCTAAAACCACTCTGGAACACCAATGGTGTTGACAACATACAACCAATGATAACCTAAGAGTTCTAATCACAATGTCTTATCAGTGGCTTCTCTTACTGTGAAAGTATTTCCACAGAGATATGGCTCTGGGCTAATTAACACATTGCTCTTTTGACACTTGACTGACAATTGGGGGGGAGTGATTTGGGGATTATTTTTGTGTGGTGTGCATGTGGGTCTGGTCTCTGGGTGTCTGTGTGAATTTTTCGTTGTATGTGTTATACTATAGTATAGACTTACAATGACAATAAATTTATTTGTATTTATTTGTATTTGTATTTGTATTTAACTGTGTGGATGAACCATTGCAGGTAGACCTTTTCAATAGAAACCACCTTCGAATGCAGCTGCAAACTATCCAGTTCTTGACAGGCATCTCTGCAATGGCAGCATTAACTAAGGGCTGATCTAGCTTCTATTACAGAATTTGTTACCAGAGTTTTATTTGTAAGACATGCCAGCTGCACTGGCGCAGGGTGAGGGAGTAGCAGGCACCATTCCGTTAAAGTCTTTTAGAAGTGCCACAGGGATGTTGATTTGGGTTGTAACTCCTTTACAAAAAGGCCAGAGGTACGCTAATACATCAGGAACATCTAGGTTACAGAGTGACAAAGGGGAAGGACTTGTGGGTCTAACTCTAGTTTGCTGCAGCTCAGAATCTGGCCTATGGCGTCTCCTAGGTTATTCCTCTACAGTCCCTCCCCAAGCCTCAGCACCTCTCTGTTAAATCGCCCTTACCTGTCTCCTTTGGTATAGTCCAATGTGCATCAGAGGTTCTCAGAGGCTCAATAATCATATTCACCCCACCCTAGAAGTGGCATTGCAGCCCAAAAAGGCAGAAAACAGCCAGAGAGGAACATTGCCATGGAGACCACTGAGCCCCACTGCAGCTTGCTTCCTGCACAGAAAAGAAAAGTTATTCCATACATGTGGGATGGGAGTTGTAAAACAATAAGAAACAATCCTAAATGACAAGTACATCTACATATAATTTGAAATGATATTGAGGGGGGCCTAATTTATTGTGGATTAGAGATAGGAACTGGAACCCTGGAAGTTCTCTTTAAGTAGGGAATGACTTCTTTAAGACATTTAACAGTATAAAAACAGGGCAGCCAATAGGGTAAGGAAGGTGTATATGTCCTTAGCCCAGAATAGTAGGGTGCAACACAGCCACTCTCCTACTTACTCAATCTCAGTTCTCAGACCATGAAGATTTTCATCTACAGCCCAGCATGGGCTATTTTAGAACTTTAATGGTTCATAGATGAGTAACTGGCAAGCAAAATATTAAAAATGCAAAGGTCAGCAAAGTTAGTTTTTGACATTTGCTTGAGTGAAAGGTATGGGTCTTGTGAAACCTTGAGGGTTTTTTGCTGCCAAAGTATATATCACAAATAACATATGAAGCAGAAATGTTGGGGTATCTTTGAATCTGATCAATTGGAGTCAGTACAGCATAATGTTATCCATATTTTATTCAGTCTTCCATTGGGAACACCTACAGCCCTTGCTGTGTTCAGAAGTAGGAGCAATGCAAATTTTTAGATTTGATCTTAAGGACCATTTTTAAATTATGTTTTAAAAACTGAATTTTTTTCCTACATGAACTGGATAAAATATGTATAGCAGAACAGTCACACAGATTTCAAAATACTTGGATGGTTTGTTGTAAATTATTGCTATGAAAGTATAGAGTAGATTCAGGAGTATTTCCTCTGCTTGGATGCAGTCTAGCAGTGATAATATTAAATCACACGTTCAAGAATTCTTTGCAGAAAAGGATATGGTGGCTGTTAGAAGAGCTAGATTTCCCAGTACTTTTCCCTGTTCAAAATTGCACCATGGTGAAGAGAAATATTTGCCTGAATTACATCCATTCCCCCCCCCCCCCCCACATGGCATATACAACCTTGTGATGCTAGACTATGAAATCTAATTTGGTGGGGGTGGGGGGGAAGAAAGACAACAGATTTAAGAAAATCCTCAGAGATCAGTGTTTATGCATTTGTGGTAGTCCAGAGGTAGAGTATACAACATGTATTATACTATGAATTATATGAAGCAGCTAAGAAAAAGTGTGTTGATAAATTACTAATAGGGTTTACTTTTCCCTTAATGATATGGGTAAGATCAAATATTTGCTGTCCAGTACATTTATAATGGTTAATATGGTCAAATTTGCTGTGAAGGCTGATCAGCATAGACAAGGGTCTGTGGCTTGCTTTGAGTCTGACTCCTATATATCTCTTCTTTGTCTATTTATATTTAATTTCTCTGCTATAACTGTGCAGTTTGTGTAGTTTGTATTTTTGGTTGATTTACATTCTAGCTACAACTTGTATTTCATTGCCTGAAATGCAATATTAACTCCAGTTGGAGAGTTAGGCTGTATCTACACAACGTAGTTATTGCAATTTGATTCTACGTTCTACATTCATGTTTCTATCTCATGGAACCCTGGATTTTTGTACTGGTGATTTAGTGAGGGCACTTGGAATTTTCTGCTCGAGGTCACTAGTTGTCCAGTCCCGGAAACTACAGCAGAGAATTTTAAATACCTCAGACAACTGCAGTTCTCAAGACTCATCAGAAGGAAGCCATGACAGTGAAAGCAGAATAAAACTGCTATCACTGTGTATTCCAGCTGCACTCTGGGATTTTGAAATCTGCTTTTAACCACTAACTTCCCAGTTCAATTCATTTTAATGCATAGATAACATCATTGCCATTCTTCAGGCCCTTTGACATACAAAGAACCCCATAATAATATCGCATAGCAAGTCTGCTTCTAAAGGTTGTTCACTGTCATGCATAAGAACAGCTTTAAACTGTTGCTATGCTAGATTGCTGCCAGTTGCCCTCAACACTCTCCTTTCCCACAGGAGATGGGCTGCTGAAGATATGGAGTTGTCTGATGCCTCTTCCAGGGTCAGAAGATGTGTCAGAGTTGATGATGCTTAAAAAAATGCATTCTTTACCTCAGGCAGCCATGTATCCTGGGCTTCCTTTGATACACTGGTGTACCCAGTCCACTCTACATTATTACATCCAAGTCTCCTGCCTTTCCCACCATGTTTCATGGCAGATTTTCATACATTGTAAATGGGATAACATTACTGAAATATAGCCCCCAAAAAAGCAGCCCATGCACAAACTGAACAGCTGCCAGTGCCAAACTGAATGTTATTATGGCAATGCCCCCATTAGATTGCCATGTGAGGGTCAATTTACTTGTGATCTTAGAGTTCTGTGCTGGGAGATTGCTGATGTCCCTTTATATTATCAAAAACACCTGCTGGGGTGGTGGTGGTCTGATTTGCACTGATTTCATGGCATTCAGGGAGAGGTCTAACCCTTTGCTCCCATGTCATAGTCCAGAACCAAACTGCTCTCCCCTAAAGCTACTACTTCGCTGCACAGGAAAAGACAGACTGCTAAACTTGCAAGACCCTGGTGGACAATTTAAGATGTAGATTTGCAGGGCCAAGAGGCTAGACCTCTCTTTCTCCAGCACCATGGATGGACAACAAGTGGTTAGTGGACTGCTTCCACCTTTCCAGCGAGTCATGAACCTCTCTCCCTTCCTGCTGCTGCTGAAGTTCCAAGAGGCTCAGGCTGGAGAATTTCCCAGTAGGCTGATTAGCCTTTTCAAATTCCAGGTCAAAATGCTTTAAATGGTTTGCATTGTCCATCACAGGGACTGTCAATAATCCTGTTCAGGCTCTATTCTGGGGTGATGTTAGGTATGCACTCCTGTGGTTTAGGAAGCAGGTAACTTAAGGATAAGGATGTGGCACATACACATTTCCTTGGCCTTGACCCCCCCCCCCCCAAGGTATCTCAATATATTAAGCCAAAACAAGGGCAATTGGTGTAACATTCTTTACTCCTACAAGAGAGCAATAAGATCAGCACTTTTCTTGGCCAGAAATAACATTAAACAACCAACCATTTTTTTAAAAAATATTATTATTAATTTTGCTTGAAAGCTGATTAAAAACCTTGTATTTGCATATTTCTGCAAAAGTGATGATTTCCCCCCCTGCAAAAGTTGCTAAAGTGCAAAAAGAAATACAGAAAAAAAACCCTCTGATCTCACCCACTGGGGCAAAAACTTTCAAAAATCTTTGATCTTGCATGTGAGAACGAAATAACAAAATACTTGGATCTCTACCTAGAGGTTTATGGACCTGAAAAAAAAATCCTCACAGTTCCCCTGCAGAGGATTTTTTCAGCTATTACAGTCAAAATCGGTTAGGACCCCCTTCCTTGTCTCTTTGAACTAATCTTTTAAAAAACTTTTCACCCATGAATCCAGTACAGACAACTACAAGCCACTAGATGGCACTCATTTCACATCATTCTTTAAAGCTGAAGCACAGAAAGGACTTCTCACAATCTAAATAGCTTTAAATTGCTGTCCTAATTAAGAAAGTATTTTGGCAACTCTAGGACTAACAGATTTATTTCAATGTGAGCTACTGTGGATTACAATCTACTTCCTCAGTCTCACAGAGCAAGTATTTAGGCTACAGATTTGCATACACAGTGTACATGACTGTGGTGGAGCGATCAGAGTGAAATGGGATACAGAAGATAAGAACTGCATTATTAATACTGCTAATGAACTTTCAAAGTGTTATTTACATAAACATTCTGGCAATCGGTAGAGTCAAAAGCTACTTCTAAATGTCATGTTATACACAACTTTTAATAAGTAATAGTTAGGGCTCACTCCATAAATTTGAACAGGGAAAAATTCTACAGATAGGCAAAAACTCAGGTTTCAAAGCAAGCATTCTTCACACATTCCTTTTCTGGTCCATATATTGTTGGTGGCAGTGGAATAATCTCTTTCTCCTTTGTTGGCTTTTTTAGAGAGGTGTAAAACATGCCTCTTCCACTTGGCTCTTAGTATGGCATACTTTCATTGGGAAGAGTTGCATGGGATGAATAATTCTAATTCAGATCTCTTTGGTGGCAAAGAGTTAAAGCTCCACAGTCCACACATAACAGTACTGATATGGTTCATTCCTCCCAAGGTATTTATTTTACAAAAAGGAAGTGTTCCAGGACAAACTGCATAACAAATATCCTGTATTGCTTGCAGAGTTTGGAAAGTCTTTTTTAAAAGTTATAGTTACTGTTTGTAGGTTCACATAATAGTAACTCTTGACTTTCCCATATCTCAAAAGTAACCAAAACAGTTAATTTTAGTTACAGTCAACCCTCGACTTACAAACTTAATCCGTTCCGGAAGGAAGTTTGTAAGTCGAAAAGTTCGTAAGTCGAATCAGCATTTCCCATAGGAATGTATTGAAAACCAATTAATCCGTTCCGGCTGTTTTTGGTTCTTAGGTCGAGGGGCGGTTTGCAACTCGAATCATTAGTTCCCATAGGAACTAATGCAAAGCCGGTTAATCCGTTCCTACCACTAGGGGCAGATTTTTTTTCTTTTTTTCCCTTTCAACCTAAGATGACTTAGGGGTTTTTTTCGGTTCGTAACTCGAAATAAAGTTCGCAAGTCGAGGCTATATTTTTCTATCAGAGCGGTTCGTAAGTCGAAATGTTCGTAACTAGGGCCGTTCGTAAGTCGAGGGTTGACTGTACTTTTAAAAGTAACTAAAACTAAAAGTAAATACTTTTTTCCACCACCACTGATGAATATCAGCCATGGCTTGATGGGGAGTGCATGCTTTTTAACACAGAAAGTTCCAGGTTCAGTTGCTAGCACCTCTAGGGAGGGTTGGTGTGAGGAAGTCCCTTGTCTGAAACTGCTGAGTTCCACTGTAAATCAGAGGAGACAATACTGTGTGAGATGATCTAATGGGTGGAAAGAAGGCAGCTTCTTATCTCCTGTGGACTGTGGCTAAAGATCTGTTTTTCATATGGATCAGAGCATGCACCTATTATTTAAAGTTTAACTATTTCTCCATGTTCTCATACCAAGTTTTGTTTCACAGTTTTGCAGCTGTTCTCATTTTTCTGCATCAGCTCACTTCTAATTTGTCAATAATACAATGTTAAAAATAGCAAATTGGCGAGAATTACTAGTGCAGTATTGATGGTATCGGTCCCAGGCAACTGCAGCTGCTGAACTAATGCTGGTCAGGGCAGTTAAAAATCCATGAAATCCATGAATCTGACATCCTTCTGAGCCATAGGGCCAGTATCTGGGAGGAAAAAGAGAAGAAAATAGAGGCATTTCTACTACTTGGGACAGTTGGGGCATCTACATTGGACACAACCTTGAGAAGAAGGCAAAATGAGTATTGAGATTCATATGATACAGTCTTGTCAACCTTCTTGATTCTGGCTGGAAATCATGGGAGTTGCAGTCTCAAAGAGCTAGAGGACAACAGCTATGGGGAGGTTGATAAAGTTTATCATCAGTTATTCAAATGAAATCACAAAATGGCTGAAACCCTATGCTTAGCATAGGAAGTCACTGCTAGAGTAGTCTCACTGAATCAGTTTGGTGAGCCTGCTCCTACATAAGTTTCATTGATTCAATGGATCTATTCTAATTGCAACTTCTTATGCTAAACAACAGGACTGCAGCCAATGTCTTCATGTTTCAGAATAATCAGGCATGTTTTAAAGCAGGGGTCCCCAACCCCCGGTCCGCGGCCCGGTGCCAGTCCGTGGGCTTCCCAGGACTGGGCCACAGAGACGGATCTCTGCTCCCCCGCAAACACACACTGTGGGCGTGTCGCGCTCGCGGTGGGCATGTTGCACTCTTGGTGGGCATGTTGCGCTCGCAGTGGGCATGTTGCGCTCTTGGTGGGCATGTCGCGCCCATGAGCGCGACACACCCACCTGCGAGTGCAACACACGCCCCGCGCACGGAGCCTGCCCTTAGCAACCGGTCCGCGGTTCCAAAAAGGTTGGGGACCGCTGTTTTAAAGCACTTGATGAGAAATAAAGCCATGAGGCTTATGACAGAACTGGAAGGCATAAGGAAAATCTAAAAGGGCGGGGAATCATATACAGGGAGGAATACATAGGGAGGAAGCAGTACTCAACATTTTCTTCATTAATGGATTTTTCCTTGCAGATTCTTCCCCATACTATTTCAACTCACTTTCCCCTAGGTGGCTTTGACTATCAGAATGCCCCAAAAGCAGAAAGATGCTCTCTGCAGAATGATTCGAATGGTAGGTGCAGGATGTTTTAAGCAATCCCACTCAGCCACTTGCTGATCCTCTTTTCCATATGCTCTGTTCCTACATTAACTTTGCAGACATGGCTTTCGGAACACGTGTTTGCCAAGACCCCGTACAGTTGTGATCTTGGGAAGACAGCAGGTGAGGCAGAGAAAGAATGTTGCAGCTTACCAAGACAGTAAAGCTCGTTCTGCAATTGGGTGCTGCTGCTTGACCAAGGGATATTAAAAAAATATCAGTTTCTCCCTAGAATTTACTAATCATTCCTTGAATGGATTGGTCCTCACAGTACATCATCTTTGCTGTGAGGATCAACCTCTTGGTCCTGGAGGCTCCCTGGATGATGGCAAAAGACAAACAAATTGCTTAAAAAATTACAAGAGGAGGATGCCTTACATAACACTGCAAGGCCCTTCTATCTGAACCATGCTTAGCTGCACCTTTGCAAGCTCATCAAGGGACTATGTTGTAACTGGGAGTATAGACTTCCTATGACACCTTGCTTTTAATGTTCCCGAGTGCTTCTTTTTTCTTGTTAGTGGAAAAGAGTGATCTACATGATCCAAATATATGCTTATATACATAGGCAGACACATGAAAATTACCTTAAGAAACTAGAGAACGCTGCTATGAAAGCGTTGATGCAGATTCCACAGTCGGACAGTGCAAGGTTGAAAACCAGAAAGTTGCCAGGTGTTCGAACTTCTTTGATTTTCCAGTAAGAGACAATGGTCAACATATTCAGAGAGAATCCAAGCAATGCTGTAAAAAGCACATTTTTGTTTGTTTCACTTATTTAATATTCAGTTTTTTTGGTGATCAGAACAAATTGCAATAAATACATAATATGCAACAAGACCACGGTTTATTTCTGCAGATAGTAATGAGAGTAACTATACATCTGTTTGTAAAATCAAAGGTGACTTTGGCTAGAAAATAGGGTTATATCTGTGCTAATAAAAATATGAGTATCATATCAAAACAGGGGCAATTTGATTTGCAGACATAGTGGTTTTGCCAATCTCCTCATAACTTAAGACAAACTTGAGAGAAGGAAAAAAGAGGGCAGTTAGCTCAGTGGTTTAGATATCTGGCTGCAGAGCCAGAGGTTGGGAGTTCGAATCCTCACAGTAACCTCCTGGGAGCAGAGGCAATCTGTGTGGCCTTGAGCAAGCTGCACAATCCCAGGGCACCCCCAGAAAAAGGGAATGGGAAGCCACTTTGGTGTATTCTCTACTGCAGTGGTTCCCAACCTTTTTGATACCGTGGACTGGTTGGGGGGGACGGGGTCTGTGCATGGGGGGGCCAGGGCACCCCCTGCGCTCATGCGCAAGCATGAAGGGGCTGCGCTTGCTCATGCGGGCGCACGGGCACTCACGCACATGCACGCGTGTGCGAAGGGGCAGGGGAAGACAAAGTCTACAGCAATTGCATTAGCCAGCTTCCCAGATGATGTTCTTGTGGCCAATGAACAGATGAATGAGAAAGGATGGCCATGTTCATTGTTTTCACTTCGATCCCCCAGATATCCAGTGGTGCCACTCTTCCTCTCTATGATATTAGGTTAAAATAATTTAATTGTTTAAAAAACCTCTGGTTTATGTATGTGGGATATTGTGCTTCTGTATCCATGATTCAAAACACCAGGAAATGATCCAATATTGCTGCATAATATCATGCCTGCGTTGCCAGCAAAGAAAAGGATGCCAAGCTTTACATAGCAAAAGGCAGCTTGAATACTGACAACCCCAATTGCAACTGTCAAGGTGGTCTACTGGATACCCTCTTGTGCTCACTACCATTCACAAAGAGACAAGGGAAAATTTCAGAAGCTGACTCCTTTTTTTCATTGGTTAACAACTTCTCACCCAAACACAAAGCAATTATCAGGGCTGTTTTTTGACAAGTGTGTATTTTGGGGTGACCAGAGGAAGGGCAAACAGCTTCTGGTTGCCCATGGATTTTTTTGTGTTCCATCCAGCATGTGTGGGATGAAAACGTTTTTAACCAAAGATGCTCAGTGATTTGAACTAAGGAAGGGGAAATGCAAAAGTAATACACCATGTCTGCAGAGAGAGCTGCTGGCTTTAACTACAGAGAAGGTAGTGACAACACAAGATCTTCCTAGATATTCTAATCACCGAGGCAGCAGGGAAGTCTCAGACAAGGTCACCTTGTGTTATGTATATCCTCTTGCACCTGCTCCGCCACCCCTTTCACACAGTCGTAAGGTGAAGTGAAAGACTTCCATTATTGTTGCTAGTTAGGATTCACATTCTAGAATTGTCATTTTTCCCTTTCTTATCCAGTTTGTGAACTGTGGTTATAGACTCTTTACTAAAGAGTTTATTATTAAGATTGAGAGTTTGTATGACTGTGGTGAACTTTGGCATTCCTCTTGGATGGATTCGGTAAGTTAAAATTAGAGTGCTAGGGTTTGTCTTTCCTTTTCTCCCCCCCCCCCCCCAAAATCCAGACTTTTCTTCTTCTTTGTGGTTGTGTAATTCCCTCGGCCTTCTGGCTTTTGTACAACAGCAAGAAGGGTGCTACAGGCAGAAGTACAAACCTCCAGGCTACCAAATCCTTGATATTGGTGGCACTGTGAAGCCCCCACCCTCAGCACAGGTCATAAATTATCATTGCCATTTTCCCCATTACTCAGAACTTTTCCCCCCCACAAAGATCCAGAACACAAAAATAACATCACTGACTCAGACAACAAACAAATTGGAGTGTCATGAAAAAGGTTTGGAGTGGGTGGGCCTGATCTGTGTGGCCTTTAATTATATTCCAGGTTCAGGGGGGCTGTGTGCATTCCTAATTGTAAAAGAACAGCTGATAGCCCCACTCCTTTTGCAGTTTAGCGGTAGCTGTTTAGCTATTTTTAAATTTACATCAGGCATGGGACTGCTCTCTCTTATGTCTAGAGATCCTTAGAAACTATCTTCATAAGTTGGAACTGACTTAACAGCATGTAATTATTGTAAATAATTGCCCAGAAATTTTTTAAAAATTAAACTGTGGGGATTATGGTGCTCTTAGGTTGCTGAGGGCTTGAAACATGGCAAAATTGCCCCCATGCCCCCTAGAGGGCAGAAGGTGACTTCTTGAGCTTTTTCTTTTTAATTTTAAATGTAATAATTTGGGGGTACAAGGGCTGGGGGCCAGGAAAGCTGGGCCCCCATAAAAACAGCCCTGGGGGCTACATATGACCCATCGGCCACATGTTGCCCACTCCAGCTATATAGCAATAGACTTGAAGAAGCACTCATAGCTTGGGATAGAGCACATGCTTTGGACAAGGGGGACTCCAGGTTTTGACTTACTGACCAGCCAGTGAACTTCATGGCTAAGGAGAGCTGTGTGTTTTGTTTTCTATTTCTAAGACCAATGTTCTGTACAAAACACATGATATGTCATACATAAAACTCAATCATACATATAACTCAGTCAATGGAGTATCTTCCCAAGTAAAGGACAGGAGCCTTTGCAACCTGATCCTATGCATGTTTATGCAGAAATAAGCCCTAGTGCGTTTGCGGCAAGGTCCAGAGTACTGCCATTTTATAATGACCACAGAGTAATTTCAGCTACTTAACAGAAATGATAATTCAAACTTAAAACTGATAGAGATCCATTAAAATCAAAGGAATAGGGGCTCATGTTGGTTGTTCTTTCTGCCTCCTGAAGATCTGCCTATGGAACTTGGAAGTATCATAAGAGGCAAGAGGACTGCAGGGGGAAGGGGAATCACTGAAAATTGCCATCTTGCCTTCTTCCAGTTATAAGACCCTACTGAATCTGTGAATGGAAGGAACTCTATTGTTTATCAAACAGCCACCCTTGCCTAATAGAAATATTGATAGATAATTATACCCTAGCACATGATGCATGATGCAGCCGAAATTCAACATTTTTAAGTCCTTTGGTATAAATGGGAAAGTTAAAGCAAATGTTTTATAGTAGAATCTACTCAGTCTCATTGTTTTCAATACTCCTGGGATATTGTGTATAGAATCACTGGCCTTTTTCATGTACCAAAATATGCTAATTAAACTTTGATCTCATGTCCTGTATTCACAGCAAGTCTTGTACACTGGACAAAAAGCCTACAGTGCTGTTTTTCCTGAAAGGATAATTCCCTGAAGAACAACAAATTCATCATGACCATATCTTTCATTGTAAACCTTTACATGCGCAAAACCATCACAGTTTGGACACAGCCAAAAGTGAAAGTACTTTTCAACAGACCTTTAGGGGAAAATATTCATGTCTTTTATTTATTAAAGGTTTGCCATCTTCAGTTTTAATTTTAAGAGCCCATGGGGAAAGTTGTACATTTTATTTTTTATTATCAGCCGTGAAAGACACACGGAAAGATGACAATTGCACCGAACTCACAGTCTAGACAGGCAGATATAGGAATAGAAACAAAACAAAAAAAAAATACTAAAAACAAGGGAACAAAAAGTAAGGGTATCAAAACTAGTGTGATGTCAGCTAACGCACTCCTTAAGAACCTGGGATGTTCACTCGTTTCATATTTGCAGTGTGTGTTGGGATTCTTACGAGTAATCCCAGTCAGTAGGAACCTTGCAAAGCTTTGTGAAGAAATGTTTTCACAAGAAAGAGAGCAGTCATTTTGCCTGAACTTTTTCTGCTGTTTTTCCTCAGTAAGAAAGAGACATTTAAAATCCAATGCCATCTTATTATGCATTTGTTTGCCTTCTGTGGACATTTGCTTGTCACGACCCAAGGATGAGGCATTCTACTATTTAAACTTCTGCACTCTTGGGAAGAATGATAGGCAAAGCTGGAAAACAATGGGTATTATCACCAGAGCAAGTAATAAGAAATACAAACCAGGTAGATAGGTTTTGCATCCTAAATACAAAGTGTTTTTTAAACAATGTCATTATGAGAATAAAAAATAAAGATCTTTAGTCTCCAAATCTTCCCAATGGTGAACTTAACTTGCACTTCCTAACAGTTACATAATATGCCTTGCAAACAACCTCTGCCCTGTTTTATAAAGGCATAATGAACAATGGTGTAGCCATAGTAACATCATTTACCCTTGAGTCTATACTAGTCTGGCGCACATGTTATGGTTTTGGGTAGTTGTTGCTCTTAATGTTGTCAGATGATTTTGACATCTTTGCCAACTGCAGCTTTGCTTGAGCAGCAAAACAACAAAGAGATGATCTGATCTGATCTGATTTTCCCCACTTCACCATGTCCCATCCCAGCTTACCTTCTGCCATCATTACCGTGCCAAAGCCAAATACTTCGAGCTCAGTGAAACCTTCAGGGAGAGGGTGTGATGTTGCCATCTTGTTGAAGCACCAAGGCTGGTCTAGCCTAGGGTCTCTCTTGTGAACTAGCAAACTCTCTGTGACAAATCTCTGATTCTGACTCTCTCTCTCTCTCTTTCTCCCTTTTTGGCTGGCTTTTCTGCCTCTTCCAAAAGCCCAAGGCAGCTTCCTTCTTAAAGGGCCAGTTCACACGTGGACCTAGAACAGATTATTATGAGTAATAAGCTCCGTGGTATGTTTTCCAGAATTTCTTTAATAAAGCAAATGACAGCAGGCATCTGCCTGTACATTCTGCAAACTGTGTCATTCACAGAGGGGGGAGAGAGAGAGAGAGAGGGGTGGGGGTGGGGGAGGGGAAGAGAGAGGAATGCTTTTATGGTCTTTGCAAAGGATACTTTGTGGATATGAAATCCATCTATTCCTTCTTGATGCTTATGTGTTTTTGGAATGGCCATGCTTCCCAAAAGGTAGTCTTTTATGCACAATGGGCATGTCTTTGGATCATTCCTATAAGCATTTGGCTCTAAAATAAACCTTGACAAATAAAAACTGAACCAGGATCTTTAAAAACCCTATCCAATCCTGTGCATCAAAGGATACTTTGGGCTTATGTTTAAGGCTTGGGGATTCATCAGAAGCCCTCTCCCACTCACCACATGGTAAGCTGCTGTTGAAACTGAGTGGGCTTCCAAAAGCTGTGTGTAATGCAGGCTACCCAATCAAAGGGGAAAAGGCAAAAACAATTGGGCATGCACAGTGCTTCCAGAATAGCTAAAGAATCTCTCTGGGTCTGAGCCTAATTTTGTGCGTACTATAGGAATGCATACTTCACACAAAACATTTAGGGCTTTTCTGTACCTTGGATACAATCCAAAGAATGTTAGATTCCCCTAAATTTCACCCAAACTAGTGGTGCTTAAATCATCCTCTCTATGCTTGATGCCAGGTTTGGGGAGCATGGTACTGTTCACCAATGAATTACCACTAGCTAGTGGCTCAGTGAGTTAGGTACCTGGCTGTAGAACCAGAGACTGGAAGGTCGGTTCCTCACTTTCCTTCCCAGGAGAGCCAACCTGTATAGCCTTGGGCAAGCTGCAGAGTCCCAGAATCCCCCGAGAAGAAGGGAATGGGAAGCTACTTCTAAGTACTCTATACGTAGGAAATCCTGGAAAAGGTCAACATAGGTCAGGATTGACTTGGTGGCATTTGGATATAAGTGTGAGGACACAGCCTACTTGTAGGAGTCAGAACCATCTGGGGAAGGGTTTGGTCCCTTTCACATCTTTTCAACAGTGAAAGGGTACTCAGCCATAGCTGCTGCTTCCACCATCCTCCCCAGGTTGTCACCAGATGGCATTGTCCACCCACCACTCGCTCTGCGGAAGCACATGGAAGTCTTCTGTTGTCTCAGTAAGAGGGTGGGAAAGGGTCACGGTGAAAGAGGGAGAGGAATATCCATTACACCCTCTTTCTTTGCTCTTAAAGAAGTGGGACCATGTGCTTCACTGTTGTCTGCAAACACTCTAAGAGCATTTAGAAGCTACAAATAGTGCAAAAGGTAATGGTCACATTGCTGTCTGGCATTTTAGAGAACATAAACACCGGCCTTGAATCAATTGCACTGCCTTCCAATGTGCTTTCAAAAGGGTGCTGATTTTGATCGATGAAGCTCTAAAGCAGCTAGAGACCAGGATATCCAAAACACCACCACTTCCTGTATGCACCTTCCTATAGCAGAATATTCCCTGTGGAGGCTCTGTTGCATATTCTGCCATCCCAAGCAAGGGGGCGTTGGGGCACCTAAGATAAGACTTCCTCTGTAGCAGCATCTCGGCTGCAGAAGTCTCTCTCAAGAGAGATCAGGCTAGCTGCTCTTGAACTATGGTGTGTGTGTGTGTGTGTGTGTGTGTGTGTGTGTGTGTGTGTGTGTGTGTGTGTGTGCGCACGTGCGTGCGCATGGGGTGGGGAGGGACAGTCAACAACTGTATTGTCTCCAGAGGCCTTTGGTCTCTAACACTGGGTTTAGAGTTGCCTTTTTGGGAATGCTTCAAATCTGCTTTTAAAGAAGTTTTGATCTGTTTTAAAAATAATGTTACTAATCTTTTTTAAAAATCAATTCATTCTGCTTTATGATAACTTCAAGAGCCCTGATGTACAGAAAAGTGATGAATAAATGCTTCAAATACAATAAATAAAAAGTTACCATAGACCAGCCTAGGACTTGGGGATTCACAAGAAGACCCACTTATGCAGAAGTATTTGATCCCATCTTTTAACACAACCTGTGTTGGCAGATAGGTTGCACTCACCAGAGTCTGGCTGACATTCTGACCCATAGAATCATAGAATAGTGAAGTTGGAAGGGGCCTACAAGGCCATCAAGTCCAACCCCCTGCTCGGTACAGGAATACAAATCAAAGGATATCTGCTGGGTAGTTGTTTAAGTTTCTCTTGAATGCCTCCAGTGTTGGAGCACTCCCCACCTCTTACTGTCTTACTGCTCTAACAGTTTGGAAGATTTTCCTGATATTCAATCAAAATCTGGCTTCCTGTAACTTGAGCCCATTGTTGCGTGTCCTGCACTCTGGAATGATCATGAACAAATCCTGCCCCTCCTCTGTATGACAGCCTTTCAAGTATTTGAAAAGTGTTATCATTCTGTTGTGATGCCTCAAGAGATGCCACTTGCTTTTTCCCATGTGGGGTAGCATGGTATGCAGACAGTGGTCTCATCAGATGCAGAGGGAAAGAGCCCAGTAAAGCCAAATGCATCAAGCATAAGGCTCCAGGGACACCCCAGCTAGATAGTCACATACAGAGAAGACGATGGAGCCAACAAGAAATCTCTTCTAGACAAACCAATGAAGCTGAGTTCTTACTCTGGTCAGCTTCAGCCATGCATAACCACAGCCTTGCGGCCCTTGTTCCAAATTTCGAGTGTATTTACATGCTAAGTTCCATATAATTGAAACTTGTTTTGTGGTTTTGCTTGTGTCAGTTCTGTTCTGTGTTTTGCATGTGTTGTTTGCTCTTGTCTGTGACCTGATCAATTTGTTATCAGACTTCTTATAACTGTAATGCCAATTCCAAGGCAGCAAATGTTGTATATTAATTTTTCATGTGCATTGTGTTTTGTGTACACCAGAGACTGAATCTGACAAAATCCAAATGAGAATATGTCAACAAATATGACAAACAAAACAATGACCCACAGACAGGAAACATTCAATATATATTCCAATCCCTAAGAAAGGAGATGCCAAGGAGTGCAATAACTATAGGACCATTGATTTAATTCCTCATGCAAGCAAAGTGATACTTAAGGTGTTTTAACAAGGGTGTTTACCTTATATGGAGCTAGAAACACCTGATGTTCAAGCTGGATTTTGAAAAGGAAGAGGCTCTCAAGATCATATTGCAAATCCACTGGCTACTAGAGAGCTTCAAAGAATTTGATAAGATCAGTCTGTGCCTTATAGATTACAGGAAAAGCCTTTGACTGTGTAGATCATGAGAAACTGTTCTGAAAGAAATAGGTTTGCTCAGCACTTGATTGTCTTGATGCATAAATTGTATTGTGGACAAGAAGCTACCATTAGTATAGAATATGGAGGAACAGAACAGTTTCCTATAGGCAAAGGTGTCAGGCAAGGGTGCATTTTATCCACTTATCTGTTCAATCCGTATCATACGGAAAGTCAGATTAGATTTAGATGAAGGAGAAATGAAAATGGGTGAAAGAAACATCAATAATATGCAGATGGCACCATCTTACTGGCAGAATGCAACAATGACTTGAAACGACTTTTAGTGAAAGTAAAAGAAGAAAATGCCAACGGATGACTGGAGCTGAGTGTTAAGAAGACAAAAATCATTACTAAACAAGAACTACACAATTTTAGCATTGACAATGAAGAAATTGATATAGTTAGAGATTTTGTATACCTTGGTTCATTCATCATTCCAAATGGAGACTGCAGCCAAGAAATCTGAAGATGATCGAGACTAGGAAGGGCAGAATTGAAGGAACTAGAAAAGATAATCAAGTGTAAGGATGTCTCACTGGAGACCAAGGCCAAGATCATCCACACCCTTTTATTTCTCATCACCAAGTATGGGTGTGAAAGCTGGATGGTAAAGAAAGCTGACAGGAATAGCATTGATTTGTTTGGAATGTGGTTCTGAAGGAGAGCTTTACAGATACCCAGACTGCCTGAAAGACAAATGAGTGGGTCCTAAATCAAATCAAGCCTGAACTTGGCAAAAAGGTTGAGACTGAGGCTATTCTACTTTGGGCACATCATGAGAAGGCAGAATTCCCCAGAAAAGAGGAAAGTGCTGGGAAAGGTGGAACGCAGCAAGAAAATGGGAAGACCAAATACAAGATGGACTACCGTATTTTTCCGTGTATAAGATGCCCCCATGTATAAGACGCCCCCTTTTCTAACCCACTTTTCTAAGCCTTAGCAAAAGGAGGGGAAAGCAGGGATCAAAGCGCTGCAGGATTGCTTTGATCCCTGCTTTCTCCTCCACTTGTTTTTGTTCTCGCCTCAGCTTACTTATAAGACGATCCTCAATTTTTAGTCTAAAGATTTTAGACAAAAGTATCATATACATGGAAAAATATGGTAACTTTCTAAAGGAACCCATAGGCTTGAGTTTACAAGGGCTGAGCACTGCAGTTGAGGGCAGAACATTTTGGAGATTGCTCATTCATAGGGTCACCATAAGTCAGAGGTGACTTGACGGCACATAGCAACAACAATTGTTTATACTTATGATTTATGCATATATATGTGTGTATGTAAGAAAGGAATATATTTGCCCAGTAAAGATCTCTTCATTAGTGTGAAGATCAATTCCTTAGCATCTGCTAAGATGCTGTACCATAAGGTTCAAGAATCCTTTACGAATCTTTGTATATACAGTGGTGCCTCGACTTATGAACTTAATTGGTTCCAGAACTCCGGTCGTAACTCGAAATGGTCATAAGTCGAAGCACCATTTCCCATAGGAATGCATTGAAATGCAATTAATCCGTTCCGGCCGAAGAAAAAATCACCAAAAAAACACACCACCAAAACAAAACACTGCAAGACCCATCGGAAACGCGATTAATCCATTCTGGCAGAAGGGGAAAAAAGAAAAGAAAAGCAAACAAACCGTGCAAGACCCTTCGGAAATGCAAAAAAAAGCAAATCAGAAAGCAAACAAACCGTGCAAGACCCTTCGGAAATGCAAAAAAAAGCAAATCAGAAAGCAAACAAACCGTGCAAGACCCATCGGAAATGCAAAAAAAGCAAAGCAGAAAGCAAACCAACCGTGCAAGAGCCTTCGGAAATGCAAAAAAAGCAAAGCAGAAAGCAAACAAACCATGCAAGACCCATCGGAAATGCAAAAAAACAAAGCAGAAAGCAAACAAACCGTGCAAGACCCATCGGAAATGCAAAAAAAGCAAAGCAGAAAGCAAACAAACCGTGCAAGACCCATCGGAAATGCAAAAAAAGCAAAGCAGAAAGGAAACAAACTGTGCAAGACCCATCGGAAATGCAAAAAAAGCAAAGCAGAAAGCAAACAAACCGTGCAAGACCCATCGGAAATGCAAAAGAAGCAAAGCAGAAAGCAAACAAACTGTGCAAGACCCATCGGAAATGCAAAAAAAGCAAAGCAGAAAGCAAGCAAACCATGCAAGACCCATTGGAAATGGGGAAAAAGCAAAGCAGAAAGCAAACAAACCATGCAAGACCCTTCGGAAATGCAAAAGAAGCAAAGCAGAAAGCAAACAAACCCCACAAGACCCATCGGAAATGGGGGGGAAAAACCCCAAAAAGCAAACAAACCCCGCAAGATCCATCAGAAATGGGAAAAAACAACAACCAAAAAACAAACAAACCCTGCAAGACCCATCACAGCATAGAAACATAATCCCACCACCCAGCCCAAAACCACGCTGCAAAACCCACCCAGAAAAGTTTTTAAGAAGCAGAAAGCAGCACCTTACCTTACCAGGCAGTCCGAAGCCTCCTCCGATCACACTCACTCTAACCGTTGGGGCAAAAGAATTACAAAGAAGCAGCCTCTTCGCCACCAACGGTTAGCAATTTGAATTCTCTGCCTTTTTCCCCTGCCTTTTTCTGGTTGTAACTCGAAGCTCCGGCCGCAAGTCGAAGCAAAATTTTGCAGCCGGAGCTGGTTGTAACTCGAAATGGTCGTATGCCGGGACGTTTATAAGTCGAGGCACCACTGTATATATATACGCATATATATATGCGCAACATTGTATAAGTTTGTAGACAACACTAAGGGCCAGATAAAGTTGAAATCCAGCCCCAGAAACACTGGCTGATCATGCCTGCCTCAAACCAAAACCAATCAAACTCTTAAACTGAACAGGTGTTTGAAGTAACACAATTGCTATAGAGTTCTCAGTCCATTTGATACGTAACTACACAACATAAATGGTGATATTTTCTGGGCATCTGCATAAACACTGAGCATTGACTTAAACCCTTGACACTTTCATCTACCTTTATTAAAATACAAGTCTGTTTCATTACACATTTTGGAAACTACCTTGCTTTTGCTTGTAATTGTGATTTATTTCAGAAGATAGCAAGACTTTATTTGCATGTCTAATGTCTTGGGCACATAGCTATGAAAGATTAGCAAGCTGGAAGGATACCAATAGGACAGGAGGAAATACGTATTTGTCTTAATGTGCAGTCTGGCCCCTCTTTCATGCCAACAGTTTTCAAAGAAAGCCATGTTAGTCCATTTCATTATGTATAAGGAAACAAAGTCATATGGTATATTTGAGACTAATGGGTTCATTTTAGTGTGAGCTTTCTTAGATTAAAACCCACCCCTTTGGACATACTGAGTACATTTCGGCACTGGTTTACATAAACAAAGATCATGAATATGTGCGTAAACACTGAATGGACAGACACAGATAACGCTAAGTGACAACAACACATATAATGAATTTTCAAAGTGCTAATTACATAGACATCCTCATAACAGCAGAATAGAAGAATATTAGAATAATCAGCTAATGTAAATTGTCTGTGGGCCGATGCATAATGGCTGTCTTTCAGGTCAAATACCTTTACCTTCTTCCTAAATGAGCTTCCGATTCTGAGGTCAGAGTTTGTCCCAATAAAACAACTTCCGGGTTGTACACAAAACTGTGGGGGAAAACCCTGCTAATTAAGATATGTAGGCCAGTATCCTTTCAGCACACATAGAACAGTGCAATTGTGTAAGCATTGCCCCAGTTTCAATAGGCTCTCTGTTGTGTGTCTGGTCATGTGATCGGTCTTACAAGTGCAAGACGAGACACAACTAATCTCATAAGCAGGACAAGACCAAGCACACAATGAAAAGCCTGACAGAATGGGAGGAACACTTAAGCAATTATCCTTCTGCTCCTTGTTTGCTAAACAGGACACTGGCCATTATGCATTAAAAACTATAGTTTTATTTAGGCCTCTAGATGCACACTAGAATTTACCAATGAAACTCACTTCATCTGTTTCCCTCTCAAATTTCCCTCTTATGCTGAGACACATGATTATATAAAAAAAGAGCACTCTTGTCACTGACAGTTGGATCTCACAGTTTCACAGATAAACATAGTGACACATACAAATTTCACATTGAAATGCTGCCTCATCTCAAATATCAAAACTTTGATAAAACAACCTCAAATAATTTTGCTTGCACAAAAGACCACACAACTGTATCAAATGTATTTATTCTCCAAAAATTGTACAGTTCTATGCCAGGTTTATATTAATTTGTCAACTGCAAGTTTACCCCCCAAATTATCAATTCTCTAGACAGTGTCACTGAAGCTACCAACATGAATTTGACCCAACTCCGGGAGGCAGTGGAAGACAGGAGGGCCTGGCGTGCTCTGGTCCATGGGGTCACGAAGAGTCGGACACGACTTAACGACTAAACAACAAAGTAGTTCTAACGATCTGAGGCTACTTTGGCAGATTTATTTTAGTTGCTAGGCATCTTTAACTATTTTATGTGTTGTTTTTAATCATAGCACTTCTTTTGACCACTTCTTATATACTCTGTATTACATGATTACAGCCAGAGTATGATTTTAAAAGATGGCTGGATAGGCCAGTGAGTCAAGTACGAGGTTGCAGAGCCCAGAATTTGGGGTGGGTGGGTGGCAATCTGCATAGCGCCAGAGCGCCCCTGGAAGAAGGGAATGGTAAATCACTTCTGAGTGCTCAGTAGCTAGAGAACCCTGGAAAGGGTCACCATGAATTGGAATCGACTTGATGGCACATAATTATTATCATTATTATTTTTAAAAATGAAACTAATATACTAATTTCAAAGTGAGAGAAGCAGAAAACTGTAGAAGTAAAAAAGACAGCAGAATTAATATACTACTTTTCTCTGTAAATATTTAAGAAGTTTTAAACATGCAATAAAAATGAAGTGTGAACAAATGAGGACAAAGTGTATATACAAATATGTGTATTATGGGCATGGAATCTGTATGTTTAAGTGTTCAACTGGTGTGTACCTTCCTCAGAGATATTAAAGAAATAACATGCATTTATATCCATTAGAGAGTCAAAATTGCCTGCATATTTCTGCCAGAGGTATTTTCAGTGGAAAACCCAAGGTGTCACTGGGTGTCACAAGTGAAAAGTCACTACCTTCTGAATCCACATCTATTTAAATATGATGACATCTAAATTTTTGGGTGCATGAAGGATGAAATGGCCATAACAATGCATAGACTGGGGTGGATTAAGAAAGGCCACATATCTTTATTACTTGGGCCACAGGTTTATCGAGTGTGACTCAGCAGAAGGCAAAGGTACATTAATTGTTGAGCCCAATTGTTGCCCAAATCCCACCACCCAGCATATGTGCTGAGATAACAAAGGGAGTGATAGGAACACTGGGTCCTTATTACAACCAATGACAGTATGTATCCCTCTTACAACCAGTGTGTGCAGCAAGCATGCTAAGTTCCAAGCTGGGAATTTGAAGTGATATTCCACAAATATTGGAGGGTTTTGCTCTGTGGTATCCCCCCTTTTCCTCTGCAAATATTGACCCAACTGAATGTTGCCAATAACTGCACTCCATGAGTGTCTACTTAAGGAGTCAATTGGATTTTTTTCTCACATGCCTGGGGATATGTTACCTTGTGTGATCTGAGAGACCGTGGATTGAATGAACTCATCCATGTTCTTCTGAACATACATGCCTAGGATCTTTAAGCAGTAGTGCTACTTAAGATAGATTGGACTGTCACTCATATTCGAACAGAGCCATCTAACGGGAATTTTATTGTACATACAAAAGTTAAAATGTACAAAATGATTGCATTAGGAACTAGCAAAGATTACAAGTGAGTTGCCTAAATGGCATACAGGAAGTAAATACAGCAAATTACTAGATATATATTTTTGCTTTGGAATATTATGGTGAAATATCAGCACCAAAGAAGCAGACTTACAAAACTGAGACAATTTGAAAAACTATTGTGCTTGGGTACATAATATTCAAATTCCAGGAAATACCAAGGGTTGAAGCTAAGCAACTGGACCCTTTTCCATGGTTATCTGCACTTTTTAAAAAATCACTGTCAGGGTCTACTCTTTTTTTAGCATGGGTAAGATTGCTCTGTTTGAGTTTGGTTTTCAATATGTATGACTGCCAATATCGAATGACAGCAACCCTAGTGGGTGTTTCATGTCACTTGGCTGGTAAGCCACTTCAGTGCTATGTCACTTCCAAAAAAAAAAAAAAAAAAAAAAGGTGTGTGGAACTATAGCTTTCCACCACTGCCTCTGGGAGGGAGAGACATGAGAGGAATGGAAGGGGATTTTCAATTTTTTTCAATCCAGCACTATGTCACTTGGGTGCTATGCCACTTACCAATATATATACCCACAGAGGGAGACACAGAAGAAGATGCAGGGGCATGGAAGCAAAGAGGGAAGAACAGGCTAAATAGGGTCTCTTTGAAATGCAGTGTGGTTTTTGTCCTGAAACCACCTGGTGCTTGCATGTGAATACAAGGATCACATGCCACACCTTGAAGTGACCCTGTTTAGCTTGATCTAGTCCAGGGTAATTTGGCTGTCTAGGTGCATCCCAAGCAAAGCAGAGCCTCTTCCCAGGAACCAGTCCTCAGAGAAATGAAACTGAAAGCAAGAGCTTTTATGAGATAAGGCAGAGGAGAACTCCTTTCAGGATGGCAACTGACAAACCCTGAAGACCCTGATCTCTCAGTTATAGGCAATTCTACAAGAATCTTGCACAAGGAAACCTCCCCATCCCAACTAAAGCAGATTCTTCAAGGCAGATGATCCACCAGAACTCCTCTGAGCATCTGCCTGATCTTCTGGAGGGATGTTATGGCCATACTTTATTAAATAAAAAGAATAACATTCTGCTGTTCGCCCTTGATGCAAGGTGATTATCACAGCAATAAGGCTGCCTGCCATGGCAAGCTTGCATGGTAATCTTCCTTCTTTCGAACAGGTTTACAACGTAAACAGCAGTTTTATGTATTAAATATATATAAATACACATAGAAGTCTGCACGCTACATTTACAAGTGAGGTGTCCGTCTCTCTCTGTATATAAAGCTAGGCAGTTTGGTAACACCAGATTAAAACATCAGAATGTGTCTTATTTCTCAGTCTCTGGGTGACCATGGAATACTGATGGTTTGCGGGGTGGGGGTGGGAGGAAGGGCAGAAGAACTTTTAGCCTCCTGAACAGGGAACATTCCATGTTGTACCATTTTACTGCAGTTTCCAGTTATGCATGCTAAACAACATTATATTAAATCTGCTCACTATATGAAACAGATTCATCTCATGCTGAGTTTCTCAACCAGTAATGTACTATATTTTTTTTAGCTATGGTTTGTGCTGTCATGGAAACCTTAAGTGCCAATGGGCTGAAACAAGTAAGAGGAAGATGTCTGATGTCCTTACATTGTGCTTTCACAAGGTGCATGCATCTGTGGCTACATCTCAACCCTGCTGGGATGTAGCCACTACGTTTGAAAGCTTAGCAAAAGAAGGCCTCCCAATAGACTGCTAAGTGGTAGCCCCACGCTAGTGCTAAGAGGTCTGCCTGTTCTACACTGATTTTCTTTATTAAACAGGAAACAAATCGACATTGCAATAAGACTCTACCCTACCTTTAGTTAATCAAAATAGAATATTATGTAGTCATGGTAACTGCATAACCATACAAATACTACTATTTCATTGCAAGCATTCCTCATTACTCCAGCCCAAATTCTCCAACAATTCCCAGTTGAAAAAAATTGGGCATTTTTATAATAGCCATGTTCTCATTAAGGATTACTGCGTGGGCATTCCTTCCAATTTATAATGATGAAGATTCTTTTGGGCATAAAGCACACTATTTTAATTTATACCATAGTAGCCTGACTTACAGATGGTTAATCATTAAATTAACTGCATCTCTTTCCCAAGGAAGCTGAACAGGATGCTTCATCACACAATATATCTGTTTTTGTTCTTACTGTAGAATAGTTTTTGCCAATTGTTCAATAGTGGCCTCCTCACTGGCTGTGTTGGCAGGGGAGTATGGGAGTTGTAGTCTATTGGTACTGCTGGGATCAGATGGGGGGAAGGCTGTGAAAGAACAACAACTTGAAAACATCTGGCAATAGTCACCATCAGTAATGAGGATGAAGGAGGGAAGAAAGAGGGGGGAGAGAAGGCATTTTGTATCCTCATTTGTTGGTTATTAAAATATGGATATTCTAAAATAAGTTGCAGCCCACTTCTGGGCCATATTATTCATCAGGCTGACTAGGCTGAAGCCGAGGGGCCCCACAGGGACTAGGCCCCCTTCAACTGACCACAGACAGGCTGTCAGCTGTAGTGGGGTGAAAGATTGACATGCCAGAGGGGCCCGAAATACCTGAAAGCCATGGGTTAATATGGTCCTGGTCCACTTCCCATTCAGATATGTATCTTTTGGAGACCCTGAGAATAGGATTGACTTGAAACCTAAAGGACATGCAGTGTATCAACAGCCTATTAAACAGCCATCCCGACAACTTCCACAAAAATAAATCCAGTTTGCCAAGGATACTTTACAGGCAGTTAAAGTGGACGTGTTCTTTCCATCTGGACTTCTTTCTGACTGATTATTATCCTGGAACTGGGGGGAAAAATTAGGAGAGAAGCTTCTGACAACTCTAATTGATCTTGGCTTACCTTCTACCAGCAGGGCGGTGCCAATGACAAACACTTCTAATTCGGTGAAGCCTTCAGGAACGGAATATGCGGTTGTAACCATATTTGCAGTACAAATGCCACCTATTTTGGGCTTTCCACTCTGGCCAGCTGGCTGTCCTTACCCCTTCTAGTCACTAAATTTTACTCTTTTCTTTCAGCCACGCTAAGACCCCCAACCTTCTTAAAGAGCCAAACCACGCGGAGACACATGAAACTTCTTATATAAAAGCTTTGGGGCTTTAAGTATAACACAGCAATCCTTACAAGAATGCTATTACTGAATCCGACAGAATCTCTCCCCCCCCCCCGCCATGACGGCAAATCTTATTTGTGAAGCATGGCAAAAGGAAAGTATTCACTCCGTTTACAACAAGGCCTTTGTAGAGACAAGATTATGAATGTTGTCCGCTTAATTCTGCAGTGTTGGGGAAGAATTAAAGAACACTGGAATGGCTGGAGAACAAATAACATGTAATTGCAGAGTGACCTGGAAAAACAAACAAACGTTATTCAATATCTAATTAGGGGAAAGGAGACAAAAAAGGAATTTCTAGTGTACAAATTTCTTTATTATTATGAAAGAATTGAAAGGAGCAGTTTCCCAAAATATATTGTGTCAGAAACTGTTTTCACTCCTCCTTTCTCTTTCCTGTTTAGTAATTTATTTTTAATAGTTTTGCAAAAGAGCAAACAAAGCATCTAAGCTGCTTGCTGAAACAAAGCAGGTGAAAAAGGGCAAAAAAATTATAGGGTAGTGGCCAGGACAGCAAGCTAAGTGTATGTAGTCCCATGAAAAGCTGACTCACTGGTAACTTTCCAGCTCAGCTGATACTGCCACGAATCCAGTTTCGCATCCCACAGAACCTTCCTGGTCATGACACCACAATGTTTTGGAATTTTCTATGCCCTCTACCATTGGCAACTGATGATGCAGTGTGGTGAAATGTGGAATGTGATGATATCAGAATATGGGGACTTCCTGCTAGATTATCACGGAAGGGAGCAGAGGAAATAGACATGCATCTGCTTGTATATGGTTGCCTCCCATTATGATTCTGGACACAGAACTGGTGTGTTTAAACTGATGTACCAATGGGATGGAAATGAAGTTAGTTGTTGTTGTTGTTTAGTCGTTAAGTCGCGTCCGACTCTTCGTGACCCCATGGACCAGAGCACGCCAGGCCCCCCTGTCCTCCACTGCCCCCCGGAGTTTGGTCAAATTCATGTTGGAATGAAGTTAGTAGGGTTCACATTTCCCATGAAAATACCCATTTTGCATCTCCTGAGACCGGTGATAGAGTAGAGAACATCTTGCCTCAGAAATCCATCCATTTTCAAGGCTTGTGATGAATTGTGGGCGGAGTGGTGCACAAAACCAGGTGTTTAAAGGAGGATGGTTCCAGCTTTCACCAATCAATTTTTAAAGCAATTTTTAACACACATTCTGGAGTGGACGTGACGATGCAAATAACTCCAAATGTGCCCACATGACAGGGCAATCCACATTTGGGAGACAACACCATCAGTAAGTCTGGTTTTTATTTCCTCAGCTGTTCAGAAGCCAGCCTTTAGATCCCAAAGTATTTCTGTTGTGTTTGTTAAAAGGAGCTATTATTCCACATAAATATAGCATTTGAGATATTCCTGGAAAGGTTAATGAACTTCTAAACTGAAGGGATGCTGTATTATATTGTGGAATTCAGCAAGTGTAAGTAAACTAACCACTTCTCTTTAAGAATAAGTTAGGCAGTATTAACTTTCAGACACCAGGATGAGATACTTTAATCCCCCAATTTGCATTCTGTGGGGATTGCAGAATCCATACAAATCAGACCTACAATGTAGGCATCTACAACATTGTCAACTGAAGAGTTGTAAACAACATCCCCAGAGTTCAGCCATTTGCCATGTACAGGTTTTTAATTTTTAGGTTTTTTTTACAGTCAGAAAACAAGTGAGACAAAATTGCCCCAATAAATAACATTGCTTTTTGCAGCACAAATACACCTTTGTCTTACTCAGGGGTGAAAAAAAAAAAAGTTTCATCCTTAAAAAAAAAAAAGTTGTAGAAGTGACATACAGTATTCTGTTGTCAGTAGATTTGGTTTCCTGTGAGCAAGGGCCTGGATTGGAAGTTTCAAAGGGGTTTAGGAAATAAGACATGATCAATTAAGCTTTTCTCAACTAATCTCAACACTAACTACACTCCCAACTTTCCATCTAATCCTTGGTATGTTGAATTTGCAACAGGATCAAAAAATACCCCAGAATCCATTCAATGCAAATTCTAAAAAATCTTGGCATATGCGGAGTAGATCAATTTGAAACTGATCAAAAAAATCTCCCTGAAACTTTATTGGAATGACAAACAAATATCTTAATTGGTGATACTTTTCCATTACTACTGCCTTACTATCTGTTTCGTCTTCCCTTCCTTTTGTCTTTCATTGTCGATGGTATGATCTTTTTATAACAAATCCTGTCTCCAAAAATAAACCTTTTCGGCAAGGGCCTTTCCCATTGTTTGTATCCACAATAAAGGGCTGCAGGCTTGACTCTTTTCTGCTGCACATCCAAGCAGAAACATAAATCCAGCCACCGCAGCCTATTCAAAGCCATCCACTTACTGACCATTAAAATGGGATTACGAGCCTGCCCTGTAAATTCTATTTCAGTGTCTCTGTCATGTTTTTTTTTTAAGAGTCCTTTCTATTATAATCTTCACGCAAAGGGAGAACAGAGTGTTCTAAGGAAAGGGCACCGCTCTGGTATAAAATCTCACCTTTTTGGTGTCCCTCGTATATTCTTTTAGCAAGGTCCAAAGGCATCTCATTTTGATTTGGCCATAATTTATCAGGGACATCTCTTGTTCCAGTCTCCTACCTCTGTGTTCTTCTATTTGTTTCAAAGGAGGGTCTACTGGATAAGGTTTCCCCCAATTAGCTTTGCTATGACACATTTACTATTGTGTCAATAATGTCTGAATGACTATAAAACTAGCTTCATAACAGTGTGACATCTTATGCCCTACCTAAGAGTCCTTTCTGTTTTCTAATTTTAAAAAAACGCTCATTGTGTCTCAGAACTGGTATGCTAAAAGAACTGCTAGGGTGCTTAGTAGTTTAGGTATTTAACTGCAGAGTCAGAGGTTGGGAGTTCAGTTCCACACTGTGCCTCCTTGACAGGAGTTGATGATCCATAGGGTCCCATCCAGCTCTGCAGCTCTAAGATGATGATGATGATGATACAGTTGACAGAAGAAACACTGAATTGAGGGCCATGTCCAGAAAGTTCAGCTTGGGGATGAACGGTCAGCCCCCTGGACCTTCAATTGTAGGGTGCCCCAAGGGTCATCAATATCCCCAATGCTGTTTCACATCTATGTTAAGCCACTGGGGGAGGTCATCAGGAGATCTGGAGTAAGGAGTCATCAGTATGTATGCCATGACAAGCACAATTCTATCTCTCCTTTACCACCTCTGCAATGGATGCTGTTCGGATGCTTGAGCAATGCCTGACTTCAGTTTTGGAATATACCAGGGCTAACAGGCTCAAACTGAACTTGAACAAGACTAAGAGTCTGCTCCTGGGGAGGAGGGCTCCAAAAGGTTGTGGGGGGATTATCAGTAGGCTGGATGGTGTTGCCCTCCCATTTAGAGATCTGGGTCTGGTGAATTTGGTTGGGCTGGCCTACTTGGAAGTCTCTGTTCCAAGCTGTTTCTTGTAAAATTGATTTTCTGCCTGTTGTTTCTGAAGGTCATTTGTGGCTTGCTGCATCCTTCTCATCTAGCCACATGTGTGTTGCGAATTTGGTTGGGTTATCCTACTCAGAAGTTGCTGTTCTGGGCCATTGTGTTCCTTTCTGGTGGGTTTTTGGGTAAAAAAGAGTTAATGAAAGAACAATATTCTTTAGGTTTGAGGTCTAAAATATTTTGTGGATATTTGTCCAGCACATCCCACTGTTTCTAGCATCAATTTTTGTTAAGAAGTCTCTGTTCCATTCTGTTCCATTCCATTCTAGCTTTTACCCAAAAAGAGACTAACAGCTTCTATCAGCCCTACCCAGCATCCCTGACACTGAGGCATGGTGGGAGTTGTAGTCTAACATCTAAAAGCCACATCTTTCTCAGCCTTGTTCCACTCTTACTAAGAGAAAAATGCTGGGGAACTGGTGAAAACCAGAAGCAATGCTGCTTCCTACCATGCATTTAAATGACTTGTGAAAATCAACAAACAAACTTATGTGCTTCCAGTTTGCCTCATTTTTGTAGAACTTTTTGAAGCTGGATGGACAAAACCCATTCCTTGTCTCCTGATTGCTGGATGAAAATCCCCTAGGGAAGAGGCAGTGACCCATCTTGTTTGGTCTACCTTTTTGAACTGATTTATACTCTGAAACCTTCACTGCTGCAGAACATTCATTGGAACATGGCAAATTTTGTGCAGTGGACAAAGTGAACCCAGTGAAGTGGAGTTTTACTAGTTTTGGCTTAAGGTTACGATGTAGCTAACAAGTGGAAAGCTTTTTTGCTGCCTTCTTGTAAAGTATGTCATATGACTGAATGCATTGTCAGTTTCATTGCCCCTGTTAACTATAATTGTCTCAGGCTTTGATAGATTCTCAGCAAATTCAATTGCAGCCTCTTTATTGACTTCTTAGGGCTTTGAATCCCAGTTCACGCATGGTGTGCATGTGTACCAAAAAAGCCTGCAGTCTATTCCCAGTTTACCAGACAGATCAGAGTGCTCTCATTCAGCAACTCCTTTCACTTAGTTTCAGCCCAAGCAAGGGCATTTAGCTGAAAGGAATCCTTCAACACTTTTAGTCCTTGCAACAATTTCATTTTGACTATAATAGGGTTGAGCCGAAACTGCTTACCTCATTTGAAATTCACTTTCATGAATGTCAAAAATGTGAGTTCCATTTTCAATAATTTTCAGCACTGGATGTGAACACACGTCATATGTTTTTTATGTTGTTCTTCTTGACGTTCTTTGCCATCGTGGTTGTCTTTCATCTGTTTTCCTCACACATATATTTGCTTGTTTCTAAAAATAATATTCCACCCTTTACTGGCCAAGTCGCTTCCCCAGGACAGTTTACCAAAGGGCAAAACCACAACTATAACAAACAAACAAATAAACAAACAAACAAACAGCAGAATGCAGAATTAAAACAAAAGGTTTAGTCCAGTTGGCTGCAGAAATCCACAAGGATTTGTTGAAAGTGATATGTTACTGACAATGTCTTGCTGCTGTCAGTGTGATGCTGCTGCAGCTGCTTATGAAAAACAAGCAAACACGCACATGGATTACCACAGCCAATAAGATTAAGTGGCAGTGCAGTCAAAAGACGAATGGTACAATGGAGGGGAAATGATTTGATCATGTTTTAACATTTTTGTTAATTTTTCTATGTTCATGGATTTCATTTTTCATCCTTCCACTGAATTCAATGCAAGATGTGGCCAAATCTGCCGCCGCCTTACTTCTGTATCTTGTTTCAAAAGAAGCATTCTACAACCAAATCCCCAGGACATCAGACTGGGTGCATCACAGAGACAGGGCAAATTATCCCCACTTAAAGGCGGAAGTCCTATAGACTTCCCATTTTCAACGGTCTAAGATATGTTTCACCTTCTTATAGCTTTTACACTCTTGAGCCCAATGGCACAAAAGATATTACCATCCTCTACAAATGTGGACGTCAGATCTGACAAATCGCAGATAATACAGGACAGTCTGCATTCTCTAATGTTTTTAGCACCATCTGAATCTAATGTTACCCTTATAGCTAGGTGGCATGGGTTGTTGTTACCCGGTAACACATTCACCTTGAGACACTAAAACATCTGACTGTTTGGAACAAGAGGGAATACTAGAAATGTTACAGTTGAGTTTGGAAAGAAGTGCAGAAAAAACTGGTATCAACTTTCCCCAACATGGTGTTCTAGACATGCTGCTGACTGGGAGTGATGGGAGTTCTGGTTCAGCACATCTGGAAGATGCCTACACAGGAAAGGCTGCCTTATACCTATCAGCCATTTAGTCCATTCAGAGAATAAATAGAGGGCTTCTCCTTGAAGAATTGATTTCAAATACTTTTGAAACCTCCTTAATTGCTGGGCAGAAAATTAAAGCAAGAGTTGTGAAGCCATGTGGTTTCAGTTAATAGATAGATTAGCATTCAGCCCGGTCTCTCCCTGTCATTTCTTTGGACTTACAGCCATACCTTGACTTATCAGAACAAGCTCTAAATTATCACATCATTTTTATGAGAGACAGCAGCAGAATTCACCAGGGCCACTAAAGTCTTCATTGCCTGAACATATAGTTCAGTGATAGAATTTAGAAGTGAGCCTCTAGGTTTTGTCCCTTCATGACCACCTATCTAATCTTCCTATTTAATTCTTTTTTTAAAACCCTGATTTATGAATATGGGATATCGTGCTTTTGTATCTACATTTCAAAACGCTAGGAAATGGCCCAATATTGCTGCATAATATTATGCCTGCATTGCCAGCAGGAAAAAGATGCCAAGCTTTACAGAGCAGAGGGCAGCCTGAATGTTGACAACACCAACGGCAGCAGTCAAGATGGCCTACAGGATACCCTCTTGTGCTCACTACCATTCACAAAGCGATCCCAAGCAAGGGAAAATCCCAGAAGCCGATTCTTTTCCCCCCTCAGTTAACACTTTCTCGCCAAACACAAAGCAATTGACATGGCTGTTTTTCGACAAGTATGAATGGTAGATTCAAAGTTATAATTTTTTGTTTGGGCTGCCCCTATTTCTAGATTTGCCTTGCAGAATGTTAATTTGCTCTGCCAGCAGAATAACTGCACTCTTGTGTAGTGATAATACAGCTTCTATACATATAAATTCCTATGCAAATAGACCTATTTGTGGGATCTGTCCAGTCTTTTTTTGTGGTGGATGTGTCACTAGGTGATGGAATCACACAGACAATTCCAGAATGCAGGACTGAGGGAGCTGGAATTCCCACACTGGCCACAGGCAGAGCACAAGAGGTTAAATTAAACACAACCCCTCTCCTCCTGCACTTCCCCCTCCCAATACAGCATTTCATCAAATGCATACTTCCTTCCTAGAAACATCCTAGTTCTGTTTGTCTAATAGGTCTCTCGTGACTTCTATCTATTATGAATTAAGGAAACATGATCAAGTTTCCATGACAGCTCCAAGGCCATTACCTTCCACACCACCAATGAAAAAACAAAACAGAGTGTTTGAGCTTTCAACTATAATACATCTGCCATCATATCTCACCACTAGCTACGCTGGCCATGGCTGAGAGAAGTTGTGTCTGGAGGACCACATGTTCCTCAGTCCTGCATTAGAACCTGTACATACATCAGGTGACACCACACAAGGCCAACTACCTGAAGATCAATGCTTTGCCCTTGTCACACTAGAAATATTTCAAATGTAAACCTAAATATGCAGTGTGTCAATGCTCAGTCACTTTATATGGATATATTGATCAGGTGACTGCAGTTGATTGAAACTCCTTGGTGGAAACATAACTGGTGGCAACCATGAGTGGAAACTCAGGACAGTGTATACAACAATTATTAGGATTTATTTGCTGTAGAATCCTTCACTGCTTCTGAGCTTAAAAAAATTGTTGTTTTTTAAATTACAAATCCCAGAATCATCCAGTTAGCATACTAGTCTTGTTAGCTTGTAGATTCTGAGAACTGTAGTCCAACTTCCCCCGCCCAATTTTTCCATTATGTTTAGAGGTTTCATGTCAGTTGAATTGCCATACCTTCCCCAAAGAATATTGGGGGGTTGCTCATTCCTTAAGGTCTTCTCCCTTTCTACAGAACTAAGCTTGGCTAGCTTAGTCATGCTGAATTCTCTCACACAAATTGGAAATTTGTTCTAAGCACTGTGTGAACATGTGATTATGTGCAAAGATAAGATGATAATAACCCAGCACAGGCTGTTTTTAGGTTAATGGTATCAGCTCCTTTACACATGCTGGCATCCTTTTGGTAATGGTTCTAGTTAAAAAAAAATCCAGATCTTGAAAGTCTACGACTGATCTAATTTTCTTCATGAATGCTTTGCAGTCTAGCTATGCAACAGAAATAGAAGTAAAAAATATTTTGAAATATCAAAGTCTAGCAGAAAATCTTTAACACGAACTGGGCAATTTGGATCTCATTGCCTGGTTCTTGTCCCTGGCATAATTTTATCTAGAGCCTGGCAGCTTTACCAAATTTTAATGAAAGTGCAGCCAAACTTTTGCCCATTGTTTTTTTTTTAAATGTTTATGTGTGTGTGTGTGTGTGGGGGGGAATCATCTGTGCTTTAATGGCTTGTCATTGATTTGCTCTTGTGAAGAATCAACATTCTACCAGGCAATTCTAAAAATGGGGGAAGCCCAAACAAAAAAGTGTAACTTTGAAACTGGACTTCAGATCAGCACCAAATTTGGCACAGATGTAACAGACAATCTGCTCTTGCTCTGAGCCAGATTTGGGGGAGTTTTGGGCAAAGGGTATGATTTTGTAAAAGTAAAAAAAACTGTCTTAACCATCCACCCACCTCATGCAGAAATAAGTCATCTTAAATGGTCCCAGGTTTTAAAAAGATAAAATAAACTGAAAAGAGCAATCTTGCTTATTTTGAAAAAGAAAGCTCTGCTAACATTAAATAAGACACTCACCAGCCACAAAGCAAAAAAAAAAAAAGTTTCACAATTTGAATGGGTGAACTTCTGAATAGTTGTTCTCTATTCTTTTTAAATATATTAAATATTTTTACAGCCAGACACAGAAGGCCTTTCCTAGCACCAATGCCTGTTTGGCCAAGAAGGGGCTAAAATGTCCTTCTCCTGAGAACCAGCTAATTGGGTCATGGCTGACAGGGTCAATAGTTCAGATTGCCACAGACTTGGAGCTGACTTCCCTTTTGAAGACTTGTGTCAGGAACCTGGTCTCAGAAATCCTAAAAGAACCTCTAATGAAAGCAAACAGGGCTGGGATAAACACAATGGATCTGTGCATTTGTAATGCAGAAATACTTTGAATATACTTTATAAAATTGTGTGCTAATTCCCTGAAAATAGATGGTAAAATGTCACTTTCTGAATAACCGTCACTCCCATAACTTTTTCAAAAACTGATGGACTGGAGCCATCATAATTTTTAAATTGAACCTTGGCCATAGATTTTATTAGTAGCTAACCAGAAAATATGACTAGATCTGTTCATATGTTATCTATGCCATCTTTTCCCAACAATGCCCCTTTGCACTTTACATAGGACATACAGAACAGTATCTGCACAAAAGAATTAATGGACACAACTTGGACATCAGGAATGGCAATACATAAAAACCTGTTTCAAATCATTTTGATTTACCTAGACACTCTGCACAATATCTGAAAGCTGCCATTCTGGAAAAGAAAATTACAGGACAAGAATCCAGAGAGAGACAACTGAGATAAAATACATACATATGTTTCAAACCCAGTTCAATGGACTCAATATTAGCCATTATCAAATATAAGACACTGCAACAATAGTGTTGAATCTGCTGTATTTCACACCTGTATTTTCTTCCTAACTAATCAGAGCCACTTTACAAGTCCTTTTGCTGATTATAGATATTCACTACCACACTGTTCCTGCTTGTTATCTATAGCACGGGATTAATTTAGCCACTGATCATCATCACTGTTTACAGAACAATGCTTCCTGGGATGGGAACTGAATATCAAACAGCAGTCTTAAATGTCATTGCCAGGTATGAAATGCCGCACTATCCACAGTTTATGCCCAGGAAACAGTCTCTTTGTTTTGGGGCCATGTATAAATATTTGCTATGTATTCCCACTCATATGTCTGAAGAAGTGGACTTGTCCGTGAAACTCACATTAAAATATAGCAAGTAGTCTTTAAGATGCCAGAATGTTTTTGTCGTCTTTATTTATTTATTTATTTATTTTGGCCCGAGGTAGGCGACCTGAACAAGAAAAACTATATCAGACTAAAAGCACTATGAACATGCCATGTTCATGCATGTTTTCAAAAAGATGTCCCCTCACCTTTTGAATTTTTTTTTTTTAAAAGGAGCGCTGGGAGTTAGCAAAGAATATCACTGGAAACTAAGGTCAAAATCATCCATACTATGTGGAAGAAAGACAGGAACAAAAATCAGCTGATTTGAAATGTGGTGTTGGAAGAGAGCCTTATAGATAACACAGACAGCCAGAAAGGCAGAAAATTGGGTGCTCAATCAAGCCGAGCCTGAACTCTCACTTGAACAAAAATGAGTCGCCTATCATGCACATATAAGGAGAATACAGAACTGGCCAGAAAAGACAATATTACTGGGAAAGGGGGAGGGGCCAGTGGGAAGGTAGAAAGACCTATTATGAGGCAGATTGTCTCAATAAAGGAAGCCATAGCTGTTTGCAAGAACAGAACTTACTGGAAAATACAATATTGCTAGGAGAGGGGTATTAGGAAGAGATAACAACCTAACATAAGATGCTGTTGGTTTGCAAGATCTGAGCAGAGCTGTTAATGATAGGACATTTTGGAGGGCGTTAGCTCGTATAGCCGCCATACATCACAATTGACCTGATGGCACATAGCATCTTTGGAGTTATTTTCTTAATTACCAGACAATTGCATAATGACAAGACGGATGGAATGGTTGAAACTATGACATATGTTTTGGGTCAGCAGTAGGCAAGCCAAAAAATTCTCTTGAAAGCGACTTTGGCTATGAAATCCAGCACCTTGAAATGTAAAAGTGAAAATGGGCTGAAAGAAATGATTTTTAAATTTTTTAAAAATATTTTTTTGTGTGATGGCTGTTTTTTCACCCCTCCCACCTTGACAACTTTGTTCCCTTCTGTCAAAGCAGTTGTGCTGGAACTCTTTGTGATGGCAGCATGACATGACCTCTCTAGAGGTTATCCTCCACATCATTTTGGATTGTTGTTTCTACAGAAGTTACATTTTCAATTTTTAGAAGTTGGTTTCCTGACTTGAAGGAAAGGTCTAGAAAATTATAGCCTGATCAGGACAATACATGTTCCAGGACAACTGGAAGAAAGTTATGATTATACCTCAGATTATTAAAATATTGGCCAGAATGCTATTATTTACACCAGTTGCTGTTAAGTCTATCAGGATATATCTCAACTGTGAAGTTTTACTTGTATCTGTTATATAATACCAGTCAATGTTTTTATAATTTTTGATTGATTGTGCCTGGTGTTTTTGAACAACAACAACCCCACCATGGGCACAGGCCTTGTTGAGGCGGAGAGGCTTGCCCACTTCAGTGAGGTTGAGAGCTATGCTGAAGGGTCTCCCAAGCCAGACAAGTCTCAGCTGAGAAGCCAGACCAACTGTATCCACCAACCATCAATTATGATGAGAGGAAATAAACAGAAATCCATACCAGATCGGTCGTCATCCGGGTCAACAAGGACCGTGTCAGATGCAATAGCCCCTGGACATCTGGTGACAAATGGGCTACAGGGCTCAGCAGACCCTGTTGAGGAACCAGGACAGGCTGCTGCAAAGCTACTGGAACAACATAACCACAAAACTTGCCAAAAATCAACAAATTATGAAATGTTATTATGAGGCAAACCCAACAGCCTGTGGTTTTTTAAAAAAAAGAATGATGGAAATTTGGAAAAGGAAACACCCAAGTAGTGACATAACTGAACAACGATTGATGGACCAGAGAAGGTTTATCATCCAGAGTAAAGTGTTTTCAGAACTGGAATTGCAAGAACTAGAAAAGGTGGCAAAAGAAAAATTAACACAGAACAATGACCATAGTATGGAAGACAAATGGAAGGTAGAGGTAGACAAAGTAGTGGAAGAAAACGTATCAATAGAGGAACAACTTATGGAACAACCCAGAAATTATGAATTGACAGAATGGCAGACATCACTGAGAGAAAAAATAGTGAATCATATTAGCCAGAACACAGAAAGACAAAGGCTCCCCAATTTGCGCCAGTTACAAAGGAAACCAGTAAAAGATCTACTGAATGATGCAAATGTAGTCATCAGAACAATCCCAACCAACACGCTAAAGGAAACAAACCAGCTCATGTATAGCATAGCTACCATAATAACCATGGAACTTGGTTACAAGCTGCAAAAACCTGAGAAAACACCTGGCACTCCAAAATGGAAAATTTGGCTGGGAAGAAAAATAAACAAATTACATACAGGCATTAGCAACTTAAAACACTTGAAAGATTCAAAACTTAAAAATGAAAAAATAAAAGCCAGACTATGCAAAATATATGACCTAGAAAAGAAAACAATTGTTGAAACTATGAAAAAATTTAAACAGCGGGTAACAGCTACAGCAAAGAAAATTGAAAGATATGATGGACGCTTGAAACGCACAATTTTGAAATAACCAATGAGTATTCTATACATCTCTAGGAAAAAATACAGAGCAAAAGGAATTAGTCCCATGTAAAGATGATGCTCAAAAAGTTTGGAAAGAAATGTAGGAAAGCCCAACCGGACATAACAAAAAATACCTCATGGATTAAAGACATTTGTAAAGAAACTCAAGGAAAACAAATAGATGATGTTGTAATAACAACTAAAATAATTAAGAGGCAAGTAAAGGCTGTGAAAAATTGGAGTGCACCTGGTCCAGATGAGCTGCACGGATTTTGGTTAAAGCATTTAACAAGTCTCCATCAACGTATAGCAGTGCAATTTAACCACTTACTTCAAAATTCTAGGGGGACGTGGTGGCGCTGCGGGTTAAACCGCAGAAACCTCTGTGCTGCAAGGTCAGAAGACCAGCAGTCGTAAGATCGAATCCATGCGACGGAGTGAGCTCCCGTCGCTTGTCCCAGCTCCTGACAACCTAGCAGTTCGAAAGCATGCAAATGCGAGTAGATAAATAGGTACCACCACGGTGGGAAGGTAATGGCGTTCCGTGTCTAGTCGCGCTGGCCACGTGACCACGGAAACTGTCTACGGACAAATGCTGGCTCTACGGCTTGGAAACGGGGATGAGCACCACACCCTAGAGTTGGACACGACTGGACTAAATGTCAAGGGGAACCTTTACCTTTACCTTTCAAAATTCTACAACTGAAGATTGGATGACAACAGGCCACACATTTCTGATAATAAAAGATAACCAAAGAACCCGGTAATTATCGACCAATTACATGCCTTCCAACAGTGTTCAAGCACCTCACAGGAGTACTTGCAAGATCAATATATAATTACTTAACTGAAAACTCCCTATACCCAAGTGAACAGAAAGGGAACTTTAAAAAGTCAAGAGGCACAAAAGATCAGCTGCTTATTGATAACATGATACTGAAGAATGCAAAAAGATGAAAAACAAACCTTAACATGGCTTGGATAGATTATTAAAAGGCAGCTGACTCATTGCCACACAGCTGGATTAACATCTGCCTAAAAATGTTTGGGATTAGTAAAAACATTCTTCAAGAAAAACATGGAAAAATGGAAAACTGTCTTAATGGCCTATGGTGAAGAAAATGGGGATGTTAGCATCAAAAGAGGAACATTTCAAGGGGATTCTTTGTCACCACAGCTGTTTAACATCTCACTAATCCCCATCTCAATATTTTTTAATAAAACTGGAGTGGGTGACCATATTTCAGAACAAGCAGGAAAAATCAATCATCTGTTATACATGGATGACCTAAAACTATATGCAAAAAGTTCAACAGAGATAGAATCGCTGCAAAACACAGTGCAAATATTTAGTGAAGGTATCCAAATGAAATTTGGAATTGACAAATGTGCAGCTCTGTCCATACACTGTGGCAAGATCCAAAACCTAGATAGAATAGAGTTAAAAATGTAAATATTATAAAATCACTATCAAGTCAGGAAAATTATAAATACCTTGGGATACTAGAAGTAGATAACATAGTGCACACAAAATTTAAAGAACTGACAGAAAGGGAATATATGAAAATACTGTGGGAATCTTAAAATCAAAATTACAGTAAATGGTGGAAATACAATCAAAGCCATAAACACATGGCCAGTTCCAGTGATTAGATAGCCAGCTGGAATAACAGATTGGACTCAAAACAAATTAGAAGAGTTGGATAGAAAAACACAGAAACTAATTAACATGCATCGCGCACCACATCCAAAAAGTGATGTGAACAGATTATATTTACCATGAAAAATTGGAAGCCATGGATTACTGCAAATACAGCAGGTAGTAGAGGAGGAAAAAAGAAGCTTAAATGATTATATCAGTACAAGCAGAGAAAAATTACTTAAGGCAGTGAAAATGGAGAATATTTTGAAAACAGAAACAAAGGCCCAATATAAGAAACAACAATTTTGAACTGAATTAAACAGATGGAAAAATAAACCACTACATGGACAACACCTGAGAAATATTGATGGAAAGCATGATAATAATTCAACATGGGCATGGCTAAAACTGGGGACCCTTAAGAAAGAAACCAAAGGCTTGATTATTGCTGCACAAGAACAAGCACTCCAAACCAACGATCCAAGGAATTAGTGCTAACAGCAAATGTCGACTTTGCCAAGAAAAAGATGAAACTGTGTCACACCTCTTCTGCAATATCCAAAGATTGCACAAACAGATTGCAAAATTAGACATGATAGAGTGGCAAAATTAGTGCACTGGTGCAAAAAATATAACTTGTCAGCCTCCAAAAACCCGTGGAAACATCAGGTAGAGAAGGTGTCAGAAAATGAGGAAGTCATGATCTTATAGGATTTCTGGATCCAAACTGATAGATACATTAAACATAGCACACCAGACATAGTAGTAATGGAATGAAGAAATGTCTGGATCATTGACATTGCAATTCCAGAGGATGCCAGAGTTGAAAATAAAGAACTGAAAAAACTAACAAAATACAGAGACCTGGCAATCAAAACACCTCGCTTGTGGATGAAACACACTTCAGTGGTCCCCGTAGTCATGAGGGCTTTGGGAACAATATCAAGAAATTTCACACAATACTATAAGCAGTTGGAGATCTCAGAGCTACAAAAAAAATGGCAATATGAGGAATAGCATACATACTGCGCCAATATTTAACAGATTGATAGGTTTTTGGTTAAAATGTGTATCTGTTATATAATACCAGTCAACGTTTTTATAATTTTGTTTAACTGTGCCTGGTGTTTTTGAATAATAATAATAATAATAATACTTTCCCTCATAAGATTCTTCTGATCATGAGTCAGAGTCACAATTCGTTGTAGTCATATGATCTTTTAAAACAAACCAACAAACTCAAAGCAGCACAGATCAATGATATGGAACAAAGGCACTGCATATCCAGTTCAGCTAACACAGTTCAAACAGCTGAGCATGGCAATATAAAAAATCTGCCATCAGAGCAATAAGAAAATCAAACTGATCTCAGTCATGCTACTAAACTGATGAGAAGAGGACAAATAAAACTGGTCAGAAGAAAATGAAATTGTGTGATACAGAAATAAATAAAATTAAGTGGTATAGAATTAAGGGATGCCTCTCCCCGACCCTCTCTCTGTTTTTCCCCTCTCTCTCCATCCTTTTTTTTTCTAGTTTTCAGTTTTATTCAGCCCAAACTGGGAGGAAGTTTCCAGTTGTGAGTGTGATTTGTCCTGCCTTTTAATAACTTGATTTTTCACACATTCATCTATTTTCTGTATTTCTCATAAAATTATGTTTGTATGCAATATGGGGTGATATATATATATTTTTAAAGCAGTGTTCCTACTACTGTAGCTTGCTTTTTAAAGTTTTGTTGAATATGTATGGAAGGTTGATGCCTGAAATAAGAAACAATGGCTGTTTACAGCAGGGGCGAGCAGTCTCCGGAAGGCTCCATACGCTCATTGTACTCATTTCCTGAACCCCTATTATTTTTCTTTAACCTGACAATTTTTCCTCACAACGTCTATTGTCATTTCAAAAAATTACAGACCCTTGGGGTGTGTTGGGGTGGAGTGCTGCGGATGGATGACATTTTTGGATGTTTTGGACTACAAATCCTATAATTCTCAATTCTGGGCATTCTACCTGATAAGCAACATCTTACAGAACCTATATGCTTTTGGGAGAAATACCTAAACTGGAAGGCTTTGAGGCTTAGCTAGGCCAAGCTCTGTCTTGCTTCTTGTTCAGGAAAAATACTCCCAGGTAGCATGGGGTCAAGAGGAGAAGGGGTGCCGTTCACAGAACTGCCCTCAAGTATGGTGCTCCTTGAGACAGAACAGCAATGCTAACCCCACCCACCCAATTCCATGTGGATGGTACAGTGGTGCCTTGACTTACGAACTTAATCCGTCCCAGAAGATGTTCGTAAGTCAAAACGTTCGTAAGTCAAATCAGCATTTCCCATAGGAATGCATTGAAAACCGATTAATACGTTCCGGCTGTTTTTTGTTCTTATGTCGAGGCGCCGTTTGTAAGTCAAAGCATTAGTTCCCATAGGAACTAATGCAAAACCGGTTAATCCATCCTCTACCACTAGGGGGAGAATTTTTTTTTAAACCTAAGATGACTTAGGTTTAAAAAAGGGGCAGGAAAGGAGGGAGGGAGGGAACGAACACCTTTTAAACAGAACACCTTTAAAACCAAGCAGCTTTAAACCAAACCAAGCACCTTTTAAACCAATTTTTACATTTTAAAATTACAGTACCAGGCAGTACCAGGTAGTCCAAATTCCATTTCCTGCTTTCCCCGCATTTTTTTGTTCGTAAGTCAAAGCTCCGTTCGCAAGTCAAAGCAAAATTTTGTGAATGGAGCTGTTCGTAAGTCGAAATGTTCACACGTCGCGGCGTTCGTAAGTCAAGGCACCACTGTATCCTACAGTGATAAGTTATTCTGGCCCATGAGGCCAAAGATCCCATAAGCACCTCTCTGGCCTTCTTGTGCCACTGCCAAATCTATCCCAAACAGGAGGTCTGGCCCTCACAACTTGGAAGCTGCTGTAATTTGTCAATTCCCAAAGTCATTCAGAACCCTGTATGATCACCACACTGCGTCGTGTAAGGAACGGATGAAAAGGACAGCAGACTGCCTTTGCAGACCTTCTGCTCCAATTTGTGAAGAGATTGAGCGCAGAAGGGGCCTGCTAGCACACATTCTCCCCTCATGCAGCACGGACTGCAGGAGGCACTGAACACACGAATCCAGCTGATGTTTATTCTGCTTGCACTCTTTGATGAATTGATGACAAAGCTTGTGAAGAATGAGGCAAGCACTATCTCCTAAGCTGAGGTGACCCCGCAGGGCTTAGAGTAATACTATTATGGCTTCAATCAGAATAGATTGATTTTGCATAAAGTGACGCAGAGGAGGAGTCTTTATCCTCAAAATAAAAAGAGAGAGAACTGTTTGAACAAGTGGGGGCCTGTCATTTTACTTTCACACTCCCTCCCTCCCTCCCTATATTTATTCAGATTTACCTTGGGCCTGTACATAGTGAAAAAAAGTATGGCAATGTTGCATCTTGGAATTCCAAATTCGCGTTGTAGCATACACACTTCAAAATAAATAAATAAATAAATAAAATCATTAGTCTTGAAAGGGATCTCTTTATTACTCCTGCTTGCTGCCACCTTTCTCTGAACAGTATTGTGTGGGTATCTTCTGAGAATAGCATTCACATCTCATCCAAGTAATCTGGAGGGACTTGTATCAACTGATTTATTTTATGACTGCCTGCCACCAAAGAGGCCCCCAGGCGATGTACAATAGCAACAGTTGTATCAGAACAGCAATAAAGTCAACCTACAAGACAGTCGCTGATATCCTGCTGCTTAGTGTAAACCAGATCGTAACTTTTGGTCCATTCCTCCCCAGTAAACAAACTGCCCCTGCACAATTATCAGGCACGTACATGCATACTGGGTTGGGGTGTGTGTGTGTGTGTGTGTGCATGCTCACAGTCATAGTGGGGATGTTTTGTTTACCAGGGAAGAATAGCTGGAAGTTATTATTAGGCTCATGCTAAGCAACAGGAATTTGGCCAGTAGGTTGTAGCCAGTGATGGCTATGCCTTTGTGGAATGTACTGACATTTACACAAGTCAGAGTATTGCAACTTCTCTTTGCTTCCCTGAATAGGGGTAGGGGAACAATTAAGTTGGGTCACATTTTAGTACAAACTATAATGCAAACATATTAATGAAAACACATTAAAAGAGTTTGCATAGTCTCATCCTGGCCTCAGCAGCATACACTTTGACTGAAGTCCTCCTCATGAGGAGGATCTCATTCGTAAGGAGACTGCTATTACTGAGGAATCTTTTCTTGTAGGTGGGCATTGTGCTGAATTGCCACACATGTGGCCTGTGCTTTCAATCACAAGCATTCACGGTGGCTTTGCTTCTACCTCCAGTTCAGAAGCTTGAATCTCTACCTCCTGGCGAGGAGATTCCACCACTCTATTTTATAAGGGTCTTCAAAATCATTAAGGATTATCTATTTCTTCATGATATCTGGCCACGAGATTCTAAATCCTCCTCAAAAGACGACCCGTCCCATAGGGGCATAATGGCTTAGCAGTCAGAAGCATCTTCTCTCTCTCTCTCTCTCTCTCTCTCTCTTTCTGTGCCCCCCACTACACACAATGTTCGAAGAGCATGACAGCCCTTCACAAGGAAGCATTACCTAGAGTTGCCTGCAGGTGCTCCAGAAAATTAAAATACTAGGGGTGCTTGTAGCTTTTGCTATAAAGTTAATATTCTTTCTACTTGGTTGCTCTCCCTCTCTCCTCCCCAGCTACATTCTTCTACTTCTTTACTGGATTTTATCTCTCCATCCTTATGTTCATTCAACTTTTCTCCTCTACTTATTATTTTCTTCTTCTCACTAGAAAGCAGAAGTGCTGGGATCAGTAGAGGAAGCAGCATTTTCATTCATTCTTTCTCTCTTTCCTAATTATTTGAGAACCCTGAATGCCTTGCAGAAGAAAGCACAACATGGAGTTGCCTAAAAAACATGTGAAAATGAATCTCCTAGGTGTGCTTTCAGCTTTCTTTCTCCTGGTAAAGGATGACCTACCATCCAGTGGCTCAAGGAGGTACTGCAATACAGTCAGATTTTAAGGAAACATTTTTTAAAATTGGAAAAAGTAAGAAACCTCTGTTCTAGAGCAGTGGTTGACAACCTTGGGCAACCCAGGTGTTCTTGGACTGCAACTCCCAGAAGCCTTCACCTCTAGCTGTGCTGACCAGGGTTTCTGGGAGCCCAAGGTTGGGAACTACTGTTCTAAAGAGACACAGCCGATTCTCCAAAATTTTGGTAAACTAAAGAACTAAAATTTAGTTTGGCTGTTTAGACTGCAGGCTGCCTCCTTTTTTCTCCTTAAAGGTAAAGGTAAAGGTTCCCCTTGACATTTAGTCCAATCATGTCTGACTCTAGGGGGAGGTGCTCATCCCCGTTTCCAAGCCGTAGAGCCAGCATTTGTCTGCAGACAGTTTCCGTGGTCACGTGGCCAGCGTGACTAGACACGGAACGCCATTACCTTCCCACCGTGGTGGTACCTATTTATCTACTCGCATTTACATGCTTTCGAACTGCTAGGTTGGCAGGAGCTGGGACAAGCGACGGGAGCTCACTCCGTCGCGTGGATTTGATCTTACGGCTGCTGGTCTTCCGACCTTGCAGCACAGAGGCTTCTGCGGTGTAACCCGCAGCGCCACCATGACCCTTCTTTTTCTCCTTAGGCATCTACATAAAGTAACTCTATGACAGAAGCTGCCTGCCATATGTTGAATTATTTCACCCTCCAAACATGTGCATGTGTGTGTGCATGTATATGCACACATACACCCATCTTGGGGACAGGCAAAGTTCACCAGACAGCTCAGTTACACAGAAATAATACATAACTTTTTTGGGTACAGCTAACACACCTCTTATTCCAGTACAGAAAAGATCAGAAATGGCTTATATTTCCTGGTCCATAGCTCCACTGGAAACCAGCAGCAAGTTTCCTGCTCTTACTTTTTAAAAGCCCTCTTACTTTTGAGGAGCCCTCTTACTCTTGAGGAGTCTGGTGTCTGCCACCAAGTGAGTTAAAGTGATACTTCAGGCTTTAGACATATTTATATCAATCACAAATGTGGGGTATTCACGACCTTAGCACTCATGCCAATTTTCAGTTTCATGGACTTGAAACGATGGTGTAAACACAGACATTTTTATTATTATTGATTTATATCCCATCTTTTCTCTAATGAACTCAAGATAGCATACATAGACTTCTCCTCCTCTTCACCACCATAGTATCGCTGTGGTATAGGCCAGGCAGAGAGAAATTGACTGGCTTCAGATCGCTTAGGGAACTTCATGTCTCAATGGGAACTAGAATCATGCTTTTACAAGGGTCAGCTCAACAATCTCCACTCCATACTGGCTCCGTATGAGGCTATGCATTACTCTGAGGGCATTGCGTAGGTACTCCCTTTTATGAGACACCAAGGAAAGGAAAGAAACAACTCCAGATTTGACAGTCATTGTCTAATTCTGAGCTACATATTCAGAGATACCATGGGACATTGCCTTTCCTGACCATGCCAGGTCAGACTGCAGTGAGAAGATCACATATTGGAATATTATGCTAATGACAAAAACTCTCTATACCAGCCATTCTTAACGGGGGGCCTGGAACATTTGAAGGGGGCCACAGACTGGAAACAATTCTTCACACACCAAGTTATAAGGTTTGTTATGTGACTTACACAATTCTGATTCTGCATATATTTCTTTCATATTGTGTTTATGGCCATGGCCAAAAAATGTTGAGAATGGCTGCTCCATATCAAAGATGTGCTCTGTCTTCAGACAACTGTGTAAATACAGATTGGGTCAGAGTATTAGTGAATTTCTTGGTGAGCTCAAGATAAAGCAAAGTGCCCGGAGGCTCTCACAGAGCACAGAACATCTCCCACAAATACTTTGTGTTAAATCCAGCATTCAGGGAGTTAAAAAATAAAAGAAAGTGCCATGAGATTGTACTCCTAATATAAATTGCCCTACATGACACTGCTTGTTTAGGTTCTTAACAAACAAATGCATGTAACCTATGTTTTTCTGTTTCCCCAACAGCACATCTAACAGTTTCCAACTGTACATTTTTTCCACCTGCACACTAAAAAATGTTTCTAAAAAATCATACCAGGCACTGAGCAGCTCTAGACCTTCTGAGCATTTGCAGTGTGTCATGTCTCTTACAAGCTGTGATATAAAAGGAGTCTGCAGTGATTGCTAATGCACATGTCCTCAGTAGTGAGGGGGTGGGTGGGAATGTCATTTGAGGTCTTTTTTAAAAAAACACACACATTTAAACTATAATTTTCCATATTTCATGGATGGGTAAAAACATTGAGATTTTAACACTCAGAATGTAGCAGAAACCAAAGTTGACAGATTCAGCCATCCAGGCCCAGGGCTGAGTTCTTAATTTTTAGAAATGTGGCTTTGATTGAAATCCTCTTGTCCAGTTACATACACATAACACAGTGTAACTTTTGAAAATTGCCGTAAGTTAAGAAATCACAGTAGACATTATCTGTTGCATGCTACGTTGTATGACCCAGTGTGCCTATTTTAACATCTACCATGATTTCCTAACTTGGGTCAACTTGCCACCCAGAGTTACACCATTTGCACAGCTATGCAAGAGGATTTCAGTCCTGCCATACAACCGAAACAACTCAGCCATGTTAATGTTCAATTCCAGTTGCAAGCTCTTTTTTTATTGTGAACTACTTCTTTAGTATCTACAGGGTAGGCAGGTCCAAAGTGGTCCTTGGTCATCTTCATTCTGAGGGCAGCTGTACTTCACCAAATTTGGCTGGTACAAATACAAAATAATTTTGTCTTAATTCAGTTTCTAAGGATTTTCCCCAAAATTTGTGAATTTCTTTCTACTTGGGATGGGAAGATTTTCCCATCCTGATTGCTCAGCACTAGTCATTTTAGACTGCAGTATTACACAAACTGTAGTATTACACAACAAAACACAGCCTTTTGCTCATATCTCTTCTCTTGATTATTAGACAAAAAGGAGATTTAAAAAATAAAATAACAGTTTCAGTTTCAGTTTCAGAACCTTTACTGGCATACATACAGTACAAGAGAGTGAAATACGATAAAATGTTAATATGCCAGGGAGTACCCAGATGACATCATTAGGACTCAATGGTGTGTGACAGCATGATGCGGCACCTCTGCATAATGGAATGGACATCCAAAATAAAATAACATAAACATGGTGGCTGCTAATTAATTGTGTGTAAGACTTTTAATCCTGAAACATTCCACTTTCACCTTCCACCCTCCAAACAGGCTTTAATATTCCATGCCAAAATACATCAAGGTTTCTTTTATTTCCACAGCACACCTAGTAGTTCTACTTAATGACTTAAGTCCTATAGGTCTGGAGGAGCTTTCTTCATCAGCCTTAAGTGCAAAATCCAATTCCAGATGACATGATGCATTAATGTACTCTCAGGCTTGTGTATCTGTAGGAAGGATTTGCCACTTTCCGAGATGTGTCCCTTCAGAAGCTTTGCTATGAGGCACTAGACTAATGAAATCACTTGAGCTGCTGGCTGCAAAGTGCTCATTCTTATACCATCTGAGTGTAAAATAATAGTACTGTAATAAAGGACTCTCACTTCTTGTTTTTATTTATACAGTGCTCTTATCTGAAGACGTATTAGGCAAGGGCTTGAGCTGCCACAGTTTAATTAGAGGCATAAATTTTCAGTAAGGGATAAACTGGAACAGTGCTGGCTCCACCATTGGACAAAGTGAGACTGTTGCCATCAGCAGCAGTTGCCGAGGGCAGAGCAGAACAATGGCAAGGAGTTAGAGGGAAAGCGGGCACAACCTGGAAGTTACTCAGCCTTTGTGGAATATGGTAAATCTTGTTCTTTGCTTCAGGCAGCAAAACATTTTGAGCTGGTCCTGAAACAGAGCTCAACTGTATTGAGGGGTGGGGCATCAGGATTGTGCTAGGGATTCTGGTAACCGAAGCTATGCTCTCTGGCCTGTTTACAGACCCAGAGTGTTTCCTTCAGGGATCCCTTCCTTGACTCTTTGAGTTGAAAGAGCCCATTAGTAGAAGAAACCTAGGCATGAGCAAATGTAGCCTCTCAAAATATCCACCCTAATTGTGGGAGATTGGAGGGAGGAATTTTAGCCAATATTTTCCAGGCAGAGAGTAGAACTGCATGCCTATTTTGAGGGAGGTGTCAAAAAGAAACTTATCAGAAAAACTTCCAGAACGTTTTCCTCCAGCCCTTTCCAGCTCAGTAGAAGTTGAATAAAAGTGCAGCCATGTGCTTCCCATCGATGTCAAATTATACTGTTGGGTGGAGGAGACGATAGGCCAAGAGAAAAGAGTTCTAGAAGGGGGAGGGGCATGCAGGTGCACCCCAAATTCTCCACCTTCTTTACAGGTTGGAAATTGAAGGAGGAATTTTGCTTGGTATTTTCTAGGACAGTGGCGGCGAACCTTTTTGGGCCCGAGTGCCCAAACTGAAAACAAAACAAAACAGCGGGCAGCAGGCCGCGGCAGCAGCGGAACCAGAAGTGGCGGCGGAAGGGGGAATCCTGGGCACGGAGGTGCCTCGAGACCCCACTCCGGATCTGCTGCCAGCGCCAGCTGCTCCAGATCCTGGCCCGCCACCTGTCGAAGTGCCAGCACCGCGGCTGCAGCCTCCTCCTGAGGTTTGGCTGCGGGGGGAGGAGGAGCGATCTTATGGCTTATGGCTCACGTGACCGCAGAGAGGGCTCTGCGTGCCAGCTGTGGCACGCGTGCCATAGGTTCGCCATTGCTGTTCTAGGAGGTGGAAGCTGACACTCTGTAACAATTTAGAAGAAAGCATCAACAGGAACTACTCAGAAGATTTCTCAGAAAATAGTGCACTGCTTAAGAGACTGAAACTGTTACTGCCCAAGAAACCCGGAAGCTTTAAGTACACCCATTTTCTTGGGCCCAGTCACCTCTCTTCCAGTAGCACAAAGATAAAAATATAGTCCTACCTTACAGGATTCTTGTAAGGATTATTGAGCCAGTACATCTGAAATGCCTTGAAAATATCTCTGCTTCATATGTTGTGCATGCTACTTTAAAATATATTTTATTTTCCCTGACCTGCAAAATCAGTCTTTTGAAGAGGAATATATTTGTCAAGGAAAACAAACCACAGTAGCTACATGACTTTTTCTGGTCTGGAGAGCTGCGTATGTTTGCATAACTTGTGCATATAGCACGCATCACACTGTGCCTATACATATTAAAGTAATAAATAAAAATAGGTTTCCTTGGTGGGGCAAGCCCTGTCTGTGGACCCCCATTAGAACAAACAAGAACAGTTCATGGAGCAGAAGGAATTCTGATACTACCTTCCATCAGACAGTTTTGCTCTTAACATTTGAAGAAGATAATCCAGGGTGTAGCTAGAGACCTATATGTGGGCTTTTGTATCAGTCTCTTGTGTATGTCTATCAAAATGCGTTCTCTGCCAGCAATAACTGTCCAGCTCTTAGGGTCTCTCTGTGACCAAGAATGAGAACATTTGTCAGTTTTATTGTCTCCCGTTTATATTGTTAAAACCCCAAGTTATCCCTGTCCTGAGCATAAAGCTTTTTAATTCTGATAAACTCTTCAAAAATAAACTGAAATAAAACTTCTCCTTTTTTTATCCCAGCTTGAATCTTTTACGTAGCTGGAGAACACCACGCTGTATCTTATCCTGTGTACATGAGAAGCAACCTCTCAGAAAAAGGAGGTTGCAAACATAATTCAACACCACAAACATGGCTGAATACACAGGGATACAAAACCAAATTATGAAGACCTCAGCACTCAAAGTCCTGGGCCTGAATACATGAAAGCCAGGCTCAATTTATTCTGCATATAAATGTTTTAAACTCCAAACTCTTTCCATCCCATATACTGTATGAAGAAAATTCCCCTTTTTTAATCAATTCTTATTTAAAATGAACTGAACTGAAACACTATCCTATCCTTATTTATGAATGAAATTTGAACAGAAAGCCAATTCAACATGATATTGGATTGCTTCCCTTCCTCAGGTGATGTGTCTATACCTGAGGAAGCTCATTTTAAAACATTCAGTTCATTAGCAAATCAACTGATTAACATCAACAGGATAGTTTGTGTGTACGATCCAGCATGCATGCCACTTAAAAAGTGCAATGCCCTGCCTGAGGAAGAGCCCTGAGGACTTAAAACCTCACTTTTTTGAATACTTTAATATGTTCTTTTATGGGACTGCATCTTCAGCTTGTTCCATATTTCATATTTCAAATTCACATTTCTTGTTGGACTGCCTCCCCAACCACAATCAACAGATTATTTGCATGTGTGAAAAGAGATGCGAATCTTTGCTAATATTTGGCCAGGAAAGGGCAGATTAATAGGGTTAGCTACATCACTCTCATGAAACCAGTATGTCCAACTCTGCTCAGACTATTATTTATTTATTTATTTATTTAATTTATATGCCACCCACTCTACCCAAAGGTCTCTGGGCGGCTTACAACAATTAAAATACAATAAAAAAGATAAAACAATTAAAATACAATTAAAATATATACTCTAAAAATTGCCATCAGGGACCCACAGTTGATATTATTTCAATTAAAAGCCTTCTGGAACAGGAAGGTTTTGACCTGGCGCCGAAATGTCATCAGCGTCGGCGCCAGACGAATCTCAATTGGGATGGCGTTCCATAGTCTGGGGGCAGCTGCCGAAAAGGCCCTTTGTCTACAAGCCATCCCTCTTACCTCCTTGAGGGACGGCTCTTTCAAAAGGGCCCCCTGGCTAGATCTTAACTGCCAGGTAGGTTCATATGGAAGGAGGCGGTCCTTGAGGTATCCAGGGCCAAAGCCATTTTGACTACTTGATGTTGAGGTACTAATTTTAATATCCCACAACATTCCACCTCAGAGATGTTTAAAATCAACTAACTGGTCTCATAGTAATGCTTTTAACAATGATGCTGAATGATGCTGTGATGGTTGCTGTGATGACTTCTGAAACCTGGTTTTCTGGCTTGAAATGCAATGTCACAATAAGGTCATGTAATTATGATGCCATGATTTTGTCATAGATACATTGGAAAGTCTTCAGTAATCTCCAGATCTCAGTATTGTGAGACACTCTCCCTTGAGTTATCCTTGAAAAGTAATTGGAAGTATGAGAATGCTAATCTCATCCTAATACAGGGGTTGTTTTAACATTTATATTATGTCCTGCCACCTTGCTTCCATATCATTTTAATTATTTTCAGTCAAATTTGTTGATGTATATGTGTTTAATTTTGATTTTATAATTATTATGTTTACTGTTTTAAATTGTTGTCTGATGTTATATTTGTTTAATGTGTAAACCAGCCAGAATGGCCTTGGCAGCCAGATGGGCGGTATGTATGTATGTATGTATGTATGTATGTATGTATGTATGTATGTATGTATGTATGTATGTATGTATGTATGTATGTATGTATAAATAAATAAATAAATAAATAAATAAAGCTACCACAGTACAGTTTAGTAACTATACCAGCCTAGAGCTGGTGTAAATAATCTGCCCTCCTTTGAAATCAATGGAGGTACATTAAAAAAAATGAGGGGACAAAATGACCCCCTTCACACACAAACTCACATCTTTCTCTCTCTCTGTCAAAATAAGTCAGCAGAGTTTTGGTGGTGACGTATCATCCATTATTTCTTTTCTTTCCTCCATAGCTGTAAGATTTGTCTGTTAGACAGGACTGGAAACAGAAATTTTCTGGCTCAAAGATCACAGCTCATATCTCAGCTAGTCATCTATTTGAATAGTTTCTAAATCTTCCTGCTTTAGACCAAGATTCAAACCATGTTATTTCTGCCACAGACATTTTGTCTCTCTCATATTAAGCTTCAGTTAAAGAAAAAAGACAAATGTTTCACATGAGAACAATATTATTACAATGTAAGCATGTCACAACTACATGTTCAACTTTTAAAATGAACCATTTTTAACGGTTACCACCCATCATATAGTTCCAGTCGTGCATCATTGTGAATCCTTTGACATTTTAAAATATCACTCATGAGGTTGAATTCCTAGAAAAGTATAATTAAAATATTGTTCATGGTGAACATATGAAAAATATAGAATAATTTTTGTTCCATTAGTAGAAACTGGTCTTCTGTACAACCAGTAGTTTGAAGCTGCTCGCAGAGGGGAGAAAGAAATGCCTCTGTCTGTGATTCCAGGAAGCAATAAGCACCTACATGAAAATAACCCCATCCTTAATCCCCTGCCTATCCGTTTTTATCTGATGGCTTCAGCGCGGGCTGGAAGATCACTGCGTGACAGAAAACGAAGGCGAGTTAACAAGATGTGACCGGTCCCATGGATGAAACAATACAGAAAACCATCTTTCAGTTTGTCTAGAATCCTGGTGCCATTCTTGTGCCCAGGTAGCAATGTGGGTTACAGTGAGCTTGGTTTGTTGCCTAGGTTTTGTGGGGCTGCCGATGGGCCTCTGTTCTTGCCCTTCCCAATGTAGCTGTTCATTCCACAGTATCAATGAAGGAACAAAAGCAAGGTAAGTTTGCAACTGTGTTTTCACAAAATTATGCTGTGGGTTTAAAGATTAGTTTTGTGGAGGACTTTCGAATCTAGGATGCTGCCTAAGCAGAAATCCCAAGTAGACATGAGCGGTTCCATCGGTCTTACTTGCAAATGTTGTTTTCCCAATCACTTTGTATTAAGGCTTCATGTTCTGTAGGATTAGCTACAGAGCACACTGTAATCTGATTTCAGAGATGGCATTTGATGATCTTCTATACACAAAGGCAGAAGCAATATAATTAACATGAGTACAACGTTAAAGAAAGGAGGTGCTCTAAAACTGAACTGTTGAAAAATGTATGCAAAGGAATAAAATTTTTAAAGCTATGCTGAATATATTTGTACTAAAAATTATTATGAACTCTTTTAAAAAAAAGAAACATCTATAATACATCTTTTATTGAGATTCGATATCTTTCTTTCTTTCTTTCTTTCTTTCTTTCAAACTACAAGTCTTGAATAACAGTTTTCAATAGAGTATGATAAATTAAGAGCAGCAACAGAGTTTTTCATCTTCTCAAGGGCATGCATGCAGTTTATGGCTAAAGATGTTGATTCAAAATATGTGCAAGCTTTTAAAAAATAAACAAAATAAACCCTTAAGTGAGTAAACTGTCTTCAGGGACAGTCAGACAGATGTGTAGAATGTTGAGGTTCTTTGTTGATCTACATAGGTAAGAACAGTTTTTAGACCACACTATCTTTGGAAACTATTATGAAAAAATTATAAAATAAATGACTATATGTAACACCTAGTTCTTGTCCCTGTAAGTGCCTTTGTTGTCACATTAAAATGTTTAATTTCCATGATTCCCAATATCCTTTCAATGAGCCTATATGAGTGCTCATGATTCTTATTTCCACACTGCAGATGAAATACTTAGCCTGAGATAAAATGGTTTGCCTGAGTCTGCCTGGAGTGTCAATTCATGACTGACCCTCTGACTTCCTTGCTCATAGCTCACATCTGTTATAGACAGACATAGGTATACTACAAACATATATGTGTGTGATATGCATAGCAGATTTTTAGTATAATAATAAAGCTGACCAAAATGATAGAACTTCAATTTTAATATCTCACATGGATCTTTGGCAATTTACTCAGTTATGATAATAGTACTGTATGCTGTAATATAGAGATATTGTGTTATATTTGAATGTGCTCTTGCAAAAATGCCAGCACATTATTTAAATTGTTCTTTAACTCTGTTATAGGAACAAAAGTAAGGATATATCTAGTTGCCATGAGGATCTCATTGTTCCTTACAGACTAAGGAACAATGCTTGTTGTTATAGGAACAAAAGCAGAGATAAGTCTTTGTCATGTAGGTTTCATTATTTCTCATAGACCTATAAAGGAAAATCATTAAGGGAGTTTAACGTGGTAGAATGAAAGTAAGATGTAGTCAAATAAGGTAAATGCATTCAAAACATTCTGAATGTCTTCCTAACCAAGTTAGAGAATGGACAGGAATCTCTTTCTCTAAAGAATTTTAAGATGAGGATGGATACATACTTGACACAGGTAGTTTTTAGTCATATCTCAGTGCCAAAAGTCAGAGCAAGTCCGTCCAATGCTGTGAGTTTATATGTGAAATCCAAAGTCATTCTTCTCCAACCCACTACTCTCCAGCTGTGCTAGACTCCAGGTCCCATCATCCTCAGAAGGCATGGATAGTAGAGATTGGAATCCAACACATTCAAAGGTTAGCGAAAGCTGCCCTAGGCAATCACTAGGCCACAGGCAAAATGTATTTTGTGGCATTTAATTTTTCCACTAGGGAAGAATTTCAAGAATTCACTAATAACAGAGGAAGTAAAAAGGAACATCAGGAAGATTATTAGGATGGACTCAGCTTGATTCCTGTCCCAAATGACTTCAGTGTCTGAGAATTCATTCTGTTTTGATCTGCGTAAGAAGCCCATATACTGGATCCTGGCTCTTGGATTCTGGCATTCTTGGAATGACAGGATACTGGGAACCAGTTTCAGTAATCAGGGGATCTTAGAAAGACTGGATGAAAATATTTTGAACCCTCCATTAATTACATAATATACACAAAGAGATTTTATACATGCTGATTATTTAAAGAACCACTTATGAGTCCTATCAAGAAATGACTCAGTATAAAATAGAAGACCACAGAGCATGGAAATCCTCCTTTTTTCATAGGGAGGCTGAGCTTATTTTGCCCTATAGTTCTTCAGCAGAGAGAAGCTTCGATTTTGACATCAGTACCACTCTATAGGACTTCCAATTTCCTTGCTGTGTAATGGGATTTTCTTAGCTCTGTGGTCTCTGTGGTCTCTCTTCCTGCCCTTGATTTCTTCCCCATAGCAATGGGGCTGAGTCCCACTTGTCCCACTGCCAAGAAGTGCAGTGAAAGTTCCTGGTGTTGGTCTTATCAACCCTGCAAGAGCAGTGGATCAGGGCTGGAAATAGTTAATAGTGTTATTGTTGCTGTTTGTTTACTATGTAGTTTCTTCCTCACTTCAATGCAAACTTACAATTTCATTAAAAAATAAGCAGTTATTTATATAAATAGTTCTTTCTCTGTGTATGTGTGACCTTAAACAATGATTGGCTGATTTCTGATTTCCATTTAATTTGCCAGAAAGAAATTCTGTGTTATCTTTCACTATTTTGGGTGGTAAGCAATGTAACTGTAGTTGCTTTTAGCTATAACTAGTGACACATATATTACATTGGGGGTAATGAATGATTTTTAGAAACACTGGGCAGATATTTTTCAGGTTTTATGCTAGTGGCAAGGGAAGCATTCTTTGGCATTGTCTTCTGCATTTTTATTAGAAATGTGTACTGTTCTGGACAAACACCTAAATACAGACTGAATCAGGCCTATTTGTACATTTCTGAGGCAATCCCAGGGTGGAACAGAATCTCATGGAGTGGAGTGGCAACTCCAGAGATCCTTCTAGTTAAACCCTGTATTTGCGGGATTAAAATGGTGACATAAAAAGACATCTTGTGATTAAAAGTGGAGTCAAGGGAATCAAAAGCACCTTATAAAAAAGAGTGGCAGCTTCACACCTATAATGAAGCCCAGGCTCTCTGAGTGAGGTCACTGTGCTGTAGGAGCCACTCTGGGTGAGAGACTGCAGTTGGCAGAGCATATGGTCTTGGCTTCTTTCAATTTTCCCCCCTTTCATCCTCTTTTTAATAACATAATGGCTTATACTACTAGAATCGTGCAAATAAATGAACACATTACTGTATGGATTTTGAGTGGTTCACTTTAGGACACTAGATTCTATCTTTCTATTGCCTCTCCCCCACTTTGGTTTCTCTTTTCTTGTCGGTCTTATGTCGGTGTAGCTGCTAAAGTTCATATCTCCTGATTCTCTTTTTCTTGTGTTGACCAAGCCAGAAGTGGGCAAATTATTTTAGCCATTGGTTGTGCAGCGTTGTGAATTCTGGGAGCCGTGGTCCAAAAACAGCAGACCTCTACTGCTTACTTACTACCATCGTATCCTGTGCAGCTGCAAAGACTTGTTGAATACATTCTAAAAACAAGGCCTGGAAAAGAATGAGTGTGGACTATGCAACAGGAGTGAAGAACATGTGACTCGCCAGATGTTATAGAATTGCAACTCTTGACAGCTTTAGGTCACATGAGAAATCATGGGAATTGCAGTTCAGCAATATTTGGAGGAACACGTATTTCCTGTTGCTTCCCTTGAACAGGCCCAGAATCTTCTGCAGTGCAAAGGATTTCTGTTGCTTAGGTATTTATGGGGAAAGCATTCCCTGAATGTTAAACACCATATGTAACAGTTCTAACTTCTAAGCTACCAACAGTTCTCCTTGCTGACAGTTTAAAACTAGGTCTTTAATAGACAATAGGAAGTGATTAATTCCATCACAGTGGTGGTGATTAGGGACTGACTGGGTGATGAAGGTTTGGATTATTAGATTAGTATATATAATGACACAGGAAACCATTGTCTTTGTTAAGACCTAGACAGGGTGTGCTAAACTTTCTGACGTATTCTGGCTCAATAGACTTCCTTTGGAATCAGTCCCTGAAGCTTATCTGTTCAAGGAGTGCGACTCTGAAATCAAAGAAAGAATATACACTGAAGTGTTGCCTACAGTTTTTTGGGTATTTCTATTTCTGGTTTTGTGCCCATTTACTCTCTTAGGTAGAGTTTGGCCTCGTTGTCCTATATAAAATACAGTGGGTTGCTAACAGAAGATGGCATGGATCACATCAGAGGATGAGCAAGTGTATGAACGCCTGATATTGTGAATTATCCTGTTTGGTCCTCTGATTGTGTTTCCCGTGTAAATACGTGGGCAGGGCTGGCATCTGGGTTTGCCCCAAGGTCTGGTTCTTGTATCAGTGTCTCTGGCGGACAGTCTGTTGTTGCTGGTTAGAATTCTTTTTTAGGTGGGTTGCCACATGTATGCCAGCGTGACTTGCCCACCTAGGCATGTCAGAGACTTGCCACTATCTAAAATTGACAAGAGTCTGTGATGATATGATCCTGGTACTTTTGGTCAAACAATCTTTGATTGCAAGATGGGGAAAGTATTGAAGAGCCTCAGTCATTTGGAGATGGCCTTAATGATCATAGATGGACCAACAAACTACTGCTGACTCATTTTATGCTGCATACTCAGTAGCCCTATTCTGTGTGAAAGAGAATAATTTCAGCCTGCTATTTATTTCAACAGAACAGTTTTGTGCAATGACCCAGAAATGACCCTGGCACCTGTGAACTTCCCAGGGGATTCCTTTAAACTCCGAATAGAAAAGACAGCCATTCGAAGAGTTCCTGGGGAGTCCTTCCATACCCTCCGCAACCTGGAATTCCTCTGGATGCCCTACAACTCTTTGGCAAGTCTCAGCATCACTAACTTTAGGGGCCTTCGCCGTTTGCAAGAGTTGAGGTTGGACGGAAATGTTCTCACCTCCTTCCCCTGGGATGCCTTGCTGAGCATGCCCCAGCTACGGTTGCTGGACTTGCACAACAACGAACTGGCCTCCATACCAGCCGAAGCAGCTCAGTACATCCGGAACATCACATACCTAGATCTCTCAAGCAATAAATTGGTGACACTTCCTCAAGAACTTATCGCGGTCTGGTCGAACCTCCAGGCAGTTCCGTACTTCCCCAATGACAATTCGAAGATCATCTTGGGTAAGATGTTTAATTATGAAAATGAGGGGCATAAATATGTGTACTGTGGGGTGTGTGTACAGCAAATCTGTGGGGTGCGTGAGGAGGTGCATTGCCTCTCTGTGGTGGGAGTCCTATGGGGGTGGAGGAGGGGACAGAGTATCATCAGGCATCACAGAGTGGATCTAAAGGAAGAAACCACAAATGGAAGTGATGGGAACTGGTTAGCATCATAAATTTAGACACTGCCAGTCCCTCTTGGAAAGAATGTGCTTATTCACAGGTGGAAAGGGGCCAGTCCCACTGCTAATTCAAGGCCTTTACTCACACTCTTCTGACTTTCTAAAAGTTATTTCTTGGACTAGAACTTTCATGTTGATTCTCATGTTGAGCCTGCTGGTTGTGTATTCCAGGGTTAGAGTGCTTGGACGTGGTATAAGTGCTTTGGGTAGGTGGGATGAAGTCCCAAAATTCAATGGGCAGGTTCACACTCTTGCAGTAGCAAATTTTGATGCCTTTTATATTTCAGCTTCCTAGGTCAAAGATCCAGCTGCCCTGTCTTAGTTAAAGGCCTGATCACAAACATTCATTTCCTGTTCAGTTCCCCAATCACATCCTCTTCAGTTCATTTTCCCTGTATGTGTTTTCTGAAGATATATTGCAAAAACAACAACAACAAAAAAAACTCCACAAACCCTTATATTAAGTTCTTTCTTCAAAATTTCATTCTTCAGTAGAGATGGACATGATCATGGGTTGTTGGATTGTGTTGGATCATCATTGCAATACCACAGGTGCCACAAATCCCTTTTGCCCACCCCACTAGCCAGATTCCCCCACACTCCTCTTCCTCTTAGAATGTTTGACCAGTTGCAGCAGGAGCACGGGCTTCCCTTCTCTGCCTCCTCTAGCAGCTGCCCACTCACATGAGGAGATGGGGCAGGGAGTACTGCTGCTGAGCTTTTGAGTGGCCAGTTGCTGGAAGAGGTGGAGAAGGGAAATTGGTGTTCCTGCCATGACTGGTCAAACATCCAAAGAGGAGTAGGAGAGGAATATGTGCTGCCTTGTGAGTGGGGGAATCTGGCCAGGGGGATGGGGAAAGTGAATGTGCAGCACCTGTGGTGTCACAATGATGATCTGGCATGATCCGATGAACCAGGATCACGCCCATTTCTAGTCTCTACATTCACAATTTCCCCCTTCTTTTCCCACTCCAAGGAAGAAAAATCTCCATTTCTGAGGTGGACCTACTATTACGGAGAGTGAGGTAGCTGCTTCAGGAACATAATTGGGGTGTCATGAAAGGCAGGAAATTGATTTTTTAATTATATTTTTATAGACAGGGAGTAAAAGAATTGCTAAGATTTATTATTATTATTCAAAAATACAAGATACAGATTCAAGATATAATACTGTATTATGATATTAGTATTATATAACAGATACAAGTTTTAACCAAAAACATAAGTGTCAGTTAAATAACTGTATGCTGTTCCTAATATTGCTGTTTTTTTGCAGCTCTGATGGTATTATTTTAGAGATTGCAACTGATTGTAATATTTTATAAAGTTCCCAATGCCCCAATGAATATGGGGAACACTGAAATGTGTTTCATCCACACATTTCTATTGCCAGGTCTCTATATTTTGTTAATTTTTCCAATTTGTTATCTTTCACTCTGGTATCCCCTGGAATTGCAATGTCTGTTATCCAGATATTTCTTTGTTCTATTACTGTTATGTTTGGTGTATTATGCCCAAGGTTTCCATTTAAATCCAAAAGTCCCACAAGATTTTAACTTGGTTGTTTTCTGACATCTCCTCTGTCTATTGTTCCCACGGATTCTTGGATGCTGGCAGATTATATATTCTTCATAGTGACCAGTGTATTAATTTTGTAACTCAACATGTCTAGCTTTATAGTCTGTGCAATCTTTGAACATTCACACATGAGATGTGACAGTTTCATTTTTTTTTCTTGGCAGAGTTGACATTTTCTGTTTACACTAATTTCTTGAATTTTAGCTTTCGTGACATTAGATTGGAGTGCTTGTTCTTGTGCAGCAAAGATCAAGCCTTTGGTTTCTTTCCTGATATTCCCCAGTTTTAGTCATGCCCAAGTTATTATCATGTTTTCTATCATTATTTTTCAGATCTTGTCCATGCAGTGGTTTATTTTTCTAGCTCCTTAATTTATCTTCAAATTGTTGTTTCTTCTATTCAAACCGTAATTAAATATTACTTTTTGGATGTTGTGCGATTGACTTTGGATATTATATACTAGAGATGGGCACAAACCACTGCTTCAGTGGTTCTTGGCAGTTCGTCTTTTGGACAAACAGGTGTTAGGTGGTTCCCAGCCCCACCTCCTCCAGTGGGCATCCACTCAGAGGCAGCACTCCAGCTTCTCTGCCCCACCTCCTTTAAGTGCTGCCTCTGAGTGGGTGCACGCTGAAGGAGGTGGGGCTGGGAACTGCCAAACACCTTTTTGTCCAAAGGACAAACCTCCACAAACTGCCAAAGTGGCAATTCGTGCCCATCTGTACTATATACCTTGACTTAGGTTCTATATGAATGTGTCTCTCTGTTTTTGTCTCTCTCAGTGTGTGTCTGCACATGGGAATGTGACAGGTATAGAAAAATACACCAGTTCCACATGTTCTTGGATATACATTTTAAAAGCATTAGATTCTGCCTCTCTCAAATATGTAATTAGTAAATATTAGTGAAGTCTTCTGAAACAAATGGAAATGAAAATTTCACCATCTCCCTGACCTAGTTTAATAGATACAGAGTTATTTTTAGAACACAGAGAATTGTGTTGTACCTGTCAGCTATTTATGTGTTAAAGATGAGGAGCTTCTCAGAAAAAAAAATGGCAACCCTAGCTTCATTACAAATATGGCTAAATATCTTTGGTTCTGGATGGATGAATCTGTCGCTATCTGGTTTGCATTTAAATTATTTTGTATTACTAACAAGTATTTTTTTTTAATCTGAATATGACACAGTTTCTGACCTCTGGAAATCTTTCATCAGAAAATTATCCAAAACAAAGTCTTCTACCATTCCTAGATTGGTCGGATGCCATCTGTTGCTCTCTCTCAGGCAGCTACGTCCCATTTTGTTCCTCATCACTGAGAACAGTCTCCTCGTCATTCTTAACACAGCAACCCAGTCCTGTTCCTTAACCCCTGAAAGTCTCATTTGCCCTGGCTCTACCTTCCTCTTGTAAAGAAGGGAGAACAAAGGCACTGATATATTTTTTTTCAATGGGCCACCAGCCTATTAACAGCCATCCACCTCTCCCAGCCTAAGCTGATTTCCCTCCATTGTTCACCCTCTTGCATAGTACACACTCAGCAGCACCTGGGTGTCACATAGTGATCCAATACCATGAACACTTTTTGCACACTCATGATGGCACATGGGTGTTATTGCTAATAGTCACATTCTAAACGTAAATATCCTGATTTATTTACAGAGCTCGACTACATGCATGTTGATTTTTTAAAAAGGGTTTTGGCCATGTTTGCCCTTCACACACTGATTTCATGTACTGTATACATTGTATATGCCATTGCCTATCAAGATTTAAAGAACTATTCCACGTGTGTAAAGGAAGCTTTAAGTTAGTTTGGAAGTACCAGCTGAGCTGTGACTGGAATTCAGCCAGCATTTTCAAATACTGTCTTATAGCTTTTTTTAAAATGCTGAATGGTCCTTGTACACAATCCAAAGTCAAGGAAAGGTGATACGTCTATTAGACCACACACAAAAAAATCACAAATGTAAGCTAGCTGTTGATTCTGCGTGGCTCTTCATCTGCTAGGATGGTACAGAGGAAATATAGTATAAAAGCTCTAATATCTCCAATGAATTGTTATAATTCCCCCAGAGAGTTTACTGAATTATCCCAGGATTAAACAGTACGGTACAAATGGGGTCTTACCAGAGCTAAATTGAACTGTATCATCTCTTGTTGAGTCTTTCAGATGAGGGTCCTGTAACCACAATATAAAATGATACCTTTTTTAAAAAATGATAGTGTCTACATTAACACAGTTACAGTATTTTAATGGTTCTGTCATGTCATGTTCTGGCTGATGGAATCCTGAGAATTCTAGTTTGGTGAAAGATATAAATTCTCTTCCAGAGAGCTCAAATGCCCTCCTTTGAACTACAGCAGAGAAGTCCCTTGCTGAACTATACATCCTAGCATTCCATAGGATGGAACCCTAGCAATGACAGTGAAAGCAAAACTGGTAGAACTATATAGCATAGCATGCCTACAAGATTGTACTGTTGACTCTAAATATTTCTCAGAAGTTATATTTCCTAGTGAGGTGATCCTTCAATTTATACTTTGTACTTGCTTTTATTAAATTTCTTTTCGCCAGCCCAATGTTCCCTCTAATTTTCGGCCCTGCTGCACAGGAGCCTCGCCCTGTATGTATATGTGTGCATGGGATTGGGGTCCAGCTGAAACTGGAACTAAATGGGTGGCAACACCAGCTGCTAGTGGGCAATCCTGATGCAGCTCTGTGCACGCACGCACACACACAATGAGCTCAAGAAGGCATAAATGGCACTTCTCCTCACCACATTTAGCCTCACAACAGCCTGTGAAGAAGATCAAGCTGAGAGGAACTGGCCCAAAGTTACCCAGTGACTTGAACATGGTCTCCTATGTCTGAGTCCAGCACTAGCCATTACATCATGCTGGCTCTCTCTGTTGCGTCCCCAGCATATTTATTTATTTATTTATTTATTTCATTTATACCCCGCCTATCTGGTCAATTGTGACCACTCTAGGCGGCTTACAACACGCACTAAAAACAATAAACAGAAACATACACATAACATAACATAATTTCCCCAAAGATGGCAAGAAACAGAGTGTATTATAGTGGAAAAAGAAAAAATAATAATAGGAGTTAACTGGAAAGGGGGAAGGCCTGCCTAAACATCCATGTTTTCAGTTGTTTCTTGAATATGTTGTTTACTGGGAGTTTCCATTTAGTTAGAAGGTTCCTACCTTCGGTACTTCTGTCTAATCCATCTTCAAAGTCATGTAAGCAAGATATCATGCCTTGGCACTAGTTGGGCAAGATAGATAGATAGATAGATAGATAGATAGATAGATAGATAGATAGATAGATAGATAGATAGATAGATAGATAGATAGATAGATAGATAGATAGATAGATAGATACCATATTTATATCTGCTAGGTGTGAATTTATGGACTGTACCTAGCTTCATACTAAGAGTTATAGGCAGCACTCTTTGTGGCAAAGCAAGATAACTTGGATTTCAATTCGCAGACTGCACAGTGCAGCCATTTGGGCTGGCAAAATGTTTGATACCAGTCCTGTGAACAAATAAAAAGCTTCACAGCAGTCTAGGTTGACAAGTCAACTCAGAGGCAGCTCAAGACAAAAGCTTAGTGGTCAAAAGATAAGAATAAACCAAGACAGTGATAATTTGATGCCTATTAATTGTCCTTCAAAATCTCTTTCTCTGGGGGCAAATTTCCTGACTGTTGCTTCGTGATAGGACCAACCTTAGTAGTTATGTTCACTTCATGTGCTGTAAGACTTAACATTCATGTAGTGCTTTCAAGCATTCAAAGTGTTATATAAGCATTCATGTGTTCACAAGTTATTGCAACAATTATATAAAGTTTTACAGTATTTTCCTCTCTTTTAAAATCTGTAAACTGAATCATTATAATGTGCTTAAGGTACAATATAATGATCCTGTCATTATTTTTATTTGTAGATGGGGTTGTTGTATTACACTTGGGGTGTAAGGAGATTGTGGCAGAGATGAAATTTGAACTGGGGACTTCCAGATCTATAGATCAGTCTCTTAGCCTCTACTCTATCATAGATAAATCATTTATCTAAACCAGAGTTAGCAGCACAGCACACTCAAACAAGCAGACAACTTAGAATTTCAAAATGTTAAAAGGTCCAAGCATCCCACGTGCGGTCCACAGGCTATTTATTTCCCACCCTGCAATAAAATAGTCAACAATACAAGATTTTAAAAAACTGAAACCATTTTGCCTATCAGCAGCAAGAATGGCTGTAAAATTAGGTGAATCTCTCTTTCATTCTTCAGCATTTCCAGAAAAGGATAAATACCTCATTTCTGCAACCTCACTTTGTGGCTATAATCTAAAATAGCACACTGTAAAATTTCTATTCACAGTCTTCTGAGGGAAATTAGGTTGCTTTGGCATGATGTCTGAACAGAGCTTCACTGCTTGCTAATCATCACTTTATGTTCTTCTAATAGGTCTGGTGACTTTTTATAGCCTCAAAGCATTTCCATTTACAGAAATGTTCATCAGTAACCTTGTGATATTCTCCCTCCTTAAAAAGAAAAATAGCTCTTTTTCCTGATTCTTTATGAGTTCCTGTACAGCCATGGATCGGGCGAAACCCAAATTTGGTAGCAGGCCCAGTTCTAGGAAATATACGTACTATTGCAAAGCTACAAGGAGGTGATTTTCAGCCCAGATGTGATCGGTGGGAGAGAGGGTGCTTAACCCCTGCCCCCACCAGCCTTTTCCCCTCTGCAGCCCTCTTTTCCAGCCACTTGTCCTTAAGTCAGTATTTTACATATGCTTTTGCCATTTTTGTTGTGGAGTAGACATTCAACCAAACTGCAGAAAAGAACTCATTCAGGAATTACTACTATCACTGTAATGTAGAACAGATTAAGGTATTTGTAAATTACCAACCTCTCATAATAATAATTGTGTGCCATCAAATCAATTCCAACCTATGGCAACTCCTTCCAGGGTTTTCTAAGTAGAGAATACACAGACGTGGTTTACCATTCCCTTCTCCTGGGAGTGCTCTGAGACTGTGCAGCTTGCCTATGGCTGCATAGGCTGGCTCTTCTCCAGGAGGCACAGTGGGGAATCAAACCCGGCACTCAAATACCTAAACCACCGAGCTATCCAATTAGCCAGTTGCACATATACTCCAAGCCCAGTCTTGTAGGTTAATTGCATGCCATCAAGTCAATTCTGATGTATGGAGAGCCTTTCCAGAGTTTTCTAGATAGAATACATAGAAATGATTTACCATTTCCTTCTCTGAGGGCACTCAGGGACTTGGACAGCTTGCCCAAGGCCCCACAGGTTGGCTCTACTTGTAGGAGGTACTGTGGGGAATCAAACTCCCAGCCTCTGGCTCTGCAGCCAGCTACCTAAACCACTGAGCTATCCAGCCAGCTACATAATTGAATATATGTCTCAATCAGATTTATACGGGTTATTATTTTAAATAAGCACAACTATTAAGATGAATCAGGTCTTCATGAGCATTTTTTCTTCAGGATGCTGAGGCTTGTGCACAATGAACCTCAAGACAAACGAACATACAATAGTTGTTGTGGTTTTTTCGGGCTGTTTAGCCGTGTTCTGGAACACGGCCAAACAGCCCAAAAAAGTCACAACAACCATCGGATCCCAGCCGGGAAAGCCTTTGAGAACACATTGAACATACAATAAGCTTGGTCTCACTTTTATCACTAGAGATTAGGAGGGACTCTCAAGAGATTTTCTGACCTGTGCCAGAGTAAATCTACATGCCTTTGGTTACTACACACCTCACATAGTTACAGTGGGTTGGGGTGCCACTTGCTTATTTTGCCTCAGGCAGCATAATATCTTCGTTAGGCACTATGAAATAACTTACTAAAACCTTACCATTTAATAATGTGGGTGGTGATGAAGGAATATTATTGATGTGGAAGGAAGAAATAGTCACTCAAAAGACTCTGAATGGATTTATGAAGGATGTGGGGTTCATGAAGATGGAATCTAACAGATATGGGTTGTTCGTTCTTGACATTCCTGGATATGAGGAAGCAGCAGGGATGTAAATCCTTACCTATCTTTTCCTTACTGACAAAAAGAAGGAATGTCAATATTTTCCTCCTCTTTAGCAAGGGTAACAAGGAATTTCCTGGCAGTTTTGATTGATGCTTTGTGCATTTTGCACAATGCTTTGTGCAAAAACAAAACAAAACAAGGTGCAAAATGATCTCTTTCACACAATTATTTAAACTTTGTGAATTTCCTAAAACTAAGATGAGTGCTGCTTCATGAAGAATTTGAAGAATTTCATAGGTTTTTTGCATCTTTAACTATCAGCTATTGTTAGGATTTGTAGAGTTGTGTGTGTTTTTTGTGACCCACCGTGTGCAGAGCCTAATGAGCCAAAAGACCACAAATCCCACAACCCCCTTGAAGTTCCTATGGAACTTAGCAAGTCACATAGACTCTCTCTGTTCGCAGTGGCTGCAGAAAAAAACATACTTGGCCTCAGGTGTGTGTGTGCTGACACCCCTCTGTGGACTTATATATATATTTGGCTACAGGTGCCAGAATTCTGGCAAGAGGAATTCCTGATTAATTGTGGTAGTTGTAATGAAAAACAAAACAAAACAAAACCAAAAATCCCATGCCTATTAGAGACACCCTACACAAATTACAGAGAACTCTTTGTTTCACTCACGGCTGGAGGCAAAAAATATTGTAGGCTTCAAAATTCTTATTGAGGTTTCTTTTCATGCTGAGAAAGCCAGCATCAATGAGAATGAGAAATTCAGTGCATATTCTTTCCATCCCTACAAAGCAGAGGCATAAATTGGGGCAGATTTCATCTGGGATCCCTGTCAGATGGGAGGAAATCTTCATCTTGCACATTGACACCAAGCTTGGGAGACAAAAGTATTCCTGATGTTGCTGTGACACAAGGGTGTGCAACTTGTGGCCCACCCAATGTTGTCAGCCTGCAACTCAAATTTCTCCTAGCCAGTACAGATAATAGCTAACAAGGAAGGATTATGGGAATTGCAATAACATCTGGAAAACAACTGCTTGCCTACTTCTGCTGTAAAGGATGGAAAGACTCCAACGCACTCTAGAGTTTTTGTTTTTGTTTAATGGAAAGAGCAGGGCAGGCTGTGCTTTATCATGGTGAGCCTTAGAAACAGAAGTTTTTTTTTTTTTTAATTTTGACTGGGAGCCTCTCTGAGCTTACAGCATTGAAACAAACATACATCTAACAACATCAGATGGCTGGAAGGAAGGAGCTATAGACAAAACTCTGGTGTGGAGGAAAGGGTTATGTCTGCTGTTTTCCCACTAAAAACCTGTCCCTCCAATGCATTGCAGTAATTTGGCAGCAGTCTAGTTTCCTAGATGTACTCCTGTTAACAGATGTCTGGATCTTTCCTGAAATTTGCCCAGCTGGATCCTTCAGGAGCCCGCTGTGAAAGTCCTTGGGCTTTGCTGATGTGAGTGTATTCAAATTGTCATACTGATAAATTGACAGATCCCCCTTTTACCCTGATCAGAGCTCTTCCCCATCCTTGAATTTGCCAATGCTTCCAAATACCCCATCACAGCACAGCTTCTTCCATAAAGAATGAAGCAAAGTAAATGCTGAATAATTCAGCATTCTTTATATCCTCTGTCACTGTCTCTTCCTGCTTTGCTGAGCAGCTGGTGCTCACATGCATCTGACAAATAAAACATATTCTGAATGATCTTTTCGTAGTCTTTGCTTGTCTGAGCGACATTATAAGCTTTCTGTGTGCAGAGCCTCTTAGGAGAATCCCGGGCAAATAAGCTTACCAAATACTGCTGGAACACATCTGTGCATGCAGCATCTCCCAACAGATGGTAGGCTTCATAAGCACCTTTCATGGCACTGGCAAACCTCACTTTTGAAGCTATGAGGAGCTTGTCATGCAGCAGCAGATGCAATAATAGGTGGATGGAGGGGGTAGGCAACTCTTTTTGAGGGTGCGGGGGGGGGGGAGACACCTCTTTAGCATCATAGGAAGCTGCCTCATACTCAAGTGTTATTGTATTTTGCTTAGTATTGCCCATACCAGAAGCAAGGAACTTGTTGATCTCAGGGATTGTTGCCTGAGGATTGCATATTCTGGCTGAGGTTGATGGAAGCTGGAATTCCATGGCATATGGAGGGCCACTCATTCACCACCTGAGTCTACACCAAGTGGCAGAACTCTCCAGAGTTTCAGACATGAGTCTTTCACAGAGAGACCTAGAGAAAGGAACAGTTGAACTTGAGGCCTCCTACACATAAACCTCGAGCTCTACCTCTGAGCTACAGCCCTTATCCAAGACTTAGTGTTGACCTTTCTTCCTCATTTTTTGCTCTTCCCACTCCAACGTCAGGGGGACCAGTCAGTATCTCATATGAGACTCTGCTTAGATCCAGAACAAAGAGTCAGAACACAGCAGAAGAGTCTAAAAGGGACCAAATTACCAGAATTATTTCCTGTTGGACCTAGAAGAATTCCAGGAGTCAACAACAACTGTGTAAGAGAAATTTGAATCTGGTGGGCATGGCTGCTGTAAGGGCTTCAATAGGAAGCAGAACCAAATACAAACTAATTCCGTTTTTTAAAAGAGCAAATTAATTGGCCCATGCTGAGGAAGAGATACACCTCTGCCACTCTTATAAGATAGCTGGAGGGTGTGCAAGGAATTGCTGGTGTTGCAGCTCCACTACCTCCCTAAGAGGCTATAGATCTCTTTCTTTCTTGCTCTCCATGGAGTTGACGAAAGACTGACAAGGAAAGGAAAGTTAGCTATAGGGCCATAATATATTGTACGTAGTGACACATAGTATTTCAGGTTGAAGTCATGATTTTGCTTTGTCTTTTTTCTGGATTATGTCTCCCATTTGGATTGTCAGGAAACAAAGCTGCAATATTTGCTCCCCCCACCCCACTCATCCTGCAGTTTCTTTGGGATAAACAGTAGAATCAATGATGGCCAACCAACCTAATAAGTCTTTTATATACCTAAGGCACAAGTCTTCAACAAGATGATTGCGTAAACCAGACAAAAGTTAACATCTAGAAAGGAGTAGAATCACATTTGGGAGGGCATTCCCACTATGAGAGCCAGCCCAAGGTATTGTGCTCTCTCTGAGGTGTAGCAGCAAATGGTACCTCATCCTACACAAATCAAGATCCATAGTACACAAACCAGAGAACCAAAATTTGCCACTTCAGGCTCCAAATTCCACAAACACTTTCCTCCCTCATTGGAAGTAATAATAAATGGAACACTTAAGTTGCAAGTTGTGTTCTTTTTATGATACTCCAAACCAGCTGCCACCGAAATCTGGCTCCCTCCCTGGTAGTTACCCTCGCGTCTGATGGTGGTGGTGGGGTTAGGGAGCCCTGGCAATGTTGTTGTTGTTTTTTTGGTACACATGATTTGCATTCCAGCATATTTGTATGTAGGGCAAAGACTGTGTGTAGAGAACATTCCAAATCTTTTTTTAAAAAAATCAAAAATGGAATAAAACATTATCTGTTTGCATGCAAATCTTTTGAAGTCTTTATTATGGTCCTGGAACATTTGTTGGCTCAGATATTATTGGACAACTGCCATGATTGCTGACAAATGACTTCACCAAAAACATCTGGAAAGCCACATGTTGCTTACCTCATCATGTAGAATGAAAGTAGTGGTTTTGCTAGCTGATCTCCAAAACAGTAATAAAGTGTGCTGCTTATATACATAAGAGTTTAACACACTCTCTGGGAGGTTAACAATTTATTTAATTATGCTGACTACACATTACCCACCCCCCAGAGAGCTAGGTATTCAATTTACCAACTTTGGAAGGATGGAAGGCTGAGTCAACCTTGAGCTGTCTATCTAATAATAGTGGTCAGAGGTTTCTTGGATTGTTGCTCATGTAATAATGCTCAGAACAACTGCCAGCCTATAAGACTTAAGAAAACATGATGGTGTCTGCTCTTGGTGGGAAAGGACTTCACAGAAAAGAGAGTTCAACATTCTGAAATCTTGCACAATTCAGCTATTATGCTTTATGTGTCAGAGTATGCAAAACATTGTTGAGTAACATGTTCTGGTCTTGCATGTGAATTGTGTGTGAAAGAGAGCAAAAACAGGAAAGGGACACTAAAAGAAACATGTGTATTTATAGTAATCACCTTTTCTTCAGCCCGTTGTGGGTATGCTGATTCACAGTCTGAATTACTTCTCTTTCAAGGTTTACAGGACAATCCCTGGACATGTGACTGCAGCCTCTACGAAATGGTTCACTTCCTCAATTTCCAGTCCCCCAACATTGCATTCATTGAACCAAGACTGAAATGCTTCACGCCTCGGAGTCTGGCAGGAGTTTTCTTCAGCCAAGTTGAACTGAGGAAGTGTCAGAGCCCTGTCGTGCACACGTCAGTCGCCAAAGTTAAGACCATCCTGGGAAGCACTGTGCTGCTGCGATGTGGGACCACTGGGGTGCCAGTTCCTGAATTGAGCTGGAGGAGAGCTGATGGAAATCCCCTCAATGGAACAGGTAAGTTATTCTCCTCCTGTGCTGGTGCTGTGATAGTGCCTTGAGCAGAATGAAAGAACTGGATTCTCTTCTGAAGAACAGAGCAGTCATGTGCCTAAAAATTCATTAACTATGAGAAATTGTGAAGTTTGTGCAGCTGGTTTTTATCCCAATGGGCAGTTTTTGTTGCAGAGTTTTGAATTTCTGGTTAAATTCCTCTGGCTGTGCAGTGGAAGAGCAGGGATTCACAGAGCACAATTAGCTTCAGGTTCCTCAGATCAGACTACCCTTTTTGCTCAGTAACTGGCACTTACAGTCTCAACAATTCTCTCTGAGACATTAGTTAGAGAAAGAAGAAAAGGTTTCATTACTTACAATTGAAGAGATAAAATAGCAAAACTAACAAACATGACTGACTGTTTTCTTCAACAAGCCTCAACAGATTTACTGCTTTCAGCAGACAGAAGAGAGGGAAAAAGAACTTTTGAGTAGAGAAGTGTGGCCCTTTTTATTTCAATCAAATATTTCTGAAAAAGTTGTGTGTGTGGATGGGAATCTCAACTGGTCAATTTTCTTGAAGCTCATCTTTGTTGCTTTCTTTCTTTCAGTACATCAAGAAATTTCCAGTGATGGAATGAGCTGGTCCATTTTAGGCTTGCCTGTTGTCTCTTACCTTGATTCTGGAGAATATATATGCAAAGCCAAAAACTTCCTCGGAGCAACAGAAGCTTTCATTTCCCTTATCATCACAGACTCTGAAAGCACAGATGACCCCGCAGCAAATTCGAAAGGAACGTGGAATGGAAAAGTAAGTGGCATGGAAGCAGCAGCTTACAATGATAATTTAGTGGCCAGATATGTTATCACAACATCAACATCCCCCACCTTGGGTGCCAGATCAATTCGTGCCAACACGGAAAAAAATCTGGAACTTCAAGATGAGGCTGCAAATATGGTCAACAATCCAAGAAATCTCTTAGCAAGCCCACCTCCTGCTCAACAGGAGCCGGAACGTATCGTAAGGTCAGTGAGGGTAATAGGAGACACAGATCGTAGTGTGACATTAGCATGGAAGGCTCCTCAAGCGAAGAATACAACAGTCTTCAGTGTCCTCTATGCGATCTTTGGAGAAAGGGAGATGCGTCGAATTAACATAGAGCCTGGTAAGACCAAGATCACCATCAATGATCTGATGCCCAAGACCAAATATATAGTTTGCGTCTGTGTCAAAGGACTGATTCCCCGGAAGGAACAATGCATCATTTTTTCCACTGATGAAGTTGCTAGTGCTGGTGGCACCCAGAAGCTTATCAACGTGGTAGTCATCAGTGTAGCTTGTGTCATTGCTGTCCCTCTTACGTTAGTGGTCTGTTGTGGGGCCTTGAAAAGACGTTGCAAAAAGTGTTTCACCCGGAAACCCAAGGAAATTCAGGACTCGTACGTCACCTTTGAAAGCCTCTCTCCAGGGGCCAAAGTAAAAGGAACAGAAGGGGAATACTTGACAAGACATACACCAGATGAGTCTAACCGGTTGCTCTCAGCAAGGTCTAGTGTGGACTCAGAAGCAATACCCAAGGCAGAAGGACAGCCAAATGAGTACTTTTGCTGATCTTAGTCTGCTAACCTAAGATGCCCAACTAATGATTTATGCTCCTATATCTGGCATAAGCATGAACTGATACATTGCATGGTATTGAAGACTCTTGTGTTACAAATATTCACTTTCCCATATTTGGCAAAAGAACTCCCCACTTCTCCAGTTCATAATTCATTGATGACAGACTATGTGCAGTTTTGCTGGGATTTTTTTTTAAATCAATGTTTTATACTAATCTGTAATGGGAATGTTTTATTTTTTGTGAGAGCAGGGGAATGTGGGGGAAGGAGAAGAGAAAACAACTTTGGTTCAATCATCAATCCAGGTGGAGTACTAGAAAAGATCACGAAATATAAGGATGTGTCACTGGAGATCAAGACCAAGATAATCCACACTCTTATATTACCAATCACCATCTATGGGTGTGAAACTTGGACAGTAAAGAAAGTTGACAGGGAAAAAAATTGATTCATTTGAAATGTGGTGCTGGTGAATACCCTAGACTGCCAGAAAGCCAAACAAGGGGATCCTAGATCAGATCAAGCCTGAACGAAGTATCTCTGGAGGCAAAAATGTTGAAACTGAAGTTGTCCTATTTTAGGCACATCGCGAGAAGGCAGGATTCTTTGGAAAAGACAATCATGCTGGGAAAGGTGGAAGGCAGCAGGAAAAGAGGAAGACTGAATATGAGTTTGTAAGAGCTGAGCAGGACAGTTGAGGACAGAATATTTTGGTCACCATAAGTCGGAGGCAACTTGGTGGCACAAAATAACAGCAGGTTTCCCCACACTATGAAAATAAAGATCAGGGGAGAGGGAGGAGGCTAGGTGTGAATATTAGAACCTACTCAAGACATTTTGCTGCAAGAGGTAAAGGATGAGATGGCATGCTCTCTGCTTTTCTGCATTCATAAGCTGATTGGCCTGCCAGTTGGATGTTGGCTATTGAATAACATCCTTCATCACACCTGATGGCAGGAGGCCAGTTTATAGAAGCAGGACAGGCTGGTTGCCATCACAGCTCTGTCCTTCATCAGGGGAAATGGCCAGTTGGCTCAGAAGACCAGCAAAGGACTGCCATTGTTCTCTCCAGCATCTGCTGCCAAGGAGCACACACACGCACACACACATATACAAACAAAGATGGATTAATATGGAGGGATATTGGTCTTCGTGAGGCAGATTTTGCTTGGGTATTTCTTCTAGGCTAGCACAGAGTGATGGACCCTAAAGGATCTGAGAATTATATACATGGAGATTTTCTAAATAAAACCTCATCCTTTTCCCCCATTCCCCTGCTCCTAATGATTTTGTAGAAGTTTGATATCAAAAAAGGAAAGGAAGAAGGAAGAAGTGGTTCTGGAAATACCACATATTGTCCCTCAAACTGTTCCTTCCAGCAAAACAAAATCTGTGTGCTTAATACATGTACATACATATATGGAATGCGTATTATGGCATCTTGTTGTTTATTCCCATTTTTGAAGTAAATTACGAAATACAAAATGAAGCATGTTGAACTTTGCTTAGGATGATGCAAAGAGACTGGCTTCTGACAATAATAAAGTGAAATGAAATTACTATTCACAGAGTCTTTTGCTCTGACCTGGGGGGGAAAAAATCAGGAGAGACTTTGTAAACGGTGTGTCTTACTGTTCCGGAGTCTGTTACAAAGGAAGGAAGACATGCAAGTGGTGCTTCTTAGCTATCCTTACAATTGCTCCTATCATTGAAAAAGCTGCTCAGCACTTTCTCCAACAGGAGCTAGTTTGCCCACAGAAAGCAAAATCCATGGTTCCCAGAGCAAACTAATTGAAGGCCTGTGTTTTGTTTTGCTTTGTTTAAAATACCCGCAACTGCTGGAGAGAGCCAGTTGACAATGGGTTGCCCCTACATCTTACTCATCTCTCTGCCTCCCTCTCCTACTCGGAGAAGGCACATTGGGCTAAACTTGTCAGTCCCAGAAGCTTCTGCAGCTCTCCTGACAATTACAAAATTGGAGTCCTTTAGGAATTGGTTACCTTTAGGAATTGGTTGCCTTTTGTTTGCTATTGCAAATATCTGAGTGCTACAAGCTGCTATTCTGTAGTATAAAAAAGACTATTCTTCTCTGTACCCACAGTGGAGTACGAGGCACCAACATGGGACACACCGCAAGCCAGCACTTGAACCATGTGATAATCCTCTTCCACCACTTAGTTAGGCCACATCTTTTTAACTAGAAAAGTAACTGAAATTTTCACTCAAAAGTAGTGAAGTTACCCCTCACTTTTCTATAATTATAATGTTACATAATTGTGAGATAGTGTGATGTAGTGGATAAAGTGAGACTAAGACTCAGGAGATCTAGGTTCAAATCCCTGCTTGGCCATGGAAACTCTCTTGTGGGGTAGAACTGGTAAAAACACTCCTTAAACATTACACTTACTTTGAAACTCCTTTTAGGGTTGCTATAAGTTAGTTCTGACCCAGCAGTACATAACAATAATAATGTAACATAATTATAACTTGTTTTGTGAAAGAGATTAATTACAAGTATCCACTGTTTTCCAAGGGTTCCTGCTCCAGAGTGAAAATACCTCTGAGAGATGCTTCCTTCACTTAAATTCTGTACTTCAGATTTTATGTAGTGATATTGTATGGTTTTTAAGGTAAATGAAGGTGATCTTAGCATGTTACTTTTTAAAAGTAATTCCTTACTCATTCCTTTTAAACAATTAATTCTGTGCTACTTATTACAGCCAAAACACGTGATGATGTAGCATTTCTCATTACTTTAAAAACGTTTCTGGCTTTTAAAAAAGGACATGGATCCTGATAATGTTATTTGCAGTGTATGACCTCTAGGTTCTGACGTGCAGTGTATGAAGGTACCCCATGCTTTTGAAGCAAATCCATGATGAGAAATTGGGCTGAGTAGCTTGAATGACAATCACTTCATTTTGAGCAAGCATGTATAAACCCCTTCACGGATTGCCATATCTACTATTGTGGGTAAGAATCCCGTAGAAGAAATGGAGTAGCCCTCATAGTCAACAAAAGAGTGGGGAAAGCTGTACTGGGATACAATCTCAAAAATGATAGAATGATTTCAATACGAATCCAAGGCAGACCTTTCAACATCACAGTAATCCAAGTTTATGCACCAACCACCGATGCTGAAGAGGCTGAAATTGATCAGTTCTATGAAGACCTACAACACCTTCTAGAACTGACACCAAAGAAAGATGTTCTTCTCATTATAGGGGACTGGAATGCTAAAGTAGGGAGTCAAGAGATAAAAGGAACAACAGGTAAGTTTGGCCTTGGAGTTCAAAACGAAGCAGGGCAAAGGCTAATAGAGTTTTGTCAAGAGAACAAGCTTGTCATCACAAACACTCTTTTCCAACAACACAAGAGGCAACTCTACACATGGACATCACCAGATGGGCAATACCGAAATCAGATTGATTATATTCTCTGCAGCCAAAGATGGAGAAGCTCTATACAGTCAGCAAAAACAAGACCTGGAGCTGATTGTGGCTCTGATCATCAGCTTCTTATAGCAAAACTCAAGCTTAAACTGAAAAAAGTAGGAAAAACCACTGGGCTAGTCAGGTATAATCTAAACCAAATCCCTTATGAATACACAGTGGAAGTGAAGAACAGATTTAAGGAACTAGATTTGGTGGACAGAGTGCCTGAAGAACTATGGATGGAGGCTCGTAACATTGTACAGGAGACAGCAACAAAAACCATCCCAAAGAAAAGGAAATGCAAGAAAGCAAAGTGGCTGTCCAACGAGGCCTTACAAATAGCAGAGAAGAGAAGGGAAACAAAATGCAAGGGAGATAGGGAAAGTTACAAAAAATGGAATGCGGACTTCCAAAGAATAGCAAGGAGAGACAAGAGGGCCTTCTTAAATCAACAGTGCAAAGATATAGAGGAAAATAATAGAAAGGGAAAAACAGATCTGTTCAAGAAAATTGGAGATATTAAAGGAACATTTTGTGCAAAGATGGACATGATAAAGGACAAAAATGGGAGGGACCTTACAGAAGCAGAAGACATCAAGAAGAGGTGGCAAGAATACACAGAGGAATTATACCAGAAAGATCTGGATGTCCCGGACAACCCAGATAGTGTGGTTGCTGACCTTGAGCCAGACATCCTGGAGAGCGAAGTCAAGTGGGCCTTAGAAAGCATGGCTAACAACAAGGCCAGTGGAGGTGATGGCATTCCAGTTGAACTATTTAAAATCTTAAAAGATGATGCTGTTAAGGTGCTACACTCAATATGCCAGCAAGTTTGGAAAACTCAGCAGTGGCCGGAGGATTGGAAAAGATCAGTCTACATCCCAATCCCAAAGAAGGGCAGTGCCAAAGAATGCTCCAACTACCATACAATTGCACTCATTTCACACGCTAGCAAGGTTATGCTCAAAATCCTCCAAGGCAGGACTCAGCAGTATGTGGACCGAGAACTCCCAGAAGTACAAGCTGGATTTCGAAGGGGCAGAGGAACTAGAGACCAAATTGCTAACATGTGCTGGATTATGGAGAAAGCCAGAGAGTTCCAGAAAAACATCTACTTCTGCTTCATTGACTATGCAAAAGCCTTTGACTGTGTGGACCACAGCAAACTATGGCAAGTTCTTAAAGAAATGGGAGTGCCTGACCACCTTATCTATCTCCAGAGAAATCTATATGTGGGACAGGAAGCAACAGTTAGAACTGGATATGGAACAACTGATTGGTTCAAAATTGGGAAAGGAGTATGACAAGGCTGTATATTGTCTCCCTGCTTATTTAACTTATATGCAGAATACATCATGCGAAAGGCAGGACTGGAGGAATCCCAAGCCGGAATTAAGATTGCCGGAAGAAATATCAACAACCTCAGATATGCAGATGATCCCACTCTGATGGCAGAAAGTGAGGAGGAATTAAAGAACCTCTTAATGAGGGTGAAAGAGGAGAGCGCAAAAAATGGTCTGAAGCTCAACATCAAAAAAACTAAGATCATGGCAACTGGCCCCATCACCTCCTGGCAAATAGAAGGGGAAGATATGGAGGCAGTGACAGAGTTTACCTTCTTGGGCTCCATGATCACTGCAGATGAAGACAGCAGCCACAAAATTAAAAGACGCCTGCTTCTTGGGAGGAAAGCGATGACAAACCTAGACAGCATCTTAAAAAGCAGAGACATCACCTTGCCGACAAAGGTTCGCATAGTCAAAGCTATGGTTTTTCCTGTAGTGATGTATGGAAGTGAGAGTTGGACCATAAAGAAGGCTGACCGCCGAAGAATTGATGCTTTTGAATTGTGGTGCTGGAGGAGACTCTTGAGAGTCCCCTGGACTGCAAGGAGAACACACCTATCCATTTTGCAGGAAATCAACCCTGAGTGCTCACTGGAAGGACAGATCCTGAAACTGAGGCTCCAATACTTTGGCCATCTCATGAGAAGAGAAGACTCCCTGGAAAAGACCCTGATGTTGGGAAAGTGTGAAGGCAAGAGGAGAAGGGGACGACAGAGGACGAGATGGTTGGACAGTGTCACCGAAGCTACCAACATGAATTTGACCTAACTCCGGGAGGCAGTGGAGGACAGGAGGGCCTGGCGTGCGCTGGTCCATGGGGTCACGAAGAGTCAGACACGACTGAACAACTAAACAACAACAAGCATGTATAAATGCTCACAGTATAGGAGTTATGGGTTTATGTGTATATGTGGAGGGAGGGAGGGAGGGAAAGAAGTAGCGAGTGAGGTTGAATGCCTTCTTCTCTTGACTCCTTGAACAAGGTTGTATATAGTGAAAGAACCTGTCACTGTTGAGACAATATATTAAGTGCCTGCTTCTGTGGAAGGCAGCAAGTGCTGGAGTCTTGTTTGTTTGAAGTGAAAATAAAACTGGTGCTAAATGCAACCACTCTCTCCTATTTTTTTAAAACTCCAAACACAACAATGAAGATGTCCACATGCTATTTCACAGGCTGTGACCAGGGCTAGGTGGAGCAAATCACTTACAAATAATCCATCCTCTTCTCATTGTGAGGCAAAGCTGAACAGCTCAAAATATTACAGTTCCTACATACCATTTTGATTGAATGGCTTACAAATTACTTAGGTTGGGTATTGTTTAGTATTCCTTACATACTTTTATTGCTTGCTTTTCCTCCAATAAATTCAAGGTGATATACACTGGTCTTGTCTCCGAGATTGGGAGTAATTATAATTATTGCTTGTAGTTCTTTCCTATTCCCTGTAATGAAGATATCACTGCCATACATTTGTAAGAAGGGATAACGTCACTCCTTTTCTGATAGAATACAACTACAAGTTAAATATTTAAATTTTAGAATGAGAATGTTTTCCATCAACAAATTCAGCAAATTTGAGCTGTTTTGCAAACTTCTAAAAGGATTACATGCTTAACATTGTGAACAGATATCAGAATCACAGGAGAGAATTCTTAATGGAATAAAATGCTGACTTTATGCAATGGACATGTGGGAAGTGAATGCGTGCATGCAGTACGTGTGTTAGAGCAAGTAATATTAGCATGCATAGTAGGATCTAATAGTGAATAAAAAGTGTGATTGGAACAAAATAAGTTTGAATATTTTTTAAAAAAATTAAAAGGAATAAAAGGAACAATTCAAACATTCATTTGGTGTTGGAACGTGTTTATGCAGCTTGCCATGGCTACTTATGGCTAGCTGTCAAAGTTACATGCCTTGTCATGTGCCCAGTTATGGAACCAAGATGTACCTGAGCACACTGTCACTTAGTTGCAGTTAGCAGTAGTAAGTTATAGACCTTACACAAATAGCAATAAGATTCTGGCCCATTCAAAAGCACAGTGCTTAGGTAAATACAGTTCCCAACTGTTAAGGAACCCTTCCTCAGCAACTGGTCTGTAATGCAAAGGTCTGTCAGAAGAAGGTTATGGGCTACTATTCCAGCCTCCAGAGATATCTGGCATCTCTGGATTCTGAGATGAGGTTGCAAATCTTCACTTTCTTCATGTTTGCTTGTCAGAATGATTGGGAAGAGAGAAGGAAGAGAAGGAAGAGGAAGTATCCAAGAATATGGGCAATAAAGCATTCTCAGAAACAGGACTTTGTCAGAATTGATTCTTGGGGTTCTTCTTCGTCTTCATCCAAGGAAAGTTCTATTTTTTGGTTTTATTTTGTTTTTAAAACCTTCTGAGGGTGCTTCTCTAGATGGTCCAGAGAGAATCTTCTTCTTTCTCAGGGTTCCTGACATACATAAACTTTGTTGCTGATACAGATCTGTGTGAGAAGAGTTGTAGGTTATGGCAGAGGAATATGCCAAACTCTTTTAGGAAATCCTGTTAGTTTGATGTGTGTTTTTTTCCCCGCCTGGAATTTCTTCAGTTCGGAGGAATCGACAAACTAATCTAGAAGGCAAAATCTGGTGGCAGTTTCTGAGGGAGTGGAATCCTCAAGGAGTTTTGGCAGCCTTATCAAAACTGCTGTTGTTTGTTTGTTTACTCACTCACCCACTCACTCACTCACATTCTGCCCTATTAGTGTTGCCACTCTCTGGGTGGTTCACAATGATTTGTTCTCCCTTGCCTGAAGATTTGGTAGCATTTAGCTTTAAGCAACAGTGGTTATCAGGCAGTTTTCCAAGATTTTCTGGAGCGTCAAATACCTGCATGGCCTATTTGTCAACTGGGGCACACAAACAAATGTGGACACTCTGGACAATAATATCTGTACCAGACTCATTCCACTATTTCTGATTCCATCATAAGCATGCTTCCCATTGAAAAAAATTAAAAAGATATGGCCAGCCTAGATGCCTTCTGGAAACACAGTAAAATTAAAAAAACAACAACTTTTTTTGCATGCTTTCAGATGTTCTGGCATCCTTATATTTAAAGCACAGGTTCTCTAGGTGATCAAAGACCTTTCTAAAATATAAGCCTTGCCTTTTTATTGGCACTATCCATTTCCATGAAATTTCACTTCCCAAGCCAGAAAAATGACTGTACTACTATCATCACATGGAATGAGCTGATAAACCAAACAGAAGCAAACAAGCATGTAAAACAGGGATAGGAAATGTGTGCCCCTGTAAATGTTGTTGAGCCCAATCCCATCATCTCTTCTACTGGCTGTGATTACTATACCTGATGGGAGCTTCTGCGTGTCAACATCTGGAGGACCAGATACTCCCCATCTGTGTAATGCAAATGGCTGTAGTAAATTTCTTTCTCTAATATATTTTATTAAATGAAAGAACCTGTTGTTTTCCCTTGAAAAATGTTTTTTTTAAAAGATGGTTCCTGGTTTTTATCTGAAGTCTGATTTAAGTATAATATGCAGAGCAAATTAGCTTCACAATCAAATGAATCAGAGAGGTTTTTTTCCACCAGATTTGCATGAAACCAGTGGCACGATTTTGTTGTCACTGGAGATGGGCATGAAGTGGAAAACTGGTGGTTCATGGCTCATAGCTAACCACCACGAACCTCTGGAAAATGAACTGGTTCATGGTTTGTTTTTCCAGTTCGTGTCTGGGTGGGGCTCTACTTGCTCCTGCCACCTCCGCCTCCACCTCTCCTCCCACTGCCTCTGCAAGCGTATGGTCAGAGGCAGCGGCAGGCTCCTCACAGGGAATCCAGGTGTGGCCTCTGGGCATGCACCTGCCGCCCAGCTGATAGCGAGGCACATGCTCAGAGGCAATGGCCAGCTCCTGGCAGGAAAGCTGGGCTTGCTGCCTCTGAGAGTGGCACCCATGATGGCAGAGATACCAATGGCGGAGGCAGTGGCTGCAGGAACAGGTAAGCGGAGGCAATGGGGGCAATGGGAAAGGGTCAGGCGGGCATCCCCTTTTGCCAAAGCAAAAACAAAACACCAAAGGGGGGAAAAGTTCAGCATTTGGGGAGATCCCTTTCAACTTGGTTGTGGGATTTTTGGATATGTAATCCCATAAATTCCTCACCCACCCAGCCCAGCTCGGGTTATGTTACATTAGCATTTAACAGTTTTATCATTCAGTGTCCTGCTAGGGTATGTCTAAATGAGGAAACCTCCTTTTCCTCTGATGAACGTGATACACAGTGTAATATTTTTTCCAGTGTTTTTCACAAGCTTCCAACCCTTTTGTTGCATACACATTTAGTTCTGTTTTGATGCTGGTCTTCTTACTGTCATTTCTCTTCTTGGCATTTACAAACCACAGCATAATGGACCAACACAACTGCAACAGTCTAGGAGATTTTGTTGATAATTTCTTGATACTGTGCCTGAACTGAGGATGTTATGGATGCTCAGGAACAAAACCCCATCTGTTGCCACAGGAAATGGCATTTATTGGGAGTGTGGACAACTAGAACTAAGGACTCTGAGGAAAAAGAAAGAAAGTGATTCTGAGAAGCAGTTGCAGCCAACATAGTACAAGAATGTCAATCCCCCTTGAAACCATGTTGATTTTGATCAGATGAGGATTTGTCTATTTTCCCAGTCTGTTTCTTTGTGTTGAGTGTTCTGCTTTGAAAGGACTCAGCTTTGAGCTCATCTGGTGCAGCCATATTAATCATATAATTATTTGATGGACCAAATTCAGTTTAACTTTGATATATATGTGTATTTTTGCTGTCCTGATAAAAATATAGTTGGAGACATGAACACCAGGTGGCAGATACAAGCTTAATATATCAAACTTAACATGATCAACCAGGTTACCATTGGATGTATCTTGTACAATGCTCTGCAAGATGATGGGTGTAATCACCTAAACTAGTTTACATTTATGGCTGAGGAATCTTTGACATTCCATTTGTTTGGGACTGCAGATCCTGTCAGGTCAGTGATGAGAAACTAAGGGAGTGAAAGTCTAAAATATCCAGACAAATGTGTAAAAAAGGACAGAATAAAGGAGACTTGTCTGTTTATGGGGCCACCGTGGGGAGGAGCAAAGGATCCAGAGGCACTAATGCGGTGGAATGGCATACCCATGGAATCCTCATATTAAATTTGGCATTCACATGTCATGATTGGAAGTGGGAAAGGAGAGAGAAAAACTCAGGAAGATGAAGACCATGTTCTTTACTTTGGAAATGAGCCTTCCATTCTTTTCTGTGGAGCCTCATGGTGTAGTGATTGAATTGCAGTACTGCAGCCAAAACTCTGCTCATGGCCTGGGTTCAATCCCAGGTAGCTGGCTTGAGGTTCACTCAGCCTTCCATCCTTTGGAGGTAGGTAAATTGAGTACCCAGCTCACAGGGGAGTGGGCAATGTGTAGCCTGCATAATTATATTGTAAACTGCCCAGAAAGTTCTTTAAGTGCTATGGGACAGTATTTAAGCAGCACAGTTTTGCTTTTTTCTTGCCACAAACCCATTAAGTTGTCAGAATCATGTGACTGTGGTGCTACTTATTCCAGAAATAAGAAAGGTGGACACAGAGGGAATGGATGAAAAGCATAGCATTACTTTTTCCATACATTGCCCTTTTAAGAAGAAAATCTAAGAGGAGCATACATATTTAGTTTTTAAAGTCCCTCACTCTTTCCTTTCTTGGTGACTGTATCGGGAAACCACTGAGGGTTGTCTTCTGCTGGCTGGACAAAAGAAGGGGGGAACAAGTGTGAAACAGAGTAGCTGGCTTTTCAACTGCCCCTACCTTGATCAGAAGCCCTTATGTTCCAGCTTTACTATTCAATTGATTGCTTGCTTAAATATCCTGGTACATAAATTCTTCCAGCCCACAAGTCTACCTTGGAACTCTTGGTTAACAAACCTGCCAGTGAATCACCTGCCAAGACAAACTCACAGTTACTGGGAGACAAACTGGAGCAATCACAACAGGTGTTGGTAACTAGGGAATTAATCACCTGCAGCAAGGAGTACATCATAAAGGCAGAGTTGACTTCACTTGCATCACAATAACTGTCAAAGAGACAACAGACACTGCCCTTTTTGCTAGCTGCCTTAGGGCTTTTTTCTCACTGCTTTATTAGTCAGTTGGCAGCATGTTGAATTAGGAAACAAGCTGAAATCTACCTAATACCTCTGGGGAAATGATTTAAGTCTGCCCTTTTTGGTAACCTAGCCTAGTCAGCAGTGTTAACACAACTGAGATATAAGGGCCCCCATTTCCCATGGAATGTGTTGGTGATGTATTGTTACACAACATGATCCCCCCCTGACCCCCCCAAAATAGCCAAAGCAGCCATTCTAAGGAGAGAAAGAAAGATGGGGTCTTCTACAACTGACTACATGACTAAGAAGAGGGAAGAAAAGAGATGTATGGGAGGGGGTCATGTCAAGCCAGAGGATACCGCTCCATAGACGAGGAAACAATACAGCACATGATACAACGAATACAACAGAAAGCCTTAACAACCCATCTCTTATTCTGTTGCTCCCTGTAGACCCATAGCTACATGTGCAAGAGTGGTTGTGCACACTTCTCCACATCCACTATCATGTGGGTCAGGCTGAGAGAAAGTATGGCCCAATTTCTCCCAATGATCCATGCTCACAAAGTGAGTTTCATGGCTTAATGAAGACTAGAACATGGACCTACCAAGTTCTAGTCCAGCACTATAACCATTCCCCCATACTGTCTCTCCTTTAGGTTTGCCACTATTGAATTTAGGCATAGAACTAACCAGCAGGTGGATGGGACCAGCCTTTCCCATTCTGCCCTACCCCATCTTCTTGGTCACCCATATTTGGCTGTAATTAGCAATGGCATTGCAATAGTACCATGCTGTAACATGAAAGCACTATCTGAATATCATATCATGTCATTCAAAAGGACATAGTAGTGAGCCTATCTGGTCAGACTGGCATAGCTGAAGGATATGATCATGTTGTAAAACACCTAATAATTAAGTAGCCTATTTCAGGAGCAACTGAGTACCTAACTTAATGGGCTTTGTTATAATTAGCTGATGACACACAGCCCAAAGGTGCAACAAAGGTGTCATGGGGCCACTCTCTATGTGGTGCTCATGAAAGATAATGTATTTACTATGTCATATAGTGGTTCTTCTTCCACTGACCCTATGACTTTGATGACTTATAAGGCTACAGGATTGGGGCCAATAGTTATAGCAAATGCAAAAGAAGAATTTAAAAAAAAAAGTATAAATCTAATCTGTCCCCGGGAATCTATAAATACTTTTCTATCCTGGTCTTCTAAGGTGATGGGTTAAGCAGGTTCAAGCTAATCTCTATTTTCGAGAAAGCTTTAGTGGGATGTGGTTAATCATTTTTTCCACCAACATTGTATCTCCTGAAAACAGTACTATTTGTTAGGTAAAGGTAAAGGTTCCCCTTGACATTTAGTCGAGTCGTGTCCGACTCTAGGGCGCGGTGTTCATCCCCGTTTCCAAGCCATAGAGCCAGCGTTTGTCCAAAGACAGTTTCCGGGGTCACGTGGCCAGCGCGACTAGACACAGAACGCCGTTACTATTTGTTACTTGCAACTAAATGGCAACCAAACAATGCAAGCATTTATGGTGAAATGTGATAGCCCTGCATCAAAATGTTTATGCTGGTGAAGCAGACTGAAGTTACTCTCTATATTCATATCAGCTTGGAGAGACATGGCTGGCAATTTTTCCATCATCGTGGTTTCTGAATTTCCCCTTTGCCATCAGGCTTTCAAATCTTTTATTATTGTTACTTTCTACCCTTTTTTATATGTCATTTTTTAAAAGCAGGCTTAGAAAAATAAAAACTTTTTCAAGGAAAAACCCTGCATGCTGGCTGGAAAATGTATCAGCTAGTGACACTAGATGTCGCCAGAAGAATAAAGATTTTCTCTCCCTTGTGCTGACAGGTTTTAAAAAAATGCATTAAACAAGGCACAAAACTGCATGCTCGCAATTAATGCTGGATGTTTCATAGCAAGGCAAAAGTTTGATGGTTTTGCCTGGACTGTAATGATAGCAGCAATTGTTCTCTTAATTCTTGAAGAAGCTGAATAATACCTTGCTATTTCCCAGCTGATTTGCATAGACATAGTTCATATGTGGTATTGCAGAGATTCCCAGATTCTGGAGTTGTCATCCAAAAAAAAAGAGGATATTTTTCAAGCTATGTTTAGTAGCCTTGTGGGAGTCTTATAGTAGCTGCTGGCTTGCAGTTAGACCAGACTTATGTAAAAACAATACTTGTGCCAAAGAGGGTTAATATTTCTCTTATTATTAGTAATAATAATTACTAATATATCTCATTCTGTTTGATGTTCACAGACATCTTATGTAAGTATATTGTTTAGTCGTTTAGTCCTGTCTGACTCTTCATGACCCCATGGACCAGAGCATGCCAGGCCCTCCTGTCTTCCACTGCCTCCCGGAGTTGGGTCAAATTCATGTTGGTAGCTTCGGTGACACTGTCCAACCATCTCATCCTCTGTCGTCCCCTTCTCCTCTTGCCTTTACACTTTCCTAACTAACATCAGGGTCTTTTCCAGGGAGTCTTCTCTTCTCATGAGATGGCCAAAGTATTGGAGCCTCAGCTTCAGGATCTGTCCTTCCAGTGAGCACTCAGGGTTGATTTCCTTTAGAATGGATAGGTTTGTTCTCCTTGCAGTCCAGGGGACTCTCAAGAGCCTCCTCCAGCACCACAATTCAAAAGCATCAATTCTTCGGCGGTCAGCTTTCTTTATGGTCCAACTCTCACTTCCATACATCACTGCAGGAAAAACCATAGCTTTGACTATGCGTACTTTTGTTGGCAAGGTGATGTCTCTGCTTTTTAAGATGCTGTCTAGGTTTGTCATCGCTTTCCTCCCAAGAAGCAGGCGTACTAGTTTCCCTCTATTTGGCACTGGTTAGACCTCATCTTGAGTACTGTGTCTAGTTCTGGACACTGCACTTTAAGAAAGATGCCAATCAAGTGGAACAAGTTCAGAGGAGGGTGATCAGGGGGCTGGAAACCAAACCCTATGAGGAAAGACTGAAAGAACTGGCCATGGTTAGCCTTCAGAAAAGAAGACTGGTGGGATATATAATAGCACTTTTCAAATAATCAGAAGATTGTCATCCAGAGGAGGCGTAGGAGCTGTTCTCAGTCATCCCAGAGTGCAGAATACATGACAATGGACTTAAATTACAGGAAGCCAAATATTAGGAAAAACTCCAACTGCTAAACCGGTACAACAGTGGAACCAACTATTGCTGTAATACCATCTGTCAGATATACTTTGATTTGGATTCCTGTAGTAAACAAGGCATTGGACTCCAAAGCCTTATAGGCTCCTTCCAACTCTATTATTCTATGATTGCATGATTCTAATTAAAAGAAAAAAGAGAGTGTTTCTTTTTCCTTAAGAGATTGCACATTTTTGTTTTGGGCAAAACTGTTGTTACTATTATTATTTGCAAGTGACGGAAGATAAACTATACAGCTGCTTTCTAAATTCCAAATTTGTTGAGAGAAATAAATTCAGGCATAGACTCACTATTTAAGGAATGCAAGCAGCAGTATCCTCACCTTTTTGGGAGCAAGTTTTCCTAATGAAATTTTACATTCAAACGACAACTTATTATAATAATAATAATAAAGCTAGCTGTTTCACACATGTAAGACAACTGGTTTGAATTTTCCACCTATTTTCAAAACTATAGATTATGCACAATTAGTTTTAAGTGGCCTCTATTTTATGTCTGTTCCTGATGTCTGACTACTCTTATTGAACAGCATGATTTAACCCTCTTTCTCTAGTAAGAAGCCAAATTTCAGTTGAGTATCAGGAAAAACTTCCTAACTGCTAGAGCAGTACAACAATGGAACCAATTACCCCAGGAGGTGGTGAGCACTTCAATGCTGGAGACTTTCAAGAGAAAATTAGACAACTATCTGTCAAATATACTTTGATTTGGATTCCTGCATTGAACAAAGCATTGGACTCAGCGGCCTTATAGGCTCCTTTCAACTCCATTATTCTATGATTCTCACCTAAGCCACGGATGCACTAGATCAGTTCTAGCAAGTTATTATTCATTCATCCTTTCATTGACAGTAATTTTCAACTATGGTAGTCTATTTAAATCCATTTCAATCGGATTTCCAGGTTTTAACCAAGACTATGTTGGTTGCCTTAGTTGAACACCTGTTCTGATAAAAAGAATGAGAGACAGGTACAGAGACAGAGAGATGGGAGAAATATGACTTTGGTGATTCTCCTGGATCTCTCTTTGTCATTTGCAAGTATCATCAGCATTGGTAAGTCTTGCAAACCGCTATTGGGTTTGATCTCTGGAATTATCCTCTGTGGTATTTTACTGTTTCCTAGGTAAAAGAAGGTGGGCCAGCTATAGTTCTAGGCTGTGTGGAGCAGTTATTAGTGTATCCTGCAGGAACTGCCTTGTTGCTTTCTGTAAGATTTTGTTTTGTCCCCAATTATTTTTACAGTATTATGAAACTACTAGAGGTGAAGGTTGTCCATTGGGGGGGGGGGTGCAGATTAATAACTCAGTTGATGATATCCACTTTATTTCTCCTTCCATAAAATTCAATAGGGACATTTCCTTCCCTGAATAGGAATAGATACCTGTTATGGACTGGATGAGGGTGAATGAACAGATCTTCAATACAGATAAAATGGAGTTGGTGATGACAGGGAAACAGGGATTTAGGTGGAGAAATCCTTGGTGTAATCATACCATCTTTTCAAGAAATCAGGAGAAAAGGTTGTCCCAGGGCTATCAGAATGCCAGGTATAACCTAGAGTACCTTTCAGCAATAGCCAACTGGTTTGATAGCTGTGCCCATTATGAAAACCTAGCTATTTCCATGCCTTTATGACTTCCAGCTTAGACTGCTACAATGTACTATATCAATTGCAGGTAATGTGTAGTCCCCTAGATGCTGTTGGACTATAATTCCCAGCATTCTGGAGGGCTGTAGTTTGCCCATCCCTGCTTTATATACTGGACTGCCCTCGAAGCCAGTTTTAAATTATAGCTGGTATAAAGTGCAGACACCTACTGTAGGTCTTTACAGGTGAGCATGGCACTGAGAAAATCTGTATTGTTTGCAAGGTTGTTCTGAGGCCAAGTTCAAACCACTGGTTTTAAACTTAATACTTGCTCCTGTATCAAAGGGAGTCCTATGGGATTCTACATACAACCACAAGACCTCTCAGTGATGCCTTCCTCCAGATTCTATTTTCCAGGGACCTAAGTTGGTGCAAGATCATAAGAAGGACCTTTTCTGAGAAGTCCCTGGATTTACGTGTTCCCTTGGGAACTCTGAAGTTCTCCCCACCATCTTTTTTAAAGAGTTCTTCCTTGGTCTTTTTTAGAATACATTTATTATTGTTCCAAGATACTCTTGGGAATTAGAGAGGAATTAAAAAAAACTTCAAGTGTTTTAAAGTGTAGTTTTGCTGTCTTTTAATTTGATGCATTTTATTCTTATAGTTTTAGGAGTTTTCCCCCAAGATACCTTGTGAAAATCCCTGTTGAAAGCTGGCCTAGAAGCAGTACAAGTAAATAGGTTAACAGAAGAAAATAAAATGTGATTCTAGTATAGATTCTAGTATCTTCACCCACACTGATTTTAGAAAAGCTAAGAATGAGGGGGTGGTTCTACAAACCAGCAATGCCCTGGCTAGACATACATTCCAATTGAGTTCATTGTGTGTTCACACTTAACCTATTGAATTAAAGCTAGCCCTTGCTTACAGACAGGTTCACAGGTACCTAAATAGAGCAGCTACATCTTAGCACCTCAAGATTTGGTAAAACATGCACACACAACTCAAGAAGATCTAGCCCTGCCTTCCAAAGCAACTATCCCTGCGTCAAGCAGGATTACTCTTAATAGGATTTCCTACTGGGAGGCTTTTTTCATGTCTATTGCAAGACCTGCACAGTATCTACTCATAGAAGAATATGGACCTCATGCGTCACCTATTTCTCCTCCTTTTCCTTCTTTTGCTCTATGGGACAAGTCTGGCAATTTCATCTTGTGCCACAGGATGCTCCTGTGCCAACGATAACTTTGGAAGGTAAGAATATTGAAATATCACAGAAACAGTGCTTGTAGAGGTGTATGGTTCTGGTTATGCTAGTAAATAGCATCATATGGGGGAAATGGTGACAATACATACAATCCAGCAAGGTGAGATATGAAATACATGGGGGCATATGTTAAGTCATAAACATGATGGCAATTTTATGTAGGTGTATCTACATATGCATGGCAGGAAACAGAGTATAGTAAACGTATGTACTTAACATAGGTTGGAGTGAACAGATACAATATGCCTATTTATTTTGAATATGCAAATGATTCAGCAGCACGTTCCATTCTATCATTTTCAATCAGACGTAGTGGCTAGTAACTTGTTAGTAGCTAGATTTTGCCAAGTATTTTCAGAATTTAATTTTTTTTCTTCTATGTGATTTTAAACATATTTTTAGTATTAGGGAATGGATAGTTTTCTGTAATATTCTGAGTTTGAGGTATTATGCTTATAACCACTCTAATGTACTTTTCTATGAGTTTTATGACCAGAAAGATAAAAATTTATCAAATTTATTGTTACAATGCCTGTTTTTTTTAAAAAGGAAATTCCATATTGAACTCATTGTAGGTCACTATCCATTCAATCAATTAAAACTGAATGGGCGAGGTATCAAAACAATATGCTAACTTTGCTGATTTATATTCTAGGAGCTTGCTTTGCATGTCTACTTCTTTGAGAAAGATCCCAGAAGGCATCCCTCAAGATATAAAAAAAATTAGAATAGAAAACTCTCACCTAACAGAATTGCCTCGTGGGTCATTCTCTAATGTCAGTGCCTTGGAATATCTCTGGCTGAATTTTAACAACATCACAGTCATGCATCTAAAAAGCCTCGAATACCTGAAGGATTTGACTGAGTTGAGATTGCAAGGGAACAAACTGAGTTCAGTACCATGGACAGCATTTCAAGACACGCCAGCTTTGAAAATCCTGGATCTAAAACACAACAGGCTCGACGTCCTTCCGGAACATGCCCTGCGCTATTTGCCAAACCTGACCTACTTAGACTTATCTTCCAATCAGCTTACCGTCATCTCAAAGGATGTTTTCTATAACTGGCCTGTGTACCAAAAAACCCAGCAGCTGGAAAGGAAGGGGGAAGCTATTTCCAATGCTGTCTTGGCTTTGCATGGTAACCCATGGATATGTGACTGTCGCCTGCGAGGCTTCGTCCAGTTTATCAAATCAATTGGCCCACCCATCATTCTAATGAATTCCTATCTTACTTGTGCGAGTCCCAAATTGAGGGCAGGGAAGTACTTCCATGAAGTGGAGCTGAAGAGCTGTATGAAGCCCCTGGTATCGTCCCTGGAGTCAAATGTGACTGTTTTGGTGGGGCTCAATGCAACCTTGACCTGCTTGGTGCAAGCCAGTCCTCCCCCAGTTGTCTGGTGGGCCTACATGCTCAAACACCTACGAGGTTTTAATGGTAAGCACGATTCCATGGCACGTTATTGAGTGACAAGGAGTGATCCCTCTTTATAGACTTAAAGGTTGTCAACCAGCCACCCTGCCTTTTTTCTGTCTTTTGAACATCTAAGTAGATGCTTGTCTATATGGCAGTTAAGCTCATTTAGTCCACTGAGTTCAATAGACTAAAGCTTTTTGTTTCTTACATTAAACTCCCACCTTTGATCTAATGTGCTCAGGACAGCATATATTGCTCTCTCTCTCTCTCTCTCTCTCTGCTTTATCATCACAACAGTCCTGGCAGGTAGTCTAGTTAAGGGGTAGTAACTTCTCTAAGATTACCCCTGAATTTTATGGGTAAGTGGAAATTAGAACTAGGACCTCCCTGGTTGTAGCAGAGCACTTTACTGATGGCTGTCATGTACAGCACTGGCCCAAGACATTGTGCCCATGGCATCTCTCCAAGTCACAGTGCAGGGTGCTCAAAACCTGGCATGCTATTTTAGTGCCTGGGGTAGAAAATCCCACAAGAACCTCTCTCCCTCTCTAGCGGCTGTAATACAACAGGAAATTAAATAGTTAACAATTTGTTGCCTTTTTGTGATGCCTGAAATGTGCCTGAGGAAGCCACCACATCCAACTTAAGATAGCGCTGGCCTTGCTCAACCATATGGCAGCAGAGCAATAGACTGAGAAATTGTACTGCACATGAGTAGGTATGCTGTACAATCGAGATTTTTTTAAATCCCACATTTCATGACTTGCTGAAGATGGTTTTCTGCAGCATATAATGCTCCTGCAATCACAAGATAGTCTGTCAGTTCTCAATCTGGTGACTTAGAGAGAGGAACATTAGGGATATGAAAAAAGCTCCATCTTGACCGTGTTGCATCTCTCGGAAACCCACCTCCATCCTTGCACCCCTCCCTTTATTCCCATTGAGTTGTGAGGCTTTGTTTTTCTTTCCTACAAGGGCATTATACATATTCAGCAGGCATTTTCCCAAAATGTATACACTTGCACACTTAGCCTAACGTACAAAGTTTGTGTACCTTTTCCCCATTACCTAAAGCATGATTGGTAATGCATTTTTGAACCGTATGCATTTTAACTGTTTGCATTTTACACCTGTGCATGTTGGTTTAAATGTGCAAATGATTCTCTAGCTTTACAAATGTGTGCATTTCTGACGGAAGGGGTGAATGCTCTTGGAACGAGTCTCAGGAGATGCAAAATGGGTGACATGGCTGAGAATCTTGAAACCACCACACTTCTTTTCTATCTCTAGGCAACATTTCTGTTCCTAAGGAACATTTGAAAGGCTAAACACATGTTTTACATTGTGGCTAGGACTGATGGGAACTGCAGTCCATGCGGATTCTGTGGTTCCACTTGCTCACTTCATTTGTGAGAACTGCCTGGATGAACAACTGATCTACACAGTCGTGAAAAAGGACCGGGCAAAATCCTGTTGTCTAAAGTTATGCCACTCAAACCGGATGTAGCACAGGAAATCATTAATTACTACCTCCCCCCCAACTTTCAGGTTCCAAGGTTTCCTAGGGCTCCATTTTGCTCTGGAGAAGCCTTTGAGAGCCCCTTTAATAGTTAAAAATTGCCAGCAGACCACTGTTGCAAGGAATGCTGCCAGTCTTCCAGCAGCTATATTTGATTATTAAAAGCTTCCCCCTCCACAATCTCAAGGTTCTCGAAGGCTCCTCCAGGGTAAAATGTAGCCCTAGGGAGCCTTGGAACCTAAAGGGAGAAATAGGAAGCTTTCAGTTAATTTAATGCCAGATCCATAAAGTCATGCAGGATTTTGGCCAAAGAGTTGAAACAACTGGGTCTAAGCATCCTAAGCATTCTGTGGCCACTGAGTATAATCCAGCCAATATTAGCTCTGACTAAACTGAAATCAATGAGATCTAGCTTAATTACAATTAAGGCTGTTTCCAATGTTTCCAGTTAGAACCTTGTCCATTTTTGTGACTACCTTTTGTTGGGCTGTGCCCCGATCTTTAAAAATATTACAGACAGTAGACTTTTTACATGCTGCCCCATACTATCAAATTGCTGTCATTGTATATCTTCAAACTGAGGATAAAGTATACACCAAAGGCAACAAAATTAAGACTGAATTATAATTTTGCAGCCTTACTACCTGCTCATAACTTTCTTGAACAAATTCCTTCAGGACTCACATTTTCTTTGGCTGGCCTCAGCCCTCTAGTAAATTGTTCTGGACAGTTGAAAACAAATTGGTTCAGTTAGTTTCAGAGTTATCTGCAGAGCAACACACACACACACAGAGAGAAGGAGAACAGAAATGTGTAAACTCAGTAAATATAGAGCAATATACTTTCCCATCGGTCTAGCAATTTTCTTGCTGTTCGCCTGAATGGCTGCAGCTAGAACAATAACTTTGATTTCATTCACACACCTTAGCAAAGGTGGGAAATGGGCAGCCCTGCAAATGTTGTCCTACATCAAATGTTACCACCATAGCAAATGGTGAAGGGTGAGAGCTTCAGGTTCCTACAACATCTGGAGGAGATCCCTGGCCCTGATTTTCACACAGAAAAAAGAGGAAAGTCTCGGTTTGCTGTAGTACATCCGTCTTAACTGGAGCCATTGCCGAACCATATGAATGATTGCTGCTCTCCTGACTTCAAAATCCTGATTAGTAGGGAACGATCTTGACTCATGATTTTAAAGAAGAGATACTAGATGTTATCACTGTCTCCCTACCTCTGCCAGTTTTGGTCAAATCACAGTTAGGATTTCCATGAGTATTGGACAAATCTGTGCTCTTTACAATGATCCCTCTTTGGCTTCCGCAGAACACTGGGTAGAGGATTGTATCCCTCAAGATGTTACTTGATTGTATCTTCTGCCAGACCCGATGACTATAGTCAATGGTGAAAGACAGTGAGAGAAGCAGACTAGCAACATCTAAGGATTACCCTAGGCTTATAACACAGGGAGTACAAATGGTTTAATTCCCATGATCACCAGATGATCACATGTACTAGATAAGTATGGGAATATGTCGATGCCTCCTTTAGCTTGTTTGGATACCACTCTTCCTATCATCACTTCATTCATTAGTATGTAATATGGTGAGGCTGATTGATGATGGAAAGGACCCATTCAGCTTTACATTCTCAGATTTTACAGAAATCTCTTGTAGGAGCTTGTATTAATGATTGACCTGAAATCAATTCACATTTAAAATTAACTATTTCTGAACATTCCCCTAATCACTTGATTTGTAACACGGGAGATCTACATTGGTGTCAGGAGAGTGTACATCACCTATTTCCTCAACATCCAAATATTAAAGTCAAATAGAATTGAATACATGGAAATATAAGCAGTATAAGCTATGAGTGCTAGCATTGTAGATCTCTCCCTCCCTCTCTCTCAATTTTTGTTTGAATTGTCCTAAATTTCTGTCTCATTTTGCTTAATTCTAGAAATATATAGGCATACCTGCATGACTCATAAGCCTTAGGGTCCAGCAGTATTTGCATGATGAGATGTTTTGTTTCTTTTCACAGTATTACACAATGAAAAGAACTTTGAATAAATTCATTAGACTGGAATAATGGAAGAAAACTTCTGGATTTATAGTCTGGTTAATGAATTTTTAACAACGTATAAGATCCTGATTTTTTGACAAGTGACAGTTTAAAATTGACACCAAACACTCCCTAAACTGAAACTGAAAATATTCTTGTTAAGTTCATTCTCAGGCAAAACCATCTGACGTGACCATGTGAGAAGTGGCAAAATAATTGAGGACATTTTGTGAAGGGAGCTGATGTTCTACCCTGTTTCCCCGAAAATAAGACCTAACCTGAAAATAAGCCCTAGTATGATTTTTCAGGATGCTTGTAATATAAGCCCTATTCCAAAAATAAGCCCTAGTTAAGTGAAACCCCATCCTCCACCATTGTGCAGCAACCAGAAGAAGATGACACAACTGTATTTGAATCAATGTAGATGGTTGTACATTAAAAAAATAAAACAACCCCTGAAAATAAGCCCTAATGTGTTTTTTGGAGCACAAATTAATATAAGACCCTGTCTTATTTTCGGGGAAACACGGTAGTGAGCTTCTGCTGAATGGAAAGCCCCACCAGTATAGTAATGCAGGATTGTACCACTTCCACAACCATGACTTTTGCACAAGTGGTGAGCTTCATGAAGAAAAACTGTCCTCTGCATATGCAAAAGAAATGCCTGTTCAAGTGGCAGGATCCCACCTCATGATGCTGGTGGGATTTTCCATTTAGTGGAAGCTCAGTAGGGTACTGGACTATGTTTACAATGTTAAGAACATTAGAATAACTGGACTGGATGAGACTAAAGACCTGCTTGTCCCAGAGGCCCTCCAGTTGTCTAGGGGAAACCCATAAAAATAACTTCAGCAACAATAGCACACATGTTACCCAGCAGCAGATAACCAAAGCAATGGTGCCTCTGATACAAGCTACTAACCCTTAGTAGCCTTTTTCTCAAGCAAGTTGTCTAATTCATCTTGAAAACTATCCACATTGGCAATCATTACAATGTTTTGTAGTAACGAATGCTAAAACTTAACTGCCTGTGGTGCAAAACAAGCAGCTCTCCTATCTCCATTGGGGGATTACTGCTTGGGCAAAACACTTGAGGAATTTCTAGGAAAGTTAAAATTGTACCATGAAACTTAGAATTTCTTGGGGGAGGGGGAGGGTCAAGGTAAACATTCGTATCATAGATAGATAGATAGATAGATAGATAGATAGATAGATAGATAGATAGATAGATAGATAGATAGATAGATAGATAGATAGATTGATTGATTGATTGATTGATTGATTGATTGATTCTCCATGATTTGGACAGCATTGTTTTAAAATAACAGCAACAACGATCTGTATATTTTTTTTCTGTAGTGTTTGGTTGTTTTATTTTGTTTATATTGCGCTACTTTGTGTTTTATATGTACACTGCCCAGAATAGTGCAGTGCACGTATGGGGCAGTAAATAAATAACCCAGTATTATAGGATATTGAGAGTGTCGCTGATGCTGAGAGTAGAATTTAACATGTTTGCCTTGGGTCTGTTTTCCCCCCATCCCAGTGTCCACCACCCATACCAGTGAAGATTCAATCAAGTCAGAATTGGTGATACCTTCAGCCCATCTTGTGGATGATGGCAATTATACCTGCATAGCTGCCAACTACCTTGGCAACACATCAGCCACAATAGTCCTGAGAGTCCAAGCCCCCCGAATGGTGTCTTCTTCATTCTCTTCCTCCATCTCTGATGAGAACGCATACATTGACGTGAGGATCGCCAAACAGACGGTTTATGGGATTACTCTAGAATGGTATAGCATGACTGAGAATCCTGGGGAAACCTGGTATACTCTCCATTTTGGAAAGTATGATGATGCCAAGAAAGACATGATTTACATTGGACCCGGCATCAATAGCTACTCCGTCAACGACTTGCTCCCTGCCACAAAGTATGAAGTCTGTGTTACTTTGAGGAACCAAACACCTCAGAAGGGGCAATGCATTGTGTTTGTGACAGGAAGTGATGTCAGTGAACTGGAGCAACGGGAGAAGCTTGTCCACATCATTATCATTGTGTGCGCCATGGTGCTGGCTGTCCCTGCTGGGATGTACGCCTGCACCACCGAGACCAGGTTCAATTGTATGGAGAAATGCACCAACATTTGCCGCAAGAACAGAAAAGGGCAAAATCTGAAAGGAGCCAATAAAGAAAGCACGTTTGACAGCTTGCCAACCGGCAGCGAGGAGGGGTTGTGTCGCCGGGACTCCAGTGATGACAAGAAAAAGCTGAAGTCCTGTGAGGACAAGGAAAAAACCAACAAGCAGAAACCTGAGCACAGAAATAGTGCTGATCTCTATTAGCCAACGTCCAAGCACAATCCCATGTTAGATAAGAAAGCAATAAATAAAGGAAGACTGTCAGAGATATCTGACAGATGTGTACACTAGGGCTTTCTGTTACCTCAGAACCAGCATGCGACAAGCATATACAACTGAACATTGTTTCTAAAAGGTTATGGAACCATCAACGCCTACAATGGGCAGGGTTACTGATGGGCAAAGGATGTAATAGTTAGTAGCCACAGTTCCAATGGGATCACAACGTCTTTTTCAGGCCTATAGGAGTTTATGATTTTCAAAGCATGGAAAGGTGGATGTGTTGCTTATAGAACAATCAGATAAGTTGGAGTATAAGTATGTGCCCAGAAGACTTTATAGAAAGATTCCACCCTTAACATAGATTACCAGAATGTTTGGGGACTTCGGGGCATCCCTTGTCCATTTTGTAATTGTTACCTTTGGTTGGCTGTCTGAGACGTTTTAGTAACATGGTCCAAAATTGCTTGCCACGGATGCAACAGACAAGAGAAATTTGGTCAGCTGCATTTAAAGCTAGCAAAATATGGGGATGTTTTGTACCAGTCTAGTTCATACTAAATGCAGCAACATGTAAGACTGAGGCACGAAAAGGAAGAAAAATATGGAGATCCTTTCAAATCATTGTTGGACTTGGAAGGGAGAAGGGTTCATCACACCCACTTCAATCCAAGGCTAGTCACCTGTAACCGCTAATGGTGCTGGGAGTAGAAGGACTTCTTAATTGGTATCAGAAGAGACAGCTATAAATTTTGGTAGGACTTCCTGAACATCTTGGGGTGTATGTAGAGCAGCTCCAGCTCCACATGATGAACTTTCACTCTCACTCTGAGCATTACTTTTTCTGACTACAACTTCCAGACTCCTTCAAGCAGGATTGCTGATTGGGGCATTCTGGGACTGGTGGTCCTAAAAAGTAACATTCTTAGGTAGTGCTTCTGTTCCCAACTTCTAAGGAGAAAACAGAACATTATGGAGAATGGCTAGCAGTCATACTGACTAAGCTGTGCTCACAGGTAAAAAAGCTATGAATACTAGTTGGTCAGCATAGACAGAGAGGTGTGCCACCATCTTGCCCTGCAGATACACTTCCCTCTGCCAGGCCCCTGTTTGAAATAGGCTGTTTGGCTAGATCAGGAGTTGCCAACTGTGGTCAGCCAGATAATTTTGGAGTGCTATTGCTACATTCCCATACCTTTGGCCATGCTGCCAAGTGCTGATGGGACTTGTAGGCCCCAAAATATTAGAAGGGTCAGAGGTGTGTACACTTGAGCTAGATGGTCTGATTGGTTAATCTAGCAATGCTCTTTCTACATTCTTAGCCATCTTCCTTGCTGGTTTTAGTCAACCATTTTAATTAGACATGTTTGTTTTTGTCATTCTTGTGAGCTCAACTCTATTAGTTTCACAAGCCATACAGAAAGGCGATATCAATTTAGGTAACGGCCAGCGTAGAAGGCAGAGATGATACTAAAGCCTTTAGAAAATGTAATGTACAAACAAGATAGTCTGATGCTAAATGAAACTATGGTTGGAATCCTCTTGGTGTTTGCATAAGGTATGCATATCTTGCTATGGCTAATTGCAACTAATTGATGAGGTGCCTGGCTAACTCTCAGTTGTACTATTGGACATATGAAAATGACAAAAGGAACTGGTACATCCACTGAAATATTAGTTCAAAAAAGGGGAATATAAATATAAATAAGTAATTTTTGTATCCATAATTCTATAGATAAATGAATTTATTTATATGATGTTGTTCTCAGTAAGTTATAATGGTGTAATTGTAATTTTTAAAATGTTACATAGCCCTTGAAGAAGGCTGATAAACTGAAATGCGTCAGGTATTTTATACTGGGACTACAGTTTAGCCTTTTGTTTACCTACTAGTGGACGTATGACCAATCACATGATAGAGATGTGCTCTAGCATCTCATCAATTAACTGTGGCAGGTTACACACAGCTTATGTAGACATCAATAGGATTCTGACCTATATATAGTTTTCTCTTTCCTTTCCTTTCCTTATTGCTGTTTAGAAAGAAATATATGTGTACATGTGCTCACATACATACAATATATGCATTGTTCACACCCACATACCAGCACTTCCACATATCCCATCTATGCTCAGGAGGGTTCTTCATTCTACACACACACCACGATCCAACCCACCAATGGCTCATGGTTTGAATGTAGGATCCCTTCCCTTCACCATTTACAGGCAGGTTGCCCACTAGCTTGGATTATGGGACTCCACTACCAACATCAATGAAGGAAAGAAGCTTGGTCCACAGTCTATTCCTCTGTATGGAGAAAGGCAGGCTTGGAGGGAAGATTTCTTGTTCAGCACAATGTCTTATGTAGAAAGAGTAAAACACCCTTCTCCCTACAACATTTCCCAACAAATTCACATCCCTCCTCTACCATCAAGCTGCCCTGAAAATACATGAAGGAACGAACGAACGAATGAATAAATACTTCAAGAAATACAACACAGATCTCCAGTATTACACCAAGTTTCTCCTTTAAAACAGCTGGATAATTGGAGGGTGTGGTCTTGTGTTGCTGTCATCCCAGCCACTTTAGCCTGTTGCAACAAAGACAATAAAGAATCATGAGGTGCCTTAAAGACTAACAGGTCTTAGCTGGCATAACCATTTGTGGGCTGCAACCTACTTCGCTGTATGATTTAATGAAATAGCTTGTAGTCCATGAAGGCATATGCCAAATAAAACTTGGTAGTCTTTTAAGGTGTTACTGGTTTCTTTGTTGTGGTTTCTAGACAATCCTTTGTTCTCCAAGTGTACAAAGAAATGCAAACACAAATAAAAATAAATCAAAAGGCAGTAAGAAAAAGAAAGCAAGTTCTTTCTCCTTGTCTGTAAGATTTATTCATCATTCTTCTGCATAAAAACACCCAAAGCAATTTGCAATTTTTAAAAAGCCAATTAAAAAACTAATTAGAAAGCTGCTAACATTAAACAAACCTCAGTAACAGAACAGGCAACAGAAGAGAAGAAAGTTTAAAACATGACATTTCTTCGCCATTATGACTGTAGAAGCTCCTGGCTTTTGAGTTTGCTTTGCATGTGCACACACATACACACACTCCCTTTATGTGATTGTTTCTTTATTCATACCAGAGTGTTGTGCAATTTAAAATTATGGATGTATATGAAATATAGGAAATAATTTAAAAGCAAATTAAAATGTTAGAGATTATAGTCATTTGTGATCCTTAAAATATAAATTTTTCTCATCAGCAAGTTTGCAGGGCAACGTTTTTGGAAGTGGAAGATTGGCCAGCTGTATGCCATTGGCCAGGGGATGTCCAAGTGTACTTGTGATGCTTTTCACTCTTTGATGAGTGAAATGTCCCCTTTATGTGATTTATGTGACATAATTTATTTGATTAAAGACAGTTGTGTACCTTCATGCTATAGAACTGCACATATATTAAATGTAGTCTTGGACGAAAGGTTGAAATTCTCATCAATATCCTATCACTGGACTCTTGAACTTTCTAGAAATATTGCTTGCTTTAGCAAGTGGTTTTGCAACCCATGCATTGTGAAAGGTGTTCAGGGCACTGTGAATGAGGTTTTCCCTGCAGCAGTTCAGTGAGGTAGGTTAAGCTGAGAGATACTCACCAAGCGTCCAGTGGCACCCAGTAAGCTTCAGCCCCACAACAGGGCTTCCTGGCCAAATGTAGCACTATAATAATATACCACATTAATAAACTTGGCTAAGATTTCTATTTCAGAGCTTCTGTCCAAAGTAGGTAACCCAAGGGCTTTCCTTGATCATGTAGCAACACCCATTTCAGACATTATTGTCCTTCTTGATCCTTAGAAATGGCAATTTCATCAGACTTTACCTTTTAAGTATCAAAATTATGTGTAATAGTGGGAAGTTCTTGTTAGCTGTAAGCCAATGCTTGAAAATTAAACACATAATTTTCCAAATGTCCCTGTGCTTATTTTCTGTTGTGACATGTTTATTTGTTTTACACATACATCTGGAGGGCAACATGGGAATGCATTTATTAAAAACATTCCACAGGAAATGAAAATGTTCAAACCTTAATGCTTCGAGGAGACAGAAGAAATTTATTGGTGAGTGGCAATTGGGTTAAGGTCATAGCTTAGTAAGTTCAGATACTACATGCAGTGGGTTGGTCCAAGGCACTGTGCTTCCTGAGGCAGATCAGCAAAACATACCTCCAGTCTGCTACAGTCGGGATCAGGAAAGAAAAAAAAATATTCTTGAAGGCTTTCACGGCCGGGATCCAATGGTTGTTGTAGATTTTTCGGGCTGTTTGGTCATGCTCTTCAGAACATGGTCAAACAGCCCGAAAAACCTACAACAACCAAAGGAAAAAAAATATTTTCTTCATGATGGCTTCACAATTTAATGGCTTTACTTCCTGAAAAATGGTAATATGAAGAGGAAAATGGAATGGTATAAAAGAATGCATAGATATAAGAGCTGCAGGGGAATGATTAATTTTAATTTTTAAAGAAGCATTTACTGGAAAATCAAATGTATCCAGTGGAAACAATACTACTGATGAAAAATCACGAGCGCTGGTCTGACTTGGCATGTATTTGAAGGCGAACTTTGGCCTCCAGGTGACATTGACACACCATCATAGGGATTTTTCTTTGACAGTTCCATAGACTGCGATCCAATTGGTCCTAGAAATCACTTCAGTCTGAATTTGTGATCTGGAGTTGTTGCTCAGTTCTCTCAGGAGCAGTCCTCTCTTGTTCTTTGTGGAATCATGTTGGGAGCACCTGGTTCCATTCCCCATCTGAGGAAGAATGAAGTGTCCACATTTTTCATTTATAGGGAAGAGAATAAAGTAAAGTTTTTAGGTATCTCTCTGGCTACAGTTCAGCGCAAACCGAGGGCCAGAATTCATATTCTGATGAAAACATGGCAGCTGCTATAAATGAAAGGAGGGTCCATCGTTCTTCCCTTGAAAAGTCTTGCCTGAAATATTTTTCTGCCTGAGTCAAAGGTCAAGACATTAGCCTCCCATTCCACATAAAGAAGTGGATAGGCACCTGAAATTTGAATGATGGTGACAGGATATAATATAATAACATAATAATAAACTTAGAATTGCAGAGATGGGAAGGGCCCTATGGACCATCAAGTCCAGCCCCAGTCAAGGAGGCACAATGGGGAATCAGGTTCCCAGCCTCTGGCTCTGCAGCCAGATTCCTAAACCACTGAGTTATCTAGCATCCTCCCAATTCTAATTTTAGAAATTAGGGGAAGCAGGGCAGGTTGCATAGCATATTCAGTTCTTTCTCCCAACATCTTACCACTACTCTTTGTTCTCTAGCCTTTGGTTCTGGAGGTGACTCCCTCACTTTGCTTAATAGTAGAGCTGGCCATTCATACATTTATGGCCTGAAATTTACATTTCCCTCATGCTCTGACAACAGCATTTTAGCATATAAAAAGCCACTTTAGTGTTGCAACACGTTAATGCAAATCGAAATGGACCACTGCAGCAATAGTAGACAATAGTGATGACTAGTGAACCAGCAGCATGTAAAATATGCATTCAGGGTCAGCTTATACCTATGTTGGTGGCAAGGCTGCTACTACGGATACAGAATTGCTGTTTATGTGACTGGGGATACCCCACATGGGTTATGTCAAACTAGGGGTGCTCAAAGATTTTGTTCGCTGCATGTGTTCAAGTGAACCAGCCAGAACCACACCACCTGAGCTGAGCAGAGAACACATATATTCCTACAAAGTTGAACTTCTCTAAAATTTTCAGTGCTGGTCACAAAGTGCATAGTTAGGTGGCTATTTTAGAATAAAGTGATTTAAGAAATGTACACTGAGAGAAAATAGTTTAGAACTGCACAAATGTGAGACAAGGGCTGAATTCAAGTGGTAAGTTGCAGCCAGAGCAGACCCACTGAATCCATTGGGTTTTGGTGAGTCAGTTCCATAATTTCATGTGATTCAATAGGCCTACTCTAGTTGCAACTTATTACTGGATTTTAGCCAATATTATAGAAGAATAGAGTAGAAACAGACTCCAAAGTTTCGATCTCTCCCCCCACAGACTAATGGAGGAAATCCAAAAGTGAAGCATCCCTGACAGATGACTGACCAAACTCTGCCAAAGAGGAGTCTCTCATTTTTAGGGACAGTCCATTTGAACAGCTCTTCCTGTAGTTTAGTTGAATTCTCCTATTCATAACTTCCATACATTGTTTCCTTCTGGACCTACAAAAGGGAATCATGATTCATTTCCCACGTGATGGCTCTTCAGCTAGGTGAAGATGGCTTTTATATCCCCTCTCAATATTCTGTTTTCCAAGGCTAGGTTTCCAGACCCATAATCATTGTGGCCTTTCTCCAGACATGTTCTATGTGATTGGGTTCAGTATTCTTTTTGGGCAACTCTTCAGTTTCGGCGGGAAATAAAACTGGAGACGTTTTTATAACTTTCAAACTGTCACCTTTATTATCTCCACTCTCCTCCAGCACATTATTCATTGGGTCAAAAACTCTCAATTCTGGCAACAGGCCATAACTAGAAGAGCCAAAACTTTTCCCGTATTCCCAAGGACTCAGTGGGGGGTTCGCCCACACCATTCCCAGTACATCAGCCTTCGGGGAGGAGTACTCCTTAGGGCACAAATCGTCCCACAACCTGAGTGCCTCACCCAGCCCCTCTCATCCGGCTTATCATAGAAACGGTTATGGGCTATCTCTGTCTCTCTTTGTAGCTCCAACTCACGCGGTGCCACGATCACGGTCCACTCCTGAGTCTGGAATTGTGCTGGTCTTCCTCCCTTCAGGTTCGGCTCTGGCAATAGTCCTCCCACCTTTAGGTTGGGAAAATCTCTCAGCAGTCCTTGGGTCTTAACGTACTCAGCCTCCCTCCTTCTCGCCCCCTCCCTCTTTCTCTCATACTCCTCCGAGACCGAACTGAACCAACGCACCCCTTCCTCACTTATATCCTCCTCCTACACTGTCACCTCATGCTCTGCCCTCTTTCCCTTTGCATCCTCCTCCACCAGACAGATCTCCACCTTTCCCGCCTTTTCTTCTAATTCAATCTCCTGAGTCTCCTTTGTAACTGTCATTTCTTTAGTCACAGTCTTTTCCGTACTTCCATTATCCTCTCCTCCTTCTACCGCCTCTATCACCACGGACGGCTCACTCTCGCACGTGTTTCTTTAGTGAGATTTGACTGAAGCAGAATAGAGTGATACTGTAACTTCCCTTGGTTTGGATACCGTATGCTGATACATCCTAAAATTTCATTCATTTCAGTCCACCACTCTCCCTCTTTGTTTGCTTTTACAAATTCTTCCATGTCTGTCTGTCTACTAGGGCTGGACAGGAGCCCCCATTTATAGTCTGTGCCTGAATAAAGGGCACATAAATTGGGGCTGAGATGCCCTGTGACCTTTTGCTGACTTTCTGAATCAGTCCTTGCCTGGGTCTGGGGTATGTGAGCATTTCTGATTCTCCACGACAATCCCATTCTTCTGAATGGGGAAAATGGAAACTGCAGGGCAAGTTCATGGATGGAATGATGCAAGCCGGATGGAAGAAAGCAGTGATTGTCTGTGGAGCTAGGGCCCTCTGTTTTATTTTTATTTTTGTCCCTTTTGCCAGCCTCCAGGAGAAGCCCTCTCAGATTCTTAAGGCAGTCATTGTCAAGGGAAAATAAGGGCCTTTGAAATGGCAAGGGGTAGTGTCATTTTTAATGGCTTTTCAAAAAGCAATGCAGTGAGCTCCCATTTCCATTCATTCTCTCAGCCCCCACCCTTCCTGTTCCCTGTATGTGTGGCAATGCGACTTTAATGGTTTAACTAATGACTTCGCATCAGGACAGGAAAAGCAAATCAAACAGTACAATTTTATAGTCAATGGGACAGCATCCTCTACCAAAATGGAGGGTAAAAAACAGGCCCTGTAGCAGATATCATTGCCCTCTAACATCTCCCACCTCCCCCATCCCATGCACTTGTTGCCTGAGGCACCCATCAATCTCTCTCTCTCTGCCAAATGGTAGGGCCAATCTTGTACAATAACAGGATTTCTACAACAAGAGATACTACGTGATTTGCAATATCTAAGCAGTATTTAGGCTAGAGGGTTTTAGCAGAATCTTGGTTTCCTGGAAACAATATTTTTGGGCACAGTATACTCCCCAGATTGAATATAACTAAATAGGAAGAGCATACATCAGAAGATCAGAATTGAGTAGTGGGTGCATTGTACAGGTTTTATTACAAAAAAGAAAACATTTGGACCAAAATTTTATTGGTAAAGAATAATTGTATTCCATGAAAAAAATTGCATGATGTGTATTAAAAACAAGTTCACTTCAATTATTTTATAACAGCTAACAAATACATTGTTTCTTAATACATGGTTTCTTAAATATATTTCTTAGAGCCGCCACTTTTTAACATGTCACATTCAGAGCAGTCCTGTCAATGGAGCAATAGAGTAGACTTCCTATACAAGAGGGGAAAGGATGAAATATCAGTTTATATGCACTAAGTGAGAAGGATGGGCTTGTGAGCATGGAGTCACTTCTTGCCACATTGCTTAAACAATTTGAAATTATTAAAATGCATTGGAAAAGAGCTCATCCATGGTAATTGTAACTCCTGGACCAAAGATGGAGAACATGTGGCTCTCCATAGATTGCTGAACATAATCTCTCATCAGCACTAACCAGAACTGCTAGTAGTGAAGGATTAAGGGAGCTCTTCTTATCTGAGAACCACACGTCTCCAGTCCCTATCCTGCAAGGAAATTGTAAAGGATGTGCACAAAACAACAAAATGCACATGTTGTATTCCTAAAATGTATATGTTGTTGAAGTTGCTGAAGCTTCTTCTTCATCATCGTCTTCTTCCAGTACCTTCAGTTTTCTCCCTCAAATACATCATTTAAAAATTGAATGCTTGGATAGCTTAAATTCAAGGAGTGAAATTTTGATTTCACAAAATTATAGCCCTACACTCTGTCTAATACCTGTTGCCTAAATGTGGAGAGGAAGTAAATTGCACAAGCACCTCCCCACTCTGGTAGGTGCCCTGTCCTGTGCCCATTCTTGCAGTGGTTGTGAGATCAGTCATGCTGCTGGTCCTGCAACAGGAAGCCTGCTGGAGCAAGGGGGACAATTGGATGATTTTTCTTCCACTCCACATTTAGGCAAGAGAATCGTAGCCTCTGTGTCTATGATAAATTTTCTATCCACAGTATTTCTAAAAAACATAAACAACCTCTATATATTGTGAGCAATGGTAACCCTAGAGCTATATGAACCTTGTTGTTCTTTATGGGAATAGTACTTAGTGAAAAGAAAACAGCTGTACAATTGTCACAAACTTTTGGTTATCATGAGAAGTATTTTAGAGGATTCAGAAATCAAAAGGAGATGCTGTGTTATTTATAAATTATTACATCAAGTGGACATAATGTAATGTGAACTCTGGGCATAATATACATAAGATACGTGTTGATTATCTGTGGTTACATGAACATGGTTCTAAGAGGGTTCCAATCTGGGTAGCTTACACATCCAGATGTTATAAACTTGCACGATACAGTACAGCTGTTTCTCAAGTCTTTGGGCCATACTTTATGACATCAACATAAACTTTTCTAGAGATCTGGACCTTGGGATAAGACTATAACCCAAAGCACACCTACAGTTCTACAGCTAATACATTTGACAGAGGTTTTATGAAGGAACAGAAGTGAGAGAAGTGTGCACATGTTCATACATGGATTTAAATATTCTTTCAAGAATGAAACTGACCAAATAAAATGGAGGAATAATTTCTTCTCTGATCAAAACAACGTTTGCTTCCCTCAAGCATCACAATATTTTTATCCCACTCCATAAAGAGCTAAACATCAGCCACATCATTTTGCTTTGGTGCCAATCTCCACTTAAAGTCGGAAAGCTTGCCTCCTCCCTTATGTGCCTGCCTGGAACTTAGGATCCTCAGCAGAGGCCCAGTTGTAGGTTCCGTCATTCCAAGAAGCTGGATTGGTGAGTACATGGGCCAAATTTTTATCTGTAGCAGCCTTTCAATTGTAGACCAGCTGCCCGAGGAAAGCTGGGCTGGCTTCAACCTTGTTGAGCAGCTGAGAATTTACTGTTTTGTAACCGGCATGCGGTTAACATTAAATAAATATAGCAGGTAAAACCCAAACTAATAATATAATTTAAAAGGTTTTAAAATAATTTTAAAATCATTTAAAATCTTTACTTCTATACATTATCTGTCCTTATTTACATTTGTTTGGGAGCCCTTGTAAGCACATGAATGAGAAATAAATGTTATATAACTGAATAATAGTAAAAGTAGTGAGAGCTGGGTGCCACAGCTGGAGATCTGCAGTTTAGTCTAGGTAATGTGCACACTGAGCTGAATTTCCATGAACTTCTGGTTTTACTGGCAACGGTGCTTAATATATGTAGGTTGCTATTGTAATGAAGGCTAAGTAAAAAGGAGCTTTTAGCCATCTATGAACAGCCAAAGCTTATTCCACCATGTTGTACTCTGTGGGTACCATATATGTGGGTCAAAGGTTTCAGTAAACACACAATACCCATATTGTTAGGTAAAGTAGGGTACATTTTGCAGAAGAAAGGCATCACACAGAGACAACATTTGTAAGTAGGGAATACCTTATAATCCCATTTCTCTTTTTTTAACTGCATGTATATAATTATACAGTACTACCACCAATATTCTACATGCCAAGATTTTAAGCTGTGCTGCTAATTAAGATTGCCAATGGGGTTGAATGGGAGATTGCTGCTTTTCCCCCTTATTCACACACCTTTATTCTTCATTTCTGACCTTGCATTTCCTGTACAACTATCCCATTTGTAGGTATTTAGTATAATGGGGTCTTTCATGTTGTTTTTGTCTAATGCCTTAAGCTTTTCTCTCACTTCAATGCCCCAGAAATATAGGAAATTGCAAGTTCCAGTGATTAGGATGCTCATGAAGACCATAAACCATTGTTTTGCTGGTAGGTAAGGAGCAATTCTATTGTTCACAAAGACAGAGAACCCAATTTCCCCCTCCTTTTAAAACGTCTTATGCCATTGATCTGAAGGAATGAGGCTTGCAGCAGAGAAACGTCTTGCACTGAATAATACTAAGGATGTGGGTCAATACACTCTTGTCTTTGTCCATAATGCTGAGGGCGTCTCTATCAGAGACAGCCAAAAATGGTTTAGAGTACTAAGCTGTGTCCCTAGAATATAGGAGTTTTTGACAAAACAGGGAATACTTCTGAGAATGTGCAAAGTATACTTCTGACAGTAATGGGCAACTACAGTCTGTCTTTCCCCACCCCTTAGGATTATTGTCTCCCCACAATTAGGACTGTAGGAGAAGTTTCTACCATGTGATCTTAGAGAAGCCTGACAGAGTCTTAGGACCTCTCCCTCAATGCTGGCACTCACTCACCATATTCTTGTGTTCTCTCTTCCTGTACCTTCCTGGGCAGCAAGCTTTTCTCTTTCTCTCGTTTTTGAACTGTTTGAAGAATTTGGGGGCCCTGCATAGGAAAGCACAACATAAAGCTGCCTACAGGCTCCCAGAAGAAATGAATATGTCAGGCTTGCTTTGATCTTTGTCTCTAGGGAACTTTAGGGACATTTGCCACTTCATGTCTAGAGATGATGCTGTGGGCTAAAGACGGATTTAAGTAAACTAAAGTTAATTACTCCATTCTACCTACAAAATAACCCCAAGGTGCAAAGCACTAGAGCCTAGACAAGCATTGATACCAAGTTTCAGGCATCCAGATTTCATAGTCTTGGAGCTATGGTGGAAACAGGCTCCTACACATGCACTGCCTTCTATCATATAATCAATGGTTTACAGTACCAGACAAAACTATTGCCTTGCTATACATCTAGTTCCTAGAAACTACATCTCTTCAGCATCAGTCATCCTTTGCACTCCACCTCATCTTTACACTCTGCAGTTTGTATTGTGCCCCTCATTTTTTTGCTGTGATCCTTCTTTTTTTCTTGCCTTCAAAATCATCAGCAGCTTCAGCCAAATTTGATTCCTCATGTTTCACCTGGGGTGAAGGCTATATGAGTAGGTACAGTAACATATTCTTTCCCAGTTGAATATAGGGTTGAGTTCCAGTTCTAGTTGGGGTAGATCAATTTTTAGTGTTTTAAATTCAGGATCCACTAAATGTCAGTGGGTCCTGGATATAGATTGCCTGGAGACAAGATAGACATAGGGGTTGTTAGTATTCTTTGCTATACCAGAAAGTACCTGACATGAAACTCAAGTTTTTAGAATATTTCAAACTGGGCTTTTTTAAAGAATGGGAAATTCCTTAAACAATTGTCAGAATTGGAATCAGCTGACATCTTAGTGCATCAGAGACTTTGCACTTAAAAATCTGGATTGGTAACAGATCTGCATCACAGGTTATCATGATGCTATAGGTGAAGCAATTCAACCAGGAAATAGCATGTGTCTTGTCATGCAATCCAAGCTGATGATGTGAAACACTGATATGAAATGCTGACAGGTTGTTGGGAGATGGGGAAATAGTAAGCAATGCAGAATCACAAATCACATCATGTACCTGAAACAGCACATCCACACAAATACTTGGCATGCAGCTTTGGAGGAGAAAGATGCACTAAACCTGACGGTGATCAATTGCGTTTCTCATTTCAAACCTCTGCTTGAGCTCTGACACCAGGGCAGTGTGGGACGTGCAAACGGTGCCCCCTTTCTGCTTTTTTGTAACCTTGGGACTTAGTGATCCCGATACTGTGGGCACTCTCCATTCAGGGCCACTGGTCTTGAATGCTGGCGCTGGAGGAAGGGCTGGAGCAGTGGGTGGTGGAGGAGGAGATGGGATCTGGAAGTTATTGTTGCTGTTCTCATTGTGTAGGCTCTTGGCATCCTCTTGAACTGTAAACTTCTCAGCAGCACTACTGGACCTCTTGAATTTCAGCCATTCCATCCTGATCGTCTTGGGTTGATAGTTCTGTCTTTTTTTAATGATCCGTCGCACTGGCATGACTTTGTTGGATCTTTTATTGCGCCAGAACATGGCAGTAGAGATCAAGATAGTGATCACCACCATCACCACCATAACACCAGCTAGTACTCCTAAGGCTTTCATTGGATTATCTTTTGTTTGCATCAAAAAGGCAGCCATAGGCCCTTTGTGAAGAGTCTGTAAAAGAGTACAAAGAGAACACGTGACTTACTCTGGGCTACAAAAAGAGATTGCACTTCCATTTGTCCAAAGCATGTGACAACCAGGGTTGACTTGCATACCCCCGACCGATCTCCAATTTGGCATCTGAAATTCAGATTTAATGCCATGAAGGCTAAAGGCAATCCTTGCAGTATGGAACTGTAGTAATTAAACAGTGGAGCCTTCACCCAGAATTTTACTGCAGAGCTTTGAACCGCTCCTATGCAAAATTCTAGTTTCTGTTAGTTACTAGTGGAAATAAAGCCACTGGAAACACTGGAATGTCCAAGGATATAACAAATTGGTTTAACACTCATTCCCCCTTCCCAAAGGAATAGTATTTTGTGAGTGTCGAACATTCTCTGTTAGAAAGCCACAGCTCACAAAACTATAATTTCCAGAATTTGGAAACAATTAAACAGATACAATCCTTAGGTGTTCATCCAGCTGCATTTCAAAATCCCCCAAAAGCAAAATAATAGAACAAACACTAGCAATAGGGATTTTTCAGCCTATTGTTGAATATTCAATTGAATTTGTTTTTAAAACACTGAAACAGAGTATGTTCTGTTTTCTAGTACTCTTTTACAGACATTGCAAAAGAAAAATAAACACCCAACACTTTGAGGTGATGATTCTGCATTCAACAGATGCCTTTGAAAATTCCTTTTTTTAAAAAAACTGAAAATCTAAACGAGAGGTAATGTAGTCTCTCTATATGGCATGTTAAGGGCAAATGAATTAACAGTTCATTTAGTAGTTCAGCACATAGCGTGCCGTGGTGGTCCCCGTTTAATTTTCCTGATTTTGGCCATGGGATGGAGCCGGGATTTTTTCACACTTTTCCAATATATGACCGTGGAGATCACCATGGTGAAAGAAATGGTGGAAATGATGCCACTCATGCAAATCCCAAATATTGTCCATGGACGTCTCTTGAGGCCTAAAATATAGGATCTTACCCTTGATTTGATCTGAAAATGTCAAAAATAGGAACATCTGTCAACACATAAACCCTTGTCATAAAAGAAGCTAAATATTTCCCCCCTCCAACTGTCCTTGTAAATATTGGCTAGGTCTAAAACAGCCATTCTCAATCTTATTTTGGCCAAGGCCATAAACACACTATGAAAGAAACATAGGCCAAATCAGGACAGTATAAGTCGCATAATGAACCTTATAAGGTGATGTGTGAAGAACTGTCTCCAGTCTGTGTCCCCCTTCAAATGTGCCAGGACCCCTCAGGGGGCCATATGGCCCCCAATGAGAATGGCTGGTCTAGAGAAAGCACTTGATATACAAGGACAGTAATGAGAAAAGTGATGAAAGAATAGAAACAGTTTTTTGACCAGAAGCTAAAAGACTAGTCAAGCAATAAAGAGGAACAAATGCCTCATATTACCCATACTAAGATAAAAAGAAACATTAGATGACTAAAGCACAGAAACATAGAACCATGAAAGGTATTTATAAAGATTGTTACTACAATTCTGCTGTCACTTAACAGGCATGTAAGAACACTGACCTAAATCCAGTTGGTAATCCGAACTAGAATAGAAACACTGAATGTACATTTGAATGGTGAGTCAACACTTATGTAAATCTCATTGATTCAATGGGTCAACTCTGGTTTGACTGTAAATTGGCCATTGCTAGGGCAAAACAAGATGTACCTAGATCTAAATATGAAGTGTGGATTCTTGATGTCAGGGTTCCTAAAATCAGATACTAAAGAACTTGAAAGATGGAACCTGAACTGAAGCAAATAGAAGACACTATTTTCTTGAAAGGGGAAAGGGTGGAAAGCCAGACTCCCCCCATCTCTTTTTAATTAGGACTGGCCAATTACGTTAACTGCTGAACACCGAGGATATTTGTAAAGCCTTATCTTTCACTAGATCTCATAGGATAAATTTGTAACGGGAGCTAAACAACACCATCTGGAGAAATAATGCATTGGTGGTTTCTTTCCTAAGTGGATGATTGATTTGATGGTGATACTGAGGAATATTGCTCTCACCTTGTGGCATTTATGTTTAGTGGACCAAAAGAGTATATCTTCTTCTTCGCCCATGCTTTTTAATAACCACAAGAAACTGGTGGTTGACAACTTACATAGAGAGCTGGCTGGGTAGCTCAGTGGTTTAGTTATCTGAGTGCAGAGTCAGGAGTTGGGAGTTCAATTCTCCACTGTGCCTTCTGGGAGAAAAGCCACTTTGTGTGGCCTTGGACAAGTTGCACAGTCCCAGGATGCCCCCCAAACAAGGGAATGGTAAACCCCACCTGAACATTGTCTACCTGGTATCTGTGAAGATTCTCAGTCATGCAGGTGAGGTTATCTGGAAGATGAGTCATGGCAACTGGATTTCTTTCTTATTAGGTTGAAATGTTTTGCTACTCATCCAAGTAGCTTCTTCAGTCTGAGGAGAGTTGGTAGGAGAGCCCTGATACATCCTCCACGTTGGTTTCACTTCCCCCTGGTCTGAATAGGCTTGTTAGAGGGACAAAGGACGGGGAGGGGGGTGAGTGAAAATCCCACTCTGCAGTCCTTCTCCGCCCATTGCCATGGGTTATTAACAGTCGTTAACAGTGGTCTTGCTGGTGTGTAGTCCTGATCTTTCTGGGGACGGATGATAGGAGACGGATTGCATCTAAGGACTCCACCCCTGTTGAATGAAGGATTTTCTATATGCACGTGTATGGTCTCCCTGATCCCTCTCTCAAACCACCTATCTTCTTGGACTAAAATGAGTAGATATTGGTCATCAAATGAGTGTCCTGCAAAGAGGAACACTCCTCTTTGCAATGGAGCAATATAGTATATGTGGTCCAATGCGAAGAGGAGTGTTCGGAGCTCTACACTGGAGAAACCAAATAGCCACTAAACAGGAGAATGGCCCAGCACAGGAGGGGTAACGTATCAGGATCACAATCAGCAGTGTTCCTTCATTTGAAGGACAAAGGATACTTATTTGATGACCAAAATGTACTCATTTTGGACCAAGAAGATAGGTGGTTTGAGACAGGGGTCAGGGAGGCCATACATGTGCATATAGAAAATCCCTCATTCAACAAGGGTGGAGGCCTTAGATACAATCTGTTTCCTATTTATCATGCTTCCCTTTCATCCGTCCCAAAAAGATCAGGACCACACACCCCAGAAAGACCACTGTTAACTACCTTTAACAACCCATGACAATGGGTGGAGAAGGACTGCAGAAGTGGGATTTTCACTTACTCCCCCCCCCCCCATCCTTTGTCCATCAACGTGGAGGATATATCAGGGGTCTCCTACCAACTCTCCTCAGACTGAAGAAGCTACTTGGATGAGTAGCAAAACATTTCAACCTAACAAGAAAGAAGTCCAGTTGCCATGATTCAACTTCTAGATTGTCTACCTAGAAAACTCTGAAAAGGGTTGCCATAAGTCAGAATGTTCAGGACACAGAGACAATAACTCCCACCATCCCTGACCACTGGCTATACTGTCTGTGGCTAATGGAAACTGGGGTACGGTCATGGGCTGTACACTGTTGCTCAAAATGACTGCCATTTCTTTGAATCTCAGCAAGAATCTCTTTGACTATAGACAAACTCAAGCAAAACAGTTATTGGAGAGAGTCTCAGGCATGCTTCTGATTTCAGGCCACAGAAGCGTGGGCTTCAACATTCTCTAATAAAAATATGTGTAATGAAAGACAGAGGGGAGTAAATAGCATATGTTCTTCGGCACATCTTTTTCATTTGGTCTGTAATCAATAGCACTTCCCAATAAAAATGGAATCTGTTAAATTAAATTGCCTTGGGAATATTTGTTTTTATCACTGCATTGTTCCAAGAGCAAAATATCTTTTGATGCATGAAACCACCAAACCTTGCCGCAAGGCATCCATCTGAAAGGGAGCAGCCTTGTGCTAATTGTGATGGTAAATGTTAATAAAAATATGGCAGTTTAATTACTCAGTGTGATTAACACTGCTGGACACCTCTAGTTATATTGTCAAACAAGCTTTTCTTCAAAAAAGAAAAGAAAACAGTGCATGGGCTTGCAGGAAGCAAAGGGGTGGGTCAGACACAGTGAAAAAAGGAACAGATGTATTCCACTATAGCCTGATTCAAAAACGATGCCTTATGCACATGCTGTTGGTTTTAATCAGGCTATCTCTACCAGAAACAATTTTTGAAGTAGCGTATGCTGATTTTTCCCCCCTTCATCTTTGAAGAGGGATGTCAGAGATGGGCTCATGCACACAATTACAGGGTAAATACAGTTGTCATGAAGAAAAGAAACAGGATCTACTCTGGAAAGATAAAGAATGAACCCTTACATTCAATTTTTCATGCCTTTTCCAAAGGGAATTTCAGTAAGGATAGCAGTGATTAGGGGATGGCAGCTTCAGGTAAAAACATATAGATTCAAAGTTTTGGGGATGTTGTGATTGTAGAATGGAAGTCAGTATTCTTGATTAATTGCTTGATGAAGGCCTGGGTGCTGGTGTAAAAAAATATATCAACACCCAACAACCATCAAATAGCCTTTTATGGACTTGGTCATCACAAAGGTGATGGACAGATGGAAATCTTAATATATAAAAAAGAAGCTCATGTAGTTTCCTATATGTATATTGCCATCATATGTACACATTGTGAAAACATGGAAAGAAGTATCTTCTAGTTCTGGGGATAAAGAACTCAGTCACTATTCTGTCGTCAGAATGTTTTATGAGTGGGGAGATTTTTCACAAAAGGAAGTGTTCAAAAACATGTGATATCTCCCACCCAGGACCTTACATGGTGCAGCCCAAATGTATGTCAAGAGACTGCTGTGGGTAGACTGTGCACTTTTATTTCTCTCTGGGCATCAGCAAAGCTGGAATTGTCACCAGCAGCCTTCTGAACGAAACACTCTTCAAAAGCTGGCTGCATCCAGCCTAGCAGCCAACATTCAGCAAAGGCACTCACAGACACCACCTGACTATTCAAGAGGGGACCTTGCATGAAGTGCATCACCAAGCTGCAAGCCTAATTTTAAAGAGGGAATGTTAAACTTTCCAAATACAAAACAGTGTTTAACAACTCCAGTGTGACCCTTTGATCTGGACAGCCACAAAGGAGATAAATGGTACTGAAAGCCAATGTGAGGTCCAGAAGTACAAACAGTGACATTCTCTTTCCATCCAGTTGCTGGTGCAAAAATGTCAGCCAGGATGGTAAGGCAATCTCAATCCCAAAACCTGTTCAGAAGCCCAGCTGAGTGAGTCTAGCATTTGCGCTACTGAAAGGAGAACATTCTCAGCTTCCAGTTGACAGCACTTCTTCTTTCTTTCAACGCAACCTCCACATATTTAATAAAAAGACTTTTTATAAGTCACAAGTCTTGGTTTCCCATTGCCCCATTTGTCCAATAGCCTGCCATCTTACCTCTTCCGTGATATCAATCTTCAAGACAGCTGTGGTACTAAATGAAGGAGAGCCCCGATCTTTGGCTTGGACTACCACCGACCATATGCAGTCTTTGTTGTTGGTGATGTTGTGAATGATGTCCAGGGATCTTATGTAGGACTTCAGCTTTATTTCTCCAGTGCTTTGATCTATATCAAACACATTGGCTGGATCTGCTTGCATAATGGAGTAGTCAACTATATTATTGGGTTCTTCTGCATCTTGGTCTATTGCCTGTGGTTTTGTAGGTGAGAGAAGGGGAATATTGAAAAATAAAGTTTTATTGAATACTCGCCTATTTTAATGTGGGCAAAAGGAACAATTCAGCTGATATTTAGGAATGGTAACAAAACCCAGGTGGATGATGCCCTGGGTTTCACAGTGGTTTCCCAATCAAAATTAGGTTGGGTGGAATTTAGAGTAGTGTTCTGCTGTATCTCCTAAGGAAAACTGATTTAATAAAATTTTGGAAAAATCATCTTTACACAATTCTTACATGTTTAGTTTCCTCAGATATCTTTTTTTAAAAAATTGTGCCACTCTACCACTGTACAATATTTCAGAAATGCAAGAATAAACAAAAAATAGGAAACACCCACACCAAATAATATATTTTCTAAATGTTCCTGAAAAGCCAAGTCCTGTTAATAAAGCTGCTCCTCTCCTCTTCATGTTAGAACATTATTACTGTTATTACCATTATAATCATTTCTTTGCCACCTTTTTCCTAGTGTAGGGCTCAGGGCAGTTCACAAATGATTACAGAGAGGGTAAACACACAATTAAAAACACAGTAAATTATAACATTAAAAACCAATTAAACATAAAGTAGAACAATGTTAAAAGACTGGTAATTTAATTAAAAAACACACACAAACACACACATACATGAAAAACAGCACAAATATATAGCATTCTGCAGTAGAACTCAGTTGTCCAGTTCAGTTGTCCTACAAAGGAAGGTATTTGCCTGCCACCTGTAGAGCCAGCCTGGCCTCTTGAGGGACAGCATTCCCAAAATGGCACCTGTGATGTGTATGCTTTAGGGTTCTGGAAATCAAGCATTCAGATAATGGTTCCAGGCTTGTATTAGCATTACTGAGTCATTCCAATAGTTTTGAGGTTCCCTCTCTCTTCCCTGCTACAGTGCTCTTGCATTGCATCTCTCTGCCCTTCCTCCACAAAGCCTGACTCTTTTTGTCCTCCCATTATTACCCTGGACCTTCTTTTTCTCCTTCCCCTTCCTACATGCAGTGCTTGGTGTTTTCCATAGGCATTTCTCAGAGGTACTTCCATAGGAATGACGTATTTCAGAGAAAGTTTGCTTGTTTGCTTATTTAGTATTATTTGTAGGTTGCCTTTCTCTCAATGAGGAGAGTCAAAGTGGCTTGCAATGTTAGAACAAGCAAAATTAGAAACAGAATAAATGACACCTTGAAAAAAATTAAACTGTAATATTAAAAATGCATTCAATGATTAAAAGGTTTTAAAGGTTTAAAAACAAAGTTAGCTAAAAACCAGCATGCAGGACTCAGTTATAGTAATTAAAAGCATACCTTGAGAGATGGGTCTTCAACTGTTATCAGAAGGATAAAAGGGAGAGAGCTAGATTGTGCTCCCGAGGGGCAGCATTCCACAACCTGGGAGCAGCCACAGAAAAGGTCCTTTCCCGTGTCCCATTAAACATTCCTGTGATGGCAATGGGACTGAGAGGAGGACCTGCTCTAAAGATCTTAGGGCTTGGACGTCTCATATGGAGAGATACGGTCCTTCAGATGGACTGTACCCAAACCTTTTAGGGCTTGAAAATTATGGGATACCCTCTGAGCACCATTAAAAATGGAGCTAAACCTGAATTCTGCTCCTGGCCATTGTGAAGGATCCACCTTACTCATACACATAGATTGTGATGTTTCTTGATTCCGCCCCTGCCCTCCGGTTTACTGAATGGCAGATAGTGTTTCAATCCACAGCTACAAGAGTTTATACTTCTTGTTGGAAATGTATGTTGATTACTCAGCATTTTAATCTTTTATCAGGAAATACCACAACACGAGGCAGCAGCCGCATTACACACATCTTTACATAGAATCATACATATACACATAAGCACCATGTTGCATGACTGACCTCCACTTTTACTGGGGATCCAATAATCATGGTTTTTTCCTGGATGTTCTCGTTGAACTCTGGGGAGTGGTCATTGACATCAAGTACAGTGATAAAGACTTCAGCTAAACTGTACTTCCCCTCTGTATCTTCTGCTTTTACATAGAAGTTGTACTTGGAGTTAACCTCTGCATCTAATGTAGCCCATGGCTGAGTGTAAATAATCCCAGTGGATGGGTGGATCAGGAAACTGGAAAACAAAGCATTCATTCAATTTATATGCTGCCCCTCTAGCAAATTACTATGCTGGGCAGTGTACAACAAATTAAATGTATATTCTTCAATAATACAAACAACACCCAACAGAGGCAGGATTATATTTATCAGTTTCAGGGGACAGCCCAGAACACAGGACAGTTCTTCAGCCCAAAGGTACCACTCATAGAACAATTATACCTCTTCAACTGCTATGCTGACTGTAGTCCTAATTCTGTTTGAACACTTGGGATGTCTTTGTCAACTGATCTATTTAGAAATCCTGTTAGCTATTTCTTTAGAAAATATTCAAAAGAGCATACAGGAAAAATAGAATAATTAATGCAACACATCAGCTCAAAACAACCTTAATACCCAAATCATTAATATATGCATTTTATATTCAAGCTCATCTTAGCAACCCAGGTTTTTGCCTGCTTTATGCTCTCTTAGTTCCAACTTCAGTAAAAGAAGGTGTGCAGAACAAGGCTACAGCTGTTGATCCATGTGGAAGGCAAATTACATACAAGAGAATGTGTTTCCTAAGATATTCAGGGTCTACTGTATAACACGTCAAATACAAATACTAACAAACAGAATCTCAATCAGAGCACAGAAGCTAAAGCTAAAAAATATATCCAATATTGATGCTACAAAACTGAAATGTAGTGTATGTTATCTATGGCCATTGTTGGCACAACTAGGTCTCTTTGGAATCAGGGATGGGAGAATCAGGAAACTGGAAATTAAAGAACATGTTTATCATGTTTTTTTGCGTAGATGCTGCTTTCAAGAGATAATTCACTATTTTCTTTGTCTCCATATTTTGCATTTTGCATGCTTTTTGTTGTTGATGATTTGTCACTGGAAGGTAAATAGATTGGCTTATTTTGTAAGTCTGATTTCCAAGATGGAGAAATTCCATTGCAAAAGCGAAAATTGTTTTATCAAAGAGAATACACATTCCTTTTATCCTCTAACATGTCCCTCAGTTTGTAACACCTGAGGGAATTGGCTACAATTTGCAGAGGTTTGCAGCCACCTCCATGTGTGCATGAACTCCAGCTGTTCTGGCTGATTATGACATCTGGATGGGACCATTTATCTGACAGGAAAGCTTATTAACTCATTAAATGAAAGTTCATGATTCATCTTCCCTAAGGAAGGCATTTTGTAGAAGAGGGGGTATCATCATGAAGCTTCCCTGAGCTGAGTAATTCTCTCTGTAAACCAATTTAGAAATCTTTACAAACATTTGCAAAACTATTCTGAAATGTGTGTGTGTGTGTGTGTGTGTGTTTTACTTGGCTGCAATGATCTCTCAAATGTCCACAGCAGTTATAAATACTATGTGAATCAGCCTGTGCTCCACTTCTTGGAGGAACAGTTAATCAGAGTATGCTAAAATTCTTCAAAATCAGTTTTACTTAAATGGATGGCAGAAAGAGGAGCTGCCAACAGGATGTATCACATACTACACCTGCATCACTATGAAAAATCTTATTTGTCTATAGTCTGACTGCCTATCAAAATAAGGATGTGCAGCCCTACATCCCAGAGTCAAGAATGGCTTTAAATTCATAGCTGCAATAGTCATTACAGAAAAATTCAGCTCTCATGCAACACCTACATCTTTTAGACGTAATGCTAATCATTATACCAGTGCTTCAGAACTTCTCTGACAATCAGTAAAATAAAATAAAATGGGGATGGGAGGGAAAATGTATGGTCTAGCATTTCACGTTTTGTATTTTTAATCCATTTCACTCATATTCATTCCTAAATGTATTCATATTGGCTATGCAATGGATCTTCCTCACAATGCAATCTCTGTTGAACGAAGAGAAAATTGCATATTTATGCCGTTTGCAAAAACAGTGCACTGAGTCATGCCTCAAATAAAGTAGGTTTGAGATCTTCAGAATGCTGACAAGGGAACTTCATGCAACATTGGGCCATTTTTGATCCCATTTAGAAAAAGAAAGGTGAGAAGGTTGTACTTACTATTATTTTATTTTATTTATTTTCTGGCTTTTACCCTGCCCATCTAGATTCAACAAATCTACTCTGGGCGGCTTACAGTCCGAATATAAGACAAAATTAAGACAAACAAACAATATCAAACATCATAGAGATAGGCAAAGTCCAAGATGGTAAGAGATAGAGAACTAAGAATTGGAAGGGGGAAAGGCCTGCCTCAAGAACCAAGTCTTCAGCTTGTTCTTAAAAACTCCCAGCGAGGGTGCCAGGCGAATCTCAAGGGGCAAGATGTTCCAAAGGTGAGGGGCCACCGCCGAGAAGGCCCGGTTTCTAGTTCTCTCCTTCTGGGCCTCTCTCGGGATCAAGCCCCTCAACCGCCCAGCCTGGCTAGATCGAGTGACACGAGTAGAGCTAGGTGGGAGCAGGCGCTCTGCCAGGTATTGAGGTCCAAACTGTTTAGGGCTTTATATGTAAGCGTTAATACCTTGAAGTCAATGCAGAAACGAATGGGCAACCAGTGTAAGGCCGCCAGAGTGGGGGAAATGTGATGATATTTTTTCACCCCAGTTAATAATCTGGCGGCCGTGTTCTGGACCATTTGCAGTTTCCACATCTATCTCAAGGGCAGCCCCACGTAGAGTGCATTACAGTAGTCTAATCTCGAGATTACGAGTGCATGGACCAGAATGGTGAGTGCCCCAACATCAAGATAGGAGTGCAGCTGGGCAATCCGCCAAAGATGTAGGTGGGCGGTGTGGACCACGGACACTACCTGGGACTCCATAGTAAGAGCTGAGTCAAGATGAACCCCCAAGCTGCAGACCACACTCTTTGTGGTGAGAGTTGCCCCTCCCCCAAAAGAGAGGGAGCTCCCTGCAGAGGGAGCTCAGTTAGAGTACATCTTTATTTTTCTTTCGCTAACAGCTAGAAACATATTTTGTCTTACAAGCGCTACCAACTACTTGTTGATGCGCGTGTTTCTCTGTTTTTAATCTTGCTCCTAGTTATGGTGTTTTATTATTGCACTTGCATACCCAGCTTGATTTGAAAGCAATTTTCTACAGGAAGGTTTTAGATTACAACCTACCAAGTTTATTTCTACTGACTACAGCCCTAGCAGAGACAATACCTTTTTATCCCAGTTCAGGTGCTAATCAAGCTCCTAATATCAAGGTGTTAGTAATTATTACTTTGTGAATTTGAGCATTATGATAATTTATGGTTTGTTGTCTGCAGTCTATTTCCCTCTAACCTCATGGCTAACAATGCCTCCCCTGTCCAAAATTCACATAAGACTCATGGTTGTTTTTTCTGCAACAGACTAAAATATCTAGACCTCTGGACAAAGAAAGATGAGTAGGCTTGTTACACTAGGGAACACTAACAACAATGATAATAACCACTATCTCCTAACGAAAAATGTGCCAAGCAGAATTTATACACCCTTACCCTGCCTGAAGTACATTTGAGTGTAGTTTTCTATAGAAAGGTAATTAACAAATATAATAACAATTACAACTTCCTAATGTAGAGTGCCCCATGAGCAGAATTTAAAACCTTAACATCATCTCTTTGGGCATTAAAAAACCAGAATAAATATTCAAAATAATTAAAAATCTAATTATTATTCTCATTCCTTTGAAACCCCCTTGATAGGCATCACAATTATGATTATGGATCAGTTATTTGTGCTCAGCTTTTTGTAAATACCAGAGCCAAATATTCCAAAGGTTATATTACGAAGACCTGTGAATGTTTCTGGTGGTGCACAAATGTCTTCAGTTTCTCAAGCATACTGGAAGAGACAGTCAATCCCACTAGGAGCTAAGCTTCTGAACCAGGGCTAAAGAACCAACAGCTGTCCAGAAGTTAATGAACTCCAGTTAATGCATACCAGTAACTTGGTCATGCTGGATGGGGTTGATAAGAAATGGAGACCAAGATTAACTCTAGGGCCACATGCTCCTCAGCCCTGGCCTAAACTATAATCAGGTTTCTTTAAGTGCTTATTTTAAACGCTTCACCGCCTAGTGACATAGATATGATTTGTATACCAACACAGGAAAGTTAAGGCTCATCATGGAATACAGCAGTTAAGACTGTCTCTGCTCTCAAGCTACCATTTTGTGATATACTTATACTTATTATACTTATACTTTATTATTATTATTATTATTATTATTGTTGTTGTTGTTGTTGTTGTTGTTGTTGTTGTTGTTAAACACTGGGCACAGTCAAAATTATAAAAACATTGACTGGTATTATATAACAGATACAAGTTTTAACCAAAAACCTAAGTATCTGTTAAATATTGGCGCAGTATGTATGCTGTTCCTAATATTGCCAATTTTTGTAGCTCTGATGGTGTGAATTCTGAGATTTGCAACTGCTTATAGTACTGTGTGAAATTTCTTGATATTGTTCTTAAAGCCCTATTATGATGATGATGATGATGAGGAGGAGGAGGAGGAGGAGGACGATCATCATGATCATCATCAGTAGTAGTAGAGTAGTAGTAATATTAGTATTGCTATTCCTCTTCTTTGTTCCTTTTGACATACACATATGACATGCCATGGCTGGAGACAAATAACTTGATTTACTTAAAATCACACAGGAAGCCCAAGTCAGCACTGACGGAAGACAGGCTTGACTTCCTCACTTTCCATCAAGGCTGGCCTGAAACATTTTGCTGCCCAAGGCTGCTGCATCAAATGATCCAAAAGGATAATTTCAGCATTTCTTTTGATACTAAAAGGTATATCCCAGGAATCACATTTATACACCTAAAAGTATGCAATTGCCATCCCTATTCTTTCATCATTTTATTTGATTTATTCGTTTAAAACATTTCAATCTTGAGCCTCCACAATTGTTGAAAGGCAGCTCCCAAGAGAATCATAAAAAGAAATAAATTCAAAGTAACAGTGCAATGCCTGTACTACCTTCATCCTTCTCAGAAGTGAACCTTTCTCAATTCCATGGGTCTTATCCCTATTCCAGGTAATTGGTTGTAGAACTGCAGCCTAAAACTGTGAACATTAAAAGACAAAACAGCAACGCCCTTTTCATGCATTATTACTGGATTTGTACAGGAAGGGAGAAGCGGACAGATTCACTTTGAATTTAGCTTATTAATTAAGAATTGCATGCCATCAAGTCAACTCTAACTTAACAGCAACTTTTTCCAGGGTTTCCAAGGCACAGAATACTCAGAAATAGTTCACCATTCCATTCTTCTGGGGGGCGCTGTGGGACTATACAGCTTGTCCAAGGCTATATAGGCTGGCTCTTCACCTGGGATGCATGGTGGGGAACTGAACTCCTGGCCTCTGCCTTTGCAGCCTGTTACTTAACTCACTGAGCTGTCCAGCCCACTTACTTTGCTTAAAAGAGAACACTGTTAGCAAGAAACAGCCTGCATAACACATATATTCTTCCACAGGAATGAACGTCAGTTCATTACCCAACAGCACTAAAATTGTTCAAATATTTTCTTTAAACATTCTGAAGCAAATTAGAAATCTATTTTAAACTTACAGATCTGCTCCTGTTCCGTATATAGAGTATTTCATTTCACCCCAAAGGCCCGAGTCTGGGTCTGTCGCCTTAAAAAATGGAATGGAAAAGTTTTTAATTGATTGAAAACAAAAGCAAGCCAAACTTCTATAGCATGCAAAACAGGTTATGTGGAGAATGGAACTACAGTTCGCACGCATGTTTGCAACAATATGGAGGTAGCACCACTTCCTAAGGAAAGCAGCTGTGGAGTGAAATTTGGAGAATGGACCAGAATGAAAAATGGTCCTTAATACTTTCCCTTCCTGCCACATCTCTACTCCAAAATGCTACCGGCAGGTCCCCTACCCAGGCCTGTTTGGAGATGCATAGAAGCACCTTGGCGCCTTATGAGGACACCCTTTGGGGACAGGAGACTTGTCTCCATGCATTTGCCTCCATTTCAAAAACGCTGAGAATTGTGACTTTGGATTTTTGTTAGATACGCTTCAGGAATAGGGGCCCATGACCATTAATTTGGACTCAAGTTGAAATAGTATGCAAAGCAAAAGAGGAAGCATTTCTGAAATTCTCAGAATTAGCAGCATATCCTTGTGGGGCCACTGGGCGGCTCTCTTCAGCTGAGATAGAGGTTACTATGATGCTTGAGACTATAAAAGATGGAAATGCTTCTCATTCCACCGATAATTTCTAGTACTCAGAAAATGCCTAAACATTATGGGGACTGGGAACGTAGAAAATATAGGAGATGAGTGAAAATCTACCATTTTGCTTTTTGTCATACATTTACATCAGCTTACATTAGATGGAAGAAAGAAAAAAACCAGAAAATTCTTCAAGGGCATATTTGCAGCAAAAACCCTGTCCTCACTTGATATCAGCTGAACTGACTTCTTCCAGGTAATTCTGGAAGTTATAGTGTGGTGAAGTAATAAGACTTCATAATTAATAATTATGCGCTCACATCGATGTTGACTTCTGGCAGCCCTCCGAGACTAGGTACAAAGAACAGTTTACCGGTCCCTCCTTCTTGTGGCACTCTAGAGCTGTGCAGCTTGCCCAAGGGTGCACCATTGGCAGGGTGGGTAATCCCATCAGCCACAGACATTCAGGATGATCTCAGCTGCCTCCCCCTCCCCCCACTCCTGGTAGGCATAGTGGGAATTTGAACTCTCAGCCTCTAGTTCTGCAAGCAGCTGCCCCAATCCACTGAACTATACTCGCTGCAATCCACTGAACTATACTCGCTGTGAGGCTTTATGTTATTGTTATTATTATTATTATTATTAGTAGTAGTAGTAGAGTTCTGTCATTCTTTGCAGCTGTAAAATTCATAATGACACTAGTTTGGAATCTACAGTATGAAAATGCTCTTGGTCATTTTCTCTTACTCTTTGTCTGCTTTTCCTAGGGTCCAGCTAGAGTGCTGGCATGCAGCCCAAGGCTGTAGGATGACTTACACAACTAAACTGTCATACTGCATACGCTATGCAATCAGGCTTTACCCCTAAAATACTTTCCAATGTAAAGCAATTGTGCGTGCTCCATTGTAGAGAAAGTGCCTATTATCTTCTCTTTCCTGGGATGATTTTTTTATGTTTCAGAGCGTGACGCAAATTTCAGATTTCAGTAGCCAACTCAGTTTTATGCAGAAGTACACCACAGTTCTGTCTGAGTGGTACTTAGCACATCATAATTTCAGAACCACAAGATATGGTACAGTGGTTCAGCAAACCAATTTCTGCTTGGCACGGAAAGTTCCAGAATTTATTGTTCCATGGATAGTGACAGGCTTTGATGACTCCAAATGTAATTTTTAACATTTGCTTCAGTTTGATTTTTGTACTTAGATTCATCAAGGCTTTTGCTACCACTGTTTGAATGTCCAATGTTTTGAAGTTCTTTAAGATATCAGTGCGGGTGGATGCAAAAAACAATCTTGGCCATAATTAGCAATACTGAAAGAACAAATGGAAATTAGAAAGTCAGTTAATGAAATAAAGCATGACTTTATTGGAATGAACAAATCTTACTGTTACAGCCACTACATTGGAGCCACCAGGGGAATTTTCTGGAATCCTTGCAATGTAGTAATCAGAGGAAAACTTTGGAACATTATCATTGGTATCCAGGAGACGAATCACAACATCAGCTGTCGAACTAAACTTCTCAGGTGTGTTAACTTCTATTGCAAGAAGCTATGGAGGCAATCAAAGAACTGTCATTTAAAAAAGCATATGAGATTATAACATATTTTATAAGGAAGAATAAGATAAGAAAGAATCAGTAAAGCCGCAAAAGAGTTTCAGTTTCAAAGGGTTTGTACAGTTGCTAAATACTAAAAAGTTAATCTTCAACTGCCTGCTAAAATCTGTGCAGAAACTGTGTTGTTGGGCACATATTAATGAGAATAATAATTTTGAGGGCCAGAAACTTTATTTAAAACAAAACAAAAGAAAGCAATACAAATTGATTCTCAGAAAGTCGAGGCCTCATTGCCACATTTTTGTGCTTATCCATCCCAGAATTGGCAGCACCTATATACCTCTCCACCGCTAACTGCCTCTCCATCGTTGCTGCTTTCGATCACGTCCATTTTGCTCCCACCTATTAGTTTTTCAAAAACTGAACCTGAAAATTCAAGGGCTCACCCCTATTCCAGCCTTTAAATAATATGTGGAGCTCTAATCAGATGGTAACGATAAGTCACTAGAGGGAGACGGTTAGATCATTCTGTTCAATAAGAATAGTCAAACATCAGGAACAGACATAAAATAAAGGTCATTTAAAATTAGTTGTGTATAATCTATAGTTCTCAGATGGAAAATACAGACCAGCTGTCTTACATGTGTGACATAGCTAACTTTATTATTACTATTAAGTTGTAGTTTAAATGTTTCATTAGCAAAATATGCTCCCAACAGGCTGTGGGGATTTCGCTGCTTGCATTCCTTAAATGGTGAGTCTATGCCTGATTTTATTTCTCTCGACAGATTTGGAATTTAGAAAGTAGCGGTAGATTTTGTAGCAAAGCCCTCTGGAGTTTATCTTCAATCACTTGCAAATAATAATAGTAACAACAGTTTTGCCCAAAACAAAGACACTTTGTACACTTTGAATCCTCATTAAGGATGATTGGGAAAAAGAATGCACTCTTTTATCTTTTAATTGGAAACATAGAATAATGTTGAAAGGGGCCTATGAGGCCATTGATTCCAATCCCCTGCTCGATGCAGGAATCCAAATCAAAGGATATCTGGTTGTCTAGGTTTTTTTTCTTGAAAGCTTCCAGCATTGGAGCACTCACCACCTCTCAAGGTAATTGGTTCCATTGTCATACTGCTCTAACAGGAAGTTTTCCTGATATTCAACCAAAATCTGGCTTCCTGTAACCTGAGCTCATTATTATGTGTCCTGCACTCTGGGATGATTGAGAACAGATCCTGCCCCTCCTCTGTATGACTACCTTTCAAGTATTTGAAAAGTTCTATCGTCACTCCCATCAGTCTTCTTTTCTCAGGGCTAAATATGCCCATTCTTTCATTTTTTCCTCACAGGGCTTGGTCTCCAGACCCCTGATCATCCTTGTTGCCCTCCTCTGAACTTGCTCCAGTTTGTTGGCATCCTTCTTAAAATGTGGTGTCCAGAACTGGACACAGTACTCAATATGAGGCCTAACCAGTGCCAAAGAGAGGGGAACTAGTACTTTACAGGATTTGGAGACTTAATGCAGCGTAAAATAGCATTAGCCTTTTTTGCAGCCACATCACACGGTTGGCTCATATTCAGCTTGTGATCTGGCCTCCCCTCCACTTGCTATAAGTTTCCTTCTTTTTCCCCAGGACCTCTCTGAGCTTTTTATGAAGCCACATTGGGTTGTTGTTGTTTTTTCTGTCTTCCACCCCTTTTTTTCTTGTTGGAATTGTTTGTAGTTGTTCCTTTAATTACTTCCTTTGGTGTTTATACCAGCCCTGTTAATCGTGCTGTATTAGTATTAATGAGATGACACCATGTAATTTTTTTTGCATGCATATTTGGGCAATACTTCATAACCTTCTGTGAATCTTCTAGTTTTAGTAGGAATAATTCTATGTTGCATTTCAGTTGCTCCTGCTAAATTTAAACCCTGGGAATTCAGTAAACAAAGGTCATGACAGGGTTCAAAAAGAAGGGTAATCAAATCCAGGCTTTCCCACTAGATAGAAATAGCCACACTTCACCCCCATAGATTAACCTACATAAACTAGACATGTGCCAAAAGCAGAGAGTAGGTCACAAAAAGATCTAACCCAATAAGACATCTGCAAAATAGGTATGTTCAAACCAGAGACTGGAATTGTCACCTTTTAGGACTGCACCTGTAAGCATCCCCTAGCCAGCATGGCCAGTTTTCATGATAGCAGGGGGATTCTGAGAACTTCAGTAAAAAATAAAATAAAATAAATTTCCATGCTCTTGCTCAAATGACTCCCATCAAGTAGCACACTATGGTTGCCATAACTACGTGTTGGTAGTGGCAACTGTTCCCAGTCTTGGCTCCATGAAGTCACAATACCTCCAGAGGCCTTTGCTTGAGGAAGATACAGTTTCTCCGAAAATAAGACTTAACCTGAAAATAAGCCCTAAGTATGACTTTTCAGGATGCTCGTTAATATAAGCCCTACCCCAAAAATAAGCCCCAGTTAAATGAAACCCCAGCCTCCACCATTGTGCAGCAACCAGAAGAAGATGACATGACTGTATTTGAATAAAGGTAGATTGTTGTACATGAAAAAAATAATGCATTTTTGGAGCAAAAATTAATAGAACTCCCTGTCTTATTTTCGGGTAGACACGGTAGGAGCATCCAGATGCTGTTGGACTGCACCTCTCATGAGCCACCATCAGTATATAGTAAATGGTGAGAGATGAGGGGAGTTTTAGCTGAACAGTATCTGGCAGAGGCTCACATATTCTCCATTGCTATAGTTTAAGGTTTAGTGGGACATGTAGCTGATATAGAAAAGCACCCTTTGGGGCCAATGCCTTGCATAAGTATATTGCACTTGATTAACTCAAATTCAAGCACAAATTGGTGAGAGTGATGCAGTCTCGACGACTTGTCCCATGACAAGTCATTAGTGCATGTGGGAGAATGGAAGGATACATTGTTGGGGATATGCTGAATGCTTTGGCAGGGTGGACAACAGAACCATAGCCAAAATGGAAGAAACCTTTCCTTCTAACTTCTCATCCTTCATCTGTGATTTGTGCCTTCGTGGAGACAGCATTAGGAGAATTAATTTGGAAGCACACATTTATAAGCACCCCCATTTATCTCTGCTTCAGTTACATGGAAATTTAGCAGGCCTCCGTTGGTTCAGCTCTAGGGCCTGGCTCTGCAGAGGGCCTCAAGCTCATGTTGTCTTACTTCTTGAGCCAGGAGGTCCCTAGTTCAACAAGACTATGTGTTGGTAGTGGCAACTGTTCCCAGTCTTGGCTCCATGAAGTCACAATACCTCCAGAGCCCTATCTGCGTGATTTCCCACTCAAGAGTTGTGATTCTGAGTTTCCACCAGTGGCTTATGGGGCTGAAACCATCTGAAAACAAAAACCATTTCCCCCTCCCCTGTTCATATAATTTCTAACAAATATGGGCTGAAGCAGTTACAATACCTTGAAGGTGAAGACTTGGAACTTTTCATAATCTATGGCTGCAGAGTTTTCTACTATGATTGTGACTTGTGCTTCATTTAGGACAGTCTGAGGGACAACGCGGAAAATACCACCAGGCCCAATGAGGCGAAGGTTGAACTTGGCATTTGCTCCCTGTGGAAAAAAAGAGTTCAGTGTGGGGGAAAAAGGAGAGTTTTATTTTATGATACTGTTTAATAATATTGCTGCATTTCTTCAGCTGGATTCAAGCATTTCGGGACAGAGGTGAGATAAATATACTATGAAAGGAAACAGCATAGCCCCACCTCCACTACCACTGCATTTCACTTTGTGTGAAGAATTATTATCTGAAAAAGTGAGCCTGCGTAAAAGCTCCATGAGATCCAGAACACTGAGGGCCAAACTGTGCATTACATGTAGCCCATCATTAGAACTCAAAATCTCTTGTTGTCCCAGACATGTGATTCAGGCAGACCTTTGTAATCAAGCAGTCATAGTTAGAAACTGGGACTGTGTTTCCTTCTTCCAAAGACCAGCCATGAAACAAAGCAACCTAATTTGCAAACTAGAAGGGGACAGCACTTCAAGAACTACCTCCTCTAATATGGGACTACCTCTAGCATATAGTTTTGTACTCCTTAAAAAAAAATCAGGGTTTCTGTTCAGACAGAGAGGCTGCCCACATAGAGGAGACGATCCTCTCCAGATTTTTGATCTTGGGATGAAGAAAATGACTTTAAAAGGGTTAGAACTAGCCTGCTCCCTTTCATTAATGTGCTCACATTAACCCTTTCCTGAATGCTTGAGTAAGTTTGTGCTGATGCGTACAATTGTATGTGTATGTGTGCTGTGCAATGTACTGATGTGCTTCTGTGAAAGAGGACCTCTTTTTACACTCCCTCATTCATATTGTTAATGGACAGAGAAGAGTGGAGTTATACGGTCTGGCCCTAGCTTAGGTAGGTCTGTGGCCCCAGCTCTGTGCATGGGGTGGAATGTGAGGATGGGGACCTTATCTGCAAGACAACTGAAAATATTCTCAGAATCTGGAATTCTGCTGTGAAAAGGGTTCCCAATGGCACATGTGACCTGTTCTCACACTTGGCACAATGTCCAGAAATTAAGGGATAGCAGCTGTGACCCCACTTCCCTCCATATGTGGAAAGGAGTATGAAAAGGGGGAGTAGAAGGACTGTTTATAACCTTCTGTTCCTCAGCTGTTGGTGGAGCAAGTATTAAGGAGCTTTCTTAAGTAATCCTCCCAGCTCACAAGAGATATGCAGCTTTTGTAAAAATAGATTTGGCAGGTTGCCACTTCATCTAGTTACAATGGAAGAACACCTACTCTCCACTAATGGAGAATAATCTGTAAGGTAGATGTGGTGCTCAATATTCAGAATGAAGTACTTGTTTAAAAATAGACCATTTAAGGTAGAAGAATGCCTCTGTATTTCTTGACCAGGAATGTAGTTAAATATTATGCTACACACATGCCATCTGGGTCCCTGCTGGGATTGGGGACTTGAATGAATCACAGATCTCTTTGAAATATTGCTGCAGGAATTAACATGGAATTGATCATGATATGAGCTGGCTGGATAGCTCAGTGGTTTGGGTATCTGACTGTGGTGCCAAAGGTTGGGAGTTTGATTCCCCACTGTGCCTCCTGTGAGTAGAGCCAGCCTGTTTAGCCTTGGGCAAGCTGCACAGTCCAAGAGTGCCTCCAGAAAAAGGGAACAGTAAACTATTTCTGAATATTCTCTATCTGGAAAACCCTGAAAAGGATCACCATAAGTCACAATTGACTTGATAACACATTACTGTATTATCATTATCATGATACATTCCAAAAGGTGCTTCCAGAAAGAAGGCTACAAGTATTCATGGTTAAAAGGCACTATGCAGCTATACTGTCTTATTATTATTATTTAATGGGCTTTTCAAGGAATAAAAAAAAAGATGGAAACAATAAGAAGGAAGGGGTGCAAAGTGAAGACAAAATGTCTTGCTTTCCCATAAACCTGTATAAATGAGGCAGCATGACTGCACAGTAAAAGCTTGATCTGAAAGCACTCTATGGATAAAAGAATACAAATACCAGAGTCATAAAGACCAATATTCTCTTCTTAGTCTTAGCTAGAGAGCAGACCTATTGAATCAGCGACTGTAAGTCAACACTTATGTAAATCCCATTGAATTAATGGTCCATTCTAAGTTGGAACTCACAATACGCTACAGGCCAAAATGATTTACCATTCTGATAATCTTTTCTGTCAGAGAGACACACACAGGAGCATTTCTGTGAATATCAACAAAGACAGAGTGGCTCCTTAAAGACTAACAAGCTTTATCTGGTGTAAATTTGCTTATACCAAATAAAAGATATTAATCTTTACGGTCATATTGGAGTATTCGTTGCTTTTGCTACAACAGACAAGCATAACTATCCCCCTGAAAAATTTAGATGCCTTATTTCACTACAGAACTAGTTTCCTACCTACTTTTGATCAGACAACATGTCTCTTAATGGCAACTTAATTTCACAGAGTAGACATTTCAACAGACAGATTGAAAATACAGGAAATTTCATTATACCAAATCAGACCACAGATCCATAGACTTAGCATTATTACCAATGACTCCTGAGTTGAAGATAGGTTTTCTAGCTAAATGTGAGGCCTTGCAATGTTCCACCACTGCGCTGTCGAACATGCATGCAGGAACATAACAAGGAGAAGGAGGAAGGAGAAGACATCCAGCAAAAATATGAATTTGGGGAAGGAAAATCCATGTTTAAAAAAAAAATGGGGAGAGGGCAAGAAAAGTTGGACTATACAAGTTCATTTAGGGCAACAATAGCTGAGGTGTAATGGGTTCAAGAAGAGGGAATGGAGCACAGCTAGAGATTGAGCAAATATAAGTGACTACATAATTTAAATCCACCATGAAATAGCAAGATGTCAAGAGGGAAGGCTCTTTGAAATGTGTATTAACCACATGACATTGTTTATGGTTTACATTTATATTCTGCCTGCCCGGACCCCCATGAGAATGGTGTAAGTCTTATCCTTGTAGGTCAGGACAAGACATGACATCATTCTTCTCCTTTCTGGTATGGTTGGCAAGGATTTTCTTAAGGAGTGGGTTACAATGTTTTTGTGGGGAGAAAGAGAGAAGTTCACCGTTGCACTAAATTGGCTGATTTTGGTGCAAAATGACTCCTGCACAAATTGAACACATTGTGCAAATCACCCAAAAATGCGGATGGTTGCTGCTTTATTTAAGAATTTGAAGCAGGATATGGGTTATTGGCATCCTTCTTAATAGTCCTTGCTGTGAGTATATATGCTTTGGTTCTCAAAACTGAAAGAACATGAAAGACATTTATGCCAATTACGATGAGTGGGGAGAGAATTCTTTGTCTCACTGGCATCTGGAGCAAAGGGTTTCATAGGGTTTTAAAACTGGAAAGAGGAAACAAGAGACTGATTTCAGCTCATAAGTGAAAAGTATAAATAAAAGTTGAAAAGCAATTTTTGAAAATTGTCTTAATTCTATAGTGCCAGAAAAGGAGATATAACACAACAAAAACAAGTAGCATAAAAAGAAGCCAACTGTGTTTTGTTATTTTGGAAGCCTTCGCTTATTTCATAACCGTAACCAACAGTTAGATTTTAATTCTTCTGCCTTCTGTGACTACCATAACAACAGTTATGAACCTGGCTGCCTCAGAAACAGCCTTTGCAGGTAGCTGGTATATAGTTTAGAATGAGAATATAGCTTGGAATATAGCTTAGAATATGGCCATGTTAGCACATTGTAGCCAGCTAACATAGGCCACATGTTGATGGGTTATACTTTCCTTTCAGTAATTTCAGCTCTTTCATGTGTATTAAGCCTTAAGGTCTTAACTTTTCCTTTCAGGTTAGATCAGGTGGAAGCCAGTAGCAAGGTTTCCATAGCAACCTTTGTCATAGGTTTGTCATATATTATACTGCATTGGAGGATATTCAGTAAATGTAAAGGAATTTGTTTCCTCTACTAAAATTTAGCAATGCTTGTGGCAGAGGTTATTTTTCAGAAACGATGTTTCAGTAGGGCAGAAACATTCAGGTCAGGAGATTATTAAATTAAAATAGAGTGGGGAAACACAAGCATATTACTTCCATCCATCCATGGAGCAAATCAATGATAACACAAAAAAGAGAGGGCAGAGCCTGGTCAGACAAAGAACATAAGGTTTGCTGGACCAAGCTGAGCAGCCAGCTAGCCTAGCATTTCTTTTTTTAAAGAACACTCAGCCAGATGTTCCTGGGAGGCAAGCACAATAGAAGATAATGGTCTCAAACTGTCATTTATCACAGCATAGGTGACCACCGCCAAATTTCATGGTATGCACCCCACTCTGGTCATTAGTTGCCTCTGGTCACCTGCATCTGGTTGTCAGTGCTACTTGGAATAAAAAAAACTGATGGGGACGTGAAGGTGGATCAACAATACATACTGACCTGATCAGAATCGTTGACTGTAATTTTGAGGCCCCTCAGGATCTCACCTTCTGGTGGATGCTCATACATTGTGAGTTCAAATCGGTTCTGTGGCCCATTTTCCCCATAGAATGTCGGTGGGTGATTGTTGAGGTCAACAACCCTTATGGTTGCCGTGGCAAAGGTATGTGCTGTCTCTTCACTTTCCGGACTAATTTCTGAGGCCTGTAGTGAACAAGAGACAAAACTGTATTGGTTATTTCCAGCCTCACTCCCTCCTCTCTCTTTCTCCCTCTTCTGTGTTATGTATGCTATTTTGTTGTATTCAGCTCTTCAAAGCTGCCACAAATGCTCCTGTGAGAAGAAACGCAGAAGGAGAAATCGCTGGTGCTGTTTTCCATGTGTAATTAAGAAGAGGGATAGTAGGGACTTCTGTTTCTGAGAACCAATTAACAGAGAGAACATGGAATTAAAAGAAGACAGACCTTCTGTTGTGGAGGCCTGTTTGCCAGATTCATGCTTGGATACTTGTTGGAATTGGGACAAATTTCCTCTACTGAGAAAAAAAGAAGCATCCAGCCAGCAATTACAGTTTTTAAAAGGCTAGAATTCCTTGTCCAAGCAGTCACATGACACTGTAGAGCAGGGGAAGGGAACATGTGGTTCTCCAGATGTTCTCAGTCTACAGCTCCCATCAGATCTAGCAAGCTTTGCCAATGGTGAGGGATAATGGGAATCCTTGCCTATCAGCTACAAATGGTGCATAAAAAATTACAAGACTTTTTTTTAAAGAAACGTATAATGTTATCAGTAATATGAAAAGCCTTAAATTTTGAATACTGTTCAGATTTTTCCCCTTCAATAACTCCTCCAGATGTATAGTCTTATGAATCTAGTTTACAAGGTAAATTTTAAGAGCATTTCTTCAGCGTTCGTTATCTTTGGTAATGGTGATCTCTCCAATTGTTATAAATTAGGTAATAATCTACTCTAACAGTTATAGATTTAGTAATCAAAGAACTCTCATTCTAGACATAATTATTTGTGGCAAAAACAATGCCACTATTTTCTGAAACCGAACAGATGCAGTGATTTTATGTACTGTATTTAGGTTGTTGCATTCATTTATAAAGATTTCAGTGTGTTTTTACCGTGTTTCCCCGAAAATACGACAGGGTCTTATATTAATTTTTGCTCCAAAAAATGCATTAGGGCTTATTTTCAGGGGATGTTTTTTTTTTTTTTCATGTACAACAATCTACATTTATTCAAATACAGTCATGTCATCTTCTTCTGGTTGCTGCACAATGGTGGAAGGCGGGGTTTCACTGAACTGGGGCTTATTTTTGGGGTAGGGCTTATATTACGAGCATCCTGAAAACTCATACTAGGGCTTATTTTCAGGTTAGGTCTTATTTTCGGGAAAACAGGGTATGTTTTTATGAGCTTCTTATCGGAAAAATGCTCAATATATTTCAGAAATATAATATAGCATGCATTCAGAGAAAACAGTTGTGACACTGAGCTAGAAAGTGCTTGTGATTCCTAGTTTAGTCAACCTGGCCATTATATTTTGAGAGCTTGAAAAAATAACAAAATTAATGATTTTTAAAATATAATTACAGCAAGCTTAGCATTTGGGGCAATACAAAAACAAAGGGTTAAAATGTCAGTGTTAACTCTGGCCCTCTTGAATGTGCTACATTGTGGGTAAAAATGATATTCATTTAAAAAAAAAATACTGAAAACTGGAATTAGGAGAACTAAGTCACTGCATTTCTGGTCCCATCTCTTATAGTCTTTCTAGCCCAACTACCTGCTTCTTGGCCCTGTGTTGCCAAACTGGTTATTTTACAAGCCTCTTGGGAAACTCTGGAGACACTCCACTGCGAAGTCAACTTGCTCCTTGCAGTGGAAGTACTGGTTTTCAGTCTCAGGCTGATCTGTAATTTGATTCTCCAACTTGCCTATTCCCCAGGAGCTATACCGATCTGCCTGGCTTGACCCCAGGCATATCTTTGTCTGTCTTCCTGGAGTTCCAGAGCTGTGCCACCTGTCTTATAATTGAAGCTCAGAAAAGTTACTCTTGGGGACCACAACATTCAGAATCCTCAAATTACCATGGCCATTGCCATGCTGGTTCAGGAATTCTGTGATCTGGCTTGTGGGACCAGTTCTGGCCCATGGTTCTAAATCTTCCTTGGTTTGATGTACCGCCAGATGGTATACTGTAATATAATAGGTTCTCTTAAAATGAGTATAATTGGAAATAGAGTGCACCTTGGCCACAGGTGAATAGAGTGCCTTCTGATGATATGGTGAACCACTGCTATGAGTTCCACACCATTGATTTGTAACTGACATTTATTGCTTACCAGTAGTCAATCACTCAATGTTCATTGTAAGAAGATGGTGTGCTAAGTCACAGTAACAAGGAACATTTTATAAAAGGACTCTAGGGAATGAAGCCGGAACCTCAGGATCAGAGGCTGGGTCTGAGCCTAACGAACTACCAAAGATGTGTGCTTAGAGCTCTTTTCATGTGTGGGACCACACAAGGGCACAGTATACTGGATTGGCTAAGCTTGGAATAAATACTAGAAGCATATATCTAATATTTGCATTTTTATTCATTTTAATCATTTACTATAGTAACATTTTTTGCTCATGTTTGAAATATATACCTGCTTCTGGGCATTTTTAATTTTATTTTATTTTGATAACACCTTTCTCTTAGTATAAGGACTTTTCAATTCATTGTTCTCACCTGAAATGCACTGCAAGCCTTAGAAATGTATGAACTGAAACATAAATTTCCAAGGCAAGCTATGTTCTGTTTTGGTACCAGTCTTGTGAGGTACGAAATGGATACTTTGCAGGGAAATGTGAACCCAGCTGACTTATGTTCTATCACTGTCCCGTAAGAGTGCACACAAGTTTACCTATCTTGCACAGAATATTCCTGTTCAGATTTCTGTTTCTTTGCTTAAAGAGATTTGATTTTCCACAAATAATACACCAACCCCTCCTCTTTTTTGAGAGAGAGGTGGCAGACATGAACCAAAAGAACTCTCTTGAAAATAATCTCAAAGCAGACCCAGTCAATATGTACCTATTTTCTACTACAGGAAGAGTGTAGTAAATTTTCAGCAATTGAAATTCTGCACGGTGTACATCCACCAGAATGAACAGGTTGAGGCTAAACTTTTATTGAAGAGGTATAAGACAAATACCTGAACCTTGAGTTCATATACTTCTTTCTTCAGCTGATTGGGGTTCCTAATAACAGAAATGGCTCCAGTTGTCTTATTTATTTCAAATGACCCTTCACTTCCTGTCACAAAACAGAAACACATGTGGTTAAGTCTATAGAATTTTCCATCTCCTTGAAAAAGAAAGACTTTCCTGAAAAAAAAAAATGAATGAAGGGCTTTATGCAGTACAATAATAATAACAAATCCATGCCATTAGGTCATATCCTACTTATGGCAACCTTTTCCAGGGTTTCCAAGGTACAGAGTACTGCTAAGTGGTTTGCCATTCCTTTTTTCTGTGCACAGCCCCAGAGTGCCCTCAGAAGAAGGGAATGGTAAACTACTTCAGAGTACTTTATACTAGAAAACCCTGAGAAGGGTCATCATAACCCAGAATCAACATGATGGCATGTAATTTTTACTGTGCAGTATACAGACCCATTTAATATTTTAATAATTGACTGATGTAAAACCTGTTAGTAACCCTTTGTGGGAGAGTTTCCCATTCTAGGGGGATCATGATAGGTCTGATACTTGATACCTGGTACTTCTCAGCAAGGAGAAGCGTGAATCATCACTCTGTTGATCCCTTTGGATGCATATGGGCATGAATGGTCTACAGCGAGAATGGGGAATGAGTGACCCTCCAGGTCTTTTTGGAATCAAAATCCCATTGTCAACCATATGAAAGTTCATCTGGCCTTGTGAAAGCCTAGCAGGGCCACTATGTCTCACTTCTTTCTAAGAGTGTCACTGAAGACAGTTGGCATCATTTGGCAGAATGTGTTTTCAGACACCAGGATGCTCTTGGGTTGGGCTCTCCAGGTCATTTTGCAGGCAAACCAGCCAACCCACACTAGACCCTGAGTTTCTCTCTGTTGGACATCTTATGTCAGGGTAGCATTTGCCTGACACCTCATTCTGGTCACCACTCAGGCAAAGCAGCATCTGCAGTCACAGGCACAGAAAAGGTGGATGCTTCCTGCTCCCTGTCTACTTCCTCTCCATTCACTGCAAATAGATTACCAATCACTGAGCAAAATCCTTTACACACCAGCATAAGGTAAAGGTACAGCAGAATGAATGCAATTTGAGTTTAATTCAATTGTGCAATCAGTTGTGCAACCATTGGCAGTGCTGTAACTATTCCAGGTGCAAGCACCGAGTTGCACCTACATAGTTATGGAATTGGCTTTTGCCTATTGATTATCTAATAGAAGCTACCTCCATATGGGCTTGGTTGTTACATTCACACTCAACAGGTCTAGTTTGGAAAGAAGTAGCTGTGCTAGTCTGTGCAAGAATATCCAGGGCTGTCGCACAAAAACATTGTGGCTCCTTCACGGCTAACATACATCTGAGGAAGTGGACTCGATCTACAAATGCTCACATTTAAACATTACAGTAGGATTGGTTTTCATTTTTGTTCTTATCTGGATTAACAGGTTCCGTATAACATGGACACAGATACTTCAGCAGAACTATATGCCATGGCTGAAAGAAGCACTGGGCCTCAGCTCAAGCCTTGTTAGAAACTAGATGTGTAGGAAAGTTCACGAAAGAAAACAGCAGCATCATTATTCTCTCTTACTCTGTTTCCCTCACTCTCTAATTTGATGTCAATGCTCGTTTTTTAAAACTGTCCTATAACGTCTCATTTTGCTAATATCTGCAATAACTGTGACTTCATTAGAGGGCATTAGCCTCCACATTGAACACATATTGACTAATGTGGAGGGCCATTATCAAGATTCATAGGCGAGAAAAGTAAATCTTGACTACAATGGAAATCAAGTCAATAATAGTTTCAAGTGCTCATACATCATGATACTGCCTAATTATTGTATGGAAATTGGCAATTCAGAACATGCGCCATCATGTGCTTCCTATAACAGAGTCTCTTCTGAAGTTAAATTTTACATCTGTGTTTAAAATAAAAATGTGTGTCTTAATCATATATACAGAACAAGTGTTGAGCTCAGCTTTTACATTTGTAGGGTGGAATGGGTGTGTGAAGGATGATTTAAAAAAAAACATTTATTGCAATCTTGGCTGCAATGTCAAGAACTAAACAGCAATAAATTTTTCTATTTCATTGTTTGGGTCCATGTTACCTGTCGGAGCACCTCTCTCAAAGGTCATCTTCCTGTGCTATCACAGACCTTCCCAGACAATGCTTCTCTGGGTTGTCATACTGAAGGAGGCCAGAAAATGTTTGACGAGAAGTCAGGCTTTCTCAGCAGTGGCACCAATGCTCTGGAATCACCTCCCTGGGGAGCTATGCCTGACCCCCTCCCTTCCTAATTTTAGGAGGCTGCTGAAGATGCTCCTCTTTCAAGAAGCCTTCGGTGGCAGCCCCTCTTGAGTCTTCATGACCTGCACTGCTGCTCTGAAATGCTGCACCATCAAGGCCTAATGTTGGCCTCTTGTAGTTTCCTGTTGATTGGTTTTATATTTTTATTTGATAGGCATTTCTTGTTTTATATGTACACCACCCAGAATAGTGTTGTGCACTTATGGGGTGGTAAATAAATAAATAAATTTTGGCCAAAATCTTACTGGCCATTTAGATACGTGTAAGTGAAATCAAGTAAGTCACAGTGATGAACTGCCACTAATTAACAAGGTATTAGTCTCAGTCTTGGTTGTGTGCCCTTTGTGCAACTGCACCTGGAATGCAATCATCACTCCATTAATTACCGGCAATTTGCTGCAGTGACAGTTCTGCATGCATAAATTACCAATAGGATTCTGGCCACTATATGAAATTTGTTTTATATAATTTGGAAAACCATACACAGCAATTTCTTTATTCTTTTAAATTAAGCACTGGCTCTTCCTGCTTCATTCAGCTGGAGATAGATCTGCCAGGTCTCAAGATTCTGGCTGAAACCTCAGGAATTGCTCTGCTTCCCTGGTTCATCCTTGCATCTCAGAATCTGAGTCCAGGAGACCTTGCAGTTTAGCTCACTGGCAGGGAGTGGTTCATGCAAAATTATTATCATAACCAGCAGTGGTGCGTTGGAAGACAAGGAGCAGTCAGGCCTCAGGATCCAGTCAGCATACCCACTCATGCAACTTAAAGGCAAGGAGAATGCATACGTCTCTCTTAGGAAAAGCCTGCCCTTCCTTAGGAGGTCCTTCCTTGCACTAAGAGTAGCTATGATCTTCTCAGTTATAAGTGTTTTTAAAAACTTCCTCTAATTTCACCAGATAATATGCAGGAAACAGAATTTCCAAAACCATTTTAAGAATTTGTTAAAATACCAGGTTTGTTTCCTTAGATGTAAAAAAAGAAATCATAAACAAGCTATTCTGTTAATTCAGAATCACACATGGCTTTGCTTCTAAATGTTTGCACCAACCCTACTCACTTACCATTTATAAGATGGTAATGAATATCATTAGGCTTTCCTCGGTCTCCATCAATTGCAACAACTGTGATTACCTCAGAGCCCTGGAGAAGAAAGGAAAAAAGCCCTATACAGTGAGGACAATGAACTAAAAACAGATAGTCTGTGGTTTGGAGAGGACGAAGCTCACAGCTACTCAGATCATGTTCTGCTGGTAGAGGTACTACAGACACAAAATGTTAATCCATGCCAACGCAGTACAAACGTTCCTTTATATGCAGACCAGTGGCATCCAAGATGGGACACAAAGTATTAGATTATTGACAGATACTAGTAACATAATTTATACGAACTTTTAGTTCCAAGATTTTTCCAATATTATTACATTATGGGCTACTTGATAATGTTATTGCCATATGCTATCAAGTCACGTCTGATTCATGGTGACCCTAGTAGGGTTTTAAGGTATGTGAGATATTCAAGAAGTTGTTTACAACTGCTACCAATCTGGTGAATCTCCATGAATGAATGGGGATTTGAATTCAGGTCTCCTAAGTCCTACTCTGACACTCTTATTTACTTCTCTCCACTGGCTCTCAATCACTTTTTTGATAGGGATGCCAAATATTGTTCTCTCAAGCTCCAAAGGATAAGGCTAAGTACCCTCCTTTCTTCTCTGATGGGAAGCAATCCTGGACAAACTGTGGAACTGTGCTCAAAACATGATATTAATCTTCCTTTCTTGCCCAATGGGTAAACAGGCACCAATGACTGGACAATCATGATTTCCTTTGCATTTTGTGGGAAAGCGAATTCCATTATTATATCATATGAAACACTGTGGGGTTATTCCACTGCAGGTGGAATGAAACTCACTAGTGCGGTGTTCCCAACTTTGGGTCCCCTGTTGTTCTTGGTCAACAACTCCCAGAAATCCTGGTGAGCACAGCTACTGGTGAAAGCTTCCAGGAGCTTTAGTCCAAGAACATCTGAGGACTCAAGGTTGGGAACCACTGCACTAGAGGTTCCAGGAGTTGCTATAACCTCTGGAACCTTCCAACAGATCCTGATCATTTGGTTCTCATCTGGGGTGAACATGACTTGAATTAGAACCTTTCTGTCAAAAACATTGTCTGTGAGGCATATCTTCTTTTGAGAAACTGAGGAAAAGGTCAGGAGGTCCTTTGCTTTGTTCTGAGGAGAAAATTCAACTCAGTGCAAGTCTGCGGAACAGGTATGCCCACTTCCTTTGGGAATGATATTATTTATATCATGCTATCAATGTGAAATTTTATACAGAACACCTCCTACAACAGTCCAGCTCTGGTCCTACTACCAGACAGAATGAAATGGCCACCTCAGGCACAGCACCCTACAGGGAAGCAGCAATGGCAGCCCCTGCCAGCTCCTCTTCAGAATCCTAACCCCTGGAATTGTTTTTCTCTTAGAAGATACAGTTGAGTGGGGCACACCACCTTCTTTGTGCCTCCTGAAGTAAGCTGCTGCCCTCAGATGTAGTGGTAGAATCCTACGGGTGTTCACATGAGTTTTGCATAACTTACTGTGGCTGTGGCTAATTGGCAAGACAACAGGATGCACCTATGTTGTTCAGTTGGGTGTATGACTAGGCACCCTACTATGACATCAATTAGCTGTAATCAGCTATGACAAGTTACACATACTTTACCAATAGTTTTCTGGGCATCACTGAAATGGCTCTGTTTCCAGTCTGAATGTGGTTTCTGAATGTGGAATGTGGCACAAAAGATGTGCCACATCTTATCCTTTGCCTCCTAGGCAGGGAAATTCTTTGGCCCTTCACTGAGATACCTACGTAGTCTAAATGTTGATGGGAGGAAGATAACACAGTCATATAAAGGAACATCAGAAATGATTGAAGAAACCACTAGCTACCCAGGTGAGTCACTATATTGATCTTTCATCCTATTTGTGGCCAAGCAGAGTTTGGAAAAGATGGGGGTGGGGTGGGAATGTTGTAATCCGAAAAAAGGAACTCTTGCATCTCCTTCTGGATCAGGGAGATATCCTACCCAAATAAATGCAGTCCTACTCATTGGGAGGGGATGGTGCACAAGACTGTGAGATTCACATCAGATGGTTTCCCCTGAGAAACTTTCCTGCAATTATCTGAAAAGCTTCTAAGAACATTTGAAAATAGTTGGAAGGCGCAATATAAAAACATCCCATGTCAGTGTCTAAGAAAATTATGTAAGAGAGAATTTTTTTAAAAAATGTTGGATATGGAAAAACACAGCCCCACCCACTCAATTTGCAAGTTTTTATGGACCACATCTGGATCTGTAAATAACACTGTGGCTGGCAAGTGTACTCTGTACTCTGAAGAGTTTCCTGTTATAACTGAATCAGGAAAGATGCAGCTATTTCCATCATTATAATATGATAATATTTTTTGTTATGGGTCTCGGAGTAGAGGTAATTAATGGTTAATTACCCTTGATTTCCTCAGTGGATTCCATAAAAATACAACATACTTAATAATTATGGGCATTTCCAGATCATTGGCTAGTAGCAGCACAAGGTAAATTATTATGTTTCATAATTTTATAGCATCTTTTATTGCCAAGGATTACAAAGTGTATGAAAAACTATTCCAATATTCCCAGAAATCATTCTCTCCTGCCCTCTGACTCGGCAGGCTGCAATGATATATGCAGTGAAATATGGTACCAGGATATTGAAATAACTACTGAACAAGGCTAAAGGTGGCAGAGGAGGGAGCCTCTGTAAGCACTGGCTGAAGAACAAGCTACAGAGTTACAGAGCCTTACGATGCATTGGCCACAGTTCAGAATAGCTTTATATCTGTTCGTAGTCCTATAAGCTAAACCAGGATTAACCACATCTTACGTCCTCCTGCAGGCTGACCTCATATTTCTGCTAAGGTTACAGCTTGTTGTTGGATGTCTTGTAATGGGCTGTTAGATGAGGCAGGAAACTCCTACAAGCACCAAGTCCAGTACTGGGGAATATTTCCTGCCTTTTCATGACACTCAAAATCTGGTGCTTGGGACAGTGATCTCACTGTGCCTAATGGCAGGGACATCCCCTATTAAGCTGTGAAATAGCTAAGCAGAAAGAGGCCAGAATCCTACTGGTGTTTGCATAAGGTTAGTTTATCTTGCCATGGCTAATTGATGCCAGTTGGCAAGGTGCTGGAGCCTGGTCATGCATCCTGCTGCACAACCAAGATGCACACACATGTACCTCACGTCTCATCAATTAGCCACAGCAAGTTATGCAAACTTCCGATGAACACCAGAAGGATTCTGGTCAATGATTTTATAATACTCAGGCAACCATTCAATCTCCTATGTTATATAGAAGTGATATCAATTAACTATGGAGGGGCAAAAGTTTCTTTAACAATATTTTTGTCAAAACACTTATACTCCAATTGCCTATTCTGTTCTACCCCCTTTTCACTGGCATCTTCTCTTTCTTAATACTTTCTTCTTTCATGACATATATTCTACCATGCTGTCAAAGTACTTGGAAAAAAAATTAATACAGTATAAATACACTGTGGTTTTACTTAACATGGCATGACTAAACATGAATATCAGGCAGAGCTCCAGAGATCACATATAACCTATTGGCTGGAATCCTCTTGCACAGTTAAGCAAAAGGAGTAGCTCCTAACAGTGAATTGTTATAAGAAATCTCTATAGGTGTTACTTACTGCACACCCAATTATGTGACTCAGCATGCAGCAGATAATGTGTACAGAGATAACTCGTGGCAATTTGCTGCTAAAAAGTACTCCTTTTGTGTAACTGTGCAACAGAATTTTGGCCACTGTTTCAAAAGGGAGAATATATATCACTATCCAAACTAGGAGTGGTGTCCCATGGTGCCTTGAAAGCCTATTGCTTCAGGGTTAGAGTGCCCATCCTCACACCAGTCTAGGAGGGGCAAGGGAGGGCAAAAGAAAAGTGGCAATCATCGTGTGACTGTGCACGGCCATAGGCCAGATATGGGGAAAGGTACTTTCTGATAATAGAGCTGTCAAAATAACCCACCAGGCATGGACAAGGGATGGATAAATGGTGTGTTCCGTTTGTTGTTGTAAAATTTTCATGGCTTTGGTAGGGTACATGTGACAGCAGTAATACTCACCGCCATAGTGTCTTCATAGACATATCCATAATAGGGAGTGCCAACAAACATTGGAGGAGTGTCCTGAACATCTTCCACATTGATAGTGACTGTGGTTGTGGCTGAAAACACTTTGTTGTTACCACGCAGCTTCCCACCGCCATCCTAGGATGGAGAACAGTTCCGTGATCATTAGGTAGAAACTGAACTGAGGAAAAATAGCTCCTTCCCCCCCCCTCCCAATTTTTTTTGAGCTCTCCTTTTTAGAGGATTTCATTCCTTCAAAAACTACTTGGCAAAATGCCCTCCCTCCCCAGTTTCACAACTTATGACCAGGGTAGAGAATTTCAAGCACAATCATGGGTCCAGTTTTCTTCTGCATAATACTTTGGCTTTATTTTTGTTTTGTTTTAGATATACCCTGCTGAATTCCTGATTGATCAGTTCAGAAGCAGGATTCCGCGACTGGAGGTAGATGAACATCTACCAACATGACATGGTTTGAGTAAATAACCTTACACTTTTGAGATTATTTTCGCTTCAGCCATTAAGTAAGTATTACCGATTTTAATTTCTGCTGAGGTTTTTTTTAAATAAACTAATGACACAAAACTAGGCTCCATCTTTGCTAATATAAACACTGCCATGTTTCTCTTCAATTTTGTTTTCTACTTCCCCAGCAACTTGTAAGTTTCGCCTAAGGTTGGAAAGAATCCAAAACCTGGATTTTATATTTTGCAAAGTGTGTGTGTGTGTGTGTGTGGAATCAACCTTTACATGTTTACAGTGCTGGATGGAACATGAGAACTGCACAATGCCTAGGGAAACCAAATCCTTTTAAATAAGCACCTCATTCTCTACTCTATTTTAAGACTCCAAATTTTCATTGGCTTCAAAGCTTCCCTACCATATCTGTAACACTGAATCAGATGAAGAGGCATGGAAATCTTGAAAGCTGGCCCACAATTTTCTGCATATTTGATTGGTCTTATTAGAGATGTTGCCTGACCATGGATCCTGGTCAGACTGTCTGTGAATGCCAGGTCTCCTCTCAATACTTCCTTCTTCCACTAACCTTGTATCAACTGACACTATTGTTTCATTCAGTATTAATTTAGTCCAAACCTTTGAGACCGTTCTTTTTCCACTTTTATTTCTTTAGAGAATATTTGGTGAACATCCACATCCCAATTTCATCACCAGCAAAGGGCATTTAAGAGACATCAGAAACAGTGGAGAAAGAAAGGGAAGTTACAAATGGAGAAGATCATTGTCTACAGCCCCTGTAAAATTCAGTGAATGAGACAGCAAAGAAAAGTTGCTTTTTTGGATTATAACTGACATGCTTCTCTAAGCCAGTATGGGCACTACCTATGATGGCTGGGGAATTCTGAAAACAGCAGCTGAACAATCAGGTTTCCAAGCTCTAGTCTGAGATATGACATGATAAAAAGCCTTCTCTGGAACTGCTTTCTGAAGGAATATAATATTGGGATCTTAGTACAAACAAACAACAACAAAAACCATTTTCCAAAGCTCTACTCTTAAATGTGAGGATATAGCTTATGCAGAGGATAAAACCAAATTTATTCAGCCAGAATCCTTAAATAAAAGACTTAAGCCACTAATGTAGTGCTATTTTGGCAGTGTTGTTTCTAAGGGAAAGTAATAACACATTAACAGTGTCTCCGTGACACTTCCTTATGAGGTCATAATCATGGACAGAGCAGCAAAAAGCCCACATGGTCAACAGCAGGAACTGGAAGAGGATTGACTTCTGCTTGAGCTGCAGGCACAGAATAGGATTTCCAGCACTCAAGGAGCTACATGGCTAAGCAGAGATCTGAGCCTCAAAGCTACATAAATCAGCAGATTATCAAGCAAGACCTTCAGTACTTACAATTACCATGTACTTTACAAAAGGGGCTACAGAACACAGTATGTATTCCTGGGGAGACACTTACATGTCTAGGCTCTTTATGATGACTAAGGGTGCAACTGCACTCGGAAGCCAAATCAGAATTATTCTTGTTGTTGACTATGCAAGCTTTTTGTTGCTCTATCTTGAATTATGACCTCACAAGGAAGTGTCAAGGAGACTCTGTTAATGTGTTCTTATTTTTCCCTTAGAAACAGCACTGCCAAAAGTAGCACTACGTTAGTGAGAGATTCCACCTTGCTGTGATTTGATTCACAGACTGTTTTACATTTGAAATTGCAGTCAGTGCTCACACAGAGGTTGTGGATTGATGGATTGATTTGGGAGTTCATCATTCATACTGGATGTGATGCAATTTGCATTTTAGCCCACAGTCCCAGTTCCTTCCTTCCTCTGGTCTCACCTCTGCCAATCTGATTGGGGAACTGATCAGGTGTAAATATGAGAAATAATAATAACGATGACAATAAAGTAATAAGGTGATCTAGCACTAATCTCATATATATGTAAAACATTTTTTTAAAATAAACAATGAGGGGAGAGGAAAGAATGTGTATGGGGGTGTATGAGGGTGTTCCCCAGTCCTGAACACCACACCCCAACTTGTGTTACATCATTGAAACACCACCTACTGTTACTTCCCCCCATCTTTACAAGAATTAATCACAACTAAACACATGGGAAAAAGCCCGTTCAAATTATTCTTAAAAAGGTAGAGGTCCACCAGTGGCAGAGAAATAAAGCTGCATTAGGAGCAAAAAGTGCTGGACAGATTCAAAACCGCCTTTGCATCATGTGGTAAGAAAAAACCCCTTCACATTCACCCAATTTATAACTGGAGCAAATCTTGCAGTATTTGACTTTGTAGCCTCAGCCTAGCTCATGGGGTGTGTCCTGTAGCCATTACTAGAATGTACAAAGGAAGTATACGAATGGTTTTCACAAATCAATGCTGCACAGAACATTTCATAGATGGATTCTTAAGGGGAAAGAACTTTCTCCCACACACAGTGGCACAGAGATAAATCTCTAAATGTTGGGAAAACATGCCTTTAAATAATGTATGATATAGCATATTTTGGACTGTGTAACTTCAGGCTAAAAGCAGAGAATCACAAGACTATGCCCTCATATAAATATGCTAATAAAAAGTATCAATTTTCCAATTTCTAACATTTAATATGAATTAATTTTCAGACCTAACATTCCATGCTCTAGGTGTTACTGCTCATTTTGTAGAGCCACATGCGTGTTACAATTGGGTCAAGCTTTGTGGCAAAATATTGCTTCCCCTGGATGCCATTCCCTTTTTTGAGAACAGTCCAAGGCTCAGTGGTGGAGCACATGTCCTTACATGGAGGAATTCCCAGGTTTTTAATGCATGGCAGATCCATTCTAAAACATCTCAGATGAGAAAGCTGAAAAAACACCTTTGTCTGAAATGTTGGGGCAATGCTGCTGGTCTGAGCAGACATTGCTGAGCTAAATGGACAACTGGTCAGTATAAGGCAGCACCACATAGTCACATGAGGGCTATACCCTCCAAAATGCACACAAACATTTCCAAGCCAGCCCAAAATTCACTGACGAGACAATGGAAGACTAGATCCATTTGGCTGCCAAATGCAGTGCATCAAGACAAAAATATGGAAGGATGTGTGGGCCAAGTCCTTTGGTGTAAAACCCAGGAGACATCATATCAAGAGTCCTTGAGGACTGCTTTGATAGACTGGGGAAAATACTGTTGATTTAAGGATGAGAAAAGATTAGATGTTACAAACTATTCTGGGCCTCCTAGATCTTACACCATTTTTGCCATCTGCAAAGATGCCCTGTTTTGCCTTTGGACAATCTTTCCTTGAGCTGGGCAGAAGGATAGTCAGGATGATATCTAATACCTTTGCCACCACAGTAACAAAATAAGTTCTTGATTTTTCATAGTCAAGCGTGATCCCCGTTTTGATGCGAAGCACACCACTGTGACGATCTATAGTAAACTTATTTGTACGGATATTCTAGAAGAAAAAGAAAGACAGAGAAATGAAGTACAAATACACATGGCTTTAAGAGGTAGGTTAGACATTATATTTAGTTTTGGTTCCACCTGCTGTAAGGAGCCAACATTGTGTTATTTGCTTTGAGAGCATAAGACATGTGGTGAAATCAAGATCTATGGACTACAAATGATAACGATTCTATTTGGCACACTACAAAACTATGTACAAAAAAATTCAGGGGTAGGTAATACATTCACTGGGTCACTGAAATATCATAAACAAGTGAGTGCCAGAGTAATGCAGAACTCCTCTGTAGACTCAGATGTTTCTTTAGCCATCTAGCTTCTGAGCTGAATGAAGCAAAGTGCAACAAGCACAGAATTCATTCTCACTGGCTGTTTTCATTGGAAATGTCACTCGTGCATCTCCCTGCAATCCACCATCTGTGACTCATTCTGCGTTACCACCTATATCTGCTACCTGAGCATAAGGCAGTGGTGTCTAAAAATGAAAAGAATGTCTGGGCTATGACTAGGGTGGATCAACTGGGGTTTTGCCACACAGCACCAACATTTTTTTGGGGGGGGGCAAAATCTAGAGGTGAACCTACATTTATTTAGGAAAATAAATGGCAAAGCCTCCTGCACCTATTAACATTCCTTTTTTCTTTTCTTTTTTCTTTTCTTTTGAAAGCATAAATGTTCTCTTTCCTTTGGGTGGATAACACATTCTTTTCTCCCTTTTTCATGGGGAGCTTGCTCCCATGCCTCATGGTAGAGTGGGTAGGTAACCTGGAGGCCAACATGGCTAGTTACAATTCTGAAGAATGGTGTTTTCATGGTAAACCCTAAATCCCATGATATTTTCCATCTGTACAAGAGCCAGTCTAGGAACATTCTGGGGAAGGTAGGGGACATCCTGTGAGGGATCCAACCAAGCAGTTACTCCAGCAAGATCCAGAGGAGCATGGTATAAACTAAAACTAATGCCCCAATGACTATGGAACCACTGAAATTTATACCCTGCTTTTCCACTACAAGGTAGTACTCAAAGCGGCTTACAATCTTTGCAAAATAAAATAAACACAAGTAAAGCAAATGTAAACATGAAATTATTAAAATCAGATTAAAGCAACATTACTTTAAAATTAATTTAATTAAGTGTACAGTTAAAACTCTGAATGCATACAAATTGAGCATAATGACCCATAGAAGAGTAGTGATAGATTATAAACACAACATACTGTGGAGCTAGAGGGCATTCATGTAAGAATTCCCTTATCCTCCAGTAGGCTCCCTGCCATGAGCCTGTTAATCTGGCAACCAGTCACATGACAGGGAGCCTGCCAGAGGTGGAGGATAGGTTACATGATTGTCCTTCCACTCTGCATTTGCTGAATAGGAGACTGCCCAACAGGTTGGCTCCAGAATGGCCATTCTGTGTTGAGAAGAGGTCCTTTCATTCACAGCCCTAGCAAAGCCAATAAGGAGAGAGGTCTGAGTTGCAGTCCAGCATCTAGAGTGCCCACAACCCTACATTAGAGGATCTAATTAGAGATGGGTATCCCTGTCCCAGCTGGACCTAATGAGGGTCTGTCCCCCAGACCTGGATTGTCCACTCACATGTCCCAGTGCCACAAAGGTTCTTCTCTTCCCACTAATGGCACCAGGAGCTCCGCTGTTTTCCTGCTTAGCTGGCCACTCCAGGCAGGGGGCGGGAAGACAGGTCTCGCTGCACCATTGCTGAGTGGACAGCTGAGCAGGGAGACAGTGGAGCTCCTGGCGCCATTGGTATGAAGAGCGGGACCCTCATGGCCCTGAGAGGCATGAGTGGATGGTCCGGTCCCGGGGGCCAGACCCTCATTAGGTCCAGCTGAGACAGGGATATTCATATTCATTTACAAATATGAATATCCTCATCTCTCAACTAAACAACTAAACAACAACAACAACAACAATTTCTAATTCTAGATGCAACTCAGTATAGTAAAGGGTTGTACACTTAACGGAGAACTTCGTTTTTGACAGATTAAAACACTAGCACATGTAGCATCTCATCTCTGAATCTGTTGAAGTGGGGGATAGACAGATAGCTCAGGTGCATTTTCCTTCTTTCCTAGAGCTACATGTACACTGATAGGTTTCCTTTTTCTTTCTTTCTTACTCTCAGCTCATTTCTTACTTTCTCACCCTCCTAGCTAGTGGGGCAGATTCACATGACCTTTCTATGACAGGTAAGTGTTGAAACTGTACAGAGTTTGTACACAGCAGTTCAAGCATAGTATTAAAAACACATTGAATATGAATAGTATTCTCCCTTGTGTGTGTCAGTAGTTGAAAATAATATCCCCATAGCCTTGGTAAAACTTTGAACATATTTACTGTATAATATATATGTAGAAAAAACTAACAGAGCTTAAAAACATTTGGCTTGGTACAGACTTGTGTTTGACAGACTTATAATAGTTTCATATATCTTCCTTATAAGACCTATCAATAGAGAAGTTATTAGACCAATAGTACAGACTCCGAACAAACAACCCTAACAGATTAGACAGACTTTCTAACAGAATAAAAAGTGCCACCTCTTATCTATCTATCTGGCACTTAACACCCATTGGCTAACACCAGACAAAATCTGATTGGTTACATAAATTAGAATATGTAAATTACACAACTCTAACATTCTTGTGTACACATAAGTATTATTTTTAGTTATTATTTATTTTATTTATAGGCTTCCTTTCTCCCAATAAGGGGACCCAAGGTGGCTCACAATATTAAAAGGAACAGAATTAAAAACATAATAAGTTAAACATTAAAAAATAATTAAACTATATGCTAATTAAAATACAATTGAATAATTAAAAGTAAGTAAATATTCAAAACTATCTTTCCTCTAAAAGGGCATTCAGGGATTCAATCGTGGTTGTTAAAAGCCTGCCTGAAGAGATGGGTCTTCAGCTACTGGCAGAAGGATAAAAGGGAGGGGGCCAACCTGACCTCCTGAGGGAGAGCATTCCATGACCTCTGGGAGCTGCCACAGAGAAGGCCCTCTCTCGTGTCCCCATTAACTGTGCCTGAGCTGGCAATGGGACCGATAGGAGGGCCTCCTCTGATGATCCTAAACACCGAGAGAGGCTCATATGGGGAGATACGATTCTTCAGATAATCTGGGTCGCACTTATATATTCCAACAGTAAGGGGGCCTGCACATAGCCAGTTCTAGAGCCTTCTGCAACTAACTTTGCATCCATTCTCCTACATTATCCATGAACGGGTTTCCTGAAGGATATAAACAAACTTTTTATTTGTTACCTAATTATCCTTTTTGAAAAAAGTTGCTCCTTTTCTAGTTAAGCACTAGCCTGCTTCACTCTGCTACCTTAAATATGAAATATGGAGAGGGATGGCTAGAAACCTTCTTTCTGATAGGTTAACTTTTCATGAGCCATTCCTATCATGCCTTTCCTCTGACTCCTCCACTTGGTTTTACAATGACTTTGGGTACCATTCTTCACTCATAACCCTCCTCTGTTTCATCATCACTTCTCCCCACACACCCCCATTCACATTGTGAAGAATCCATTGAGGAGAAAAAGTCATGGTACCATGACTTCTAATTGGCAGCATGAGGAGCCTTCCATTTGGAAACACCCTACGTGTAATACATTTCTGACATGGCAGTGCTTTATTTCACTTAATGCATGAAAGTATTTCTAACCTGCATTTTTGCCCCTAAAATTTGCCCCCAAAGGAGTTCACTTTTTTAAAAAAATGAAGAAAAGCACCATATACTCAAGAGCTTTTAAAATTAACCAAAGCTCAATCAGTAACACAAAACACAGAGAGAAACTGAAATAAGAAAGGGATGCTCCTCAAACTGAAGCTAGAGGCTGGGTGAAATAAGGAGGCCTTAGAAGCTCTTTTCAAAAAAGAAAACCTGAAAGTAGCTGACTGGAGGGATTCTATGAGTGGCAGTCCTAAAAAGTAATATTTCCAGGTTCAGGTACAAATCAGAGATAAAAACTGCATTATGTACTTTCTGAACATAAGAATCTGCTTAGAGTGAAATTTCTTTTAAGAGTTTTCAGCAAGAAAGGTGACTACTGCTCTGTTTCCCTTAGCTGTTCACAGTACTTGGCTCAGGGTTTCTCTCCTTTCAGTATTTTTCCCCTCTTAAGAAGATTAGATTTAATCCGACTTAAATATTTGTGCTTTCAAAAGCAGCTACTTGATTAGTGAGCTCTCCTGCATCTAAGGAAACAGAAAAATGAATTGGTCTACCTGAGATTTTTTTCTTTTAAAAATACACCTCTATTTGGCTGGAAATCAAAGTTATTCATTTGTAAGATTTTTGTATTGCTAGTTCTTCTGATTCAGATAGCATGGAGCTTTCTTTGCAATGAAGTTATATATTTATAAGAAAAAAAAACCTTAAAAGAACTTGAATGGCTTCTTCTCAAGTATTGGTCCCTTTTCTGCACTGTTAATTCACTGACACACAATAGGAACTTGGCAGTCCCACCTGAATCAAAACTGGGATATAGCCAGGAAACAATGTATGAACTTATAACAAGTGCACTTCAAAGACCTTTATCATACATTGAATTTCCTTTTGTGAACAGTATAAAAGTTAAAGAAACTGCAGGCACAAATATATCTACACAGTGGAGAAATATCCCCACTTGGTCTTCCCTTTCCCAGGAAGGACCTGTGCTTCACCGTGAGTGTGGCTTCCTGCACTGTAGAATGAACAGTGGTTGGAACTAGCATGTCAAAATCTATTATTAACAATCGCATTAGAAAATTGTTAACCAAAAAAGCCAAATTAATTAAATCGTTTTTTTAACATGAGTGACTGACTTAGTTTTTTATTTTTCCAGAACCAAGTATCTCCAGAACCAAGTTAAGGTTAATATTTTCAGAGAAGCTACAGAGTACAAAGCTGGGAGACCCCTCACAACAGATTGCTCAGAGATGGCAGAACTCAATGGCTCCCCCTCTTTCTTCCTGAAAAGAGCAAGGAGAGAGAAAGCTGTTGGGGAAGAGATATCTGATCCCCGCCAAGCCAGCTGGTGAAAGGGATTCTGATTTCACCAAAATAGTTCTTTTCTCTCTGTTCCCAGCATGAAAACACATTTCAGTCATGACATGGTGGAGAGCTATGAAAGCCAGTGTGAGGTACTTAGAGTGCAGAACTATGATGTGGAAGATCCAGGTTCTAGAATCCACAGAGTCATGAAACTCTGGAGTTGACTTTTGTTTTTAACCTCTCAGTTAACCAGATGTCCTTCACAGTGTCTTTGTTTAGATAAACTGGGGAAGAAGAGAGCCGTGGATACTGCTGTGAGGTCACCGGAAGAAAGGTGATGTATACATGTAAATAATGAAAAATTGCTAATAAATAAACATTCGTCTGAATTCTTAGGGGAAAAAATGCATATATGCATATTGAAAACCCTGGACTTAAGTCTATGAAGCTGAAAATGAATAAAAGCACTGGAATCTCTTACCATTGGGAAGTTCTTCCTAATATTTAGTCAGAATCTCTTTTCTTGTAAATAGAATACAATGGTTCAGGCCCTACCCTTTGGAACAACAGAAAAAAAATTGCTCCATCTGCCACGTGATAGCCCTCCAGATATCTGAAGATGGCTATCTTGTTACCTCTCAGTCACCTCTTCTCTAGGTTAACATATCCAACTCCCTCATTTGTTCCTCAATGGCTGGTTTCCTAGACCCTTTACCAACATGATTATCTCCTTCTCGACATTTTCCAGCCTGTTAATCCTGTTCTTCTGAAACTTAGTTGCCTAGAATAACTCACAACTAACAATGTATTGCCCCTTCTTACTAACTTTCACATGTCTAAAAAAATCTGAACCAAGATCATGGTATCATGCTTCCCAGGGTTGCTCAGCTTGTGTCCACATTATTGTTATTTTAGCATCAGCTGAAGGCTTTTTATTTCTCTTAGGCCTTTTAAGATTTGTTCACTTAGCCTTTGCCATATTAATGGTGACTTTAGCATCTCTGTTTATTCTAGTTATCTTGGCCAGAACTTCCTGGGCAGAATATTTTAAGTGGCCCTCAGTCTCATGAATCTATCAACTTTCTCATGCTGTTGTTTTTTTTCTTGAGATTTCTGGGTCCTTTGCACAATATTTACCTGTAGGAAGTAAGTAATGCTCCCCCCTGAACCTGTGTCTCTGTCCATTGCTTCAATCTTGAATATGCTGCTCCCTGAAGGGGTGTTCTATGAATGCAAACAGAGAGGATGATCAGGGTTAAGAACAAGAGAAAAAGGCAACAGAGACAATATGGGGGGAGAGATGGGATGGAAGAATAAAGTGACATGGAAAGGAAGGTCTGATTAGTAAAACAGAAATATACATTATGATGGGGAGGCAATTCATGAGAGAGAAGGGAAAGGGAACCACAATTGACTATACTTGGGTGGAAAGGGAAAGAGAATATAATTTAAGCTCTGTTCCAGCAAAAACTGCAAGAAAAAGAGATACAGAAAAACTGAGACTATGCCTAAATGTCAGCTGTTTTCTGCTATTAACTGAGAATAAAATATATAGACTAAAGCTCAGAAAGTACTTCAGGACAAGTATAGGTAAAGACTACCATTTGACAGACATGACCTCTGAAGAACACAGGGATCAGTTTCAATGCATTCTCATGGTGATCAATATGAATACGTTTGTGCTCTGAGGTAAAAAACTTCTTCCAGTTTTCAGGAGAAACTGATTATGGGCAAATTGATGAGTGCCTGGGCTCCATCAGGATCCTGTCTCCAGATCCTTACAGCAAAAAATAATATCTACGAAGATTTCTTGAGTTATGGCAATTCACCTCTAAAAGTTACACTTTTTTGCAAAAATGCACGACAGCATAAATTTCAGCCATTATCATGAAAACAGGTAAGCTTTGCTCAGGTTGCATAGAATAAACTTGCAATCTCTCTTTAAATATTATATCTGTCACAGCATGGCCTTCTTCCAGCACAACTTTGAAACTAGAGATAAGTCAAGCAGAAATGCTGAGTTCAGATGAAATACAATGCACACAAATTTTGGTTCCAGATTTCTGTGGAAACTTTGAATATTAACATTCCACACTGGCCTGAAGGAGACAGTTCCATCTTCAGTCTTAGTCCCCAAAGTGATGACTGCAGGAGGTTCCTCAGCTCTGGACATGAGTGGCTGTTCCCTAGGTCTGAGAAAGTGTTTCCAAAAACTTTGAGAGAAACACATCTTTCTTCATCTGAGTCCAGGGATGAAATACCATTTGTGATTGAAATTTGCCAATTCCAGTGGGTGGCCCAGGTATTTGCAACTCTGGGCTGATTCCTCAGAAATCTACACTTAAAGTGAACTGGGTGGTGACTGCCTTTTAAACTCACTACAAAAGCAACTTGTGGTGCTGACTACATATCCTCCACTGGCCACATTCAGATTTAGTCCACCACGGAGTACTGTAGGCATCCTTCAGTCTCGAGAGACTAAACATGCTCTGAATAGACGTCTTGGAACAGTGTCTAGTGTGGCTGAGAAGGCCAATTCAAGAGTGACAATCCCTTCCACACTGAAGACAAATACAATCTGTCCCCTGTCCAGCTCCCTGGTTTTGCTGGTTTCGGGACTGCCTCTTTGCCTCGGCCTGCTGAACAAGTGTCTCTTCAAATTGGGAGAGGCCATGCTGCACCACCTGCCTCCAGGCTGAACGCTCGGATGTCAAATTTTCCCATCTGTTGAGGTCCATTCCTAAGGCCTTCAGATCCCACTTGCAGATATCCTTGTATCGCAGCTGTGGTCTCCCTCTGCGGCGATTCCCCTGCACTAATTCTCCATACAGGAGATCTGTTCGAATCCGATGTCAGCCATTCTCACGACATGTCCGAGCCAACATAGACGTCGCTGTTTCAGTAATATATACATGCTAAAAATTCCAGCTCGTTCTAGGACTACTCTAATTGTAACTTTGTCCTGTCGGGTGATACCAAAAATGCGTCGGAGACAACGCATATGGAACGTGTTCAGCTTCCTCTCCTGCCATGCACAAAGGGTCCAGGACTCACTGCAGTACAGGAGTGTACTCAGGACACAGGCTCTATAGACCTGGATCTTGGTATATGCCGTCAGCTTCTTATTAAGCCATACACCCTTTGTGAGTCTAGTGAACATGGTAGCTGCTTTGCCAATGTGTTTATCCAGCTCAACATATATAGAGAGAGTGTCAGAGATGATTGAGCCAAGGTACACGAAATCATGAACAACCTCCAATTCTTGCGTGGAGATGGTAATAGAGGGAGTTGAGTCCACGCCCTGGCCCATGACTTGTGTTTTCTTCAGGCCGATTGTTAGTCCAAAATCTTGGCAGGCCTTACTAAAACGATTCATAAGTTGTTGGAGCTCTTCAGAAGAATGGGCAACAACAGCTGCATCATCGGTGAAGAGGAAGTCCCGCACGCATTTCAGCTGGACTTTGGTCTTCGCTCTCAATCTAGAGAGATTAAAGAGCTTTCCATCTGATCTAGTCCGGAGATAGACGCCTTCTGTTGCAGTTCCAAAAGCATGCTTCAGCATGACAGCAAAAAATATCCCAGAGTCAGCGTGAGGACACAGCCCTGTTTCACTCCGCTTCGGATGTCAAAGGGATCTGATGTTGAGCCATCAAAAACTACAGTGCCCTTCATTTCCTCATGAAAGGACCTGATGATGTTAAGGAGTCGAGATGGACATCCAATCTTGGGAAGTATTTTTAAAAGGCCATCCCTGCTAACCAAATCAAAGGCCTTTGTAAGATCTATGAAGGCCACAAAGAGTGGCTGTCGTTGTTTCCTACATTTATCCTGCAACTGTCTGAGGGAAAATACCATGTCAATGGTAGATCTATGGTGGACCACAGAGTAACCCTACTCAATCTGCTGCCCATTCACAGTTAATCAAGAGACTGAATAAATGTCACTGACCTCTGGGACTTGGACTATGTAAGGTGTGTTGATAAATTCTGGGCTTTCGTCATTAGCATCTGTAACAAGGATTCTAACTTTCTCAGCCACCTGAAGTTGAACACAATGAAATTTTACATGAGCACAATGAATTAAAACGAGCTTTGCAAAGTGAATTAAAATGTTCCCACTCTTAAGTGAGAAAAGGTGTATCAACATATCAAGGCAACTTGGCCAAAAACAAACAAACAAACAAAAACAAACCACCTTTCCTGTTTCATTCTCTACACAGCAAAGATTGGCAACTTGCAGCTGTCCAGATGTTACTCAACTGCAATTCCTTCACCATTGGCTTTGCTAGCTAGACCTAATGAGGGCTGCAGTCTATAAACAAATGAAGAGTCAAAAGTTGCTGCCCACCCCAGTTATGTAGGTGTACCAGTCATTCTTCGATCTTTCATCTTTCCCATCTTTGAGTGAACCAGTGAATGAAGCAAAAAGATCTGAGTAGGATCAATATGGAGGGTAGGGAAGAGCATTAGGCCATGTCCCAGGACATGGGTTTCCCAGGGTTGGTTCCAATTTCATATGCTTATCAAGGTGAGCAAAAGGATCTTGCAGCAGATCATCAGATAACACAATCTTTTATTTGCAAAATAAGTGTGTGGGAAGCTCATTGTACAGCTTGAGGATTGTAATTATCATTTTCACTGTGTAAAATGCTACATGAATAAGAAAGTTTCTTTCCTGTTGAAATACTTACTGTACTTAAGCCATCTGAAATGCTGACAATAACTTCAATCTCATCTTCTCTCTAAAAACAGCAGCAGCAACAACAACAACAATAATAAAAAACCAGAAATCAATTGTTGTCATAGATGTTGCATTCTAAGGCTTTTCCAGAATGCAGAAATACCACATTTCTAAAATGTCACTTAATTTTGAATGTAAGTAGCCCATTAGATCTAATATAAGCATCTGGTTTGGGTATTACACATTTCCAATCAAAAAAGTTACAAATAAGTTGAATGTTTGGATTCCCCAGTATTCCCCAGGCACAGCTATTACAAACAGTAGGGGACTGAAGCAGCAGCAAAGGGTCTCCCAAAATTCAAAAAATCTGGCTAAATCTTATGCCTCTACTCTGGAAAGTAGTGTGGTTCTTCTGTCTGAAGAAAACTTTCTGAGGAAAAATTAATAGCACAAACCTATAGACATCTATTGAAACACAAATTGTATTTGTGAATAGGCTTCTATTCACCTCCTTAATTTATGTATTTATTGAACAAATACATTGTGTTCAACAGAGCTTGTCACCAGATGAAGGTGGTTGAATGCAGTTGTAGTTACTCCTGAGTAAAGAGTGAACTCAGCTGCACATTGACTGTTCAGAATATCTCAAGTAATTTCTGGAATACATGAAATACATCATAAGGGTCACCAACAGCTATGGATTTTTTAGGAACACTTTTGTTTGTTTGTTTGTTAGCATAGGTGTGGTTATTAGTACTTTACCATCATCTACTGAGCTGTAACTTTTCCCAGCATAGTCTTGTGACAGTTCAGCAATTGCACAAATGTTGCTTTTGTGCAAACTGATCTCCATGAAGAAAACCAATCCTCTCTTTTGCAACGTTTGTGCAAATGGTGCTACCCTACATTACTACACTGGTGTTCCACCTAGTAAAAACTCAACAGGACACTGACCATTATGTTTATTTAGCCAAAACCTTGTTAAGTTACACCTGTGAAAGGTTAATGATATCACTGGAAGAGGGAGATTTTCAGTAATTAAAGACTTCCTCTTTCTGTCCTGCAGCATATCCCATTCACAAGCAATATGTTTAATTATGTGGAAGCTGTGGGAGCTGTGAACTGAAGGAGGAAGTCTTTAATCACCAAAAATCTCTCCCTGCTGATGACACCTTCACCCTTCCACAGATGTAAGTTACACAACAATTTTGGCCCATATATAACATGTTATATTTCAGCTGTTCCATAAACAACGTAGGCAGCTGGCAATAAAGCAAAAGAACCCAATCAACAATATTCCACTAAAAATGAATTAAAAATGAGGCAATTACTTTTTTAAAAGTACTGTACAGTTGTTTGTCAGAGCTGCAATCCTGCAAAAATGGATACATTGTAATGAACTCATTTTATTCCCTACAAAGGATGATCCATATAACTGGTAATCTTATGAATGGCAGAGAATGGCCTAAGTTTTCACTGCAGGCAATAAATACTGTGTCTGGGCTATACCATTCAAGACCTCAGGCAGGGTAATTACATATATACAGTATTTGTAACTAAATATTCCTTATCATACATAAATTACCTGTGCAGAGTAAGACTAGTTTTCTCTTTGAAGAAATGTTTTTGTATGGAGGAGCATCTGGTCATGGGAGTTTCCCCCCTCCCTTGAAATTTTAAGAAGTAGTCTAAATAGTGGGTTACCAGCACTAGAGAGCTGCCATACAAAAGCCGTTTTGAAACTTATCATTGTACTACAAACAAGTTTAGTTCTGTCGCACCATACCTCTCGGTCAAGTTCCTCAGTCAGTGTAACATTTCCGTAATTTTCATCAACAGCAAAGTAGCTTCTTGATCCAGCTTCAAAGGTCATGCCATAGGTTACTGGATCCCCTTCTGGATCAGTTCCATTCAGAGTATATACATGAGTACCTGGAAGAGACAGATTTGGACATGTTCCTCTAGAAAATTTTGGCAGATTTTTGTGTCAGAAGGTATGTCAAAAGTCAATATGATTTTGTTATAGGAATATCCACTTTTAATTAAGTTCACTTTTTTGTAAATGAGCCTGTAAGTTCCAGGTAATATATATACTAGTTTGAGAAGGTTTAAACAAACAAACAAACATACATAGTTATAATTCCAAGACCAGAAATGTAGTTGGTTGTAGTAATTACATTAAAAAATAATAACATTGTTACATTTTGTCACATTTTAAAGAAAATCATCTGAATACTATTAACTGCTGCTGCCCTTTGGTGCAAAATTCCTTCACTCTGGTGTCATCTGACATCCGCAGCAGAGTACAAAGCACAGCACAGACCAGCACTTCAACTGTGTGATATTCCTCCTCCACCACCAAGTGATGCTATACATCCTTAACTATAAAAGGAACTGAAAAAACAACAACCCACCATTGTACTGCAAAAGTGGTGTTACCCTTCATTAAATTATGACTGCATAGTAATACAGCTATAGCTTCAATATTGCAAAAAAGGAACACATACAAAGTTACTAGGTTTTTTTGGAAATAAATATTTCTAAGGGACAACTCTTGGTGTATGTAACTTATTTGGAGGCAGCAGCTACCCACTTAAGTGAGCAAACGTAGACCCTGGATATTGCTGGTTGGATGGGGTTAGCTTTTAGTAGAGGTGTCGCTCCTCCTCTACCTTGACTGAGACATTCCCTACAGGGATCCTGTCCAGGCTTTTGCATCTGTGGGAACCTACAGCTTGATCTCAGAATATAGCTTCTACATGACCTACTTAGGACTGTTCTGCAAAGCATGCCGTACATTCCTCAAAAGTCTTGGGTTTCAATTGGTCAGTGGCATGGGAAGTGACCATGGAAAAATTACTCCTATGTCACTGAGCTAAGATAACTCCAGAGCTTTTGCTCAGTTTGAAATTCTACTCAAAATGATTTTGCTTGATCTAAAAGCACCTGATTCATTACATTCTTGCATCCTTGGGCTGCTCAATAGTCAGGTAAAAATGAAGAGGTTGAGTCCTCAAATGGTATAAGATACTGAACCAGTGATTCTCATGCATTTATCATCCTACTTTGGACATCAAGGCCCAGAATGTCTAACTATTGGCCATACTGGGTGTTGCTTCTGGGAGCTCATGTCTAAAATACTTGGAGAAGCAAAGATGGGAAGCCACTAGACTGACTCACCTTAGCTATACAGGTATGCCCATATGGAGTGGATATATGGTAATGACATTTTAATGCTTCTTTGTGCCCCTTCCCCAGTATTTAGCATCGCTGGCAGGGACCTGAGCTAGAACCTCTCCTTCTTCTGTGTTATTTTTAATATCTATAAACAAGTGTTTTAAAAATGCTGGGGTGGGGGTGGGGGAAGTATTCCTCAGCTACAATCCACTCTACCACCTCATTTTGTAGGTGCATAGGATCTATCCCCAGGACAGAACTTTGCTGAATGAAAAAGAGATCTTTGTATTCTCTGTTGTGTCCAGCAGTATGAAAGACAATGGCTGGAACAGTTTTGTAGATACAGTGGGGAAAAAAGATACCAGTGTTTTTGTTACCCAGTTCAGGAGAGGGAAGAACTAAAGAGGAAGTGTAAAAAAGTCATGCTTCTTATTTGTCAGACAATGTTCAAAGAAGCTCAGCTGAATGGCTATCCTGTCCTCAGTAGCTCTGATGTCAGTGGAGTGGTGAATCCATTTTCTTCCCCAGATCTTTAAGGGAGCTATTCAAGATGTTCAAATTACAGTACTCTGAAAGTAGAATTCAGCACCTTGGACAGTTCCTGAAGTGCTCAAACTAGAGGTGTACAGTTTTGTGATTTTTGGAATACAGCTCCTAGAATTCTCCAAGCCCAATGCCATAGCCACATTGCTAGCAGAATTCTGGCAGTTGTAGTTAAAAAACACAAGCCTTCACACCTCTAGTTCAGACTGAAACCCAGAGTGGATTCACTGCTCTACTGATTTTGGAACCACCACTACCCAGACTCAGATTCATCAGAGGAAATTGGCATTCTTCTGAAATGACTAGGAAGGCCTCAAGTTTTTCCATCTTAGCCATTCCATCTGTTCCAAACCAAGAGCCTTTTCTTCTGCTCTCAAAAGAACTTACAGAACCATTCAATCCTATAGTGGTACAAATGATACTTGTGGATATAGAAATGATGGGGGGGGGGAGTTTGCTAAGTGCCAGACCCTGTAGATTATGGGGTGGAGTGTGGTGGATTCCTAATGTCATCTTTGGAAATCTTGTTTCCTGCCCCAGTATGAATATAGAGAGCCATCCATTTGTTGAAGCTGTGTGTGTGTGTAAAAACAAAAGGGCAAAATCAGAGTTGTGAGGGAGCAACATTCACTGGGGATTCCCCCCCCCCTCAATTTCTGTTTCCTGGCCTGAGTGAACAACATTTCAAAATCACAAGGGATGACCTAGGCTATTACCCTGCTCCCCTGCTGGTGTCCTACTTCCGCCCAGCCCCTGAATTTTGCCTCTGCAAGATTTTATCCCCATATCCTCCACTCAAATGAATGGAGCAAAGAGAGACATCAAACAACAACACTGTGAGACTTGCTTTCCTGACCACCTGGATTGTGAGCACTTGACAACAACAACAACATTGAAAGAGTGGAAGCCTCATGCTTTGCTGGCCTTGTGTTGTCTTAACCTCCTGGGGTCAAATCCAGGCCAGGCTTGGCTGAACTCCTGCATCATTCCTAGCACAGAAATCCATAACAGCAGGGGGAAATTGTAAGGACTACAGACCAGTCCTATTGGAGTGCAATTGCAAGGGTACAGTCAGATCAGGCTTTCAGATTGCCTTGGAACACATTGGGGGGTATTGTTTTGCTGGGTGCTCTCTCTCTTAAAACAACCCTTTTGTGCACATAGGCATCACTCCAGCTGAGGTCCAAAAGAGAGTAAACTTGCTGCTGGACCAGAATGGTATGGATTAGGCATGAAGTTGAGTCAGGCTAGTTCTCAATTTCCTGTATTTCACCAGAAAATAGTTCAAACTGGACTGTGCTACAAGTAATATAGAATTCAAGCTATATCTCCATCTGATCACACTCCAAATATGTTCAGTAACAATTAGCTGTCATAAATGGTTATGGCCACCTTGAATTGATTTCATATCCATTCTCTTCTCCCAGAGAACTAAGAATTTCTAACAGAGAATTTTCTGCCTCCTCAACAAACGGTTATTCTCAAGATTCCTTACAGGATTTTCCAGAACAATTAAACAGGAATATCTGAATTCAAGCTTCTATGGAAGAAATCAGACAAGGATACGGATATATTAAATGACTGACAAAAGAATCAGACCTGCTTATAGTTAAATCATTTGACTCGGCCTCTTTCATTTTAAGAGGCTACTGTACATATGATGCAGGATCTGGCGATTTGTTTGCAAATTCTACCCAAATCTTGCACAGCAGTAGCAAATGTTTACCAGGGCTGCATTTGAGGGACCCTCAGAGCAGTGCAATGATAAATAACTTATGGTTGAATGCAGCATGAAATATTAAACTTCACGTCCTTTTGGAGAGCAAGGGTGTCATTTAAACACTTAGCAGAAGAAATCCACAGATTTTTTTCTTGCCTCTTGGTAACCAAGCTCATACCCAAATATCTACAGATGTTTCACTGGTTGTACAACTGCTAGAATGTTAATAAAGCATTAAAACCAGAGGGCTTTATGGCTTTGTTTCCAGATCAGACACCGAGTGACTGGCTGATATTTTTTACACCCTTCCCAGCACGGACTCTCCATATCATTAACACCCTGGGAACACTTCCCAGCACAGAATTAACACCAATTAAAAGAAAATCTATCCTTGGCATTTCTGCCTCCTCTTGCTAAAACAGAAAAGTGAATTAGAATACTGTCTTATCTTTATGAGCACAACCAAATGCAAGCACAAGGAAACACAGCCGACTTCATCAGGGGGGCAGAAGAATCTCTTCCTCCCAGCCATCAGTAAGTGGATAATTGTGCTGAAACTTAATCCTGGCATAAATCCACCTGCATACCCAATATGTCAGGGCTACAATGGGAGCAATAAAGCTTTGGATGAAAGGTGTAAGAAGGCAGAAATTGCAAGCAAGTGGGAAGGGAAATGGAAACAGAGTAAGAATCATAAACTGGCAGATTGAGATGGGCTCTATCTGGCCCCAGAGACTTCCTATTTGGCTTCTCCTACAGTCTCTAACTCTAGGGACTCCTTCCCCAGCTGGTAAAGTGAGAGCTGAGTGAAGCCATCTGTGTGTATGTGGAATGGGACCAGCCCCTCTGAGCCCTTTTCCAGTGGATCCTGCAGGTCTCAGCACTTTTCCTCGAGACGGGTGAAATTCCCAAGAAGCTGCTGGAGGCTGGAATTTATCCCACTAGGCTTCAGAGAAGGGTGCCATGTTAAACTCTTTTCCTAGATGCCACCCTCCTCCTCCTTCTGATTGAACTCTATGTGCAGAGAGAGCACTTTTAACATGCTCTCAGAACTATACGGTAGCCATAGACAAATAGCCAGGCAGGAGATTCAGAATCCGGGTTCTTCTAAAACAAACTCTAGACCAAAGGTCTTTTAAAAGTTTATTGGAATTTTTTTTTAAAAAAGAATAAAAGGCAAATTAAAGGATAAGCTTGGTTGAATGGCAGGAAATTAAATGGCTGCAATATCATGAAACACAATACAAGAAACAGGCTTTTGGACATTGGCAGAGAAAATACACACAAGAAAACAAACCTGCCGTAAGAGCTGTGTTTCTCCTTTTCTCTCCTCCTGCACTTAACTTTCCCTGCTAGCACTCAGGCCAGCTACCGTCACTAGCCTAACTCCTTACATTTGATTCTCAAGTCTATGTTCACTTAACTCCTGACTTCTAAGTGTAACACTTTTTCTACCTTCCAACATCAAAGTCACTCTCTGTTGTTTCATTTGTGAAATCTCCGGACCTGAGGTCTGGGCATGGCTTCTCTTTGATCTGAGGCTTAATCCCTCTGATGACCCATTTCAACCCTGAATAGTTTCCTTCCCTGTTCAGGTGTGATGTTTGTCTGCTAGGAGTGTACACCAGAGCTTCCTCCCAGGACCATTTGCCATATCTGCATATCACAACCCCTTGACAATACTCCCAGCCAGCCAGGTTGTTTGCATGTTCTTTGTAATGTCTGATCTGGGACTTCCTTTTGTTCTCCATGAGAAATAACCTTCAGCTAAGACAAATCTTGATCCAGAAATTGAGGAATCAAATTATTTTTGTACATTTTATGTGTTTGTGTACATCATACCCATTTTTCAAAAGTATGGATGTTCATCTGGGCAACCACACTGGCTCCCAACACATTTGCCTCAAGCCAGTGCAGTAATTCTCCCAAGAACGGTTCCCTACCTCTGCATTACAACAACCTTGCAAAGTAGGCCGGCATGTTGCAGGTAAGGTTCTGAGGCCAAGAGAAAGTGACTTCCTAAAGAGTCTCATCTGATGGGATTTTAGGGGCCAGCTGCTTCCAGAGGATTAAGGTCTATTGGAGAAACTGTGCAGGGCAAAGAGCTAAGTCTCCTCCATGGCTGTTCTTCAAAAATTGGGGGAAGGGACTGGAAGGGAAAGTGAACGGGAAATTTGTAGTCTAAAGCATCTGGAAAATGCCAGAGTAGGGAAGCCAACTTAAACTAGAAAAAGAGTCAAAGTAAAGAAATAAACAATGCTGAATGCTGCTACGTAGAATGGTATCAACTGTAATAACACACGCCATTTTTAGGAGTCTTCCTTTAAAACCAATAACAATATTTAATATACTATTTTGCTTATTTAATTAAACATTTGATCCACTAGTGCTAATCAAAACTACATTAGATTTTTGATTCCTCTCACTAAAAATCTTAGTCAATTGGTCCCTTTACAATAATTTTCGAAGTGTTTCCTTTTTCTGTTTTTGTTGTTGCAATCTGTGGTTCAAAAGCGTAATGGCAGCCATGTTGCTCCTTCCACCATGATGGTGTGTCTCCATGACACAGTTAGAGTGGCTTGATTCCACTTTAAGAGCCACAGTTCCATCCTGCAGATTCCTGTGAACTGTAGTTCAATGAAATACTTAGAATTTTCTGTCAGAGAGCTCCTTGAACTACAGCAGAGAACTCTAAGCACCTCAGCAAACTACAGATTCCAGGACTCCATAGGATAGAGCGATGGCCATTTTAAAGTTGAATCAAATTGCTATAGTGTAGATACATTCTCAGATTCAGCAGTAGCGCTCATCTTGACTTCTTCTATATCCTCCCCATAATTACTTCACAGAGCTATGATATATTTCAGGCCTGGGGTGTTGATATTTTTCACCATGGGGATATTCTACAACCGCTGACTTTGAAAGAACCTTATTTGTTATTAAGAGGTGTTATTCTTGTTGGCTGCCACCTTGGGGGGCTGATGTCAAGCAGAAAGGTGGGATATAATTATTCTAAATAAAATGAGTAGATATATCATAACTGAGTATAATTCTGTGTGGGACCTCTGTATACATGCATGGTGTGTCCATCTATGCTTGTTGGGAAAGTGGGGGGGGCGGGGGAGAATGGTGGCCTATATACATGACTTCTGGGTCACAAATGGCTGCTGCACATATAAATTGTGTTCCCAATTGCTCTCATGTGCCATTTAATTCCCTCTTTAAAAAAAACCCACACTACCCACTCCTCATTGAACTTGGGAGAATCATTTAAATCAGCCTTACAATGGGAAAAAGTAGGACATCAGCGGGAACAGGAACCCACTGGGCTACTCCACACTTCCTAGAAGGTTGTCTGCCCACTATTTTCTGAACTGACTGACTGAAAATATTTGGTGTAAGAATGAAACGTGCCTCCAATATTAATATAAAATGGGTGAATGTTTTGGAATTCCTTTGTTTAAGAGTCATAATTCTAAGTGTAACTATCACCATAATAGGAGGGTGTTAGATTACTGGTTCTCAAAAATGTAACATACCTTCATTAGATCTTCTCAGTGATCCTTTTTAAAGAGATTTATATATTGGTAATCATGAGTGGAGGGAAGCTTGATTCCCTCTTCAGGAGTACAACACTTGTTGGCTGGATCAATAGAAAGCAACGGCCAGCATCTTTTGCAGAAATATGGAGTGGAAGGACAATTGCATAAACAATGCCCCCACTCAGGCTAGACTCCCTATTGTATGACCAGCTGTGTGTCTGATCTCTCAAACAGTGTGAAAACAGCTGGGTGGGATTTCCCTTTTGTTGTGGATGTCCCCAGTAGTATACTAGCCAACATATTGAGCCACTGATTTTTACCATTAAATACAGCTATCCTCTATTTAGATGTTATCTGGATTATACTCTGGTACAGCTCACAGAATATATGGGATGAAATGATGGGGCTCTGTGGCTGCAAAGTGTGCTGTAGCTCTCCAACATACCAGTGTGTCTTGTCACAAGTGTAATGATCCATCTTTCTGCTCTTTCTACACATTTTTACATTCTGTTACTGTATGATGCTAGCCAGACAAGGACCGTGCTGTGAGTGAGATGATGTTGCAATGCTATGTAACCAACCAGAATTGGCTATACATCATCATAAGGGAGAACAAAGATCGTGGTCATTGCAAGATGGTGACAAGGATAAAGCTGGTGTTCCCTCAGTAGCAAGGTGAGTCTCCCCATATATCCTTTGTTGCAGTGGCTTCAAGCAAAGCCCATGAAGAGAGGGAGGCTACATATTTGTAAAGGAATGGTAGGGATGTGTTCCTTGATCCCACACAATGGGTGAACTCTTGTACTCGAGTTTTCCAAATTAAAGGGGAACTTTGCTTCATAATCCATACACAAAGCTGCAGAACCGGGGTGTGTGTTGCTCACTTCTAGTTTTGAAGCCCTTTCATCCGCCTCCATGATCTGTCTAGCTGACTTACATATGTAAATGAATCATCAAAAATCTAACCCTACAGATACAACTTTTGAATTTCCTCAGATCACCTCAAACAAAACCAAATAATAAATAAATAAATAAATAAAATAAACACAGTACTAGTACTTAAACAATCAGCACAGCATGAGAAAACCTTCAGTATACAGCAGAGCTTGGACCAATACCTATGCTGCCTGTTGAATTCTGGGGGTTGTAGCAAAGAGAAAAGGTAATGCTTCCAAGCTCTGACAATGAGGACATACATTCAGCTGCCAGTCCCTACCAGACTCATCTCACGTAATTCAACTGTCTCCAAACACAGTTTTTTTCTCTAAAGAAAGCTAAGGTTCTTCACCAGGACAAATATCTTTACTCATCAATAGCTGGCACTACATCTTAAAGTTTCAGCCTTTGTCCCTCCATTCCCTTTAAATTAACACTGCAGGTGGCAAGGGGGAGATAAGAGAGGGGTAGAGTACAATGCATTTGAGGATCAGATCACATAGTAAGGCAAATGGGAATTTCTTCCTCTTACAACACGATCCTTCCAGGAAGGCAAATCTCTCAGTGTCACATGGCTGGGACATCAAACAAGAAAAAGTCATTCTCTCCCAACTGACCAAACACAAAACAATAGCAAGCTGATTTGTGAAATGTGGACTAAGACACCCTCCTGTCTGAATAAACATTCTTTTCCTCTGAAGTGCTCTGTTCCTAGATATGGAATCAGTGACTTGTTGAGTAAAGTCTTTAAATAAGAAACACACATAGAATTTGAATTTTGGCTGTTTTTTTTTTTTAAAAAGCACACCATAAATGGCTACATTAAAAAGAAAAGGAAGCTTGAATGAGAGGGATGTTTAGGCTAGTGGCCTGGAGCTCAATGGGCACATGACAGGATATTGGGGGGCAAGCAGTGCATGTAGGAAGGGGCTCAGGTAGTATTTTTTCAGAGATGCTGAGAGATGCTTCATCATGAGATGGGAAAACTGGTGAAAGGTGGCTCTAGTAGCATTGATGAAGCAATCTGGGCAGACAAGCCAGGGAATGACGGTATAGTGGGATTGAATAACACAGGGACTTTATAAAAGAAATTCAGCACAGGTCCCTTGACAAACAGGCAATGTCTGGCAAAAGTAAATGTTGAGTGTGGCCACAGCACATCCGATAAAATGGTGTTTGGCCTGACAACTCACAACCCATTTGACTTCAATGTCCCTGCCCGCATTAAACATCGTGTGTGTTATATGCATGGGGCAGATTAAGATACCTGGTCTATCAAAGATGGCCCAGGAATAAGATGCTGCATACACATCAAATGCAGAAGCAAATAGGCATGCTGTCGCTCGTTAACACTAATTCATCCACTGAATTGACTAGGTGGAGTCATTTGTTGTGCACAGCTATGGATGAGATGGATGTGAGAATGTATGTGTGCATTTGCATACCTACCGACAAATGATCATTATAGGAACAATCCTTTTGACTAATTTAGTTCTTAACAGCATCATGTTCAAAACTAAGAAGACCTTTGGAGGACACCATCGCTATAAACCTGTCTGCAGCTTCTTTTTTGCACCTCATAATAAAAACAAAGAGCTATTTATAAACAACAATATGTACTGTGTTGTGCTACTAACCCACGGCTGTATCTTCAGAAAGGCTGAGGAGGGCCATGTTCCCGTTGGTACTGCTGGCGCCATTGTCAAAGAAGTAAGGAGCATAATTGGCTTGAACTGCAAATCAAAAAGAAAATAAAACCCAGAAGCAAATAATCTGTAAATCACAAGCGGATGTACTGCTTACCTGCCTTTTCTGAGTACAAAGCAACAATCAAACCCCCACGGGAATAATCAGAGTTCATAACACATCCAGTTATGCTAATTGATCTCATCTACCTTTTAGAATATTGATGGGCACCTTAAAGGTGTCCTGTACTATGTTCTTAACAATCCCAATGGCTATAAATTCATTAACATATTATAAACATGCACATATCTCTAAAGTGCAGAACAGGAGTTCAGGAACAACCCAGTATACATTCCAAAGAGTTCTGCTTGTTCAGTTAACAGTCATAAAATGCTCTCTTACTGTACATCCCTGCCATACATTTTGATTAACTCATTCAACCTCCAGGCAATCCCTAACTAATCTAAACAATATTCTAAACATGTTGAATATTTTAAATATATATATTTTATACAGGGATGCCTACCAAGAAGCCGTAATGAAATAATTACTTACTTGCTGCAAGAGAACAGCAAAGTTCACAGAAAATAAAAAAAATAAAAAATAAAATTAGTTACATTCTAATCACAGATCAGGTTAAAAAAAAAAAAGATCAGCCCATTTGAAGCGGCCAATATGCAAACAGGGGAAGGGGATCATGAGGGGAGGGGAGGTTGCAAGTAATGTTTATACAGTTATTGGAGAAAAAGTTGCAAGGCCGCATTATCAAAGATTACTACAAAAGCTTAAGCGTATTGCTTCTGTTGTACTATTAGTAGCCGAGGGGGGTTGATGTACTTACCCAGGCAAATATGTATCAAATTGAGAAATAAAGATGGGGGAAGGTGCCACATTTGGTTCATCTCACCAAAGTGAAGGTCAGTTTCTTCTTACTTCAAGGAAATGGGGGAGGGAGAAAGGTTCCAGAACCCCAGCAAAAGTTGTCCTTCAGACCTGCGTGGTGAGGAGCTGCGCATGAAGAGGCAGGAACAGATGTTAAGATGTTAAGTGGATGACATCTGAGGAATTTAAAGGCGCTCCTTCCTTCCACCTAATTAGACCAATTACTTTGCAGGGAGCTGTGGGACTCATTTCTGAGAGAGAGAGAGCTGGAAGGAAGCAGCATTGCTCTCTGCTGGGGTTTCTATTGATTGTACTAAGCTTATATCGCCTGACTAAACACCCTCAAGATCTGGGAAAGACAAGGTAATATGAAGATTTCAACATTTCTCTTCTTCTTCTTCATCTTCCTCAATGCCATTTTCTTCTTTTCTCTCCCCAGAAATGAAAAAAGCAGCTAATTGCCACCGCGGCTCTACACTTAGTTTTATGTTCCTCGAAACACTTAAGAAACAAATTCTCAAATGTACACCAACTTCCTGTAAATTTACAGAATAAGCATGTAACATTTTTCATCATTGGGGAATCAGTGCATGAAATACTGAAGTCAATGTAATGAAGAGAAACCAATCAAATGTTCATTTACCTAGAGGGTTGTTTTTATTATGTTATTTTATTATTTTATTATGCATTCAAGGATGACTTTCTATATGTTTTTAATGCTTCAGTGAAAAGTCAACAAATTTTACAACCAACACAGATAGCCTCCCTTAAGTAATTACACAGGATTCTAATTTCATTTTTTTGTTTTATAGATTTAAAACTGGAGAGAATTTAAAATATGCTTTTGAAGGACTAAAGAACAGAGTTCATTCAAAGAACAAAAAATCCAGAAAGCATTGCCACCTAAGTTTTACCTACAACTTGCAAAACAAAGTCTAATACATGATAGTTAATTGTTGTCTTTTTTTAAAAAAATCGCACATATTTATAATCTGATTGTGGGCATAAATTGCCTACTGATTGTGGGCATAAATTGGGCTCTCTAGATCTGGATTCACATGATAACCCAACAAAACATGAACATAGAAATGCATTTAACCAGACTAATGCCATGTATTCTTTTCTATTTCTCTAGATTTCCAATTAAATTATGTTTACCAAGGACAAATTGATTTTTTTCCTGTTTGCTTTCAATTTTCCCAACACATATGTTACGTTGGAACAGAACCAGCAAAATATTACAATCTGAGTCCAAGCTATTAAAGTCCGTAGTCACAATGCTAGAAAAAAACTACCATCTCAAAAGTCCCCTTCAGAGAGTTTTTGATCTCCTCCATGTTTAAGAAGAATTTTGGTCAGTCACACTATGACTATGCAGGGCCTTCAGACTTTCATAAATCTGCCAACATTTAGTATCAATTTTCTGGACTATAGTAACCATTCAGCTTTTTGTTTTTATGGTTATTACCTATAGAAAGAAAATGGGCCCTTCAAGCTCAGATGTAGTGCACTCTTAAATGTTGCATACTGAGGACAAAAAAAAAAGTTAGAGGAGTCCATGGTTTATTTATTTGTTTATTTATTACATGTATATATTGTCCATCTAGTGGGATGTTGCTGCTCTAGGCAGTTTTCAGCAAATTCACACACATACACACCATGACATGCCCAAAAGCCAAAAAATAATATTAGCAGGAAAACCCCCAGAGGCAACAGTACAACAAAATTAAAATTCAGACATAATGGGTTGCAAGTCTATATGATGCAATGTTTTTCTGAACTCTGGTACTACATGTGGCAGGGCGTCAGCTGTTGTTTCAGGAATCTGCTATGTTTCCTCTGATCTTCAGATGGGAAGACAGATCTCAAGCTAAATGGCACTAGAGGAGGAAGTTGGCATTTTTTATCTTTGAGGTGTCTTTAATGCAATGGTGGGTAATTTTCAGGAACCAGTTTTCTGCCCCAGGGTCTTCTGGGTGCTTCACGTGAAAATAGGACTTGTAGGAAAAGAAAATAATACTAAGAAAAGTGGAAGGCAGCGGTAAAAGGGATGGAACATAAGCTGGAATGACTTAATCAAGGAAGCGATGGTCTTGAGTTTACAAGGGCTGGAAACAACAGGGCCTTTTGGAGACCACTAATTCATAGGGTTGCCATACATCGGAAGTGACTTGATGGTATGTAAAAGCATAGCAGGGATCCTCTGGGAGTGACACCATGTCCAAACCATAACAAGCAAGCAAACAAACACCCACACCCAAGTTGCCTTCAAACATTTACTTCTAGTTTTGAACAATTGACATTTGGGGACTAAAACAGTGTGGTGTGTGTGTGTGTTTCAACCTATTTAAAAGGTAATGTATTGCTCTTGGAGACTCCCAAAAGCAGCAATTTGTATTTTTTTGGGCTGGGATTTAAAAAAACAAAAACAAAATCTTTTTTTTTTGATGGATGGTCCTGGGAGACGGGAGCTGCAGAAGCAGTATTTGGGGCATAATCAACTCCTAGGCTGCATTTTGCTCAACCCTGTTTTAAAGCCTGAGTAACCTTCTCCACTCATTCCCAGCTGGCACAAGGGCTTGTTTTTGTTATCCTTGTTTCCCTCCCAACTCTTGCCTGCCTAACCTCTATGACGTCACAAGGACCTGCCCCTTCTGGTCTCCCATTTTGGCCCTGAAATCTCAGAGTGAGAAGCAGCTGACCTGGAAACTGTAACGTTACAAATGCATGCAAACTGTCTGCTTAAATGTTCTTCCTTTAAAAAATCTCCTTGCCTAAACAGAAGTTGTTGTTGTTGTTTAGTCGTTAAGTCGTGTCCGACTCTTCGTGACCCCATGGACCAGAGCACGCCAGGCCCTCCTGTCTTCCACTGCCTCCCGGAGTTTGGTCAAATTCATGTTGGTAGCTTTGATGACACTGTCCAACCATCTCGTCCTCTGTCGTCCCCTTCTCCTCTTGCCTTCGCACTTTCCCAACATCAGGGTCTTTTCCAGGGAGTCTTCTCTTCTCATGAGATGGCCAAAGTATTGGAGCCTCAGCTTCAGGATCTGTCCTTCCAGAGAGCACTCAGGGTTGATTTCCTTCAGAATGGATATGTTTGTTCTCTTTGCAGTCCAGGGGACTCTCAAGAGTCTCCTCCAGCACCACAATTCAAATAAACAGAAGTAGCATGTTGAAATCTAAAGTTCTAGGTTACTACCTGGCTGCACTACTGTTGTTACACAGAGCCATATCATGCCCTCTTTATTTTCTTTCTGATGGGGTGCAGTCGAGAAAACGTTGATTCACAGAATAAGACTAATACATGGATAAGATCTTCTGCTGTGATGGTAGGTTGTGTGTATCCCACTCCAGCCTGCCCTTTAAGCAGTTATGTAGCACAGGGCTTGGTGAAAGATTATCACTCACATTAAGGAAGAGAATTGCTCCAGTTTCCATATCAGTGCAGGGCAGATCATCTGAATATGGTCTACTTTACAACACTGTTGTTTGCTTAAGAGAAACAATGTCCTGCATCTCACTGGCACCCAAAGCCCACAGAATGTTGGTGCTTGTTTTTCTTTCTAACCTGCTGTCTCTGTGTCACACCTGTACTGAGAGGTGTTAAAAACAAAGGAAGGAAGCATAATAACTCAAATTTCACCTTCATACTTGGATGCAAACTCTATTTGACAAAATATCACTTGTTAACACCACGGTAGATTTAAATAGGACTGAGAATTATTGACAGAAAACTAAAAGCACAAGCAAATGCCACTCTCACAGTGCTGGAAAAAATCCTCCTTCACACCAAGTGTGCTAAAAAAAAAAAAAAAAAAGGCAGAAAGAACACCCACCTACCATTTAATGGCAATTTAGACTTTTCCTAGGACACGTTGATTTTCTACTTCTCCAATATTAAAAGTATGGGTTTACTAATTTGTATTGTATAAAACCTGAAATTTAGAGGCATAGTTTAGATACATAGACAGTGCCCTTGAAAAACAGTTTTAGGGCTTGATTACACAGAAGTTTGTCTCTGGTTTAAGCAAACACCTCTAGACATCCTGATGAAGATTTTTTTTACCTCTAGCAAGATTCCTTGTCTTGATTGTCTGTAATTTGTACAAAATACCCCTGTGCAAAATGTGTGTTCTTTTACTTCAAGGAGCAAAGCGTGTGTGCACGCACACAGCAAGTACAGGATGCCTGGCTAATAGTTTAAAAAGATTTAAACTGCTCCAATGCTTCTAATTCTTAAAAGTCCCAGAACAAAGCAGCAGACACCATCATTTGGTTCAATTTGTGATAAAAACAATATTTGCATTACAGCATTTTTCATGTGATTTTGCTTAATTTGGGTAAAAGAATTATTCTCATTTTTGTATTCTCTAAGGCTTTCACGGCTGGGATCTGATGGTTATTGTAGGTTCTTCGGGCTGTTTGGCCGTGTTCTGAAGGTTTTTCTTCCTAAGTCTCTATGGCTTGCATCTTCAGAGGACAGGAATTAGAACTCTGTCTGTGTTCTGGTGTAGTGTGTGGGATAGTTGAGTATTTGTAGCTGTGGTATCAGTTTTTTGTCCTTTTCAGGAGATTGGGTGATTATGGTGACCAGGATGTTTTTTGTTATGGGTGTATTTTTGTGATAAGGGGGGAGATGATTTGTCACTGTGATTGATGGGTGTTGTTAGCTAGTCTTCTGTGTGCAGTGATCACCGATCCTTGTGGCTGGGTAGAGTTTGTTGACCTTTTGCAGGCTGTATTTTTCAGTGCTGGGAGCCAGGCTTTGTTGACACAGTGACAGATCATCTCCCCCCCTTATCATAACAATACGCCCATAACAAAAAACACCCTGATCACCATAATCACCCAATCTCCTGAAAAGGACAAAAAAGCTGATCCCACAGCTACAAATACTCAAATATCCCACACACTACACCAGAACACAGACAGAGTTCTAACTCATGTCCTCTGAAGATGCCGGCCACAGAGACTGGCGAAACGTTAGGAAGAAAAACCTTCAGAACACGGCCAAACAGCCCAAAAAACCTACAACAACCATTCTCATTTTTGTTATTTTCTGTTGTCAAGTATGCCACTAACCACCTCACCTTTTTGCAAGATGTCTAGAAGATTTTTGTTCCCCCTGTACAAGACTGAGAGAAGAGACTATTCATGTGCCAAGCCCTCCCCACCAACTTCCTCAAATTGTTGGAGCAGGCCTGAAAATGAGCTATAACCCTACTCAAATGGAAGTAGCTACAGAGCTCCATAATCAGAAGCCATCCTTTGTTAGAAGCTTGTGTGGAGCTCTGTAATTGTGTTCAACTGAATGTGGATACAGCCCCTTTTCAAACCCTTCCTGGCAACACAGGGTCAGGAGCTGAGAGGACAGAGATGGAGTATGCACCACCTGGTTCCTTGTACACATTTAAAATAGCTGTCAGACTCCTACTGCCAATTCACCCTTCCTTAAGGAAAATCACATAAGTCTAGACAGAAAATTGCCACTCATTAACAAGGTGCTGGTTGCATCCCCTAGGAGCACATCCAGTAAAAGAAATTAGGTAAGTCTTGGCACCAAGCTGTCACTCATTAACAAGGTGCTGGGTGCATTCCTGAGTGTGCACCCAATTGGGTGTGCACCCAGGAACACAACCAGCACCTCGTTAATGAGTGGCAAGTTACCAACGAGACTTACATGATCTTCCTGTCAACAGGATTCTGTCCACTAATATCACAAATGGGATTTACTGAGTGACAAAGATCATATGCACAGCATCCATGGCCCTGCACAGCTTCCCACATAGCTGGGGACATTCTGCCTGGTGGCTTCAAAATGGTCTTCATCTTCTTTCTTATATGAAAAAAAAAACACCAAACAAAAATTCCACACTGAGCACACTGCCTTTCTATATTGCACATCTGTTACAAAGCTTTACAAATTAAAACAAAACCTAAAATCACACTTTCTTTGCAAAATATTTTCTTGATTACAGAAGCTGGTAGAGAGAAAGACGGTTGAATTTGGGGATTTGCCAAGCAGAATGCCTTGTCCTCAGCACATACCCTTGCGTTCTATTTCTAAGGTGTGCTCTATCAAAGTTGGCTACTTTCACTGGCTTTTCAGTTCCTCTCTTTTAGCAGTGTAAGCCAAGGTGTTAAAAAGGGGAAAGCAAATATGAGTGCTAGCTACTACCTAACAATAAAAACTGTTGAGTATTCACATTTATGCAACCATGAGAAAAACAAATAAAAAAGCCATAACAAATAAGAACGCTGGGCATGCAATTCCAATTAGCTCCCAATATAACTACGATCAGCAAAAACATGTCCAATCAAGAATATGCTCTCCTGAGCCAACTGGCAGTAATTGCAAAATAAATATTTGCCACGGAACTCGAGCTAGCCCAGACTGAGCCTGACAAATGGAAAATGCCCATAATCAATGCTGCAGTTTCTGGAGGAAATAAAACTTTTTATGCCAAGACTTGGTGACATTCTTTATTTGACCATAATCTGGAAATGCAGGATGGTTTTTCCTTTCACAGATGCAAAAAGGTCCATCATTATGAGTAGCTTTTAAACCACTTTCTCTGGGGTCAGCATTAACTTATAAACAAGTTCCTGATAAGACCATTCAGTTGGAAATTACCTAACAGTACCACTGCACTCAAATATCTTAGCTATGTATTTATGAAGACTGAAGTCCACATTACATACAACTCTGTTTAAGGTATACTTTGACCTTTACACCATAAGCACTTGAGGGAGGGGCATATTGTTTTGCAACACGTAGATCAAATGGTGCTATACAAGCAAGGAAATGTTATTCAGATTTAAGGAAAGGAAAATCTGGACATATAAGTAGAACATGGGTATGCCCCTGACTTTCTCACTCCCTGAATGCTTTCCTGCATGTAATTTGTCTTACTGTATTTTCTTTTGCCTTTCAGTTTTCCATTAGATCCTCATCTGTCATTCTGTAAAGGATAAGCAAAAGCTCACCAGGTCCAGTGATCCTCTTGGGTCTTGGATTCTGATGTCTGGGGCTCAGGATTACATGATGTGGGTCTCCATGCTCTGGCTACCACAAAATGACTGGACATTTGGGTTCTGCCAATGGGTGATGGATGGCCACTTTTGTGAGGCTCATGACTGAGGAAACTGAGCATAAAGGGGTCAGTGCAAGCCTAATTTACTCACTGTGTTAGCCACAAAAAGGCATTAAACATGCAGTTGTCCAATGAGAGATAAATATATTAGAAACGGGCCAGAAAGGAATATAACCAAGAAGCCATTTAGCAGACACACAGTTGATGTCAGCTTATGTGTCACCTAAAATGAGGAAATGTATCAGAGAAGAAGAGGACAAAAGAGGGCAGTAACCAGCAAAAAAAAAATGTATGTGGTAATTTATGTGCATAGGTGTAAAATTTAGAAATAATTGCTACGAATTAAATAAATGCAGTAATTGCTCCCAGTGGGCTAGACTGTCACTAGATGAGATGTATGCCTGATCACTCTGCTGTTCAGGTACTCTTGAGCAATTTCAAGGCCCTTGCTTTTCCTTCTCATGATTCTTTAAACCAGATTTTAATTGAGTGACCCAAGGGTATTCAAATAAAGGGTATTTAAACAGAGGACTGTATTTTGTAAAATAGGACACATGGGCATCCTAAATAGTAGATTCAATATTTAATGTGGAAGCTTTGGGATAAGCAGTCTGTGTCACTGCAGTTGCAACAGGAGCTACAGAATGTGGATTAAAAATATCCTTGGAAAAGGCAAAGGAATCCCATTCCTTCAGTTTAATGTATAAAACATAGCAAAATACTAGACCTCATAGCTCTGGAATGACAATGTGAGGACATTTAGAAAGACTCTGTTCAGTACTTTGGCTGCAACAATCTCATGCCCCCTTTCTGAGGTCTAAGCCTTAGGGAAGTTGGTGGGGTTACTTCTGAGCAGAGCTTGGAAAAGTTATAGTTGAACAACCACTCTTAGAACCACACCCCCCCCAGTCAGTGCAATATATGATTTATCCTGGAAGTCATCATTCAAAAAAGTAACTTTTTCCAAGCTCATCTTCTGAGTAGACATGATTAGCAGGAATACTGAACATGTGGACCTCCAGATGCTGGCTACACTTCAATTTCCATCATCCTTTGTGTTGGGCTATTTTAGTTAGGAGTGATGGGAGTTGCAGTCAACCATAATCTCAAAGGTCACATGTCCCCCTAACTGGAGTTTTTTTGAAGAATTAAATTACCAACATACATATTGACTTAATAAAGGAAACCACAGATGTTTGCAAGACCTGAGCAGAACTTACTGGAAAAGACAATATTGTTGTGGGGTGGGGGGAGGAGAAAGAATGGCCTAACATGAGATGGACTGACTCACTAAAGGAAGTCACTCCTGTTAGTTTGCAAGACCTGAGCAGATGATGATAAGACATTTTGGAGGTTATTAACTTACATAGTCACCACGCATCAGAATTGACTTGATGGCACATAACATCTTTGGAGGGGTTTTTTTTTTAATTACCAAGGGTGCAGATATGCAACACACAAGAAAAAAGTGGCAATCATTTTGTTGCCTTCTTGCTTATTAACACCATCCCCAGTCACAAAGCAAAAAACAGTAATTTCCTGGCTTAAACAAGTAAGCTTCTGAATATTTGTTCTTTATTTTCTTTAATATCAATGTGAGTATCCCTACAACCAGACTCAGAAGGCCATTTCAAGTATGAATCACAAACAGTCCTTTTGTCCAGAAAAGAATTAGAAAGTTCTCCTTCTAAGATAATAGCTAAGTGCCAGGTTCAAAAGTTCAGATTGTCACAGATTGGGAGACCATTTCCCCTTAAAAATACCGTGTTTCCCCGAAAATAAGACAGGGTCTTATATTAATTTTTCCTCCAAAAAACGCATGAGGGCTTATTTTCAGGGGATGTTTTATTTTTTTCATGTACAACAATCTACATTTATTCAAATATGTCATCTTCTTCTGGCTGCTGCACAATGGTGGAGGGTGGGCTTTCACTTAACTGGGGCTTATTTTTGGGGTAGGGCTTATATTACGAGCATCCTGAAAAACCATACTAGGGCTTATTTTCAGGTTAGGTCTTATTTTCGGGGAAACAAGGTATATGTCAGAAGACTCTTTGGTCTCAGACATCCTGAGAGAATGTTTCCTGAAAGCACTTTGAACTATAACAAAACAGAACAGGTTGACTTTATGCTGTATTGCTTTGTAATATATGAGGAAATACTCTGAATATGCCTTACAAAACTGTATGCTAATTCTCTGAAGATACACAGCAAAATGTCCCCCTTTCTGGAGGACTGTCACGCCGTTACTTTCTTTTTTTTAAAGGAAACTAATTTTTGATCCTCCTGTTTCCTCTTCATTTGAGCTGTTACCATACGTGGTCATCCTGCAGCTCCCACCCCTACCCCTATCCCTACTCCTTTGCTAGTATTTGCTGAAGCTGTGCTTCTTCCTGGCAAGCCTGTACCATGCATGCTCAGTGTTATAAAGAAATTGTTGTTTCTCCCATTTGAAAGGCCTTTTAAATGGTCCAGTTTTTTCATCGCCTACAGCCTGGATTCTTTCCAAATAAGGAAAATTGGGTGGGAAAAGTAGTTCTTTCAAGATAAGCATGATTGGTCCTTTCAATTTATGTGAGCTGTTTTAAATCTGAGGCAGCTTGGAGTTGCTTTTTTCTAAGTGGGGCCAATTCTACTTTGAAAAAATAATAATTTAAAAATCCTTTGTCCAGTGTGGCACAGAGCAAGAGCAGATGGTCTGCTACAACTATGTTGAATTTAGTGTCAATATCAAGGCCAGTTTCAAATTGTATTTTTTTGTTTGGGCTGTCCCCATTTTTAGAATTGCCTTCTGGAATGTTGATTTGTTCTGCTGCACAGTATCAGGTGCAATCATCATGCATTTTGAATTTTAATATCAAGCCCCGTGTGTGTTTATGTGTATGCAAGTGTACAGGGGATAAGATTCAGGTGATGCACTGAATATTGCCATTTTGCTATTCTCTTCAAATTCTGCCACAATAATCTTATCTCATTTTTTGTAACCTCCCTGGTAGACGGTGGGAATGCTGTAGATGTAATATATCTTGACTTTAGCAAAGCCTTTGACAAAGTGCCCCATGATATTCTGATTAGTGAGCTAGCTAGGTGTGGGCTGCTTAGAACAAGTGTCAAGTATTCACAGGTGGTCACAGATTTGTACTCAGAGAGTGCTTATCAATGACTCTTTGTCAAACTAGGAAAAGGTAACAAATGGGGTATCCCAAGGCTCAGTCCTGGACAAGGTGCTCGTCAACATTTATATTAATGACTTGGATGAGGGAGTGCAGGGAATACTTATCAAATCTGCAGATGATACAACATTGGGTGGAATAGTTTTGAAGTCAGGAACAAAATTCATAAAGATCTTGATAAACTCGAGCACTGGGCTGAAAAGAACAGAATGAAATCTATGAGGGATAAGTGCAAAGTTCTACACTTGGGAAGGAAGACCAAATGCATAGTTACAAGATGGAGGATACTTGGCTCAGTAATATTACGAGTGAGAAGAAGCTTGGAATTGTAGATCAAAAGCTGAATATGAACCAACAGTTCAATGTGGGTGCAAAAAAAAGAAAGAAAAGCAAATGTAATTTTAGGTGCATTAACAGAAATATAGTCTCCAAATCCTGTGAAGTAGTAGTTCCTCACTATTCAGCACTGGTTAGGCCTCATCTAGAGTACTGTGTCCAGTTCTGGATACTACACTTTAAGAAGGGTGCGAACAAACTGGAGCAAGTTCAGAGGAGGACAACAAGGATGACCAGGGGACTGGAAACCAAGCCCTGTGAGGAAAAACTGAAAGAACTGGGCATGTTTAGCCTTGAGAAAAGAAGACTGAGGGGAGATACAAGAGCACTTTTCAAATACTCGAAAGGTAACAAAGAGGATGGCAGGATCTGTTTTCAATCATCCCATAGTGCAGGACATGTAACAATGGGCTCAAGTGACAGGAAATCAGATTTAGGCTGAAAATCAGGAAAAACATCTTAACTGTTAGAGCAGTACAACAATGAAACCAATTACCTCAGGAGGTAGTGAGTGCTTCAACACTCGAGGCATTGAAGAGAAAATTGGATCTTTCAGATCTGCTTTGATTTGGATCCCAGCACTGAGCAAGGGGTTGGACTCAATGGACTTATAGGCCCCTTCCAACTCAATTATTCTATGATTCTTCTGCTTAGGCTCTATTCCAATCTGAATTAGGGACTCCATGATTACTGCCTCATAATAGTTTAACTGAACATTTTTTTTTTAAAACCCCCAATAATGTTGAATTTCTATTACTTGCCTTAAACTGCTAGACAGTGGAGGCAGGGAAGAGAAGGTAACAGAAATGTGCAAGACTCTCAGAAATTATAGAGATGTCCTCTGAAAGTCTTTCAAGGCAATCATTCACTAGCAGCAAGTGTTAAAGGTAAAGGTTCCCCTTGACGTTTTAGTCCAATCGTGTCCGACTCTAGGGGGCGGTGCTCATCCCCATTTCCAAGCCGTAGAGCCAGCGTTTGTCCATAGACAGTTTCCGTGGTCACGTGGCCAGCGCGACTAGACACGGAACGCTGTTACCTTCCCACCGTGGTGGTACCTATTTTATCTACTCTCATTTTTACATGCTTTCGAACTGCTAGGTGGGCAGGAGCTGGGACAAGCGACGGGGGCTCACTCCGTCGCGTGGATTCGATCTTACGACTGCTGGTCTTCTGACCTTGCAGCACAGAGGCTTAAGCGGTTTAACCCACAGCGCCACCACGTCCCTGTTACTTCTTGGTATTTTCATCAAATTATTTCCTCAGAGATGAAAATTACCTGTACACATATATAGCTAGGTACACACTTGTGCATGGGCACACACATGGTTCTGAATTGCACTATTCCAAGCAAAGATATCAAAACGGCTAAGCACTCACGTGATCTGCCTGTTTGTACCACCACAGGTGACCTGATTTCTTCATTTACACATTGACAATGTGGACAGATGGCATTATGCTTATGAGAGGATTATCACACAGCAAATCCATGCCCTTATCCACTTCCAGCCAGAAAAGGAGTCAAACAGAAACCGTGAACACTAAATCTCCACCACCGCACCACCACCTCCACCTCCCCTCCGAAAATAATGACAGGATGGAAATGTTATCTCAAATGCATATGGAAGCACCAAATTTGCAACATGACTCAGTAACTGAGGTTTTAACTTTAAGTGGTTAAGTGGCAGCTGCCATGCCAAGTTCAAGAGTAGGTGTACCCATGTGCAGCTTAGACTGTGCAAAAATGTTGAAACACCTAGGGAAACAAATGAGCCTCATCACAAAACTCTGTGGCTCACTTACTGAACAAATCAAAAGCAGGAGGAGAAGGAGAAGGAGGAGGAGGAGGAGGAGGAGGAGGAGGAGGAGAAGAAGAAGAAGAATTCCATGGAGGGGGCAGCTGTAATAGTCTGTTGCAAGCAACAGTCTTTGGCATTGTGCTTTCTCCCCTGCTGCGACCCACTTTTTCAGATGCCTGAATGAAGCATGCAGTCTACAAAAGCTTATTTCAAATAAAACTTGGGATCACATTTTGAGGCGTTACAAGACTCATTGTGTTGATAAAATAAAGTTTGGGACATGACTCTACTTCCCTAAACAGAAGTTCAGCAGTAAGTTGTGACAGGATCAATTTCCTTGTGAGATGAGAATAGCAGGAAGGTACAGCCCATCCTCATTAAATCAGCAATAAAACCTGGGGTCTTCTCTGGCACTTACCCCAAATCAAGGTCCACGAGACTAGAGTCTTATGGTGGTGGTGGTTGTTATTTGTGTTACTTGCTCATTTACAAATTATTGGTAATACTCATTTTTTACAAGTTAGAAAAAATGTTGATACATCAAAAATTTCAAGCAAAATCCTGCAACTGTTAGAGATGAGCATATTCTGTCCCATCCTTCTGAGGCCATTCTCACTAGGACCCCTAAGAATGGCCATTGCAAGTATAGTCCTATGGTCTTTTGAGGGAAGGTCTTTTGTCTACATGCCCATTAGGTACAGCAGCCTTATCTGCTCTTCAGACCATTCTCCCCCAACAGCAAACTTTACCAGTTGCAAGTCTATATTTTGCTGAGGGAAGGCTGCCACTTAGTGATTGAAAATGGTACTGCATGATTCTAACACAGAGGTACATTTAAATTAATTAAAATTAATGCTTAAAACACACACACAACCCAGACACACATCAAGGGGCCCTCCCTTTTGAGTCCATGTCATTTTTCAGGTGTTCAGATTATTCAGTATTTCAAGATCTGTATCACACTTTTTGCCTATAAACGGGACTAAGGGAAGCTAGCAGTGATATAATAAAATTAAAATAATTATAACTGATTGACTTTTGTATGTGGAAGACAGTGTGGATGCCATCTTATTCTTGCCTCATGCAGCAACATGCCATGGAACAGCCTGGCTGTAAAGAAGAGATGCAAGTAAGAGCCCCAGAGCTCAGTGAATTGTCCTAACACCCCTCTTCGCAGCTATTCATCACAACCATATTCTGACCCATGTGTGGTGTTGCAATATTATCTAGCCTTCCCCTCCCCAGAAAGCAGTGGATGAATGTGTCCTGTGCACCTGTATCTGGAAGCAGAATGCATGGCCCACTAACTGATTTTAGACTGTGTGGCAATTTTTTATTACATTCATTCTCAGGATGCGGGTTATGTCTCAGGACCGAATTGCCAGGAGTCCCAAATAGTATTTCTGTTTTACTTCATTGACACCAACCCTGTTTGTTTTGTTTTGTTGTTGTTGTTGTTTAGTTGTTAAGTCGTGTCCGACTCTTCGTGACCCCATGGACCAGAGCACGCCAGGCCCTCCTGTCTTCCACTGCCTCCCAGAGTTGGGTCAAGTTCATGTTGGTAGCTTCGATGACACTGTCCAGCCATCTCGTCCTCTGTCGTCCCCTTCTCCTCTTGCCTTCACACTTTCCCAACATCAGGGTCTTTTCCAGGGAGTCTTCTCTTCTCATGAGATGGCCAAAGTATTGGAGCCTCAGCTTCAGGATCTGTCCTTCCAGTGAGCACTCAGGGTTGATTTCCTTCAGAATGGATAGGTTTGATCTCCTTGCAGTCCAGGGGACTCTCAAGAGTCTCCTCCAGCACCACAATTCAAAAGCATCAATTCTTCGGCGGTCAGCCTTCTTTATGGTCCAGCTCTCACTTCCATACATTGCTACTGGAAAAACCATAGCTTTGACTATGCAGACCTTTGTCGGCAAGGTGAGGTCTCTGCTTTTAAAGATGCTGTTGAGGTTTGTCATCTCTTTCCTCCCAAGAAGCAGGCGTCTTTTAATTTCGTGGCTGCTGTCACCATCTGCAGTGATCATGGAGCCCAAGAAGGTAAAATCTGTCACTGCCTCCATATCTTCCCCTTCTATTTGCCAGGAGGTGATGGGGCCAGTGGCCATGATCTTAGTTTTTTTGATGTTGAGCTTCAGACCATTTTTGGCGCTCTCCTCTTTCACCCTCATTAAGAGGTTCTTTAATTCCTCCTCACTTTCTGCCATCAGAGTGGGATCATCTGCATATCTGAGGTTGTTGATATTTCTTCCGGCAATCTTAATTCCGGCTTGGGATTCATCCAGTCCAGCCTTTCGCATGATGTATTATACCTATAAGTTAAATAAGCAGGGAGACAATATACAGCCTTGTCGTGCTCCTTTCCCAATTTTGAACCAATCAGTTGTTCCATATCCAGTTCTAACTGTTGCTTCCTGTCCCACATATAGATTTCTCAGGAGATAGATAAGGTGGTCAGGCACTCCCATTTCTTTAAGAACTTGTCATAGTTTGCTGTGGTCCACACAGTCAAAGGCTTTGTTTTATGGGAGACCTTAAAAAACAACTTACATATCAGTAGAATAACCAAATGGATAAGGACTGGATAATATCTTGCAGACCAGGCTTGCACATTTAATAAAGTTTATTAGAAGAACACAGAGAAGGAGAAATAAAAGGGAAAAAGGGGTTGTTGACAATTAAAGAGAACAGTTCCAGAATCACAAAAACATGCATACAGGTTCCAATATGGGAAAGAAACTCTCAAAGCTTATATCTTATTTTGCCTTAGAAATAAGTTTCATTTCCACCTAAGCAACTTGGATTCCCACCCACCCTCTGCCCATCCTCAGAAAGCCATATGCCAGCTGAAGAGATGGTGGAATGACAAAGAGAAACATGTTCTCAGCCCCAATATAGAATGGACAATATGGTTTTTATTAGTTGTAATCCCCCTTTTGAACCCAGTGGGGAGCAGAGAAACTGAATATAATAAAAGGCAGAGTCCCCTCCCAGATATGCCCAGAGGGTGAACAGGTAGTCAAAACAGGAACTTTAGTTTACATAAGGCACAGTCCGTTGGCTTGAAAGAAGCTTTGAAAGTCCAGGATGAAAAGGAATGACATCTCTGCACCCGCTAGATTAGTAGCTCTCTATTAAGGGCAATGAACTGCCTGGACAAATGCCCTCTGCTGGTCAGGTGTCATTTTATCTAAAAGTGCTTCAGCAACTGGGGATTTATGAGAAAATTTTGGATCTTGTCGGATTTTGGAAGCTAAGCAGAGCCATGCCTGCTTAGTACTTGGGTGGGAGACTTAGAAGAGAATCCTGCTTCAAACTCCAGAAAGCAGTTGCCAACCAGAATTGAAAATACTGGGCTAGCTGGACCAATGCTCTGACTCAATACAAGACAGCTTCCTATGCACCTATGAAGTTAAACACAGAGCAGGAGGGTAGGGAACTCAAAGCCCCTTGAACACTATTTATTGTTAAGCTCCATACATTTCCATCTCACATTCCTTGACACTAAACAGCTTGACTTGGAAATAAGTCTAACATAGGCCCAGAGGAACACCAAAGTGGTGTCATGATGAGCACTGGAGAAGAGGCAGGGAGCTCTGGGTTCGGATCCAAAACCATATTTGTCAGAAAACTCATGTTACCAGTTTATCTAACTTACCTCCAAAAGTTGTGGGTAACAAAAAAAAAAAATGGGGTAATCTCCTTCTATACCATTCTTACTTCCTGAGCTCTTTCAAGGAGTGGTAGAACAGAAATATGAAAATAATGATAATGATAATAATTCTCAAAGGGTTTGCAAGCTGTCTGAGGAGGAATTTAATGGGTTTGGAGTGTAGGTGGAAAGCGGACCATAGCAGCTAATCTGCTCTGAGTAATATCCAAGGTAGGAGAAAACACTAGGCTAGCACCTATTTCAAACAGGAACTTCTGGTAGAGCCATGATGTAGATAAGGGAAGACACTCTTATGACTACTTTCTATGAAGAAAAACTCAATTTGCTCACTATCCAAGCAGGAAGTGCTAATCAGCTGTGTCTAGGGCCAGGACCCTTAGCCTAGATTCTAAATTTCTATATTAAGCCCCTGTCCTTTTTTGCCAGTCCTGGGGCCCTGATTCTTACCACTGGCACTGCTACCAAGGGGAGAAGAATTGGAACAAGGACGATCACCTGCCTGAAAGGCTCCAGGAGCAGCTGCTTTTCTTGAAGGCCTTGCCGAAATAAAAATATTATTTTCCATTCAGAAAACAAAAACACGCCAACAACAACATCAACAAAAGGAGGGGGAGGGAGTAAAAAATTGGAAGTGAACTCCCAGTGCCTTTTGGTTTGGTTGGGCGGGGGAGAGGAACATTTCTTCTCAACATTTTGGAGAGGGAGTGGCTAACTGTGGGTCCCAGCCCAGGTGAAGAGGTCAAAATTGAGCCTCAGGCCCATCAAAGTTGTGCACTCTCACCTTAAGACATTCCAGCTGAGAGTGCCAATCTGTTTTCAGGAGACTATCTGCCTCTGTTGGAGTGTGGCTGCAGGAGTCTGGGACTCAAGAGTATCCTCCTACCACTGCTTCAGTATACATCCCTTGAACATGTTGCAACATTCATTCCTTTTAAAGAAGGACTTTCCAAGCTCTGCTCCTGTCCTCTGCCACTTTCTCCTGAAAGGCTAGGTTGTGCAGCGCAGAACTTAGCTGAACCGCACATGGGGATAGATGTGTGTCAACATATACAACGGATATGTTCAGAAAATTAATGCTGGTGAACAACCAATGGGGTGTTTGGAACCTTCTTAGAAAACTCAAATGTCAGTACAATTTATGAATATTCAACAATTGAATAGATGTCTCTGGAGGAAAACTGTGAGAAGCAGGGCGGGAAGGGGTGGATTCCAAACGCTGTACACTTAGGAGATCCAAGTCTATACATCTTTTTCTTCAGACTTGAGGTAATGGTCCAGGATTATATTTATTCCTTCCCTTCGGGTTTCCAATGCAAGGTCCACAGAAAGGCTTCTTGGAATGTCTAGCAATCCCTGTAATCCAGAATAAGGAAGAAGTGAGACAATTTAACTGAAAAATTACCATATATAAAATCTTCATAAAGGAACCATTTTGAGGAGTGCTCCCAGAGAGAAAATGTGGGCTTAGCAAAGCCAAAAAAAAAGTATAGCTCCCTCAGTATATCTATTCGAAATTTGATTTTCAAAGCCTGGTCTCTGCAGTTTTTCTCATCAAAGTTTAATGTTATCTCTCTCTCTTTTCTCTCTCTCTCTCTCTCCTTGGTCTTCTCTCCCTCCTCTCTGCCTGCTGTCTAGCATTTCCAGTGAATCCGTTTTAAAAAATACAAGATGCTGCTGGTAGTATTTTTTTCCCATAGAACTGCACCAAGATACAGAGAAATGTCATCACAGGTATGAACAGTGTGGTGCAGTAGCTGTCATGTTGGAATTCCACCTAGAAAATCTCGGTTCAGATCCTTGCCTACACAGTTCCCTGGGAAGCCATATCAGTCTCTTCCTCTCCCACTGCCCGAACTTTCGTAGAGCCTTCTCAATACCTCACGACCATTATTGCTAAATGTGGGGGGAGCCTTTAAGATAAGCCAATGTTTTAATGCTTGCTTTCCATGATATTTTTCAAACTGGGAAAACTCCCATTAAAAAGACTTTTTCTTGTTCAATGGCTCTTTTAGCCTTGCCGCTGAAATTTGATGCAGCAACAGCAGGGAGGTACATGCAGCCCACAATAGTTGAGGAAAGTTGTTCTCCAGGCCTGCTGAAGCTGTCCACACTCTCCTTCACATAACTGTAGAGCTGATCTGACCATCTTAGAAGAAAGATGAGAATGGGAGTATAAATTCTGACTTGATTTGCCTTGTGCAGTAAATAAGGCAATGCTGGAAAGTTATCTTCGGGTACATATACACTGGTAGAAGAGCTTGCTATTTGAAATGCTTTTGGTGCTGTCTGGTTTATGGTATTTGCATGTGTTTTGACTGAGAGTGATCCATCCTGCCCCTTTTTAGAGGTGTACCAGTCCTTTTGGCACAGTGGTAGGGCTACAGGTTTTTTTTTTTTTTTTGGCATGATTTGGAGAGCTCCTAATTAACATGTTATGTAACCTGTGTGGATGGATAGTTCACACAAAAATAGAAATGTGGGCAATGTTATCTGAGGTGACAACTCTGTAACATATTTGGCGGGTTGTGGCACTGAAAGGAATGGGAGGGAACCTTCATCCTCTATTTTCATCTACTCTATTGTTTTAAATTTTTAAATATACTTTCCTATTGATGTAGAGCTATTCTAGATAAATGAGGTACATTGGTGGTATTATATTATCATGCAAAGTACATGCATTGCTATTTTGCCGTGTCACTTACTTTATTTAACAACAACAAAAGGAAAGTCATTGCAGCCCACTGAATAATGGCCATGGGGAAAGATAGGGCAGGGGACAGGAAGGGGAGTGCTGTTAATCCAAAGGGGGACAAATTGGGGTGATCCAAAGGTGATCCTGTCTGGACTCTTCTCATGAGAGAAGAAATGTTGATCAGTGTGAACAAAAGAATCGCTCAAGTGAGGGATAAATCAAATCAAATCAAATAAATTTATTGTCATTGTAAGTATATACATAATATACCCATACAACGAAATTCACACAGACACCCAGAGACCAGACCCACATGCACACACATAAAAAATCCCCAAACACTCCCCACCCACTAAAAATCCCCCACTAAGAATACAAACATCTGCACTGCAGGCTAAGTAACACTGTCCAACTATTCACTACTGGTGGTCTTTAAGCTCATTATTAAGTGCAATTATAGCTCTGGGATAAAAACTATTCAGAAAACGTGTGGTCCGAGTCTTAATTGTTCTATATCTTCTGCCAGACGGCAACAGTTCAAAAAAGTTGTAAGCAGGATGGGAAGAGTCTCTCAGGATGTTGTGTGACTTCCTCAGACAGCGTGATGTGAAGATGTCATCCAGGGTTGATAGCTGGAGCCCAATGATATTCTGGGCAATTTTAATGGTTCTCTGTAGAGCTTTTTTGTCCGCTACAGAGCTACTCCCAAACCATGCCAGAATGCCATAGGTTAGGACACTCTCAGTGGTGCTACGATAGTAGGACAGAAGTAAATGCTGAGATAAATTTAACTTCCCGAGCATTCTCAGGAAATACAGCCTCTTCTGTGCCTTCTTCACTAGCATGTTGGCATTTATAGTCCATGAGAGGTCCTCTGAGATGTAAGTGCCCAGAAATTTAAAACTACCAACTCTCTCCACTTCCTCGCCATTTATGTACAGTGGTAAATGTACATTTCTCTTCCTCCTAAAATCAATTATGAGTTCTTTAGTTTTTTTGATGTTAAGTGTAAGATTATTTTCTTTACACCAGAGTATCAACCCTTGTACTTCCTTTCTGTAAGCAGACTCATTGTTCTTATTTATGAGCCCCACCACTGTCGTATCGTCCACAAATTTAATAATTGCATTGGTGTTATACAGTGGGGTGCAATCATGTGTGTACAGGGAACAGAGGAAGGGACTTAGCACACAGCCCTGGGGAGCTCCTGTACTTAGTACCAGGGTAGAAGAATGGTGAGATCCCATCCTTACTGACTGTGGCCTATCTGTCAGAAAGTCCTTTACCCACACACAAATCTTCTGAGGTAATCCCAGGTTGATCATTTTAAAAAACAACCTATTGGGTAGAATGGTATTAAAAGCAGAGCTATAATCCACAAACAACAGCCTCGCATAAGTTCCCTGTTGTTCTAAGTGACTCAATACAGTATGGAGTACAATGGACACAGCATCATCAGTAGATCTATTTCTCCTGTATGCAAATGCCATGGGTCCAAAGAAGGTGGAAGACTAGCCTTAATGTAATCCAGCACCAATCTCTCAAAACATTTCATAATAAAATAGATCACACTAAAAATGAAAACCTTTTAAGTGCAAACCAGATCACTCCAACTTCCCCCACCTAGATGTGCCCCTTAATGCAATCTGGTGCAAGATAGTGGTCTTCTGGAAGGTGTGGGAGAATTTTTTAAATATATATATTTTTGTCAGATACGCAATAATCAAAATCTTACTGGCTGAATTCCTGTTGCTTAGTGTAATAAGTGGGGATCTGGTGAGTCAACTTATCCATAGGTTCCATGGATTCAATGGGCCTACTCTAGTTGTCACATTCCACTAAGCAACAGGATTTCAGCCACTAGGGAAAATCACATGCAAAAGACAATAGCACAGCGGTTTCTCCCTTGTTGCTTGTTGTCTATCACACAACCAAGCATATGAGCAGACATGCAGCTGCTTCCCTGGCCAGAGACAGCTGGGGAGCCTGACAGCTGTCCTGCAATGCAAATAGGTTTGCTTACATAATTTTGTACTCAGTGCTCCATGGAACCAGAAGGATTCTGGCTAATACTCGTGGGGGGTGGGGGGAAGAGGGATATCTGTGCCATCCATAGCAAAGCTGTTAGGCTGTCTGGACTAGAAAGCAGCAAACTGGTAGGGGCATTGATGTGTGTGTAACCATTTTTTTTTTCAAATCCAAGGTGTCAATCAGTGGCACAAAACTACTTCAGAAAGAGCCTCAGATTTTTAGTTTTTGCTTCTGTCCACATGCATTTGATGCAATTTGCATTAAGGCTACCACCCATCTGCAGTGATCACCATTGACTTATCATTATCAAAATAGTAGACAGACATACTTCTTTGTACCCTGGAGAGGTTCATTTTGTAGCAACAGATTCTTCGACTTTTTGGACCTAAGAAATAATTAAAAAAAGTTGTCAATAAATATAATAGGATTTTTTTTACCCCCTTAAGGCATCCTAGGAACAAGGAGGAGGCTAATCACAAAAAACAAGATGGATTAAACTACTACGGATAAGAACAACAGCAATAAGTAAGTGAACAGCAACAGAGCATAACCTTACTCAAATTGAGGACAAATATTTGGAGATCTCTCTCTCTCCCTCTCTCTCAATCTCCAAACACTGGTATCTTTCTCTATATATAAGAATCTAAGGGGCACCCTCCCTAATAGCTGGGGGCGGCGGCATTTGAGTAGCCAGAGATGGTAGAATGTCAGATTAGGGATTCTGAAATGGAATCTTCTTGAAACAGACATGGTGTAGCTGTCTGCATATGTGGTACCCTGAACAGGAGTGCTAAGATTAAATGAGAATATACTGCCATAAAAGTTTTTAGGCCCTGCTTGTGGAAATCTCACTATGAACAAATAGATATTGACAAAATGCAGTTAAATTCCAGGCAGAGAGTCATATTTTGAAGATTCCTGGTAGGAGGCCCACCTGAATTTGATACATAACATAGGAAAATACACAGGCTATGTATTTGCTTTCTTAGTTATCTCTTATTTGTCATCAGGCCTATATAGAGAACCTACAGCTAGTTAAAAAAAGAAAGGTACGGTGCTCAGTTTTTAATATTTTCATTGGTTTCAGTCTTAAAGTCTGTCCTAAGCACCAAACAACCGCCTTCAAGAAGTGCTCGGAGAAAGAATGTTCCCGAGTGGGTTGATAAGGAATGATATGTACGTACCTAAAAGCAACAGCTGAGAAATGCATATAACCAGTACAAGAAAGAAAACCTTGTGGTTTACACATATCAGCAACACTGGCCAGCTTCCCCTAATATGGCTGGAGACTATAGGGATCCTGGTCTTTTCAAAAGTGGCAGAGAGGAATCTTCAAATAGAGACCTACCAGTTTATTGTTAGTAGTGGAGAAATTATATGCCAGTTATTTAAATACCAGTCTTGACACCTGGACTGAAGAAGACAGTATTTTGGGAAATGAACAAGCAACCTTCAGGAAGGACCATTCAGCCCTTGGTTACTGATTACTACTCAGTCATCTAGCAGAGAAATATACGAGCCGCAGTGGGAATGGATTGTCTGTAGCTTCATAGACTTGAAATCAGTTTTCAGTTCAACACCAACCAAAAAATTATGGAATAAACATCTTTCTTCAAGTTATAGAAGACTGTTTTATTAGGTGCTTTTGTCAACGTTCTGCAGTTGGAGTAAGGTGTGGCATGGATGGTAACTTGACCAATCCTATTTTTGCTCCTAGGGAGTCCATCAGGGCTATATACTAGAACCAACATGATGTAGTTCCTACTGAAATGACTTAAGAGGTGCTTAGCATTTGATTTTCATGCACCCAAACTGTCAGAGTTCAAGGTTCCATAATTGCTATACGCAGGTGACAATGCTCCCATGTTGCTCTCTAAAATAGGTCTTTGATAACTTTTCTGTATTTTTATTGTCTACTGTAAAGATAGTTTGTTAATAATCAATTTTAGGAAAACCAAGAACATGTTTTTCCACCAGACACACTCAGGTAAAGTGGATAATAGATTGGCAGAATATTGAGCAGGTTAAGAAGTTTAGATACTTGGGTATTATTTTTTCCTTCTACTCTTTCTTGGGCCAGCCATATACAAGGGGCACAATTCATCCCTGCTGCTCTACAAGTAGCCGTCAAAATTCTACCCCAGCTACTATTTGGTGTTGCAAGATGGAGTTAAGGTTTTAATTCAACTGCTGAAAGTATTGTTTCAAATTTGCTGCACTTATTATTATAATTTTTTTAAAAGGTCTAGTTGTGTTTCAATGGTTGACCTACAGCCAGAGGCTGACCTTGCATCTAGAGTGTAGATCTTGATCTCTTGCTTTTTGATACTGGCTATATGTTGTCTGCACTGACCCATCTATGTATTTTGTGCCATAAAGTTGGAGTCGACTTATAGACCCTAACAGGGCTTTCAAGATAAGTTAGATATTTTTCAGTTCCACTCTCCCAGTGAGTTACCATAGCTGAGAAGGGATTTGAACCCTGTTCTCCAGAGTCCAAGTTCATCACTCTATCCACTACAGCATACTGGGAATCCAGTGGGATTCATCTATAGGTAACCTTTTTTTCCTTCACAAAGATACTTTGTCTAGTTCACGGTTGAAGAAATTTATTGCTAGATTGCATTTAGTAGGTCTCTCTATGGATTTTCTTCAAATACAGGACAATTGTATTGTAATATTCATCCCAGAATAATGAATCAAGGACTTGGATTGTCACTATCCCCTGTCAAATACCTGCAGATTTTTCTCTCTCCAATGCACTTTGGTTTAAACTTGAGTTTTCCAAGCATGCGTGGTATCTGGATAATGTTATTGCTCCAAAATATTGGCACACTTCCCCTCTAGGGTTACTGTTAACTCTCTTGCAGTATTGGAAGGGCATTGTGACAACATTTCATATAAAGATCAGCTGTGCCCATGTGGCGATAAAGAAGTTAAGTTATTGGCCCATGTTCTTTTTTAATTGTAGCCTCTTCAGAGAAAAGTGTAACAGTCTTCTCGATCCTATTTTGACGAAATAGCCTGGAAGGCCCTTCACATGGTACATGGAGTATTTGTTGGCAGGTATACCCCAATCAATCACACAATAGGTAGCTAAGTTCTTTTTTTTCTGTTATAAGATCTCATAAAAAGGCAACAACATTTTCACCAACTGTATTCTCCTAAATATGTTTATGCCTAAATAATTATGTTTTTATTACTCTGGTCTTAGGGTTGTATTGTAACTTGGCTCTGTGCTGGCAATGAAGTAATTATGTCCGTACAGCTAGTTATAACAAGAAGGGTGGGGTGCACAGGTTTTTTAACATATTCATTGATAAATTTGTACCTACTCCTGTTTGACAAAATGAGCAGTAATATGGGGGCAGTGGGGGGCGGTGGCATAGTTATCCTTATGTTTCAGATATTAAGCAATCTTCTGAGAAGCACAGGTATTGCTGGTAATTATGAGGTATACAAAAGATCCACAATAAATGCTCTTAAAATACAATGCTTTCTTTTCTGTTTCATTTTGTTCCTTCCCCTTTCTGTTGTTTTTCCCCACAATGGTGTTCAAGTGTCTTGCAATATACCAGATAAACAACAATAAATAAGACAATTCTAAAGTATAATAAACAGTTCGATACAACCAGAGCATACCTATAAAATAACAAATGTGAATCAACTTATCTTTTAAATCTTTTTAACAACTATAAACAATATTTTTAAGATCTTGGGTATTTCAGTCCTCTGAATCTTACTCCCACTAACTTCTTCCCATCCCAAAACTTTAAATGCTATCCTTTTGCTGTAATGGCACCCCAAACAGTTGAGCTTCCCAGTTGTCTGTCCACTGCTGGAAACTCAATTCAGGATTACACCAACCATTGTCCCTGATACATTAAGCCAGTTCTTACAAAAAAGCAAGGCTTGCCTTCATGGAAATGAGAGCTTACCTGCACTTTCAGTCGTAAAGGTCTCAAGACAGAGAATCAGGATGACTACCAAGCTAAGGAGTTTCAAAAACCTCATGGTTCTAACCTGGCTGCAAACTGTCTCTGAAAGAAGCTTGTGCTGCACCTGCCGTTTACCCACAGTACCGTGCTTATTTATATACACATTGTACAAAACACAGATTGTAGATGGGAGGAGACTTGGCTTTTGTACTGCAGATAAGCAGAGAACCAACAGCCGCACCCTCATTCACAGGAGGGCATCAGGCAAAAATGGGTTCATTGAACTGTTAGTGGCACAATATAGGAAGATAAGAGTTTACAACCTCCGTTGGGAGTTTTTTGACTAGTCCACAGTGCTTTGTCTAATTAGACCCACCTCTCATGAGGAGGAAGGAGTGGTAAGAAAACCTAGGCTCCCAGGCCAGAAACAGATTATAGAGATAGCCCATGATTAGACCTGAAAGCATTTTAATGTTGCAGGGAAGTGACTGAGGCAGTTTTACCATGTCTGTGTAATCAGAATTCAAAGGCATCCTGTCCTGAGGTTGGACACCAGTCACCAAAGCAAACTCATCTGTTTAATCCCAGAGGTGAGTGAAGCCTGTGATGTGAGACATTTGTTAAGAACTTCCCTCTTCCAGTCCCAGCCTATCTCTGATGTCTGTTTCCAGACCCAGTTGCTCCAGCATGGAAATGTTTGAATGGTTCAGAGAATGTCACCCACTGTTGATACAAACAAGGTTCTTTGGCTGAGACTAAGTAGAGTAGCTTGCTTTTGTGCAAGGTTCCTATATGTAGGCACACATGCATGTAGGCTAAATACCTGAAGTAAACCTGTCACCCATTCCATATTTCAAGGTATTAGTGTTTAATCATTGTTCAATATACTGATAGATTAGTATTCAATATACAAATACAAATGCAAGTAGCCTGACACATGGAACAGGAGGCAAGCTCAACAAGCACTCAGTCTGCACAAACCATGTATTTAGTATTACAGTTATCATATTGTTTTCTATTTAATACATGACACAAATAACATAGGACTGTGAATAATGAACTGACACCTGTAAGGTACCACATTCTTACAGTGTCACAATGTCTTGTTTATCTTGAAGCTCTTTGCTGGGAACCTAGGCAGAGATCAGTACTTTAAGAGTCACTGTAGGGAAATGCGATCTTACAATACTCTAAACAAGGGGTGGGGGACCAGTGCCACTCCTAGATGCTGCTGGACTGTAAAACACATGAGCCCCCCCCCCCGGCCAATTGCAAAGGTTCAAAGGGAGCAGTTGTTTACTAATTTAATGATTTACGAATATTTATCAACCACTTAGAACTGAAGATTCCAAATTGGCATATGTCAATGCCCAAGCGTACTTCATAAAACTATGTGTAATACAAAGATGCAACATAGATGTTATCTATTAAAAAGATAGTAAGATTAAACAAAGCTGACTGAATAGCTCAGCGGTTTGGGTATCTGGCTGCACAGCCAGAGGTTGGGAGTTCGATTCCTGACTGTGCTTCCTGGGAGAAGAGCCAGCCTGTGTGGCCTTGGGCAAGCTGCACAGTCACAGGGCGTCCCAGAAGAAGGAATTGGTGAACCACTTGTCTTTTCTCTTCCTAGAAAACCCTGGAAATGGTCTCCAAAAGTCAGAATTGACCTGACAGTACATGATTATTAAGGCTAAACAGACTTGCAAAAATAGTTAAGTCTTGGACATGCACCTAAAATAAGGAAGACAATACTGTTCCAAATAGCAACACTACACCCAGTGTTAACAGTTGACTCACATTTGGGGAGGTGCAGATTTTCCAGGGCAGTTCATGAAAAATACAGTTTTGTCTGTGGTTCTGGTAGCTGTCAAAACACCTTAAAGGCTGAGATTTAGGACAGGGGCTGGTGATGTTACAGCACTACCCCAATTTAAGAGAAAAACTGGGTGCCCAGACTGGTTCTTGGGTGGCAATGTGACAAATGCTAGCCACCCGCCAGCCCCCGCCCAAGAAAACCCCTTTGGTCAACCAACATATACAGCTATTACATAAATTTGCAAGCCCGTTTACACTAACCTATGGTTCTCCACCCCTCCAACACACATATGTTCCTTGTGCATTGTAGCTGCACACTGCACAATGTTACTGCAGTTACTGAATTTTAAAAAGTGTAAGAATTTAAGTGAAATAATAAATAAACCTAATTTAGGATGCATGCATGGACATATACAGGCTCAGGTCTCACACGAATAGGCAACGTGAGTGCAGAAATCTATTCCCAGCCAAATGCATTATTAATACTAAATTTAAAAAATGCAATACGTTATAGTGTTGGGAGTTTATGATTACCATTCACATATTTTGGAACGGAGCCCTTGCAAAGTTACAAGAACATCTTATTACAATCAAGCAATGCAATTATACACAGGTTGTTAACACCATGCACGATAATGCTATTTTAACCTTGTTGACTTGACAAAAGGGGCAAAATCCTGTTGACATAGTTACACTGCTGTAAACCAGATCTGGGTGCTGGAAATTTGAACAAATTGAACTTCCTATCTTCCCTTCAGGTTCAAGGCTCCTTAGGGCTTCCTTTTGCCATTATGGAGAATTATGGCTATTAAAAGCTTCCACCCCCACTGTGTCAAGGTTCCCAAAGGCTTCCCCAGGGAAAAGGATGCCCAAAGGAGCCTTGAAACATGAAAACGGGATAGAAAGATTTCAATTAGTTTAATTTCTGGCACCCAGGTCCAGGTTATGCTGGCGTAACTACACCAACAGGATTTTGCTCAAGATGTCATAAGGTCTGACCATATCACATCTTTCTTTATTCCAAAAATTTAGAGCCTATCCATCGTAAGGTCTATAGCTTCCAAAGACTGAGACTAAGGAAGTAGAGTTTCAGAGTCTTACAATACAATTCAACACAAGAGATACAATAGTAGTGATAGGGCCACTAGAGATAAAGGAAAATCACCTTGAGTCTTTATGACAGACTCTAAGCCACCAGAGACATGGAAAGTTGTAAGATAACCTGTCTATTGAGGGTGGGGAAATTTTTAGCCCTTCAAATGTTTGTAGATTATAGTTCATTCCACATGCTATGCAAGATGGGGCTGATGCAAGTCGTTCACTAAAGGATCTGAGAAACTCCACAGCCCCACCCTGATGCACACCAGTAGCACTGTGTACATGAACAAAGTATGACAGGACAAATGGAAATGCCATTTCCCACATAACTTAGGCTGCTTCCACACTAGGCCTTTAGTTTGAAATGCTGGGGGTCCACATGATGTTGTCACTCATCAATAATCCTCCTGTTTCCTCAGTGCTTCTTTCACTCACTCACTCTCACACACACCACCTTTACCACAGAGTCTATGGGTGTCTCTTTTCTACACCAGTCACAGCACTTTTAACTGCCATGGCTGCATCCTGTAAAATTCTGCCAATTTGCCATTTGGCAAAATATTTAGAATTCTGTGCAAGAGAGCACTAATGCTTCCCCTGAACTACAGAAGATATTTCCCTCAGCTACAGTCCTTGGGGTTCCATAGGATGGAGCCACAGCAGTTAATGAACTAGACTTCTGTAACTCTGTAGTGTTGATAAATATCTAGCTTTTTTTTAAACCTTAAAAATAATATTATTTTGCCACACAAGTCATACACTTTTACAATAAAACAATGCAAATTCTTCCAGACTTTAATAACACAATAGAGTGCTGGACTCTGGAAGATTAACAAGTTATTTTTAGGGAGGAATTTGAGTTAACCTAGATGATCAAGAACACTATCTTCATTTTTGTTAGATTTTGGCCAGAGGTCCAGGCATAAAATACAGAAAGCTATCATCGATGTTAGAAATACAGTTCTACTGTGTTGTCACGGTCAACAAAGGTTTGTTCATATAACTACAAGTGGACTCTAGAGCAGTGGTCCCCAACCTTTTTGGAACCACAGACCAGTTGGGGGGGTGGGGTCCATGTGCGGGGGGTGGGGGCACCCCCTGCGCTCGTGGGTGGGTGTGGCACACTTGTGGGTGAGTGGGGCACGCATGCATGCCACACCCACCATGCGTGCGTGTGGGGTGGGTGGGAGATCTGTCTCCGCGGCCCGGTCCTGCGAAGCCCACAGACCGGCACAGCGCCACAGACAGGGAGTTGGGGACCCCTGCTCTAGAGGACATCTAGGTTCACGGCTGGACGGGAGACAGCCTAGGAGTCATGGTAGTGTTAGAAGGCCCAGATGGTTCTAACAGATGTCTCTTCCAGGATGGAAGTTGTCAAACTCTATACCATTTCATTCCTTCCCATAATTCTGGCATCTTCCTTTTGCAGTCACTGTGACAGAAGGATGAAAAGCAAACATAGTTGCAACTGCCATGATTACCTTAAACCAGTGGGGAATGAAAGGTCAGCATAATACAGCCTCCCTTCTTACTCCATTACACAAACACTGTAATTGAAGTGGGCAATTGCAAGAAAGCAACTGCTCACGGTGGAGGACCCCTTGGTTCCCTGCACCAGTTGTTGCCTTTCACTGGAGTCCTCAGATCCTTTGCTAAAAGAATCCTTAGAAGGGAAGGGAAAGTCACTTTCTGACTCTGCACATGCTGTCCTCTGGAACCATTCTACATTTCTAAAAGGTCTAAACAGTACAAAGGAATGGCAGAATAGAAAAACAGAAGTCATTTTTCTTTCCTCTTTATTGTATTTTGAGGAACTGTATACACTGTATTAACTCTTGATCAATCCATGACAATGAATTTCTGCATTTCATCGTAGGCAAATTTGTAACAGATATGCAAAGCTTCTGTATAAGGGCTATTTGAGAGTAATTCATAGAAGACAGCATATAGCAGGGGTCGTCAACCCCCGGTCTGCGGCCCATTGCCGGTCCGTGGGCTTGCTGGAACTGGGCCGCGGATATGTATCTCCAGGCCCCCCCCCCGCACGCATGGTGTGTTGCGCTCGCAGGGTGGGCGTGTTGCGCCCGCGGGGGCGCGTGTCACGCTTGTGCACATGACAAGCCTACCGCACTTGTGCGGGGTGCCCCCGCCCCCCCACGCATGGAGCTCGCTCCCCCCAGCCGGTCCGCAGCCCCAAAAAGGTTGGGGACCGCTGGCATATAGAATCCACTGTAAAAAATCACACCTTGGCAACAGGATTTTTAAAAACTATGTGTAGAATTACTGGCCAATAGAAAAGAATGCAGGGCCAACTGTTAATTGGGAATAATTACAACTTTGCCAAATCTTCAACAGAGATAGTAAGAAATGACAGAGCAAAACAAGCAAATGGTTCTTTTGCAAGACCGCAGGGATGATATTTGGGACACACATCTCATTTAATGAATGGCTAGATTTGAAGAAAATGTGTTACTAAGCAGAATGCATATAGTGCGTGTTAAAACCATGAAATATTTAATATCTAAGACCTAACTAGAAAACTGAAAATGACTTCAGCCATAATGAAATATTTATTAAAAGATCAACTACCTCTCTGGCATTTCAGAGAAAACAAGACCAATTAAATGGTGGGCTTCGACTTTTATTGTTTCAGAAACTGATACAAACAGAATGGCATGATGGAAGAAAGACAGATGAATACCACAGCATTCAAGTGCAAAGTAACATTTATTTTACCTGATGAATTCACATAAACTCATTTCTCCAGGTTATTAAAATATTACCATTACCATTCCACAAGTGTGGTTGGTGAAGTCAAGGGAAAGGCAAATTAACTTAATATTTGGAAATGAGGGTGATTTCTTTTTTCCCAGTAAGATCTAAAGAAACTGCCACTTGAATGCAGCAGTATTTAATTGGTAACAGACAGGGAATTGTTTCAAGGAGAAGATTGTATCCCAATGTAGCTCAAGGAAAATCAGAGGTCTGAAGTTCCCACATTGATTTCTTTTCTTTTGCATGCTATTCAAATAGTCTTCTCCCCTATCCTTAATTTACCTAGGCTTTACAATCACAACTACAATCATTTAAAAGACAAGTTGTGCTTACTTCAGGGCTGTTGGGTAACTACCTAGATAGTTCCTGGGTCTTCTGCTGAAATGTGGCCGAGAGGGGGTGGTGTATCTTAACAGCCATTGTTTTGGAGGTTCCATTCTTCATTTGTCTTTGTGACCAATCAAAGCACAGGGACTATATTTAGGTGTTATCAATATGTTGTGTACTTTAGTGCAATTAGATGCCCACATTTTGTATAGTCATCTCCTAAAATTCACATTGGCTTAAGCATTGTGCACAATCATGCTGGTTCTATATATAAAGCAAAACTGCAGCATGTCATAAAAGAGCTGTGTCCTTTTTTTCTTTTTTAAGGAAAGAAACTTTACACCTGCTATAAATATACATATTGAAATGAATTTCTTTTCCATTTCAAAAAATGGGGAGAAATGTTGAATGGTACCTAGCAATTCTGTTTCCACTCAACTGTTTTTTTTAAATTAAACAGGACACCAAGTCAACATTATACTGAAAATAAAGATCCTGTTGAAATGGTCAGAGTATTTGACTTCTACACGAGCTGCTTGTACACAACAGTGGTTTTATTTAATATTATGCACTAAGCAGACAAGCCAAAGTGTCTGATGATCCGCTGATACAGCCTGCTAAGGAAGCTGCCATCTATTTCCTTCTACCTCCACCACCAGTTGCAAGCATGGTAGCCACTCTGATGAAGATGTTGAGAGTATCCATGTAAATACCCATGCACCTGAAACAAAAACAAAACAGCCATTAATTCAGCAAGTAGCAAAATTAACTTTTACTATGATTCTGCATTTAAGCTGGTAACTCTGAGAGAGGCCCGGAAGGAAAAAACTAGAAACCTTAGCGGTGGCCCCTCGCCTTTAGAACATCCTTCCCCCTGAGATCCGCCTGGCTCCCTCACTGGGAGTTTTTAAGAGTAAACTGAAGACCTGGCTCTTCAGGCAGGCCTTCCATCCTGCCATTACTTAATTTCTTCTCCTCGTTTTTCCATCTTGGATTATGTTGGCTTGTTTCAGTCTTTTTATTGATGATTTTAACTTCACTGCCTTTTTTGGACTGTAAGCCGCCCAGAGTAGATGCATCTAGATGGGCGGTATAAAAGCCAAATAAACAAATAAAAAAAAAGGATAATGCTTTTAAGTGGGAAAATATTAGTTTACACTATTGTGACTAAACAACTCACTGTCCTTTTCTGCAATGGACTTGCAAGTAAGTTCATAAAAGGTACTGACCTAGATTAATGCTGACTACATGAAATGCCCACATATACTTTTATTATCCTGTGTCATTAAGAACCACAGACTTCTATAAAATTTCCTTACTTGGCTGTCTGGAAACTATTCTTATTTAACCCAGTCTCTCAGTCTTGGAGGCAGATGTCAATCAAGATAGCAATGAGCTGTTTGTGGAAGGCCACAATTCCACAAGAAATGCAGAGTAAATCACATTGCTGACATAATACCCATCATCTGTAAATGATAAGTTATCAAGGAGCTGGTCTCACTGTGTGGCTCATGAGCCAATCTGGGAAAAATATGACCAGCCACATTTGCACAGAACTGCTAAAGACACAAAGAGATGTTCCTTCCTCACACATTATTCTTAGTCCCATGCTAACTTCAAGAGGACATGATTATGGAAGCAACATAACGTAATGGAGAAGTGGGAATCCTATGATCCTCTAACTGCATCAACAGTGGCGCCAGTGTTTGGAGAATTCTAGAAACGTAGTCTTGCAACATACTGAAAAATCTCAAGTTCCCAATTCCAGGTTTTAGGCCTCATTAAAACTGGAATCTGGTTGGGGAAGGAAGATCTATCTGGTTATAACTACTGAGAAGGGAGCAAAGACATGAGGTATGGCCTTGAGTGCAACACCCGTACTGTATGCACATAGATTGTTAGAGAAGAAATGATAATGAAGGCAACATGAGACATTGGGATGTTTGCAGTTCAGAACATTTAACTTCCCTTGTTATGAACTACACCAGCAGTGCTTGAACATACCACTGGCCAATATGTCACAAAGCTCCGACATAGACTCCTTTCAACCTACTCCTTGGTAAAAGTAGCAGGTCTTTTCAGGGTCCTAGTAGCTTGGCCAATTATACTGCGAAAGGGAGACTTAAAGGGCTGTAGGTATGTAAGGGGCTTCTCAGCCTCCCTCTTCCAGTAACAGTGCCCAGTGCTTTAAAAAAAAGTCCAATTCTCCAGCACTTCATTTCATTTAGGGCAAAAGACTGTTGCAGAAAGAGGAGTAATTAGCAACATCGTAATTGTACGGTATTAGAATCTTATTTTATAAGTGTATTTTAAACACAAACAACACACATCATGTGCATAGGATTAATATCCCATATACTTCTCTGGATCTCTGAACTGGATCTTTGAATACTATGTAAACATTTCCAACATGCCTCTAAGATGGCATATTCATTGACTTTGTTTTATCCTACCTGTCTTCCAATAAAGGGACTCAATGTGGCTTATAAATATTTAAAAGATAAATGGAACTAAAAATGCTATAAATCACAATATTAAAAACAATTTAAAAATTAATATTTAAGGCAACCACTGAATAAAAATATTAAGAAAATTTAAAAACACATTAAGTGAGGCTTTAAAAAGACAATATCCTCCACTGGTAGCCACTTGCTTGCCCAAAACAAGCTCAAACAGAAAGACCTTTGCTATTAGTAGACAGATAGCAGGGAAGAGGCCAGCCTTACCTCCCCTGGAAGGGGGTTCCACAGTCTGAAAGCAACCTTAGAAATGTCCTCGCTCACATCCTCACCAGGCTTGACTGTGAGCGTGGTGGGACGAAGAAAAAGGTCTCCTCTGAAAATCTTAAAATCTAGGCAGTTTCATATGGGAGCAACAGTCTTTCAGACAGCCTGGACCCAAGTCACTTAGGGCTTTATAGAACAAAACCAGCACTTGTAATGGAAATGGACTAGTATAGTGAAGTACAGACACAATAAAATTGACTTCTTGCATTCCACTGGCCTGAGGTTTACTAAACTAATCATATCAAACTAATGTTCAGCAAGAGAGAACACTTACGAGTTGATGGGATCATACTTCTGTATTCCCAAACCATACAGTGGTTGAGTCTCTGCACGTTTTATAACCTTCTGAGTATCATAAAGCAGGAACAGACTAAAAAGTACCAATCCACCATATACAGCAACGGAATAGAGGCCAGCACCCAATGCAGATGTGGGTGGTAAGAACATTGATCCTGGAAGAGATGTACACACGGCATGAGGAAGAAACTCTGCATTTTGTGAATGCATACTTGCACAGTCCTGCAAAATCCTCCCCCTACAATAGAATGCACTATGTCTGAACAAGATACTGCTGTCAACCATGTTTTCCAGGTGCACGTGTGACCCTGAATATGACAGACTACTTCTAGGATTTCTTCTTTTTGATTTACTCTAGAAGTCAAGTATCTGTTTTTTGTCAGTTCACCAGGGCAGAGTAGGCATGAGAATTACACACCAAGCCTGAGCTCTGGTTTTAAAGACTTCTAAGATGGTGGCAAGCAAACACAGCTATAAGGACGGCTACAGATGAACAGATTATAATATGTAACAGCATTTGTAAGCAGCTTTTAGAAGAGCACAGATATTTAAAGCCTGATCTATAATTTCAACATGACAAAGAAATTTTTATTCTGTACAATGTACCCTCTGATTTTCAGCCCCGTTGGGCGAGGCTCCGCCTCTCACACACAATTTCACACCTGTGTGTGCATGCGTGACTCCGCCCTCTGCATGCAGGGTTCCGTTGCAACCGAAACCAAAGGGGTTGAACGCAGTCACTGCGCAGAGGAGGAAGAGAGCTGCATGGAGGGAGATGGAGTCGCACGCACACACAGCTTAGAGGGAACCTTCATTCTGTATATTTAAATCAAATTCTAAACAGAACTTTTCTTACCAATGGAGGATGCAAGCACAAAGCCAAATCCAATTCCCAGAGGTGCTCCCATGTTCAGAAACTTCTCACTTGGTGCACACATGGCCACAGTCGAGAGCCCACCTACAATACCTGCTGTATACCAAGCAGCTCGAATGAGCAGGGGGCCACCCAGAAGAGTCAGAGGAGCCACCACAGCACCCATAACACCTAAGTGAGGAAAGAGATGTTCCTGTAAATTCAAAGGCCCAACTGCATACAAGGCACATTAAGTCCATTGAACATTTTGGGGGATTTTATCAGGGGAGTAAGGGTGATAAGGGATACATTAAACAGTGGCCAAAATTCAGTTGCCTATGTTACACCTATAGCAGGTGAGGATATCGCCAGCAAGGAGAGATTTCTTTCAGTAATTAAAAACTTCCTATTTCTGTTCCATGACTTGAACAACTTACAAGTAATCTGCTTCACTGCTTGGAAGCCATAGGAGCCACGGGATAGGAGGAAGTATTTAAAAGTATTCTACTTTCTGCCCACACAACAGACATTTCATAGCAGAGCAGGCAGAAATCCTTTTACACCTAAAATCAAATAACGCTACCCAACATTCTATGGAGCAGGAAAAGACATTTATGTCCTTCTACAGCAGTGGTCCCCAACCTCATGTACCCCAGGTGTTCTCGGACTGCAATTCCCAGTAGCCTTCACCACCAGCAGTGCTGGCCAGGGTTTCTGGGAATTGCAGTCCAAGAACACTTGGATTACTCAAGACTGGGTAATACTGTTCTACAGCCAACAAAAAAATAGCAGCTCGTACCTAAATCAGGTTAAGGCAATGGAGCAGTGCAGGAGTAATCACCTCCTTAGATCTTATGAGAATCCATTGCTAGAGGTCATTCAGTCACACTATGTTTTGCTTAATGAGGAAGAATGGTACCTCCTCCCTCAGGACAGCCACTGCCCTGGAATACTGTAAACCCCCTTCAAGCTGTTCTGTTCCCTAAAGGAGTGAGGGATCTAACAATAAGACACAGCACTGCTGTGTAGTGCTCACAATCACACAATTAATTGTCACTATCAGCTGAGGTTTGCCAAGTGAGTTATCAGCCACAAGCCGAAACTCTATCTTTGGATAAAGAACTATACCAGGTGACCTTTTCAGGCTAATTCTCAATATTAATTATATTTCATGCCTTTTAAGAAAGTTCCAGCATATTATAAGCTCCCTACCTGCATGCAGCATCCAAGCCAGATGTTTAGGGACAGGACTTTGTTCATAATCTATTGATCTAACCAACATTCCAGCTCCAATCATTGCTGCAAAGGTTGCTCCTATTGCCTGTAAAAGATTATTATTACTAGCAAATCATTTTTACAACTGTTTTACTGTATTACACGCTTTATAGCGGTTTCAGGCTGACCTTGGTTAGAGCAATATTGAGACAGGTTTTGCCAAAGGCAGGACTGTAGCAAATAAGAGTTTGTGATTACATGTATTTTTATTAAGGAGGATCTTCCATCTCTGCTTTTTTGGTGGACATACTGTCACTATTTGTTTCCAAGCCATGCTTCTTAATGTGCTTTTAACAGTTTTAAGTAATTATTTTAATACTGGCATATCTTTACTTATTTTTTACTGTTGTAATTTACTGTGGTTTTGTCTTTTGACAATTTGCAACCTGCTTTGCATCCCATAATTGGGAGAAAGGCACCACACAAATGAAAAGAAAGGAAGAGAGAAAGAAAGTAAAATAAAATAAAATAACTCTCTAATGTACCCACTGTGGCACCACAATTGATCTACAAAATACTGCCTGTTCATCCACTGCAATTTAAGAAGCTATTGCAGGCTACAAAATTTTTTACCCAATCAATGAGAGGCTGACATTATCAAATACTTTAGATAGATAACACTAAAAACAGATCTCACCAGCCAGGAACCTCTTGTCATCATACTCATCAGGGCAGGAGATCTACTGACAAGTACCGCAGACAAGGCAGTCAAACCAACACTTCCCCCGAAGTACAGATAGGTGGAACGAATTCTGTCTTTCACATACTGTGGCCAAATACTGGAATCAAATAGAAAATAAGTTATAAACATTTTATTTAACAAAGACAGCAAATAGCCCATTCAGATCAATGGAACCAAAACTGCTCTGCAGACTAAAAATCTGTTTGTTTTTAAATGAAACACGGCTGTAACGCAAGGCTTAATAACCACGCTGGTCCTCCAACACAGCAGGTATTATTTACAAATACTCTGCTACTTACAAAATGATAAAATTTCACAGACTGGATTAAAATTTAGCCATACTAAGAGCAGATCCAGTGGGGGGGGGGGGAATGCCAAAAGTTAAACATGATTAATATAGATCACACTATTGGAATGGGTCTACACTACAAGCATGCTTATTAAACTACACCAGCTCTAATGAATGGGACTTATTAGTCACTAACTCATCTCCCTGCAACCACATCTTTTTCTAATGGCAGGTTTCTTAATAACTTCCCTATACATGTTACCTCAATTTTGTTGTCTATGCTAATGTTACGTTAATATTATGATGAATGCTATGTTAGTGTCAAAGTGAAAGGGCCCCTAATATTTTCTCTAATTATAATTATTGACACAGGAACCAAAAGAGTTGGGGAAACAAGAACAGGGATGTGCAGGGCAAACATTTTCCTGTTTGTTTCCTTTCCTTTCTCTCAAGAGATGCCTCTTTTGTTTTTGTATTTTTCAAGCACCAATCCTTTCTATTTAAATGAAAGGGAAACCTCTTTTAGTTTATTTCATTTAGGATTTCCCATTTGTGTTTCCTGGCACTTCAAGAGCTCTAAAGAACACTTAAATACCACTCCAAAAAAAGCAGAGAGGCAAGGCAACAAAGAATCAATCTACTCTAAAAGCAGATAAGAGTACCTGAGAAAGAAAAATCATCAAAGAGCACACACACACATGGTAATACATTGAAAAAAAGTCTAACAGAAAAGGGAATATTTCCCCCCCCCCACCACTTAAGTATTATCTTGTCTTCAATTTTTTTGTGTCAAACAGGCAGCAGCAAAAATAATCCAATAAAGGAAATAGCTACCCCCACCTCCAGACAAACATCAAAAAAAAAGGGGGGGGGGGCTCAAAGAAATCAGCGGTAAAAAGCCACAGAATAATCCCAATGCAGGTACAATGGCACAGGCAAGCTGCTTGGCAACAGCAAAAATAATCCAAAGAAGGGGGGGGGGGAATCCTCCCAAATCAAGAAAAATGACAAGAAAACACTGTGAAGCAAAACAAACAAACAAATCTACTCTTCGCTGGGTTCCAAGTCCTTCTACAAATTCAACATTCCCTTTCCACCAGACATTCTGATTGGCTTCTGACACCCTGTTGGTCGTACCACATCTTCGGTAGAGCCCTCATGAAGCTACTGGATGAAAAAGATCAGCCACTTTGACACACAAAGGATGAAAAAATTGTTAAAAAGGTGAAAGATTTGACATATAAAGGGTAAAGGAAAGTTTACATGAAGGAGGAAAACATGAGATAACGTGTTCCTCTCTTTTATTAATACAAACCATTTGTGTTTTAGAGGTTCTATTTCAGGAATTAATAAAAAACAAAAACAAAAAAGCCTCTTTCATTTTTTTTCTGTTAAAACATGGAAGTCCCATCCTTAAACAGCACCATGCCCTTATTCTGCATTGATACAAGTTTTAGTTTCCCCTCACTGGCTGAAATCCAGTAGTAACTCACAACTGGAGTAGGTCCATTTGACTCACTAGGGATTTGGTGAGTCAACTCCTCTGAACATGCCATTAGTTCAATGGGCTTACTCTAGCTGCAACTTACTACTGCAGCAAGTTACCACATCCCTCTGTCAACTCAGATTTAAATGATGTAAATTTTATAATAAGAATAATCTTAGAACTGCAGGGCTGGAAGGGACCCATCATCGAGTCCAGCCCGTCAAGGATCATCAAGTTCAGCCCATCCAGGAGGCACAGTGGGGAACTGAACCCCCAACTTCTAGCTCTGCAGCCAGAGACCCAAGCCACTGGGCTATTACTGACCACATTTTCTTCTGTGGTAACAGCACTCTCTTACTTGACAGTAAACCGAGGATAATTACTCTCCTCTGAATTTCTAATGTTTCCAATTTCCTTTCAAACTCAGGGACACCTAAATCCACAAAATCCTGTTCCTTACAATAGCAGAGTAAGCAAATGAATCAATGGGGATTTAATGAGTCAAGTCCTCTCTAAGTTCCATTGATTCAAATGGGCCTACTCTAACTGCAACTTAGTTTAGTATAGTGAAGTAAGTTGCAATTAGAGTAGACTTATTTGAATCAACAGAATTTTCAGAAAAACTGACTCACCAAATCTCCACTGATTCACTGGGCCTATTCTAGTGTGATATACTACGCTAAACAACAGGCTTTCACCCAATGTGTTCCCTCCCAACCAATTGCCAATTTAGCTATATCATTTTTAAAGGACGAAAACCCTGTCTAGTTCCAGGTTCCATGAAGCAGAAGCTCATCTCATGAGACACAATTACTTCTCAAGTGTGTTTTTTAAAAACCACAAAACCACAGCCGTATCTATAATCAGGTTTTTACTGAAATAAATTTTCACTACTTTGCTTTTAGATTGAAAAACTTCAAAAAACTTTAGGTATTTTACTTACATGGCTTTTTCAATGGCTCCAACCTCATTAGACATTCCCAATCCATAGTAACAGAGGGCGCCAAGCCCTACGACAGCACCCCCGGCAACGACCCATCTTCCCATCTGATCCACTGGAAAACAACAATACTTCAAGTATATTTCCATCATCAGTTAAGGATCATGCCAGTGAAAGTTCATAATTTTTTCATTGCCTGGCCACTTATAAAACACAGACAAATAGCTGAATGATCATGTTTTCTGATTTACACAATCTGCAATTAGAGACAATTGACATGTAAGTGTAGAGATGTTGTGGAACAGGAAAAACTACATGCTCACTGAATAGTTTTTAGAATGCACATCTAGACCAGAACAACTTTGTTCCCAGCTGTGTTGTTCCCAAAATCTTGTGATCCTCGGCCAACTGGTCATGTGGGTTGGATTCAGTGGCACTCTAGTCCAAAAGACCTGGAAGGCTCTAGATTGAGGAAAGCTGCACTGTGCTGTCTAGAACTTATCAGCCATTTTTTGTACCTTGCAAGGAACACTGACACCTCTTTCCCTATCCTTCCAGTCCCAAGCAGCAAAAATTATTTTTTTGGATCAATCCTTCAGTGGCCCAAGAGAAGGATCATTATGATTGGGGAGGGGAGTGTCACAAGCAGATATATTTTAAAATACAGAGCCCCATAATGCTTATGCAACTACTTTACAGAAAAATGTTAGGCTTAAAATGCTTCAGTTAGATGTTAAATTGAATCATAAACATTTGCAGAGGAACAGTGCAGAGACACTGTATTAAGCTTAGATACTATGTTAAAACCACTTTAAAAATAAATGAATGTAATTAAATTATTTTTATATCACCTCTTAGAAATAGCATGTTTACACACCATTTAAAAAAACCAATTTATAATCAACTGTTTCATCTATTGCATGCCTACAGGTTAACATTTCCAAAATAAAAATACAGCTAATCACTTATATTTGAAAACTATCTAAATTTGAAATATATACATAATAATCATGTGCTGACTTATGGTAATTTTTTTCAGGGTTTTCCAGGTAGAGAATATTCAGAAGTAGTTCACCATTCCATTCTTCGGGGGGGGGGGGGCGCACTGGGACAGTGAAGCTTGTCCAGGGCCACACAGGTTGGCTTGCAGGAGGCACAGTGGGAAATTGAACTCCTAACCTCTAGCTCCACAGCCAGATATCTCAGCCACTGAGCTATACTTACATACCTTTAAATGCTGTTTCCATTGCTGGTTCAAAAGCTGCTTCCTTAATTTCCTGACCAGTCTTCCCCCGACGTATACCTATCCTAGCTCTGGTGGCATATCCCTATTACACCAAAAATCAAAGAAAGAACAATGAAATCAAGACTCCTTTTAAATACAGAGGAAGCTAACAAGTGTAGCTACTGCCAGTTTCAAATAAGACTTGTGTATATGGATATGATGATTTTAGACAGGAACCAAACCATGTAGATAAACAGCTAGGATAAGGAGTTTTCTATGTCTGTGCCACATAGAACATGGACACAGACGGACATTTAACTTGACCAATAGCAAGAGGTATTAAGAAACTAAGTGATTAAATGGAGTTAAATCAGCATTACACAAACATTAATTAGGACTGTGGTACTAACCAAGCAACTTTATAAACCTAAGCAATATGCATGGTTATCCTACTAAGTTGATTCAGAGACAAAGAAAGTGAATAGGGAGCACTTTAAACGTATTCACAATAACATTTTAAGATGGTTTTCCTCTTATGTATGTATTTTTACCCCACCTTTTTCCTTAAAAAGACTCAAGTGAGTTCAGATCATTTAAAAGACAATATTTAAAGGCTAAGAACAGTAAGTATACAAATATTTTAAAAATTAAGCAGGTATTATATTAAAAACAATAAAACCAATACTAAAAACACATTTAAAAGCAACAGAGAACAACAATCCATTAAAAAAACTCCTCTCAGGCAAGGTTCCTGCTAAACTGGGCGCGTGTGTATGTCTCCGCTTCCCTCTGCGCAGCTGTCTTCCTCCTCCGTGCAGCTATCACGTTAAGTTTCGGGTCGTGACAGACCCAGGGTGCAGAGGGCTGAGTCACGTGCGCAAGCAGCGGCGAAGCCACGCGAGAGAGGCGGAGCCCCACCCAGCGGGGCTGAAAATTAAAGGGTATGGTGCTCTCAGGCCACCAAACACTAAGGAAAAGCTTCCCTGAAGAGAATAGTATTTGCCTGCTTGGGAAAGGATAGCTAAGATGGGGCCAGCCTAGCCTCCTGGGAGGAGGGAAGAGTTTCAGAGTCTGGGAGCAGTGATAGAGAAGGCCCTTCACTGATTATCTTAATGCCTGGGTAGGCTCATAGAGAGGGATGAGTTCTTTTAGATAGCTTGACTCTCAAGACTTGAGTGTAAAAACAATGCAAACATGGGGGCAGACCTTCTTGCATATCTTTCTCACTAACCCATCTCTTGGATAGGGTGGAAGACAGATGGTACTGGACTCACCTACAAGATTGTGCTATTTACTCCCAAATAATACTCAATGGGACTGCAGCTCCCATGTCATTATACATGTATGGAAGGCAAACAGGGTAGGACAAGGTTGCTAGCCATACCAAACAGGGCACAACAGTGTTCTGGACTAGAGATGGGATATTTGTATTTGTTTCCCAGAGATGAATACAAATACCTTCACCACAGGTGGCCAGGCACTTTGGACCCACTCCCCAGAACTGTCTAGTCCACTTACTGCTCATGGCATGGTGTGCGGGCCAGCGTTGTTCATGTTGCACCAATTGTGGAAGTAGTCTGGCTGGCGCTTCCCCACTTCCCTGCACTGCTGACCATTCCAGCAAGGAGGCGGAATGATGAATCTCCCCACTCAGCTGCTGAGTGGTCAGCAATGCAGGGAGGCAGGGAAACACTGGCTGGGCTACTTCCACAAGTGGTGCAGTGAACAACTATGGCTGCATGCATCATGCCATGAGTGGTATGTGGACTGGCCAGTTCTGAGAAGTGGGTCCAAAGTGGCCAGCCACCTGTGGGAGACAAATAAAAAAAATCCTATTTCTATTCTGGGCCAAAAAAAAAAACAGCAAATGCTCAGCTGCATGCTAAAAGTACATGGTTGGTCACTACTGAAACAAAATTGCCGACAAACAGGTATATTGTGTGATCTAGCAGGGCCTGCTTTCTGGTTTCCAAGTCTGTGAACACATTTGTTTCAGCCTCACTTTTTCACACACCATGAGGGCCAAAAACTTTGGGACTAATCATAGTTTTATTATGATGTCTGAACTTGCCAGAACTGTGGTTTGCTTAAAGTTCAAAGAGAGAAGAGGAAGCACGCGAACCTGAGTACTGGACAAGATTGTTTAAACAGCAGAATGTCACTGCTGGCTGTTATACTTGAACCAGGCCATCTGTCCACAAAAAACACTGATTAGGACTGACTGCATACAAAGGGACTGCTCTGCTATATCTCAGATAGATGGCCCAATCAAAAGACACATAGCTGGCAGTTAACTGCTCTAAGTTACATGCAGGGCTTGAAAAATGCACTCATCCACTCATCTGTGACGAGGGAAAAATGCTGCTGGACGAGTCACAGCTCCCTCCCTCCTTCCCTTCTGACTGTCTCTCTCTCTTTCTAATCCTGCAGTCCTCCCCTCCCCCCTCCCATTGCAAAAGGAAAACTGCCCTCTTCTCGCGAGAAGAGAGTTCGAGCGGCACACAGAGATATAACTCTGCAGGAGAATGTAGAGTAGTTCCATGCTGGAGAATATGGAGATTCCCTGCTCCCAATTTCAACCGAACGAGGACACATCCTGGGGTGGGAGGGAACCATGGCTCCTTAAGAGGCCGGGCACTATTGCTTTCAGTTTTATTTTTGCTGGAGACATTCAAAAGAAAGGCATTCAAAATACAAGCTTCATGACCCCACAGGCACGCAGGTAATAAAGCAACCCAAGTTTGAGGGTATAAATCAGTGATTCCCAATCCCAATACAGTGGTGCCTCGCTAGATGATGTCAATCCGTTCCGCGAAGATCGCTGTCTAGCGAAAACATCGTCTAGCGAAGCACGTTTTCCCATTGGAATGCATTGAAATCTCTTCAATGCGTTCCAAGGGAAAACGCAGTCGTCTAGCGAAAATCTCCCATAGGGAAACATCGTCTAGTGAGTGTGGGTCCCCATCGGAATGCACTGACAGCTGCACTGACAGCTTTTCACCACTAGTCGGCGCATTCCTATGGGGAAACCTCATCGTCTAGCGAAAATCGCCATAGGGAAACATCGTTTTGCGAAGCGCAGTAGCGATCGCAAAAAGGCATCGTCTAGTGATTTCCTCGTCCTGCGAGGCAATAGTCTAGCGAGGCACCACTGTAAATTGCAAGGCTATAGTCCGGTCATGCTGACTGGTGAAATTTTTGACTGACTGGTGAGACATTCTAAAATTTTTCAAGTCCTGGTTACATGGATCTCAAAACATGGATTAGCTTTCAAAAGACACTCACCTTATATGGCTGCAAAAGCCACTGTTCTGTTTTTAGGGTGGAATTTCTCAAAACAGGTGACGCCTGAGTGAGAGCAGGGCGGAGGCCTCTGCATGGGCGAGCCCGAAGGCATACCATCCTTGCTGCCAACATGCTTGCGGCAGTCAAGTCAATGGCAAATTCTACCTGGAACAATATGAAAGCAAGGTGGTTACTCCAGAACAACCACAGTACAAAGATGCAAAAGAGAAAGAGTAATATGGAGACCCCATGCTGACATTGTCATATGAAAGCAGTTGAATATATGAAGCCACAGTGCATCAGACCATCTATTTGCTTAGACCAGTAAGATGTACTCTGGATGGCGGTAGCTCTCAAATTTCTCTAGTACATGTCTTTTGCAACCCCTCTATTGCACACTCTCATACCAAGAGATGCTGGGGATTCAGTATTTAAATCAAGAATCTGTTTTTACATGCAATGCATGTGCTCTAACATTGATCTCCAGCCCCTCCTCAATAAAATATATATACAGAGAATAGTGTATTTAATAAATCCAGAATCAGGTTTGAATAATACCTTTACTGAACTACTAAAATGCAGGAGCTTAGCTTTCAAGTCCTGCAACACAATCTGTCCAACTAAGAACTGCAGCTTGATTAAGAGTCCTACAAGTTTTGAAAGCTTGCTTTTCATAATACTTTATTCACTTAATAAAGATTTTTATCCAACCATGATTTAGCACTCTGCACATGGATCACACGGCTATTTTTTTAAATGAAGATAGCACCATCAGTTGATTAGACAGCTGTCTTCTGGGCAGGCAAGCATTTTAAAAATGCTTTAAAAATTCTTCTGCCACCTGTTAACATGTACAAACAAAATGCATGGCAAAAGCAGAAGACTTAACGAGACAGAAACAACACATTTTAATTTCCCTTGCCTACAAAGTTAAAAGGTGTGCTACACTCCCGAACAACTGCTCTGTAAGATGGAAGTCTGCAGAGAAATCCAGTAGTAAGTCAAAGAAGAGTAGGCCCACTGAAATTCTGTGAGTCAACTCCTTCATAAGCTCCACTGATTCAATGGGCCTACTCTAGTTGTGACTTACTACTGGATTTCTGCGAATATGGCCAAGACCATATTTACTTTTCCAAAGTTTTAAAAACAAGAGAGAGCCAGCAACCATAGAGATGAGGCAAGAGACAAGTAATATTTCATAAGACAAGGTCCCATTATGAGTTAGCAGTTTTTCTCAAGCAACTACCTGCTGAGTCATAGTTTTATGCCATAGAGTGTGGGAGGGGAAAAAAAAAGCCATGTGCACTAAAACCTACTATGTAACTTTTATATAGGAAAGAAGCTATTATAAGCTGATACTGTAACTTAGAATTAAAGTACCATGACTGTAATGATCATTGTAATGACTGTAATGACTAATATGAATATACTATTTTAAAATTCATTTCTGAATACACATAATCAAAAAGATGTATGAATTTCACTGTAGCACCACACATATACAAATGTTCATTCTTCTTAAATGCTACATGACACTGACGGCATAAGCTACCTTTGTAATAAATGTACTACCTATTTTTGTAGTTGTTCAGTGCCAGTTCTGAAGTATGCCAACCCTATAAACAATGCTAAGCAATTAACAACTTAATCTTCAAACTCAGCTTAATGTTTTCAGTTTTCAAAATCATTTTCAACCTGTGCACTTCAATTGTGTTTTTAGGCTACACAGCTAGAATTAAAACCGTAAGAGTGAAAGGACCTTAGAGACCATCTAGTCTGGTCTTGAATTTAAAAGAACCTCTCTGTGAAAAAGATCTAACAGTGTTGGATAACCCAGGTGTTCTTGGACCGCAATTCCCAGAAGCCTTCACCACCAGCTGTGCTGAATGGGGTTGCTGGGAGTTGCAGTCCAAGAACACCTGAGTGACCCAAGGCTGGGAACCACTGGTCTTCTCTAGAGAAGATACTTTCCTCAACGCAAAATGAGGACCTGCAGTGTAGGATGCAGCCACAGGGAGACGGCTACCATTACACTGTCAGGGAACACACAAACCATGTATTTGCTAAAAACGTGATTGCTGCCGCCGCCGACACAGTATGAAGGCTTTCAGACTTCCACAGCGAAAGGTAAACAACGTCGCCCCAAACACAAGAAGCGCGAGGTCGGTGTTTTGGAAGTAAATTAAAGCAACCTAATTGGGAGCTTTTGCCTAGCAAGAATCACCCCGACCCAAAATACCTTAAGCAGCCGCCCTTCAGGTTTTCCCCCTTCCCAAAGGTTACGAGAGACCTTCGTGACACCCCCTGATTTTGGTAAGGCAAGATGTCTACGCAATTACCCCTCAGAATGCAGCCCCTCTAATTGGAAGGAACGCAAGGCGGCCGCGGCCATGAAGGTAGAAAAGAGCGCCCCATTCCCCCCCGTAGGACCCCACCGACCCAGCCCCACACACACACACCCCCTCCGTCCCCGACAACTACAATGACGACCCTTCTCACCTCTCAACGTCCGAACCCCACGCCGCTTGCGTTGTAGGCACAGACTGACGCAAAGCTCTCTGGGAGGACAATAATTCCTACGCCACCGCGTTCCCATTGGTTTGGTTTGTGCTCACGTGGTACTGCGGCTCCCTGAAGAGTGGGCGAGCCAGCGTTCCCGCGGCCATCTTGCTTAAGGGCACTGGAATTTCCCTTTTCGCCAAATGGCCGTCGCCAGTTGCGAGCAGGTTGCCGAAGCTTCGAGAGGTCCCGGCGAGGAGACATGGGAGCATCCATCTTATGTACAGGCAATTGGAAGCTACGGTCGGCCATATTTGATGAGGTCGGCGGAGCGTCGTTTCACTTGGAGAGGGGTGTGCCTGATAAGTCGTTGTCGTACCGACCGAGCCTGTGAATTTTTACTTCGCAGTAAATCCCATTCTGTTTAACGGTACTTCTTGCTAGGCAAATTTGTGCAAATTGAACCTAACAAGAGATCGCCGAAGAAAAGGGAAAACAGTTAACAATACCTCAATGGTTTAGGTCACTGGTTCTTAATATTTTCTTTAGTATGGACCCCCTTTAAACATCTTTTGTCGGGGCAGACCACCAAGACTTACGTAACTCAAGATTTAAAACCCTAGAGTGCATCAAATATTTATTTAAATTTTCTCATGAAAGGTCTTCATATTTGGAGAGAAGAGAGAAATGAGTTAATCTGTTAATGCACACACCTATTGTAATATTTTATTGGAATGATTCCATATAAATTTATAACAACAGACTTTAATTCTTGCTGGAGAAACAAATTACAAGCACATAAAATCATTAATGTGACACACCTATAAAAAACTTATGTGAAAGTGAAAGCTAGAAAATGACATTAATATAATTTGTTCCAGATTGTACCTCATTAAACAAACTGGATGGGAAAAAAAGGGAACATTATATTCAAATAATTATAATTAATGAGAAGGCTGGTGCTGTATTTCACTTACAAGCCTTGTTATATCAGGCTTAATAGTTAAAACGTATATTGTGAGTTCTGACTACATTTTTCAAATGGTTTCTGTATTTTTAAGATAAACAAGAGCAGAGAACAATTTTTCTCACGAGCATGCCATTACAAAAGGCATCAATACTGTCATATCCCTCTTTGATAGTTCCGGAAATATCTGCTTGTAGGTGAACCCAGAAATTTGGAGGGACTTTTCCTTGAACTGCAATTTCAGTGCACCATCCGTGACTGGAAGAAGCTTCATTTTGCTTTCAACAGGATGAATCTTCATCAACATCATCAGTTCTTTTACGTTTCAGATTCAGCCAATGATCCATTCTGAGGCTCACTCAAAATGTTTTATTACAAAATTCACTGCCATAATATTGAAAAATCACTCTGCCTGACATTAGCCAAATTATTTTATTAGCAGAAATTGAATAAGAAACATGATCATGAAGTCCATCCAAACATTCACTGACTGACTGATTGTCTCTTCCCGCGTCTTCTGTCAGCTTAGTAGCAAGAAATTTCACCTGTTGTCACTCATCGTCATTCACTTGCATGTTCTCACTGTGTGCAGAAATATCGAACAATTATTTTTATAACCAATTTTTACTTTTGTTTGTTTTTAATGGAGGTGCTAGGTTAGAAAAACTAGGTTTTACACAAACAAGCAAGGGAAATCAAGATTTTCTTCTGTGTCTTTCTTTCTTAACTGCAAAAGTTCATAACATTTCCTCAAGCCTTTGTGGACCCCCTGTGATGACGTCACGCCCGCTCGGGGGGGGGCGCTAACCACAGGTTAAGGGTTTAGGTCTCTTGACTAAGGAGTTGGGAGTTAGATTCCCCATTGTGCCTCTTTGACAGGGATTGGATTTGATGATCCATAGAGTCTCTTCCAGCTCTGCAGTTCTAAGATGATGATAATGATGAAATTAGGAAGGGTACCCTCAATAATATCAACAACCTCCGATATGCAGATGATACCACTCTGATGGCAGAAAGTGAGGAGGAATTAAAGAACCTCGTAATGAGGGTGAAAGAGGAGAGCGCCAAAAATGGTCTGAAGCTCAACATCAAAAAAACTAAGATCATGGCCACTGGCCCCATCACCTCCTGGCAAATAGAAGGGGAAGATATGGAGGCAGTGACAGATTTTACCTTCTTGGGCTCCATGATCACTGCAGATAGTGACAGCAGCCATGAAATTAAAAGACGCCTGCTTCTTGGGAGGAAAGCGATGAGAAACCTAGACAGCATCTTCAAAAGCAGAGACATCACCTTGCCGACAAAGGTCCGCATAGTCAAAGCTATGGTTTTTCCAGTAGCGATGTATGAAAGTGATAGCTGGACCATAAAGAAGGCTGACCGCCGAAGAATTGATGCTTTTGAATTGTGGTGCTGGAGGAGGCTCTTGAGAGTCCCCTGGACTGCAAAGATAACAAACCTATCCGTTCTGAAGGAAATCAACCCTGAGTGCTCACTGGAAGGACAGATCCTGAAGCTGAGGCTCCAATACTTTGGCCATCTCATGAGAAGAGAAGACTCCCTGGAAAAGACCCTGATGTTGGGAAAGAGTGAAGGCAAGAGGAGAAGGGGACGACAGAGGACGAGATGGATGGACAGTGTCATCGATGCGACCAACATGAATTTGACCCAACTCCGGGAGGCAGTGGAAGACAGGAGGGCCTGGCGTGCTCTGGTCCATGGGGTCACGAAGAGTCGGACACGACTTAACGACTAAACAACAACAAATCTGAGAATTTATACATTTTTTTCTCTGCTTCTAATAGGAAGCAACCCTTGAAAAGTCACTGAGGGCAGTGCCGCTCTGGACAGGGCATCAAGCAAGAATTGACCTGCAACAATATGTTTTCACAATGGAGTTGGTCAGTGCAAGCTGTGTGTATTCTCCTGAGCTTTTACTCCTTTTGAGTTTCAGGTGCGCATGTAGAAATGTGCAGCTATAGCCACCCGGAGTCGCCAATTGTACTTCCCTTTGGCTCCAATTTTACAGCATTCTGCATTGTTCACCCTATGACAAAATTCATACTAATCAAATTATTTGGAAAACAAAATATGTGTTTGTCCCTAAAGAACAATATCATGTAATAGACCAGTCAGTTTCTAGTGTAACATTTAATGATTCTTCTATGTTAGCTTCTCCTTTGACTTGCAGCATATTGGTAGCTGGGAACACTGAGCAGAATATTTATGGGATTAAGTTTCAGTTGGGCTTTCCTCCAGAGAATCTAAATTGCATGTTGATTCAGAAACGACCAAGACTATTTATTCAAAAATATACCTGGGAACCTGGAAGAGATACATTCTTGAACACCAATTATTCTTTAATGTCTCAGTGGCCTACCTAGAATTTATCTGACTATATACCTAAGAGAACTAATAACGCTTGCTGCAGGTGTTTTTTTTTTTGGGGGGGGTTGTATTTTTTGTCACCCAGGAAGTATGGGTGGAAGCTGAGAATGAACTTGGGGAAGTCGAATCTGACTACATTGAGTTTGATCCTGTAATGTTTGTAAAACCTCTGTCTCCATATGATCTCTCCATCAACTCAGGGGAATTTCTTACAGTCCTGAAATTAGCACGGACAAGCCGGTTTAATGTGCCACCACTGTTTCTGAAATACAGACTCTTGACAGCAGAAGTTGGTCTGAGGTCCCTCCTGAAGCTGTAGTTTTGCAGAGAACTTCCTTCACTATCCAGGAACTCAGGCCATCTATAAAACATATGTTTCACCTATGTTATGCAATTAATTTGTGCTCAAATAATAATTACTCAGTGTATTGGAATAACTGGCGTGAAATGTATTGGAGTGACTGGAGTGAAGAAGTAGTTGGGTTCACAGTTGAAGGTAGTAATATCTGAGCCTGACATTGCGCCCAAGTTTCAAAACATTAATTTGGTATGTGTCAGCCTAAGAAAGGCCTTTATGCCATCTCTCTCTTTAAGTGAAAAGAATATGAAATAGGGTCTACCAAATATTCTCGTTTGACTACTACTGCAATTCCTGATTTGAAAATCCAAGTAGTGTGGCTCTAATATCTGTGGAGTCAGCTAGAGCTTGCTCCAAATTGTTTTGGGGAAATTTTGTTTGCATCTTGAGTGCATTTGGTCATGGGAGACAGGGAGACAGACCTGAAGAAGTACACTGCACATCAGTTATGGGGAGCACACATTCTTCAAAGAAAGAAATGATGGGCTGGAGAAGATAGTGTTTCATTTTTTACTTGAGGAGGGTTACATGAGTGCTAACCTTTACATATAGGTAAGGACTTATCTGAAAATACACTGTAAAAAAATCTTTAAAAGAACTGCTGTACCAGATCAGAAGCATTACATTGATTTCTCAACAGTAATGGAGGCAATCTAAAGAATTGTTCATAATAGTAAGATAGTTTTAATTAAACAACTAATGACTGGCTGGCTGCCTGAGTGGGGTTTTAAAATGGATTGTTGTGCCTTGTTCCTTTGAATGTGTTTTTGTTGTTGCCTTTGTTTACCATTTTTAGTGTGGTATTTGTTTAATCCTTTTAAGTATTTGCATACTTGCTGTTTTTAGTTTTAAATATTGCCTTTCAATGATGTAAACTGCCTTGGGTCCTTTTTAAGGAGAAAGGCAGGGTAAAAATATTTTAAATAAATAATAAATAAGTTGAATGGCAAAAAATTACAGGCAAAAATTAGCATTATTTAACGAGTTGCTGCCTGCAGTTTATGACATTGCACTTAATGCTGGTATAAATAACTGGTAGGATTCTGGCTGATGTAAATTAGGTATGTATCTGACCATGTGGTCTATATACTATTGCAATCTTAAATAGCACAAATAGTAACAATTTTGGCTGTGTTTTCAGAAACTAATTCTAACATTGATACTAAAGTGATGTCTTTATTACGGCTACTGCTAAGGCTCAAAAGTGCAAAAGCACAACCAACTGTGCCAGTTTTTGAGAGAACACTCTTTTTGTCAGACAGACAGATGTGAAAAATAGGCAGGATGAGGAAAAGAGAGAAGGCTTGATCTTAAGTCCTTGTTAGCATGTTATTCTAAAAGAAATAGGTGTGTTGCAACATTTTATTGTCCTGATGTGCAACCTATGCTCTGGACAAGAAGCTACAGTCAAGAGAGAATATGGAGAAACAGAATGTTTTCCTGTTGGCAAAGTATCAGATGGGGGTGTATGTTATCATTGTATCTGTTCAATCTGTATGTGGAACATACCATACATACCACACAGAGTAGAGTCTGATGGAGTGAAAATTGGTGGAAGGAACACCAACAATTTAAGATTCACAGATATCCTCAGATTACTTTAAGAAAGCACCAGTGACTTCAAACAATTACTGATGAGGATGAAATAAAGCGCAAAAGTGGTGTTGCAGGTGAGTTTATTTGAAAACAAGCATCATCTTGCATTGAGTAGGGGCTTGGACTCGATGGCCTGATAGGCCCCTTCCAGTGCCATTATTCTGTGATTCTATGACTGCAGAAGAATTGCATAGCTTCAGTGGTGAAAATGAAGTAATGACAATTGTAACTGGGGTGAAGAGGCACCAACATATTTCCCCCACGTTGGCCGCCTTGCATTGGTTGCCCATTCATTTCCGCGTTGATTTCAAAGTTCTTACGATTACAGTGGTGCCTCGCTAGACGATTGCCTCGCAGGACGAGGAAATCGCTAGACGATGCCTTTTTGCGAGCGCTACTGCGCTTCGCAAAACGATGTTTCCCTATGGCGATTTTCGCTAGACGATGAGGTTTCCCCATAGGAGTGCGCCGACTAGTGGTGAAAAGCTGTCAGTGCAGCTGTCAGTGCATTCCTATGGGGACCCGCACTCGCTAGACGATGTTTCCCTATGGGAAATTTTCGCTAGACGACTGCGTTTTCCCTTGGAACGCATTGAAGCAATTTCAATGCATTCCAATGGGAAAACGTGCTTCGCTAGACGATGTTTTCGCTAGACAGCGATCCTCGTGGAACGGATTAACATCGTCTAGCGAGGCACCACTGTACTTATAAAGCCCTAAACGGTTTAGGACCTCGATATCTGGCAGAGCGCCTTCTCCCACCCAGTTTTGCCAGAGACACTCGTTCTAGCCAGGCCGGGCGATTGAGGGGCCTAACGCCGAGGGAGGCCCGGAAGGAAAGAACGAGGAACCGGGCCTTCTCGGCAGTGGCCCCTCGCCTCTGAAACAAGTTGCCCGTAGAGATCCGCCTGGCTCCCTCTCTGGGTGTCTTTAGAAATAAACTTAAGACATGGCTATTTAGGCAGGCTTTCCCTCCTGCTGTATTTTAATATTTACATTTTTACATCTTCGATTTTGCATGTTCATTGTTTCTATTGTTTTTAAATTTTGTAATGCCGCCCAGAGTAGACTATCTGTCTAGATGGGCGGGGTATAAATCTAATAAAATTAAAAATTAAAAAAATTGTTAAATATTTTCCGTACCTTGGTTCAGTCATCAATCCAAATGGAGATTGCAGCGAAGAAATCAGAAAAAGACTGAGACTTTGAAGGGCAGCTATGAAGGAACTAGATAAGATCTTAGTGTAAGGATGTATCACTGGAGATTAAGGCAAAGATTATTCATATTATGGTATTCTTAATTCTTACATATGGAAGTGAAAGCTGGAGAAATCTGACAGGAAAAAAGTGCCCCCCCCAAAAAAAGCCTCAACACTCTAGAGTTCCCAACCTTTTTTTGAGTCATGTGCCCCTTTTATAATTGCCAAGTAACATGTGACCCCTCCCATGTTTGCATAAAAAGGCATTTTAATGGGGTAAAGTCATCCGTTCTCAGAAAATAGTGGCTTTTTTCTTCTCCAAAGGGCCTGTTTCTTATACATACACATGCACACTAACTTTAATATCACACTCTGAAAGGTCAAGGAAGGAATTGTTTAAAAAGAGCTACAACTCATAAAAGGTGACCCATGAGCCCCCAGAAAACACTCCATGATCCCCTTGGTCACAGCACCCACTGCTCTAGAAGCAACAATGACTATACAGAGGCTATCATACTTCAGTCACATTATGAGAAGATAATTCACTGGAAAAGCAATAATGCCAGGAAAAGAGGAAGATCTAATAGACTGAGTCAATAAACGAAGCCATATTCTTGAGTTTTCAAGATCTGAGCAGGGCTGTTAATGATATCAAATTTTGATTTACCCTTGCACCCCCACAAAAAAAATAAAATATTCTTATATATTGTTACAGTAGTAATTTGCCAACTTACTATATTCATAATTCATGAGATATAGGAGAGGGCCTTCTCTGTTGCTGCTCCCAGACTCTGGAACTCCCTCCCACAGGAAACTAAGGTGGACCCATTTGTACTGTTCTTCCACAAGCAGGCAAAGAGCTTTCTCTTTAAACAGGCTTTCCCTGAGTGACTGGCTTGCAAGTGGGGTTTTTAAATGAATTGTACCTTACTGCATTGAATGCGTTTTGTTGTTGCTTATGTTTTTTAGCATTGTATTCATTCGATCCTTTTAGTATTGTATATTCACTGTTCTTAGCTTAAATACAATCTTTTAGTTGATGTAAGCCACCTTGGGTCCTTTTTAAGGAGAAAGGTGGGTTAAAAATACTTTAAATCAATAAATAGTTCACCCCCTATGTTTAAGAATCTCTACAAATTATGAATGCAGTGTGACTTGAACTAAGTTCTAATTTATTTGGCCCTCATGTCACCACTGCTTTGAGATTTGAAGGAAAATCAGGAGAAGGCTGTGTAGTCCCCAAAACAATACAAATGCGGGAACAGCTGATACCTTTATGAGACCATGTGAGGGTTCGCTCTGTGGTTCTCCTTTTCGTTCGAATAAATCATGAGACTTGTGTAACTTTGAAACAGGAGTGAGATTTATTGGGGTGTTTAACAAGTAACTGGTATCAACGAAATTGTCCCATAACTTTTCTCCAGCCGACAACGTGTCTGGCAGGGGCTTCCATCCTTCAGTCAGAAAAGGGTTGCCGTCTGTCTTATTCAAAGGACCCGGCCAATCTATCAATGCATCCGGTTTTACCGCTTCTCCAATCTCTTCTTCCAATAAGGGAATGGTGTCATCATCTCGGGGTTCAGTCCACCCGACATCTCCAGCCATCGTAAGGGTCGCCCAGGGTCCTCCCTGTAGTCTCTCCTCTTCATCTCGCTCACTCTCCATTCTATCCGTTCTTTCCTCTCTCTTTCTACTCTTTCCTTTTCTTCCCTTAGTCTCCTCCGCCACTCCCTAGCCTCCGCTTCGCCCCAGTAGGAGGGTTTCGGTGGTATCTCCCTTCTCTTCCTATAATCAGCCTCCTCCTTCAGTACTCTTAGTCTTTCCCAAACTCCAGTCCACGGATCCTCCATCCAGACCCATTCCCAGCCTGGAGGCAACTGACTGTCCTTTCTTTTTATCTCCGCTGTTCCCGCCTCTATCTCCACCCTCTTTCTTCGTTCTGTTCCCGCCAACCTCTCTTGAGTTTCCTCAACCGTTAACCCTTGTATCTCTCTCTCCAAGTCCCGGGTATCTGTCCCCCGTTGTTCTGTTTTCCTGGGAGGTGAAGTGGGCAGAGTCTGTATTTCTCTCTCCACAGTGTGGGGAAGGGACGGCACTCCGGCGAGAGGACCACGACTCTCGCCCCTGGTCTCACAGACCACTAAAGAAATACAAACAAACAAACAAACAAAAACCAACCAACCAACCAGCTAGCTTTCGATGACAATTAATCTTCTTCAGGCTGGGTACTGAGTTCTTCTGGGTGGTTCCAAAATTATATGCTTTTATTAAAGTCCCAAAGTCTCATGGCCGTTGTGGCTAGGTTAAGCTTGAGATTTGATAATTACCATCCATGCTGACACTATTTACTGATTATTATGAACAATTCTGGCTTAATTCCCTAGAAGTTGCTTTTGGAAACAACAGTCTGCCACATAAATCGTTCCTCCAAATTTCAAAAGTACAAAGGCCCTTCATATTTACTTGATAGGAGTGTCCCTTATTGTTTACAGTACTATTGGTTACAGAACTAGTATATTTAGAGTACTAGTAAGTAGTCGTGAGCTGTGTCAGTTGTGGTGCTCTCTGTTTTGCAGAGCAGAACAGAAATATACTATAACTTCTGTCAAGACCACTGGGAGGGTGCACCATGCATCTCTCAGGAAGAACATCATTGCAAAGAGAGAACCAATCTGACCCCATCTCTTGATCAAGGAAGGAGCAGTTGCAGGAAATTTGCTTCCTTCATGTCTCCTACCTGAAAAAGAACACATCTGGTAATTCTAGAATTGATGAACCAGAGGGAAGCATAATTCTGCCAGTTGACCCACCAGAAAATTAAATGACTGGTATTAGATTAGATTATTTTTATTATTAGATTTTTATCCCGCCCTTCTAGACTGCGTCTACTCAGGGCGGCTCACATCAAAATCATACATAAAAACAGTTAAAACAATAATTTAAATCGACAATATTAATGTTAAATGGTATGTTGTCTTAGTTTGAGATTTTCATTATTATTAGGAGTTGTTAGTAAGGAGTCCCAAGAATTACTGGATTGAAAGAGAGGACATATATCTCCAAAATAACTCAGTGCTTGGCAGGGTGTGTGTGTGTGTGCGTGCATGCGCGTGCAAAATCCCTAATGTATGTAACAATTAGGTATGGAAAATTCTGCTTTTTACATGTCTTTTCATTAGGAATCAAGCTATTATATGGTGATTCATGACATCCCCTTCTTCTACAGATTTTGTAATGAATACATTTCTGGTCATAGTTATGAATATTGTGTCCTTCATCAAAAGCCAGATAATGAGAAGAATAAAAAATGAAGGTGGTTAGATAGGGAATAAGTGAAGATTGGAGCTATTTCCGAGTGACACTTTAATTGCACAATTGCCTTACCTCATTCACAGAATTTTATTTTGTGTCCTCCAGACATTTTCTTCTCCTATTTGCAACCCTCCCTGCTTTTCCTATTTCTTCTCTCTTACCACTGAAAATATATCAAGGCAAGAAGGAAATAATAGCTCCACATAATGTATTTCGATTTGATAGCACTTGGAGATCTCTGTCTGCAAATGCCAAAAGGCTCAATTCTTCATGAGAAAGGCTAGCTCAAATGGATTTGAAATAAAATTGAGAGATTTTCAAGGGGATGGAGCCCACAGGTAGGGCAGCCCAGAGGACTTACGGGACCTGGGTTAGGAGAGAACTTCTGGTTCCCACTGACAAGATCCTTCAATTTCTATTCAGAGTTTGGGTTACACATGAATGTAAGAAATTTTGCATCTGCAGGCTTCATGTAGTTCCTTCATAGCCTGGAAACAAGAAGACTTTTCCATGGAAAGAGCACCATACCAGCTGACTAATTTTCAGATTCTCCTATTACATTACTGTGTTGGCAGAGCAAATCAACATTATATAAGGCTATTCTAAAAATGGGGGCAGCTGAAACAATATATATAATTTATATATATATAACTGTTTTTTATATATAAAACTTCTAAACTGAGCTTCAGATCAGTACCAGATTTGGCACAGTTGTATCAGATGGTCTGCTCTCGTTCTGTGACAGATTTGGGGAATATGAGGAAAGGGTCCCAGCAGCTGCACCAGGTCCTGAAGCTGTGATTATCAGACGTTTAAGATTTCCACTGTTCCCAAAGGCTACTCCCGGAACAATGGGATCCTAAGGGAGTCTAGGAACCTCTGGGGACAGGGGGTAGGAAATGCTTTATTACCGAAATATGGCTGCGACTGATCCTGTCATCTGACTGCTTCAGGACCTGGTGCAGCTGCTGGGACTGGCAGCAGTGGTCTTCAGACATTTGAGACTTCCTCCCATTCTGTGGCCCCTGAAGGCTTCCATAGGACCAAAGGGAGCTTAGGAACCTTTGGGTGGGGGTGGTGATGGATAAGAAATACTTAAGTACTAACATACAGTTGTGGCTGATGATGTTCTCAGACTTACACAGTGTAACTTTATGTTACTGGATTTCAGCCCCCAGCTTGAAATATTCTAACTTTAAAATGTAACAATGCTTGCTTTACACATTTATGAGAATTGGGGTCTACTCTAGGAAAAAATCTGGTAGGTGTTCTCTGGCACATTATATGAGCCAGGCTACTGTTTGGCACCAGGCAAGCATAAGGGAACATCCGCTCCATAATGCAGGATCTTTTCCTTGCAGCAAGTGTTACTCTGCTACAAGCAGGGATCGCCATTTTGAAGAGCAAGCTTTTGCTTGCTCAGGAATGTCCCTGGATGCTTCCTTACACAGGTGCCAGAAAGCAGAAGCACTCATAATATGTCGATTGCTTGAGTAGTCTGGCTTGACCAGGATTCTGACCAATGAAGCTGTCCTTAGTATGCATGTTTTACTTCATAGACCACACTGTTGATAAAACTGATCATGAAGGCAAACCATTTACACTCAAGAAACTGAGGCCAAGAATTATTTCCCTTTTTCCCTCTCCCTCAGTGACAAAGGGTGCCCAAATCTCTCAAGGAGGGACTGAAGGTGAGCACCACATTCTGGAGGTTGGAAATGTGATATTCGGGACACTCCAAAAAGAGATGGGGAAGGCTCCTGGCAGAAATTTGGGGCGGGGGCTGCCAATCAGAGCAGCCAATACTAATCTGATTGGCTGTGGTTATGTGAGTGGCTGCGTTAAATTTTTTCTGTCATGAGAGGAAGGGAAAGGAGCAATTTTGAAAGGCTTGAGCTCTTTAAGTAGAAAACTCCTATCCTTTCCCATTTGTGAGATGCAGTGATGGCAATAGATACTGCTATTGTCTCCTCAAATCCCTACATCACATTATTTATTATCTAGCCTAAAATAGGAACAGAATTTCTTATTCAGTGGGCTCTGATAATATACGTAGCAGCAACAGATAAATCCCCATGTCTTGTGCAATATGCCAGCAAAGGCATCTGGAATGCTAAAGAGTCAGCAGAGCTGCAGAATTCTCTTTCCCCTCCCTCACTTCACGCTTCAGATCTAATTTTAAAAACTTCTGCAAGCCAGCTTACTCTGAGGAGAAACTGTGCTACATGCAGACTCATTTATTTTCTGCTGATGAACACAGGCCACGTGAACAATTGATAAAGCTGTCTCTCTTTTTTTCCTAAAGGAGAAACCAACTAGCACAGCAGAGTTATGAGCTTAAACTTCAAAATTCATTATCAGCCGATTTGTTAATGCAATTACGGATTTGTTTGCAACTCTAGTGGCTGCCAGTCGGCTGCAGCATTTAACTACATTTAAAAATATTTTACTGTCTTGTTTAGGGGGATGGGCAAGGCTGAGATTGCAGAGGAGAGAGAGAGAGAGCTATCTCTGCTCACTTAGAATTAAGAAGTGGGGGAGAAGTAAGGGTGTGACCACACAGACATTTCTCCTAGGCTGATGCAAATTTCTCTGTACTGCATCCTGGCATTTAAATCACTACCACAGTTCACACATAAATGTTTAATTATTCTGGAAGATGTGTTTCAAGTGTCCACATATCCCACATCCTCCCTTCTCCTTCACCTTTTTTTTTTTTTTTGCGATTATCACCCCCCCTACCCATCCCTTTCCCCTGCATTTAAACCTGTTCTTTTTTTTTAATGTTTAGCAAGTGAAATAGCAATGGACTGTCAAGACATGGTAAGCCTTTGAATTAGTATTGTATCACTTTAGCACTGTTGCTATAAAACTAAACAAGGATTTTTTTTAAAAAAAAAATAATACATTTTACAAATTGCATTGTATTTGTTGTCTTTACCAGTGTGAGCAAAAGGCAGACAAAAGGTATAGGGTTCACTCCCATACCATATTCTACTTTGTGCATCATGAGGAATGTCATTTGGATATGCACAACGGACCTAAAAGACTGATACAGGCACTCACACAGGCCAAAAGCAAGACAAAATAATGTGACTGGGGGGAAACTTCAGCAAGTGTAATAAAAAAAAGCAAAATAAAAACTGTTGTGTTACCGTTTGTTTTGTTATTTGTTTCACTGAGACTTTTTCCCTCAGATGTTGTCTAGATTTTGGTTTTGTTGCTGCCATACTACCGTGTTTCCCCGAAAACAAGACAGGGTCTTATATTAATTTTTGCTCCAAAAAACGCATTAGGGCTTATTTTCAGGGGATGTTTTATTTTATAGTCATGTCATCTTCTTCTGGTTGCTGCACAATGCGGCACAATGGTGGAGGGCGGGGTTTCACTTAAATAGGGCTTATTTTTGGGGTAGGGCTTATATTACGAGCATCCTGAAAAATCATACTAGGGCTTATTTTCAGGGTAGGTTTTATTTTCAGGGAAACAGGGTATTCTTCTACAGAGAATACTAAAAGGACAGGGCGGTGAATGGTCTAAAACAGTGGTCGGGGAACAGAGGTACATTACCCCAAATGGAATAAAAGTGAAAAGCCTGGGGGTAATGAGCAGAGCGCTACCCCCCATCCCCCCACCCCCACCCCCTGCAGCCAAACCTCAAATTGTAAGCCACCTCTCCCTGTTACTTCCTGGGTTGTGGCAGAGCACTTGTAAATCCGTTCTTTCAGAGATCGGAAATAAGCCTGCTTGATTGGTTACAGCTGTAGAATAGCCCTGGGCAGTCAATCAATCCGGGGCTTGTGAATGACTGCTTCCGCCGGAGATGACTGCAAGCAAGCAGGAGGAGGGAAAGGATCCAGTTAACGAGGGAAGGAAGGTGCGAGAAGTCTGAAGTGTGTAGCAATCATGTGTCTCTATTTCTCATCCCCAAAGCAGACAAGAGTATCATAGTTTATTCCCAAAATCTGAATCCCAGTCTTTCTGCTCCTGGTCCTACTTTGACTGCAGCACCAAACAAAAGACTGTGGGTTTCTTTATTGAGTCAATCCATCTCATGTGCAGTCTTCCTCTTTTCCTACTGCATTGCACTTTTTCCTGCATTGCTGCCTTTTCCAGTGAGCTTGTCTTCTTATGATGCCACTGTAGTACAGTACCCTTTGTTTTGTTATTTTAGCTTGTAGTGAAAGTCCACACTTAATTTGCTTTACTTATCTTTCTGACAAGTCATAATAGGTTTGTCATCGCTTTCCACCCAAGAAGCAGGCGTCTTTTAATTTTGTGGCTGCTGGCACCATCTGCAGTGATCAGGGAGCCCAAGAAAGTAAAATCTGTCACTGCCTCCATATCTTCCCCTTCTATTTGCCAGGAGGTGATGGGACCAGTGGCCATGATCTTCGTTTTTTTGATGTTGAGCTTCAGACCATTTTTTGCGCTCTCCTCTTTCACCCTCATTAAGAGGTTCTTTAATTCCTCCTCACTTTCTGCCATCAGAGTGGTATCGTCTGCATATCTGAGGTTATTGATATTTCTTCCAGCAATCTTAATTCCAGTTTGGGATTCCTCCAGTCCAGCCTTTTGCATGATGTATTCTGCATATGAGTTAAATAAGCAGGGAGACAATATACAGCCTTGTCGTACTCCTTTCCCAATTTTGAACCAATCAGTTGTTCCATAGCCAGTTCTAACTGTTGCTTCCTGTCCCACGTATAGATTTCTCAGGAGGTAGATAAGGTGGTCAGGCACTCCCATTTCTTTAAGGACTTGCCATAGTTTGCTGTGGTCCGCACAGTCAAAGGCTTTTGCGTAGTCAATGAAGCAGAAGTAGATGTTTTTCTGGAACTCTCTGGCTTTCTCCATAATCCAGCGCATATTAGCAATTTGGTCTCTAGTTCCTCTGCCCCTTCGAAATTCAGCTTGTACTTCTGGGAGTTCTCGGTCCACATACTGCTGAAGCCTACCTTGTAGGATTTTGAGCATAACCTTGCTAGCGTGTGAAATGAGTGCAATTGTACAGTAGTTGGAGCATTCTTTGGCACTTCCCTTCTTTGGGATTGGGATGTAGACTGATCTTTCCAATCCTCTGGCCACTGCTGAGTTTTCCATTGATGATGATTAAAAAAAAATAGTGCACTGGTCCTTTGATATTGGGCTGTGGCACCAGGGTGGGTGACATGACCTTTAGCCTGGTTTGTTCCTTTTTGCACACCACACACAGAATGATTAAAGTGGTAGGGAAAGCCCCCCCCCCAACTCTGCGTTGGCTGTCTCTAGCAAGCATGTCATTGCTAGCACCACTCTGGCAGCCATTGATGATGATTAAATCCTCTGCAAGCTAGCAAAAATTTAATGCAACTTGCTAGGCACGTTGGACACCTTACTACTCCCTATACCACCCCATGGCTGGAGTGCAATGTGTTCCAGCAAAAATAGTGCACATCTTTATTAAATTTGGTGCATCTTGCTAGTTCGGTACATAGCCTGGCAGCCATTGATACTGATGATATATCCTGCTAGTTCGGTACATAGCCTGTGTAGATTCAATAATATTTTGAATTCAAATAATGTATGATTTCCTTCCTTTCAAATCAAGGGGGTAATGTCGGCGTATATAATTTTTTGGGGGGGTAAAAGGTAAAAAAGTTCCCTGACCCCTGGTCTAAAAGTACCAAAACTTGTAGCAGTGGTGAAACAAAGGGCTCAGTTCCACTGACGATAAAAACTGCCGCTCTGCTGGTTTCTCCTACCCCCCCCCCCCCCGTTTAAGTTTTAGTGTACACATGAGGTATGTGCATGCGTGGAACACTGTGCCAGGGAAGCAAGTTTGTCTGCTCCACTGCCAGAGGTCTGTTTATTTTGGGGTGGATGTGGAATTGATTCATTGGAAGAGATTCTGCATATGTAAATGCCCCATCCGCTTTTTGAAAAAAATTCTGCTACCAGATAGCAGGAATTTTTTTAAAAATAGAAGCACCTGGCTTTCCGAAAAAGCTGGGACGATGTGACTTTAGTCCAAATAAAAATAAAAAAAACAAAACGAAACCAAAACCAAAAACCCTGATCCGTCTGCTGGTTTATTCTGGTAGTGGGAACATGCCCTTAAATTGGTTGGACGGGAGGATTCCGACAGGCTGCCAATAGCCAGGAAGAAAGTTTCTAAAAGAATGAAATACATGTCAATAAATAACTGTATATGATAAAGTGCAGTGTATTTGCGAATCACTCTGTCATCAGCACTTGAGCTGCTTTGCTAGCATGGAGAGGTACTGACAGAGGAGGAAAAGATAATAGGCTTATGTTTGATGAATTTGCAGACTTTCATCTGAGAGAACAGTTGCTGCAATGCCTGTCTCCTGGCTTGTGAACAATGATGCAAAATGTTAATGTGCTTTAGAGCATTGATTTTCATACTGGGGTGCATGAAGAAATTCCAAGAGGTGCTAAAGGCAGTAAGATTTAGAAAACGAATAATTATTTTTATCTACTTGAACTTTTTTTTTTAAAAAAATTCCAATTTCATGGTATGAGATTTGATTTCCAACATGTAGGGATAGAACTTCAGTTGATAGGAAAGCCAGGGAATGATATAGAAGTTGGTGGAATGTTCTCAGCATTCAGTCATGCTCACAGGAATCTGGGCGGCTGTTCCGTTTTGAGAATAGCTCAAGAACATGAGACGTTGAAGACATTTGCCTGTTATAGGCCAAACTGTGGAGAGGAAAACCCTAATGAAAGGCGGTGGTGCTCCTGTATTTGCCCTACTGGAGTCCCCTCCTCAATCAGCATCCTCTTTGTGATACAGGAAGCTGACAGGTCCAGCTGCCTCAACTCCAACCCATTGGCATCACAAGCGCCAGAAAGAGGCAGTGGTGACTTCAGGAGGAGCTGGAGACTGCCAGCAGATACTACCAGCCACCTTTACCAACCGCCCCTGAAAGGAGCCAGACAGAATGGTGGAGTATCTTGGTGCCTGTGGAAAAGGCTCCACAAGACTCTCTGCCCCCCCCCCCCACTTCATTTCCGCTGACAGGGTGGTCAGGTGAACCATAGTTCTAATGTGAGTGATGAGATAGCATCCTCCATCCCATCCAAGTCAGGAGGCTAAGTTAGGGGACATAGGACAGACTACATTTTACACAGAGCTCTGTCCAGAGGAAAATGGTTGAAGTACTTCTGGCATTCCAGCAACTGAAGTCTGAGGCAGATCCTCCTTTTCAATATGGTGACAGCTTTACACAGATGTGTTCAGGTGAGACCATTTACTGCAACCTCCTGAAACACTGAGCATCAGCTGACTTCAAAGAAACATAACTGCTTAGTTGAATAGACACAGATTTGTTCTGTCCTTGGTAGAGGTGGTGTATGCCTAACAGCATCTCATTGCAGTCTTTGCCACAAACAGAAAGCATTCCCTTCTCTTTCTCCCACTGAGCCTGCTAGGTTCTATAGTGATGTAAAGGCTTTTCCTCACATATCTATAGTGAAAATATTGAGTGAAGAGACCATCCACTATCGATCCATCCACTATAGTACTGTCTTTTTCAACACAGGCAACTCTTTTTTTCCCCTTTAAAAATCTGAGATTCTTTTAAGCAGGAAAACGGACTCTGCCTCAAATGTTCTCCGTAAATCTTTCTTATATGGCCACATATCTTGAAGTGGTTTTCACCAGTATTAGTGGTGGCCCAAGGACTTGGCACACCAAGTGAAAGGACATGTCCTATAGACCCATTGCTAATAATACCTATGGTTGAAGGATGGCCTGTGGCAACATAGAAAGTGTGTGACGCAAGACCAGTGCATAACAAGTCCTATGATACTCTGAGCCTTGGAAGATGGGTGTTTCAGCAACCTGATAACACTGATCTTTCTGGCTATCTGGTTAGCAATTAGAGGTCCATAGTGAGAAGTGAATGTGGAATGTTGTCCAGTGCACAGTGCTTGGTGCAAGGCTACCTGAGGTGAAAAATGAGATGGAAAATGGGAGTGTATCCTCCACTTCACCTGAAGGCAGTAGGCTGGGTTAGGGAGTGCAGAGCAGCGTGTATACCATACTCTGTCTCTGCTAATATCTTCCTGCTGCCTCAAACGCTGTCTGAGGCAACTGCCACCAGCTACCAGATGATAAGGTCTGCTCCCTTGTAATTGGCTCATCAGCACATTCTGTTGCCACGCTTTTGCTCCTACACTCTTTTCAGAAACGACAACGAAGTCACCTTCAAAATGACAGATTTTGCCCAGGCATCTCTTGTTTCTGACTCTCCTCTCAGCAGAGAATGAAACAAGACGTGGCCTCTAGTTCTTGGCATTCAGGTGGATGCCCTTAAGCTGAGCTGGGGGGAAAAGGTGATGCTATGACCAGGGGACCACTGATCAACTGGTAAAAGAAAGCCTGGTCTCCTTCAGCTGAAGAAGATACCCATCCCTCCTTAGAACAGATCTAAACTATCCCCCTACACAGGCTAATATCTACCAAGTGGCCTGGCTTTTGTTTTGATGTGCATGTTTTGGTTTCCAAACTCCTTTCCTCTCCCTTTCCATCTCCACCCCTTCCAAACTCCTTTCCTCCCCCTTTCCATCTCCACCTCTTCCAAACTCCTTTCCTCCCCCTTTCCATCTCCAGCCCTTCTAAACTCCTTTCCACCCCCCTTTCCTTTTCCACCCCTTTTATACTCCTTTCTGTGCCAGAAAAGCATAGTAATCTATGCACCCGGGTAGGTGGGGCTCGTTAGCCTTGGAAGGCAGCCCATTTGGGAGAAGGAAAACTCCGATTTCAAACCTCCACTGCCTTGTGGCTATATCCACCGATGGAAGAGGCTTCAGGAGTTAACATCAAGGCAAAATCCGGAGCCAGAGTCCTGGAGGCAGTTCGTGACTGTGTACAGTCATGCTCCTGCAACTCCTGTGACATCACTGGAACCAGTTGTATTGGCTCTTGCCTTTCCATTGGACTACTTCAGTGACGTGGAGAGGGGGGATTTTCTGCTTGGGTAACAGTCTATCCTCCATATTATTTTACCCAGGCTTCGTGCTCTGGAGAGGACATTCCAGCTTCACATACAGCGTTGAAACAACACAGGAAGTAGCAGTTACCGGTTATAAGTCTTTGATCAATTGGCATAGAGCGTGACACCAGGGGTTACTTCCGATGGTGGGAGAAGTCATTGCACCTCACTAGGTAGCTACTGCCTGCCTTAAGCTGGGCAGCCCCCAGCCAGTAAGGTGCTGCCTCGCCACAGTCTGTTAACCTCACGGGGTGCGTGGGGTTTAGGGTGAAAGCCGACAAGCAGATCAATAACCCTGCACCATGCAACAATCATAAGAAAACTTCTGCCCTAAAGTTGGGCACCTGGAATGTTCAGACAATGACCCCTGGCTTTTCTGACGACCTGCAGGAAATAGACGATGCACGCAAGACAGCTGTCATCGACATGGAACTGAGTAGACTGCAGATGGACATTGTTGCCCTGCAAGAGACGAGATTGCCAGACTTGGGCTCTGTCAAAGAAAAAAAACCTCTCATTCTTCTGGCAGGGAAAACCATTGAATGAGACCAGGGAATATGGTGTTGGCTTCGCGGTTAGAAATTGCTGAGATCCATTGCTCCACCTACTGCGGGGAGTGAAAGAATCCTGTCTCTGCAGCTCCATTCATCAGCAGGACTGGTCACCCTTATTAGTGCAGATGGACCAACACTGTCGTCTACAGCAGAAGTCAAAGACAAATTCTATGACAATCTGGCAGCTACTATCAAAAAAATCTACGAAAGAGAGCAGCTGTTCATTCTCGGAGACTTTAACACTAGAGTTGGTGCTGATCACAATTCTTGGCCCACTTGTCTAGGCTGCTTTGGCATTGGGAAGATGAATGAAAATGGCCAACGCTTGCTGGAGTTTTGCTGTTATTATGGTCTTTGTGTCAGCAATATGTTCTTTAATACGAAGCTTCAACACAGAGTTTCCTGGAGACATCCAAGATCAAAGCATTGGCATCAGCTCGATTTGATCCTAACTAGACGTTCTAGCCTTCCTAGTATTATGATCACACGCAGTTATCAGGGTGCTGATTGCAATACTGATCACTCCCTGGTGTGTAGCCGAGTAAAACTGCGAATAAAGAGATTGTATCACACGAAAAAGGAAGGAAGACCACATATCGACATCAGCAAGACTTGCGATCAGAGAAAAGTGGAGGAATTTCTAACAATTATTGACTTCAGCTCTGCTCTCAGATACAGATAGCAGCCGACACAGGTAACATCAAGGGAATGTATGACGGTATCAAGCAGGCTTTAGGTCCAATACAGAAGAAATCTGCTCCTTTGAAGATTGCTACAGGCGTGATCATCCACAGCAGATGGAACGCTGGGTGTAGCACTACTCTGAGCTATATTCTAGAGAGAATGTAGTAACCGAAGAGGCATTAAATAACATTGAGTGCCTCCCTGTCTTGGAAGAGTTGGACAGCGAACCAACTTTAGCAGAAATAAAAGCGGCCTTGGATTCCCTCACCTCTTGCAAGGCATCTGGGAAGGATAACATCCCTGTTGAAGTGCTGAAGTGCTGTAAAGAGATCATCACCACTGAGCTGTATGAAATCTTTTGTCTTTGCTGGAGGGAAGGTGGAGTACCACAGGACATGAAGGATGCAAACATCATCACATTGTATAAGAACAAAGAAGACAGGGGCGACTGCAATAACTACCATGACATCTCTCTTCTCAGCGTTGTAAGGAAGCTGCTTGCCCATGCCGTGCTGAAGAGGCTCGAGGTGCTTGCAGACAGAGTCTATCCAGAATCACAGTGTGGATTTCGAGCTAATAGATCCACCACTGACATGGTATTTTCCCTCAGACAGTTGCAGGAGGAATGTAGGGAACAACGACAGCCACTCTTTGTGGCCTTCGTAGATCTTACAAAGGCCTTTGATTTGGTTAGCAGGGACGGCCTTTTTAAAATACTTCCCAAGATTGGATGTCCACCTCGACTCCTTAACATCATCAGGTCCTTTCATGAGGAAATGAAAGGCACTGTAGTTCTTGGTGGCTCAACATCAGATCCCTTTGACATCCAAAGCAGATTGAAACAGGGCTGTGTCCTTGTGCCGACTCTGTTTGGGATCTTTTTTGCTGTCATGCTGAAGCACGCTTTTGGAACTGCAACAGAAGGTGTCTATCTTCAGACTAGATCAGATGGAAAGCTCTTCAGTCTCTCTAGATTGAGAGCGAAGACCAAAGTCCAGCTGAAATGCGTGCGGGACTTCCTCTTCGCCGATGATGCAGCTGTTGTTGCCCATTCTGCTGAAGAGCTCCAACAACTTATGAATCGTTTTAGTAAGGCCTGCCAAGATTTTGGACTAACAATCAGCCTGAAGAAAACACAAGTCATGGGCCAGGGCGTGGACTCACCTCTCTCTGTTACCATCTCTACACAAGAATTGGAGGTTGTTCATGATTTCGTATACCTTGGCTCAACAATCTCCAACACACTCTCTCTAGATGTCGAGCTGGATAAACGCATTGGCAAAGCAGCTACCATGTTCTCTAGACTCACAAAGAGAGTATGGCTTAATAAGAAGCTGACGGCATATACCAAGATCCAGGTCTATAGAACTTGTGTCCTGAGTACACTCCTGTACTGCAGTGAGTTCTGTGCATGGCAGGAGAGGAAGTTGAACACATTCCATATGCGTTGTCTCCGACACATTTTTGGTATCACCTGGCAGGACAAAATTCCAAATAGAGTAGTCCTAGAATGAGCTGGAATTCTTAGCATGTATACATTACTGAAACAGCGACGTCTACGTTGGCTCAGGCATGTCGTGAGAATGGCTGACAGTCGGATTCCAAAAGATCTGCTGTATGGAGAATTAGTGCAGGGAAATCGCCCCAGAGGGAGACCACAGCTGCGATACAAGGATATCTGCAAGCAGGATCTGAAGGCCTTAGGAATGGACCTCAACAGATGGGAAACCTTGAGATCTGAGCGCTCAGCCTGGAGGCAGGCGGTGCATCATGGCCTCTCCCATTTTGAAGAGACACTTGTCCAGTAGGCCGAGGCAAAGAGGCAGTCCCGAAACCAGCAAAATCAGGGAGCTGGACAGGGGACAGATTGTATTTGTCTTCAGTGTGAAAGGGATTGTCACACTCGAATTGGCCTCCTCAGCCACACTAGACGCTGTTCCAAGTCCTCTATTCAGAACACGTTACCATAGTCTCTCGAGACTGAAGGATGCCTAATCTAAAATCTAATTTCTAATTGTGACTTACTACTGAATTTCAGCCACTCTATTTTTGAATATTGTGCCACTACCAGGCACAAGAGGATCTTTTGGTTTAAAAAGTCGTGTGGTTTTTTTTGTAATTAACTCCATTTTCAATGGACAAAACCTCATTATAGCAACTTCTAAAGTAATTTTTAAAAATTCTTTAATTTTTTTTAAAAAAAATACCAAACATGCCAAATTGTCCATTGAGCTGTACCTGTTGGGAGTGTAGCCTTTGAGTTGTTGACAAATGTGAAAAATGACTCTTCCTGACTATAAGCATATATAAGCATATATAAGCGTTTGTGAGTGAAGCGTTTGTGAGCGTTTGTGAGTCTTGGGGCAAAGGAGTGAAGATTTATATATATATATAGTTATATATATACATATTTAAATCTTCACTCCTTTGCCCCAAGACTCACAAATGTTTTAAAAAAAACAACCATGAGCCTGTTATGGAGCTGAGAGCAGATATGCTGGAGATGGCATTAGCACTGGCCAATAGACTAGTTTTCTCTAGTTTGATCTGACTAGAGATGGGGGTATTCGTATTCGTATACAAATATGAATATGCCCCCAGAGGTGGAAATAACGAGGGTGGCCTGGACTGTTCACTCATGATTCTGCCGCTGACGCCAGCTCGACGGAGCTTTCCTATCACACCGTTGTCCGCAATGGATTAGCCACTCTGCGACCTGGCAGAGAGTCTTGTCATCCCACCTCCTGCCAGGAGTGGCTAATCTATTGTGGACAACAGCGTGGTCCGTCGAGCTTGTGCCAGCAGCGGAATGGTGAGTGGCCGGACCCTCATTATTTCCACCTGCGGGGGGATATTCGTATTCATATATGAATACCCCCATCTCTAGATCTGACGTATATTGAAAACCCAGAGAACCATTTTGCAGAGGAAAGAAACATATACTGTACATGACTTTGGACAGATGGAATTACTGTAGCACATCTTCCCAGGCACTTTAAAAAAAAAAAAATCTTGATATGGACTTTCATCCAAAAATCCTGAACTATTTAAGCAACATGTGAGAAATCAAGAGAAATTAGAATGCATAGTTTTTCTTGTTGAGTGTCAAACTGCCAGGAGCAGCAATGATCAGAGCTCACCTTGCTGCCTGAGGTGGGAACAGGAGTGTCACTGTTGCCAACCACCTTTGAGGCTACTCCTGTGCCATGGGGAGCCCTTCCTCCTCACTCCTCTTCCTTTGTCATGTCCCATTGACTCTGGTGCAACTTTCTGTAGGAACAAGATAGGACAAAGAAAGGGTGTGTGTGAACAAGTTGCAGCAGTAATGAGGACCTGCTGCCACGGCAAAGCAAAGAATGAAGGGAGGGAAGTGGAGAAGACCATGCAGCAGGTGGGGCTGGGAAGGGAAAAAAGACAGCAGTGGTAGGATCTTCCTTGGGGGTGGGGGAAGCAGTGGCTTTCCACTGGAGCTGCCACCTCACTCTACCTCATCACAGGGCCATTATATCAGGTCTGCCTAGGAGGCTGGAATTCTGGCCATTTGAGAACCTTGTTATCAAGGATTCTTCAGGTGATAAGAATCCTGTTCAAATGAAGTGATGAGAGGCTGCCTTGTAAAGTTTAGTAGAGGTTTTGTAACATATACATAATTGCTTTTCATTTTCCCTCAACACAGCCAATAGTCACTCCCTAGATGAGTGGATACCTTCTGTAGTTTAAAATATGCTCTGGAGCTCATATTTGAAATTACTATTTGTACTTTTTAATTACCTTGAGCTCCTAAGGTGCTCTTCTCCCACAACTTCCCAGAAAAGGACAATAATCTTTTAAATTCATTAAGCTTTGATTTAAAGTGATTGGTTTCCACCCGGATGAAGGGAAATTTTCTTCTTGGGAGTTTATTAGTATATTAATACATGCAAATGCATGCACAGTTCTCTTCAACTCATTCTCCTTGGAACAATCACACGAAGAGAGTATTTAATGCACAAGGAAAACAACAGGAAACCCCTCAAAGGATAGCTCTGGTGTGGAATATTTAAAAATATTTTAGTACGCCTAGTATCTATTTAGCAAAAGCAATAAACACTTCATGAAGTAATTCAAACTGTTATTAGGAAGACAATTTATTTGTGCTTTGAAGTACAAAGATTTGCAGTGCATATCATTAACAGAGGTGGATCGCTAACATTTTTACAAAGCAAGCCAGTTTACACATCGTATTATGGAAAATGTAGGTTTGTTAAAAGGTTGCTGCTGCCAGTCACTAATATCTGATGCATTCACCTGTATTTCACCCATGTTAACAAACATGTGTTTGTCACAGAATTTAAAATGTTTGGGGAAAAAAATCAAAACAAAATGGAAATGTCAGTGTATACTACCGTATCAAGAGGTTGGCAGAATTTTGCAGGTCTCTTACTTGAGCTTAATAATTTTCAGATTAGAATATCAATGCAAATCTAAAGCATATAGACTGGTGGTTCCCCACCTTAGGTAACCGAGGTGTTCTTGGACTGCAGTTCCTGGAGGCCTTTACTACTAGCTGTGCTGCCTGGGGTTTCTGGAGTTGCAGTCCAAGAACAGCTGGATTACCCAAGGTGGGGAACCACTGATACAGCCTGTAAGGAATTAATAATACTTGCCATATTCCATGAAACTGATCAAAATTCTTCTTGTTGTCTGATACATTATTTTCTTTCTTTTTTGCTATGTAGAGATGATTTTTTTCTTCAGGTTTTATCTAATAAGATTTCTTTAAATCAAAGGTGTAGAATTTCTGGCCTTGTAGGCATTGTTGGATGGCATCTCCGCAATCATACCTAGCCAGCGTAACCAATGACAGAAATTTCAATTCAACTGTGTGTAGAAAGCCACCTCTGCTTGAACTCCTTGTTACATTAGCCCTATCCAGGCATTCAAATCTTGTTGAAAACCAAGGCCAAACTTACTGCCATCGACTCCACCCCTTGCAGCCCTGACCTGGACACACAATAGGGAGTATTCTGCATTTTATATATCACCCCTCACAGTATGGCTCCCACGGTAGTGTCCTCAGAGCATTATAAAACTTAGTAATACTCTTCGGTAGTTTGTCACAGCTGACATTTTTCCTTGTTAAGGTGTATTTCAGGTTGAAACAGATCAATGCTTTGCACTTTGTAAAATTAACTCTTTCTTTCTAAAGATCCTTTAAGTTCCTTACCCCATGAAAAGTAGATAAATTGAATATCCAGAAGAATTTCCCTTTTTTATTTTCTTTTTATTGTACAAGCATATACAAGTAATATATATTTGATATTGTTTCTACTGAATATTAAAAAAATGTAACTATGAAAACTTAATAAGGACTTTCAAAATGAAGCATTAAGCAATTAACAAAATATCAAAAGTTATAACTATGCTTTAAAATATCTCAATTAAATCACACCTATTTTAGTATCTTAATTTCTAAAGCATAAGCAATTACATAATCACATCATGCACAATTTCCATATTCTTATAAAAATTCTTACACACACCCAGTAGAGTTTTCTCTCCTCTATAGGTGTTTTCCTCTACTCCTTGCTTAGGCTGTCATTCTTGCTGGGTTTTATACTTTCTGATCTGACATTTTGGCACTTTTTGGTCACACATTTGATCTTGACCCCGACATATGTAAGGACACTGTGGCGTCTGCTCAGGTTATGAATATTCATAGGCTATTTGCATAGACCAATGGGAATGCTGGAGGTGTGGAGTGACGAGATATAAGAGACTCAGCAGCAGCAGGAGGAGTTTAGATAGGGTTTTGAGATGGAGAGATAGAGTGTTAGTGAGAGAGTTGAAGAGACTGAGAGAGAGTTTTGGAGTTTGGGTGGGGGAATGGTGGTTGAGAGTGGATAAAGGAGAATGTTTAAGAGTTAACAACATTGCTTGTTCTGTCAACACCTGTGACATATGGCCTGGACATCTATCATTAATAATAGGTAATGTTGATGTAATCAACTGGTGGCAGCTGAGGGGCACGTAGCGTGAGCTCTTTATTTGGTGAAACAAGCAGGGGCCACGTGGAGTCGTGACAGACACCCTGCTAAAAATGTGTCCCTCCAATGTGAACATATAATAGGGGTGAAGCATATGCTTTATAGTATATGATGGCTGGTGAAACAGTGGTGAACATGCTCCTGCTCTCTCTGTGTACATAACAATAAGACTGTGAAGTGAATGCCCAGACAGACCCATTGTCACCACAATTCTGTTTCAGACAAAAATCTTGATAACAACCTATTGTAGGTGGGGTGAAACTTCCTTCTGATCACAAACTGACATTGAATGGGCCTTATGACATTCCATGGGCCTGTTTATTGCCATATTTATTTCCACATTCTCCTGCATATTCCCTGACCATTTTACCAAATGCTTTGGATCACCCATGAAATTTCATTTTAACTGACATGTGGTGGGTGATTCTGGTAGTCTCCTGATTATTGCTGCATGGTAGTGCAGTGGTGTTATTATGCAGCAGAGCAAATCAACATTCTACAAGGCAATTATAAAAATAGGGGTAGCCCAACCAAAAAATTATGACTTTGAAACTGGACTTTTGATCAGCACTAAATATGTCACAGATGTAGCAGACAGTCAGCTCTTGCTCTGTGCCAAATTTGGGGAAGTTCGGACAAAGGATTTTCAAGTTACGGTTTTTAAAAAGTAAAACTATTTTACCCTCCCCCTGTTCAGAAATAGGCAAACATAAACCTGCCCTCTTTTTAAAACAGATCAAATAAATTGAAAATGCCAATCTTGCTTATCTTGAAATAGAATGGTTAGATCTACCCATTTTTTTAAATTTGGAAAGAATCCAGGCTGCAGGGGCTAAAATATTGACCCTTAAAAAAAATAGATATGTTGTTACAGCTTCAGGGGCTTAGGCAATGAATGGTCACAGAAACAAAATCAAAAGACAGATTGTCTTTGAAAAGTGAAAAAAAACACCAGTCTTCCTTTAAAGAAACTAATGGACTGACAGTCCTCCAAAAAGGGGGACATTTTGCCATGCATCTCCAGGGAATTAGCATACAATATTGTAAGGCAGATGCAAAGTATTTCTGAATTGCAAAAGCACAGAGCAGTTGTGTTTTCCCCAGCCCTAAGTGCTTTCAGTAAACATTCTCTCAGGATTTCTGAGACCAGGCTCCAGACACAAGTTTTCAGAGGGGAAATCAGACCTTCAGGCAATCTGAACATCTGACTCTGTCCATCAAGACCCAGTTAGCTGACTCTCAGGTGGATAAATTTTTAACTCCTTCCTAGCCAAACAGGGATTTGTGGTTACAAAGGGATTCTGTGTCTGGTTGTAAAAATATATTTTTTTAAATGCATTATAAAAAAAGAATAGCGAACAAATATTCAGAAGCTCCCTCACTTAAGCTGTGAAATTACTGTTTTTTGTTTTGTGCCTAACTTGATGTTAGCAGAGATTTGGTGCCTATATCCTGTCATAGTCCACCTGTCTTATTGCTATTCCACCTGTCTTATTGCTATACAATTGTTTGATGATGATGATAATGATAACAACAACAACAACAACAACAACAACAACTCCAAAGATGTTACAGTATGTGCCATCAAATCACTTCTGATATGTGGTGACTATATGAGTTAATGACTTCCAAAATGTTCTATCATTAACAGCTCTACTAAGATTTTACACACTGCCAGCATCTCATGTTAGGCTGTTCTCTCTTCTTACTGCCCCCCGCTCCAAGCAATATTGCCTTTTCCAGTACATTCTGCTCAGGTCTTACAAACTAACATCTGTGGTTCCTTTATTGAGACAATCTGGTTCATGTTAGATCCTCATCTCTTCCTACTGCTCCCCCCCATGACAATTGCTTTGTGTTTGGGTAAGAAGTGATTAAACGACTAGATGGGCGGGATAAAAATGTAAGAAATAAATAAATAAATAAATAAATTAAAGGAAGGAATCAGCTTCTTGGATTTTCCCTTGCTTGGTGTCATGTTGTGAATGGCATCGAGCACAAGAGGGTATCCTGTAGACCATCATGACTGCTGTCATTGGTGTTGTCAACATTCAGGCTGCTCTTTGCTATGTAAAGGTTGGCCTTTTTTTTTTTTACTGCTGGCAATATGAGCACAATACTTTGCAGCAATATTGGGCCATTCCCTGGCATTATGAATTATGGATGCAGAAGCAAAATATCACACATTCACAAACTGGAGGTTTTTTTAAGAATTGAATTTTATCTTACTGCACTTACTGCAGATGACACAAAACTTTTCCAGGTGGTGAAGACCAGAAGGGATTGTGAAGTGCTCCAGAAGAATTTCTCCAAACTGGGAGAATGGACGGCAAAATGGCAAATGTGTTTCAATATAAGAAAATGTAAAGTAATGCACATTGGGGCAAAAAAAAAAAATATCAAAACTTGATTTATCAGCTAATGGGTTCTGAGCTGTCCATGATGGATCAGGAAAGAGATCTTAGTGTGCTGGTGGACAGCTCGATGAAAGTGTCAACCCAGTGTGCGGTGGCAGCGAAGAAGGCCAATTCCATGCTAGGTATCATTAAAAAGGGGATTGAAAATAAAACAGCCAACATTATAATGCCATTGTACAAAATACTGGTAAGGCTGCACCTGGAATATTGCATAAAGTTCTGGTTGCCGCACCCCCAAAAAAGACACAGTGGAACTGGAAAAGATGCAGAAGAGAGCGACTAAAATGATGACTGGGCTGGGGCACAACCCTTATGAGGAAAGACTACAGCATTTGGGGCTCTTTAGAGGAAAAACACCTGAGGGGGGACATGACTGAGACATATAAAATTATGCAGGGGATGGCTAAAGTGTTGAGAATTTTGATTATAACGTGTATTCTCATAACATCAGCAGAGTAAGGAGATATTGGTTAGCAGAGATACTTATGACACTATGACACTGAGAGAGTAAAACCAACAACTTAGTCTATTTACATATACAGTGGTGCCTCGCAAGACGATGTTAATCCGTTCCAGACAAATCGCTGTCATGCGAAAACATCGTCTTGCGAAACCAAATTTCCCATAGGAATGCATTGGAATTTAATTAATGCGTTCCGATGGGAAAGAAAAGCACAGAAACTTAAAAAAAATTAAAAGAAAGTCACTTACCAGGTACTGTAGACTGAGCCCGGCTTCTCATAGTGCCTGGTAGCAGCGGAACATCCAGAAAAGAGCACCAAACAGCTAAAAGCCGGCAGGCAGCAGGCAGCCGGCAGCCATTTTGTGCTCTTCTCCGCTCCTTCCCCCTCCCCTCTCCCGACCAACAGCTGATAGGAGCAGGGTTTCTGAGGCTTCTGCCGGCTTTCCCAGCAGGGAAACAGGCAGTGGAAAAGCACCCCAGAGGCTTCTGAAAGCGGCGCTTTGCCAAGGGGTGAGTGGGTGGGGGTGGGGGTGGGGTGGCAGGGGCAGGCCTGCCACCCCCCCACACCACCCCCACTGCAAAGCGCTGCTTTCAGAGGCTTGCCGGGTGCATTTCCACTGCATGTTTACCTGCTGAAGAAGCCCCGGCAGCCATTTTGTCCTCTTCTCCGCTCCTTCCCCCTCCCCTCTCCCGACGAACAGCTGATGGGCGGGCTAAAAAGAGGCTTTCTCTGCCCTGAAAATTCAGGGGGAAAAGCTGGAAATAAAAAAATTCCGCTTTTCCCCTGCGCCCCAGGAGGCTTCTGAAAGGGGTGGGGGGGGTCACGGGAGAGGCCCCCAAACATCGTCCAGTGAAAAGCGCCCATAGGAAATCGTTTTGCGAAGTGCAACAGCGATCGCAAAACCTCATCGTCTAGCGGATTCGTCGTTTAACGAGGCAATCGTCTAGCGAGGTACCACTGTATACATAGAGAATAGACATTCCTCTGGCAGCATAACATGACATGAAGCAACACACAGCATAGGAAAAAGTGATTTGACTTACAGCAGATAAAGATGTTCATTTTACACATGACTTATGTACAGTTCTGTGACCAATCAGAAAATACATTACTTCATTTTCTGTTACACAAAGTTTCATCATGTACACAGCTGTACAACATTAAGTCTTAATCCTTGATACCACACCTTAATCCTTGAGTCTATACACGACTCAGGTAAAATCAGCCATCAGTCATTTTACATTTAACTATACAACATTAATATTTAATACATTCACATCAAAATCTCAACACCCCTCTTTAAATTTAATTGTTGTATAGACCAAGGTTATTGCATAGATAAACATGCTTCTGCATTGGCAATGGCTTCGTGAAAATGTCTGCAACATTATTTTCACTTGGACAATATTGTAAATTTATCAGCTTCTGATCCACAGCACTCTTTACATTGCAATACTTTATGCAAAGGTGCTTGCTTTTTCTCTGCATTTGACTCTCAGTTGCCAACTGAATGCAAGTGGTGCTGTCACTATGCACTGTGACAGGTAAATCAATTTGCATGTTTACATCTTTAAGTAACTGCACAAACCATGTGACTTCTCCACATAAATCACTTAATGAAGCATACTCAGCTTCCGCTGTGCTTGTGGCAACTAAACCTTGCTTTCTAGACTTCCAGCCTATTAAAGCTTCACTTAGACTGATAGCCATTCCAGAAATTGACTTTCTATCAGTTTCACATGAACCCCAATCTGCATAGCACTCTAATTTTAGATTGTCAGATGCATTTAACTTCAACTTGCAATCTATGGTTCCCTTTAAATATCTCAGCACTCTTTTGACACCATTGCAGTGCTTTTGCAAGGGTTTTGCAGCACTCTGACTTAAAATGTTTACTGTTGCTGCAATATCAGGTCTAGTCCAGGATGACAAATACAGCAGAGATCCTATTCTAGACTGATACAACTCTTTGTCTAAGAATTCCTCATTTTCATGTTCTTTATGAAAGTTTGTTAGCATGGGTGTTTTTACAGAATTACGATTTTCCATTCCACTTTCTTTTAGCAAATTTCTTATCTTGTTACTTTGACTTAACAAGAAATTTCTTTCACTATCTTGTTCTATTTCTACGCCAAGATAGTTTTTAATTTCACCCAAATGCTTTAATTTAAATTCTTTTCTAATCTTGGACATGAACCATTTTACGTATGATTCATCTGGAACCATTAAACATAAGTCATCACCAAAAATTAACAACATTAATTGCACACCATTTTGTTTTTTAACATATAGACATGGGTCAGCCAGGCTCCTTTTAAAACCCAATTGTTCTACTTTCTCATTTAAACAAAAGTTCAAATATTTTGCACTTTGTTTCAGTCCATACAAAGACTTATGTAACTTTAGTACAAGTCTTGAGTCTTTTAATTCAAATCCTGGTATTTGCCTCATAAAGATTTCTTCTTGAAGATCTGCATGCAAATAAGCTGTGGTAATGTCTATGTGATGCACTACATATTTGAGTGATGATGCAACAGTGAAAGCTAATCTAAATGTTTCACTTTTAGCAGTTGGAGCAAATACTTGATCATAGTGTTGGAATCTCCTTTGTGTAAAACAAAAACGTGCATGGTTTGTGCATCAGACGTGCCTTATATTGCAGAGTATTATCAGGCAATTTTTTCAACTTGCATACCCATCTGCAACCAACTGTATTTTCATTTTCAGGCAACTTTACTGGTGAAAATACTTTATGCTCCTGTAAAGACTTATATTCATTTAACATTGCTTCTTTCAATTTTTCTTGTTGTGCATGAGGCAATTTTAACATCTGCTCATAACTTTCAGGTTCAGACATTACCATATTTACATATGATGCTGTAAGCTTCTCAGGTGGAACACCAAAATTAGACCTCTGTGAGCGTCTTGGAACAATTTCCTCAGCCTCACTACATGTCTCATGTTCCCCTCCTACAGCTTCATTTCCTTCTTCATATGCCTCACTTTGTTCTTCCTCATTTTCAAACCTCTCTTGTCTGTCATTAGACAATGGCAAAAGTATTTCACTGTTTGCATGAATTTGTGACCAATTCTCATTTTCACAAAATTTAGCTGACCTGCTAATTATCACATTTCCATACTGATCACAAAATCTGTAACTTTTGCTTCCTGTTTGATAGCCTAAGAAAATCAACTTCCTTGCCTTAGGGCTACCTTTTTTCCTGCATGTTTTGGGTATATGAACCCAAGCATGACAGCCAAAAATTTTCATATGTTTCAAACAAGGTTGTCTCCCATGTAATAGAAAATAGGGTGTATTTTCTACTGCAGAATTCCACACTCTGTTTACAATATAATTAGCACATTTTATGGCTTTACCCCAAAAACTTCTGGGTAACTTGGCATCAGCAAGTAATGAGTCTAATACTGTTTGCAAAACTCCATTTCTTCTTTCTGCAACTCCATTCTCAGCAGGTGTGGCTACATTTGTACACCTGTGACAAATGCCTTTTTTCTTAAGCCAATCTACAAAATAATGTGCTAAAAACTGTCCCCCTTGATCTGTCTGAACAGACACTATGGGAGTACTAAATCTTCGTTCTACCATGGCAACAAAATCTTTAAATCTTTGGAAAGTTTCACTCTTATGTTTCATTACATAGACATAGCTATAACGTGAGTAATCGTCTGTTATAGTTAAACAGAACCTATTACCGCCTTTTATGGGCTGCAGTGGTCCCACAACATCAAGATGAACCAACTGAAAAATCTTGTCACTGACTCTTTTGCTTTTCTTGCTCACAGGAAAAGCTTTTGACTTGGTTAATTTACATATGTTACAATCTAAATATTTCTCACAGTTTTTAATATTTAGATCAGACACAACTTCTTTAGTTTTGTTTAAAACTCCAAAGCTTACATAACCTAACTTTCTATGTAGGCTATGTATACACTTTTCATGTGGTTCTGAGTTGTTAACCACATTTATGGCTTTATTCACTCAGCTCTGATTCATCACATATAGATGATCCTTTAGATAACCATTTGCCACCTGTGCACCATTTTTCATTACTTTGCATTTGCCTTTCTCAAAAATTATAGTGTAGCCGTCTTTATCTAGACTTGATACACTTAATAAATTATTCTCTAAGCTTGGCACACACAAGACATTTTTTAGAGTTTGCTTTAAACAGAGTACGTACACATAACCTGTTCCAATTACAGATGCTGACTTTCCATCTGCTAGCTTCACCATCTTTTGTGCTGAAGGGGTTAAGTTTGTGAACAACTCTTTTCTCTGGCACACATGCTGAGAAGCTCTGCTATCTAAAAGCCATAAATTACTTTGCTTGTTTTCACAAGCTTTAATGATAGCCAAATGACCTTCATGCTTCCGCGTTTGTTCTTTAAACATCTTTTTTCTTTTCTCCACTCCGTCAAGTCTGGGACAGTTATTAGAAAGATGTCCAGTACGGCCGCAATTATAACATTTAACATCTAAAACTTTTTCTTGGCTGGCTGTGAAGTCATCATCCACAGACCCTCTCAGTTTACGCTGATAAACGACCTTCTCAGCCGCCTTATCACGTCACCTCTGGTCCTCCTCCACAAGCCTCCCAGACAAATATTGCACTGTCAGGTCTTTCTCTGGCATGTTCTCCAAACTTATCACCAGATTATCCCAGCTGTCATCTAGGCTGCTCAGAATCACGAAACATTGGTGCAACTGGTCAAACTCCATCCCTTGCTCCTGCAGCTGGAGAAATAAATCTAACATCTCTTTAATATGGTTATACACATCTTCTCCAGGCATTAAACACTTGCGATATAGCTTATGTGCCACAGCCATTTTGGACCCGGCTGTATCTCGTACATAGACATTCCTGAGTGCCTGCCAACACTCCTGGCTTGTTTTCAGATTCCTCACGTAAGTCAGTTATGAATCTTTCAAGCACAATATTATCGTGGCTCTTGCTTTATCATCGTTTGCACATCCCTCATCATCATCATCATCATCAGGAGCATTTTCAACATATTACCACAGTGACTCTCTCCTCAAGTACATCTCCATCTTAAAAGACCAGGACATGTAATTAGTGTCATTTAGTTTTGTACACGTTATTCCACTTGCCTGCTGCATCATGGAACTTGCTGTTACAGTCTGCTCCTCATCTTCTAAAGTACTTCCACTCTTAGTTACTTCAGCACCAACAGACCTCAGCTCCGTTCCAACTTCAGCCTCGGCTTTTACGTGTTTCTTCCTCCCAGACATTCAGCGCTTATCTGCTTGAAAAACAATCTCCTCTGGGCGCATAACCCTGTTGAGAATTTTGATTATAACGTGTATTCTCATAACATCAGCAGAGTAAGGAGATATTGGTTAGCAGAGATACTTATGACACTATGACACTGAGAGAGTAAAACCAACAACTTAGTCTATTTACATATATACATAGAGAATAGACATTCCTCTGGCAGCATGACATGAAGCAACACACAGCATAGGAAAAAGTGATCTGACTTACAGCAGATAAAGACGTTCATTTTACACATGACTTATGTACACTTCTGTGACCAATCAGAAAATACATTACTTCATTTTCTGTTACACAAAGTTTCATCATGTACACAGTTGTACAACATTAAGTCTTAATCCTTGATACCACACCTGAATACAATCTATACATGACTCAGGTAAAATCAGCCATCAGCCATTTTACATTTAACTATACAACATTAATATTTAATACATTCATATCAAAATCTCAACATAAAGTGGATAGAGTGAAGCTCCTTTCCCTCTCACGCAATACCAGAACCAGGGGACATTTACTCAAATTGAGTGTTGGGAGAGGGAGAACAGACAAAAGAAAATATTTCTTTACCCACCGTGTTGTTAGTCTGTAGAACTCCTTGCCACAGGATGTGGTGATGGCATCTGGCCTAGATTCCTTTAAAAGGGGATTGGACAGATTCCTGGAGGAAAACTCCATCGCAAGTTACAAGCCATGATGGGGATGTATAATCTCCAGGCTGAAAAAGAAGTTACCTCAAAATGCCAGATGCAGGGGAGGGGTATCAGGAGACAGGTATCTAGTTGTCTCTTGCGCTCCCAGAGGCATCTGGTGGGGCCACTGTGAGATACAGGAAACTGGACTAGATGGGCCCTTGGCCTGATCCAGCAGGGCTCTTCTTATGTTCTTAATAGGAGAGATGAGGAAAAGTGGGTAAGCAGAACGACATGAAAGACCAGCAAATATAGACAATTATTTCCATCACTGGTTGCAAAAACAAGCTTTTTTCCCCCCTGCATAGGGCATTCTATCATTACAGACCGCAAGGAAAAAAAAGAGAAAGCAACGCAGCTTGAAAAAAACAAAGCAATATCTCTCGCAAATTACTTCCCTCAGCAATAAGAATAAACACAACCAAAAGTTCAAATAAGATCCACACAGAAGAAATAAGAACAGCAATCCCATAAAACTGTGTGGGGGAATCGCCCACAGGAGACTTCTGTGTAGACTTCATGAAATAGACATAAAAGCTTTTACTAACACTTTGCAGTTTGTTTTTCAGTGGGAGTTGTGTGCAACTTTCAAGTACTAGTACTTTAAAAATAACAGCAGTTATTTACATTTGGGAAAGAGATGTCTGTGCCCTGTGCAGTGAGCAAAGTTGCTCCATAAACCTTTTGATCAGATGCATGGTAGCTATTTCTGCACCAATGAAGCCACTTTTATAATGCTTTCTCTCTTTCTCTCTTTCTCTCTTTTCCCTCTGCCACACACACAGAGACACATGAATTCTCCCCTCCCCCATAGTTCTTTCAAGATAGCTGCATTTGATATTAGACCCAAGATAAAAAGTTCAAGAAGTAATGCCAGTTTTGTTTTAGTACAGTTTTGTTTTGTCCCATGGGTGCTGTCAGTGGTGCTGTTAGGGAATCTGAGACTTTGAATTGTTTCCTGCACCCACCCACCCATGCCCTTTGCCAGAGTTTGGAAATGTTACCTGTTTTAGACTACATCTCCAAGAATCACTCAGCCAGTATAGCTCCCTACAACCTTGTTGGATGGTAAAGGATATTACTTCATTGATGCTGTAATCTGGAAGCCAGCTTTGCCATATTTGTAGCCCTTCTCACTCATCCTGAAGAGTAGGGCCCCAGACTTTTGCCCTGAGTCCCTCCCTGACAGCACCTTGGGCCTTGCCCCCTTCTGTGACACACCCTATTCCATTTTGTTAAAAAATGAGAACTGTTCTCCTGAAAACTTGCAGTTTTGAACTTCTGGTAAAATTCCTGTGGCTATGCAGTAGAAGTACAGAGATTCACAGAGGTGATTAGCTTCAAGTTTCCCAGATAGTCCACCCCTTTCTCATTAACTGGTACTGGAAAGAATAAAACCATTTCATTACTTACAGCTGTAAACAGATCAACATAAACAAACTCTGGTTCCAACAGATGAAAGAGAGGGAAAGGAACACTCAGCAGAGATATGGGGTTCTCTTTGAATTCAGAGATGGGAGGGAACAATTGGTTAGTGCTGGACAGATTGACAGTCACCCCAGCCCCGAAAAGTCCCTCCCAGTCACTCAAACCACAAGCAGCATGTGAGGTTGTAAAAACTCCAACAAAAACTCCCAGACCAGTGCTTCTCTTCTCTCTTCTTCCTCTTCTAATAGAAAACTTAAATAAAAATCTCTGGAAATATTCTTCCTCCCCTCACTTCCAGGTTCTCATGGAGGAGCTGTAACAACACCCAGAGGGTCCTGGGCCTACTGAACTGGCTCCTGGACTCTGAAGCTTACCCATTCCTAGTCTAATGATCCTAGCGTCAGCATCAATAATGGAAGTTGTATCACAGTAATTTCAATTTCTGCTTTGGTTCAGAAGGAGCACAAGGCAGCAAGAGATACTTCTGCAGTGTTTTTTACACTCTTGACATGTGAAGCTAAAAGATTTGGCAACACCTTGGCACGCTATCGAATTTTTATTATGATTTCAGAATATCTAATTTCCAAGTAGATTTGAGATCAACATTTCAACAGGATGGGCTCCCCTCTTGAACTTTACTGCTCATTGCATTTATGAGGGAGCCTCCAACATAATTGTTTTCCTATTTCATGCACAGGCTTGTCAGCAGAGATTATTGATGTTAGCCCATCATTTTATTCTGACACCACATTAATAATAACATCCATCGTCTGCCACACCATCACAGGGGTTTGCACTAGCCAAAGTAAAGTTGACTGACATTTCTATTTTTCAACATCTGTTTGTGTGCATGCATGCACTGCTGCAAATGATATTCTGTTCTTCTCCCCTTCTTCCAAACTGTGGATAGCCATTATGTTTATTTTACATGGCGTGGATCCATGGAGTAAAATTGGATTGAGGAACCTTTCACCTTACAGGTTCTGCACTAGAACTCCCATAATCATTGGGCATAATAGCTGGAATTGAAGTCTATTGACCAAACAGAGCTGTGTAACTGTAGTAGTATAGATTACTGGTAGGTATAAGCAGATCAGCTAGCACTTTCTTGCAAGGAGCATGGTAAGTGGATTATGTATGTATGTATGTATGTATGTATGTATGTATGTATGTATGTATGTATGTATGTATGTATGTATGTATGTATTTATTTATTTATTTATTTATTTATTTATTAGATTTATATACCGCCCATCTAGAACGTGTCTACTCTGGGCGGTTTACATATAACATAAAAATAAACTGAGGTAAAATCCAAATTAATCACAAAGTCTAAGATGGGGGAAAGGAAAAAAGAAGAAAAAGAAGAAAGAGGGGGGAAAAGGAAAAGGAAGATAGGCTAGGAATTCAGTGGTTCTTAACCTTGGGTAACCCAGGTGTCCTTGGACTGCAATTCCCAGAAGCCTTCACCACCAGCTATGCTGGTTGGGGCTTCTGGGATTTGCAGTCCAAGAACACCTGGGTTACCCAAGGTTAAGAACCACTGGGCTAGGTAATGGCTGTAGGGAAGGTCTGCCTGTATAGCCATGTCTTCAAGCTAGTCTTGAAGGCCTTCAGCAAGGGAGCCAGGCAGATCTCTACAGGTACCGTATTTTTCCGTTTATAAGATGACCCGATGTATAAGACGACCCACCCCTTTTCTAACCCCAAATTAGAAAAATTGATTGCTGCTTTCCCCTTCCTTTTGCTAAGCCACGGGGCTTAGCAAAAGGAAGGGAAAAGAAGGGATCAAAGGGCTGCAAGATCACTGAGCCCGCAACCAGCGGCAGAGGCAGCAGCAGGTGGAGACTGAGGTAAAGAAGCAGCCGGGCTTGGCCGCCTCTCCCTGCTGCCCATTGACTACTGCCGCTGCCCAATCACAAGGAGACGATCGCTGGAGGGGGCGATTGGTTGTCATCGTTGGCAGTCAATGGGCAGCCACGAGAGGCGGCTGAGCGCGGCTGCTTCTTTGCCTCAGTCTCCGCCTCCTCCTGCTGCCTTCCGTGTATAAAACGACCCTCAATTTTTCCTCTAATTATTTTAGGAAAAAGTGTTATTTTATACACAGAAAAATATGGTAACTTGTTTCATAGGCGAGAAGGCCCGATTTCTAGTTTTTTCCCACTGGGCCTCTCTTGGCGTTAGGCCCCTCAGCCGCCCGGCCTGACTGGAGCGGGTGATATGGGTAGAACTGGGCAGAAGAAGGTGCTCTGCCAGGTATCGAGGGCCCAAACCGTTAAGGGCTTTGTATGTAATAGTTAGCACCTTGAAATCGATGCAGAAGCAGATAAGTAGCCAGTGTAAGGTGGCCAAGGTGGGGGAAATATGGTGAAATCTTTTCACCCCTGTTAATAGCCTGGCCGCGAAGGGGCGGAGCAACGGGCAGCGAGAACAGGGGAATTCTCAGGGCTCTGAGAACCCCTGGGTTTTATTCTGAGTCAGCGGACCCCCCGAGAAAGGGAGGGCAAGTTTTCCACAGGAGAAGTGGGCTTGCAGCAGGGAAGCTGGAGACGCCGGAGAATTCAGACTTGCAATCTGCTTTTTTCGGGAGTTTCTTTTCCTCATCGCAACTGACTCATGAAGTCGCCATGATGAATTGGTGAGTAGCTGCCCGGAGAAGGGGGAGATATAAAGATTTATGATCCGACTACATGAACAGAAGTTGAACGGCTATTTTTTATGGCAAGTAACAGATCAGATGTTGTTGTTTTTTCTTGGAAGCTAATTGTGAAGATAGATCTCTAAGCAGCAGAGAATCTTTGGCAATGTTGGAGTCTTTTTTTACTGCGTCACAACTGAGAGATTTGAGAAAGTGAAACTAACTTTTCCACCTTAACCCTCCCTCCCTAAGAATTTGGCTTTTTATAAATTAGAAGCTTGAGAACCTTGAATATCTCTGAATAATTTAATCTATGGAACTTTGCTCTGAGCCATAAAGGTGGATTATAAATCAAATAGTCATTTTTATGACCAGAGTGTCCTCCGCAAGACTTTGAATTTCGGGCTGACCAAGGATCCATGAGGGGAATTTGAGCAATTAGTCTGTTTGACTTTTATGGTTACGGATGGGAGATTGAGGGTGAGACTCATTATTGGAATTTACAATGGAGGCCTGTCTTCAGGAATTTCAATCCGATCTCATCAATCATCTCAGAACTCAGATTTTAGAAATGAAAGCAGAAATTCAGACAACATTTCTTGGCTTGGATATTAAGACAGAGATAGGAGACAAACCGACCAATTTCACTGAACTTACTGAACTGCCGTCATCGGAGACAGATGGACAGACTATTGTTCTTGGGAAGCAGGAGATGGGAGACAAACCGACTGATTACATTGAATTCACTGAACGACCGCTATCGCCAGAGAGGGAGAGAAAGACTGTTTTCCTTGATGACATCTTTAAAGATGGGAAAAGGAGGGGTGGAGATAAGGGGGGAAAGCATGTTGACATTATTTCGATTGAAAATAATGTAAAAGGGAAGGCATGGGTGAATTTAGGGGCAGAAATTTATGATCAGAGATCGGATAGATCTGCGTTGCTTCAAAATCAAGACATCGATTATATTGGGAGGAAATTAGTAAATCGGATAGAAAATGCCTTAAAGAGATTTCATAGATGGCATTTTAAAACTGGCAAAAAGGGAGCAAGGCAAAAATAAAAAGGGAGAAAGTAACCTGCTGATTAAATGATTAAAAAAAAAAGGGGAGAAAGTAACCTGTTGATTAAATGATAAAAATTTTTGATTTGAGAGATATATAGTCACACATAAAGCAATATGAGTAATTATATTATGAGCAATTTTGGCCAGGTGGGAATCTCAATGGTAGACAAGCATATGTAATTATGAATTTTAGAAAGGTCGATGAAGAATAATAATATTAGATGTTTTTGTGTCCATGGTACATATATAGAGATTAAATATATGTGAATTATTATGGTGATTATATAGACAAGATTAGGTATACAATATCTTTTTATCTGCAAAAGTGGAGATCTCTGAGAAATGTTTGACCTGGCTTGGAGTTTCTTTGGTGGACAAGCAATCTTTAAGATGAAATTAGGAATGCTTATGATGAGTATTGGATAGAGGGGTATGCAGGTGAAAGAATTTATAGAGATTTCATAGATGGCACTTCAAAGCTGGTAAAAAGAATGCAGGAAATGAATTCTAGATTTTCAAGGCTATAAGTAATCAGAAATCCCTGGTCTATACATGGAGCTGAGAAATATAACAAAAATTGGAAAGTTACTTGCTGAATGTCTCAAATGGTTGATAAGTACATATAACGCTTAAATTAGAATACATATTTTGATTATAATTGTTTAGAAGTTATTGATGATAAGTTAGAAACATAAAGACACTAAGTAATATATGAATCATAGTCTGTCTATGCAGTTAAGAATGGTTTGAATATAAGATCAATATAGATCTAAGTTTATATATTAGATAATGTATGTATGTTAATTATTATAAAGCTAGGAAGTCATTTTTTGATCTTAATAATGGTTTAAATATGTTTAGTAGGGTAATATGGTTTATGTAGTCAGAATTATATACCAGATGGATAAGGCCTAAATATGTTAGTAGGGTAATATGGTTTATGTAGTCAGAATTATATACCAGATGGATATATGGAAATTATCTCCCCGCGTATATGTCTGTGTTTGTTTTGTATGTTTGTTTGAGTTATAATAATAATAATAATAAAAAAAAATAGCCTGGCCGCCATGTTCTGGACCATCTGGAGCTTCCACATCAGTCTCAAAGGAAGCCCCACTTAGAGAGCGTTACAGTAGTCTATTCTTGAGACTATGAGCACATGGATCAGCATGGTGAGCGCCCCCACGTTTGGATAGGGACACAGCTGGGTGATCCACCGAAAATGTAAATGGGCAGACTGAACCACGGACGCTACCTGGGTCTCCATAGTAAGATGGAGATGGACCCCCAGACTGCGAACCAAATTCTTTGTGGTGAGAGTCACCCCCCAAAAATAGAGGGAGTTCCCCAAACCACTGACATCGGGGCCACCCACCTGCAGGACCTCTGTCTTGTCCGGGTTCAACCTTAGTCCATTCGACTGCATCCATTGCAGAACAGCCTCCAGGCAGCGCCCAAGGGATGGAATGGCATCCACTGCAGATGGAAAAAAGGAGATGTAGAGCTGGGTGTCATCAGCATATTGGTGACATGAAGCTCCATATCCCCGGATGACCCCCCCCCCCAAGGCCTCATATAGATGTTACACAGCATTGGGGAGATGATCGAACCCTGTGGGACCTCACAATTGAGGGACCACGGGGCCGATACATTTTCCCCAAGCTGAACTCTCTGGGGACGGCCCTCTAAGAAGGACCGGAGCCAAGCAAGAGCAAGGCCACAATCCCCAACTCGGAGAGCCTCTCCAGGAGGATACCGTGGTCGATGGTATCAAAGGCGGCTGAGATATCAAGGAGGATGAGCAAGGACATTTTGCCCGTCGGCCTCCCTAAGTAAGTAATCCAGCAGGGCGACAATGCCGTTTCCGTGCCGTGGCGCGGCCTGAAGTCCGACTGAAATGGATCCAGGGCACCAGTTTCATCCAAGAGAGCCTGAAGCTGGTCAGTCACCACCCCCTCAACTACCTTGCTAAGGAAAGAAACATTGGCAGCAGGCCTATAATTGCCAATGTTGTCCGCTGCCAAGCTCGGTTTCTTCCTAATGGGTCTAATGAGCGTTTCCTTAAGGGCAAGAGGAACCTTGCCCTCAAGAAAAGACCCATTTATTATTTCAGTGGCCCATTCAGTTATCACCGGCCTGGTGACTTTGATTAGCCAGGCCGGGCAAGGGTCAAGGGAGGAAGAGGTGGCTCGACAGCGATCAAGGACCTTGTCCACCTCTGCAGATGTCACAGGTTGAAACTGAATAATTCTCAACGGACAAGGCGCTGCGCTGGATGTCACAGTTCAATCCACTGTTTTCAAATAGGGTGCGAGATCCCGGCGGATGGCCTCCTCTTTTGATTTTAAAAATGCTGCAAATTGGTCACAAGAAATGCTAGATGGAGGCCAATTGTTGTGGCTAATTCCGGATAGGTCGCGTACTATATGGAAAAGTTCCACCTGCTGATTGGATGCTTTGCTTATCCGGACAGCAAAGTAGGCTTTTTTAGCAGCCTCTACCTTAGCAAGGTAGAGGTTAGATGCGACCTTGGCAGCTTTTAAGTTATTTTCCGTCGGGTTCCGCCTCCAGACGCTCTCTAGCCTTCTCCTATTCCACTTCATAACCCACAGCTGCTGGTTAAACCAAGGCGGTGGTTGGGCTCTGCAGCAGAGAGGGCCATCCACCAGGGCCTCGACAGGAGCACCAGCCAGGTCAGTCGGAATCCCACGCATGGCATCCTGGAATCCAATAGGATCTAGTAGTCTGCGAGGGCGGACCATGAAAATAGGTCTCTGCTCCCCACGGGGAGGGAGGGCCATCGTGAGATTGCACTTTATCAGGTGGTGGTCCAACCACAACAAGGGGACAAACCAAAGGTCAGTCACCATCGGGCCACACTCTCTCTGCTCAGTGGAGAAAACCAGGTCCAAAGTGTGGCCACCCACATGTGTGGGGCCATTAACATGTTGGGACATGTCCAAGGAAGCCATGGTTTCCAAGAACTCAAGAGCCGGACCGGTAACCTCTGCCTCCGCATGGATGTTGAAATCACCCAAGACAATCAGTCTCGGGGATCCCAACAGAGCTGCGGAGACGAAGTCGGTTAGCTCCGGTAGGGAGGTGGCTGGATCGTGGGGAGCATGGTATGCCAGCAAAATCCCAATACCGTTCCTGGCCCCAATCGACACATGGAGGGCCTCTAGGCCCGGCATCGCCACAGCAGAGAGGCTGACAACCTCAAAGGTGTTCTTATAAACAATGGCAACTCCCCCCCCCCGACCCTCCAGGCTACCCTGGTGCTGGACAGCATAACCGGCAAGAGACAGGGGCACGCCCCCTTCACTACCCATCCATGTCTCGGTTATGCAAGCCAGATTTGCATCCTTTTCCAGAATAAGATCTTGTATTAGCTGGGCTTTATTGGATACAGACCTGGCATTCAACAGGTCTGTATCCAATAGGATACAGTATTCTGTATCCAACAGGATAATTAGGCAAGTTTGATTTCTAGGTCTTGATTTCAGGGCTTAATGTGTACAAGACTGGCTTCTGAATGGTTATCATCCTCAGATTGTTGGTGCTAAATGACAGTAATATTTCCTCTATGAAAAGAGCTGATGCCAGTTGAGGGTGACTGCTGTCAGTAGCAGCAAAGATAAATACATTTTATTGGTTAAAGCAATAAACAACACCAGGATCAGCAAGATTTTTTGCATAGTGTATTTGCAGCTGTTTTAGACACTTCTTGTACTCTGACAAACTGTTGGATTAATAGGGCTGAAACATACCTCTTCCTCAGGTCCAACTTAAAGTGGACTCCAAGGGACCAGGAAGTGATTGTGAATTAGTTCACAGCAAAAACTTTCCTCTTCTTCTGGGAAGGGTTTTATATTTGCATAGAATCCAATAAATTGAAAAGCAACTTTAAAAAGTCGTATTCTGAATACGTTCATAATTTTCCATCTTAGTTCTGGACAGAATAGTAAGTGGTGCAGTAATCAAGTCCATATATTCATTGCTTCCTTTATTTGGGGACCTGAAACTTAACATATAAATATAAAGACATAGCAAGAAGATAAAAGATACTTAATATCAGAAATTTTAATCATATTTGTAAGAGTGATTGTTTCTTCAATTTCCCATATGGAACGTTCACATTCCCATATGGGAAATTACAATCTCCAGTTTCACAAGGAAAGCTAACTCCTCCCTTGACCACCTGTTCCATATCCTACGCTACTTAATTTTTTGACAGAAATCTACATTGGTGCAAGCTGAATATACCCGGAAGATTAGATAAGGGGCTGAACTCCATGTTACAGATATCCTAATAGTATTGCTGAAAGCATGTTAGTGCTCCCGAAGTGTGATTCAGGTAGACCTTTGTAAATCAGCAGTCACACTTGCAAAGGAAGATGAGCTTAGGTCTCGAAAACCAATCCTGAAACAAAATGAACTGATTTCCAAATGATGGGAGTTTGAGAAGAGGTCCTTCTGTGACAATCAGATGCCTTCATCAGTTAAGAGATTATTTATTCTAATGATAGCTTATATATAATTCACCTTTAGGATTGGACGAACCAATTCTGATTTAAAAGCATAGAAGCATACACTTGCATCATTTTGCCTACATAGATTTGATATGGCCTATATTGGACCCATGTATGTGTGTGTGGAAATTCATGCTTCAATTGTATGTATGTATTGTTTGTGTGTTTTACTTTACATTTACCCTTCATTTGTCATTTGCAAATAAAAGGGCACATGGCTGGAAGGGAAATACATCTCCAGTCTTCTTTTTATTATTGTTAGTATTCTCTCCTCAAAGAAATAACCGATCTTGACTGCAATGAAGCACCAAACAATATGGCCATATAGTGATCTAGTTGTAAGTGCAGTTGGTTTTGAGACCATATGATTTTATTTTAAATGTTTTTATTTGTATAGAGTAGCTTCTGGAGTACAACTGATAAGTGATGAAAAATACTTATAATTTCTTTGAGTTTATTTATTGCTAGTACAGTATAAATGTGCACAATGCGGTGCATTTGTTAAAATAAAGAGCATTTAATGTTTTAGCAACAGTTGTGGGTAGTATTCATTTACAGCGGAAGCAGAAAAGTTTTCTTTTAAATCATTCCTATTGCAGTGGTGACAAAGGTTCTGGTTACTAAGTGGGGAGAAGTAATAATGAAGGGCTGGTTCATCATACAAGAACATAAACACCACTCAGTGGTTTGTAGCCAGATATGCAACTTGTCTTTGCACTTGGCCACGTAAGGCTCTTTTTATACTGCAGTCAATGAATGAAGGATGGGACTCAGGTGAAAGAGTAAAGGCACTCTTCATTGAAACGGTGGGAGGAAGAGACATGATGCTGGACTACTGTGTTTCTCCGAAAATAAGACAGGGTCTTATATTAATTTTTGCTCCAAAAAACACATTAGGGCTTATTTTCAGGGGATGCTTTATTTTTTTTCATGTACAATCTACGTTTATTCAAATACAGTCATGTCATCTTCTTCTGGTTGCTGCACAAGGGTGGAGAGCGGGCTTTCACTTAACTAGGACTTATTTTTGGGGTAGGGCTTATATTACGAGCATCCTGAAAAAACATACTAGGGCTTATTTTCAGGGAAACAGGGTAGGTTAGCCATTGGTCTGATTCGTCAAGTCTCCTCTCTTCTTGTGGCCTTCTTTCTCACACAGACTGTAGATAGGAAACATTTCCCCTATTGCCCCACCCACACCCCATGTGAACTTGGAGCCATCCAACTAAGCTGATGGGACACAGGTTCAACATATTTAGTAAAAAAAAAAAAAATCACAGAACATATAATTCACCAGCACAAAAATGAAGTGATGGTTAGGATTGCCAGGCCAGCAAAATTGGAGATGTATGATGTCACAGGAGCTCACCCTTGATATCTCAAGGAAAGGTCTTATGATGTCACAAAGAAAGGACATACTACAGCTGTTTCTGCAACAAGAATGCTCACAAGGAGTTGTGACACTGGTTTTCTACTCCCTTTGTTGCTCTAAAGACATGCATTACCAGTTTTTTTTCCTGGGTCCCTTCCTCTCAATTTTGGCTTTTTTGTATGACGCAGCTGCATAACTGCAATAGACAAACAAATACCTGTGTGTTGAGCCAACGAACCCTGAACGGAGCTGAGAATGGATGAAGCCATTGCCTACTTTAAAGCCACTTCATATACGGAAAGGAAACATTCTCCTCACCAGCTCTGCTCACCTTGACATTTGCCGGCCCACCTAGGCATTTGGGGTAGTGTAGCAATCCCTGGAGATTTCTGCTGGTGTCCTGAGACCTGCAACTCCAGCGGTAGCACTAAGTGAGATGATTTTGGAAAATGACTAGGCATTGGCGGGGCTCAAGGAAGCAAGAAGAGGGTGGCAGCAGCACTTGTGCAAGAAGGGGACTGAGGTCAAACACAAGAGGAGGATCAAGGGAGGAAAAAAGTAGAGAAAGGTTACAATTTTTAAGAGGTACCTAAGAACTACAGATTGAAGATGGCAAGCACATTGTTCTGTATTTGGGATACTGCTGTGTTTTGGGGGGTAGCCTGTGTACATTGCGACAAACACCCACACCCCAAGAGATTAAGGTTGGGTTTTGCTAGTTAACAGAAGCATTAAGGCCTTCAAAAAGGAAATGAGTGGAGGTTTGATAGTGGAGCAAAACATTCATGCCCAACAAAGGGCCTGAAAAAGGATAAGGTACAACTCCTAGAACCTCTGAGTTAGCATGGGCACTTTTCCAAGTTCTACTCCCTTCCCACCTCTGATTTAACATATTGGATGACACCACGCCAGATGCTAGTGATGGGTTGCCTTTGTCATCTTTATCAGCCACTAGTGGAAAAATAATGCTGGGCTGGATAGAACCTTGGTTTGGTATAGCAAAGTTCTCCTTCCTGTGTTCTTCTAAGAGCATTAATTTACATTGGGCTTGATAGTTTTCACATTGTCTTTATCTCTTTACCAATTGCAGTCGTATGCTTTAATGAAACAGACTGCAATTTAGTGATAAATGGAGGCATTCATTTTAAAAAAAAGATGCAAGCAGTCAGCGCTGGTGATGATTGTAAGTGGCTTTAGATTCTTTGATGGAAGATGCTAAATGAAATGAATGCTTTCATCATCATAAAGATCACTTAAGAGCCTTTCATTTGTTAAGCACAGTGAAAGGGAAATAATCTGTAGTGGTGCTATTACACATATTCTTTAAAAGGTGGCATTCTTGATATATCCCTCACACTCTGCGACTATCATTATAAATGGGCATAACGAGCTGATGAAGGTGCAAGTCTACAGTTTAAGATAGCAAGCTCAGATTCTGTCCATGGCCTGTCGTTAAATATCTCATTGTGCCTTTTTCATTCAGCGTTTTGGCCCTGATCAGTTTGAGTAATTGCATCTCATCTCCCATTAATACCCCCCCTTCCAATTTTACAGTTCTCTTTTGGTACGATGCAGTCTCCTTCCTGTCCTAAATTGTTCCAAGCTGTTGCTTTGCATTTAAAACACCCACGACATTCTGCTCATAATTCAGCAATGGGGGAAGGAGGCCTGCAAGGTGCCCTTCGGATAGACTGTCTCCCAGAAACAAATGATTGTTGCTAAGGAAAGGGAGCACTCAAAGGGGAAAGAAGAGGCTTGGGGTGTGGTCACCACCACTCCACTGAAAGAAAAAAAAAAGTCAACTGTTTTGTGTTGATGGAGAGCTCTTGTTGGAATTTGTCAAAAGGGGTTGCAGTTTTAAAACTTCCTCTTCTGCCATTTGTCCCCTCATAAACTTCCTTCTTCACTTAAGAGTGAGCATAATGAACAGGGTGGAAAGGAGTCCTGTTCACGGTTGGATGGCCCTCCAAACATGAAAAGATGTTTCTGGGCAAGGAGGGAAACAAAATTCATTACTTTTGCTTTTCCTTATATAAATATCAGTTTTGTACCTCTTGAATAAAAATGGGATGGAGAGTCTATTTAACAGCATGACTTCACGGACGTTTGCCCCAGGTTGATGTGAACTCCTCTGTACTACACTTGGCACTTAAATTGCTGTCATCATTGATGCGGAAATGTTTAATTATCATCACCACCATTATCTTAGAACTGCAGAGCTGGAAGGGACCCTATGGATCACCAACACCTAGGGAACCACACCATGCGGGCCCTGAAGGCACTCTCCTCAAGACTGGAGAACCTGAGAATATTTTTGCAGCAAAATTGAATTGGAGTAGATTTTCTCATGGTAAAGAGAGGGGGGGGGGGCTTTGTAAGTACCTAGGAAACGCCTGTATTTTGAATGTTCCCCCGCGGAACATCTCAGGGGACCTAGCAGATGTACAGGATAACCTGGACAAAAATAGTGTTCACCACCCAGGGATAGGGTGGCAATGGCTAACATCATGGGTGGAAGGTCTCTCTGCTCTGTGGAAAGCATTGGGACTCACAGCCTTGTTTATTGTAGCCTGTATCCTCCTCTCCTGTCGTGTCCAATGCACAGGGAATGTATTTTCCTTCGTTATAAACCTTGTGCCAAAGAAACCTATCATCCCCATAAGGCTCCGTGCCTCCATGAAGATACCTAGAGGAGACTATAGTAAAGGGAAAGCTTTCTTTGAGACACAGCAGGAAGCTGCTGAAGCCCTGGGAAAACAGGGACCAATATATGAAAATCTTAAGAAAAGTGACTCTGTGCCTTAAACAATTCTCATTTAATCCACAGACCCGCTTGAGGGGGGTTTGTTAAACATATTATATATTGCTCCAATTTTCTCTGCTTACCCATAATGCAAATGTCTTGTTAGCCTAACTTTAGACGCTTAGAATTAGCTCACCCACAGAGCATCTCTCAAGAAACAATAAGGCAGTATATGCTTTGGAAACATTCTTTGCTGACTAGCCAAAGAGAACAAACACAAGGTCTAAAGAGCATGCGTCACCTTGCTAAGCCCACAGGGGAAGTAAAAACCACCCAAAGATCAGGGCTAGGTCAGCAATAGAAGGCAAAGGATACCTGACTGTATGCCTTTGTATTCTCAAAGGCTACAATTGTCCGAACATGATCGGGGCAGACCCAAGGACGTTGTCTGACGCCATCTAGAGCAACGTAACTATTTCAAAGGGTATATGTAACTTTATGTAACTTTAAACAAGGATGCTTACAAAGAGACCCAGAACTTGTCGTTCTGGGAATGACAGCATCACTGATTCCACTGTTTTGATAAAGATCTCTATAAAGTATGTATGAATCTTTGTAACTTTTGAGCTGCTTGATTTCAGTCACCGACTGACAGCACTTTGTTTTGCAAGGCTCTCCTTTTCCCCTTTTATTTCTTTCTCTCCAATAAACCTCTTACCTATATTTGCAAATTATTTGCATGTGTGGGTTCTCTCCAACTGTTTCTCTCTTTTTCAGGTGCTTGCCAGAAGAGCCAAGAACCTTAAAAATAAACCCTATCTTTCCATTTACAACACTGGCATTCAAATACCTTCTTCATTGGCTTCTCTTTTAATATTAGCAAGTGAAATTCAACTGAACTGATAAGATGTGGTACATATATGAATTAGTGCTGTATCAGGTTTTGTTGTTGTTTAGTCGTTTAGTCGTGTCCGACTCTTCGTGACCCCATGGACCAGAGCACGCCAGGCCCTCCTCTCTTCCACTGCCTTCCGGAGTTGGGTCAAATTCATGTTGGTAGCTTCGGTGACACTGTCCAACCATCTCATCCTCTGTCGTCCCCTTCTCCTCTTGCCTTCACTCTTTCCCAACCTCAGGGTCTTTTCCAGGGAGTCTTCTCATGAGATGGCCAAAGTATTGGAGCCTCAGTTTCAGGATCTGTCCTTCCAGTGAGCACTCAGGGTTGATTTCCTGCAAAATGGATAGGTGTGTTCTCCTTGCAGTCCAGGGGACTCTCAAGAGTCTCCTCCAGCACCACAATTCAAAAGCATCAATTCTTCGGCGGTCAGCCTTCTTTATGGTCCAGCTTTCACTTCCATACATCACTACAGGGAAAACCATAGCTTTGACTATGCGGACCTTTGTCGGCAAGGTGATGTCTCTGCTTTTTAAGATGCTGTCTAGGTTTGTCATCGCTTTCCTCCCAAGAAGCAGGCGTCTTTTAATTTCGTGGCTGCTGTCACCATCTGCAGTGATCATGGAGCCCAGGAAGGTAAACTCTGTCACTGCCTCCATATCTTCCCCTTCTATTTGCCAGGAGGTGATGGGGCCAGTGGCCATGTTCTTCGTTTTTTTGATGTTGAGCTTCAGACCATTTTTTGCACTCTCCTCTTTCACCCTCATTACGAGGTTCTTTAATTCCTCCTCACTTTCTGCCATCAGAGTGGTATCATCTGCATATCGGAGGTTGTCTAGTTATAGTGCTAAACCAAGAGAATACAATTAAAAGTGCAGTTTACAAATTGCACTGCAGCTGTAGTCCTTCCCATTGTGAGCAGAAACCAGGCATAAGGTGTTGAGTTCACTCACACCTTACTCTACTCTGCACACGATCAACGATGCTATCTGAACATGTCCTACACCCTCCCCAAAGGAACCATAAAGGTGCTCATACAAAGCAAAGGCAAGTCATAACCATGTGACTGAAAGTGCTACAAACAACAACACACAAGCCATGCTGGCTGAACGAAATGTACCACATGACCAAGGCAAAAGATTGGATCTACTCATGATTAGCACTAATGTTGTGCAGTTGATGGAATAAATATCAAACAGACTCTCACGAACATGGCACGAATAGTGGACAAAGTCCCATCCATTTGTGCCCTAACTTCAGAAAACTATACCCTTGAAATCTATACATTTCCAAGGCTGCATATTGGGCAGAAAAATGAACACAGAACCACTGGTACCTTTGAAAACAAGCACAGTTGTATTTTTTTTTAAAAAAATGTGCATGAACATGATTTTGCCAATGGAAAATGTGCAGAACATTTACATTGGAAAAATGCATACAGCATATGCACATATTTAAAAAATCCGCAAAATATGCACACATTTCCATAAAGAAAGTAATACATTTCTCCAGCCTCATAGCGGACCAGAGGGAGAGGACATCCAGAGCTCCAAAGGCTGCACATGTCCACCTTTTGACCTGGGCGGACCACACCCACTCTGGTGCCTCTCCTTATCCCCACTTTTTTAACTGAAAAAGTCCACTCATGCCCTCTAGTGGCCATAGGGAGCAATAGCACCATTTGACATTACCTCTCACTTCCAGCCATGACACAGCTTCTCCCTATGCCCTCTATGGGGACAATGAGACTTTTAGTTATTGGGGAAAAGTCGTTTTAAACAGAACAGTAAAAAAATAATATGGGGGGCCTGGGGATGGAAGTGAACTCTGAGGACTATATGTCAGGATATTATGACCCACAATATAGAATTTACTCTGTAGTACATGAACCAAAGTTTGCTAACAGGCATCCATCTTAAAACAGGTGTGCAGCCACAGAGTCAGTACATGAAGCTGATGCAATCCATGGGGTGACACATGAAACGTGTATTGGACATAAGGCAATGTCTGGGAGAAGACATCAGGTGATGCGCCCAGTGATTGGTTGTTCAAACTATATAAGTGCTACGCACTATGTTGATGTGTGAAGTGTTGTGTTGGAGAGTTGCTGCACAAAGTGCTGTCTGTTTATTTGCTGCAAGTGCATTACTGAGTCTGTTGACTGATGTACATAGTTCTATTGTACATAGTCTGTGAATACCCTGCTGGTGAAGGAACCTACTGTCTCTGTGAGCCTCTTTGCTGTCAACCTGGAAGACTGACTTGTTTTGGAACCATCTCTCACATCCCAAATCTTGACACTATACAATCTGCATGCCACACTGCACCAAACTCTGTAATGGATGGATCTCGGACAAATGAAAATGGCAGTAAAGCAGTCCATGAGATAGGAACCCCAAGCTAGTTGAAATCTAGAAAAGGGATGAGACTGATGTTCTGTATCAACCAGGATAATTCAGAAGGGGGAACAAAAGGCTTTCAGATCCTTCTGACTTTGGCCAGGAATATTACTGAATGAAACTTTTGCTTAAGGAAGCTATATAAAAGCTGCTGCTATTATTTTCAAGGATGAAGATTGGAATGGTTTGCCTAGGGCAATAAGATGTTAGCAGCTGTTCATTATGTGAACAGCTAGGGTGCTGTGGAAGCAAACCATTTGCCGAAAGCAACAAGATCCAGGGGTCTTTATGCTCTATTGCAGATTGGCTATAGTTTGAAAGAGCACAAAGAGACAGTAGCTCATTAAAAGTGTATTTGTTGAGGTGCCTTTGGGGAGACTTTAGGAATATTTCTGTAAGCATTCACTTGCTTTAGACAGAGAAGCACATTTGAACATGTCATCCTTTACTAAAAAAAACACTCCAAAGAGATATGTGATAATAGTTGCAGCCAAGGAGGGAAACAAAAATATATTAATAAGCTTATTAATTTAGCTAGAAGGACAATAACTGGAGACCAAATGACAGAGCATCAAGTTGGAACTCAGAAGCACCTTGATCTTTTCAGCCTCAGAAGAATGGGAAATTCATCATCATCACCACCACCATTATTATCATTATCTTAGAACAACAGAGCTGGAAGGGACCCTATGGATCATCAACTCCAGCCCTTGTCAAGGAGGCACAGTGGGGAATTGAGCTCTCAAACTCTGGCTCCACAGCCAGATACCTAAATCACTGAGCCATCCAGCAGTTCTTGGTGGCATCAACTATATACCTGTGGAATACTGCTCACATTTGCATTCGTTAAGCCCAATAAATGCCCTTGCTTTTATTTGCTTTCACTCTGTTCTCCTCCGAGAAAAGACAAATCCCTTTAACCATGGATAATGAAGCTTGCAGTTTAAAATTGGTAATGTTATGGGAATGGAGAGCCACTTTTACTTCAATTTTCACAGTGTAAGGAAATTCTTTGGAAGGATAAAGAGAATGGTTCAGGACTAGACATGGGGACAAATAAAAAAATGAATAGCGATATTTGTCAGAAATCGCTGATTTATCTAACCTGAGCTCTCTGCCTCAGCGGGCGTCGATCAGCTGAGGCAGAGAGAGTGGGCTTGCCCGCTGGAATGGTGGTTTCATTTCCAGCAGCCTAGCTTCCATTCCGGCACCGCCCAGCCAATAGGTAGAGAGAGCACGCTAGCCGGGTGGAACTGTGCCAGCTGGCAAGCCTGATCTCTCTGCCTCTGTGGGTGTCAATCAGCTGATTGGCACCAGCAGATGCAGGGAGAGTAGGCTTGCCATCTGGAATGGCAGTTTCCATTCTGGCAGCCTAGCTTCTGTTCCAGTGCCGCTGCCAAGGTAAGGAGGCAAGGGGGTGGTGGTGGGAAGGGAGTGCGTGTCAGGGGGCTCATCTTTTTTTTTTTTAGACAGCCAGAAAAAAACAACAATGAACCGACAAATCAATTGGTGGTTCATTGGAAATCCCTGTGGAAATTTTGTGGGTCAACCTCATGGATCGTCAACCTTGATGACCCACGAACCACAACGAACCACTATTTTGGCAGTTCTTCCCCATCTCTATTCAGGACAGATGATCTTTGATAGAAGCTTCATGAATTTTCTCACAGAATGACACAGAGATTTTAATGTGAAAAAAGGATCTAAGGCAGATCAGGTCCACACATTTTATTAGAAGTGAAAACTAATACTCACCGTGTGCTGATGGCTCACCTGATGGGAGGCAGGTAGCTGATAGTCTTGGTAAGAATTTAGAAAAGCTGATGACTGACTTTATTTTTGTGACAATACTAGTTTTACATAAGTAGTGATCAGCTGATAACATTACTGATGTGATATCTGTGAAGATTCTCAGTCATCCAGGTGAGGGTATCGAACCTGAGTCATAGGAACTGGACTTCTATCTTATTAGGTTGAAACGTTTCACTACTCATCCAAGTAGCTTTTTCAGTCTGATAGACTGAAGAAGAGGAAGTGAAACCAATGTGGAGGATATATCAGGGATCTATCAGACTGAAGAAGCTACTTGGATGAGTAGCGAAACGTTTCAACCTAATAAGAAAGAAGTCCAGTTGCCATGACTCAACTTCTAGATTACTGATGTGATGACTGGTGTTGTGGACTATAACCTCAATCTGACAGTTTTCCCTTAAAATACATTTATGTAGACATTGTCAGTGGCTTCAAAGAAGCTCAGCTTCTCCCTCATAAATATTTTTGATATTTATGCAGCTCTTAGTATTTTCTAACTTAATATTGGCAGGCCCTCCATCTGGCAGAACACTCTATTAAGACTTATGACCAGAGTTTGAAAATTAAAATTTTAAAGCAGTGGTTCCCAACCTTGGGTCCCCAGATGTTCTTGGACTAAAACTCCCAGAAGCCTTCACCACTATCTGTGTTGGCCAGGATTTCTGGGTTTTGTAGTCCAAGAACATGTGGGGACCCAAGGCAGGGAACTACTGTTTTAAAGGCTCCAGAGAAGTAGCTCTTCTAAGTTCTGCTGCAGATGACTAAGGCACAGATATAATAGTGAGATGAGACAAAATGTGCTTAGATGGGTGATGAGTAGAGTTGGGCATGAACTGCTGGTTCGGTGGTTTGTATTGGTTCAGCCATTGGACCAACAGGTGTTCTGCCGTTCTGAGGCAATTCTAAGCCCAGTCTCCTCTGGTGGGCACCAACTCAGAGGCAGTACCTGGAGGAAGTGAGGCGGGGAAGCCAGGGTGCTGCCTCTGAGTAGGCTCCTGTTGGAGGAGGCGGGGCTTGAAACCGCGTCAGAACCACGGAACACCTCTTTGGCCAATAGCTAAACCAGCATGAAGCAACAAACTGGCAGTTCTTGCCCATCTCTAGTGCTGAGCTTTGAGAGAACTGACCACTTCCTTCTCTGTATACCTACAAGCTTGTCTTATTTCAATTCAAGACATCAAAAGTTGATACTTCAAACAAAAAAAGAAGCAAATAAGATTTCTAGAGAATTACCTCAGGAAGATCTGTTTTGTTATGCACAGCTATTAAGTCTTTGCTTTGCTTTGCTATTTTTAATAGTAGACCAAGAAGGAACCATAGGGCCTAGTGCAGTTGCACAATTTGCTTTTACCTGACTTTGCCATTTGTGTTTCCCCATTCGGAAGAATCAGTCTGTCCCCACCCCACCCAGCCGAGGTCTGGAAATGCACAGATATTGACATGAATGTTAGGTAAGGATTGTCAGAATTTCCTCAAAGGGGCACAAAGCAGGTTGGGCACCAATCTGTGAGCCCTTATAAGGCCTTTATAAGGGTACAGGCCAGGTCAGAGAGGGCAGTGCATATTCCAAATTGCCATATTTCCCCCCCTTAAAGTTAAGCAAAATATAACTAGTAAAGAGTCTCTAAAGCTATGGCCAGAAAATGACTGAAAATCTGTACTATCTATTTCAGTGACATGGCATATTGGCTAGTTGTCTTTTGTTTACATTTATTAAACTCTGTTTAAACTGTTATGTCTTTGTATATTTATTTTTCTACAGTGAAGGATTTTAAAAAGCATTTTAAATTTTTTAAAAAAAATTAAGGCAAATTAGATAGATTCCTATCTGAAACAGACTTGATGTGATGGGTTAAAGTTCTCATGACACCATGCATTCCTACAGGAAAATTGCCTTGGATCAAAACACGAGTTTCTATCTGTCAGGATGAGCACTGTTTTGTTCTGCTAAGCAACAGAAATCTAATTCTTCTTTACTGTCTTGCTAAAATCTTTGGAAGCTGACCCATGTTTGCTGTCCCCTTGGATACCTGGTTTGTGCCATTCCCTGTATCTCTTTCCAGTGTATTATTTGATTTAGGCTTATGATTTGATCAATGATTTATTCATCAGTCTTCATGGTCAGTGACCTGCCAAAGGCATTTCAATGTCTTAAGAGAGGATTCCTCCTGCTTAACCCTCATTAAATGTCCCCTCTATGTTGGACTAGATTTTGAGTTAAAGAATAGACAGGGTGGTGGGGGAGGGGACAGGATAGAAAAATCAGACATCTTATCAAAATCCTAGGTATGACATGGCTCACTTAAAAGTTGAGAGTAAATAATTGGAAAAAAAACCCATTTTCTTCTTCATGAGAAGACTTAGATGGGTTTTTTTTTAAATTCTTAAACTTGCATGACGTTTCTAGTAAACAAAGATGTGGAGTGGGGTGGATCAAAGAAAAATACCTGTTCCGGGAAAGGCAGGTGTGAAAGAATAGTTTAAGATGACCAACTACTGAAGGTAGGTTAGTTTTCCAGCTAATGATGAGAATTTAATCTGGAGCCTAGTCATAGCGGGGGGGGGGGGGAAACACACACACACACACACACAGAGAGAGAGAGAGAGAGAGAGAGAGAGAGAGAGAGAGAGAGAGAGAGTTTTTCCTTGTTCTTAATGAGCTCAACCCTGGAGGATCATTTCTGTTGTCTCTTCCTCTTCAAGTCTGTGCAGATCTTGTGCGAACACCTTCAAATCTCTTCCAGATATGTGAGTAGACTCTGCAATGGAAAGTGGCTTTGCTTTGGGCCTATGCTACACATTTTTCTCTAGAGGGCTTTCCAGTTGTTACCACCAAGCATGAATCTCAGGACCCTGGAACTCAAGTGCCCCCAAATGGCTATGCAGGTGATGGGAGTGGCACAAACCAGGCTTGTGTCAGGAAAGTCAGGAATCTATTTTCTCCTACTCCTTCTCCTCAAGGTTTATAAGCAATAGGCCAGGCATATGCACCAGGAAGAGTCTCACTCCTTTTACGTTTACTTTAAGAATATATAGTCCCTCTGGGAGTTGTAGTCGAAGAATGTCTGGGGACCCAAGGCTGGGAACCACTGCTCTGTTGTATCAACATGTACACATGGAACAACATCCTGTTTGCGTAATTTTATGTAATGGAGGCTGATGATGTCATTAGTTGGCACTGGTAAAATTTAAGTAAAAGTAATTAAATGCTTTCTATCCCCTGTTTTAAGTTTCGAGGCTCCCTAAGGCTCTTTCCCCCCCTGAGAAAGCCTCAGGATGGAGAGTAACCTTTAATCATCAAAAATTGCTGCCAGATCTCTGCCAGCCATCCCAATTAAGATGATATAGTAACAGATACAGTAGTCTAAATCCAGTAATTAGTCACAACTAGAGTAGGTCCATGGAATCAGTGGGGATTTGGTGAATCAGCACCTCTGCAAATTCCATTGATTCAGTGGGTCTGGTGGGATGCCGTCAAGACCTGGGGCTTTGCCATTTTTCAGCTGATCTATATGAGCTATTATTTCACCTGGGGTCACCGGGGGCCATTTGGAGGTGCTTCCAAGTGTTAGTGGAGAAGGGGGTACAATAACATCCTCATACATACTTGTAAAGTGGGATACCCATTTATCTGGTGGAATATAAGAGGATAATGGGTGTTTGGGCTCCGATAGTCTGCCTGAGATTAGTTTCCAGAAAAGGGATGGATTTTTGTCTTTTGCTGCTTCTATCACCTTCCTCCATAGTTCTCTCGTGTGTTCTCTTTTGCTGTGGTGTATCCGCTGTTTGTATTCTTTTTTGTGTATCAATAGTTTTAGGAGGGCCTCTTTTTTGACATGGTCTTCTGCTCTCAGGTATTCCTGGTATGTCTGGTTTACTAATTGTTTTGCTACCTTACAGCTTTGGTTGAACCAAGGTTTGGATTGGTTATATGATTTCTGAAGGTTTCTACTATATGAATGGACAAGGTGTGGATTTAACTGTTGTAGGAGCATTTAATATATATCTATAGGATTCCGGTGGGCTGTCTGGCTTCCTACTGTATTAAGGACGTCAATCAGATTTTTTGAGGTTAAAAGCTGTTTTAAATGTTGTGCCAGTTTAGGTGACCATCTTACTCGGCAGCCCACTCTTTCTAATGCTGTAATTTCAGTTTAATATCTTGGTTCTGTGTTTAGATTTCTAATGTTTAGGTGAAAACTTAGATGTAGGGGGGAATGATCCCCCTCCATGTAAGGAAGTACTTGGAGAGTTTCAACAATGGAAAGGAGCCCCCTGCACACCAGGATGTAGTCAATTGTGCTAGCTTTGGATGCTGCCATAAATGTGTATTTTCCTGGAGTATCACCTGTAATTGTGCCATTTAAAACTGAGAGGCCCAGTCTGTAGGCAAATTTGTACAGACAGGCACCGGCATAGTTTGCACGTTGATCTTTAGATGCCCTCTCCTGATTCAGGGTCCCCACACTATCATTTCTTATATTGGCTATCATCTTAAATTTGGTTCCCAGATAGTTGTCATCTGGTCCCATACGGGCGTTTAGATCCCCACCGATCAGGACCAAAGCATCCGGATGTTCCATGATAAGCTCTCTTATATAGTTTTCAAGGTCTATCCAAATTCCTTCTGTTTCTGCTTTTCTAGATGTAGGAGGTAACTATATGTTAATGATCAATAGGGTTTTCATACCTCCTGTTAGTACTACTGCCATGGCCAGCTGTCTCAAGGGGTTTTTTTATCGTAGATTTCACTTTCAGAGCCGTTTATACCAAAATGCTCAACCCCCCCTTCCGTCTCCCCTGTCCACGCCCTGGGATTGCCCTTACCATGCAAGAGTTGAAACCATCTAGTATTATATCTTTGTCAGACCAGGTTTCTTGCAAAAGAATGATGTCATATTTGCGGTGAAAGAAAGGGGTATCATGGGTATTGGAGATACATCTGGTCCAGCCTGCCACATTCCATGATAAAAGTTCAACTTGAGATGCAGATTTTTGATTGCTTTCTGGACCACACCGGCATACTTGATTGTCTGGTGCCCCATTTTGCTCCTGAACTTTCGGATCTTCTACCCTTGAGGTCATTTCCCCTCTTGTGGCAGAGAGAATTTTAATGGGGTTCCCTTCCTTGTATATCGATAGCTTCTCCAGAGCAGGCTGAGATACATCTGATGACTGACATCCTCTGTAGGTGAGGGGAGCAGCTGGTGTGGGTAAAGGATAGTATTTACGGGCCCAGTCTTTGTTGTTTTGATTTCTTTGTGTCTCTCTACTAAAGGAAGATCTTTCAGCTCTACCTGGGTAGGTGATCGTTGTTGCATTTGGGACTATGGGATCTTTGTGAAGTTGGACTTTTTGTTTGTTTTTTCCCCATGCAATATTCCAGGGCGAAGGCTTCTTCATATGTTTTTGTTTTTTGCCTTCCGATAGTCAGTTCTGGGAAAAAGCTACTAAAGGGGCATATCGATTGCCCATGTGCCATTCGGGGGTGGAATCAGAAATAGTTCCAATTGTACAGGCTGGATGTATCTTCTCTTTGTACGGATGGTGTATTCCATCATTTCTGGGGGATATAATACCTTTTGAAAGAGGCCTTGACCTTGGGAGCATTTTCACCTGATTACTCTGGTTTTTGATATTGCTTGTAAAATCACGGAGCTTGTTAATTGGGATACTGTTTGGATAGGTTGCAAAATTAGTGTGCGCTTCCTTTCCTCTGCTGTCTGGTTTAGTTTTGGAAGGTGAACTGTTGTAAATAGTGGAAGCTTCAGCCCTAGATCTGTGAAGGTCATAGCTGGGATTTTTGGCTGTTATCTTCCTTATGAAAGCGGCTGAGGGGCCATCTCTTTGTTCTGGAACCTGAATTTCTCTGGATTTATTTGTTAATTTGTAAGTGTCCAATTTTGTGATCGGTTTGAAGTTGATATTTGAGAAGATTGTATGTATTCCCCATTTGAATGATACTGCTATTTTTTCAAACTTGTATAACAGGCTCCAAAAATGATGAGCCTGTTTACTATTGGCGAAGATCATGTGTACCCTGCCTCTTAATTGCCCGGGCTTACTGGGATATATACAGTAACATTTTGTGTTCGTTTGAGCATCCTAATCCTCACCCAGAATTTCTGTTATCGTCTGCAATATTTCTGAGTTGGAGGCCCAGGTGCCATTTGATTTTCTTAGTGGCCAGTTGTAGATGGTGATATGGTTCACGGGCTTGAATGGTGGATTTTCAGCCGGGGTGAGCTCTTCACTATCTGAGGTTACTGTCCCTTGGGGGTTTTCTGTCTGTATATTTTCCTTGCATACTGTCACTGCAAGTGGATGCTGGTGATAGGGTTTTTCTGGGATGTTTCCCCGCCATTCGTCTATAGTTATTAACTCTGGATTAGAGGATGTTAAGTCGGGTCCCTCTGTGTCTTTACTTCGGTCGTATGGGTCTGCCCAGGCCTTTAGGGTCATCCCAGAGATGGACATTTGGTCCTGAGTTGTTTTTTCCGATGACTGTGAGTATCTCTGACCTTTAAAGGCTGGGGAGTTATCTTTTTGTGTTTGATCTTTTGTGCCCAGCTCCTTTTTTGCCTGAGGTCCTCTCTGCTCAATATTCTGAGGATTTGAGGGGGGTGCTGCTTTTAAAATCCCCAGCTTTATCATGTCAGCAATGCACTGTAGTGTTGCTTTAATATCAGCGATTTCTTTCTTTAAAACATGCAGCTTATTGAAGATAGTTTGGTTGGATTTGGCTGAGAGGAAGCACTGATCGCGTAGTTGGGTGTAAATAATCCTAGTTTGTTCACTCTCAAGGCCTTGGGCATCTTGGGGACCTATTTTTCCCTCCATATGGTTCTCCTTGGGTCCAGGTGTTGATAGGTTTAGGTGTTTATAGAGTGGTTCCATAGAGATAGAGAGAGCCTTCTCTAGGAGTTCTGGATCCATAGAATATTTGCTGATTACTTCTCCAGACTGCGGGGTTTCCGCTGCAACCTCCTGGTATGTCTCTCTATTACTTATGCCTACATTGTCCGTAGTGAGTGGGGTACTTGATATAAATTCCCTCAGTGGCCTTTGATTATGAGATGAAACATATTCACGTTGGCTGATGAGATCTGAGGCCACACAGAAATCTGCTATTGATTTCTGGTTTGGCTTTTTGGGAGCTTTTTTTAATCTTGCCACAGGTTTTTTTGGTCCTAGTAGTGACCATGGTTGTACTCCACAGATTTAGCTTATTTAGTATCCCCTTCTACTTCTGCAGGTATAAACTTCCACTCAAAGGGAGGAGAATATGGGTTTTACAGTTACAGTCTATAGCAGCTATATAGAAAACTTCTTAGCCCCGGTAAACACTTTAAACATAAACCATTAAAGTGGATTCAGTGGGTCTATTCTAGCTGTGTTGTACTACTACTGGATTTTGGCCATTATGAGTGATTGTTGAGCCTCTTTTCAATGGCAATTAGCTAAAAGTGGCAATGAGCTGAGTAACAGATATTAATTCTGTGGAATGTGAGAATTTGGGTGTGTGTGTTTTAATGCTGCATTAAGGCTGCAATGGGAGATTATGGTCTGTTGAACTGAATGGAGCATCTCCTGAGTGTGAAGTAAACTTTAGACTCTTCATAATTTAAACATTAGGAATAAGCCTTCATATTTATTCATAGGCAGGATGCTACTCTAAGGCTTTTACTAGGGCAATAGCAGGCAAATCTAATTTTCATTCACATTGGGGGAAAAAACACCCTCATGTATACAAAACATAAATAAGGATTGAGGTAGTATTACTGTTTCAGGCATCATCTTTTCTGTGCAAATCTTACATTTCTTTACAGTCTGTATATGCATTATGAGAGAAGCTTGGTTAGGAGATGCCATTTAACCTGTAAAAACATCAGCTGCTAAATGATGCATGTTGTTTCCCCAAAGGGACCCATTCATCACTGTGTTCTTAGGAGACCATATTTTAGCAATTCAATGAAAATAACTCTCACTGCAGAAAATGTGCCTCTTCCCTGGGAGAGAGACCAGACAGGAGGGGAGCGAGACCAGAAATTGCAAGGGAGGCCTGCCCCAAACAATTTTCAAGGTTATCATCTTAAGGCTTTTGAGGTCCAGTGGGGAAGTTTGGCAGATAGCTAATTTGGCTCTGCAGTCCATGGGCATTTAATGAAAAATATGCTTTCCTATGTGCAGTTTAAAACACAAACTATGATTCAGAAACTGGTTAAACCATCTTGGTCAGATCCAGTTCAGGGCTTATATTGAAGATGTTGTTGAGTTAGGCATATCTACCAAGCAAGAACCACACATATATAATCAATGAATCACCTCTCAAGCTTAGCTTTTTAATTAGAAATTTGCTAAACAGCATAAAATAAAGATTATGCTCCCACCATTTGAATGAATGTTATGAACTTGATCCTGATCTTACTGTTATATTTAAAATACACCTAATAAAATATTATTTAAACATTAATTTGATAAATCGTTAGTATTCTCCATCTATATCTATTCACATAAAAGTTAGCTCCTACCAGTTCATTATGTCACATGGTGGCATTATGATGCAGTAAAAGGATCAAGGTTAAGATTATGCAGTTGACGGAGAAAGCCTATGGCCATTAGCCTGCGTCTGAGTCTCAATCGTGGTTGTGCTGTTTGACGAGATGTCTGTTGCATTCCTGGTTGTGCAACCGGATTGTGCAATCAGTTGTAAAGCGGACACCGGTTTAGATGATGCAACAGTTTGTATGACAATCTTTTCTTGCAGGAGTCCATAGCAGGATATGGGCCATTGTTTCCTCACTAGAGATAATTACTTCCTTTATCATTTAAAGCATGCTGCTCTTGTGGCTCTCCTTTAGAACAGCCTTCAAAGAAAAGTAAATTCTGTTTTCATGCCCCCCTGCTGCCTAGTAATCAAATTGTCAAAGTATATTGACTTAAATCCAGTTGCTAATTTAACTAGCGTAGGCTCATTTCATGAATTACTGAATGTTGAGTTAATACATATGTAAATCTAGTTGATTGAATGAGCCTACTCTAGTAAAACCTCAAAAAAAAGGTAAGGTCCCTCGGTCATTCCTTAGCTGAACTACTGTTTGCAGCCTGGTGAGGAAAGCTGTCTGCCAACTTTGGGTCTTACTTCCAGATTGCTCTGTGCCCGCAATGTTGACCTAGAGCAGCACAGGAAAGCCAGCCAATTGGAGGATGACTGCAATAGAAGTGGGAGAGGCCTTCCTTAGTGGATTGGAATGCAGCAGTCTTCACTCTGGTCCTCCATGGAAGGATATAAAAAGCTCCCCGGATCCTCTCTAGCAATCTTCTCTGTGACTTTACTCAACCATCTCTTTTGAAAACCTGTTCTGTGGAATAACATTTTGCAATTGTGTTGGGGAAAGAAGGGCACATTTATGTGTTGTTAGGGTCTATTTCTGGTACTGTGTTTTTCCTCCCTCTGTCACTGCTTCTTTGGTTACAATGGAGGGCAGATCCACAGTGAGAGAGATATGCCTTTGGCTGTATCCTAGGCAGGGGATCCCCCCACCCGTGTGGATCAAGGAGTAGGGGACTGACAGGGGCATGCCAGGCTCAGGAGGGACACCAAAGTCCCTCACAGCAGGTGCCAGTAGGTGTCTCCTAGTGGTCTTGTGTCCACAAGCTTACCCAACTTCAGGCTAGCTACCCAGGGTGAGTCTGGGAAACTGAACATTGGCTGATGGGTGGGTCACCCAATGCAAAGATCCACTCCTTACGCTGTGCCAACATTATTCTGCTTTAACCAATCGAAGCTGTGGCTTTTCATTATTCACTAAGAAATTTATCCTTCAATAACCCTGTTAAACTGTTCACACTGATGTTTTTTCTTGTTGGGCAGTGGGTTGTGGGTTGTATCACCTTGCTGGGTCTGCTGGTATGTTATTGTGGATTGACCCCAGGTGACAGTACTAAAGTTTTTTGAGAACAGTGCTCTTGCGTAGCTCCAGCCTATAACATGCCTGGTGTGGGAGGGGGGAGTTTAATCTAACAAATACGGAGAATAGTTTATTTACAAGATTTAATCACTTCCACTGGTCCAGTGGTCACTCATATACCTCTGGGAAGCTTATAATTGGGGGAAGAAGGTGATAACATTCCTCATTTCCTCTGTCCTCAGCATCTTGTATTCAGAAGTATGCAGTTGTCCAGAGGTTTGAGTATACTCTTGATGTCACCTGTGCAATTACCAGCCAATGCGATTTCTATCCTCGATACAGATGTTTTGCCTCCAACCAAAAATTTTGGAATTAAAAAGCTAGCAGATTGGTTCCCTGTTCCCAATCTACCATCTTTGGCTGTCTAGTGGCCAGGCCTAAATAAAATAGCCCCAATCCTGGGTACTATGCAATAATTTATTTTAAAATTACTAGTTGTCCTGATTGCCATCAGACTTCTCTTTATCAAGTGCCTAAATAGTCTTTCATTTCCTTCCCCAGTAGAAAGGAACAGTCTCATCATCTAACTCCTGTAGGAATTTCTCCTTTACTCACCAAGCATGGTTCTAATTAATGCCATCACAAATTGGGCTACCGTGACTGTATTCCTCAGAAGAATACCTCGTCAGCATTTACATATTCAGTCTGCAAACTAAATTAAATTGTAATCATCCCAAATCTCCCTTCAATCCCAGAAGGAGGATTTAGGAGTACATACCATCGTCATCATCATTTTAGGACTGCAGGGCTGGAAAGGACCCTATGGATCATCAAATCCAGCCTCTATCAGCCTCTATCAAGGAGGCATGGTGGGGAATCAAATGCCCAAACTGGGTCTCCACACCAGTTACCTAAACCATTGAGCTATCCAGCAAGAAGGCTCGTCTGTCTTTTTTACTTTCTGGCCTCTACTTCCTCTTGTACCTGGGATGTAGTTTGAAAATCACACCTCCTGTGCAGCCTGCATTTTTTCTAACTGATCTCTAAGAAGTAAGCCTGGCATAGCCATCTGCCATGAATTTTTGGGACTCTCATTCATATAATTTTTCTGCACTATCCACAAGACATCAGTGCATAGCCTGACGAAGTGGACTTGACCCATAAAAACCTGCTGATTGTTTGGTTGTTTATTGGTCTATTGCTTCCCCTGCATTTGTATTGTTAGACTGATACTCTTAGAGTCCTCGTATCAGATCCATCCCTCATCTTTCTCTAAGGAGCAGACCTGCTGTTTCTCCTCTCTGTGTGCCCTCCTGGAGCATGTGTCTGTCTAGATAGGATTAGGTCTAGGCTTTCCTGTCTGAAATGCAACTTTCTGAATCAAAGTTTAGTTATTTAATTTCAGCTGCTGCTTCTGCTTTATTGTGGGTCAGTTATGAGACCGACTGTCCACATATCTGTGTTGAACTCACAAACATTTTCTGTGAGTAGCATTTCTTAGTTTCTTAAAGACTAGCATTCATGAAGAATAGTGTTTCTTAAAGAGAGACCAAGTTTTTTTCTGGGCTTAAGAGCACTCAAACATGCTTCCAATAACAACAATGTACAAATGAATAGCCTCTGCCATTTTATGGTGACACATATCTCCCTGCTGGTAGCAGAGGTATTTATGTTGCTGAAAGGAGCGCAGTGGAGAACATTCGTAAAGTACATTTTTAAAAAATCTCATTGCTTCTAGCTTACTTCCAGTTATGTCTAAAGAATTTTACAGTACCCACAGAGACAGATGGAGCTTGCAGGTGTACCGTGAGGGAGTCTGTGCCTGAGAAACACAGACTCTGGTACTGCTTTATCTTCCCATAAAATGTGGCGCTCTCTTCTCTGACTTTAAATAAAGAATCCTTCTCCCAGTCCTACTAATTTGTCAGCCCATGGTAACAGCAACATTGTGGGTAACCTTTGACTTTCCAGATGTTTTTGCTTATAACTCGCATTACCCCCCACATAACAAAGCACCCCTGGTAAGGAGATGTAGGTGCTGTAGTCCAAAACATCTGTAAATCAGAGTCTCTCCGTTCTCTGCCCTGGTTAGTGTGAGGAGCTGTCCAGAAGGCCAGGAAGGAAGGTTTCATAGTGAAACTGTCCAGCTGCAGAAGCTTATGGAGCTGGACACTGAGCCAGATAAGAGGTTGGTACCAGCAGCCCCTGGGCAACAGTTTGACAGTTTTATGAGCAGCGTGAAGGCCATCACTTCCAAAAGCATCAGAAGAGCCCTAGTCTATACTCAAATGTTGGTTCCAGTTCTCTTCTGGGAAGAGCTTGGGGGAAGGGAAGACACATGCTAGCAGCTTGCATTGTCCTACCTTTGTTGTGAGGATCCCAGTGGTGCTTTGTGGGGAATCTGGATCCAAGAGGTGGGACCAACCAGAGTGTGTTGGGTCTCTCATATTGTCATCTTCTCTAAGTAGGGCGCCTTTCTCCATGGTGATTATGTATGTGTATGCTTCTGTAACTTCTTTTGGTTGCCACAGATCGGCGGTGGGTGAGGGAATGTTTGGCTCTTCAACTGTTTATACTACAGTTTCCACAGTGCCACAACACTGGCTACAGTTGGTGGGGCTAAAGGGAATTGTAAGCCAAAACACCTGGTGGGCCAAACTCTTTCCCACCTCTCCACTAAAATGAGAATTTGAAGCACACAGTGTGTGAGGAAAGGGATTGGACACTCCCCTAAGTGCAGTTCAGAAGGGAAAACCAGACAAGCACACAAAGACAAACAGATGCAAAGAAGGACCATAAGTATTGGACTTACTTGTATTTTTTCATTCTTCAAATATTCTGATGCTGCTTTCAGCAGAAATAAATCAAACACATCTTAAGTAAAACCTATTATCGGGTTAAAGTAAAACAAAAAGCAGATTGAAATATATTTTGAAACTGCATATTTCTGAGGGAAAATATGTTTTTGAATACACTTCAAATACATACTGAAATACACACCTTCATGGGGATTAAAGGCAACAAAAACACATATACATTTGCAAGTGAATGCAGGTAGAGGACAGAATGAACTTTTGGGTAAACTCAGGCAAAAGTGTCATAGAGCTGACAAACAGACTGATGGCCCCATCACATATTCCCATTCTATAAAACATGCTAGGTTTCCCAAAGCTTTCAAAGAATTCCAAGGATCCACTGACCCCCCTCTGAAAGCTTAGATAATAAATAACTTGATCTTGGCTCTGGGATATTTTGTTTAAAAAAGCCAATCCAGCTCGCTTTTAACAATCTCAATTTCAGGTGTCTTTTCCTCTCTAGGAAAATTACTAGTGACATAACAGCATGATTACTGAGGCAGGGGTATGATCTCATTAGCATATATGACACTGCAATTATATATCTCCAAGCACTTTTCATATGGTAATAACAATTAAGGGATGGACTTCATCCAAGCACATTTCATGCCCATTCTAGTCAAAACCAGTAAACAGGACAATTTGAAACTGCTTGCCGTCTGACAGCTTAATGGGCACCAAGTATGAATTGACATGATATTAACACTAGCTAGCAGAATGAGGAGTGTGAGAGACTGCAGGAATTATTATGGAGTAGGAGAAGCCTCGCATTGCCATGTGATTGCAAATCACACATGCAACACATGCAACCATAATATACTTATGCAGTTTCCTTGTATGTGTACATGTAAATGCTTTCTTTTTCTTTCTTTCTTTTCCCACCTTTTCTCCAATGAGTTTAAAGTGGCTCTCCTTCCTCCACTTTCACCCCCAGAATGAGCCTATGAGGTAGAGCAGGCTGGGAGTGAGTGAGTGAGTCAGCAACTAGCTCAAGGACATCCAGCGAATTTCATGACTTCCTGGAACTAGAGTCTGAATCACTAAAGCTTGGAAACAGTCGGCTGAGTACTGTACCACACGGTCTCTGTATTCAAGCTTCCCATAAGAGATGTCCTGATAGGATTGTGAGATTAGCACTGCCCCAGATTCCAGGGTCAAAACCCTGAGGCAAGCCTTTAGGATGTTTCAGGGCAGGGAACAAAACTGCTTCCCTGAGAACTGACCGCGGAAGCAGGCAGGAGGAGAATCTCTGTAAATGGACCCGGAACGTGTACAAACCTGTTCACAGTAGCTGAAGCCAATTCTACCCTTTCTGCTAGGGCTTCAACCTGACATGGCCTTATCTACAGCACACATGACACACAGGGAAAGTTTCCAGGTCCTGTAGTGGTGCTGCAGCTTCTAGGAAGTTCACCACCACCCCACAGTTGCCCCATCTCCACCCGCATAGGCCCTGCACTTCTGCGCCTAAGGTTTTTGCAGCCAGAAGACTCTCAAGGCACAGCCCTGGTGCTCCACTCCCTGCCTTGCTTCAAATGGCATGGGGCCAAAAGAGACCCACTAGCTATCCCCTCAACTCTCTTCCCATGCTCCTTGCTTTTTAGGGTTCAGGAATTGTGCAGGTACAACATTCTCTCTCTCTCTCTCTTTCATAAATCAGCGGGAAATCAGTGGAAATGTGCACCTCTTACCCCCAAACGAAAGCTTCTCCTCTTTCGATGCCATATGCTTTGCAATTGCCTGGAGGCCTAGAGAAGCACAGCAGTTCCTTGAGACTTCATCCAAGGCCCTGAGACTGGCAACTTGCTTTTCTGTAAATTGTGGAGTTTGGCCGTGAGGTTTTCACCAATCTAATAATGTGAAATCTTCATAACAAGAACAGCAAGAACACCAACAGTTGATCCTTCGAAAATCTTCCTCTGGTACCAGACAAAATAAATTTGCACCATTACATTTAATCTGAGGGTCATTTTGTACATTATAGACCTTTTTCTGAAAACCAAAGGGAGAAAAAGGGGGGAGGGGGAGAGACTCTAGACCAGGGGTGTGATTAGGTTCATCTGGATTTTTGGACGGTTCCCTCATTTTAGCGGGAATAAGAGACGGAGGCGAATTCAAAAAATCAACAGTCTCAATTTTATTGTCTTCCACATCGTGTTCAAATAACTTTAACGGGTCTAAACAACTCAACTCTGGTAACGTCTTATAACTAACAATCTTCGTTTCGGGAGTAATTAAATCACTTCTCACATCGGGGCTGGCCCAAACTGCTCGCGATCGGTCATCCCTCGCAGAGGAGCACTCCTTACGGCGCACACCGTCCCACAACAAGGATGTCTCGCCCAGTCCCCTTCTGTTGGAGGGAGGTTGTGTGAAGGACTGGGGCGGATCACCTTCCTGCCCCCACCATGGTTGCGCGGGAAAACCACTACAGTCCATTCTAATGGTTTTATCTTTTCTTTCTCCCTCTTAGACGAATCGGGATCAGGTAACAGCCCGCCACCTGTCTTTAGATTTGGAAAATCCTTTAGTAGGTTACAGACCTTGAGAGAGGCTTCTTCCTCCCTTTCTGTTTGTACCGCGCAATCTCTCCATTCTCTCTTTCTCTCCTCCGTTTCCAATCTAATCTCCCGCGCATTTTCCCCGTCTTTTATCGCCTCCTCCCACACTATCAAATCGAGCTCCTCCCCTTTCTCCTCCCCTAATTCTTCCACCAGACATACTTCTGTTGCTCTCCTTTCTATTATTGGTTCTTCATCTATTTTTATAAGTACACCTTCCACACATTCACAACTCTCCTCTTGCATGTTTTTTCCTGAGGACGGCTCACTAACATGTCTTCCTTCACAAGGGGTCTCCAAACTACGGCCCACGGGCCATATCTGGCCTGCCTTTCCTTTTTATTTGGCCTGGGCATAGAAAGTGGAGGGAAGGGTGACCCAAGCGATCCCCCACCCCCACTGTCTTTGCAAACACAGTAGGGGTGGGGGATTGCTTGGGTCACCCTTCCCTCCTCTTCCTACCATGTTCTCCTGAAAATAAGACAGAGTCTTATACTAATTTTTGCTCCAGAAACACATTAGGGCTTATTTTCAGGGGATATTTTATTTTTTTCATGTACAACAATCTACATTTATTCAAATATAGTCACGTCATCTTCTTCTGGTTGCTGCACAATGGTGGAGGACGGGGTTTCACTTAAATGGGGCTTATTTTTGGGGTAGGACTTATATTATGAGCATCCTGAAAAATCATACTAGGGCTTATTTTCAGGTTAGGGCTTATTTTAGGGGAAACAGGGTAAGCCCGAGCAGGGATAAGAAGCAGAGCGAAGCTTGATCTAAGCCATCCGCTACCCCTGCTGTCTTTGCAACAACAGCGAGGGTGGGGGATCGCTTGGGTCCCCCTTCCCTCCTTCAGCCCTCAAAAATGTGTAAAATACATTATGTAGCCCTCATACTGAAAAGTTTGGAGACCCCTGACCTAGAGTGTCACAAAGTTTACTGGGAGTGTGGATGGCATTTACCCTCCAGTAGTAATAGGAGAGGTAATCTCCAAGAGGAGGTCTCTGTTTGATTGAGCAGGACCTCACCAAAATATGCTCACCGCTTTCAGAGCAGTCTGCACATGCATTATTAAAGAGACATGTTTTTATAAGCCGTTCCAAATCGGCAGCGATGCAGGTCCAAAATTTAGAAGCCACTTAAAAAAAAAAAGACAAGGGAATGAAGTGAAAAAGAATTCTGGGAAGGTTTCTTTTCTTTGTGTTTTTTAAGCGGCCTTGTGGCAAAATTCTCTACAATGGCCCTTGCGGCCATTGTACTCAGGACGCAGGTGGCCTGTTTCCAAGTCATCCCTGAAAAAAAGGATAAAGTGCAACAAGCTCACTAGGGCAAAAGATAGTAGCATTAGCAAATTAATCCTTAGAAAGAAAAAAAGTGTAGGAGCAAAAAGACATGCAGAAGGATGCAGATCCACAGCTCTGTAACAGGACGTGAAAATACCATCCAAACTGATCTATATACAAATATGAGCCATGCAAATTGGACTGATTCACTGCACACTGATCTGAAGATGGCCTAATCCAATTTGTCTTCATTCCCTGACCCCCCCCCCCCAAAAAAACCCTTATTTCTAGGTACCTGCATTTTTCCTAATCAAGGAAAACATGGAGAAAACAATGGTTGGGATGAAAGGTGCAGCTCAATGCCGTCAGTTTTGCAAATGTGTTGGATCTTCATTATATAAGCAAAGCTCCCACTAGCTTCTTTCTTTAACCCCTCTCCCTCCATTAAAGCCCTGTATTCTGCTCTCGGTCCAGCTCCTGCTCTTCCATAACCCCACCCCCGCATCAGCTGGCACTCATCCTTGGATCCTGTAGAAGGAAACGTGTGCTGATGCCAAAGTGCTGGATTCCACTGCATCAGGTAGTCAGTATTAGGAAGCTAGCATTCAGCCCCGGATCCCCTGAAATAAAACCTGCTGCTGTCCCAAATGTAGGATTGCCCACATTGGCTGAGCATTGCTGTCCAGCTGATACTCATCCCTGGATCCACAGAAAGGCAAACTACTGCCCCATCCCAATTTTCACCCTTATTCTTTGTTCCCCCCTCCCCTCCATAGATCCTGCATAGAGAATGCTTCCACTTACTTCTTCCCACTCCCAGGAGTGGCTCCTTCAAACACATGGGTCTGTTCCAGCCAAGACATAAAGTCTCCTTCCTTTCTCTGAGATGGGCCTTTGCACAACATGCGTGCGGAAAGAATCCTGCATGAAGGATGGTTGCAAGCTATAGCATTTTGGTGTCAAGTGTTTCTTCTTGGAAACAATTGCCATTTTCAGGGGAGGAGGTTATATCTGGGGGGGAGGGGAGATTAAGTGGGGTACACCACTAGAGGAAACAAGACAGCTGGCAGCGACAGGATGCAGACAAAAAGAACAAAATAATATTATTAGTTTCCTCAGGGTTCCCTGCCCTGGTCTCCCAGTCCACACAAGGTAGGGCTGAAGTCCAGAAGGAGTGATTAAACCTCTTGGATTTTGTAGGTGATAATCCCAAAGTGCAGTGGAAGGAAATGAACAGCTGGTAGTCAGTAAGAAAAATCAGGATGAAAGTAATATTTTAGATTTCTAATCTGCAGGGTTCCCTATGCACAGCACCCCCTCTCCAAAGAACCATGCTTGACCTGCTGGTCTCTAGCCAGACAGGGCCAAAGACCACAAGGAGGCAAGTAGGGCATGAGACCTCTCAACTTCTGTGGAACAGAAAGAGGGTCTTGGAGCACAGTGTGAGAAAGCAAACTGCTGGCAGTCAGTAACAACAAGAAGACCGGGTTGGCGTCTTCAGAGTTCCATGAACACAGGCTCAAATACAAACCAGCCTTGTCCCACTCTCTTAGCCCCAGTTCAGGCAGAATTTTCTCCTGTGGAGCTATTATTGGCAAGGGTCAAAGTGGCAGAAGAATGAGAAGGAAGAGGAAGGAGAGGGGAAAAATGTATTGGGAGGATAGAAGATGTTACTCAGCACTGCTAGTGGCCTGTTTTGCTCAAGTAGGCCCACTTGCTGCCTACTCCCCAAATCAGAGTGTGCTGTGTTTGCCACCGACCCAATCTGGAAAATACATAGACACCCACTGCAAGAATAAAAAGGATCCAGTTGTGGGAAAGATGGCTCCATAACACACAGAAAAGCACTAGGAACGTTCAGATAGAAGCAACTTCTGTGGCAGTCAGAACAAGCAACATGTGATGGAGGATAGAAGATGCCCCCAGGTACCCTCAGTCAGTAGCCTGGCTTGCCCAAGTGTGCCCATTTCACTGCCTATTAGCCCCAAGCAAAGTGTGTCATATTTACTGCTAGAAGTGTAGACTTTTGTATTTTGGGACTGCAATTCTCCAGGAATTCCGCAGGCAGAACTGCGGGAAGTGTAGCCCCAGATACATAAATCTACAAACCAGTTTTCCAGTTATTTACCTTTGTCACGTCCTTCTCCAGCCGGATAATCGATCTCATCCAGGAACTGCTGGAGCAGCGAAGCCACAAACGGCTCCAACACTTTGCTTAAGAATGGAATATTAGAGACAGGCTGCTAGTTGTTCAGCATTGTGGGATCTAAGGAGGGCTTTTTCAACAATGGTCTTACTATTGCCTCCTCTAAGCATGCTGGGATCCTACCCTTGCTATCCTTTTTCCAGCTGGCAACACGGGCATAATATTGTGCAGCAATATCGGGCTATTTCCTGGCATTTTGAATCATGGGTACGGAAGCACAATATCCCACATTCATAAACTGGAGTGTGTGGTTATTTATTTATTTATTTATTTTTAAGATTTCAATTACTTTTTTATATAACAATCTGAGCACAATGTCAGTGTTGTCTCTTCATTTTCCCTGATTGCCTGGGATCATGTAGTAAAGAGGCTTTTTAAACAAGTGCCAACTGGGGAAACCTATGACAAGAGATAAGTCCCCAAAGAGTAAAAACTGCATGATATGTTTTTTTTCCCCATAGATCCTTCTGTATCAGAGACAATGATCAGGTGCTAAGGACTTGTGTTTTCAGCCAAACCACATGACAACAGTTTTTAAAGAACTACAGAGCAACCCTGTGAAATGAACACATGAAAACGGAGCCACGTAATATCTGAAGGGCAACATCTGCAGTAGCTGCTAAGAATATGTTGTTTTAAATGTAACACATTTCATTTGTTCAAAGCCCTCTTCCCATGAACTCTGAGCCATCTGTACAACTTACACTATAAGATGGCTGAGGATGATTAAATCCATATCTCAGGCATGGGGAAGGGCTGAATTAATAGTAGCTTACATGAGGCCACCTGGTAAATTTATGGTGGATATAAGATAGTAAGTGCTGGCTGGATAGCTCAGTGGTTTAGGTATTTGGCTGCGGAGCCAGAGGTTGGGAGTTAGATTCTCCACTGTGCCTCCTGGGAGTGGAGCCAGCCTGTGTAGCTTTGGGCAATCTGAACAGTCCCAGGGAGCCCCCAAATGAAAGGAATGGTAAATCACTTCTGAGCATTCTCTTCCTGGAAAACCCTGAAAAGGGTGGCCATAATTAGGAACTGACTTGATGGCACACAATTATTATTATTAAGATATTACTGTGTTGCTCACAACTCAGGAACTCCTGTAGCCCTTTGAGGAAAGATGAGGAGTTATCTCCCTCTCCCCTGTAAGGTAGTAGTGGATGACACTATTAGCCTAGCAGCATAGGCTAATACATTGACATAGACAATACAAATGCAGGAGCAGGTGTTACTTTTATTAGACCACTTTAAAAAAATCAAACAAATAACAAACAGCTAGCTTTCAATGATGATTCATCTTCTTCAGGCTGTGCACCAAGGTCTTGTGGGTAGTTCCAAAAATTATATGCTTTTATTAAAATTCCAAAGTCCCATGGCCGTTGTTGTTGCCGGGTTAACTTCTTTAGATGGATACAGATGAAATCTGTAAAAGGCTTGTAGCGGAGCAGTGTGGTTCCAAACTCCTCAGCCAGCAGTTTGGAATTTCTGGATTTTTTGGCATAGACAGCTGTGTATTTTGATGGGGTCAGAATCACAGCCTATCCCTTGCTGATGGATCAGCCAGGAATTTCCAGACACCTTTGACACACTGTTTGCTTGCATTCCGTTATGCAAATTGCCTGTGTTTCTAGCTGTGCTAGATAAAGGTTTCTCGTGCTCACTCTACGATCATCCCTAGTAATTCTTATTACATGTTGTCTGAGCTTGCCATTTATAGAACCCACAATTGATTGGGTAGCTATTGAACCTTGCGCTCGTCTTCCTCAACAGGTGTGCAGGAGCCATGCAAGTGGTGTCTCCACACGGCAGTTGCCAGTCTGCAGTCAGACGAGAGGAACAACCACAGTGCTGAACTCTCACAGCATTGCTCAGACATCTCCAAATACGTTTCTCTTTTTTTTAAAAAAGCATTAGACATTTCCTTTCACTCTTTAAGTGTCAGAGATGAACATGTAATTAGCCAGTGAAACATCAGGGCATGGGAAATTAGTAACTGTCTGGATTTCATCCAGGACTTATTAATCAGGTTGCTGGGATGGCTGCCCCTCCACCCACTTCTCTCGCGCCCCCCCTTTTTTCCTGCAGTGTGTGAGCCACATGAGTCAAGCCGCCCTGAAAAAATGTGTCTGCTCCAGACATCTGTTTGTTTCATTTTATTTATTACTGACATATCCTGGCCAATTGCCTTGCTAACTAGGCTCTTTAAACATCATGAACAAATAGGCTGGCACCCAGACACAATACTGCCTAATTAAACCCTGCCCCTCCATATTTTCCATCCTATTAAATATCAATCCGAATTGCAGAGGTTTGTGGAGGTTTTTTGGTTTCATTTTTTATTGTTCAGGGTGGCCTTGGGATTGCAAAAATATTTGCTGGTCTGCCTGTCAACCTGGTAACACTGATGAAGACCGATTTGCTGAAAAACACCAAGCAAACAGCATGGCAATGATGCAACGGGTATCATTGAAAGAAAATTGTGTTCTCCTCCTGCCCAGATTCTTAAAGGAGCAGGAAGAGGACATGCATCCTATTGCTCAGGTAACCAGAGCATTGACACTCCTTGTCCTAATGCTTTGAGTTGACTGTTTCATTGGCCACCATCCCTGAGTAGTGAAACTTTCAATCCAGTTGGATTAAGGTCAAAGCAAATGAATGGGAACAGATCCTGTTTGCATCTGTCTCTCTCTTTGTGTAAACACACTCACTCACACACACACAGAAAGAGAGAGAGAGAGAGAGAGAGAGAGATGCAATATATAATAATATAATAAATACAACAGAAACAGAGACCACAGATAAAATGCACCCTTGAAATCATGGCTGGGGATTCTATAGCTCCATAAATGTCCTTGGTCTCCTATTCCAATCAGCCCTGGCCAGTTGACTGATACTGAGCGACAAGGGAAAGTAGTTGTTGATCAACAGCTAGAGGGTTAAACATCAGTACACACGCACAAACACACATATACAGACAGACACTTTTTAAGTCAAAATAAAAATAAAACACAAGACCTGGGATCCTATTCAGTCAAACTATTCACACAAAGGACAGCGGTTTTGACATTGATGATGCTTCTGTATGTTTTCAGGGTTTTTGTGATGCACTTAGAAGTGGGAAGCAGACATTCATTCCCCAGTAAATTGTATTGTAAAAAAATTAGCCCAGAAGCTTAAATAGGTAAGTGAATCGACTTTGGTAATCACTGTTGCATATTCCCATGCTACGGTCTTTAAATTTCTATATGACTCTCTCTCTCTCTCTCTCTCTCTCTCTCTCTCTCTCTCTCTCTCTCTTTCTCTCTCTCTCTCTCTCTCTCTGTATGGGTACATTGCTCCATAAGACACATACATAATTTTGGCTTGTCAAAGCATCTTGTTTGTCGCTGATGGTTTTGGTCTTTTTCCAACACCTTGACAAAGCAAGGCTTGCTCCAATATGATTCATGTTATTGGCCCATTCCTTTCTTTGCTTTTTCATCTTCCTAGAAGGATGGTTGATTTTGTTCTGGGATTTGACCTAGGGCTGGGGTCCCTCTGAACTATCACAGCTAATAGTCTTCAAAATTGTATCGGTCACGAACCACATAACATCACAGGATCTGTGGCTGGGACATCAAAATCAGTGGGAACTTCATTTTGATATTTTGTAAAAAAATAAGAATTCATCAAAATTCACAAATACCTTCCTATTCAAGATGGGGGAAATAACCATGAGACTAAATATAGTCAAATGTGCGAGCAATTAACAGTGATGGAGGATTTGTTTACAAGGTTTGAAAGGAAGGGGCTGTATTAGGCTAAATAGGATTGGTAGAAGGTTTGGTATGCCATTTGGTGCAATCTTTGCATCCAAATGGTACAAGGACCTCAGGTGACTCTATTTGGTCAGCAGAAACCTGTTGTCAGTTTGCCAATATTGTGGCTTATGAAGACAGCCACTTTAGGATATTGGCATATTAAAGTTTAAAACTAATTTTTTTAAGTGTGTATTAGAGCAGTGAATATGCATTGCATTACTTCAAAGAAGAAGAGTGTATTTAAAAATATTTTTAAAACTATTTTTAAAAACTATAAAATTTGTTATGTTTGTTACCCATTAGGTGGAGAAGTACTTTCTCATATCTGTCCTCAAACTTCTACCCTTCAAAGTCACTGGGTGACCCTGAGCTCCAGTATTACAAGACACGGAGACTAAACTTCTGTTAGCCTAGTACATCTGTACCATTCATACTTATCCAAAGTTCTAATGCGTTTCCCTATGGATATCTTCTTTCTAAGCTAAAAAGGCATGTGCTGGCTGGGGATGATGGGAGCTGTAGTGCAATACATCCAAAGGGCTCCAGCTTGGGGGTGTTTGCCATAATTAATGGATTCCCCCCCAGGTTAACACAAACTCGGGGGATTCAGTATTGAATTATCCATTCAGCATGAAAATTGAAAGAAATGAATAGCTTTGGTAGACATACTGCAGTGTGCCTCTTGTTTTTAAATATGAGTCACTGCAGCACAAGCCATGAAGCTAATGAACTAAATGCCACAGAGTTCAGTAGAAAATGGCCTTAATGCAAATAAGCAACCATTTCCTGGATCTTGCAGGCAGCCAATTATCACCTTCTCTGCTCAACCTTGGGGTGCTCCGATATATTATTGAGCATGATGCCTCTCCCCCCCCCCCACCAATTGCTGTTAGCAGTGTTGCTTGTAAAACCAGTCACCCTTTTCCAACCTAGGAATGAATGAGATATACACGAGCAAAGCATGCATTGTGGCTTTTATGAGTTAAGTAATATAGTTGAGGCGGAGAGTTGGTGCTCAGGCTCCAGCGCATAACATCAGAAAGCAATTATGCATGGGCTGAAATGCGTTCAGCAATGATCCATCATGCTGTCTTGGGCTACTTTATATGCAGAAAGATCACCTGCTTTAATCCTGCCTGACTCTCCCGCCCACCCACAAGCAAGATGTCACATATATTGTTATATTAGCCAAGGAGATGCTCTGGGTGGCAGCATTGAGTTCTCTACCACAGCCCTTTCCTCCTCTCTTTGCAGAACTACTCCCCACTGAAATTATTTTAAATCCTCTTCTCAAAATGCAGTTTTACTGCTGGTCCTCATTCTGACACATCTATTCCCCTCTCATAGAAGCACACGCCTAGAAGAGTCCCTCCCCACCACCGCTATTTGCCACTCTGGTTCCTTTTTAAATTTCTGCAGCTTCAGAGCTTCCACCCACCCCTCTGCCCCAGCGAGACAGGTGATGGGATGCCATTATTTCTGTGGTCTCCTTCAACACACACACACACACACATCCTTATCTAGTGACTTTCACTTATGCTTATCGTATGTGTATTTTGTTGGTTTGACTGATGGACCGTCAGACCGTTTGGAGTTTACTTCCATTCTGCTGGAATTTGTATGCTGGAAAACAGAATGTGCTGGAGGAAAAGAAAAGGGCCACCTTTGCTTATTGAAAATGTGTTTATTTTATAAGCTAGCCACAGTATGCAGCCATGTAAGGGTTGTTAATATATTAGTTCTCAATCAAGTAGGCCTATCACTGTATCTCAGAACATGGATAGGCAATGTGTGTTCCTCCAGGTGTTCTTGTACATACTTCAGCATTCATTATCCTATGCCCATTGGCTATGCTGACTAGGGCTGATGGGTGGTGTAGTCTAAAAGTATATGGAGGAACAAATATTTTTCCCATTATGATGAGATCTTGCTGAATGATTGCATCTTTATGGGTACCACCTTCTTCAGTGTATTAGACACTCCAAGGTTGGAGGTGGATGACAATCCATAGGTGTGCAGGACAAAGTCCACCCTATGAGTCATATGCAGCCCTCCACAGTCCCAAATTTAGCCCTTCAGCACCCGTGGGGAACCTAAGCCTCCCACTCCCTCAAATATTTCTGATGTTCAGGCCAGGGATGCCATCCTTTAGGCAGCCAAAAAAAACACAACAACCCACACTCATACACAAGAAGGATATTTCAACAGGTTTGGGAGAACCTTAAGGTTTGGAGAACTACAATGGTTGGGTGAAGACCTAAGTGGAAGGAACTTCCTGGAAACATCTCAAAGAAAAATCAGCATGTTCAGTTGCCAGAGAGGCAGTGTGGTGCAATGGTGTTGGACTAGGACTCTATACCTGGGTTCAAATCCCCATTTGACCATGAAACTCAAGGTGCAATCAGGTGACGGGAAAGACATGCCCGCAATTGCCCTGGAAAGGGTCACTTTGCAGGGAGATATTTTCCTTAAAGTGACCCTTCCATCTGTTGAGGAATCATTCCAGCCCAGCCTCAGAAGTAGTAGTCCTACAGCTGGACTGAAAAGAACTAGCTTGGGCATGGGTCGGGGCTGGGCTGAAGCCCAATTCCAAGTACATTTATATGAACACCAAGAAACAGATCATACCAGACCACTCCAAAATGCAATCTTTCCCCTTTGTGATTGCACGCTCACTTTATGACTTTGGATGACACACACACACTTTCACCCTGAGCTGCTTCACAAGGCTGTTGTCAGGATATAGTGTGTGAGAGGAGTGTGTGGAGTGGCTCCTTAAACAAGAAATAAAGAACAATAAATGGAATGTTGTTTGACTGTTGCAGGGATAGGGTGAAGCAAAGAGGAGGAATCGAATGAATTAGCTAGAAAGTTCATCAGCAGTACTTTGAAATTCGGCATGTTACTTTTGGTCCACCTTGTTACTTTTAATGCTTACTGGAGTGAACTTCTGACCGTACATTGTCTGTGGCTGGCAAACTGGATATAGTTTAGCTGGCCACACACTGGGCGAGCCTTCAATAGAAAAGGACATGGAAGCCCCATGTTGGTGACTCTTCCCACTTCTGAACAGTACATTGTGTCACACAGGTATAGAGACACAAGGATACTTCCTCTTTCTTTTCCATCCCACACACTTCAGTAGAGCATGAAGGATGATTCATAGCACCAGTGTCAAGGCTGCCAAAAATAGTTTGACTTGAGGGTTCTCCATATCAGCAACCGTTACCTTTCTGATGGAAACTCTTGGGAACATGTGTTTGAGCTAAATCATGCAGTAAGCAAGGTGCACACCAACTTCCCTATCTAAAGTGTAGCATTGATGTAACATGGGTGGTGGTGACTCTAAAGGACAATTTTACCTTTTTGTGTGTGTGTGGAGAATAGGATAATTCGTCTATGTTTGGTGAGCTGTAGAGGATTTTCAGGTCTGTTGTTTCGGAGACTATACGTTTTTCTTTCATGGAAAAGAACTCTGAGAATATTATATGTCCTTGGTCGTACAGGAGCAATTGCATAAGCATTTTCTCCCTACAGGCTCTCTTTGGCATGCCCAATCTAGCATTTATTATGAGTTTAGATACTTCTGCAGAAGAAGAAAACCTGATACGTGATTACCCTGTTGTAGCAATAGAACTTTGGTGGACTACTTTTGAGAGGTGGACAAACATTGAAGGTGATGCATCAGGAGACAGGGTTTGGAACAAGGAACAGGACCTTAGTCAAAAGGGAGCATAGCATAAATGGAGTATATTCCTTCCTTCCTTCTTTCCTCTCAGTCGATGTGACTTTATTTGGATAAAAACATGTATGCAATTTAGTCCAAGGAAGATAGCGGAGGACAGGTGTGGGGGAAGAAGAGAAAGGGAAGTTGTATATGAAGATCTGAAACATAATGAGTCACTTCATTTATTTGAAGGGATTCATTGTGCACACTTACTCATGATGAAGCTAGGGTGGAATCTATTCCTAATGCATAGTATTTTTACATTCATAAACATGATAGCTGCCATCCTGCTGTCACACCACAGCAGGCACTGAACATAGGAAATGTCATAAATTTCAGTTTGAACTGAGCAGCAAGGCGGTGCTAATGGCAACTCCTTCACCCCACAGAGACAGAAAAGAGAGCATGGTGATGCCTACAATCGGCCCATTTTGAACTCGTGGTGGCTGTGGCTCAAGACTGAAGTGAACGACATTAAGTCACAGGCAGGGGTGGGAAACTGTGGCCCTCCAGCTGTTCTTGGACTGCAATTCCCACAACCCTCGTCATTGGCTATGCTGGCTAGGACTGATGGGAACTTGTAGACCAAAAACATCTGGAGGGCAAACAGTTGCCAATTATATTCTAAATGAAATGCAAAGGTTGTCTGCGCCAAATAAGATAAATTACACAGCTGGACCTACAGGTGATTTTTTTTAATAAAAAAAATGTTGTAGATCTTGTTAGTTACAATGCTGGTAAAAGTGAATTTCTCCCTGAGAAACACACAGATTATACAGCATTTGGAATTACAAGGGTGTGATCCAGGACTGCTGACTCCTGTGAGCAATCTCCGTAAATTTGGTAGCTGGCAGAAAGTTATCACAGGGGGCTTGCTGATGGCTTTTGCAAGATGCTTCAACTTTGCTAACAGCGGAAAGCTTTCTGTAATTGCTTTGCCATAATTGGGAGATGCGAGATGGAAATCTACCAGAAAAGGAATGTGTTGTTCAATCCTAGATTAAGAATTCTAATGGGAAAGACATTTCCTTGAATACGAAGTGGCTCTCTATATGATAGAATCAATGATAATTGGAGGATATCCTCTGTGAAGCAGGTGTTTCATGAGTTAATGTATTCTGATTCTAAGATCCAAGCTGTATGTAATAGTCCTCTTTTCATGTTTCAGGTGGCAAAACATCCAGTCAAGGTATGTTTGGGCATCAGTGGGCTTGTTATAAAGTGACAATTTCGTTGATTTTAGTAATAAATAGGATATCAAAGAAAGAGATAGATGGATTTTCAACGGTGCTACTAGATGTAAATTTGATTGTTGGATGAACAGAATTGATACATGATTTCAGTTTCCCTAGGCATTCCTCACCTTTCATCCAAGCCATAAAGGTATCATCAATGCAGTACCAACATGTGAGAGGTTTGTCACTGGCCTCTTTCAAAACGTTTTCTTTTGATTTCCCCACAAACAAATCTACATGTGAAAGAGCCATGCGGTTGCCCACTGCTGTACTGTGCAGTTGTAAATCGTGTTCTTCTTTAAATGTAAAAATATTACAAGTGAGGACTACTGTTGCCAAACTGATAATTACCAGAATGGGAGGATCTTTGGGATTCCCGGTGTTAAGGAAATCATTTAAAGCTTGAATCCCATCATTATGTGATATGTTGGTATAAAGAGATGTGACATCTAGCTTAACAAGTATGTTATCATTATCAAATTGATGCTTTTCATTTAAAGATGCAATTCTCAGTGAGAAATCATTGGTGTCTGTGATACATGATGGAAGGTGTTTTTTTTAAAAAACCATACTCTGTAAATTTAAGTCAATATTTAGAGAGATCCTCTCTATGAGCAGTGTTAGCAGAAACAATAGGATGTCTCAGATTGTTAACTTTGTGGATTTTTGGCAACGTAGAACAGCTTTCTGCAGTAAGAGCTGGATTTACAAGGAGATCAGCTGTATTGCTGTTTAGAAATTCCCTGCTTGTAAGGTTTTTAAGAGTTTTTTATGTTTGATCCTTCAGTTGTCTTCAACTTTCTGCTATATAATGTGCAGCGTTTAGTATTACAACAACACCTCTTTTATCAGCAGGTTTTATATGCATAACAATATCTATTTGCCTCTAGAGAGTTTTAAAAGCCATTCTTTCTTCCTTTGGAAGGTTGTTAAATGTAGGTGATAGTGTTTGGTTGTTAATGATTCTGTTAACTGATAAGAAAAAAGTTTTCCAAGACTAGATTTATTTTTAAGGTTTCCCAGTCTTTGGTGACAGAAACTATAGCAAAGGATCTGTGTTGTAAATATCCATTTTGTCCTTTGACTCATTGTGGAAACACTCTGCTAATGTACATTTTCCTTCAAAAATCTTTAATGTCAATCTTCATTTATGCTATATCATGTTCTTTAGGTGTTGGGCAGAATTTTAGTCCTTTGGATAATAGTTTTAATTCTGACCTTCTGTATGACCTGTTATCATTTTGGAGTCATTCTGGAGCTATGTAGAGCTGATCTTCTTCCCATTATAGATTTGGGAGAGAATCTTCTGAATCTTCTGTTCCTGTTTTGTCTATTACTACCTCCTTAACGTAGAGAGGAGGAAAAAAATTGTTTATTTATGGAGATTTGTGATATAGAGTTAAATGGCAGGATATATTTTAGGACATCCTTTCAAATTTTTAATTTTTATTTTTAGTAGAAAAAAATGTCCCTTCGTCTTGTGAGTTTTTTGTTTTATAGATGAGATTCCATAATCATTAGGCATTAGACAGCTCTTTTGAAACCTTAGTTCTTGTTGTAATGCATGCTTCAATATATTTAGCTTAAGGAAGATTGTGCTTAATCATCACAGTACTCAGAAATAGGTTCAGCTGATGTTTCTTGGTGCTCCAGTCCAAAAACAAGATAATACATTCTGGTAAATGTAGAGGTGTATGAAACTCAAGGCCTTGAGGGATGATATTTAAAGTCTTATATACTTTCAAATGTTCTATAGTAAACTGGCATTTAGTCATTTTGGTTTCTAAAATTACAATATACAGCTAATAACGTGCATATGATATTGAATCCAGCAACCTCTATGTTTAAGAACTCTCCAAGGTATGCTGTATTTTTGCAAACCAAAACTGGGACCACTGATGGTGATTCTCCAATATTAAAGGTTCCCTGCCCTCAAGCGCAAGGCTCCCAAATGCTTCCCATGGGCAAAAGGGATCACTAGAGAGCCTTAGAACTGAAGGAGGTGGTGGGATTTTTTTAAAAAGTATAATTAAATTAAAATTTTCTGTCACCAGATGATGACAGATGATGATTTTCAGCCAATATTTCCTTAACTCCTCTCTTCACTAACTCAAGACACATTTTAACCAACCCTCTCTCTGACTACTATATACATATACCTTCATACAGTACATATACATAGCTGTTCAGGATAGTGGAATCACCAAACCGGTGAATAAATTTTTGGGTTCCCTCCAGCTGCCATATTAGTTAATTCTCCATTTTAACAGTTAAATGTAGAAACAATGAGAAAATACAATAAAAATGTTCTTCTTTAGCTTTTGTTTCATGCCACTTCTCTCAATGTTACTTTTTACTGTTCACTAACATTTCTTAGTCCAACCTTTTTCTGTTCCGAATGTAGGTTTCATATGGGCTAAGCAAGGGATTCCACAACAAGAGTATTTTACCCAGCCCACCTGGGTACTCTGTTTCCCTTGTCTTTTCTTCAACCTGCCACCCTCTTGGAGTCATAGTTTGACACCCCTTATCTTGGGTCTTTTGAAAGGGAATAACTGGTACTTATATTTTTCTGTCTAATGCCTGACATATTTTCTCACATCGTTCCCTTTCTCCCAATATGATGGCTTTCATGGTGGTTGGGGACAAATGTATTCTTTCTGCCTCAGAGGGTTGGGGAGCTTAAAGTCCACTGGTTCCCCTGTCCAGGGGTCTTGTTAACTATGTACTCCCATTCTTCTACCAGCTTTATCTCCACCTCCTCTCTTAATTCCCTCAACTTTAAATTCCTCCTCAGCATCCTTCCAAGTCTCTCCCTCCTCCTCCCTTCTCACATTTTCTTCCTTATTTAGCTCCTTTTCCTTGCCTTTCCAACTCTCTTCTAGGGGTTGCCCTACTGCCTGTTCTTCAGTCATTCTCTCCTCCCTCCCATTTAAATTCTTCTCCCACATTATTAATGGTTTCTCCCGTTCCACAGTTTTGGATGAGGTGAGTTTCTGGGGAGAGGTACGACTGCCCGCCTACCAGGGTCCTATCTTCCGACTCTTCCTCTTTACAAAATTATAGTACAGAATATTTGTAACCAAAGATTTTATAGGGGGATTTTGATGAAAATTCCTGATTGCAAATTTGTTTGAGCTCAAGTCTTTACTTTTTCAGGAACTGCCATTGAGCTCCCATAAAATCAGCAAAAGAGACAGGTATCCTGAAGGTGTACCTGGAAATGCATGCGCCTGTTTGTCTGAGAACAGCTCTCGCCCACAACCAGCTCCCTCCTGGCACTGTGCTCCTTTTATGGGAATGATACATGCTACTACGTGTCCATAGCTCATATGGCTGCATAATTTTAAATTTTAAATTATTTAAATACCCCAGCTGTGCAGGAATTCTTCACAGAATAATTATATACATAGCTTCTGTGTCACTCTAACAACCAAAGATCATCAGATGTCACAAAAGACAGTCAGTCCTATGGGCAAAAGACATCTGCTCCATTTCCCTTCTTGGCAAAAACATCAGCTACGAGAATCCATGAGGCAGTTTATATGAGGAATGTGCAATGCACATACATCCCATTTAAAACAGGAGATAGATTGTTATATTTTATTAGACAATCTCAAATAGGACGACTTCTTCCTCCTCCTCCTCTTCTTCTATTTTTAGGGGATAAAATCTTTCCTCTTATTGTTATTTTGAAGTTTCTTTATAATTTTACCAGCATTTGGAGAAGATCAGATTGTGTCGCTTTCATCTAAATTCAGTTTATTATAGGGATCTATCTCCTTGCTATTTTGCAGCAGGATGATAAGGGACAGCATGTAGAAATGCTCCCCTTCTCTTCCCTTTTATTGCTTGCCTTTCCTTTATTGCTACATCTAAAACAAGTTTGGATTTTGCATTAATCTAAACTGAAAGCATACTGTAGCTGGGAATTTAGCTTCTGTACTGCAGTCACTGATAAGGACTGTGATGACTTTGTTGCACACTAGTACAGTATATGTGATCACCTTTGCTATTCTGGCTGCAGAGAATCCAGATCAGCATCTCAACTGGAAGAAAGACTGTGTAGTCATGGCAGACTTGCCCTCTAGCAGTTTCTTTAAACTACCTACTGCATTGACCATCCTTCTCCATAATTTAATACCTGGAAGACTGGAATATCATTCTTAAGGGTCCAGATGTCAATTGCATCAGTAGGGGATACTTAAACCTATTGAATACATATTGCTGCAAAAGAAATCCCATTTCTCTTATGGAAGACCCCATCCTTCTCTTATAGGAAAGCAGCACTAGTGTTTCTTTTAAAAAGGACGGCCTTTTAAAAATACTTCCCAAGATTGGATGTCCACCTCGACTCCTTAACATCACCAAGTCCTTTCATGAGGAAATGAAGGGCACTGTAGTTTTTGATGGCTCAACATCAGATCCCTTTGACATCCGAAGTGGAGTGAAACAGGGCTGCGTTCTCGCACCGACCCTGTTTGGGATCTTTTTTGCTGTCATGCTGAAGCACGCTTTTGGAACTGCAACAGAAGGTGACGAAGACCAAAGTCCAGCTGAAATGCATGCGGGACTTCCTCTTCGCCGATGACGCAGCTGTTGTTGCCCATTCTGCTGAAGACCTCCAACCACTCATGAATCGTTTTAGCAAAGCCTGCCAAGACTTTGGATTAACAATCAGCCTGAAGAAAACACAAGTCATGGGCCAGGGTGTGGACTTACCTCCCTCTATTACCATCTCCACACAAGAATTGGAAGTTGTTCATGACTTTGTGTACCTTGGCTCAACGATCTCTGACACTCTCTCCCTATATGTCGAGCTGGATAAACGCATTGGCAAAGCAGCTACCATGTTCTCTAGACCAGAGGTCATCAACCCCCGGTCCGCGGCCCATTGCCGGTCCGTGGCTTAAGCCCAACCGGGCCGCCAAGACAGACCTCCCGCCCCACCCACCCCGCACGCACTCACCGCCGCAAAGGTTGTTTGCGCCTGCGCTCGCACGCCTGCGCAAACGGCGGCGCAGCCTCCCGGAGCCCGGCTGGAAAGCTAGCAGCGTGGAGGGACCCAGAGGCTGAAGACAAGAGCCTGGGAAATTCAAATGGCCTCCCCACGGGGCTCTGTCTCCAGCCGCGGGATCCCTCCGTGCTGCTGGCTTTCCAGCCTGGCTGGAAAGCCAGCAGCACGGAGAAACCCTGCGGCAGGAGGCAGGAGCCTGGTGGGGAGGCCATTTGATTTTCCCGGGCTCTGTCTCTAGCCGCGGGGTTTCTCCGTGCTGCTGACTTTCCAGCCTGTTTGGAAAGCCAGCAGCACGGAGAAACCCCGCAGCAGGAGGCAGGAGCCCAGTGGGGAGGCCATTTGATTTTCCCGGGCTCTGTCTCCAGCCGCGGGGTTTCTCCATGCTGCTGACTTTCCAGCCTGCGGCAGGAGGCAGGAGCCCGGTGCGGAGGCCATTTGATTTTCCCGGGCTCTGTCGGCCGGAAGCGCAGGGCGATGGGGCAAGGCGAGGAGGGCTCCGTGCAGCCCTGACAGCCCACACGCTCTCCCTTGTGAGCCTGCCTCCCCCCCCTGGGCTCGCCCAAGAGGTGGGTGTGTCACGCATGAGCGTGAGGGGCATGTCACTCATGCGCACAAGCTTGACACACCCACCCGTGAGCGCGGGGGTGCCCCCGCCCCCGAACTGGGCACGCATGGAGTCCATACCCCTCAACCGGTCCGCGGTCCGAAAAAGGTTGGGGAACGCTGCTCTAGACTCACAAAGAGAGTATGGCTTAATAAGAAGCTGACGGCATATACCAAGATCCAGGTCTATAGAGCCTGTGTCCTGAATACACTCCTGTACTGCAGTAAGTCCTGGACCCTTTGTGCATGGCAGGAGAGGAAGCTGAACACGTTCCATATGTGTTGTCTCCGACGCATTTTTGGTATCACCTGGCAGGACAAAGTTCCAAATAGAGTAGTCCTAGAACAAGCTGGAATTTTTAGCATGTATACATTACTGAAACAGTGACGTCTATGTTGGCTTGGACATGTCGTGAGAATGGCTGATGGTTGGATTCGAACAGATCTCCTGTATGGAGAATTAGTGCAGGGAAATCGTCCCAGAAGGAGACCACAGCTGCGATACAAGGATATCTGCAAGCGGGATCTGAAGGCCTTAGGAATGGACCTCAACAGATGGGAAACCTTGACATCTGAGCGTTCAGCCTGGAGGCAGGCGGTGCAGCATGGCCTCTCCTATTTTGTAGAGACCCTTGTCCAGCAGACCGAGGCAAAGAGGCAGTCCCGAAACCAGCAAAATCAGGGAGCTGGACAGGGGACAGATTGTATTTGTCTTCAGTGTGGAAGGGATTGTCACTCTCGAATTGGCCTTCTCAGCCACACTAGACGCTGTTCCAAGTCCTCTATTCAGAGCACGTTACCATAGTCTCTCGAGACTGAAGGATGCCTAATCTAATACTAGTGCTTCTATTGTAAACCTGGATCCAGGAGCACAGGATTCTAGGAACTGTAGTCCACAAAATAAATATTTCATACACTGATTCTGGCAATCTTTCTTTATTCATATCAGAGCATTGCACAGTTTAAAATTATGTACACATATGAAATATAAGCAAAATTAAAAACAAATTAAAATGTTAAGACAGTTAGACTGTTTTTGACTAGAAGTGGGCTACTTCAACAGCGTTATCTTGGCCATTTGCTAGATGTTCTTTTGTACACATGGTGGGTCATGAATTGCATGAACATAAGTGTCCTGGCCTTCTGGCAGTGATAAAATACTAATGAAAAGAAAGGCCCAGCTGTTTCCCAACTGTTTAATTGTACTTTCTTGTCCCGTATTAGATTCAAAGGTGCAGATGAAGTCGGATCAAATCACAAAGACCTGAATACCATGACATGACAGCATAAGCCGTTAGACATCAGCCAGCTACACTGGGTAGATACTAAACCCTTTTGCACTATACTCACCTTTAGACAAGAAGGCTATTTATAAGCAGGGGTCTCCTCTCCTCTTGCACATGGCAAGACCACCATATCTGCTTGGAACCCTGCCCCTACACAAAAGAGCTTCAGCTTAATCACACACACACACACACACACACACACACACACACACACACACACACCCTTCAGGGGCATGCTTCTATATTCTTTCTAGTAGGTATTCTGCCAAATGTGATGTTTAATACGCCAAGGGACTCAAGTCACAAAGACAGACAAAAAGTGAGAAAAGGTAGAACCACGTTCTGAAATCCACAACAAACTCTAACAGACCTGCCATTAGGGGCCTAACAAATCATCTGGGCCCTTCAGTCTCAACTAATAACCGGCAAAGTGAGGGAAACTATGTAACTTTGGCAGATGGGAATGAATCCACATGGTGGCAAAAATAAGGTGTAGCAATTAGGAACTCTCTCTCTTTTTTGCTCTTATTAGATTCAAGAGTAGAGATGGGCATGAACAGCTGATTCATCAGTTTATCCAAGTTCGTTTACTGCTCCAACAGCTGTTCTGCAGTTCAGCATCCCACCCCCTCTGGCAGTGCCCACTTGGAGGCAGCATCCCAGTTTTCTTGCCCTGCCTCCTCCGGGCAATGCCTCTGAGTGGGCGCCCACTGGAGGGGGCAGGGTGCCAAACCATGGAAGATCTGTTGGAGCGGTAAATGAACTGTGCCGAACTGCTGAACCAGCAGTTTGTGCCCATCTCCATTGAAGAGTCTTCATGATGCCATATTTTCACGCCTTTGAGAAGAAAAAACCCTCACTTTGATGTTTCATATGTTATTGTGGAGAAACAAAAGTACACACAAAACAATGTCAATTTTAAAATGGAAACAGCTAAAATGTGCATAATGTGTGTGTGTGGGTATATATAAGTACAATTTAGTCGATGGGGGAAATGCATTATTTAGGTAAAATGCATGTACATACTTTGATGGTAGGTAAAATGGGCAAATAAATCTGCATGTCAGAAGAATGTACAACAATGAACTCTTGCAACCTAACATGAAACAAGGCTACTAGAAAATGCATGTGTGATTTGGAGAAATACAACAAATTTGAGAGATTTTCACATCCACAGCAAGAATTCCATCACATTCCAGATTGACAGTTGGCATCAATCTGTGGGCAGCCTGGTCCTCTCTAAATTGCACCAGTCATTTCCATATGCTTTAGGATTGTTCATACTATACATTATTAATTAAAAAGCCTACATTTGTGCTGAAGCAGGTCATTAGGCCCAATGCCAACACGTTCATTTAGTTAATAGGCTAATGTGCAGGTTTAATTTCCCATCAATTCCTATTTGCAAGCGGTAATAAATGCATCATTCTTTATAGAAATTCATCTGTGATTAATAAGAATAATATCCCATAACCTTGAGTAAAATCTTGTGCAATATAAAAGATATGGCACAATGGTCGTATCACACAGAAACAACTACTGAGGCACTACCTGACTACTGGCTGTATTTTGTTTTTAAACACTAGTAGGTGTCAATAAATTTAGAAAAAGCCCTCCCTCTTCTCTGCTGATACATAGACAATACTGTCATCAACTTTCCTGATCAATTCATTTAATGAGGCTGCACTTATGCTGTAATGTCTTTAATTCTTTTTAGTCAGCATTGTTTTGGGCACTATATTTGAAAATCCTCATCCCCCACCCACCCCCGATTTCCAACATTTATCATTTTGGCATAAAATACACCCACACCCACACACACCCACACCCACACACACACACACACACACACACACTCAAACATTTTGGCAGGTGTCACACAGTATTTGTCAATGTTGCAATGACTTTTCATAAAGTCCTCCACACATTCGTTCCAGCTGTTTTTAAGGATGAAGTGATGCCAACTGACTGTTCTGGACAAGCCCCATCTCTTATAGAATACTTTCTGGGATCTAGAAATTCTAGTCCATATATATGTTTAAATTGTTCAACTCTCTGAGAGATCCAGCCAGCTAAACTAGATAGTAATCAAACCAATTATGGAACATAATTTAAATGTTATATTTAAGTTTTATCATTGAATTTTAGGAGGTTTTAGCTAAAATTGTTTAAATAAATAATAATCATATTTACAACCCCATTTTAAAGTATTAATATTAGCATTATTTTAATTCATTGTATTTTTACTGATACCTATGGCATGATAGTGCTGTTGCTTTATTCTTTAAAAAATTTGCAATGATCTGTTGATTATGCAATAAAGATTTGAATGAAAGGATGGTATATAAAAAACACCCTTGTTTGACACATCTGCCAACTGGAAACCATTCTGTTTTTACAGGCACTACAAAGGCTGGCCAATTCACGGGCTTTTCACTGCCTGCCAAACCTCCATCTTCAAAGACAGCCCCACAAAGTACAAACTGAGGAAAGATCACAAAGGGAGAAATGTTAGTTGCTAGATCTGTGAAAAGCCACCTTGATCAAATTTCTGATGAGGTTTTTGTGGCAACTCTAGCCCCAGGCACTAGAAGGCATTCCAATCAGGGGTTCATTTCCAGGGACTGGAGATGAGGTCTAGACAAATTTTGTATCTCCTGTGTTGAATATTTTTTTAAACACAAATCTACATAAATCAGAAGTGTATAAAATCTGTCTGTGTGCATGTAGGCATCCTTCAGTCTCGAGAGACTGTGGTAACGTGCTCTGAATAGAGGTCTTGGAACAGCGTCTAGTGCGGCTGAGAAGGCCAATTCGAGAGTGACAATCCCTTCCACACTGAGGACAAATACAATCTGTCCCCTGTCCAGCTCCCTGATTTTGCTGGTTTCGGGACTGCCTCTTTGCCTCGGCCTGCTGGACAAGTGTCTCTTCAAAATGGGAGAGGCCATGATGCACTGCCTGCCTCCAGGCTGAACGCTCAGATGTCAAAGTTTCCCATCTGTTGAGGTCCATTCCTAAGGCCTTCAGATCCCACTTGCAGATATCCTTGTATCGCAGCTGTGGTCTCCCTCTGGGGCGATTCCCCTGCACTAATTCTCCATACAGGAGATCTGTTCGAATCCGATGTCAGCCATTCTCACAACATGTCCGAGCCAACATAGACATCGCTGTTTCAGTAATGTATACATGCTAAAAATTCCAGCTTGTTCTAGGACTACTCTATTTGGAACTTTGTCCTGTCAGGTGATACCAAAAATGCGTCGGAGACAACGCATATGGAACATGTTCAGCTTCCTCTCCTGCTGTGCACAAAGGGTCCAGGACTCACTGCAGTACATGAGTGTACTCAGGAGACAGGCTGTATAGACCTGGATCTTGGTATATGCCATCAGCTTCTTATTAAGCCATACTCTCTTTGTGAGTCTAGAGATCATGGTAGCTGCTTTGCCAATGTGTTTATCCAGCTTGACATCTAGGGAGAGAGTATGTGCATGCCATCCCTGTCAACTGTACACTGTAATGTCAATACACCTTTTTTTAAAATCCCAATTAACAGTAATCATAATAATGTAATGAGCCCACCGTTATTCCTGGGGTTAGAGAGCAAATGCTTCTTTTGTGTTTGCTTCTTTTAAGCAAGCTTTGATAAGTTGTTCAAGCAACGCAGCATCTGTAAATTGCTTCACCTTCTGTGACATCAAATATTGTGTGGTGGCATAAGATAAAAACCACATTTCTCTGGAGGCAAAGATCTGAGAACTGTATGTGTCCTTTTTGTCTCCAAAAGTTGCACCCTCCAACAAAGGCATGTATGTGGCTTTCAACTTTATTTCAAAAATGTTGCTGTCACTGTTCATAATCCTGGCTGGCTGTAACTTGAAAAAATGCTCGTTTACTGGAAGATGGCTGCCCAATGACCTGGTGCCTCAATAGCCCGGACAGAGTTTGAATCAGAACTCCTTCCCTTCATGAGATTTGTTTGGCTTTAATTATAGCTTGTTGCAACACATTTTGCTGCTGTTGTGATATAGATAGCATCCTCTGGGGCCTCTCAAAACTTTTGTTCCCGCTAGACAGAGGCTGAGAGTTCAATTCCCCACTGTACCTCCTGTGAGTAGAGCCAGCCTGTGTGGCCTGGGGCAAGCTGCACAATCCCAGGGTGCCCCCAGAAGAAGGAAATGGTAAACCAATTCTGAGTAGAGATGGGGATGTTTCTATTCGTAAAGGAATACAAATACCCCATCCCAGCTCCAACTAATGTGGGTCCGGCCCTCAGAACTAGTCTGTCCACTCATGCGCTGCCATGCCACCAGCATCCTGCCCTTCCCACCAATTGCAGCAGTAGCTCTGCCATCTCCCTGCATGGCTGACCACTCAGCAGCCATGCAGGGAGACTTGTCCTCTCGCCCCCTGCCTGGAGTGGCCAGCTGATCAGGGAGATGACAGAGCTACTGCTGTAATTGGCGGGAAGAGCACTGGTGGTGCGGCAGTGCATGAGTGGACAGATTGGTTCCAAGGGCTGGGCCTACAATAGTTGTAGCTGGGATGGGGATATTCATATTCATTTACGAATACAAATATCCCCATCTCTAATTCTGAGTATTCGCTACCTAAAAAACTCTGAAAAGAATCACCATAAGTCAGAATTGACTTGATTGCCCACAAATATTTGTTCTTGTTGTTGTTCAAAATTACCAGGCACAGTCAATCAAAATTATAAAAACATTGACTGGTATTACATAACAGATACAAGTTTTAACCCAAAACCTAAGTACAGTATCTGTTAAATATTGACGTAGTATAAATGCCGTTGCTAATATTGCTGGGTTTTTTGTGTTTTTTTAAAGATCTCATTATGTTATTTCTGGAACCTGCAACTGCTTATAATACTGTGTGAAATTTCTTGATATTATTCCCAAAGCTCCAATGACAATGGGGGCCACTGAGGTATGTTTTGTTATTTTTTCCAATTCTTTATCTCCAACTCTGGCATCTCCTGGAATTGCAATATCAATTATTCAGACATTTCTTCATTCTATTACTATGATGTCTGGTGTGTTATTTTCAAAGTGTCTATCAGTCTGGATCTGGAAATCCCACTAGATCTTGACTTCATCATTTTGTCACACCTTCTCTACCTGATGTTCCCATGAGTTTTTGGAGGCTGGCAAGTTATATTTCTTGCACCAGTGCACTAATTTTGCCACTCTATCATGTCTAATTTTGCAATCTGTTTGTGCAATCTTTGGACATTCGCAGAAGAGGTGTGACACAGTTTCATCTTTTTCTTGGCAAAGTCGACATTTCTTGTTAGCACGAATTCCTTGGATCTTAGCTTTCATCATGTTGGTTTGGAGTGCTTGTTCTTGTGCAGCAAAAATCAAGTCTTCAGTTTCTTTCTTAATGGTCCCCAGTTTTAGCCATGTCCATGTTAAATTGTTATCATGCTTTCCATCAATACTTCTCAGGTGTTGTTCATGTAGTGGTTTATTTTTCCATCTGTTTAATTTATTTTCAAATTGTTGTTTCTTATACTGAGCTTTTGTTTCTGTTGTTTTCAAAATATTTTCCATTTTCCCCTACTTAAGTAATTTTTCTCTACTTGTACTTATACTGTATAATCATTTAGGCTTCATTTTTCCTCCTGGGACTGTGTAGCTTGCTCAAGACCACACAGTCTGGCTGTATTCACAGGAGGCACAGCGGGGAACTGAACTTCAAATCTCAGGCTCCGCAGCCAGATATCTAAACCACTGAGTTATCCAGCCAGCTTAATCTTCTATATGACAGTCATTTAAATATTCTCGTCACCATGCAAAGCATACCCAGTTCTCTCAACCAATCCTCATTGGACTCGGTTTCCAGACTCTTTGTTATTTGTGTTGACCTGCTCTGGATCCTTTTATTTATTTATTTATTTATTTATTTATTTATTTATTTTGGTCAATTTCCTTCTGAAACTATGGTGGCCAGAAGTGAGCACAGTGCTTCGGTTGAAATCTAATGAAAGCAAACTAGAATAATACTGTTAGTCATTTTCATCAGGATTATAGGAAGCTGCTATTGGTTCTTACAGATAGACAGTGTTGACACTGACTGACCACTGTTCTCCAGGATTTCACACTGCCCTAATTAAGATGCCAAGGACTGAACTTAGAACTTTTTACATATAAAATGTGTACATGAACTAGGTATGAACTGTGGCCCTTCCTTAATATAGTCACCCACACTAGCCTTGATTAATTTTGATCAAACAGAAAAGTGTGGAAGAATTTTCCTTACAACTTGTTAAGGAGCTATGTTTACCACCAAGTGGCTACATACATCAGTAATGGCAAAGGTCCGTTTAGCATAACAAGTTTCACTAGAGTAAGCTCATTGAATCAATGGAGATTTGGTGAGTCAGCTCTCCTGTAAGTTCTATTGGTTCAAATGGGCCTACTCTTGTGACTTACTATGCTAAATCAAGTCCCAACTAGAGAAAGCCCATTGGAACTCATGACATTTATGGAAGAGTTGACTTCCTCAATCCACATTGATTCAATGGGTCTACTCTAATGTGATTTACTACACTAAGCAATAGAATTCCAGCCAAATCTTTAAAATGCAAATACAATCATGTATATCTCCAGATCTTTGGCCATTACAAATGTCTTCTAAAAATGCTCCTCCCCCATAATTAGTAATATGCTAATATCTGTCTTCTAGTGCTGTGGTAGTTTTATTCCCCATGAAAGAAATCCTTGAACTGTTCCCCCCACCTTCTCCTCTCTCTCAAGTATTTTCTCTTGGTGGTGTGTTTGAGGTGACCTCATTATTGTGAGTTAGCTGAGGTTGTGTTTATAGGCTCCCCCCCCCCCCCGAGCTACACCTCTCTTCATTCCTATGTAGCTTCCCTAATTGTCCACATCTCTTAATCTGAAGAAGTCCCACAGGAAATGCTACATCAGGGTGTTTTCTTCTGGGCTTCAAGCAAAGTGTGGGGAATGGGGTGTGTGGCGTTCACTCTTGTGGCACCTGTGTGTTGTGCCCTCACAAAGGCTCCCGTTGCGTTTTCCTCTCACTGCCACCAGTGGATTACCTCAATCCACAATATAAATGACGTTTGTCAAAACACTTGTCAAACAGAACTTATTTATTGAAGTGAAGCAAATTTAATAATCACAGAAGTTCTTCAGATAAACATTGTACACAAGCCAATCATTAACAGTTCTCTCAGTACATACTTTTCTCTTGCAATATCATTACCACCTTCTCTACCTATTTTCTTAACCAGCCTTATCACTCAGTGTCTGTTCCCTCTCTCTCTGACTAACCAGTCCTTATCTCTATCTGGATCTCATCCCATTCTCTCTCTCTCTCTATCTGACTCCTCCTTCTCCTGCCAAACCTTCATATAGCTGCTGACTCCGCCTCTCCAATCCTCTCATAGGCTCATGCAAATTAGCTCATGACTATGAATGGCATGAGTGACGTGGGGTGATCGTCAGCTGAGGTGTGTTTGAGGTGACCTCATTATTGTGAGTTAGCTGAGGTTGTGCTTATAGGCTCCCCCCCCCCCCCGAGCTACACCTCTCTTCATTCTTATGTGGCTTCCCTAATTGTCCACATCTCTTAATCTGAAGAAGTCCCACAGGAAATGCTACATCAGGGTGTTTTCTTCTGGGCTTCAAGCAAAGTGTGGGGAATGGGGGGCACTGCAAACTACTGGGGAGGTGATTGTACAGTGGAAGATTGGATAACCCTCACACACATCTTAGCCAGCATGCAACTAAGGGCTCAGTTTTACTGAGGTTGAATAGGTTTTGGCTATATTTAAATCAGTTCATAAATTCCCAGTTACATGATGCGTAAGTAATGTCAGGGTTTTTTTGGGCTGCAAAGTGAGTTTTTCGGAACTGGCCAGCATGGGTGTTTAAAAATACTTCAGTTCTTAAATCAATTCTTTATAAATTTATATATATAACTTTAGCACTGCATCACTTGTAGTGATATATACCACTTAAAAAATTTTTAAAAGAGAGAAATGCAGGCATTTCCTAGGATGCCTGAAAGCCAAGGAAAATTTAACTAAGAGTGCTGTTCAAACAGAAGAGAAAATGAGTCGATTATAGTGTAGCTTCCCAAACTGGTTTTAATTACTAGAGAAACATCGAAGTAATTTAAGCAAAGTGAATGTGTGTATATACCATGTGACTTTACAGCAATGTTAAAAAAAAAAAAAGTTGGGATGGAACTGATGTAAATTGGCAGTCAAGCCCTAAGCAAGCAGAAGAAATGCCACTCAGAAGAATTTCTTCTTACATCAGTTCAAGCAATTTATTTTCTATCAATCAGAATTTTAATCACAATGTATGTTATAATGTTGCTTCTTTCTAGTTTTTTAAGCATGACTGGAATCCAGCAAACATTTAATGTTTCTTGAGAATCAACAAGAGTAGGAGAGGCTAAGAAGACTAAGATAGAGAAAGCCTGCTATGATAGCTGCCTGGCAGCGACAGTTAGAGGTTAATTATCTTTCTAAAGAGTAGCTATTAATCTTTTTCTTTTGCGTACTCACAATAATACCCCATCTGTAATTTTCGTTTTTAAGACAGGAAAACTAATGGCACAAAAGATCTAATATACTTCGTGCAAAAGAAAAGAAAAGATTTTCTTTGCTAAGTAATATAAGAGGGATCTTACCATCAGTGCCCAAGATTGCAATGTTAGAATGTTCAACAACATTAATATTTTGTAGGATATTTCATCAAGCTTCATTTATTTTACAGAAATGTGAAGAAATCAGTTTTGCAAATGTGCAAAAATTCTGATTTAAAAAATTCTTGCTGTCTCGTAACATGGATACTTTCCATTTTGGCTGTTTTTTGTCTACTACTGGGGACAAAGCAAGTCACAGTTTACACCTGTAGGAGAGTGCCTTTTTCTTTAAAAAGTATGTTGGATAAGCCAATAGCATGTGTACAGAAATGAAAAAGAAATATATTGTTCAAGTGGATAGCAAACAATGGCCACAGCCAGCCCTGCCTCAGATATCTTCACCCAAGTAAGATTGAACTGGAATTGATATGTTAGAAGTACAGGGTGAATGTTCCATAGCTATCCCAAAAGTCAAGTGGCGAAAATCAATGCTATACTTCAGTATAGAAAAGATATTCCTGGTTACAAGAGATGCACTATCAGCAGTTACAAGGCTCAGCCAAGTTTTGCTAAGATGGAATTAAGTCATCTAAAAACAAAAGCCACAAGTCTGAAAGGCTTGAATGCACATATTTAGAGGCATGATAATTTTAAATAAATTAATGCATAAGTATCATATTATGATTCTGCATTTTTGAATTCAAGGCACCTGACAAGAGGAGAACATTTTAAAAAATTAGGAACAAAAATTACAAAACTAAAACAAAACACAACACCAGAGGATCCATGTATTGTGCAAGTACCAGTTGAGTAGATCCTGCTTGTTATATCCTAGGAGGTAAGGACAATAAATTACATTATTCTTTTCCTCACTTTTAAAGACTGCTAGAGATTTCATTGCACTCTTGAACTGTTCCTTGCATTTTAAATGATCTGGAAGTTGAGTCATGGCAACTGGACTTCTTTCTTATTAGGTTGAAACGTTTCGCTACTCATCTAAGTAGCTTCTTCAGTCTGAGAAGAGTAGGAGACCCCTGATATATCTTCCATGTTGGTTTCACTTCCCCCTGGTCTGAATAGGCTCTTTAGATGGACAAAGGACGGGTGTGTGTGTGTGTGTGAGTGAAAATCCCACTTCTGCAGTCCTTCTCCACCCATTGTCATGTCGTTAACAGTGGTCTTTCTGGTGGGTGTGGTCCTGATCTTTCTGGGGACGGATGAAAGGGCAGCATGATAAATAGGATAAATAGGAGACAGATTGTATCTAAGGCCTCCACCCCTGTTGAGTGAGAATGTTTTTTGAAAGGATGTGTGTTTTTGTGTGTGCCAAATAGCAAAATGGAATAACAAAGCAAAGCAAACTGGGATAACTGCTGCTTTTCTTGGCAGACATTTCTCAATTTAAGCATTGGATGGATTGCTTGTATCTTTCTTAACAATTGGCCAGTCCTTCAGTGTTTACCGCATGCTCTTACAGAAATTTTAATGAAAGGAAGACACACATTGTCTCATGCTCTTCTGGAGACAAAGAATCTCACTGGGCTACCAAATTCTTTGTCGATGGTTTCCATGGAGTCAAGACCACCAAAATTAACTAGAATAAGGAATTCAGCAAGCGTTCTTCATATCCCTAACAAGGACAGCCAGAAGAAAACTAATTAAAAGTGAGGGACAGATGATCAAATACTTTGATCAAAAATATATGTATTGTGCACTAGTGAGAATTAATCATTTTTGGCACCTTGTTCAGTGCAGGAAACTGCCAAATTCTGCACAGGTCTAGTGAATCCTATGTAGGAAACATACGATTCTGTACAGGTATTGTAAAAATAATTTGCACTGCTTCTGCCCTCTCCAGGTGGATCTCGTCCAGGAGATATACCATTCTAGGCTGATGATGGTTTAGAATTCATGCCTGATTTAGAATATCTCTTTTTAGAAATTGGCATACATATCCAACTTGACAGGAAAATCACCCATTTACAGATTTCATTTATTTATTTATGCATTATAAGTGACATGTTTACATAAATATGACAGGATTGTGACAGCCAATGTGCTATTATAATGAACACGTTTCTGGAACTTTAGATTAAATACTACAAAAACATTACCGCCTCAATGACATATATTCCTCTTCATTGGTATTTTTCTTGTACAAATGTATAATTGGTTGTTTCAGATAGAAAGTCATCTTGAACCTTAGGAATACAGTGGACCCTCGACCTACGGACTTAATCCGTATTGGAACGGTGGCCGCAGGTCGAAAGGTCCGTAGGTCGAGGGTCCATTTCCCATATGGATTGAAAACCCATTAATCCGTTCCGGCCCAAGAAAAAAATACCACCCCCCAAAAAAATAAAAATAAAAATAAAACACTGCAAGCCCCTGGGGCTGCAAAAAACAAAACAAACACAAACATAACCCCACCAGCCCAATCCCACCCTGCAAAAGAAAGAAAAAACAGTTTAAAAAAAGCAAAAAGCAGCACCTTACCTCCACCGCCGTGACCGCCGCTGCCAGGAGGCCTCCTGGACTCTAACCTCTGCTGCCGGGCCAGGGCTCTGGCCGCCGCCGCCGGGCCTGGCCTCCGCCACCAGGCCAGGGCTACGGCCGCCGGGCCTGGCCTCCACCGCCGCCTTTCTCCCCCGCCGCGCGGCTTCTCCGCTGCCAAAACCACCATCGGGGCAGCCCTTTGGGAGAAGCCAGGCAGTGGGGGAGAAAGGCCGGATCGGCTCCCGCATTTCTTCCCCGCCGCCCGGCTTCTCCGCTGCTGAAACCACCATCGGGCACAGCCCTTTGGGAGAAGCCGGGCGGTGGGGGAGAAAGGCCGGATCGGCTCCCGCCTTTCTTCCCCGCCGCCCAGCTTCTCCGCTGCCGAAACCACCATCGGGGCAGCCCTTTGGGAGAAGCCGGGCGGCGGGGGAGAAAAACGGGAGCGCGGCTTCTCCCGAAGGGCTGCCCCGATGGCACTGGAAGCCCGGGAGGCTGAGCCCAGCCGGGATGGTCTGGCGGCTCGCCTCCCGGCGGCGGTAGCAGCAGTGGTGGAAGCCCGGGAGGCTGAGCCTCCCTTTTCCAAACCGTTGGGGCGAAAGAGCTACAAAGAAGCAGCCTCTTCGCCACCAACGGTTTGAATTTCCCGCCCTTTTTCGGTCCGTACGTCGAAGCTCCGGCCGCAAGTCGATGCAAAATTTTGCAGCCGGAGCTGTCCGTACGTCGAAAAGTCCGTAAGTGGGGACGTTTGTAGGTCGAGGGTCCACTGTACAAGGTTCCCACTTAAAATGGAGAGGAGGAAAGAAATGCAGGATAATCTGACAAGTCAGGTTGGGATGTACACATGTGGCTAAATGAAAGAGTGGTAGAATATGCTGCATCTCTTCAGCCTGGAATGGCTATGTGTCCTCTTTGGGGGAGAATGGTCTCCATCTGAAGAGCTGCCAGAGGACAATCCTCCTTTTCGAGGTGTCTTCTTCTAGTTCACATCTGATTTGAACATCCATAAGAGAGAATCCAGTGGTCTGGAAGTTGCCCATCAATACTAGGAAGCTGGAAGCAGACACATCAGGTAGACAGTTCACCGGGTCAGAGACTCATGTGATATGGTTTGTGTAGCTCCGTTCAAGTTATGAAAAACATTTCAAATAATGCAAATGTAGGCCTAAATTAAATTCTGTCGAAATCAAGGTGTTTTTTTTTTGTCCTCCTTTTTGGTGGCCCGCAGGACAGCATGTTGGTGGTCATGTTTAAAAATATATTCTGGGTGGCCTGCGTTGAAAACAACATTCCCTACAAAGAGAGAGCTAGGATGGCAGAGAACTGGGTTTGCTAGAATTCTTTTGCATCAAGAGGTTGTTCTTTCTACAGAGAAGCTATCAGTTGAGGGATGTACCCATTCTGCTTTGTGAACTCTGCCCTGGTCCACCCTTCCTAAACCTGGTTCTCTTCGAATAGGTTGGACTACGAGAACTTACATCTTCCTCAGATGGCATGGCCAGTGGCATGTTGCTTAAGGAATTATGTCTGTACATAGTTTGACTGTGTTACTGTTGAGGCAGGGTGGACTAGATTTACAGGCTTATAAAATAACATCTAACAAGAGTTTGTTAAGGATAGCACACACTTCATTTTACATCTGTCTATGAGGACTTTGTTTCTTCCAAGAAAACAGGCCTTTCACCAGCATTAGGCCTCCCTGTTGTCCCAACTGTTCCTTTGCCACTGCAATTTACTTAGCTGTGCTGACTGGAGGATTTGGGGACTATTATTTGAAAAAGGTAACATTTCCCAGATCTGTTCTCTCATCACTGCTGTGTGATGGGGTTGGGTGAGGGTGCAGGGGCTGTTTTCACTGTATTTGCCATGACATTATATATCCTGTAGAGCAGTAAGATCTGAGAATGGAAGAGACTACTGTTTAAAATGAGCTGTTTCAACAGCTCATGAGGCTGAAACCCTAATTGCCATAGTTAAGGTGTGGCTATATGGCATTCTCTTTGGCTTTTTGCATCAGAGTTAGCACACTTAAAATCAATGTATTTTCCATCAAGGACACAACATAAAGCTAAATGTACAGAAGCCCTGTGTATTTCCACAAACATTTGTCTCCTTTTAGTCAGCTGGCAGAGGGTTGTTTCATTTGTACTGATTCCCTTGGCATTGCCCCCCCCTCCCCATTTCAAGTGTGTGTGATGGTCTTTTTCAGGACAAATAGGACAGTCACAGGCCATGACCCAGGGTGATGTGGACAGTGACATGTTCACAGGGGTGCAGAAAGCCATCACAGGACGATAACCCACCTCTAGCAGACACCTGTAGTCACTCTTCCACAGGTTTCTGGAAGCTGAGCAGGGAGCTATTGAGAGGAAGGGAAGATTGGCAGAAGCAAAAAGAGAGGATAGATTAGAACCTTACTGAGGATGGATGCTTGCTGTGAATCTTAGTTTTCTGGAAACAGGTTTCAAACAATGATACAGAAATGATAATGTCTTTTCAAAGGATGAACTTCATGTTCACTCATCTTGGAATATCTTATGGCACTTTGAACTGCTTACCCAAGCATATGTCTTACTAAGTTAAATGTGTCTTACACCTAAGTAAATGTGCATAGGAGATGCTTATATCTGTATTTACCAGGAAGCCCATTTCCTTCTGGCAATATAGTCTATAGCCATGGAACATAACAGCTGTTACTCCAAATGGAGATGTAGACAGGAACAATGTTAAGGAGAGTGGAGTATCATGTTAAGGAGGGGGAAAGAGGTCTCCCACATTGAATTGGCACATGCCAATATTATTAACATTTTTTTTAATTTCCTTTCACACAGAAACGTATTTCAAAGTTTTCAGGGGGACTGGCTGTGTTAGTGGGTTGCACTGCACCACATCTCGCCAAGCCATCTTCTGGCAACTCAGAGACAAAGGAGTGCTTGTTTTTGTCATAAGCTTTTGTGCACTGCAATCCATTTTATCAGATACAGGGAACGTTACCTACAGGTCTGGCTGGGAAGAAACAATCAGAGGAAAGAAAGGGAACTGAAATGGAAAACACTGTTCATTACCTGAATTGTGGAGATTAACATATAATAATCTTAGAACTAGCTGGATGGTAGCTTAGACATTCTAACATGGATGAGCTGATGAATATGCATGGAAGTCAAATATGACAGTGAAAGTTAAACTAGAATATATTTTTTTAACAAAATAGTTAACCTTTATATCTGAAGGAAGTTACATACTGTCCTTCCCTTCAATTCCTGCTGTTTCTCCTAATTCTCCTAATTTCCCCCCAAGACATTTTCCTACAAATCAGGTAATGATGTGTTATTCATGGGTCCATACCCTGTTGACCACGACTTCATGTTGTCACTGGCAAATTCTTACAAATTCACATGTGTTCCTATTTTGATCTGTGAAAAGGGCATGTTACTGACATCACAAGTTTTCGGAACATGGCTGTATCAGTCCATCACACTGGTTGGTTGGAGACATGTTTCAATGCAGTTGAATGAATGCTGGCTGTCTATTAGTGGTTGGGAGTTGAGCTCTGTTCAGTTGTTAGCAAATTGTGTATAATGGTGTTTAATTACCTTGGGTAGAGTAGAACAATCGAGGACTACTCCTTCTGTTTCTGGTTTCGCTGCTCTCCTGCATGTCAAAGCTCTGAAGAAGGGAGCCTCTGTTATCTGTGCCTTCCACATCAGTCAGGATGCTGACTTCCATGGTGGACCGGTAGTAGACCAATGCACAGCAACATTCCAAGCCCCACTCTTTCCTTCTTCCCTTACCACAGGAATAATTTGCTAGCTAGCACTCTGAGTTGCAAACAGAACTTGGAGAAGTTGTCTGTTAGGACATGCAGAAGAAGTTGATTCTCAATGCCCTTTACTAGTCTGGACTCACATATACCATAGCTACACTGGGGAGATGTGCCTGTGAGGTCCAGAATTCTTCTTGTTCAAAATGGCAGTCCTCGGAACAACAGGAAAAGAGAAGGTTGGAGCTAGTATGTCCAGTATGTCCAGCTGGTGTTTCAAAGGATGTAGCTGTGTCATGTGAAGTAGTTATTTAAAATAGTATGAGGAAGTTGTGTAACTTTACACCTAAAAACAAATCTGTCATGTGTTCTTGGTGGGACAAAACCAACTCCATTTTAAAAACCTAAAAGTGTAGCACAATAGAGGGGGGAAAGAACCACAAGAAATTGCAGGATATCTAGGAGGATGAGGTGTGTGTCATAAGGAAGGTCACTGGCAGCTCAAAATAAGTCCAGAGAAAATGAAGCTAAAGATAGCATGGTGGGAGGAGAAATGCAGAAAGAAACACAGACCCTACAGCGCTGAACCTTAAATAAGCACTCAAAGCCAGAACAACATACATACCAATACACTCACAAAGAGTTTTAAAAGTAAATTGTAGGAGAGGAGGATCAATATAATTTGCAGTATCAAACTTATGTTAACCCGGCAGTTACACAAAAGTGTGTGTAAATGTTGTGTGCAAGACAGCATAAATGTCAAGTGACCTCACTCAGGCCCCTTCCTCACACTCTGAGCGATCAAGGACTATAGAAGAGGCTCTTGGCTTTCTCTGTTTTCATTATCTGGTGCCAGATCAGCATCTGCCTAATATAGTATTGTTACTGTCTGTTTCCCTTTCCTCACTTACCTTTTTTTAAAAAAACCCAAACATTTTTTTAACCCTCTGAATGCCCGTCCCTTTTTTGGTTCAATCTGGTCCAATCCCAATCTGCACCACACCATGCCCCAGCCTGTAATTCACTTGTATAACATGTAACTTGCATGCAAAATATCCCAGTCCTTTGCATCTCCAGGTAGAACTGGGAAACTTGTCAGTCTGAAATTACAAAGAGACAGTACCTATCAGTGTAAAAGCAGTTCTAAGCCAGATGGACCAACAATGTGACGGTGTAGGACATTTGTTTCACATTCCAAATTGTACAGCTAAACAGTGCACTTGTTATATAACTGCCACCAATGTACATATCATTAAACTATAGTGAGCCAAGTCCCTGTTGCAAAATGTTTAACCGTCCACATTGCCTTACTTTCAATGGCCACTTGTTCTCTTATGAAGCAATCCTATGCATGGCTATTCAGAAGTAACTTTCACTGAATTCAGTGGGGCTTCCTCCCAGCTGAGTGGCTAGAGGATTGCAGCCTAGATTGCACAAACCAATAGGGCATGGTATCTTCAGCATCCTAACAGACTGATCCTTATCTGAATCACAGCTTCTCTAAAACTCCCAGGCATCCTGCTCTTCTCTTTCTGAGTCAATCCACTTTGGGGTGTTTTTTTTAATCTCTAGGAGTCTCACTGTCATGGCTGATGCAACAGTAAGCAGCACTGCCTTTAAAACCAGCTATCTTGACTCCTTTTGACTTTCTACTCATCTCTCAGGGAATAATGCCCAGGGCTTGCATCTTGCAGCTATCCAATACATTCAACATGGCAGGACAATTAAATTCATTTCTGCCACAAAATGGCATTTAAAATATTCTCCTAGCTCTCTACCCTGTCCTGCTTTTCAGTCTGCATTTCCCCCCTGTGGTGATTGATTCAGGGGATGTAGACTCCAGTTGGCAGAATAACCTCATTTATGGATGTGCTCTCAAATGGATGTTTCTTGGCTCTCCCACTCTCTCCTATGCCTCCTCTCTCTTTTTCTCTTGAGTAGAATAATGAGCCACTCTTCAGCTATGGCTCTGAGCATGTCTATTAAACAGCTGGGGGGGGGGAATGGAGATGGTGTGACAAACAGCAAACTGCTGGCTTACCACAGACCATGGGAATGAGAAAACAGATCTGCTTGAAGGGGCAAATCAGCAGGAGCTCTTCCCTTTTTAAACAGGCTGGCCTAGTGACAATGTGTCCAATAGTACATATAGTAATTTGGAGACCACACAGAGAACAATTTGTGAATGGATGCCTTCCCACTGTTTGTTCTATGGGCTTTAGTACGCATCTGCCTCCGGAATGTACAGCCATGTCGAAGGATTTAGAGACTAAATAACTGCTAGGTTTGCTCTTTGTCCTTATTTCCCATTAGTCATCACAGTTAGAGAATCACGTTTAAAAATGGGAGCCATGCATTCCGCCATTCTTATGCAACTTCAGCTCATGTCCTACTGAAACCATGCAACCATACCTGTGGTGTCTGGACTTTCTGCCTGCACTTTTGTCATCTCTCATTTTGCCTTTTGCCTTTGCCCCTTCTGTGTGCATCCATCCTATTTATTATGAACTTATTGTTGGCATTTCCATCCCACCTGTACTAAAAACCATGCTCACATACCAAGAGAGGGCTGGAAAATTTATGGGCTTCCAAATGTTGAACTCCACCTTCCACTATCCTTAAGCAGCATGTCTAATGGTGAGGGGTGGTGGCAGTACTTGTTCAGTAATTCCCAACCTTGGGTCACCCAGATATTCTTGGACTGCAACTCTCAGAAATCCTGGCCAGCCCAGCTGCTGGTGAAGGCTTCTTGGAATTGCAGTCCAAGAACAGGTGGGTGACCCAAGGTTGAGAACCACTATACTAGTGCATCATCGCCCAGAGAGCCACAGGTTCCCCAGATATGTACTAAGCATTAGGCTATAAACCTGTATTACGTGTGTGTATATACATATATTCCTACAGTTGTGTACCTCTCTCTTCACCATATCTCCAACTCTGCAAAACTCAACACTACATAGATACCAAGAGAACGCTTTGAGGCAGTTTTATTTTTTTAATTGGAATATATATTTTTTTATTAATTAAAATCACTCTGCAGCCCACAGTACCATATTGATTCACATGAAGTGACAAAAAGTTTGGGGACTACGTTTGTAAAGAGAGTGAAAAATAGAGTCATTTCATTTGGCGGAATTTTATGTTGATTCTAGCCATGATTTGCCTCACTGTGGCCCAGGTTTCCAGTTTCCGTTCAGAAAAGAGAAGCTGACATAGGACACAAAATATGCAGTCACTATTCTGGCTCACTGTTTTTCAAGAAATGAACATGCTACCACCTTCTAGCATCTCTAACTAGTAAGTGAAGTAAACTGTGACTGATAGCATGTTTTTAAAAGTCTGGTGAGAATGGGAAAGAGTCTTAGGAGAGGGAAAGGCTGAATGAGCACTGGGTGGAGGGACAGAAAGAAAAACAATGGGGAGGGAAGAAGAGAAGAGAGACAGCATTTGGGCAACTGGAGATAAAAGAGTAATTAAAACAAGCAAAATTGGAACAGGATAGAGATACAAAAAGACTAGTGAGATTAGGTAGGGAAGGAGCAGAACACACCATGGTAGGGGTAGTGCTAACAGCTCTGTAACCTGGATGAAGCCAGATACTTTTGCTACAGAAATCTAAATATCATGGGGCTACATTACCTGCAGGATTGCATCTCCAATGCAAAAAATCTGTTCTTGTTATGTGCCATCAAGTCACCTCTGACTTACGGAGACCCTATGAATGAGTGATCTCCAAAATGTACTGTCCTCAATAGCCCTGCTCAGCTCTTGCAAACTCAAGCCTGTGGCTTCCTTTAGGGAATCAATCCATCTTTTATTTCGTTTTCCTCTTTTCCTGATGCTTTCAGCCTTTCCCAGCATTATTGTCTTTCTCGGAGAATCCTGCCTTCCCCATGATGTGCCCAAAGTAGGACAGCTTCAGTTTCAGTGTTTCTGCCTCCAGAGATAGTGCAGGCTTGATTTGATCTAGGACCCACTGGTTTGTCTTTCTGGCAGTCCAGGGTATCTACAAAATTCTCCTCCAGCACATTTCAAACAAATCAATATTTTTTCCTGTTTTTACTGTTTAGCTTTAACACCCATACATGGTAATCAGAAATACAAGAGTGTGGATGATCTTGTTCTCTGTATCCAGTGATACATCCTTATACTTGATAATCTTTTCTAGTTCCTTCATTGCTGCCTTTTCGAGTCTTTCTGCTAGTAAGATGGCATCATCTGTATATCTTAAGTTATTGATGTTTCTTCCACCAATTTTCATTCCTCCTTTATTTGGATCTAGTCTGGATGGATTCTGAAAAGGAAGAGGCAATCAAAATTATTTTACAAATATCTGCTGGCTACTGGTATAATGATTGAACAGATAAGGGGATAAAATGCACCTTTGTCTGACATCTTTGTCTAAAGGAAAGTATTCTGGCTCTCCTATCCTAAAAGGAGCTTCTTATCCACAACATAGCATATTCATTAGGACAATCAAGTGCTGAGGCACACCATTTCTATCAGAACAACCCATAGTTTATCGTGATCTACACAGTAAAAGGCTTTGCTGTAGTCTATAAAGTAGATTGATGAATCCCAAACCGGAATTAAGATTGCCGGAAGAAATATCAACAACCTCAGATATACAGATGATACCACTCTGATGGCAGAAAGTGAGGAGGAATTAAAGAACCTCGTAATGAGGGTGAAAGAGGAGAGGGCAAAAAATGGTCTGAAGCTCAACATCAAAAAAACTAAGATCATGGCCACTGGTCCCATCACCTCCTGGCAAATAGAAGGGGAAGATATGGAGGCAGTGACAGATTTTACTTTCTTGGGCTCCATGATCACTGCAGATGGTGACACCAGCCATGAAATTAAAAGACGCCTTCTTCTTGGGAGGAAAGCGATGACAAACCTAGACAGCATCTTAAAAAGCAGAGACATCACCTTGCCGACAAAGGTCCGCATAGTCAAAGCTATGGTTTTTCCAGTAGCGATGTATGGAAGTGAGAGCTGGACCATAAAGAACGCTGACCGCCGAAGAATTGATGCTTTTGAATTGTGGTGCTGGAAGAGACTCTTGAGAGTCCCCTGGACTGCAAAGAGAACAAACCTATCCATTTTGAAGGAAATCAACCCTGAGCGCTCACTGGAAGGACAGATCCTGAAACTGAGGCTCCAATACTTTGGCCATCTCATGAGAAGAGAAGACTCCCTGGAAAAGACCCTGATGTTGGGAAAGTGTGAAGGCAAGAGGAGAAGGGGATGACAGAGGACGAGATGGTTGGACAGTGTCATTGAAGCTACCAGCATGAATTTGACCCAACTCCGGGAGGCAGTGGAAGACAGGAGGGCCTGGCGTGCTCTGGTCCATGGGGTCACAAAGAGTCGGACAGGACTTAACGACTAAACAACAACAAACAACAAATAAAGTAGATTGATCTTCTTTGGAAATTCTTTAGTGTGCTCCAATAGCCAGCAGGCATTTGCAATATAATCTCGAGTGCCTCTTCCTTTTCAGAATTCGTCTTGAACATCAGGCATTTCTCACTCCATATAAGGTAAAAGCATTTGCTTTAACACCTTGAGCATCACTTTGCTTGCATGGGAAATTAGGGCAAGCTGAATAGCTCAGTGGTTTAAGAATCTGGCTGCAGAGCCAGACAATGGGAGTTCCCCACTGTGCCTCCAGCTGTGTAGTCATGAGTAGAGATGGGGGTATTCGTATTCATATATGAATACAAATACCCCCGCAGAGGTGGACATAATGAGGGTCTGGCGCCCTGGGGCCAGACCGTCCACCCATCCGTCCGCCGCTGTCGCTGGCTCCGCTCTCCCTTCCAATCGCTCCAGAGCTTCTGGTCGACTAGCCACTCATCAGCCTAGCAGGGAGGCTCGTCTTCCCTCCTTCTGCCAGGAGTGGCTAGTCGACCACGAGCTCCGGAGTAACTGGAAGGGAGCGTGGAGCCAGCGGCAGCAGCAGACAGTTGAGTGGACGGTCCAGCCACAGGGGACCAGACCCTCGTTATGTCTACCTGTGCGGGGGTGTTCGTATTTGTATATGAATACCCCCGTCTCTAGTCATGAGCAATCCACAGTTCCTGCAGACAATTGCTAGTACTGGTTGTGTAGCTATGGTTGATACTGCAGTGTTGACCAAGTAAGGGGAGAAGACCAGACTTCTGTCTTTACACCTGAGGCTCCTGGTATTTATACTTGGGTAGCCAATCCTAGCATTTCATACTCTATTGCCAAACACAGGAACAAATGTTATACAGTACTACAGTCTTCCTCCTTTCTCGTTCAAGTGTATAGATATTCAATAATAGCACATATTTATTTATTTATTTATTTTACATAATTTCTACACAGCTCTTCATTTTAGAAAAATCTTAAGCAAATTATTTTACAGACTGATGGTTGTATACATCCAATACATAGATGAAAACCCCCTCTCTGAATCCTGAGAGAGGAGGTGTGGCCTGTTGGAAATAGCAGTAAGATTCCCCCCCCCCCCCCAAATAGGCCAGTAATGTTCTCAGCGAAACCAAGCAAAAGCAAAGACAGGGCAATGGGAGAGAGGGTACAAAACAACATGGAGGAGCAGTGTAGCCACTTGGCAAAATGTCTGCATTTGTCCTGCTGTTGAGCGAGATAAATTTTGAAGTGTAAAAAAGAAAACATAAGGCCATTTACTATCCTGTTTAGCTCTCTCCCTCCTATGATTATTGACCTAAAGGCTGAAGGTGTTATCTGGAACAAGCAGATGAGGAAACACACAGCTAAAGACATGTCAGACTCATTGCAGTCTGCTGTTAATCTTTTCCTCCTCGTTAGGTGTGGTGAGCTGAGGTTTCTTTTTAGGCTGATAGGAACAGCTCTTCAAATTATCACCCAGAGTTTCCTGGGATTATTGTATTGTGTATTGGTGTATGTGTGTGTATGTGGGGGGATTTGCTGTTGGTGACTACTTTTGAATTGAAATAATACCAGTGGCTAGGGTGAAGTGAAGATCAATGTTGTTGCTGGCATTTTAATTCCCAAAGAGAAAGGAATATTTTCGCAGATTTAGATAAGACAGTTGAATAAGGCTTGTGATCCATTATAATGGGTCCACATTTTTTTCCAACTGCTCACTTTTGTTTAAATCCAGTATCTACAGCCAAGTCCCATGCAGATGACTGTCTTTACTATCAATTTCTCACCACTTCAGTGGGTCTGCTCTATATTTTACTTACAGCTTTTTGTAGAAGGTCTTGCGAAAGCAAACACAGGGCTTGGCTAGAAGGTCAAACTGGAGTAGGCAAGACCGGGCCAAGTTGGGCCACTTAAGCTGGCTAGATAGTTCGGTAGTTTAGATATCTGGTTGGGAGTGAGATTCTCCACTGTGCCTCCTGGAGAAGAGCCAGCCTGTGTGGCCTTGGGCAAGCTGCACGGTCCTAGAAGAAAGCAATGGTAAACCACTTCTGAGTACTCTCTACCTAGAAAAACCTGAAAAGGGTCACCATAAGTCAGAATTGTCTTGATGGCACACAATTATTATATAAGGTGGCTTAAGATTGGACAGAGGTGCAAAGTGTGATCCCTGCATCCCCATGCAAGGATTGGGTGGTTTCGGGTCAGGAACACACCGTACTTCAAGCAACCCTGTTTAGCATAATCAAGATATTTCCCCCCTTTAAAAGTAAAATACTTCTTTAAAAGAGAAAGACTTTTCAAGATCATTAAGGCGGTACCTTTGGAGGAGCTACTTAATCGGAAACTTTTGCTCAGCTTGCCTTTGGAAGGGAGAAATTTTGCATTTCTTTAAAAAATATTGTGAACGCATCAATTATGCTGTGAAAGGGTTTTTCAAAAGCCCTGTTCAAACATCACTGATTTACTGTGTCAGTTAGCAACCATTAAAAAGAAATGAAAAGCTTCCCCTCCAAAGGTGAGGGCAAGGAAGATTTATAGGGGAAGCTTCCCATTTCCCAAGATTGTTAAGCAACTTTCATAAAGGGTGTGATCTGATTTGTGCTTTTGCTTCATTGGAGGTTACTGCAATCCGAGATGTAACTGAACATCTGTGCCCAGTAAGTTAATGGATGTGGTTGTGTCATTGAGCTTGGCAGTAGATACTGGATCTTGCCTTCTGTTTTATTTAGTGTAGCTAGAGGTATGTATGTGGGTATGTCTAGAGGGCTAGCATGTTTCTGATATCGGAGTATTTGCATGCTTCTGATAGGGAGTCCATTGTGTGCTTGAACTGCTGTATCCAGAGTGTGTATCTGTTTTCTATTCTGTTCTGATCTCAGGTCAATGCAAGAGTGAAATATATTCAATATATATTGTACACATTAGCATATCATAAAATTAAACCTGTGAAAAGCAGATACCCTGTTACTACACCGCTGTAATCACTCTGTGCTTTTCTTATTGTTGCTCTATGTCATTGTTGGAAGGTTATAAGCTAAATCACTATTTTTCTGAATTTCAATTTCCTCACTTTGATCACACTAACTACTCAATTAAGTTTTCCTTTTCCAGTAATTGGGTACTGGATGGGTTTTACTCCATTGCTTAATAGCATGCCAATTAAGGAAGAGAATGGTGTTCCAGCCCTTAGTTTTCTTTTTCTATGTACCTTAATTAAGCTAGATTCAGCAGATGTGTGGGAGTCTAGATAAGTACTGCATGTTCCTCAGCAATCAGCAATTTATCACACCACGAGATGTGGCCTAAAAGATGCTAGGGAAGTACTGATACTTACCTCACAGCGGTTGTTGCCTTTTGAAGCGCAAGATGTAGGCTTTGTGCAGCAGACAGATGGAGGGAAATGTCAAAGGGCATAAGCGGATGGATTAGAAGAGGGAGATGTGTTGCCTCAGATCATTTGGGACAATGAAAGCACAGGTGTGAAAGCAAACAGATCTTCTGATACACAGTCAGATGAACTTGAGGCCAAAGGATGCCTATTCAGAACATATATGTGAAAGGCTGGAATAAACTCAATGAAAGAGGAGTCAAAATTCATGGAAGGGACAGTCATAATTGAAGATATGCAGGTACAGATACCATAAATCACTATAAAGGCGAATAAGTGGGTTCTAGATTTAACAAACAAACAGAGACTATTGTGCTTTGTATGTAAATATCTTCACACCCAATCTATATCCAAATATTTACAATACAGATTGGGACTAACCCACAGTGAGTTGTTTTCTAGGTGGCCTGAGCTGATTACTTCTCAAGTTTGAATGGTTATTTGAACAAAAAAACAACTGCTAATAGGCAAAAGGTCTGTGGCAGCACCATCAATGTTAAGAATGAACTGGACTTTGTAGAGAGGGTTCAGTGTGCTTACATTTTGGTTAGCCATGCACTTTTACAACTGTAGGGTGTGTCACCTGCAAAGAAGCATTTTCCTCTAGGAAGGGAATAATTTGTCAGAGTATTCTAAATACCAAAAGGGGGCAGCAAGGCTTAGCAGAGAATCCAGAAATGGGCACATTGTATATGTAATTCTCCCACCTAGTAACCTGGCTTTGAAAAATATGCCCAGCCAAGACACCAAAAGGAAACTGATCTCAATGACAACAAAATGCACCAAACAATTAACAAGAAAAAGAGTGATTTGAATACAGAAATAGTTCTTTCTTCGGTCAAGAGACTGCAAGTGCAACAGACATTTGTATTACTTTGCGGTGTGCCAATAAGAGGAAATAAAGAAAAAAGGAGGCAGGAGAGACAGTCCCTAAAGCCATTGTGACCTCTCCGATCAAAGCCTGCACAAGAAAGAACACATCAATCCCTCAACATTTCCCCCCTATGATCTTGAATAGCGAAAAGCAGAAATATCAGCTGATTAGTATTTTTAAAAAAGGAAAGACAATTCCAGAACATGATAGCTAGCCTAAAAACAATGTAGCACACCCTGCCTAAATAAAAAATGGCTGCCAGAGTAGTTATAGGGGGATATATAGACACCAGTGACCTCATTCTGGGTCCTCTGCAGGTCCTCAGTGTTTGGAGAGATGTGGGGCTTCATTGGTAATCAGCCTTGGCTATCAGGTTTCTTTTCTTGTGGTGTTTCTTCCTTGGACTACTGTTTTTACTGCTGGTTCAAATACATGTAATCTGTTGGGCTGGCCAGCTTGCCTCAGTGGCACTTGCGGGGGGGGGGGGTTTGCTCCATGCTGTCATTCACCAAAACAAGTACAAACACTCCAACTTGGTTTATTTCACAACTTTTCTATGAAGACAGTGCACATCGCTGCTATGTTCCCCCACGGCAGGAACATGGAACACAAGCTACTCTACTGATGGCAGATAATATGCATTTGTGTGTATGTCATCTGGGAGAAAGTATAAAAACATAATGAAATAGGTGGAAGCCTACCAAATTGCATCAGAAAATGATCTATTTCAAAACTTGGATGTTGCTTCAAAAGTAATTAAGTTACACTTATGGCTCCAAGTAGTTTGCTATAGTTGCAATTTTGAATCAGTGTTTCACATTCCAGTTTATCAAAAGTAACTACAACACCTACCCTTTAAGTTGCCTCTTTTTTTAAAAAGTGTGGATGCTACAAGGCACTGACTGGTGATACAAAACACTTACTGCTTAGGCCTGTAAATTTTACCTTGACACACTCTCCTTCCATCCTCCTTCTTATTGTTTCAGCATCCCCCACAGAGTGCAAGGTAGGAGCATAAGGTCACACATGAACCCAGCATTTAGTGGGGCTACACCTTCATAACTATACATGCAACCAAGGAATTATAGCTGCCAGCAAAAGGAATGGAACTCTAAGTCATTGTTGCAAGTATAATATAATGTAATTAATATATTTGTTATTGGCAAAACAAATTACGACAATTAACAAGTAATTTTAAATGATTTACTTCTAGCCTCTGACCTAGTCCAGTGTCATATTTCACAGCGGACATGAACTGGATGCCTCTAGGAAATCCACAGGCAAGCCACAAAGCCAAGGATGCTCCTGTTAAGACCAGGGGCAATCCTAGGGCATGAGCAGCTGACGGAAAGAATAAATGTGGTTCATCCCAAAGGAAATGAGTCTTACCAGGCTTCAGATCTACACTGCACTAAAACAGCCACATTAAACAAAAACAAATCTCTAGGAAAGAAATCCCTTTTAACTCCATTTCCCCACTGCAGCTTTGCTGCTGGAGCAATACATCTATGTCAAAAAATTAATTTTAAACCCAACTAAAGAGCTAATTAAAGGCTTCTGACTGGGAACCTGTGACATGGAAATGAACTTCCCCTTCAGAGAGCCATGGTGCTAACATTCAACACATGTGGCAAACCTCAGAGCAAGAAAAGAGACCACCCTCTGAGAAACAAGGGGGGGGGGGGAAGCACAGAAAGGCATTGATCATACCTTGTATGAATATATTATTTGGACTTTCTAAGAAAAGTGAGAAATGGACTTTAATCCCCCTGAAATAGGCTTTCCAAAGACTTTCTAAGCAGACTGGACTCTAACTCCTGGAGCAGATGCTTCACTCCTCTTCATCCTCTGAGCTGTTATTTCAAAGCACCTTTGAAATCAATAGGTACTACTATCCTGTGATATCTAAAGTTCCTGTCCTTGTTTATTCAAAGCTCGGGCGCCCTAAGCAGAGAGGTTGCCCTCAGGTTGTGTTAATGATGTACCTACAGCTCAGGATTCTGGCTATTGTTACCTTTGCTTCTTTACTCCAGGTGGGGTTCAAAGATAAAGATTAACAACCATAATTATCCGATGGCTCTATAGTATATAGAGTGAATGGGGAAGCCTGGGTGTTTGTCTCACTCCCTGGTCTGGCTGCAATGTGATTTTGGAATTGTTTTTCCCCTTTTGACAATATTACTTCCCCCCTTTATTTTCGTTTCTGTGCCTTCTTTTAAATAAACATCATAAAACGTGCAAGCCTGGTTGCCAGGTTGAACGAGAGACAGGTACAGTACTCTAACCCTGTCCATGGGGTCATTCTATAGTTTTGGAAGTATTTTTTAAGGCCTCCCCCCTTTTGAATTTAAGGGGACGTGGCAGAGGTTAACAAAGGCAATTGTGGGCAGTCTGAACCTCGATCTCATCTCGGGCTCATGGTGTTTCGGTCCTGAGATGGAACGTGGACTATCATGTCTTGCATCATCCGGATACTGGGGGAAATACAAAAATGATTATGCGGAACCAGGTGCTTTTACTGGCGCTTCACTCTGTTTGGAGAAACCTCTAGTTGCAGTCGAAGCTTGCTAATATGCCTATACATCCTGTGACACCTAATAAAAGCACAGGTCCCAGGCTCTCCATCTTTGGTTTGCTACTGCGTAATTGCAATATAACAGTGCTAATAGCTGCTTGCTGCCAGCTCTCCAAAGTCTCTGGCATTTGCAGCTGGGAGTCACTCTTCCCAAGGTAGCCTCTCATTTATTGTTTGAGGTGACAGATGTACTGAGAGCTGCTGATCCTCACCACAGTGGGAGTGAAGCTGCCTATTTGTCTGCTGATGGGCAGACAAAAACAAAAATCTTATGCAAAGGAATACCTTCTGAGGTGAGATCACGGCTTTCAAAAATGCCAGAAGCTGACAAACCACCTCCTTCCCTGTGACGTCACTCTATTGAATTGGCCTTGCTTTGTTCTCTTAACAATTAGGAGCTTGCCAGAGCATTCTCCTTGGATAACAAATGTTAACCAACCCACCCATTTCCTTGAAGCATGGCCTGGTGCTTCCACAGCCACAGTTTCACATCAACGAAAGGAGCACTCAATTATAGCTTCACAGCTTTTACTGAGAAATCACAATGGGTATGGAAAAGTGATTGGGATGCATTGGAACCAACTGCATAGCTGGCTTAATTAACTCATAGGGAATTCAATAACAAGGTTGTTAGCTTATATTGAATTCAGTTCCATAAGGCTACATACAGGGTTTTTTTCTCTCCAGCTGATTCACAAAACACAGGGCAGTTTAGGTGTTAGAGCTGAAGACTGACATTAGGGTTTCTTCCGTTCTGTCCAGAGCCACAGAATCACTGTCCCCCATCTACCGTGTTTGTCTGTACAAAGGGATGTTCCATGGAAACACCACTAAATGTCTACATATTTGACCAACTGGCAACAGTGCATGTAGTTTATGTCAGAGGTGTACAACTTAGAGGGATCTGCCATGTTTAGCTCCCCAGATTTTGTTGTGGTTGCACCCCTATGCAGTGCCATAATTTGGGGGCAATGCAGCAGCTGGAAACTGTTTTTTCTGTTTCCAGCTGGGGAAAAATACTTTTTTTGCTCCAAAGACCTCCTCTAAAATGTATACTTTGTCTTAACACTGCTTGTTCTTTTCAGCCTGGTGTTGCACCATTGCACAACCACGTTGCATCATCATCATCCTGCCCAAATCTGCAGTAGCAGCAAAGTTGTCCTGGGCCGATCCCTGATTTATGTCGAATAGAAGTCTTCAGCCTTTTGAGTCCCAGGATCTACCAACCTGCAAGGTGAAAAGAACAAGGATTAGAGCACATGGTTTGCACCCAGAAAGTTCCAGCTTCTGTGCCTGCCATCTGCAGAGTGGGCTCAGAAAGACTCCTATCTGAAAATGTGAAAGGCCCTTGCTTAGATGATATAGAAAATTCTGAGCCCGGTGGTCAAGACTAGCTGGGTTGATATATGGCAGTATCCTGTGGGTGCTCTGTTGATTGACTGTTTGTTCATCTTTTTGTCTAAAGTTTTTCTTCCTATGACCAGTGCCCTCTTCCTGTCCCTTCGTCTCTTCTTTTTCTATCCTCCTTTCTTTTCTCTTCAGAAAAAAAAAAGTGTTCAAAATAGATGCCAAACAGTATTGCTGGTAGAATACACTATAAAAGGGCACTATCCATTTTGGAGTTATCAGCAAAAGAAAGGAGGGCTACAGCACAATTATTATGGGAGTGGCATAAAGATAATAGCGTAGACCACAGCAGAAGCTACGAGCAGAGGACAGCAAGCCTTTGCTTCCCAGTAAGCCATAAGAAGACCACACAGTACATACACATGTCTGGAAGTGTGAGGGAAAACTGGTATCTCTGAATAAGTGGGAGAAACCTGATACCAAGTAATCATTCTCCCACCTGCCATTTAGAGGGTGGACATACCATTAGACATTTCATCAGCAACATCACACACCTTAGAACATCCATGAAATTCCATGAAGAAGTGGTGGTTTTCTACAGTGTGAAGATCCAGTGAGATTCAAGGGAACAGGGGCTTGCTTTGCAGTACTTTTTGATATCATGCAGGGAATGTTGCAGACAAGTAGCGGATGGGTTTTATTTTATGACCAATCAAGGAAGAGGCAGGTGTGTCTCTTCATATTGCAATTCTGTTTCCCCATTCAACAGTTCCATTTGTAGTTCTGGTGCCTGCTGCAGCTCAGAGGGAAGCACTCATCAGTCTGGAAGCAAAGCTTGAGAAGATAACAACAGAAAACACGAAGATAAGAAAAAGACCTACAATGAAATTCAACAGACCACAAAGAGATAAGCAGTGCAGTCTGGGTTCCTTCAGTGTTTATTCACAAGTTTTGTAGAATTCTTAGCTTTGAATATTTCTTTGCCTGTTTCCTCACGGGTATTTTTCCTATCCTATTGAAAACAGTACAGTGTATTGTCTACTGCTTCTGGTTCAGGAATAGACAAATCTATCCATATTAAAAACAAATGAAACATCATTTTTAGCCATCTGCAGTGGATACATTCAATACATACAAATATTCCCAGCGTGGAACGGATCATGTTGTACCCACTTGCCATGTTGCTGTAAAAGATGCGGAGCCTGTCAAGGGAGAAGAGATGGCACCCCTAACTTACTCATGACGAACATGACCGAATACTCAGGGATTCAATCCAGACTTTTCATAGTTAAGTAATTAAAACCCTCTGTTTGATGAATATGTTGGTTTTGCTTCCTTTTTTTCTTCTTCCAATTTTCAAATTCTTTCTATCCTGTTTACAAAGGAATGTGTGAAGTTCTATAAGTTTTCATCAAAAAGAGATCCAAATAGAATTCTCGCCCATCCCTAATTGAGAAGTAGATGGGCTCCCTTAAGAATCTGTTAGAGGAGAACTCCTGTTATTACAACGACACCTCTTCCCTAGTGTGTACTGTCCTAGAGGTAGAAAACCTGTGTCTAGACTGTCTCGCTTCAGATGCATGTGCCTCACTCTCTCTTTCATATGTAGGTGAATGGATTCTCCTTCAAATATGTAAGGATTCTCCCTACGCCCCATCACATCCAATCTTGTCCTCCCTGTGGCAGTCTCCACTGGCTCTCCATTCCAGCCCACTTCACCCCTTTGCCACGGGCAGCAGAAACAAAGGTTGCAGGCAGACTCTTTGCTCCCTCTTAAGCAATTCACCTCCCAGAGGAAAAGGCAGGAAATGCTATGTGTTTCAGTCCTGGGTTAGGCTTCGATACACATTGGACATCTCTCAGTGAGTGAGACAGGTCACTGGATCAGGGTTGCCTGCCTCCAGTTTGAGAATGATGGATGTGCAGATATATCTTTAGCAGTTGTTGTGCTCCTACATGGATGACTAAAAGAGGGGAAGTTCTTTCATTTTTAGGTTGCATCTTTATGATGAATTGACGTCATTTAGAAGGCAATCAGCTGCTGTTGTCCACAAGATACCTGAATGTTTTCATAGTCTTTGAAGAGGCTTCTTTCACGTCCCCAGGGTTAGGCCAGTTGGTGGTAAATCACTCAAAAGCTGCTATTTTAGAACAAGATGATAGCAACATTCAGCCCCAGAAGGATCCTTAGGTGCCATTTTGTCCAAGGAAAACTAGATCTTCTGGCAGGTAGGGTATAACTATGGATACATTTGTAAACTATAACTAAACGCTGTTTTTTCTGACCTTATTGAAATCTCCTTCTTTGGAGGAAAAATCAATTTTCCATTCTTAAACTGGGGCATTTAATTATCATCAATATTGATTTTAAAGTATCTCGAATGGAATCAGGCACTGCTTTGAAAAATACGAAGCCACAGCAAAACCACTTGCAGTAAATCTCTGAAGCAGCAAAGATGCTTCTGACAAGGCAGATTTTTGTGCTCATTTTTCTTTTTTCCCCTTCCCTTGAGTGAGACAAAATGCCCCATCGTTTGTGTACAATCATCGGACAGCATATGTTATCAAAATGGACACACTGCTTTAAACTAAACCTCTGCCATCTGTTCTGGTTTGTAATTACAGATGCAGCAAAATACAAAGTCCTCCTGAATCATAAAAGAGTTGTGATAGATGCAATTTAAAAAAACTCAGTGGGTTTGTCCATTACAGTGATGCATCTGTGTGAGGTCTTTAGAGACTACAGACTTGTCTGGGAGCCTCCGACTCATATTTTGGCCTTCTTTGTTCAGTTCGATTGGAGCTGTATTTCTGTCATGGAGACCTTTCACACAGCACTGCAGAAACTGGCTAAAACCATGTGAGCAAATGCTGTCTTCAATGCAAAGTACAACATTATACATTGTAATACAGGGTCACATGAGACACTAATCACTTTGTCAACAAAGATCTGACACCAATGTGGGGAAATTATGGCACTCCAGATATTGTTGGAGTACAACTCCCATCATCTTTAACAACTGGCCATATTGGGTGGGGCAGATGGGAGCGAGAGACCAACAACATCTAGAGAACCACAGGCCTCATACCCCTGGTCTGCCATATTTACAACTGGTGTGAAGAATGGCTGTTATTGTGGAACAGATCATTTGAGAGCACAGGTGATATAGGCCAGAGAACTTTGGCACAGAATGCATGTTCTCACGCTGAGTCTCCTAAACAGCTGGCAGCTGAAGCATCGTTTCCCCCACTCACCTGAATTAAGGAATTAGAGGCATACTTCATTGTTATACCTTAACACTACACTCTTAATCTTTATTGACTACTCAACAAATTGCTGTGTTAACTTCATGGATATTATAATTAGAGATGGGGGTATTTGTATTTGTAAAGGGTACTAGGACTAATTCCTAGTTTTTACCTGTCTCTAACACATTAATCAATCAGCCAGAGACAGAGAGATCCAATAGATATTTATTTTCATCTGAAAGCAAGCAAATAGGCGCAAACTTCACACACAGAAAACATGCAGAGAAGAAGCGCACCCCCTTATTACAGACTACACATTTTATAAATTCAACGTGAAAGGAGGGAGGCAAAAGGGTGTGGAGGAGAGGGAAAGGAAGGCTACAGGTGCCTAGGCAACGGGCCATAATTCATCCTTCCTGGGTTCCATGTTAGACACCGGAATCTCCTATCAGTTCAGGGACAAACTCCTCATTAAACCAGTTACTTACAAGCAACGGAATGCAGGCGGCCTCTCTCTCCTTTATGTTTTTGTCTAGTAAGCAGAAATCTAATCATGCAGCAAAGCAGCAAGATGGCTACGGTTAGGCTAAGACATATATATATATATATTGTATGTATTAACTGGAGCCCTTCATTTGTATACGAATACCCCCGCACAGCTGGATGTAACAAGAGTCCGGCCCCCTGGGGCTGGATCGTCCACTCACGCATCCGCTGGCGCTGCCGGCTACACTCTCCCTTCCAAATGCTCCGGAGCTCGCAATCGACTATCCACTCCTGGCAGAAGGCGGGAAGACAAGTCTCCCTGCTAGGCTGATGAGTGGATAGCCAACTGCGAGCTCTGGAGTGATTGGAAGGGAGGACGGATCCGGCAGCAGCAGGGGACACATGAGTGGACGATCCAGCCCCAGGGAGCTGGACCCTCGTTACATCCAGCTGTGCGGGGGGATTCGTATTCATATACCCCCATCTCTAGTTATAATATTTCAAAGGAACATAGCAGGATCCTTTTAGTGTATTCATTTGAAGCTCCCCTCATGCCATCATAGTGTGTAATACTTAAGGCTGGTTGAATTATTTTGGTACCTGAAAATGAAAGCCTACAGTAACAGTTAGCAGTTAACAGTAACAGGCACTTTTGCACTGCATACAGTTATTTTAGAAAATAACCTAAGATCACAGAAGACTTAGATCTGTTTCTACTTAGAAGTAAGTTACAGTAAATTACTCATCAATGAGTTTTGTTCTCAGGTAGGTATGTGTGCCTTTTCAGCTGTAGCAATGTGCTTAATGCTTCCCTGGGACTTAGATAAGGTCATAAGAACAGACTTTGCATTTGCTTCTGGTAACATCTTCAAAGTTGTGAGATGATTAATCACACTGGACAAAAAAGCAGACATTTGTATTTTTAGTGCTTTTCCTCTAGGTGCCATTATTTGTCTTGGCATAAAATGGGAAGCAAAAACCCAAGAGGCAGACACCAGCTTTGTGTACAGTTTTGATTGGGGAAAAAAAAGATACCAGGAAAAACATGGAATTCTGAGCCTCCTGACTTTGTCCACACCATTCTAAGCCAAGTCACCTCAAAATTTATTCTGGGGAAATCTCACTTGAGAAAGAACTAGGCAGATTCTGGTCAAAACTTACACACTCTGAAAAAACTAGGTAGAATTCTCCTGCGTATGATACCAAGTCTTACTGCAGCTTAAAAGTGTCACCCAATACACACTCTTCTGCTACAGATTTTAAATATATCCTCCTTGGTAAGAATCCACCTGTTTCAGTTACTTCTCTCTCAAAACACAGAAGAACAGGACTCTGGAGCACAGCAAAGTGGGGCAGAGGTCTGCAAAGGAAGCAAGCTACTGCTGGCTGGCATAGAAAAGAGGCAGATAATGCAATAGCATGCATTAAAAACAGGGCTTGCACTGCAAACGGTTTTGTGCCTGTTTGTCACTAACCCAAAGTAAATACTGTTCCTCTGTATTGCAAATGCGCAGTTCCAGCCTATAGCAAAGCCATGTGAGAGATTACTGGAATTATGACGTATACCATTATAGAAAGATCTCAGCTAAACTTTAACTGAAACACAGCTTTCCACTGAGGTGAAACCTAAAACTTCAAGCTGATTCTTCAAGTTTGCACCTAGTCTCCATCTGGAAGCTTTAACTATCAATGCCAGAGCTTCAGCATCTAACCAGGATGACCTATTCTATTTGTCTGCACTCTCTAAACTCTGCAACATTCAGCTTGATGAAAAGTCCTGCAGCCCTTGAAAGCATTCCTTTTTCAGATACTAAAATTAGTCAAATCAAATCAAATTTTAGCCAAAGGCCATTGAAACATTGAGTCAATACACAAAACCAATAATAATAGAGTTCTTCTCTATTTTATAAGAGTCTTATATATATATATATACTGTATATTTTAAATTCTAGCCGTTTTGGAACTTGTTATATATGGTTATGAAGACGCTGTTTTGTTGACTTGTCATTGGTTTTGTGTATTGACTCAATGTTTCGATGGCCTTTGGCTAAAATTTGAATAAAATTTGATTTGATTTGATACTAAAATTAGTGATAAAGGTATCCGACCCTGAATTTGGATTTTTCTTGTGGACCACAAGGTTGTGGTTTTTTTAAAAAATTCTTGTACAGCTTAACGTCCTCATTGATCTACATGCAATAACCTTGAGTATAGGATTGCCATATTCCAGTTCGAGTTTGCATATTATGCAAGGCTAATTTTCATATTATGCAAGTTATATAGTCCAATTTGCATAAGTAATTTTGCATAATAAGCTAATTAATGTGGATATTTCACATTATGTACATTAAGCTCAATAAACACTGCATTTTTGTACCAATATATTTTATAATGTATTAGAATATATAATTACTAGGGATGCACACAGTGAACATTTTCATATTTTCCCCTGCTAATGCCTCTTTCACTGTTGGTGTGTTTTTCCATACCAGTCCTTTTGTTTAACATGAAAGGGAAGACCTCTTTCATGCTGCTTGATTTCAGGTTTCCAAACCATGTTTTCTGGTACTCCCAAAGCCATACAGAACCCTTTAAAGTCTACTCCCAAAAGGCAGAGAGACAACACAACAGAGAATCAATTTACTCCAAAAGCAGGCAATAGTATGTGAGAAATAATCAGTAAACCTTTGCAGGGACTAGTTTATAGAGAAAGCCTCTGGCAGTGCCCCCACTATAGCGCTCGCCACTGGGGGATGCGCTTCCGTATTTTTGGACTGCACCTCCCAGAATTCTCCAGGCATTCCCCAGGAGGAATTTTGGGAGGTCCAGTCCAGCTTTCCAGTTATTTTCCTCCATTGCTGCCTTAACCAGTCTGTTTCTACTTTCAGAAACAAAGGAAGTTGCCTTGATGCTACCTGGAGAGAAAAGTCTTATTAAGAGTTGCAGTTCTTTCGAAAGTGCCCTCCTGAGACTACAACTCCCTTTATCCTCTGTGCCCAGGAGGGCCTGCCCTGCTAACCATAATATATAGGACCATTCATCATGTGGCCTGATATTGTTGCGTTCTGAATTTCAATAGCTCCAAACTTGAAGAAAAGGACGACGATAGTGCCGGCAGGGCCAGCCTGCAGCATTTCTCCCTTCTGTTTGCCCTCCAATGAATGCAAGGAGAAGTATAAGATCCCTGGGCATTTTTCTGGGAGAACACATGCCACCTCCCTTCTGTCTATCTGATACCGGTGTCATTTTCAATAAAAGCATAACAAGGGTAGAATAATTAAAAAGGAATAAAAGGTGTGTTGGGGGGGCGGCGAGAAGCAGACATATTATTCTTCGGTGTTTTCCAAAGCACCACAGGAATGCCATTTGCTGCAGGAGCTCCAACTTGTGTGGATGCCCAAGGAGTTCTGGGTAGCAGATTTTTATGTTTATTTTAAAACCAGTCTTCGTAATATTGCTCTGGCTGCTATTAAGGTTTCAAGAAGAGAACTCTGTGTGTGTGTGCGTGTGTGTGTGTGTGTGTTTGTGTGCGCGCGCTCCATTCTGGAACAGAATGAAAAACAAGCTAATGAGCATTTTCTTTATTCATAAACATGGATTCAAAATGATACCCTTGACTGCTTTTTAGAAATGGTTAACAAGTTAGACACACTGCCCTCAAAATGCCCAAGAGTGAGATTTTGATTCCTCGAAAGATCCTCCAGCTTCACTTTATGGACATACATATATTACACTGTAAATCATTAATATCCAATTTCAGAGAACCATGGCACAGACAGTGTAAATGAAAATCTAAAGCTACCAGCAATATATTAATTTTATAGTGTTTAAAATGGAGTCCAGAGCTATACTTTGCCTACGGGAACTGCCTCTCTTTTATCTGTTGAGATTAATCCCCATGAAAGGAGGGGGGAGAAAAGCAATAAATCCTAATGGTATCTGGCACATTTCACAGCAAAGCAATTTGTTTATTCTGTGGACTAGGAAAGTTTCCTGATCATTGTCTAAGTGAAAACACAGCCTTAGGAGCAAATGGTACCAAGTCTGGCTGCATGTCCTGTCAATTTGCATTCCTGTGGAAGAGCCCCGTCACTTACACAAATCCTTTCTTTAACTTCAGAAAATTAGTTTGCAATATTGTTTGGCGGGGAGAAGAATGAAATGCAAAAGAGGACAACCAGAGGACTTTCACCATTTCCCCCCCCCCCCAAGGGGTCAGTCTCCCCCATAGTTAGGGGTAGAAGAGAAATTTGTTTGCATTTTGCTTTTGATCAGAATTATCCCAATTTGCACCTCTTGGAACAAAGTGTGCAGCTGAACACAATCTATGGTGCAAAGCTCATTGAATCCTAAGCTTGTGATGTGATAGAGTGATAAAAACTATGTTTGCAAAATGCACACTTTTTTTAAATGAGCATGAAAAGAGGTGTGCATTTGAGAAATGGCCATAAAAGAGCTATAGTCATTATGAGAGAAAGATGAGCCTTTCAAAATACCATGATTTATTACTGTATATACTTTTTGAGATATGCCCAAAGCTGAGCATGGCCTTTTCTGTGGAAAATGGAAAAACAACAACAACAGCAGCAGCAGCAGCAGCAGCAGCTTGACATCCAATCCAAATGCAAATCAGAATAACCATTGATGTGGAAATTGGAGAACTTCAACGAGCTGCAGTTTACAGAATTTTACACCTCTACCCGTGCCTCTGTTCAATTATCCAATGTTCAGTGACTAATGTCTATATGTTCAGCATCTGGATAATTTATTTATTTTTATTTATTTATTGAGCTTATATGCCGCCCTTTTAGACATAGTCTACTCAGGGCGGCTCACAAAACGCAGAATAAAAGCAATTAATATCAGATAACAATTTACAGCATTTACACAGAACAAAGTAGATAAAGGTAAAGAAAAAGAGAAAGTTACGTAGTGCCCGGAGGGAAGGCCTGTCTATATAACCAGGTCTTGAGTTGGTTTTTGAAAATGTCCCCATACCCAATGGATGGCTAAAGTCCGTAGGCTGGGAAAAGAAAAGGTGCAACCTGTGAGTCTCATCTGGTTTCCCAGACCCCCACGGCTGCATACACCCCAAAATATGTTTATCCATTTTACAAGAATCCCTCTTACATAGAGGATATGGGAGAGTTCTACTTGGCTTCTTTTAGTATTGAGGCATTACGGAGTTGTCTCAGTGGGGTCCTGGGACAGTATGCAGCTCCTCATCTTCCCTGTGGCTTGCCTCCGTCAAGCTCCAAATCCCAAAAGGTATTCCACATCCTAGCACACTCATTGGAGCTTTGCTGAGGAGAAATGTCTTTCCACTGAGAAGCTGTAAGGAAACATATCATTGATGAGGGGAAATGAACTACAGTAGGACTACAGTATCTGCACCGGATCGATTCCAAGCCTCCTTCCCACAGCAGGGCAGATGACAAAAAGGGAAGAAGTAGCAAACATTAAACCTTGCATGGTCCCTGGTTCTTTCTGGTGGCCAGTTCTGGTAAATGCATCGGAGGGGGGGGGGTTATTTAGTATTTTCAGGCAATGGATAAGGAAATCAGTGGATACTGAACCTGTGCATAGGTGGGTCCTACTGTACTCTTTACTTGCTTAATGCCTCTGCTGTTAAAATCAGATACACACCAACTATCTTTGTGACTAGACAGTTCTGTGCTATTCCACCCCCCAACTTTTTAAATTACCAATGACCACTTTCAGAGTAGTATATACAAATGAATAAAATACATAAAATAAAAGAGAACAGTAGCATACTGACAATAAAGTGGTACAAGATGAAATTTCAAGCAAGAGATAAAAATTGTGCAATGTACAGTGAAAAGCAAAACTCTCTGGTGCAAGGCAAGTCTTTCTGGGGAGCAATTTCACGGAGAGGAGACCCTCACGGAAAAGGCTCTCTTGTGTAACCTGCCATCTTGCCTTTCTCTTGGTGGGGCACCTTGAGAAAGGCCTCAGGCAAAGCTGTTCTCATTCTGGGTGGATGAAATGCTCCTTCAAATAACCTGTTTCCAAGATGTTTATGGCCTTAAAACTTAACAGACACCTAAATGTGGCTCTCCTGGAGAACAGGCCTAGCTGGGAAGGCTTCATGGCCTAGCATAGCTCCACCCTTTCAGAAAAGGAAGCTAGGGCAGAGCCGGGCCTATAACAGGCCACAAAGCCTTCCCATCTAGGCCTTTTCTCTAGGTCAGTGGTCAGGGAACAGGGGTAATTTACCCCAAATGGGGTAAAAATGAAAATCCTGGGGGTAATGAGCAGAGTGCTACCCCCCACCCCACCCCACCCCTGCAGCCGAACCTCAAACTGGAAGCCACCTCTCCTTCCTTCCTTGGTTGCGCACTTGTAAATCCTCCCTTCTTTTAGAGATCGGAGATAAACTGGCTTTATTGTTTACAGCTGTAGCCCCGGGCAGTCAATCCGGTGGCTTGTGAATGACTACTTCCGCCGGAGTGGAGTTGAATAAGGCGGGAAGGAAGGTGCGAGAGAGGGAAGGGTGGATTCATCAAGCTTGTTTAAAGGTAAGATTGTAGAAAATTTAGGGAGGGAGGGTTGGTTTATGTCAGAGAGAGACTGACTTTCATAAAGCCATGAAAAAAGGAGGTGTCTGCAAAGAGAGGAGGCTCAAATTAAGGCAGGAAGGTGCGAAAGAGGGACCGGGTGGCAAGCTTGTTTAAATGTAATGAGAGGAAACGGACATACTGAACTGAAGCAACTGATTGTTGAAAATTTAGGGTGTGTGTGTGTGTGTGTGTGTGAGAGAGAGAGAGAGACTTGACTCTTTCATAAAACCATGAAAAAAGCAACCTTCAAAATTTAATCTCCGCTGCATTTAGCTCTGCAGTTTCTGCTGAGAAGAGCAAGTACTTAAAGATTCTGTTTAGACGCTGAATTTGTACTGGGCAGAACCGGAATATTTAGAAGAGTCTCGCTAACAGCAAACACCTAGTAAAAGACAACCAACACACCTGGGACTAGATGTCTGAAGTGTGTAGCAATTGCATTTCTGTATTTCTCATCCCCAAAGCAGGCAAGAGTATCATAGTTTATTCCCCAAATCCGAATCCCTGTCACTCTGCTCCTGGTCCTGCTTTGACTACAACACCAAACAAAAGGTCTTACAAACAAAGACTGTGGCTTTCTTTATAGAGTCAATCCATCTCATGTGCATTCTTCCTCTTTTCCTACTGTATTGCACTTTTTCCTGCATTGCTGCCTTTTCCAGTGAGCTTGTCTTCTCATGACGCCACTGTAGTACAATACCCTTTGTTTGGTTATTTTAGCTTCTAGTGAGAGTCCACACTTAATTTGCTTTACTTATCTCTTCTATTTGCCAGGAGGTGATGGGACCAGTGGCCATGATCTTAGTTTTTTTGATGTTGAGCTTCAGACCATTTTTGGTGCTCTCCTCTTTCACCCTCATTAAGAGGTTCTTTAATTCCTCCTCACTTTCTCAGGAGATAGATGAGGTGGTCAGGCACTCCCATTTCTTTAAGAACTTGCCATAGTTTGCTGTGGTCCACACAGTCAAAGGCTTTTGCGTAGTCAATGAAGCCGAAGTAGATGTTTTTCTGGAACTCTCTGGCTTTCTCCATAATCCAGCGCATGTTAGCAATTTGGTCTCTAGTTCCTCTGCCCCTTCGAAATCCAGCTTGTACTTCTGGGAGTTCTTGGTCCACATACTGCTGAAGCCTACCTTGCAGGATTTTGAGCATAACCTTGCTAGCGTGTGAAATGAGTGCAATTGTACAGTAGTTGGAGCATTCTTTGGCACTGCCCTTCTTTGGGATTGGGATGTAGACTGATCTTTTCCAATCCTCTGGCCACTGCTGAGTTTTCCATTGATGATGATTAAAAAAAATAGCGCACTGGTCCTTTGATGTTGGGCTGTGGCACCAGGGTGGGTGACATGACCTTTAGCCTGGTTTGTTCCTTTTTGCACACCACACACAGAATGATTAAAGTGGTAGGAAAAGCTTCCCCCAACTCTGCCTTGGCTGTCTCTAGAAAGCATTTCATTGCTAGCACCACTCTGGCAGCCATTGATGATGATTAAATCCTCTGCAAGCTAGCAAAAATTTAATGCAACTTGCTAGGCACGTTGGACACCTCACTACTCCCTATACCACCCCATGGCTGGTGTGCAATGTGTTCCAGCAAAAATAATGCACATCTTTATTAAATTTGGTGCATCCTGCTAGTTCGGTACACAGCCTGTGTAGATTCAATAAGATTTTGAATTCAAATAATGTATGATTTCCTTCCTTTCAAATCAAGGGGGTAATGTCGGCTTATATAAATGTTTTGGGGGGTAAAAGGTAAAAAAGTTCCCTGACCCCTGCTCTAGGTGAGCCACTTTTAGATGTCTGTTGGTGTGGAGCTATCACATGGAACTCTCAGAATGCAGAATCATGGGATCTGTAGTAAAACAAATATTCCAAAATTCTCATGCCCAAAACTAGCACTTTGCCTTGGGCTGGAAAAGAGACTGGTAGCTAATGCCAATGACAAAGTGTGGTTTTTGCTCTTTTTTTCAGACAGTCAATAAACATCAAGCCTGCAATTTACCTTGATACCTAAGACAACTGCCTCCCCCCCCCTTAAGACTGACTCTGCTGTCTTAAACCCTGGATATTACCACCACTCTGTGGACATAATATTGATGGACCAATGGTCTCATGTAGTATACCCTAAGCCTGTTTCCTTTTCTAGTTACCTCATGTAGAATTTATTTTAGTTTGGTGGCAAATTAAATTGCAAGAATCCTCACCTTCTTCTTATTGTGAAACTCATTTAGGCATATGAAAATTGGATGAGGAAATCTTCCAGGCAAATGACAGATCACCAGCCAGGAACTAACACATGAAAAGCTCTGAGGGTTTTCTTGTCTGCAGGTTGTGAATTGGCCAAAACAAAGGCTCACAGAGTGCAGAACAGTGACCTGAACTTCTCGTCAGGTTATCATGATATCAGAACAAATTGAGTGTGAGAACCCATGAAGATTCCATCTGTTTTAAGTGGAACAACTGTGCTGTTTTATGCAAGTAATCTCTTGCGATATTATATTACATGGATGCCTGCCTGCTTCACCAGAATATGCAACAGAGCAGAACAGCACACTGTAGTTAGCAGTAAACCAGATATTCACTGAGGTGTCCATGTCCGATTAGTTGTACAGTAAATTCAGCCTCACTTGAAGTTCATACCCAGATTCACTATGTAGCATAACCTGCCACTGGGATTCACTAACCAGATTCCATTCTTTGTCACTTTCTTCCCTATGCCCATGATTTGATGGATTATGTTCTCTATCTATAATATTCCTTTCCCCTCTTCTCTTCTCACGAACCCTTTGCTCCTGAATAGCTTGTCTCTACACTTCAGTGGCATTTGTGGATAAGGTGGTAGCACCACCAATCTGTTACACAGTGGTGGCTCCTCCGTTATAGCATTATGCTCCATTTCTGGCTCAAGGTACCCAAAGTATCCCTCTCCTGCCTGCTTCCATACCAAAGACAGAAGGCCTGTGCATGTGTGAATAGTTGTCTGCTAGCCTGCCTCTGTATTTATTTCTGTGAGTATGCCTCTCTCTGTGTATGAATATCCATCTTTGTCTCTGGTTGATCCCGTCATTGGTTGCTGTGCCTTCCACCCCTCAAAACACAATATGCACCAGCTGCCACTGCCATTCTGTTACTCATGTAGCTGGACCCTCTTTGAGCTGTTTTTGACCATCTCGTATTTCATAGTTGAGAATTTATGGGAATTTATTTCTTGCACCTGCTATAATAAAAGAAATTCATGATGATGACAGGTCTGCAGCATTCAGATTAGGAGGCAGATATTTACATATGAAATTTTGGATTCGTGAAGTGTCTGCACAGTTTGTGGGTGATAAGATACTAGTAGTGACAATAGATTTCTTAAACTGATGAGAAGGAAAATGTACTGTTGGATGCCTCAGTGGTTTAAGCATCTGGCTGCAGAGCCAGAGATTAGGAGTTCAGTTCCTCACTATGCCTCGTTGACAGAGGCTGGACTTGATGATCTATAGGGTCCCTTCCAGCTCTGCAGCCCTATGATTATAAGAAGGTAGAGGTTGCTGGAAAGAAGATCATAGGCTTTTCCCTTAACCACTCTTCAAATGATATCTTTGTGTCATTGTGGATGTTTAAGCCCTAACTGAAGAGATAAAAACAGCCACATTGGTAGCAGGTGAGGGCAGGAAAGAGCAAGGCCTTGAAATAATGCTCCTTTAGTTGCACATTCACGTGCCAGTCAGAAAGCAGCACTATAGATCAATCAATCTGGAGACCAATTCAAAGCAGTTTCTACTGTTTACATCCCTGATACAGAAACCATTAGACCAGTGGTTCCCAACCTTGGACTCCAACTCCCAGAAACGCTGGCCAGCACAGCTGGTGATGAAGGCTTCTGGGGACTGCAGTACAAGAACACCTGGGTTACCCACAGTTGGGAAGCACTGCATTAGCCAATACTTTCTCAGTAGGAGACATGAGAATATCCAAGAGGCAGCCATGTTGATTCACTGATATAAGGGCTATGCAATGGCCCCTCATTCAGTCTAGAGCAGTGATGGCGAACCTTTTTGAGCCCGAGTGCCCAAACTGCAACACAAAACCAACTTATTTATTTCAAAGTGCCAAAGCAGTGTGTCCTCCAGAGGGTGGCCAGGGGGCAACTTTCCCTCCCCACCCCAAACATAGGCAGGGCCCTCGCCCGGGCTTCCTGTGCTGCGCTGCGCTCTGCCCCGCTCACTCGCTCTCCCGCGGCGCAACAGCCATAGTTAATGGGCAGCCACAACGTGTGCCGAGGGGCGGCCAGGCACAGCTCCTCCTTTGACTCTGCCTCCTCTTCCTGCTGCTGCTGCTGCCGCCTGATTACCACCTCCAGCACCACTCATGGGCTCCCTTCTGGTGGGGGACAAGGCAGCAGCGTGAGCTCGAGCTGAGCTGCGGCAGTGAGCAGCGCCCTGCCCCTGGCCGGCATGGGCAGCGGCACTGGCATGCCCACAAAGAGGGCTTTACGTGCCAGCTGTGGCACACATGCCATAGGTTTGCCATCACTGGTCTAGAGTGTGATCTGATGGTCCAGATTAGACCTGATTTCATTTGGAATAGGACTGTGCCATGGCTTTGCTTCACCTGGGATAGAAATGAATAGTCTCAACTCAATTCCAGTGAAGAACTGGACCACTGCAATTTGCTCTGGAAGAATTTGATATCCATAGGGTTAAAAATATTGAAAATGTATAAAAGCAAGGAAAAGGGACAAGAAAGTTAGAATATCCCATCTTTCTCTTAATCCTGTGTCTCAAGGTGGCTACCTAGTGAGCAGTAGTGTATTTCCACTTAAATTATATATACAGTACACTTATAAGAATGAATAACAAATATAAGAATTTAAGAATGCATCATAATAACAATGTCCAATTGTGATATTGGCATATCATAGTTTAAATTAACATATGCAAATTTAATCCAAAATGTCTTCCTTTTCATGAAGAATTTTGGTGATCCTTTTTGGTAACGGTTACTTTGCTGTTGTAAGCTAAAGCAGGCCTGGAGCAGGATAAATAGAGACCAGATAATAGCTACTTATGATAGAGCTGTACAGCTGGCTCTTGAGCCAACAGAACGGAAGACAGAGGCGTGATGTTCATTTAATCTTCTTCTGAAAAAAACAAATCAGCTTCTTCTTCCTCAACTTCCTGCAATTTATTAGCAATAGATTCTCTTACGCTGATTTCAGCAATCAGTTCACCGCTTCTCCTTGTGCTAACAGGAAAGGCAAACTGTGGGGCATTGATCAACTGTGGCGGAAGCAAAATGAAATCTCAATAATGGAACTGTGCAAGGGAAATGACCTTGTTCGTCTTGTTCATTTCTCCCATTTGGACTCACTTAAGGGGGATGGAAATCCAATTTGTTTTGCCCGGTTGTATACAAACTAGGCCAGAAAAGGCCTGTGATGGCTATGATGATTGGGAGAATATACTGTAATAATCTTAGAATGACAGAGCTGGAAGGGACCCTATGGATCATCGAGCCCAGTCCATGTCAAGGAAGCACCATGGGGAACCAAACTCCCAACTTTTGGCTCCGCAGCCAGATACCTATCTCATCAAGCTATCCAGCTAGCTATGGTGAGAAATACAAGTTGTGATATTACCGAAATTCACAAAGTTCTTCATAGTCAGGATGGGAAGAACTTGAGGCTTTGAAAAACATTGAATATGGGAGGAACACAAACAGAAATATTTGCCTTTATTTGCCCAGGGTTTTGAATGCTTTACAGTGAAAAATCACAACATGAGGAGAAATACATCCCTCAACCAACTTCTTCTCCTTGTCCCCTCCAAATCCTTCCAGCCTTCTATTCCCGTCAGTCACCTGTCCCCATGCCACTCCCACCCTCATCCCTTTCCCCCTCTTTCCCTTTCCCCCCCTTTCCTTTTCTACTCCATTTCTTCTCTTCTCCCCCCCCCCCGAGAACTTAGCAGAGGTGGAGGCGGCAGTGGTGGTGGTGAGGACACACACACCGACCGAAAAGTCACATGATCATACACCAGATTGAGAGAAAAAAAATCTCGATTTATTTCATCAGTGGCATCAGGCTCTTAGTTCTTACTTACTGAATGTGAAATTATGATTCCAGATTGAATTTAAGGACTGTGTATGGCCAGCTCTTTTGTATGTTACACACTAGTTAGCATCTGATTGGATAACTCACTGAGTGAGAACAGCAGGGGTGAGCAGCCTGACACCTCATTGTGACTTCTAGCAGAAGAGCCTGTCTGTCTGGCCATGGGGTACCTATATAGTCTTAGATCATCCCAAGAAGAAGAGAATAGTGAACTACTGGAGTATCCTGTACCTAGAAAACTCTAGGCACTGGAAAGGGTTCTCATAAGTTGGAATTAACTTGATGGCACGTAATTATTATTAAATGCCCTAGTTAGAACAGATGGCTGCATAATAACCAGCTTTTCTCTGTGATTTCAGCTGAAATTCACCTCTAACTAAACTAAACTTCTCTGTGCTCTCTTAAGCTTTTAAATGAAGAACAGTGTACAGTAATACAATTGAATTAATAAGCAAAGCAAAATGCAAAATAACAATTAAAAAGTGTATATTGTTTAACCATAGCTTGCAAATCTTGGGTTTTTTTTTTACTACAATTCCCGAATCCCCCAACCAGCCTTGTAATCCAAAAATGTAATTTCAAGCTCTGAGTTTAACATAGTACATGACAATGTAACTTTTAAAAATTTGTCATAGTTACACTTAAATAAATACCAAACAGTAGTAGTTTTCAAATGCAATGCTTTATTTCCTTTATTCTAAATAACTAAAATAGTTACTTTCTAAAATGCTATAATATTGCTGGTCCATAGTGCAAAATATTGAGGCCACCTTCTATAATTCTAAAAGTAATTTTAAAAGACATAGATATATAGCAAAAGAAGTGAATCTCTTTTTAATTATGTTACAATAGATATAAAATTTAGTTAAGTTTAACTAATTACAAAAAGTAATCATTTTCTAGTAACGTATTGTTTGTAAATAGCTACTTCCAAGCTCAAAAGGAAAGACATATATCCAATTTTTTTAAAAAAATTAAATCCAACTTTGAGTTTAACATGTTGATTGAAATGTGAATGGACTAAAACTGTGCATGTAGGAGATGATACTTCATTTTATAAGAAATGAAAACCTGATATAGCTTCTGGGGTGAAGTGCTGTAAATGTAGAAGTATCTGTAAATATTATCTGTTGTACACTGAGTCATGTAACTCAGTATATAACAGACAACCTCTACTTAACTTTCAGCAGTTTGCCACTAAAAGTTACACCTTTTGCATAACTGTGCAACAGGATTTTGGCCAATTATTACAAAACTGTGGCTATGCAGCAATTGTATACCTACTGAAATATGGCAGCATGTAGTGATGAACAAGAATTACTAGGTCAAATATAGAATTCAAAATTGACAAATTAACACCAAATATGAAGATGCAGATAGAAAGAAAATGCCAATTTCTGATTCTGTTGGCAGATACATAAACTGTGTTCATTTAATACCTACAGATTGTGATATCAAAAAATAATATAATTGATGGATTTGCTTAATTATGAAAAATAATAAACCTAAAATCAGAAGAACAGCACTTGTGAAAATGGCTTTATCTGATAAATGTTCTGAACATATACTTTTCAGGAAAACTTAGAGCCTGTCCAGATTGGCTGTTTTGGGGTGGGGTGGATCAGGCTACAAAGGGTCTACTGAAGTGTGTGTGTGTGTGTGCGTGTGCGTGGGTGTGTGTGTGTAAGCAATGTGCCATTTGGTGTGTTCCTCCCAACCGAGTAGCAAATAATCCCTTGTAGCTCGATCAGCTGTCGATTAAGCACTTTCCCTGATTGTCTGAGGAGAGTCAGGGGAAGTGAAATTATTTTTTATATTACTCCTCTCTCCCTCTGTCAGTGCTGTTCTGTTTTTTTCATTTCCCCTTTTCCTACTTCACTTCCCTCATTCTTCCCCCACTTTCTCTCTCACTCTGCTGAGGCTGCTGGAGGTTGCTGTCTCCCGACTAAACAGGCTAAACAACGAGCATGCCAAAAAGAATGCATGCTTTACCACTGGGCCAAAAAGGTGCACGACAGCTCTTAAAGGGGAAGGATAGCTTGATCTTAATAGAAACACATGCAGATGTGGTATTCTTTTGCGATCCAAACCGTGCCATCATTGATCCATGTACCACATCTATAGGCCAGTGTAAATAACTTCTTACCTAGTGATGTTTTGCACATTCCTCATGGGAAAGCGCTGCTTTGAACAGAACTGAGCTACGACAGCTTTGCTTTTATGAATTAAACACTTGGAAAATTCTGCCATTTTTATAAGACCATAGTGTACATAGTACATGTACATTCTGTACCATGTACACTATGGTCTTATAAAAATGTACATGTACAGAACAATGGTGCTCATGCTGTTTCTCATGTTAATAATACCTCCACTTCTTATGTTTTTTCCCCTGCTCATGAAAATCTTTTTGTTCTGTTCCTTATTGCTGATGAGTGTTCACCAAAGCTTTCACTCTGTGTGGAATACTAAATAATTGCTCCAGCTATCCATCAAAGCAAACATGGACAGGAATAATCACCATCATCACAACATCTTCATGATGCATCAAGGAAAAAATTTCGACTCTTGCCTCCCAGCACAAGGCTAGTTAAGAGCTGGCTGCGACACCCGATGCATCATGCTAATGCGATGTGACATTTGCTTAAAGCCGAGGCTTTTCCCGTTAATGAGTTTCAGAGTTCACGCGGCAAAGTCATCATTACTGTGCAAAGGAAGGAAGAATGTGTGTATGGCAGCAGGTAAAAAACAAACAAAAAAAGCAAATTAAATGCCACAGAAAGGCAAAGCATAAATTTAAATGTTATTTCCTGGGGTTCGTCTGTGCCAAAGGATCTCTTTCAAACTGAAAAAAAAAAAAATTCTCACAAACTCCCTAAAACTTAACAACAACGAGCTGGTGCAGAGGGAGGAGCAACCAACAGTGTTTTGTCTTTGTGGTGACTTCTGTTTTTATGGTTGACTGGCTACCTGATTATAGTTTGCTCCATAATTACATCAACAATCAAGCAATTCTCCCACCCCAATTAACAGTGCATAACCGGATAATGTTGAAGAGGGCTAGCCCTTCCATGAAGCAGAGTGAAGTGGGTGCCTCAGGCACAAGATGTCAAGTGCCATAAATAGACAGGGAATGGTTCATTATTAAACTCTTCATGTTGCATTTTTACTACCAGGACTGAAGAAAGGAAATTTTCAGATTATCTCATGCACCCAAATAACCTGGCTTACTTTGCACACTATGCACTTTGACTGAGGTGTGTGTGTATGTGTGCATTGGGGTGTGTGTGTGTGGGTGCACCATTTGCTGCTCTGCTTGAGGCAGTAAAATGTTTTGAGCCAGGCCTAATGGTAACAAAGGGTCATAATGAGAAACAGTATTTTAAGAGTAAGCAACTGGTCTTAGAGCTCCTGGCTGAAAATGGCCCCTTCCAGTTAGTGGACAACACACAGGCTCTAATGTTACACCTACCACTCTGTCTACAGTCTAAAGTGGAACAGCTTGGCAACATGATGGGCTCCCGTGCTTATTTTTCCAGACGCTTCATAAGTAGAGTTCCATCACCCTTTTATAGTGTAAATAAAACCATTTTGCCCATCACTGTTGATCTACCCTAAGTCCTCTATTATTTTCTAAGGCATAGGCCAATGGAAGCTAGATCCTGGTAACTTAGAACAGCATAATGTGAAATGGATTGTATCGGTGGCAAACCCTGTGAGACTGGACAAGCTGCAAGAGACCCTTTATCAGATTCCTCAGTCTTATTTTAAATAACCTGCATGTCCTTGATCTTAAGGGGGGAAAGTTGACTCACAGAGAAAGGTAGACCCCTTTAAATTACTAACAAACTGGAAAATGAGGGTATTAAGATTTATGTCAGTGAGAATAAGGGAAAAAAAATTTAAACTTAGTTTAAGATGGTATTTAACACCGTTAAAATTAAATAAAATTAATGTCAATCATCCGAATGTGTGTCGGAAATGTGAGAAAGAAATTGGTACATACTTTCATATGTGGTGGGAATGTGAAAAAGTGCAAAGATTTTGGAAACAAATTTTTAAAGAATTAAGCTACATATGTGAAAAAGATATAAAATTTAATGCTGAGATTGCTTTGTTATCAATATATGAGAATGTGGAATATGACAAAATGACTAAAGAATTGATAACCAATTTATTAACAGCAGCTAGATTGATTATAGCTAGGCAATGGAAATTAAAAGTCGAATTGCAAATTGAAGAATGGTATAAAGAAATATGGAATATTGCAATAAATGATAAATTAACTTGTAACTTAAAGGTTAAGAAAGGAGAGTTGAAAAAAATAACTTTTATGAAATATGGGGTAGTTTTTTGGAATATGTGCTAATAAGAGGAAAAGGGAAAGCTCCAAATCAAGAATCAATGCAGTTCTGGAGAGGAGGACAATAGAGGAAGAGGAAGAAGAAGAAGAAGAACAATAAGGAAGAGGAAGATTATGGCAAGAGGTCCCGCATATGGTGGTGGGGAACACAGTTAAATTGTATTTTAGTTTGTATGTTATATGTTTTTGTTTATGTTATAGTTATATATATATAAAAAAAAATTACTAACAAACCAGCGTAGCATAAGCCAAGGGTAGCAAACATTTGGTGGGTGCAGGGGCCTATTTTACTTTCTGGGGACATGCTGTGCCCCTTACTCTCCTCTGAAAAGGCTGTCCCTTAAGTGAAAATATCCGTTCCCCAAAGTTAAAACCAGAAGTTTTAATTTATTTCCTGCTTAGGAAAAATATGGGGGTGGGTGGGGGAAAGTCTATTTTGTTTGTAAGGTGAGGCCATAAAGAGAACTGTCAGTCTAGGCAACTTCAGTGAATGTGATTCTTCTCGCTTGGAACAATAATAAAAACTTTTTTGTTGTAGCGGCCGCAGGGGTAGTCTCAGGGCTGAAATACGGGGCGGGGCTGCATGCCACTCATTTGGCTGCAGATTGCCACCTCCGATGAATGTAAGCCAATCCTCATAAACAGGCAAAGTGGTAAATCAATGCCGGTTTCCAATTTGATGCGTTTAGTAAAAAAACAAGCAGGGAGAAATTAAGAAGTAACTTCAATGGAAAATGTGCAACAAACCAGTAGTTGATTAAATGAGTCAGAAGCTTGTGAATCACTCACAAGCATAGCTTTCAAAGGACACCACTGGGCATTGCGAGCAGTTCCTGAGGTAGGTCTTACTCAGTGGTGCAGTGCAGCTGGGGGCTGGTTGAACAGCTGAAGAGGAGGAGGAGGAGAGTACACTCCGGCTGGTGAGAGGGGCATAATAAAGACCTGCTCCTCATTTGGATGGTTTCTGTTGTCTGCAGTATTAGACTCTCCTTCTTGTAGTGGATACAGGGAGGTTATGATGAGCACTTGCACTTCCACATTTATAATGGCACCCTTGGTCTCACCTCTTCATTACCCGAGTGAAGTCTGTGAACATCTTCTGGAGATGTACCTCTTCTCTGAGGCAGGGCAGTTCCCAAAAAGGGAAATTCAAGCTGCAGCCAGTAGTTTTGGGTGATCTAGTTTTGTAGGAGATTCCTGTGATGCTGAAGGTGGCCTGCAACATGGACAGAAATGCAAGCTGGGGCCTAAACCTTCCTTACTTTTTAGATATAATCCTTTAAAGGAGAAAGGGAAGTTTGGGTTTCTGACAGCACCAAATAAAGTACGTAGTATTACCTCACTGACTTGCATGCAATGCTTCGTATGATGCTTTTATGAACATCTAGGGAATATCAAATAAGGAAGACTCTTGTTTTCAGTGAAGACTTCCATTGGCTACTATGATTTATTCAGCTAATAGAATCATTTCTATCCCTGTCAGTGTAACTTATTGCTACTCTGGAAGTTCAGGAACTCGTTGCAAAGCACAACTTTGAAAGGTACCTCTATAAAGATTAAACAGAAGAAGCAAACTATTCTCATGTTGTCTTACCTAACCTGGACCGTCCTTTCCCTTTGATAATGACTTGCAGGCTAGCAAATGCCATCAGAATCTGTAAAACTTGCTGCTCCTTGCAAAACTCTGCCAAGTTTTTTGAAGGCTGTGCTACTGTCTTGGCAGCCAATCCATAGTCTGACAGATGATTCAAAGGAGGAAAACATGCAAAGCAAGCCCTCAGTGACAAATGCATGACATTTTAAGTAAAAGCATTTCCAAAATATTCCAGTCTTCGGCTGTTTCTCTGAGCTCCCCGTGACGTCTGCTTCCCTATCTGCATTTGCGTATGTGCACTCATGCATGCACACACACACACACACACCATTCTACTGCAGTGTAATACAATTCATAATACAAAAATGCTGTGATGTAATCAAACAGAGATAAACAAATTTAAATCTGTAGATATGTAAATATATAGATGCAACATAAATATAGCCCCTGACAATCAAGCACATTTTGATCTAGTCTTGCATGGTCGTAGGTCTCGTTTAAAACTACAATATAAATACAGCAACTGTCTCTCGATATCTATGCTTTGGGATATGTTAAAATGAAACTCATATTCACAACACCATAGTGTCTAGATCTTAAAATAGATTAAAAATTACACAGATACCCTCCTTTTGCAAAACCAGTAACAGCAGCTGCAATAGAACATTCTATAATCACCTTTAGCAATAATAGTTTCCAGGAAAACCAGTGACTACTGAACTGTAGGATTATGAATTCAAAGAAGTCAAACTTAAAGGAAAAGGAGGCCACATAATATGCACAAAGCCAACTCATCTAAATTGATGGTCAGATTCCTATTTGTTATTTATGCTGGCGTAAGTGCAATGGCCTAAATCTCGGAAGCAAATTGCCACCAGTGAAAGAGTTGCTACTACTATTCCGCATCACTCACGAATCTCCTGGCTTGGTGCACAATGCAGAATACAAGCAGTAACAGTGATTTGCGCCTGCAGCTTGAATACCATTGCACTTACATTGAGGTAAATAAACAATAAGATCCTGCCCATGCATTAGATATGCATTTCCCAGTGAAATGGAAACCACACTTGAAAGTGGGCCTTTTTTAAATTGGGGGCGGGGGGGAAGGACCACGATAGAGCAAAACTGAGGGCCGGGTGAAATTCCATGAGAAAGAGAGTAGCAGTTGTCAGTTTCAAACTTCAGTGAAGGTACAACTACATTTGCAGACTGGAGTTGTTCCTGGATCCAGCCCTGCTCCTGAATGCTCAGCAGTTTCAGGCATTTTGTGTAGCTGAGGGAGGGGCACCAGGTGCACCCTCACTTAGAAAAATTATTTACTGTAGTGATGAAGGCAGATCTCAAGCCCTTTAGCATGACGAAAGAGAAAGATCAAGGGGGTAGGTTTTCCCACCATTCAAAACACCACACCCAGCTTAGTATGTCACCAGAATACTACCCTCAGTCACGACCCCCCCCAATACTTTAGGAGAATGAAATGACTGATCACATCGGGGAAACATGCAAATCACTTCAGCTTGAAGAAAGGAGAACCTCACATTGCCCAGGAAAAAAAAAAAACTGGAAGCAAAAAGGGCTGGGCTGATTCGCATTGGCCTTTGTGTCACGTGATCAGTGGGGGAAAAAAAGAATGCATCCATTTTACTTCCACAGCAAATCCCGTATTATTTACCTGTGCAGTCACAGCCTCAGTATTTGGAATCCATTTCCAGGATCTAGGTTTTGGAACTGAAATTTCAGGCAAAGGGATACTGCTGAGCCTAGATTTGGAGGTTCTTTCTTATGTCTCCAGGGCATGTTATTTCGAGATGCTCAGACATGTTATTTAGGATTTCCGGAAGTTGTAGTCCAAGAACATCTGGGGACCCAAGGTTGGGAATCACTGCTCTAGAGCTCATGTCAAAATTCATGCATCGGCTTTTCAGTTCATCATTTACTACTGTCTCCATTTTCTGCTTGTCTTACACATGCAACTTTGTTGTTGCTGAAGATTCCACTCCCTGTGACATCACAAAGACCTAGTGGGGAATGGATCTGAAATCTCAGGAATGATAAATTGCTTAACTAGCAATCCCAATTGCCTTACAGGCCTTGCTTGTGTTGGGAAAATAGCAATCCTGCATGTACTAATGCTGGGTATTAGTGGGAGGGAGCTTTTACAGCCTAATGTGATTGTCATTTGCTACTAACTTGACTGGTAGAGTTCTTTTCCACCTGTGGCATTTGAGGCAAGCCCCACCCCCTCTTCCTATTTATTTGCTTTCTCCCCTTGTCTTTGTTGTTGTTACCTTTCTTCTTCCTCTGATCTCTGAGCAGATATCAAGCATGGGAGATTTTCCCATGTGGTGGAGACTCCTTTCCCCCTTTTTTATTCTTCTGACTGTAACTACAAATGGTAACTGTAAGTAGAGATACCTTTTTCTACCTTAAATGCTTCTAGAGCACAGGTTCTTAACCTGTGGTCCATGGACCCCTGGAGGGGGCCACGATGCTCTCACAGGGGGTTCGCGAAGGCTTGAAGAAATTTTAAGATCTTTTGCAGTTAAGAAAGAAAGAAAAAGAAAATGTAGAAGAAAATCTTAATTTCCCTTGCTTGTTTGTATAAAACTTGGCTTTTCTAACCTACCACCTCCATTAAAAACAAACAAAAGTAAACATCAGTTATGAAAATAACAGTTTGATATTTCTGCACATAGTGAGAACATGCAAGTGAATGACACTGAGTGGCTGGGAGACAGCATGTGACATTTCTTGCTACTGCGCAGACAGTGAGAAGCTGTGGGAAGAGAGAGTCAGAGTCAGTCAGTGTCAGTGTGATTGAGTGCTTGGATGGACTTCATGATCATGTGTCTTCTTCGATTTCTGTTAATAAAATCATTTGGTTATTGTCGGGTAGAGTGCCCTTTCAATATTATGGCAGTAAATTTTGTAACAATACCTTTTGAGTGATCCTCAGAATGGATCACTGGCTGAACCTGAAATGTAAAAGAACTGATGATGTTGATGAGGGTTCATCCTGTTGAAAGCAAAATGAAGCTTCTTCCAATCACGGATGGTACTCTGAAATTGCAGTTCAAGGAACAGTCCCTTCCAATTTTCTGGGCTCACCTACGACCAGATATTTCCGGAACTATCAAAGAGGGCTATGGAAGTATTGATGCCGCAATGACATGCTTGTGAGAAAAATTATTCTCTGCTCTTGTTTATCTTAAAAATAAGTACAAAAATATTTTGTAACAACATGCTTGTGCGAAAAATCATTGCTCTCGTTTATCTTAAAAATAAGTATAAAAACCATTTGAAAATCATAGAGTCAGAACTCAGAATACAAGTTTCAGCTATTAAGCCTGATATAACAAGGCTTGTAAGTGAAATGCAGCACCAGCCTTCTCATTAATTATAATTAAATAAATAAATATAAATTAAATAAATATAATATGTTCCCTTTTTTCCTCCACCCAACTTGTGTTTAACAAGGTACAATTTTGTACAAATTATATTCATGTCATTTTCTAGCTTTCATTTTCATGTGACTTTTGTATAGGTGTGTCATATTAATGATTTTATGTACTTGTAATTTCAGCGAGAATTAAGGATGATGGTGATGATGATGATGATCATCATCATCCAAAGATTGCACAGATTACAAAGGTAGACATGATAGAGTGGCAAAGTTAGTGCACTGGTAATTATGCAAAAAATACAACTTGCCGGCCTCCAAAAACCCATGGTAACATCAGGTAGAGAAGGTGTCAGAAAATGAGGAAGTCAAGATCTTGTGGGATTTCCAGATCCAAACGGACAGACACCTTGAACATAACACACCACAGTGGTCCCCAACCTTGGGCCTCCAGATGTTCTTGGACTACAACTCCCAGAAACCTTCACCACCACCTCTGCTGGCCAGGATTTCTGGGAGGAAGTCCAAGAATATCTGGAGGCCAAGGTTGGGGACCACTGACACACCAGACATAGTAGTAATAGAACGAAGAAAAGTCTGGATCATTGACATTGCAATTCCAGGGGATGCTGGAGTTGAAAATAAAGAACTGGAAAAACTAACAAAATACAGAGACCTGGCAATCGAAACATCTTGCTTGTGGATCAAACACACTTCAGTGGTTCCCGTAGTCATTGGGAACAATATCAAGAAATTTCACACAGTATTATAAGCAGTTGCAGATCTCAGAAATCACACCATCAGAGCTCTGAAAAAACGGCAATATTAGGAACAGCATACATACTGCGCCAATATTTAACAGATACTTAGGTATTTGGTTAAAACATGTATGTGTTATATAATACCAGTCAATGTTATAATTTTGACTGTGCCTGGTGTTTTTGAATAATAATAATAATTTGTATGGAATCATTCTAATACAAATATTATGGTTATGTGCATTAACAGATTAACATTTCTTCCTTTTCTCCAAATTTGAAGACCCTTCATGAGAAACTTTAAATAAATATTTGATGCACCTCAAGGTTTTAAATCTTGAGTTAGGTCTTGGTGGTCTGTGGCAACAAAAAGAAAAAGTTAAGAACCGCTGTTCTGGAGTACTTTTATTATGCAAAGTGCTCGTTTGTGCTAGAAGACACACCAACAGCAGAAAATGAGGGACAGCACATGCAAAAACTTGAAGGATGGCATATTCTTCCTTCACCATTTGGGAAAGCCACATCCCTTTATGATTAAAACAGCTAAAGGTTACAGTTGCAGAATAAATTGAGTGAAGTTATCTCTCATTAAATTACAGTGATAATGTAACTTCTCTGTACCTTGTTGTTGTTTAATCATTAAGTTGTGTCCGACTCTTCGTGACCCCATGGACCAGAGCACGCCAGGCCCTCCTGTCTTCCACTGCCTCCGGGAGTTTGGTCAAATTCATGTTGGTAGCTTCGATGACACTGTCCAACCATCTCGTCCTCTGACGTCCCCTTCTCCTCTTGCCTTCACACTTTCCCAACATCAGGGTCTTTTCCAGGGAGTCTTCTCTTCTCATGAGATGGCCAAAGTATTGGAGCCTCAGCTTCAGGATCTGTCCTTCCAGTGAGCACTCAGGGTTGATTTCCTTCAAAATGGATAGGTTTGTTCTCCTTGCAGTCCAGGGGACTCTCAAGAGTCTCCTCCAGCACCACAATTCAAAAGCATCAATTCTTCGGCGGTCAGCCTTCTTTATGGTCCAGCTCTCACTTCCATACATCGCTACTGGAAAAACCATAGCTTTGACTATGCGGACCTTTGTCGGCAAGGTGATGTCTCTGCTTTTTAAGATGCTGTCGAGGTTTGTCATCGCTTTCCTCCCAAGAAGCAGGTGCCTTTTAATTCCGTGGCTGCTGTCACCATCTGCAGTGATCATGGAGCCCAAGAAGGTAAAATCTGTCACTGCCTCCGTATCTTCCCTTTCTATTTGCCAGGAGGTGGCCATGATCTTAGTTTTTTTGATGTTGAGCTTCAGACCATTTTTTGCGCTCTCCTCTTTCCCCCTCATTAAGAGGTTCTTTAATTCCTCCTCACTTTCTGCCATCAGAGTGGGATCATCTGCATATCTGAGTTTGTTGATATTTCTTCCGGCAATCTTAATTCTGATTTGGGATTCATCCAGTCCTGCCTTTCGCATGATGTATTCTGCATATAAGTTAAATAAGCAGGGAGACCATATACAGCCTTGTCGTACTCCTTTCCCAATTCTGAACCAATCAGTTGTTCCATATCCAGTTCTAACTGTTGCTTCCTGTCCCACGTATAGATTTCTCAGGAGATAGATAAGGTGGTCAGGCACTCCCATTTCTTTAAGAACTTGCCATAGTTTGTTGTGGTCCACGACACGACAAGGCAGCAATCTGTGAAGGGGTCTCTGTACCTTAGATTTAGAAAGTACAAAAATGAATCAATTACAGGCAACTATCTGTTCATGACTGGTTGCTTCCAGGACCTGAAGACAGAACATAAATCAAAGAAATACAGGAACAGTAGGGATGCTTTGAGTCTCCAGAAAGTCCAGATGTGATAGCAAAGATTTTGACAAGTACTTGCTTTTTGGAGCAAGTAACACCTGTTTTATAACATCAGCACTGGCGTCCACAATTCAGAATGCTGGTCATTTTCTTTAAAGTCTAATGGCTTGGGTCATAAAACATAAAGGACTGTCTTTTCTCACACGAGCCAACTTATTATTTGAGATTTGCTCTGTAAGTTTTGCTCTGCTTGATTTCAAGTGAATTTTAAGAGGGACAGATCAGTGCCAGTTAAAAGGACATGAGGTTATTATGACAAATGGCATTCTAGTCCTTCTATTGAAGTACACACTTTGCTGACCTAAAGTCTTTCTTCCGTCTTGCACTTAGACTGAACATCAAGAGGCAATCTGACAGATGAACACAGGCAGGCAGCAACATGCAATTATAGAATTAAGTTATATATCGAAGGCAGTGGGAAGTCAGGTTATCAGGTTTAGCTTGCCAAAGGAAAAATAGAAAGCAACAGCAAAGTTCCATCAAAATACAGATAAGCGTATTTTGTATAATTATGACCAATGTTGCAGCAAATCTTCTTTCTCTGCCCCTGTTCTTGCTGATCCCCTTTACCTGCAATCATTTGTCAGGAAAGCAGTTTCCATGCAAATGAGCAGGGATGTTGGCAAGTCTTTGGGTCTGAGTCCCAAATCTGAGTCTTTGGTACCAAGTCCGAAGTCCCCATCCCTGTGAGTAAGGGGTTGTCTATCCTAATTTTGGACATTGGCAGCTATTATTCCAGCAGCCATCCTAATCTCAGTTTCATCTGCTGTATGTTGGAGCATGTGCACAGCATGTGTAAGTTTAAGAGGAAAGTGCAGTTTTGTCTGTTGTGTGCTCACATCTTGAACAGGAGGAGGGAGTTCATGGCTCAGGAAGATTTCCTCCATTTTGAGAATAATCTGCTGAACCCCTGGAGTTAGTTTCTGATGTCAATTCAGACAAACCACATTTTTTTTATTTTGTTTTGTTTTATTTGTTTTATTTTATTTTATAGCTTGCTTTTTTCCCAGTGATGGTATCCAAGGTGGCACGACACTTGTAGTATTAAATGATGAAACCCGGGGTTATATGAGGTAAAATTCATAACAAGCTAACCAAATTTATACTGAAATCAGCATAAGGGTTAGGCTTTTTATTAGTCAAAAAACTGGTCAGAATGACTGGCCAAATATTGTTAGAAATAATCAGATGTTTTTAAACATTAATGTTGTCAGAGTACCAGAAATCAGGTAAGTGCAAAAACCAAAATATTTGCTTTGGATCCAGGTCATTCCAGAAAATAACCCAGTTTATTCCAGAAAATAACCCAATTCAGACATCAACTCAGGTAGCCTCCAAACCCGTCTGAATTTGGAGGCTACTTGAGTTCAGAGGGGTTTGGAGGATACCTGAGTTGATGTCTGGATTGAACTCTTGATTCAAATTTTCAAGTATTTCCAGGTCTTTATGACCATAATAGGGAATCAATAAACAGCTGCCGTTGCTCAGAACTGGATGGGACCCACTCAGAGACAATTATGAAAGACAAGTGCAGTCTTTTTAAAAAAACCACAAATGTGTGTGTGTTTCTGTGTGTTTTAAAGCATTTACCAATTTCAGCCTAGTCCAGCCATGGACTGTTCAAAATGCTCTCTTCCCGATCTCTTGTCCTACCCAAAACAGGGACAGCAGTTTTTACTTCAAATGAAACTGTGACTTGTCATCTCTGACAAGATGCTGTTGATTATATTTTCCATGTCAGTTTTATCCAAATGACCACATTAGAAGGCTGTGGGTTTTCTCGATCCCATCTGTGGTCAGCCTTCACAGAAGAGGTTCCACCTGAAAACATATTGAGAGGTTCTACACCATTACATAGTTCAGGTGTTTTCCCATGAAAAAGCAACGAATACAGGCCTTTTGTCATGAAAATACAATGAATACAAAATACATTTCTTACAAATGTCAGCACGTGAGGCCAGGCTGAGATTTGAACTTGTGTTCTAAAGGATACCAGGATTCAACACTTATATAGCTAGCGAACTGCAGCTGACAGTGGGGATTGCAAGAAAGCCATCTGCACCATCCAGGCAACTTTTGAGGCAGGCTTGTTTATGGATTTGAGTGGGATTTGAGTGGAAACATGTCCCTGTTGTATACTGACTATTTTGACTTTCCTGCTACTCTGCCTCATCTTGCTGGGAAGCTGGGTTTGATTATTCTATTTCTCAAAGCAGATCTGTCTCAATTCCTCCATAGAGCTGTGGTGTGATGGTGAGGGTGGCCTGCTATCTCAGAGGGCAGTCTAACTAAAGAGTTTTGCTGATAACCCAATAAAATGAGCATTCGAGATCACTAACAATCAGCAAAAACTCCCAAAAAAGTTTTTTTCTTTTTTAAAATTCATTTTAAAAATTTAATACTTCTTTTAGACAATCCATAACTTCACAATAATATAATTAACTATTCATCTTACTTATTAAATATTTTAACATTCTGAACACCAGCTATTCACACTATTTAACAAAATTACACTTAATCTCGAATCCCCATTTCATCCTAGATAATTACCGACCAACAATCTGAGCAATCTAGATTATTTTCTAAATCATGTGACTTCTCATTTAGTTCATTGGTGTATTTTAATAAAGGTTTCCAAGTTTTGAAAAACTGACTGTGCTTTATTTGTCCTCTGTATATCTTATTGGTCAATTTCTCCATCAAGAGTGTTTGCCACATCCTATTCAAAAATGTCTGTAATGAAAAATGTTGGGCGTTTTTCCAGATTTTAGCAATCTCACACCTTGCTGTCCCTATAATATTCCCTATACAGTCAACCCTCGACTTACGAACGGCCCTAGTTATGAACATTCCGACTTACGAACCGCTCTGATAGAAAAATATTGACTCGACTTGCGAACTTAGATTTGAGTTATGAACCGAAAAAAAAAAAGCCTAAGTCATCTTAGGTTAAAAGGGAAAAAAAGAAAAAATCTGCCCCTAGTGGTAGGAACGGATTAACCGGCTTTGCATTAGTTCCTATGGGAACTAATGATTCGAGTTACAAACCGCCCCTCGACCTAAGAACCAAAAACAGCCGGAACGGATTAATTGGTTTTCAATGCATTCCTATGGGAAATGCTGATTCGACTTACAAACTTTTTGATTTATAAACTTCCTTCCGGAATGGATTAAGTTTGTAAGTCGAGGGTTGACTGTAATTAGGTCTTTATTAAGTAGCTTTTCATTTCCTCCTGTAAATGCTGGGGGGGGGGGACTCCCAAAAAGTTAGCACTAAAAACAGGAATAGAACAGGCAGCAGAAAGAGTATTGAATGTACTGCATTGGTAAAATCAGAAAAGAATTACAATAGTTAAAATAAGAGCTGCAAAGTAATCTGACTAATCTTAAACCCCAATAGATAGCAAGCTAATGATATTAACAGAAAGGCTTGCTAGTATAGAAAAAGCATCAGATGAGTCCCTAGAAATAAGCATTGCACAAAAAGAAAAATCAACATACCTGCAGGATATGAATCAAGACAACCTTGAAGATTTGGAAAACAAAGGGAGTTGCCAAAATTTATGCTTACTTAGTTTTCCAGACTAGGAGGGTAAAACTGGTGTTGGGAGAGGGGAGAGTACTCAGTTGGCTTAACAACAATTGCCAGACCTGAATCAGACTGAAAACAATATTGAATGAGCTTGCAGATTGTTGGGTCAAGGAATGAGCGTGAGATATAATAGTCAAATGTTAAACCTGCTGTGTTAAAACACAAGTCCTAAAGCAGCTGTTTTAAAGCTTTGCAATGTGGAAAAGAAAAACACTGGTCTCCTAGGATCTAGCAGCTGAAACATGACAGAAGAGAAAAATATTGAAGCCATATATTGAATGCCTCATAGCTGGTAAGGTATGCTACTATTAGGGTTACTCTTTCAAGTTGATCATACATTTAACAACATGACTTTCATAGTACCCACAATTCAACAGCTGCGGGAAATCTTTGAAGCGCTAGATATAGTCCTGACAAAAGATGCATAAAGGCGAGCAGTAGAGAAAAAGAAGGCATGAGTGCCAAAAAATGAAGGAAAGATACGGAAAATAGTAATGGAGAAAAATAGAGTTGATTTCTCGATGGTGTAGAAAAGAAACTTTGGGAATAATGTGAAGAGACACCATTACTCTTAACAATACAGAAAAGAAATGGGGGAAAAAACTTTTGAAAAGTCCGCATTACAAGAACATGCTGGCTGTAAGCATTGCTCATGCCCTAAGGACCCAAAATTGTGAGCACCTGAAGAGCTGGGTTAACAAGTGTAAATTAGATAAATTGGTCTGGATTTAAAACCTATAAATGTATAAGAATATACGGATTAGGTGGGCTGTCAGGCCAAAGAGAGTGAGACACAATCCCTTGGCTCCTTCTGTACTTAGGATAGAGGCACCCACCATCTGGGGGCAGGCAAAAGCGCTCCTTCTCCTGGAGCTCAGGAGCCTGGATATTTTTCAAGTTGCTTTGTATGTTTATAATACAACATTACATTTATTGTTTTATGATATATCAGAGATAGTACCACACTAAATTTCTTACACAGTATAGTGTGGAAATAATAAAAAATGCAAAGTCCTATGTTAAGATCAAAATAATTGGGATTGGCTACGCGCAATCAAAAGGAGGAGAATCGCTGAAGGATAACAGCAAGAATTCATTATAGAGACCAAAATGACAGAAATGAGGATTTTGTCTTACGAAGTAAATAAACTGGGAACAGTTGGGAAGGGGTGTCACGTCATAAAGAGAATTAAATCCTGAAGTAGTTAAGTTGCAGGACAGCTATATTAAAGCAAATAAAGGTGGAATGTAGAAATGTAAACATGTGCACTCAAGTGTCTGTGGCAAGGACATCCAATGAAATTGTTGGGTTTATATTTGAATAAAGGAAAGGAAAAAAGAAGAAATTAGCCACAGACATGATGTCAATTTTCACCATTTCCATGTTGAGAAACAGTGTCTCCCTTTTTTTGCAACTGAACTTTGTACATCTTTGTACTTCTTTAGAGTTGCAGTAGCCCATGGAAGAAGCTTCTTTGTGGTGAAGAAGCCAATTTACAATCAGGGATGTCTCCCTTAGTTCCTTGAAGCAATCTCTTAGGCAAGAACTGACTTGAAAGTCCCTTTGTTAAATAATTTGATAGGCAAACTCTTGCCACAGTCGGTTATTATGCATCCTTGAAGTCTGCTGTTGGACATAACCTTTTGCTCTTGCAGAAGATGGCAGCACCTATTCAGAGATGGTCATCTGCCAAATAATTTTTTTGTGGACTGCAACCTGTACTGTGGGAAAAGATATTTGTTTCACCACATGCACTCAGATTTTTAGAAAAGGTAAACTGCAGATGATGACCCAAGGTTTATACTTCTTTAAACACAATGCCACAGAAATCCACCAAGTAATACCAAATATACATTCCAGTCGAACTATTTAAAATCTTAAAAGATGATGCTTTTAAGGTGCTACACTCAATATGCCAGCAAGTTTGGAAAACTCAGCAGTGGCCAGAGGATTGGAAAAGATCAGTTTACATCCCAATCCCAAAGAAGGGCAGTGCCAAAGAATGCTCCAACTACCATACAATTGCACTCATTTCACGCTCTAGCAAGGTTATGCTCAAAATCCTACAAGGTAGGCTTCAGCAGTATGTGGACCAAGAACTCCTGAGTGCTCACTGGAAGGACAGATCCTGAAGCTGAGGCTCCAATACTTTGGCCATCTCATGAGAAGAGAAGACTCCCTGGAAAAGACCCTGATGTTGGGAAAGTGTGAAGGCAAGAGGAGAAGGGGACGACAGAGGACGAGATGGTTGGACAGTGTCATCGAAGCTACCAACATGAATTTGACCAAACTCTGGGAGGCAGTGGAAGACAGGAGGGCCTGGTGTGCTCTGGTCCATGGGGTCACGAAGAGTCGGACACGACTTAACAACTAAACAACAACAATTTAAATGGACTTTTAAAAAAAATCCCTCTGCCAACATTACAGCTGTCACAAATTTTCCTTAAAGCAAAATCTATTAGGATGTCCTGGCCAAGTGGCAAACAACAATTACGTCTTGTCCTTCTTGGTTCTCTGTCCCATATGGATTCTCTTCCTGTCAGTTTCTTAAACTAGGCCTCAGTGGAACAGCAGAATCTACAAAGTCCTCAGCATGGCACCATGTATTTGTTATAACATTCACTGGTGTTCATATACTAAGAACAAGCAGTCTTTCTAGGTGGGGGAATATTCACAAAAATCCTTGTCGGGCTTCCCTCCAAAGCAAGATACCTCAGAGAGAATTCTCTCATTCCTGTTAAATTCCTTGTGATCACTGCCAAAGTGAGGGATGGAGTGTTGTGAGCCCCCTTCCTTTTTTTTGTAAGGAGTCGCCTATTTTGTATAAAATTATTATTTTTCTATAAAAATTAGCAATTCTTGCATATTTTTATGCTTTTTGCATATGAATATGAGCAAAGCCCTCAGTGACGCAAGGAATCTTAAGTGGATTGAGGAAAATTTCTTGTAGCCAACACTAGCGGGGGGAGGAATTTGCTGCTCCTCATTCTCATGTTGAAGGACAAAACAATATGGAGTACATCCCCATTAAGAGGTAGTGTAAATTCTTTATGCCAGTACAAAACACAATGGAAACCTACAGCCTCTGTCTACAACCAGCCATCTTAGCATGCTGTCTGTGGGACCCTCATAGAAATCTTAAGTCTTCTTTCATTACACCACTGTGTAATGTGTTGTGGATACTGTACCTCAGAGCTGTCCTCCTTCTCCTACTTCTCTTAGGCAGGTGACCGGTTGCTCCTCAAGCATTTTTGGTTGGGTCAGCTGCTCTGTACCTCTTTCCCAGCTGTCACCTGCAACTACTTCTACCAGACAGTGTTCCCCTTTCTCTATTTTGTTTTTTCAATACCAGGTTTTAAATAGTAAAATTATTTTATCATGGTTACTATAAGGCCTGAATCCTGAGAAAGTTGTGCTTCTCTCCACTTGAAACTAGCAAGACAGTTGGCACATGACTGATGTATGTTACATTAATGTCAGTAAGTATGACTTTTGGGGGGGGCATTTGGGTCTGCGTTTGTATTTTGTACAATGTGTATATGTTAACTATGGATCTAAATTTTTGTCCAGAGAGGCCATTTTCATGGTACCATTTCCCTTTGATTAATTTTACAAAAGCTGTACTAAAATATTATGACATCATTTTTAAAAGGAGTCAGACAAAAGAGAAAAGTGCAGCAGGTAAAATATTATCAAGAAATTCTGTATGGAGGAGGTTTGTTTTGCATGCTCATCATATTCAGATACTACAGTGTCAGTTTGATATAGGTGGAGAATAAGTTTCCTTCAAAAAGCAATAAATAAGAACTTTCCTCCTAGTAAGTTGGGTGTCACAGTGCCAACTACATCTTTACTTCCTTATTAGATAATTTAATGAGACAGCTCTTGAATCTTCTGAAATTTTACATGCAGTAATATGCTCAAACTTTTAAATAAAACTTAAAGTATGTCTGTGTCCTGAAAGATCATGAACAATACTACTGAAGTCTCAGCTTAAACAACAGGGTGGGTTATATCTCAATTGGCCATGCTTGCTGAGGGATTCTGAGTTGTAGTTTTCTAACTGAACTGGCCAGATCATTGAAATGGGAAGAAACAGAAACCATTTGTATAGATACTGTTGCTTTCTCAGATTAAACAACTCAATAGGTTATACCTGGACCAGACATGCTAGCTGGGTGTGTGTGTGTATTCTGGGATTTGTAGTCCTCCTACAGGACTCCCAGAATCTCCAAGTCAGCGTGGCTCATCCCGATAGTAACAGTAACAGTAAAAGCTAGACACAAAATTTTGCATGGATACTACTGGTTTACCCAACTTAAATGCTAACTAGATTAGATCTTGACTAGCTATGCAGGCTAGCAGATTCTGAGAGTTGCAGTCCAAAGTCACATTTCTATCCCATACTGGGCTGAGTACTGTGGTAGAGAGGGGAAAAATGAGTGGCAGGTGGGAGATAAATCACTGAGAGTGTTTGTGTGCATGAGAGAGACTAATGGGTTTCATTTCTACCTCTGGCACAAACTGATTAAGTACCAAGAGAGAAAGAAAGAGAGAGGTGAGAGCAAAAGAAAAAAAAATAGAGGGGAAAGGATAGAAGAGAGAAAACACTGGATAGGATCTAGGTAGGACTTTTGTCCTGAGTAAAGCTGGGAACACTTGCTAGCGTAAAATAAAACAGCTTTCTTCCCTAAAGTTAACCACTTCACATTCCAAAAGACATCAACTAGATTGGCATAACACTTCAAACATCCCTCAAAAGCGTAATAATCTAAGTTGCATAATTTTCAATCGCATGCGGTGCCAAGTACACGGTATATTGCACTAAAAAGGTCCTTCTTTTTGTTTTTACAAATCCATCGTCAAACATATTGTGATACATTTCCCACTCATTCTGAAAGGACTTTATTTTCCTTTGTTCAAAGTAAAGCACTTGATAAATGTATCTCTCTCCTCTGTGTTATTACTCAGATACATCAAATGCTCAAATTTAGTTGGATGTCTGATTGAATCATATTTCCTGCTATTGACACAACAGATTGTCTGATTTGAAAATACGGTAGTAAGTAGGAATGATCTCTCCTTCCTGCAAAATTTAATTCCTGTCCCATTTTCTCCCTATTCCTCTTTACTCTATGACATTCAAAGCAAATATAGCAGTTCCTCCTCCTCAGTGCTTTATGCCACCTGCTCAAGCATGAGGGCAACATTCACATGGGAAGGAATGCCAGCATTGACACAAGTAAACAGTCCCTGCATCTAAATGCTATGGGAGTAGAATGGAAAGAATGCTGATGCTCACACTATATGATTCATACGGATCAGAGGTTTATTTCATGATGTCCCCAGGAGACGTGGTGCCTCTTACTCAGAAGGCTACATCTCAAGCAGTCTCAGCTTGGAAAACAAGGATCATTTGTGCCTCTTATTGAAATTATCTCTTTGTAAAGGTTTAATTTTTTAAATTCTGAGAACAAGCAGAGCAAAGTACAAGGACGGCATAACCGTCACCCGCACAAATCCTTCATTTTTCTGATTCTTTTTTTTCAGGATGTTAATTCTCTTTCATGTTAAAATATATAGCTCCTCTTTGAAGTCCTGGTTGTTTTGAGACTGTTATCTGTTATTTTACAATAATGTTTTCACTTCATTAAAAACTAGTTAAAAAACGTAATCATGTGTATTTCCACAGTGTATGTCCTGTGAGTGCAAGAGATGGGAGATGTTGATAGAAAATTCGTAATGTTAAATGATCTATTTTTTGGCTGTCCTGTCAGGTCAAAGAGTCTGATGCCTAAAGATCTCACTAAGAGCTCTATAAAACTTTATACATCTCTAGGAAAAAAATCAGAAGCTAGTGTTCATTTGTCCCAGTTAGGAGTTAATGAAATCAAGCATTTCTGATCATATCAAAATTCATTTGGGTATCAAGGTATAAATCTTTTCATTGTTGCAATGATTCCAGGCAACATCAGCTTGTCCAATTCTACAAGCTTTTTAAAATCTATATTGCTTCCATATGCACAAAAATACTTCAAACAGTTACAAGTCAAATTGTATTGAAAACATTCTTACAGCTATGAGAAAAACTAGGCACAAGTTGCAGGCAAAAACCTAAGTCAGAATTCAATCCAGAATATGGTAGAAATTTACTTTAAGAGTAAAAAAAAACACAATGAGAATGTTTATTTACATTCTAACAATGCAGGAGCGTAGAGCCTGAAAAAAAGCACAATTAAAAATCGGAGAATACATTTCTAAAATACATCATTTAAAAGTAAAAAAGTACTATATTTTTTAAAGTAATCATTAACCTTGAAGCGTATTAGTGGACCCACATGAAACATCCTTAAATAATGTTCTCACCCAGCCAAGCCACCCTTGTGCCAGTTTGCATCCATGGAGGGAAATCCATGGTACTTGTGTTGCTGACTTCTGGGGATGAAGCCTGCTGCTGAGTTGCTACATGCCTGCAGCTCTTTGATGTCTGGTAGCCAGTATCAGTGTTGTCGGTATCTAGTGTGTGTGGCGTGGCGTATTGCATTGTTGTGTTGATGATGATGTGTGTGACTCCTGTCATCTTTTGCTCCATAACCTGGCTATCTTTTCTGGCCATTATTTATACCCTTATCTCCCCTTCATCAACTATCAACAATCCTTTCTGCTGGGCCTGGTGCACCAACAGAAATTTTATAATAAGAATTTCTATAGTTCCTGCACTTCCTGTAAGGGCTTGTAACTTAGAATCTGGCAAGCTGCCATTATAATGGTTAGCATTATACCTGTGACTAAGATTCACAAAACCTGGAGGAATAAAGGCTTGTTCCCCTGTTCCCACAAACTGCTGTTGCCACCTGAGACTGCCCCTGACCCAATATACCAGTGCCTACAGCTGTAAAAAAAAAAGATTTTCTACACATGTCCCTGCTGATACCTGGTGGGGTGGTGCTACTGCTATCAATAAGAGGGGAGAGAGATTGGCCATTGTGAGCCATGCTGATTTTGCTTGCCAAAGTGGGTAGATAGCTATTATGACCTGTGGTGATGCTGCCCACCTGAAAAGCAGACAATGACTCAATTCCCAGCTTAAAGAGAGGAACTGGTCATTATAACCATGCTGATGCTACCAGCATGAAGAACCAGAGACTAGCCATTGTGACCTCAAGCTGATATCACCTGCTTGAAGGAGAAATTATGCAGATTCTGCCCAGCCTCTGAAGAGCAAACTGCTATTATGACCTAGTGCTGCTGTTCTCAACCTGACATGCTGTAGGTACTTGTTACCCCCACTACAATGAAACCTGCCAAGAAGAGCGGGAATTGTGATTTCATGTGGAAGCTGCCTACCTGAAATAGAGAGACCAGCTAATTTGCCCTTATGGTGACAGGGCCTGCCTGAAAAAGAGAGCCTGGCTTTGTGTTGATTCTTGCTGCTCTAAGGTTCAGGACTGGTCATTGTGACCTCATGCTGATGCTCTATGCTTGGTAGATAGTAATGCTACTTGCCTGAAGGAGAGAAACTAACCATTGTGACCTAATGGTGAGGATGGTTGCCTGAAGGTCAGGGGGAAAGACTAACCATTATGACCTCAAGCTGATGATCCTTGCTCTCATATGCTGAAACTGCTTACCTCAAGGAGAGAAATTAGGCATTGTGACCTAGTGGTGATGCTGTATTTATTTCTCAAGTGCAAATGCCACTTTTACTCAGCCAGTCACATACCACATTATGCTGGTAGGACTACTCTCCTCCACTGCTTACTGCCTGCCAGTCATAGTATCCATTTGTACTTTGTCTGCCTAACAGCCATTTCTGTAAAGGACAAGAATCACTGAAGAGGTAAGAGCTACTGTTTGAGGATCAGAAAGTGTTAGAGAGACAATGGATTGTCCTTCTTTCCTTAGAGAAGGATAGACACTTGGGCAAGTCATCTTTTTGCCATGAAATTTGTTGCTATTGATGTGTTCAGTCTCTGTACATTTAAACTTTCAAAAGTCAGAAGCAGAGATGGGGAAATCTGTCAGTCTCGTCCTCATGAACTTGCTTCTTTTCTCACATTGGCATTCCACATGATTTATTTATTGGATCCCAATACTTTTTTTCTGTACAGAAATATGTGCTGATATCCACATGCATTTTTCAAAAGACACATTCTTATATGCTTTCCCCCTAATGTACAGTGAGTTGAATACCCTTTTTGCATTGACTAAAATATATTTGCACTGCAGCATATCTCCCCTTGGTAAAGCACACTGCACACGCATTACTTTGGGTCCCTTGTTGGGAGAAATGCGGCATATAAATAAAACTAATAAATAAATTACTTGAAGGTAGATAAAACAATGCCCACAGCTTTAGAGCTTATAGCAGTATAACTTGGTGCAGCATAAGGCAGTGGATCTAGTCATCAGATGACCTGCCTGTTGGCCAATGTTACCTCCCAACCCATTCCTGGGTAATTTCAGGATGACTTAAAATAGTGTCCCACTGAGAAAGACCCACTGCCATGTGTTGAGAAGACAAAGGCATTTCCACCTGAGTTTTGGATGCTCTTCTTTTTTTCACTCCAAGATGTCCCATAGTGTCACACCACTAAAGACCCACAAACTTCTCACTGGATCAGGTCCTATGCATCCCTCCCCATTATACAAAAACACATTATACAAAAAGGCTGTGATGAGAATCAGTTGTTGATGAAACAATCAAAGCATCCATGACCACTTGTCCCATGTATATATATCCCCAGTGTTCCAAAAGGTAGCTGACCCAATTTAACAATGAGGGATGGGATTGTGGGTGAAGTCCAGGAAGAGACTGAGAAGGAGAGGATTTGGGAGCAAAATACATACTCCTCAGGTAGACTGGAGTAACAAGCTTTTCCCTCCAGTCCACTTAGGGGAACTCTGCTCTTTGGCTGGCCAAGATTTTTCCTGATTGATGGCCGTAGTACTGACAGCATACATATCAATGCAACTGTGGTGGCTGCTGTAAAACTGCCAGGCCACAACAGAAGCTAAAGTTCAGCCACTGCTGCAATCTTTCACCAGAGGACCACAGACCAGGCTCAGGGTGAGGGAACTAGACTTTTGCACATGGGCCAGTTGTACACTTGAAAAAAATGTACACATGCACACACCTTTTCTCTCTCTCTGTAAAACATATCACAAGCCCCATAACTGCATGGTTTACCAAGTAAGAGGTGTTCTGTTCTGCTATTAGGAGGCACAACATGTGTATTTTTGTTTGGAATTGAATATCCAGGCTATTTCTTTCCCCCTCTTGACTTGGATATCTGACTGTCTGAGAGGTTTTTTAGCCCATAACCGCTGCTAGCTGCTATTATGAATGGTCATTTGGATAATTTTAATTCTGTTTTCATATGATTTTGGATTTTAATCTGGTTTTGACATATTTTGTTTGTAAACCACTAGTAGAACCTATTAGAACACCCCAAACCATCCAGTCATGTCTGATTTGAAAGCTTAGTCTTGGAGACCAGTTGGGGTCACCAGGTCTCAGACACCAGCAAGTCTCAGAGAATGGCTGCAATTTCCAGATCTCGAGGCAGACAGATAAGTCAGGGCAAACAGGCTAAAGAAAGAGAAAACTTGATTTTGTTGTATGTGGTACTTTCCTGCTAGGGTACCCATTTCAAAGTGCGCCCTGGATCACTAGCTCTGTGCAAATAAGTTTGTATATGTGTCACAAGCCTAATATTTGTTTGGGAAGCAGCGCAAGGAATCCATCTTGTCTTTCTGGCTCTCTCACACATGCATACATATTATTTGACAGTTTTTACACAAGGACCTGCTGCTTATAATCCTCTGCTGTTGGCTTTTAACCCTGAATCGGAAGCAGCAGACCTGGCTTTGCTATAGACTATAAAGGAACAGCTTAGTATGTGCTGCATTGTGGAGAGACTGCTGTGCACTGGTAGAGCCCATGCTTCACATGCAATAGGTAACTGATTTAATCCCTAGGTAGTGGTAGGTAAGATTGTAGCCTAAAACTTGGGGTTGTTGGTCCAATAGTCCAATGGTCTTTCTCAGTACAAGGCAGTTTTGTCTGTTCTTGTGTTTCATTTTGAGGACACCCTCACCCCCACAAAACAAAATAGGTGTACTGTAGCTGTTTCAGTTTGAGGTGTTTCAGGAAAAGCAGGTGGTATGGTTTCCCCATAAACCACCCTACTACACTGTGGCCAGCCTTTCACTGGCTACATTTTCTGTCCTGCAGAGCTGGGTTCTTCCTTCTGGGCAATGATAATCTAAGGTGAATTCCAGAATACCCATATTAAAGTCTCAGTACAGCACTGCTTCCTTCTGGTATCATCTATTTTGTATTCACTCTCAGCTGCTCTAGCATAAAAGCTCAAGTACAGCACAGTGATGGGGCAGAGTGGCTGATCTGCCAAGCAAGCCGTTCAGTGAGAACACAAAGAAATGGCTTTAAATTAATGAAGAAATGGTGTGCTGCCCTGGCAGGCAACATTTGCAAGTCAATCTGTGAGTCTGGCTTGTACGGTTTGTTCCTTTAAAAAACAAACAACCCCCTAGCGGAACATCTGGAAGACAAATGGGGGAAATTTCCTCCAGCTTGCATAGTATTTAAGCTTCAATGTTATGGGTGTTCTAGAGGCGTCAGCTGCTATCTCTGGCCATCTCATTTTACTCTGCATAATGACCTTACATCAGAGGAATTGGATCCCCTGAGAATTCTGTGTAGCATTTGCACAGATTTCATTGGCTTGTAAATTTTAGGCAAGTTGCAGATGTGTTGGCCACTAAAGTATGATGTGCTGTTGTTATTGGCTGCCCAATCAACAATTTTAGGCTCCGACATAGCAATAATACTTTCTGCCTGCATGGTTGGGAGGTAGGGAACAGTTGTAAAGAGTGGGAAGTGGTGTGAGCTGTGTTTTCCAAGGGGCTCCTGTTTCAAATGTTGAAAGTGTCAGCATCCTACATAGGTCCTCAACCGTGAAGTAGAGTAGGAAGTGGAGAAGGAATGGAGGGGTTTTTTTTTGTTTGTTTTTAAATGTTAAAGGAAAAAAGGATCTCTTTCAGGAGGCAGAGAGTAGTTCTCCATGCAGCATGGTGGGTAAATGTCATCTGCGCTCTTTGTGAATCATACATTCTGAGTCATTCTGAGAATCATTCTGAGAAGGAGCTCTGTGGAGTGGGTATTAAAAAAGAACTCTCACTATAAGCTACACTGAATACATTGAGGATATTTTGCAAGAAATATCACAAGAAAAGCACATCAGAAGAAGGCAAGATTCACTGAGAAAGTCAACGATGTTAGGAAAATGTGAAGATGGTAGGAAAAGAGGAAAACTGCTGGATAGCTCAGTGGTTTAGGTCTCTGGCTGTGGAGCCAGAGGTTGGGAGTTCAATTCTTCACTGTGCCTCCTTGAAAGGCTGGACTCTGTGATCCATTGGGTCCCTTCCAGCTCTGAAGTTCTAGGATTATTATTATTATTATTATTATTATAGAATAAGATCTAGCATGTGGTGGATTGACTCAATAAAAGAAATTATGATGCTTAAGTCAGCAAGACTTGAAAAGGGCTGTTAAGAATAGGAGCTTTTGGAAGTGATTCACATCATCATGCTGTCAAGTCAATTCTGATATATGGGGATCCTTTTCAGGGTTTTCCAGGTGGAGAATGCTCAGGAGTGGTTTATCATTTCCTTCTTCTGGACAGATCCTGGGATTGTGCAGCTTGCCCAAGGCCATACTCGCTGGCTTTTCCGGGGTGCATAGTGGGGAATTGAACTCCCAACCTTCACAAGCAGATAGCTAACTCACTGAGCTATCCAGCCAGTTGGAAGTCATTAATGAGGTCACAATATTAGAAGCAACTTGACAGTACATAACAACAACAAAAGCCAGTGTGCTAAAGTCTGGTGACAATGACCAGAATCTTCTTGGTGTTCACATAAGGTTTGTATAACTTACTGCAGCTAGCTATGGTAAATTGGTAAGGTGTCAAGGAACATCACAGCGATGTGTGACTAGGCACAAAACTGAGACATGCCTGGACACCTTGTTGAGTAGCTGCAATTAGCTGTGACAAGTTAAATAAATAGCAATAGGATTCTGGCCTTAAGGTTTCAAACAGGAAGACATGTTAGTTTGTTCAAGCATGAATCATCAAAGCAAAACAAAAATTAAAACATAAATATTGTGAAATGCTGATGTGTATCAGTGTGGGTTTTTGTGTACAGAAGCCCATTATGGTCTACATACTGTAGAAGCTATAGTGGCAGATTATGCAACATTCCTTCCAAGCAATTACTGAATCATCAGCATCCTGTACAACCAATAGCTCACACTGAAACAGATCTGTTAGTCTTTGAGGTGCCACAATCTTACTTTTCTTTCTAAGCAGTCAGCACATCCTTTTGTGCTCATCTGTTTGCTTCACAAAGGAAAAAGGTACTGGAGACATTTCACACAGACTGCACAAACCACAGTGGTGAGAAAGTGCTTGTTGCCTCTCATTCTGGAGATGTGATCTTTTGGAGGGCCTTGGGAATTTTTAACCACCTGTCATGCCATGCCAAGACAGCTTCACTCAACCATAATTGAGATATTGGCACATTCCTTTCATATACATAGTGATAAATGAGGATGTCCTCAGTTTAGATCTCACCTGCCACAAATGCAGAAACCAGCCTTATACAAGCCATTCTCTCTCAGCCTCCATTCCACCAGCTGCACAATGGGGGATGATAATATTGATTTCCACAAGAGAGTTTTGGTAACGATTGAAACTGGACAAAATGGATGTCTTGATCACTTGATGGTCTCATGCAAATGTTATGACCATTTGACTCCTATTCTCTTGAGCCAGGACTTCCCAAGACATAGCTCCAGAATTATTTCTTGTGCCAGAGATGGGAGAACAATTGTCTCACCATGTTCTGGACTTCAGCTCTCATAAGCCCCAGCCAACATGGGCAATGTTGAGGGATTATGGGGTATATGCAGAACTAACTGGTTAAAAGCAAAGCAAAAAGCATACTGTTTATATACTGCCCCTTAGCATTGCCATCCAACAAGCTGGGTATTCAGTTTACCAACCTTGGAAGGATGAGTGAACCTCAAGTCAGCTACCTGGGATTGTATCTGGGTCATGAGCAGAGTTTTTGCTGCAGTACTGCAGTTTAACCACTGCAGTACGAGGCTCCTCGTGGATAAGGTAGGGAGTCAGATGAGCACACCATGAGAAAGAAACTCTCTCAGATCCATTCAACTCTGTATCTCATAATTTCAAGCTCTTAGAAAGCAACTGACTCCTATGATTATGAAACTGTTCTCACTCCGATAGAAGATAGTGATAAAACAAACAGCAAACACATTTCAGCATTTGAAAGAGTCCTGTTTTTGAATTCAGTTAAGACAAATAGCTTTAAATAACCATCCTCCAAAGTGCATGGGGTGGCAAATCACATGTTTCATCATGTATCATGGGAATTCCACAAGTTTAATAACAACAAAAATCATGGTTTTAGGGTCAGCATGTGAAAAAGCAGTCTCAACATCTTGGAAATATATCATGTTCCGAGTTTCATGTGAATTTCTGTAACAGTGGCAGCAGCGGAATGTTTTTAAGAGAGAGACAAAGGAGAGACAAAGTTCTTCATTACGTATATTAGTTGTCTCACAAGCTAGCTTTTTGAAAAAGAAACACCAATGTGCATTACATTAGTCCTTCCATCTTAAATATACATATTTTCTGAAATACAATTAATTTTCATGAAATTAATGAAGATGATGACATCTAATTTTATATATTGAGTATTAACTAACCTAGTTATAGTTACAATAAAGGGGGGAAATGTTTAAACAAGCTATATTCCCTAGAGAGACACTTCCTTGATATACAAATTAGGCTCAAGGATTATTTCTTCAGAAAATATAGTCACTTTTATCTAATGCAAGCAGAAGCAGAAATGCCAAATAAAATTCAAAGCAACCTGAGGGCAGACATGTATATTATAAATGAATTATAAATATGAATTATAAATATACATTTATAATATAAGTTTTTGCCCTCAACTACTGAAATTCCTCAGCTGCTGAAAGCATCTCAGTGCACAGCAGGAGTTTTTCCTCAGTTCAGGTAATTTGCAAATTTGGTTGCTTTGTTTTATTTATATATTTAAAATATTTTACGCCATCTTTCTCTTTATAAAGGACATAAAGCAACTTTCATCATTACAACACAATAATTAAAGTTAACAACAGTAAGTACACAGATATTAAAATGGGAACAAATGAATACCATGCTAAAAAACAAAAGCAACACCAAAATACATTTAAAGCAGTAAGGTACAACAATCCATTTAAAAACTCAATTCAGACAGCCAGTCACTAAGAAAAAACTTACCTAAAGAGAAAGGTCTTTACCTGCTTGCAGAAGGACAGTCAAGTTGGGGCCTCATGTGGAAGGGAGTTGCAAAGTCTGGGAGCAGCAACAGAGAAGGCTCTCTCCCATGTACCAGCCAAATGCACCTGTGAAGGTGGTGAGGCCAAGAGAAAGGCCTCTTCTGATGATCTTAATACTCAAGCAAGCTCATAAAGGTAGATGCAGTCTTTGAGATAGTTTGATATTTTTTGTGATTGGTCTTAAGGACTTAAGCATAGAATCCCTTTCTAAGTCTGAATTCTCAAACATGAAAGACTGCTTCAGTCACATCTCTTCAACACAACACAGTTTAAGAATGTGGGATGTTGTGCTTCTCTATCCTTGATTCAAAACATTAGGAAATGACCCAATGTCACTGCACAATAATGTGCCCACATTGCCAGCAGAAAAAGGGGATGTCAAACTTTATGTAGCAAAGGGCAGCCTGAATGTTGACAACATCAATGGCCGCAGTCAGGATGGTCTACAGGATACCCTCTTGTGGTCTCTCTACCACTTACTAAGAGACACCAAGAAGGGGAAAATCCTAGAACCTGACTATTTTTTTCATCAGTCGACCAATTCTCACCCAAACACAAAGCAATTATCAGGGCTGTTTTTCAATAAGTTCTCTAGGCATATGACTATTATTGCTTTGCTACATGAAGTAGTGAATGTAACAGCATCATATGTGTTGTTTGTGGTCAATCAGCCTGCCTTTTATATTTGAGGTGTGGCTGTGAGTAGTTAGAATACCTAGCATTCATCAAAATCACTTTTGACAGGTGTGCCGCCCCTACGAGGTGGGACAAAGGGTCAAGAATCAACCCAGGGCCCTCCTCCCGGGTGGGCAGGGCTTTAGGGTGATGTAGGGGATTGTTGAGGCCACCGTGGGCCTATAGGAGGGGTTCATAGATGCCGGGGTCCCCCGTGACCAGAGCGTGGCCTCAGGATGGACATGAAAATGTTTGTTATTGCTAATAAAATTAATCAAAGAAACTGAATGCTCCACAATACCCCCTTGGCTTTTACCTGAGAATGTGCAGTAACACCAGTGTCAAAGAGCTGTCAAGGTTGCAGCTAAAAGACAATGTACATCAGTGTTTTTAGAGAGTATTAAGTTGTATTTCCACCTTGTATTCTATTTGATTCCACACTGATGTGTGCTCGAAGATCTTTGAAGATTTACCAAGTAAAATTGCTACATCATCACCTTAACCAATTTTCAACCTCTGTTGCTCATTCTGCAAATTACAAAATGCAGTAAACACCTCCTGTACCACATCCAAAAAGTTGGGTTTCTTATTTTAAAAATAAATAAAACACCCTATAGCAAGCATCCATCTAGGGAAATTTAATATTACAATTCTAACATTGATTTACAGAAATATTAATAGAATACATGGTAAACATGTAGACTTTTTGAAATGCTCTGTTCTGCAGCATTATTATTGAAGAATGGGAGGGTTGTTGGTTAATGGCATGCGAAGGACGTGTGTGTGTGTGTGTGTGTGTGTGTGTGTGAGAGAGAGAGAGAGAGAGAGAGAGAGAAAGGGGATCTGGGAAAACAAGGGTAAGTCAATTAGCTTGGAAAAATATTTAAGCATTCTGTTCCAAACAAATTTTCTGGTTGCCCTCTGAACATTTGGCAAGGCAATTAGTTTTTAGGTATCATAAGTAAATACAGGTTCCCATGGAAAACTGTATAAAAAAGGGGTCCTACTCTAGAGGGTCAGCACTCATTCCCTCTTCTGCCATCAACCTGTTGCAGAGAAGTGCTTCCTGATGGCTGAAAAATATGGCACATGTAAGTATCTTATTGCCTAGCTGCTTCAAATGTAAGATTTTATTTCAGTGTAGTATAGCTTGTATTCCTTTGCTTGTAATCATGCCTTGATCAGAGGTTTGGACTGTCTGGTCCTTTAGGACCCTACCAACCTTACTTTTTTATGCTTGGGTTGTTTGTTATAGGCATGATAGCTCTTACTCTCTCACCCCTCTTTTATAGAAAATGGTCACCAAAGCCCAGATCCATAGGTCTTCAAGCAAATTAGATTATCATTGCTTTAATTTTAATATATGGTAGAACATACCATTCGTTTTCATCTCTGTTGTGTTAGGTGCAAAGAACTTGCTCCTTTTCCATAAGGCCCTTCATTAGTTTTCAGGGGAAAGACTCAAATACATTGTGGTAATGGCCACATTTTGCCTAGAGAAATTTTGAAGGACCCATAGATTTTTTTGTGGGAAGTGGGAAGAACTGCATTAAGTTCAGTGGAATCAGCCAGGAACTCCCACATTTTAGAATTGTAAAAACCATCTATTTTGATTCAACAGAAATTATTTGCAAATGGTAACTGATGTTCTGTCAAACCAAGATTGTTAGGACAGAAGAATCCTCTTAGAAGAGCAGACCAGACAAACCAGTGGGAGAAAAGCTAACAAGGACGTATTCGAAGTCAGGGTATGCCGAGACACCCAAAGGCTGAACTTTTTTCCAATTTGCAGGCAAAAAAAACACCTCAGCATCAATGTAAAGCTAGACACCATTCAGTTCATACTGCCAAGAACAAGCAGCCACATAAGAAAGAACAAAACCTGTCCAATTTTCATTCTCTTTGCCTTTCATTGCTCACCCAGCCCGGAAATAAAGAGACGACACAGGTTGTTGGGTTAAACTTGGGCCACAACTTTATTAACTATTTAAACTGAAACCCTGCTCAACAAGGGGGTCTACCGTAGTGCGATCTATCTGGAAATCCGGTGTAGTTTTTACCTCCAGATTCAATAGCAGGGCGAGTTCCTATTTCTGAATCGTGCTGTGTTCTAACCAGCACGTGTTCAGGTGCCCCTTGATAGGGGTATCCCCAGTGCCACAGCCCACCAAGCCTCGTGACCCTAGGTGAACTGCAGCCTGTGTGATCCCCTTAATAAAAGTCCAGCTCCCGTCGGAGCCCTGTTGTCTACCAAAAAAGGGGGATATGATGTTTTGCACCATGTGACCTACCAGGAACTCCCCAAAAGCTCATCCCCTCGCACTACCTGCCACGGCATGGGGCTATTTATATGCCCCAAGCCCGCCAACACAGCCGAAAACTTCGGCCCCAAGGCCCCCTTGTAGATCATGTAGGAAAAGGTCTAAACCTGCATCGGATAAGTAGACCCCGTCACTCCTATATAGATCTGGGCGACAGACTCTTATGTCGGGGTGTCTCAAGACTGACCCCAACCCAGACAACATAGCTCTGGACACCTCTCAGTTAACACCACACTGTGCCCGGTCAATGCACCTCGGGTCACAATTTGCCCGCCATACCAGCCTTGGTATAATGTTTGACCAAACCTTTATAACTTGGAAATCATTGATCACCTGCAAAATAATTGACTTGCCCGTACTTTGAGTCAAGTCATTTCCACCCAGGTGAACAACTATTACATCCGGAGGTGCCCTCGGAGAACCCTGGGACGCCAGTTCCATGAACTCGCCCCAGAGCATACCTCTCCGACCCCTCCATTCCAACGAGGCCTGTGCGCCCAGGCCTAAATTATGGCCCCAACCAGACCACAAAGCGTACTTCTCCACCCAATATATGTAACTGTGGCCATACAAAACCACTGTCAACCGGGCCTCAGCCAACTGGAAGCCTGAAAGAGAAAACAAAAAACCAGCATCTATTGTGGAAGAGAACGCATGTAGGTCTTGAACCTGTAGGAAGACCACCGCCCCATCTTCTTTATCTGCTCATCCCCATATCCCAAGGCAGCAGCTGTAGATGCTGCCCCTATGCAAAAGGAATATGTGCCAAATTTCCATCCCACTACACCTGCCTTGTTAAGCCCTCAGGATGTGATTGTCCAAAATTGGTATCTTGTGAGGGGTGATTGATCCCCCTTAACTCCCAGTTAAGGTCCCCCTTATCGCCACATATTCAGAAACGGCCCTAACTGGGCATAACTCACCCACAGAACAACGGCCTAAATTTATAACCTGGCCTTTACCTAACTGATCTGTTTTGGACCGACGAAGATGAAACAAGACTCTGTCTTCGGAGAGCAATAAGTCTGTCATCTGTAAGGCCGTCCTTGAATTATCCTCCTTTGATGTTCTAAGTAATTCACTCATTCTAAAGGCCCCCAAAAATGCGCACAACGTCACTGCCCTAAACAGCGTAGCCTTGTATTGGTCACTGCACACAGCAGACCAAACCTGACTCAGTTGCGATAATATTTTTGGTGAAATAGGAGTGCGCCTATCTTCCTGACGACCCCTTTCCTTGTTCCATCCTTCAATCATTTTCCTAATCCGGAAATTGCTTGCTGGATCTGGACACCCCTGAGCCTTAGCATAAAATGCCAGGGCAGACATTTTTCCTTGAATTGTGCGAGAAGCCAAACCTTTACGATGAAGATAAACTCCAAAATGTTGCAAATGATCGACCGTCGTAGGCCAAGGTCTTCCCAGACCTTCATTATTACAAAAATCGAAAAACTCCTCACAAGCAGCTGCGCAGCTGCGCCTGGCACTGGGAGTGATTGCTAAACTGATTGCCCTGTTAGCTTCAATCCTCCAATCCTCCATACCTCTTGCGTAATCTCTCTGGTCGAGCCTGAGCTCCCGGAGTCAACGCCCTGAACCGATCAATCTGTTGACGGGACAGGGCATCAACCAGCTCATTGTTAACACCAGGCACGTGATAAGCCTGGAACACGATGTTATAGTTCAGACAATGCAAGGTAAATGCTCTCACCAATCTCATCACCCTCTGCAATCGTGATGAAAGAGTGTTCACAACATGGAGCACCGCCATATTGTCACACCAAAATCTGATGGCAGAATTGGCCCAAACGTCTGCCCAAAGCCATAAGGCTCCCACAATTGCAAAAAACTCCAAAAACGTTAAATCGCGGGTGACTTCAGAGTCACGCCACGCCATCGGCTAAAGGCCGGCACACCATCGGCCCCTAAAGTAAATGCCATATCCCCTTGAGCTGGCAGCATCGAATTGGACCTGGAACTTTGCTCCTAAGCACACTTCATCTCTCCAAAAGGAAATGCCATTAAAACCGTCTAAGAACTTTAACCAAGTGCGCAGGTCATCTTTCATACCTGATGAAAGTCTACGTCTGTGATGCGGTTTCTTCAACCCACTCATAGCATCACATAGCCTTCTCAGGAATGCCCTGCCAGGAGCAATTACTTTGCAAGCAAAGTTGAGGTGACCGACTACCTCTTGTAGCTCCTTCAGCGTAACTTTATTTTTTTGCAGCAGGACTCGAATTCGAGTCCTGAGGTCTACTAATTTAACTTCTGGCAATCTACTTGATTGCTGAATGGTATCTAATTCAATCCCTTAAAAAGTGATCACCATACAGGGACCTTCTGACTTTTCATCGGCCAATGGAACACCCAGTTCCTTTGTAACTAACTGAAAAGTCCTTATGAGGTGCTCACATTGGATGGTCCCAGGCCTACCACAAAATAAAAAATCATCGAGATAATGGACAACCTGGGAAAGCCCTGCCCTGCGCTTCAGTGTCCACTCTAAAAATGAGCTGAAACACTCAAACGCAGCGCAAGAAATGGAACACCCCATTGGCATTGCCCTGTCCATGTAATATAAACCTTCAAATTTAAAACCTAGGAGTTCAAAATCATCTGGGTGGACGGGCAATAAACGAAATGCTGATTTAATGTTCGCCTTTGCTAGCTCCGCCCCATTGCCACAGGATCTAACCATACGAATGGCCGCATCAAAAGAAGTATAGTGGACCGTGCATAATTCCTGGGGAATCATGTCATTAACTGATTCACCAGCCGGATAGGACAGATGATGAATAAGGCGAAACTCACCCTGGGCCTTTTTGGGGACCACTCCCAATGGGAAGACTCGCAAATTTGGTACAGGTGGCTTGGAAAAAGGACCAGCCACCCGCCCTTCTGAAACTTCTTTGTTAATTTTTCCCCTAACTACATCTTCCATACCCCTTACAAATTTCAAATTGTTTGCCATAGTAGCCACTCTAACACCCTGCACTGGGATCTGGAATCCAAAAGTAAATCCGTCTTATAAATAATGGGCAGCCTCACGGTCTGGATACGATAGCAGCACATCAGCTAGTATAGATACATTAATTGGGCTGGGGCCCTTTTGAAGCAGGAGATGAACCTGGTGGCTGTTGCTTGGGGCTGCCCCCTTCCCTGTTACCACCTGATCCTGGGCGTCCTCTGAAGCAATTAGCTGACCCATGGGGCGCTCCACGAATGGTGCATTGGTGCCTGACTCTGCACTGCTTTCGGGCGCAGGACCCTTTGGCATTGAATTCCCAGCAGACCAGGCGGGGTTGAACCACCTGGCCCGCCAAAGCATGGGGAGCATTATTAGTGTTGGACCTTTGAAACAAATGACCACTATCAAAACGATCCCCCAGGGCAGGACGAGAAGGGGTCATCAACTGCAGTCACAAGCTGTGATGATGCACATCCCAGCGCATCTCAGGGTGTATTGCCACTCTCATGCGGAACCCCTGATCGTAGAGCAACCACGCATGTCCCGGGAAGTCTATGTAAGCCCTGTATATTATGTCAATGTACTGGATCAAAGCAAAAGCCCTTGAAGGGTATGCCTTGACTATTGTCCTGGCGTAGATCAAAAAGCCTGGGAGCCAGTTAGCCCAACATCTCAGCACCGAACTCAACCATCTGAATTGGGCCCTACAGGCGAATGGCTATTCCAAGAATGAAATCACAAGAGCCACCAAACCAAGAAAACAACACCAAACTAAAGAGGAAAAACAGCCACCCACAAATAAAGTATTTCTGCCGTACATCAAAGGGGGCACAGACTGCATGGGGAAACTTTTGAAAAAACACAACCTACAAACAGTATTCAGGCCCACCACAAAAATACAACAAATGTTACGGTCAGCAAAGGACAAAAGGGACCCCCTCACCACTGCAGGAGTATACCGGATAACTTGCAGTTGTGGCCAGGTATATATTGGAACCACAAAACGCAGCATTCACACCAGAATCAAAGAACATGAGAGACACTGCAGATTAAAACAACCGGAAAAATCGGCAGTAGCTGAACATGCCCCAAAACAAGCTGGAGATAAAATTCTATTTCAAAATACTGAGGTACTGGACAACACCAGCAATCATTATGTTGGACTGCACAGGGAAGTCATTGAAATCCACAAACACCAGCAGAGCTTCAACAAAAAAGAAGAAAGTTTAAAACTCAACAAAGCCTGGCTCCCAGCACTGAAAAATACAGCCTGCAAAAGGTCAACAAACTTTACCCAGCCACAAGGACTGATCACTGCACAGAAAAGACCAGCTAACGACACCCATCAATCACAGTGACAGATCATCTCTCCCCCTTATCACAACAAAAACACACTGATCACCATAATCACCCAATCTCCTGAAAAGGACAAAAGCTGATCCCACAGCTATAAATACTCAACTATATCTTCTCTATAGTAGCTGGGAGAAGGTGATCACCCAAAGGCAGGGATTGGTCCCCGTATGGAAGGGCACTCTGAGGCACAGAATTGTGTCCTGTGTTAGGTATTACTGGGTGACTAGGTCAACAAAGACCTTCAAAGAACCCTGGCACATGACTGGGTGAGGACCACTGAGGGTAAGGGGCTGTCCAGGGCATCAAAGCCGGTACAGACACTCCCACCGCAGGTGACACTGCATCACTGCTACTAGCTGTTAAACCGTGTGCCATCTGAGATACTGCTGGAGGGCTAACTTCCCCCCAAGGCCACATCCCTTCCACTCTTGTGCTAGGTGTAGGTGCAAACCCACCTGGTGCTGACAGTGTGTGCACTGCAGCATTGGAGGAGGTCCCAGACACCTGAAGGCCAGGCCCCGCCAAGGCACCATCAACCTTGATCTGCCTGCTGGTCTGAATTCCTTCATCCTGGCAACTCCGTTCCTCTTCAACCGGTTCCATCCTCTGAGTACTCTGGGTTTCCTGGAGCTCAAGCCTCGCGCCTACTTCCATGCCACGATGAGCGGAGTGAAGGCTGCTGCTTGCTCCCTTCACCGAAGACGTTCCTGCTGAACCAGCACACTCCTTCTCTAGAAGAGCAATGCGCAACAACGTTACGTCACCCAACTGCCGAACTCTGCCATTCTACGCACCTTGGACTCCCTACGAGACCTTCTAGGTGTAGCAGTACTCTCGGCACCCTGAGCCATCGCCCTTTTCCTTTCTAACTCACTTAATTTCGCCAGAATAGCACTATAGTCTGGCCACTCTTCATCCTCCGACGAAGAGAGTGCAGGGGGTGGTCTTGCAAGGGCCCTGCGCTTAGCGGGCTGCTTGTCTTTTCCTGAATTTAGCCCCTTTTTCGGCCCCATGCTGGGATGCTGCAATTTATTGAATAACTTTAAACTGTTATTGTAGTATCTTACTGTTCACTAATTATCAAGTAGTTTATTATTATTATTATTATTATTATTATTATTATTATTATTATTATTATTACTTTACATATAACAAGTAACTACAATTGAACCAACAGGGGGCAGTGTGTCCCCACTAAATAAAGCTTAACAATAATGAAAATATAAACTCCTAATGACTATTAGGTCCAAGACAAATTACCCCCAAACTAGATATGCGCAGCAATATTTCTCAAAGCTGCAATCAATACCAACCAACCACTAATAATTTTTTTAAATAATATATATCAAAAACATATAATGACACAAGCAGCCTGATAACCAATTACCCCCCTAAGGTATTTCAAGGCAACTTGCAAACAACACCCCCCATTCCCAAAGTGGCTTTACCAGTGCCAGGCAGCTAGTGAGCTCTCCTGCCTCACTGAAGATTCGAATTATTATTATTATTTTAAATCTAATGAAATTAAGGGCAAAGGAGGAGGGGGGTCCCAAGATTCGAACTCAAAGCCCCTAGGACTAAGTGCTGCCAGTTTATTTATTATTATTATTATTATTATTATTATTATTATTATTATTATTATTATTATTATTATTATTATTATTCTTATTATTATTATTATTATTATTATTATTATTATTATTTTAAATCTAATGAAATTAAGGGCAAAGGAGGAGGGGGGTCCCAAGAAAGCTCCTTGACAAGGAGAAAAAACACCAAACCGCAGGTCACGCCATTGCATGACCCAAAGATCCAATCTTCCTGCAGCAGCCACGTGCAGGGAAAACGAAAGCGCTCGGATGGAGCTGCTCGCCTTTCCCTGCTCGGCTGATCGAAGAAAGAGGCCGGACAGGAGAGACGCTGAGCCTTAAAGGCTCTGTCCCTCCTCCCCTCGGAGAAAGCAGCGTCATCGCCTGCAACGCTGATCTCCGAGCGGGTAAGCAAAGCATCCCCGCCGTGGCAGCCATGTGCCCGGCGGAGCAATCGTTGTTGTTGGCAAACCTGAAAATGATTGGAAACCTTAACTTAAAGAAACCTTGAGGCCTTTTCTTTTCTTTTCAAAATATTTGGCTAGACTCTTCAGCAGTCACCTCTCACATAGGTATTGCACTTGCTCTATCATCCTGATCAATTTAAGAATGGATTCTGATAGCATCTTGAGCTTTCCATTTTATTTGTAACTGAGAACAAGAATATAGTTTCTGCTGAAAAAGACACAGGCGAAGAGTGTTGTAGCCACTGTTCTTGTTGCCTGGAAGATTCTGGGAAAGGTAACACTATAGTAACTTTTGTAACTCTGGCTGAGGTGATTAGAATTTCCAGCAGTAAGGCCATGAGGCATAGGCAGCTTGCCACCAGGACTCAAAGGGTGCCCCCTGAATTTGGGGTGATGCCCTTTTTTGCTTGGTCCATGCGCCACCCCTGCCAACTGTAAATGAAATGCAGAAAATGTAGACAATGAGATGTTGTGAAGAGTAGCCATTTACAAAACAGCTGTCAGTGGCAACACAGACAGTGGTGTATTGGTATGCTAATTAAAATGTGTGGCTGCATAGTCATTTAAAATGAAAAATAATGAAGTTACATTTTAAAATGTACTAACCTCTTTTTGTGATTTGAGCCAAAAGTGGACAGAATTGAACTTCTGGATGCATTATAATTCAGATGATTTTGTGTTGCAATCTGCTTTTGTTTCAGAAAAGGTCATTTGAAGAACTCATTTTGTGACTAGAACTGTTGGCTAATTTGCACAAGGGTCAGCATTGCTGGCTCTATCTCTGCACACAAGTCTTGCATGAACTGAGACTCAGGCAACAAACTCCTGAATTACCCTTTTCCCACAAGATGAATAACAATATATTAAGAGATCTTCCCCTGGAGCACTTTCAGCTTTTCAAGGTCAAACTAGACATTAACAGGAATGCATATCCACAATGGTTAAACTCTCTCCCTGGTCCCCATGGGATTTCTTTAGAGGTACATGTCCCAGTAATCAGATTTGCAAATTAATTCTGTATTGCTTCTAAATGACCAGTCACAAAATAAACCATGGCAAATGCAGGAAAATTATGTGCTGTGAGGATTATAGCACACAATAGTGGCTGACATTACCTTGATGTTGAACCTGTTTATGGCATGCAAATTGGAAAAAAAGGGAGGAAAATTATGTGCTATGACAAACAGACTTTTTATGAGTTAAGGGAGCACCTATTCTATTTTCATTTTCAGACTGGGAAGAAGCAAATAAACTAGTTTAGTATGGGGTAGTCAGTGACTATTTAGGATCAGGGACAATGCTGGGGCCAAATGTGGTCTTGGGAGAGTAAGCCTCTCAGTTCAGACCAGTGGAGTGTGGTGGCTCTGATACCAGTGGGGCAGTGAATCCACTCAAGGTTTTACTCTAAACTCAATAGGAGCAATCCAGAATCCTGAGCCCTAGCCCACCCCCATTAGTTCAGAACCTTGGACAGCTCATTTGAAGTTTACACTGTAACCCAGAATGAATTGACTACTCCTCTGACATCAGAACCATCAACCTCTGTTGCTCTGAACTGTGAAGAGCTTTTGATATTAACCCAAGGATTACATACAGTCCCAGGCTGCTGTGTTGCCCACCCCACTGTAGATTATTTCTCCAGTGAAAACAGCCAATAACATTTCCATTAAATTTCCCACCCATCACACCAAGGACACAATACATGCTCAATTTAAGAAACGCAAAACACATCCACTGCATGCAAAGAAACTGGGTGTGACAGACAGTTCTAGAGTCCTCCCTCTCTCTGGCTCTTTTGCTAGAGCCAATTACAACATACAGAATGCTGTGAAGGAGGGCTGGAGTGTAGACACTGGGTTGGGAATTCATTTTGTATGTGGTTTGCTTCAGAGAAAAATGTTTGAAAGAGCTGGATTGTTGCCACAGTGAGAGAATGAGGGAGTCTGCATGTGGTGTGGAGGTGAAGGGAGCTGTGAAAAAGCTCAGGACTAGAGATGGGGGTATTCGTATATAAATACAAATATCCCCACACAGCTGGACTTAATGAGGGTCTGCCCTTGGGGCCGGACTGTCCACTCACACATCTGGTGGTGGCGGTGGCAGCAGCCTCGCTCATCCTTCCAATCACTCCTGGAGTGCCACTCTCTTCCTGCTTGGCTAGCCACTCTAGGCAGGGGAGGGAGGATGAGTCTCCCTGCATAGCTGCTGAGTGGGAATACGAATACCCCCATCTCTACTCACGACCAGTTGAAGCAGATACAAATGCAACAGTCACTCAAAGTGCTATTGACATCTAACTCAGTATAGTTTAATATCGTGTTCCAGCCTTGTAAATAAAGTTTTCTATTGTTATGTTAACTCCTGCTTACATTTGTTTGGTTTGGAGTGTGTGGATTCCTGTCATGCTACTACTGGATCCTGGGAAATACACACAACCATATTTCCTCTAATCATATTCCTGTATTTCATGAGCAGTCTTGTGGTAGTTCTCAAGCAAAAAATAGATAGAAACATAGGCGCCCTCTGAAACCAATGGTGGCTACCAGAGTGAGTGAAGAGCTCACCTTATGCTGCCCCGATGGGATTAAACCCTACTTTGTGTCGTTGTATTTTTATTCCTGGAAGTGAAAGGAAAGTCCGATGCTGCAAAGAAAAATACTGCATAGGAACCTGGAATGTAAGATCTATGAACCTTGGTAAGCTGGATGTGGTCAAACAGGAGATGGCAAGAATAAACATTGACATCCTGGGCGTCAGTGAACTAAAATGGATGGGAATGGGCGAATTCAATTCAGACGATTACCATATCTACTATTGTGGACAAGAATCCCATAGAAGAAATGGAGTAGCCCTTATAGTCAACAAAAGAGTGGGAAAAGCTGTACTGGGATACAAACTCAAAAATGATAGAATGATTTCAATACGAATCCAAGGCAGACCTTTCAACATCACAGTAATCCAAGTTTATGCACCAACCACCGATGCTGAAGAGGCTGAAATTGACCAATTCTATGAAGACTTACAACACCTCCTAGAACTGACACCAAAGAAAGATGTCATTATAGGGGACTGGAATGCTAAAGTAGCGAGTCAAGAAATAAAAGGAACAACAGGTAAGTTTGGCCTTGGAGTTCAAAATGAAGCAGGGCAAAGGCTAATAGAGTTTTGTCAAGAGAACAAGCTGGTCATCACAAACACTCTTTTCCAACAACACAAGAGGCGACTCTACACATTGACATCACCAGATGGGCAATACCAAAATCAGATTGATTATGTTCTCAGCAGCCAAAGATGGAGAAGCTCTATACAGTCAGCAAAAACAAGACCTGGAGCTGATTGTGGATCTGATCATCAGCTTCTATGCAAAAGCCTTTGACTATGTGGACCACAGCAAACTATGGCAAGTTCTTACAGAAATGGGAGTGCCTGATCACCTGATCTATCTCCTGAGAAATCTATATGTGGGACAGCAAGCAACAGTTAGTACTGGATATGGAACAACTGATTGGTTCAGAATTGGGAAAGGAGTACGACAAGGCTGTATATTGTCTCCCTGCTTATTTAACTTATATGCAGAATACATCATGCGAAGGGCAGGACTGCAGGAATCCCAAACCGGAATTAAGATTGCTGGGAGAAATATCAGTAACCTCAGATATGCAGACGATACCACTCTGATGGCAGAAAGTGAGGAGGAATTAAAGAACCTCTTAATGAGGGTGAAAGAGGAGAGCGCAAAAAATTGTCTGAAGCTCAACATCAAAAAAACTAAGATCCTGGCCACGGGTCCCATCACCTCCTGGCAAATAGAAGGGGAAGATATGGAGGTAGTGACAGATTTTACTTTCCTGGGCTCCACGATCACTGCAGATGGTGACAGCAGCCACGAAATTAAAAGACGCCTGCTTCTTGGGAGGAAAGTGAAGACAAACTTAGACAACATCTTAAAAAGCAGAGACATCACCTTGCCGACAAAGGTCCGCATAGTCAAAGCTATGGTTTTTCCAGTAGCGATGTATGGAAGTGAGAGCTGGACCATAAAGAAGGCTGACCGCCAAAGAATTGACGCTTTTGAATTGTGGTGCTGGAGGAGACTTTTGAGAGTCCCCTGGACTGCAAAGAGAACAAACCTATCCATTTTGAAGGAAATCAACCCTGAGTGCTCACTGGAAGGACAGATCCTGAAGCTGAGGCTCCAATACTTTGGCCATCTCATGAGAAGAGAAGACTCCCTGGAAAAGACCCTGATGTTGGGAAAATGTGAAGGCAAGAGGAGAAGGGGACGTCAGAGGACGAGATGGTTGGACAGTGTCATCGAAGCTACCAACATGAATTTGACTAAACTCCGGGAGGCAGTGGAAGACAGGAGGGCCTGGCGTGCTCTGGTCCATGGGGTCACGAAGAGTCGGACACGACTTAACGACTAAACAACAACAACAATTTTTTATTCCAGATCTGTATTCCAAATGCCATGCAACTTTGCCATCCACATGGCACCAGCTGTTCTCATTCCCAGCATATGCACATCAATTGTTTTTTAAAAGAAGAAGCTATCAGTTCACTGTTTGGGATCCATGCTTGGGGCACAGCAATAATATTTTGTAGAGGACACTTATTGTCTCAGATAGGTGCCTCACCATTCTGCCTTGAATGATGTCTCTCCTAATTACAGATAGATTGCTGGAAGGGCAAGTCTGGTAATGAAACTTTGCAGATGGAGAGCCTCATTTTCTATACGTCTGCTTGGAAGTTGCTTCTTATGAATTGAATTGAAGTTGTTCCTGAGAAAATGTGCTTGAATTGCAGGCAAATTACAACCCTTCTCCTGAAAGGTGATTTTTCACATTTGAGAACATTCAATCTGCTATCTTTCATATTATTATTGGGGTGTAGATCCCATTGAAATCAGTGAGACTTTCTTCCTTGTGTGAGGAGTACAATACCCAAGTAATACCTAAGTTACTCTGTGTGACTTAGGACCTCTCCCAGGACCTTTTCCAAGCTGACATCCCAGAAGATGGCCTCTAATTTCCATCATCTCAGATCATTGGCCATGCTGTCTGTGGATGATGGAAATTAGAGGCCAATGTTGGAAAAGATTGTCCTAGAGGAACACCTCTTCCCATAGGTATCCTCCAATGCCTTAAGATGATCCATGGAAGCCCATCTCTAATTGCCACCCCTGTGTGAAGTCCAGGGAGAAGCCATGAGAGAGAGGGCTATTTGTCAGTGCCCACCTTCATTTCTACTAAGTTTTCTTGAAACAGCCTGTTGACTTTTATCCTTCCAAGTCAAATTCAAAATCGCACTGACATATTTGTATTATCAATCTCTGTTGATGATGATTTTTTCTAAGATGTTTCCGTCTTTTGTTTTATCATCTTTACGTGATTAGTTGACTTTTATAAGTGCTTGTTTTATCCTTGTCTCCCAGATTTGATTTTTTTTAGTTGCCTTATTTTTATTATTTGGATCTACACTTTTTTAAGATTTGAGATTGTGTTCTGCTTAGACATTTTTAAGGTATTATGACAAAAAACAACAACCTAACAATAAATATATTTATATATGCTTTTTTATCCACCTTTCTTCCAAGTAGCTCTGAACAATACAAGCATTTTCTTTTTTTCACATATTGTTGTCAAAGTAACTCTGTGAGGCTTGAGATACGGTGACTGATTTAAGGTTGCTTATTAATTTCATGGTTAAATGACCGTTCATACTGGTGCATCTCCACTTATGTGAACACGCTGTCTACTATGCAATTCTCTTTTTCCTTTTGAAGTAATGCAGCCTTATATGGTATAGCATACTACCATGGTTTTAGTAAATAATGAACAGTCTTAAGAAGGACTACTCAGAGAAAATGAGTTGTGTTTTTGACTAAAAGTCCCACAATCCTGCAGCCAGCACAACAGCGTTTGTGGTGATTAGGGAAATTGTAGGAGGTGCTCTCCTTAATAGCAACTTTCCTGAGCTCTGGCCCAATTTCAAATGCCAGCAGAGAAAGTGGGTGATGCACGCTTACAGCAAGAACACTAGAAGACTGGTCCTGAATGCATTCAAAAATAAATTGCAGAGAAAAGCAGGACATTCCAAAAGGAAAGGTATCCATCCGCTTCTTTGTACATCTTGAATTCTAACCCTACAGCCCATTTTGCACACTGGGAACTCAAACTTTGTGTTTGGCATTTCAGTAAGATTTGCCTTTTAATTGTCAGAGGTGATGGGGGAAAAGTTGACACCACAGGTAGTAGCTAGCAATTCAGATTAAGAGGCCTCATTTAAAGAAATTGCTCCATGGATGAATGCATACCTTGCAGGGAGAGAAAAATAAATTCAAGGACCATTGAGTTGGCATATGTTTGACCTGAAATAGAAGCTCTCTGGGAGCCACTACAGGAACTGGCACTCTGAAGTCTACTTTGGAAAGACTTCAGGGTAAAATTGTTTTCTTTTGCCAAGGATAATGTTGGCCTTAAAAACACATTATACCCATTGTTTAATTAGTGTGAAAATGGGATTGTTGGATTGTTCTTGCTTTAATTGCTCATAGGAGAGTGGGAGCTGGGAGGGTTCTCAGCAGAAAGTCTACTGTTCAGCAAATTTATTAGAGATATCACTGCAACATGCAGTAGGGCTAACAAAGCTCTTCTTATCCTTTGTTCTAATAGAAACTGTGTGTTAGCAGCTACGCCCAAATTGTGTCATGAACAGAGATGAAACATGTTACTTTTCAGACTACAACTCCCAGAATATCCTGGGCCGCAGGAAATCAAAGTGACACTGGCCATTATCTTATTAGATATTTATGCATGCACAAGAAGAATGGCAGACGTTGCTGCAGTCAATTAATGAGATGCTGGCCATATGTCTGTAGCTTGCCTAATCATGTGCCCAGTTGCATTCCTGGCAGGACCAGCACCTTGTCAATTAGGTGCAATTGCTCTTAGCAATGTCTGTGACCCCTCTTTACCACATGTAAATATTCAGTAAGATTCTGGCCTTTGATTATTTCACTGAAAACCATGTCTGGAAGAGATTTCAAATCAGGCAGTCTAACAGCATGGCCTGAAAGCTGTGTGAGGAGAACAAGGATGGAATAGTGGGATCCTATGGGAGCCTTCTTGCATCCCTCACTATATTCACAAACGGGAATTTTTTCACCATCAATTCACATGCAGTCTAAATACTCCAAAAGTCACATCATCTACAGGTTTGGAAGACTGCAAAGAGTTTGGTCTTAGAAGCATCTTCTCTGATTCCTCTAGTAGCCACATTTTCTTGTTTCATATGGGCAGTACCAGTGTGTTCAATATGATCGCTAGGGAATATTCTAGAAAATAACCAGTAGGAGTTATTTCAAACTGAACTCTGAAATCCACACCCATTTTGATGTCCTTTCCAAATTGTTAGTTTAGATACCAGAGTTGGTTCCTTCAGTATGAGAGGTCTTATTCCACATCCCTCATTCACTGCTAGGAATGTATATTTCTTAGTTCTCTAGTTATCTGTTAAAATAGGAATTTAAGAAGCAATGTTGTTCTTTTTCTTAGTAGAGTCTAACATGCAAAATCACATTTTGCCCTGACCATTTTATTGCTGCATTTATGGTTCTTATGCTGCCTATAAAATCCAAATATTATAAATAAAGTGCTTGAGATAGAAATAAACTGTTTTTAAAAAAACCCCTAATGAATACAAATGCCTCTAACCTACTACAAAAAGTTGAAATAAACTTGTAAAATCTACTTTGGGAGGGTTGATGGTGTTTGCTTCCTTTTAGGGCATTTAATACAAGGCAGAAAAGATTTTCACCTTGGGTTTCAATTCCCTTCAGTCCAGTCATTCAATGTCTGCTGAAAAGCACTACACCAGAGTCAAGTGCAGATTGCACCCCCCCCAAAAAAAATGGTTCAAAAATTGCTTCAAAAGCTTGAGATCAACTTTCTCACAATAATGTGTTTCCAAAAACATTTCCTACTAGAGAGATGAGCTCTGAGAAGACTCAAGACGTTTTTCTGCCTGAGGTAGAACAGCAAATGGTTCCTCACCTGCAAGTAAAGGGCACAATGCCCAAAGACAGCCAAGAAATGTTGGCAGAAGAAGCCAAACCTGTTCCTGACAGCTGAAATACAACAATAATAAACTACATAACTAAAAATTTATTTCCCTTTCATGGCATGCCTGGGGTAGCTGCCTCATTCACATGAATAATAGGCCTTACCCTGTACAGTGGTGCCTTGACTTACGACCATAATCCGTTCCAGAAGATGGACGTAACTCGAAATGGTCATAAGTCGAAGCACCATTTCCCATAGGAATGCATTGAAATGCAATTAATCCGTTCTGGCCGAAGAAAAAAATCACAAAAAAAAATATCACTGCAAGACCCATCAGAAACACGATTAATCCCTTCCGGCCGAAGGGGGGGGGGGGGGAGGAAAGCAATCAAGCGTGCAAGACCCATCGGAAATGCAAAGAAAACAAAGGAAAAAGCAAAGGGAGCACATCGGAAATGCAAAGAAAACAAAGGGAGCACATCGGAAATGCAAAGAAAACAAAGGGAGCACATCGGAAATGCAAAGAAAACAAAGGGAGCACGTCGGAAATGCAAAGAAAACAAAGGAAAAAGCAAAGGGAAGCATGCAAGACCCATCGGAAATGGGGGAAAAAACCCCCAAAAGCAACCAAACCCCCCAAGACCCATTGGAAATGGGGGAAAAAAACCAAAAAAACAAATAAACCCCCCAAGACCCATCGGAAATGGGAAAAAACACTCCAAAAAGCAACCAAACCCCCCAAGACCCATTGGAAATGGGGGGGAACCCAAAAAACAAACAAACCCCCCAAGACCCATCACAGCATAGAAACATAACCCCCCCCCAGCCCAAAACCATGCTGCAAAACCCACCCAGAACAGTTTTTAAAAAGCAGAAAGCAGCACCTTACCTTACCAGGCAGCCTCCTCCGATCGCACACTCTCTAACTGCTGGGGCGAAAGAGCTACACAGAAGCAACCTCTTCACCACCTACAGTTAGCAATTTGAATTTCCCGCCTTTTTCCCCTGCCTTTTTGTGTTCGTAACTGGAAGCTCCGGCCGCAAGTCGAAGCAAATTTTTGCAGCCGGAGCTGGTCGTAAGTAGGGACGTTCGTAAGTCGAGGCACCACTCTATTGCTGTTAAGCTGGATCCCACCTTTTATATAAAGACCAATTCACTTTAAAACCTCATGAATTAACAGTACTAATGGGACTATCATTTGACCATGTTTTGAAAGCATTAGACTGGAGTTCTAATAGTGCATCTGACAGCTTCTCTTCATCATTAGTTGCTGATACAGTCTTGAGGCTGAAATATTTGCCATCATGTGTTTTATTTCTACTTTCCTAATAAATATCCATCTAGGAGGAGGCAGAACTGTTCCTTCCAATGTGAGGTGGTAGTTGAGCAGAGAGGAGAAAGAAATACATGTACATACACTTCAGATGTATTGGACTTCAATTCCAAGAAACCCCAGCTACCATGGCTAATGGTAAGACAATCTGGGAGCTCAGGTTCAAAATTCCTGAAGGGCCAATGGTTCCCGTCCCTTACCTTACAGATGACATTGAAATAAAAGGAAGTAGGTGACCTCCACAAGCAGCAATGAACAGCCTATTGAAAATCAACAGAATAGACTGCAATTTTCATTTGGACATATCCAAAAATATCACAAGCCTGAGGTCTTTATTTAAAAAATCATTTAAAACCAAATATTTGGGGAAATAGCGCAGCACGTCTTCCTAAGGACCATGTATCTCACTATGCAAAGCTTCTGCTTTCATTATCTTCCAAGTAGACCCACAAAGTATGTAGCAACTGCATATTTTTCTATGCAAAACCTCATTTGCTCAACACGGTTTTCAAAGATCTGCAGATGGGTGGATGAGTGATGGATAGGATGCATCATGCTTCAGCAGAAATCTTTTTGTGCATGTTTAATTCACTCCTCTGTTGGCTCCACTTCTCCTTGCATTGCACTGAGCACTTCTCCAGCTGGTTTGTCAATTCAGAGGGAATAACTGTCCATATGCATGAGGAGTTGTAGCCAAAGCCCTTAATAAAAGTATAAAAATTTAATGGCAAGCCTAGAATCCAACCTTTCATTATCTAGAAGAAAATCAGATCAGATCAGGAAAACCAGTAGGCTGCCTCATCGTGAATTTAGGCTTTAATATGTGACAGCACTATTGTTCCTTCTTCCTCCATCTTTAGCTTTGAACAGAGAATTGTGATAATGCCTTAAGGCCAGTTACATTTGGCTGTGTATGAACATTGGAAAACCAGTTCCAAGTGAGGGCCATGATTGCCATCACTCCCAATGGGTGTTATAGGTGGTCGCTCTGCTTATATATCTTTTATCCATTCATAGCCTCCCTGAGAAGGAAGATTGTTTTTCTTGGTGAGCAACCAAATTTGCAAAAAGCATTCCCTCCCTTTTCTTTGGCTTGACACTCATTCTTACATCTTTATTTCCATCCCCACTCCAAAGAGTAACAGGATGGAGTTTTCTTTGAGTAGCATTAAGCACCTGTCAGGCTTTACTTCATCCAAAACAGCCCCACATCTTCTTCAGACAACAGGTTGGACAAGGATATCTGCCTAAACAATCTAAGTTTCAGAAAAAATAAATGTATTTCCAGATTGGTTTCTCTCTGCCTATAGCTAGTTTACATCTGGGTACAGGAAATCTAGCTGAGGACAAAACACTAATTAAACAACATTGTGAAAGTTCTGAGATGGTATACCACAACCCCTTTGTGGCCCAAAGATAGTGGCAAATCAATGTGATAATGTTAACAGGTCTTGGGGAATTTGGTTTCTTTTGTCTGAAGAATGTGCTCTGAAATGCTGCCTAAAGACAGTAAGTTAGTCTTAATTAAAGGAGTGTTGACAGCTCTCTCAGGGCTGAAGGAACATACAGTAAGTATCACCAGATGAATTATTAATTGCCAAAGTTAAAGAATGAGGTCAATTCTAGCTCCCACTCCATCAGAAAACCCTCAGGGCTCTGTGGAAGATGTTGATAAAATGGACTTCACGTTTTCGAGGATTAATATGACATCTGCTGCAGTAACCCGGGCAAAATTCAGCTATAAAGATGTTATCGGAAAGGACAAATTTCACATCTTTTGAGGTGCAAATGCTGCTAATTAGTCTACCACCCCATAAAGGCGGCACTAATCTTGAAGAAAGAGCCTGGAGGTTCCATGACAATAAAGTGAGTATTAACTGACTGTGAAGTTCAGCAAACCCAGAAAATGAAAAGCAATACAAATAATATGATTTTTGGTTGTGTTGCTGGACCAAGCAAAAAGAAGTGAGATATGTTTTAAATCTAGTTTTTGCTTTCAATTGTATTCCATCTACCTAACCATGAATTTTGAACGTCTCTCTTGATTTACTGCCCCCTTCAGAGTTAAAGAGTAACTTCTGAGACTCAAGACTGCTAAAGAACCCAAGGCTCAGCTGGCTGAAATATTACATAGTGTTTTAGTAAATGAACCTGCCAGGAGCCCCACAGAAGGTTTGAGTGTCGAATACAAGTGTCTTGCTCTGGTGACTTGAGATATGAATGTTTGTTTGTTTGTTTGTTTGTTTGTCTGTCTGTCTGTCTGTCTGTCTGTCTGTCTGTTTGTTTGTTTTCCATTTCTATACCAATGCATTAGTGTTGCTATTCTCTAGGCAGTTCACAATATACAATAAAATCATACACTGAAATACTATGATACATACAAAAAAAGAGAGAATAAAATACAGTAAATCCTGTTGCTAGCTAAAACTACCTTTCAATAAAAACAAACATATTAAAACTGATTTGAACATCTCAGGATACAACACAGCTGAGCAATCAATCAAAGTTGATTAAAGGCAATCTTGGCCATGGCAGATATTTGCATCTTCATAGAGAGAGCTGGGTCCAATAGTACCTCCAGGCTGAAAACCTGATCCTTCAGGGAGAGTGTAACCCCATCGAGGTTAGGTAAATAAACAGTCTGATGATCCTCCTAACAATAGAATCTCCATCTTATCTAGATTCAGTTCCATTTTGTTGGCCCTCATGCAGCCCATTATCAATGCCAGGAAGCACTCAATGACATTAATCACCTGCAGATGAAGAGAAAGAGAGACAGAGCTATGTGTCATCCACATATTGATGACAACAAACTCCAAAACTCAGTATGACTTCTCCCACTGGCTTCACATAGATATTAAAAAGTATTGGAGAGATGATTGACCTCTATGGGACTCTGTAATGGAGGCCCCAAAGGGTGGACAACACATCCCCAAGCTATACCATCTGGGATCAGCTCTCAAAGAATGACTGGAGCCACCAATTAATGGAGCCCCCAAATCCCAAACTCAATAGCCATCCCAGAAAGATACCATGGTCAATGGTATCAAAGGCCGCAGAAAGATCTATGAGGTCTAGCAGGGTTACGCTCTCCCTATCTGCCTCCTTCAGGATATCATCTTGCAGAGTAATCAATTAGTCCCATGGCATGATCTGAACCCGGATTGAAATGAATCTAGACTATCCTTGTCCTCCAAGAATGCCTGCAGCTGTCAGCCATGACCATCTCAATCAAATTGCTCAGGAATGGAATGTTGGAACAGGTCTATAGTTGTTAAAATCATCCATTACTAAGTTGGATTCCTTTGGAATGGGCTTTACAATTGTTTCCTTTAAATAGGAAGGTAAATTACCCTCCCATAAGGACACATGAATGATGTGAACAGGCCATTCCATGGTAATTTCCTTTCCTGATTTTAAGAACCATGATGGTCAAGGATCTAGACATGAGGCGGTGGCGTAACAGCATGCAAGTGCCTTGTCCCCATCCTCAGGCCCTACTAGCTGAAACTGATTCAATTTAACCTGACTGGACAGTACATTGGACATTTCCATCAGATCTAGTCAAGGTCCTGATGGATGCTTTTGATATTAGATCTAAAGTGGGCTGCCAGTCGGTTGCAAGTCTCAACATTTGGATGGAGATTTGTTTTTCCAGAAGAGATGAAGTGACAAATTATATGGAAGATTTCCACCTGAATTAACTGGATGTTGTGGCTTCTTTTGGTGGCCTTGAGTTTATTCTGGTATCTTCTGGATGCCTCTCTGACAACTGACAGCCTGAATTCCATGGAAGTTTTCTTTCATCTGCTCTCTAGCCTTCTACATAATTGCTTCATCACTCTTAACTCCTCTGTAAACCACGGAGAAGGCTGGGCTCTGCATTGAAGAGGGTATTTGGAGGCAACTGTATCTACAGATTGGTCACTTCTGAGTACCAGTGGGTGACCAGAGCATCAACAGGAGTGTCAACCATATAATCTGGAAAACCCAATAGGGCATTTTGGAAACCAGTCCGGTCCTTTAGCCATCGGGGATGACCCATGGTAATAGTTCCCACCTTCTTGTGGAGTAGTTCAGTTTGAGTCCAAATCTCAGCAGGTGATCTGACTATGACAAGTGGTAGAACTCAAGGTTCACCACTTTCAGATCATCCTTTCCCTGTTCTAACATGGACACCAGATCAAGGGGATGACCTGAAACATATGTGGACCCTGTGGCATGTTGGGCAGGCCTATGGCCTCCATGAATTCCAGAACTGCTCCAGTTAACTGTGTTTCTGCATGTATGTTAAAATCCCCTACAAGTACGAGACTGGGGGACCTCAACATAGCAGTGGAGATGTATTCTGTCAGGTCTGGTAGGTAGTGTGTTGAGTCACAGGGAGACCAGTACACCAACACTAGTCCCATTGTGTCCCAGCAGTTCAGCATGAAGTAGACCTGGGCACTATAAGACATTGCTTGTACAGAAATATGTAGAAACATTTCTTAGATCCTGCTATTGGATCCTGTCTCTGACATCTCAGATTTATAGATGTATGTCCATGAGTGCATGCTTAAAAGTATAAAGTATGAATAAGAAAAAACGTGAGCTTGGATACGTGTATCAAACATGTATTCACACTGGATTGCCTGCATCTGCCAGGTAAGAATACTTGATTACAGACACACGTTCACTGTCGTATGTGAAAGGGCCCTGAATTCCTTCTGTTTGTACCTGATTCCTGGCCTTTTTCATTATATTATCTGTTAACAAATTAGGGATGTGAATAAATTCTTGAGAAGTCACTAGTCTTCGCTGTTTGTTTTGTTTCCCATGAAATTCCATAGGAATTTTTCTTCAGTATTTCCTAAGAATTTTTCTTACCCATAAATCTTGTGCAGGCACTGAGTCTCCTCAGTTTTCCCAAGATACAACACAACACAGCACAATAAAATGTAGCATACATCATTTGATTTCTGGTTGCATCCCAGACCAAGGGTGAGGAACGGATATGTTTTGAAATCTGAACCAGCACAGGATAATGAGAAGCACTGGACTAAGTTAGGTTCAGACCCAGATTTAAATCCTAATATGAGGGAAAGAAAGAGATAGTACACATAGCTTGTGACTAGAAGAGGAACACCCTTAACCTGTGAAAGCAGCTGAGTGCCACAGCACGAGTTTCTCTCAGCTCTGGGAGTATATACATTAGCTTGCTCTGTTTGGTGATGCGTCTTCAGGATTTAAGCATGGGATTCCTTTGCAATCTGAAAACAAGAATCAGACCACTAAAATCTCAAAAAGGCTAGCTTTCAAGTCTTGCAGTATTCTTCATGAGGCTGGGCATTGCAGACCTGGAACAGAAGGGTGAGAAGCAGAAACATCCAGAACCATCCGAGTCAGGTCCTGCCGTCTGAACTGGAGTTCCAAAATGGAGAAAATGTGGTAATTTGTAAAATCAGCTTGAGGTATCAGGTTTCGCCCCAGGGGATGGAGATTTCTTGTCTCTACCTCTCTCCAAAGACAAAAGGGTTTGTCTTTGGAGACTTCAGTTTGAAGTCTGATTTCACAAACCTAGAAAAACTGTCTCAGGGGGCAACTACCTTGAAAAATAATATGGCAATTGCTCTGGGATTGGGAAGATCAGATTCATTTTATTTTCTGTTGATTATACAATGTGAATCAGACTGGACTCCCTACCCCCTGTACTTTTTCCTCTGCCACTCTACTTTTTTTTGTAAGTGACAAATGCAAATACGTTCAAATATTGGATACAAATTGAAACAGGTGGGCTGTAAATCACCTCAAAGTGAATCAGTTGTGATTTGTGAGACAGATAATTTGGATGGTATTTGCACACCCCTAATTCCAGACAAAAGCAACCAGATTTCCATGTATTTTGTCATGATTAATTGCCATTTTACTAATGAACTTCTCTTTCATGGCACTCTTCTGCTGTTTTATTTGTGCCGCTTTTACTCATGCTGTTTTCCTGATATTTTACAGTGTTTTGATGTATGTTTTATGCCCTTTTTACAATATTAGTCCAAATCCTATTAGTTATGCCACAAGCATAACACAAATGCCATAACATTTGGCGGCATTAAATTAAGAAGTCAGCATAGATATTATCTGTTGCATACCCAAGTTGTATGGCTCAACGTACAACAGATGACCTCTATGCTGACTTTTGAATTTTCAGCAATTCACAACCAGTCATTATGCATTTTGTTACACCAGTGTAAAATGACAATAGGATTGCTATTGTTTAATTTAATTGGGAGCCACCATGTGAACTAGGCTAAAAGTAGAAAATAATCCAAATTAGTAACCCCAAAATAACATCCTTGATTTTATTTTATTTTTTAAAGAGACTGACTGTGGTCTTCATTATCATGTTCTATAGTTCCATACCTTCACACATGTCTATGAGCTTATATATTTTTTCTGAGTATAAAGAAGTGGAAACGGAATTAGAACATCTAAGAACGGCCACTAGCTGGGTGCCTGTCATTTTGAAAAATAAAAGCACTTGACTAGATGATAGCTGATAAATCAAAGCTCAGTCCAGATGAGATAGAGGTTGTGGTGGTAGGAAGTGTTTAACCCAATGCCTTGCATGCATTTATCATCTATGGAATCAAGATAACAGCTGTGAGGATAAAATCAGTGTGAAAATAATGTTCACAAGAACCAGGAATTATTCTTCAAATATTGATTGACTTCCATATGAATCTTTGCTTACTTTGCTGAACAATTTTATCTCAAAAGAACAAACCTGAGTACAATACAATGTCTCCTTGGGTTCGGAAATTCTATCAGTTCTTGCTTTCACCTTCATTCAAAAAATTTTAACCTCAGATTCTTTCTGTCTCAAACACAAAGAAATTCACAAAGGTTGGCAAATTCATCAAAAGTAAATTACAAGGGAAATCTTCCTCAATTGCATTGGCTAAATTGCATATGTATCACATTTTCTAATGTTGAGAGGACTGTGTGCACCTGCCTGTCGTGATGGGCTTGTCCAGAAAAAGAGATGGCAAGCCTAGTCCACTGTCACAAGTGTGGCTGAATGCATAGTGATGAAAGCTGAGACATGTACAAGTTAAAAACTCAAAGAACAAAGTCTGGATAGACGAATCTATCAGTTTAGACATCTCCTGCCTTTAAATTTCCTTCACCCCATATTTTTTCAATCCAAAATATGAAAAAAATGTGCAAATTCTCATCAATTCTTATTTTAAAAAATGAACTGACATGAAATTATCAGCCATCCCTCATGTCTCCTAGGACTTCCTAGGCAGCTGGGTGGGTGGAGGAGGAAGCACAAGGAGCAGGAATGATAGAATCCCAGAGCAGATGCACTAGAAGGTCAGCATGGAGATCAGAGGATTGCTTAGAAAAGCTGCTGATATTTGTTTGTACTACAACTCCCAAAATCCCTGAGCCAGCATAACCACTTCAATCCAAGACTAGGATGAGTGACACCAGAAGAGAGTAGGTAGAGGACTAGGGAAGGAGAGAGGGAATCTGACTGACTGAGAGGGGTAAGAAAACTGGAAGAAAGAGGAAGAACAGGCAGGCTGGAAGGAAGAAGCACAAAGCAGGGTATCAAAGAAGGCCCAGTCAGAAGCAACGGATGGAGTGCATGGAGAATGATGCTGAGTAGGACCTGGGACACCAACATTGGCCTTTTTTCTTATAACACTTCATTAATGCCTATGAGCTCCAGAGACTCATGACATGATGGGTGTTAGCATACAGAACAGGCAGCTTCCATTTAAGAATCTGGACACTTCATTAGATTTTGTCCATCATTTGATCAGTAGAGATCCCATCTGGTCTACATCACTGTGTCTTGAAGAGCTCCACACCACACAGGCAATTGGTAGGTGAAGCATTGTGAATCAATATATTCCTAATTCTGGCAAAATGATGGCTTTCGGATCGCTACATGGTGCAGAGAGACACACAATAGCCTGGCCAGAAAAAGAAAGATGGCCATCCAGATGATGACTGAGAGAGACAACAGTGCTGTTTTGCCTTCTTGTAAAGATATATACAATTATACAAACGATCAGGGAAATGTCCTTTCTGGCACATGTGTTATAATGGACAAACTGGCATCTACAGGGCCCCTGAAAGACAAAGGGGGAGAGATATTTTTTTAAAAGCTAATAAACATGAAGTGGGTATTGTTTTGCCTCCTTATTTTCAAAATTGGCAGTATCAATCCAAATGTTTTGGATTACAAAGTACTGCAAAACTTTGAGTAAATGTTTCTCTTGCTAAAATGTTTGTGCATATTTCCTAGTCTTGAGAAGTGGGTTTCTCTCGAGGAGCCATCTGCCAGCTTGAATGTTGCCAGTTCTGCTGGCACTGCTTGCTTATGTTGATTTATTGTGATTGCTTCCTTCTATTAAATTACATTTTTTCTTGGTTGCACAGCATTACGGTTGGGAGCCCATGGCCTTTTGGCAGCAATTTCTTATTTGCCCTGGGCTCCTGTGTCCCAATATACTTGTCTTCTCTAGAACCCACTCTGGAACTCCTAAAGGAAATAAAGGTTTGTGAATAGGATTGTGTGGTGGTTTTCTTCTTCTTTTTAAATGTTGCTTTGGTGCATGGCTGGAATCCAGTCACTCCCCTGAGCAAATAGACTAAAGTATCAAGTAAAACACAAAATAGTCAAAAGTTCTTTTCAACGTTTGAACAAAGCAAAGACAATGCTAAGCTGGTTGTCTGTGAAACATTCAATTTCTTTGACAACTGTATTTATTTGAACCTTTCCCTCTACTCTCCCAACTTGCCTTAACTCCCCTCCCCTCCACCTTCTATTATCTCCCTTCCTTTCTGTTTCTCAGGCCTCAGCAACAAACACAATGCCCTCTGTTGTCAAATGGCCACCCGATCTTCACAGAAGTCCTAGCATGTCCCTTACCACAACAATTCATCACCACAGTTCTACAGTCCCTATGATACAGATGCCAGAAACTGGCAACACTGTGTAGCCCCATCCATTGTGTGATGTAAGCTGACATCACACTATCTGTGTGATGGAGGCTTGCCAATCATTTATATATATAGCCTTAGGGGCCCGATCCGGTGAAGTGATAAACAGCTAAATGTGAGTAGATGTCCTTGGTTTGTGCAGTTTGGATGGGGTGGGCTATGTCGTGGCTACTGGGATGGTAGCGTCACAGACAGGCAGCAAATGGTTTGTTATTTAGTTTGTTGTTATTAGGGATGTGCAAATACCATCTGCTTCAAATAGATCCATATTATTTGTCTTACAAATCACAACCAATTTGCTTTGAGCTGATTTGTGGCCCATCCAATGCAATTGGTATTTGAATCTGAATATTTTTAAGTATTAGCACATATTTGTATTTGTCTGAATAGTTAAAAAAAACAATGAAAACAGGGAAAATAAAGGGCGCTAACATTGGATGGAGAGATGAAACTCAGTGCCATCATCTGCAACTTGACCTCCAGGTAGCATGAAAAGCTTGCTTGCTTGCTTGCTTGCTTCCTTCCTTCCTTCCTTCCACATTGACAGTTAAGAGGTTTATGCAGATTTATTCCATTTACTTAATAAAAATGTTTGTGGGAAAGAAAAGGAATGCCTCTGGTTAGTAGCTTCATTGCCGTAGGTGGTACAATAACTGAATTTTGCCTTGTGTGCCACATTTGCCACCTGCCTTGTCTGGAACATGAGCAGGCGTACTGGAAAAAAAGAGAACAAGTCAAAATGCTGGAAAAAGAAAACCTAGCAATCACAATGATGTAAATATCAATCTCTCTCTATTCTCTGTAACATACTTTCATTACAAAATGACTGTTGAATACAGGGACTGGGAATTTCCTTTCAGGGACGCTGTGATAGGGGTTTACAGGAAAGCTTGGGCTTTTTATTGCTTTTTGAGCTGTCAGATTCCTTCTGCTTTGGGCTTCCTGGTTCTTCTGTTACAGAAATGGACAAATCCCTCAGTTCATTTTGGGTTCTGAATAATTTCCAAACCCAAAGCACATCCCTAGTTATTATTATGCATTTTTACTGCCTAGGACTCAGTGCTTATTGGATTTCCTGCTTTATTTGCTAAAATAAACTGACTAACTTTAGTACTGTGTGCTTTGTCTTGACTTGACTGACTAACGGCTTCTTCACCTTAGGCAACAAAATCTCTTGGCCTGGCCATTGAGAGATGAGTGAGTAGAGTTCATTTCATTAGCCTGGCTGAGAGTCATCTGTCATAAGAACAACAATGCAATGTTAGAATATAGCATATCAGACATCTTACTTTCATCTTACCTCACCATCCCTTTTATGATGTTTGTCAGATTTTAACCCTGTAGACAGGGACTTGTTTTTAAATCTTTATACAGCATTTATAAATCTTAATCTTGTAAAAAATGAACATGAGTACCAATAATGCTTGAGATTTTGGAAGGGGTTGCTGTTTTTGATACTAGCTCCATGTTCCATTTTGTTTTGTTTTTGGTCATGTTCATTCTGCCTTTGGCTGCCTTTACTTATTTTATTATTTATTTCTTGCATTTTTACCCTGCCCTTCTTCCAATTAGCTCAAACTGGTGTACATGACTCCTCATCCCCACTTAAAGCACAGAGCAACCCTATGAGGTTACAAGGCTGAGAGAGGGTGTCTAGCCCAAGATCACCTCTAGGTTTCATGGCTGAACCTAGGTATCCCGGGCTCTTGTCTAAACTCTGATCATTACACCTTAGTGTACTTATTCTTGTATTCTGACTAGAGTGCACCCTGTACTGTCTTCCTATTTTTGGGCCAAATATTCTCATCAGCCCCATTTAATAATAATTGCATGTTGTCAAGTCCATTCTGACTTATGGCAACCCAGAAATGGTTTACCATTCCCTTCTTCTGGGGACATCCTGGGACTGTGCAGCTTGCCCAAGGCCAAACAGGCTGGCTCTTCTGGGATGCACAGTGGGGAATCAAACTCCCAATATCTAAATGACTGAGCTATCCAGCCAGCTGACCTCCATTAGATGCAGGAATTCTTTGCCCTTTGAGATACAATGGGTGTCATGTTGTTAAATGCCTGACATATTTCTCTCCAAGTGCCAGCCCATTTTTCTGATGGGAACCATTTGTTGCATTACAATTTGGACTCAGAGCACTGGGTGGGTATAATTAAAAATGGAATGGTGGTCTGTGTTGTGAAATTCAGGCTGCAAGCCCATCAATTCTGTCTTTGCACACAAGCATGCTTGGAGGTGGTTGGCATTCCCATAGCTTGCAGAGACTCATTAGCTTGAAAGCATATTAAAAATGTTCCACTGTTAACTCTTAAATAATGAAAGGGCATTCTCATTGATGCAGTCACCTGTTGTAGATTTTAATCATTTTCTCCAAGTCCCATTTTGCCAATACATGCTCCAGGAAAACACTATTTGGAAAAAATTTCTCACCATGGGAAAAATTGTCTTCTTTTCAAAGGAACCCAAGGCATTAAAAAAAATTATAGCAGCATATGTCCTGCCATATATTTTACTGAATGCTAAGCACTAGAAGCAGGCATAAAGTCAATTTGGGATAGTTTTCAGACATCTATTTAACTTCTGCCTTGCAAGCACTTCTGATGGTTACTGGCAGAGATGAAGGGAATGTTCTGGAAATAACATCATGATATGTCCATCCCCCCTCCCTGTATTAAGCACTTGTAGAACAGTCACCCTATGTAACTGAAACACAAAAAATTGGGAAATGCAAAGCGTAGCTGAAGTAATTCCAAATAGGGAACATTTTTAGTAGAGGTGAAATGCTATTCCCTTGCTATTTTCCTTGTCCTCCATCTAGTGATTCGTGATTAATTTTTCAACTCCAATTCACCCACCCCAAAATCCGCCTGTTTTGAATGCTTAAAGCTTGTGGTATCAACATAGACTGGGGCTGTAATTCTCACTTTATGCAAAACCATCATGCTGTAATATGAACTGTCACTAGAGAGACAAAAAACCCCGGTTTTTGTCCAATGCTCCTTCATTCATTGAGACATAGGAATTGCTGGCAGACCAGTGAAAGTGTAGTAACTGGGTCTCATTTTCCTTTCAAAGAATCTGTCTTACAACACTTACAACTTACAACATTATACTAAAACAACAACACAATTTTTCCCCTGCAGATGTAGTTGTACTGTAACACCCATCATTCATCAGGAATGAACTTTTCATATTTTCATTTAATTTGTACTCATTCTGTTTCTTTCCTAGTTTTCAACACATATTTATGTGTGTACTGTTTTGGTTGAAATATGTTAGCTATAATATACACTATTTTTTTTCATGGAAAAAATTGTGTATGTTGGAACTTGAAAGAATAATGTAAAATGGTCACCACCTTGTGGACATTATATATCATTACTAGATTTTTAACAAATCAGTGTTAAAAGAATTAGTTAAATGAAAGCTGGGGAAGGAGTTAAATAAAAAGGTCAAAATGATAGATATAAATTATCACTTACCTCATCCTTCCAGGTGAGAATGAGGAATTGCTACATTCTCTCCTTGCCAGCAAAGAACATGAGGATTTTTTTTATTTTTGATAAAGTTTTCAGTGTGGCAGAAATGATCTTTTGTGGAAAAAAATATGTGAATAATATATCATCCCAGAGTGTAGGACACATAATAGTGGGCTCAAGTTACAGGAAGCCAGATATAGACTTAATATCTGGAAAAGCTTCTTAATTGTTAGAGCAGTATGGAACCAATTACCTCAGGAGGTGGTGAGCATTCCAATGCTGGAGGCATTCAAGAGAAAATGGACAACCATCTGTCAGATCTGCTTTGATTTGGATTCCTACATTGAGCAATGGGTTGGACTTGATGGCCCTTCCGACTAAATAATTCTATGATTCTATGATTTTAAAAGTACTGTTATTTATTTCAATGCAAGGAAAATTAATCCAGGCATGTGCAGAATGTAGAGTGATGGAGTCACAGGTAAGAGGTGAAGAAGAACAATGACAACAACTGCAAGCTGTTGTTTCAAGAGGAGAAGCAGCAACAGTAGCAGTTGTTTCAAGAACCCATATCAAAGCTTCAGAAAGGTTTCAGACTCAGGATTTAGTCTGAAAAGCAGACAGACACTGTTCAAGAAAACGGCCACCAGCACTACCAACCACCAATAAGAACAACAGTTGCTCTTGCCTGTTTCAGACCAGGGCATATTTTTAGGCAGAATATGTGTACAAGCAAGCCAGCCAAGAAGTAGCTGCAAATAAATGTTGAAGTGATTCGGACAGTATACATTAAAACCCTGCAACCCCATTATCATTATTGCTAATAATAATACGTAACATTTAAGAAGTGTTTGTTGTGCATGCGAAGCAATTTATGACATTAACTCAGAAATCCTTAAAAGGGCCTGAACTCATCAAGTCAGTGTGATTATTCCCATTTTGCAGATGGATGTGGACATGAGTCTGAGTTGCATTTAAGTATTTATATTTTTCCCCCTCCAATTTTTGAAAATTACTTAATTACAACTCAGACTCATGTCCGTATCCTGTCTGCAACATGCGAATAAACACTCAATGACCTGATTCTGGGTTCAGGCCCCTGAAAGGATTAGAGAGTTAATGTGGGAAATTGCTCTGTGTACTTTGGGAATGTATAACAAAACAAAAGAATTGTGGCACATTTAAGACAATCAAATTTACTTCAGTGTACGCTTTTGTGGAATACAAACCTCTTCATCAGACTCATAGAGCACCATGCTTAGGCCATAGGTTTATATACAGTGTACATGTTTGTGGGACTGGGCACCAAATGAAATAAGATACACACATAGGCAATATGAACTTTCAAAGTGATAATAACTTTCAGATGAACAAAGCGTTGATTGCATGAGCACCCTGTATTAGGCGGAATAATAAGCTAATGTAATTTGTCTGTCAGCTTATCCACAATGGTTAGAAGTGCTGTTGTAAAACTTTTGTTTTCAGGAAGGAGTAGGTTGTGCTGAACCCAGATTTCTGCTAAAAAACCCAACATTTTGGTTACACCTAAGACTATAGAGGAAACCAACTTGATATATAATACATATAGGCTGAATTTCAGTACTAAGTTGCAACTAGAGTAGGCCCATTTGAATCAGTGGAGCTGATATAGTTGTTGATGCACCAAATCCCCACCAATTCATTCAATAGGCCTACGCTAGTTGTGACATACTATTGAATTCCAGCCATAGTCTGCCAGGAAAAAAAAATCCTGGTCCCTATTTCAGTCTCCGATGTGTATAGGAATTCATGGAGAAAGCCCACTTCGCTATCTCTCTCTCACATCTCCCTTTGGAGTTTCTTTTTTTCTACAATTACCACTGTCAAGTCAGTGACCAAGCATCATGAGAAGTTGAAAGGTTCTGACACTGACTTTGGTTTGTTAGCATTTCTGATGTCATAGTTCTGATGTCATAGTTCATTTACTCTCTTGCCCAGGGAAAGTTGCACCACTGGCAGAGGATGCCATACGTCACCGTAGGAGATGCGCAAGTCATTGAGCTCTTCATGTTGTGGGTGACACTGTTGGGATGCATAATGGTGCTGCTAAAATAAATCAGTCAACCACTTGGAATCAGCTTTGTAACAAGCCTTGTCTCTGTTTCCACATCCAGCTTGCATTGCTGGCCAAGTGTTGTAGTTATTTAAGGCAGGCAAAAGCAGGCTATTCAAAATCTGGGAGCAGGAGGAATATACATCCAGAATTCCTTTAAAAACAAAAATAACTTTTCTTTTCAAAGAAGGGCTTGAGGACATTTGTGTCGGAGCATGTGCAGAAGGCATTTGTTACAATGTTCCTTCTTTTTAGAGAAGAGTACAATGCTACATATCTCTTCAAAAATAAATACTGTTGAGTTCAATAATCCCTTTTCCTGCATAAATGAATATATTATGGATTGCAGCCCCCCAAACAACATGATCCTTTCTCTTTTACACATGTTGTTGTTGTTTTGTTGTTTAGTCGTTCAGTCGTGTCTGACTCTTCGTGACCCCATGGACCAGAGCACGCCAGGCCCTCCTGTCTTCCACTGCCCCCCGAAGCTGGGTCAAACCCATGTTGGTAGCTTCGGTGACACTGTCCATCCATCTCGTCCTCTGTCGTCCCCTTCTCCTCTTGCCTTCACATTTTCCCAACATCAGGGTCTTTTCCAGGGAGTCTTCTCTTCTCATGAGATGGCCAAAGTATTGGAGCCTCAGCTTCAGGATCTGTCCTTCCAGTGAGCACTCAGGGTTGATTTCCTTCAAAATGGATAGGTTTGTTCTCTTTGCAGTCCAGGGGACTCTCAAAAGTCTCCTCCAGCACCACAATTCAAAAGCGTCAATTCTTCGGCGGTCAGCCTTCTTTATGGTCCAGCTCTCACTTCCATACATCACTACTGGAAAAACCATAGCTTTGACTATGCGGACCTTTGTCGGCAAGGTGATGTCTCTGCTTTTTAAGATGCTGTCTAGGTTTGTCATCGCTTTCCTCCCAAGAAGCAGGCGTCTTTTAATTTCATGGCTGCTGTCACCATCTGCAGTGATCATGGAGCCCAAGAAGGTAAAATCTGTCACTGCCTCCATATCTTCCCCTTCTCTTTGCCAGGAGGTGATGGGACCAGTGGCCATGATCTTCGTTTTTTTGATGTTGAGCTTCAGACCATTTTTTGCGCTCTCCTCTTTCACTCTCATTAAGAGGTTCTTTAATTCCTCCTCACTTTCTGCCATCAGAGTGGTATCATCTGCATATCTGAGGTTGTTGATATTTCTTCCGGCAATCTTAATTCCGGTTTGGGATTCATCCAGTCCAGCCTTTCGCATGATGTATTCTGCATATAAGTTAAATAAGCACGGGGACAATATACAGCCTTGTCGTACTCCTTTCCCAATTTTGAACCAATCAGTTGTTCCATATCCAGTTCTAACTGTTGCTTCCTGTCCCACATAGAGATTTCTCAGGAGATAGATAAGGTGGTCAGGCACTCCCATTTCTTTAAGAACTTGCCATAGTTTGCTGTGGTGCACACAGTCAAAGGCTTTTGCGTAGTCAATGAAGCAGAAGTAGATGTTTTTCTGGAACTCTCTGGCTTTCTCCATAATCCAGCGCATGTTAGCAATTTGGTCTCTAGTTCCTCTGCCCCTTCGAAATCCAGCTTGTACTTCTGGGAGTTCTTGGTCCACATACTGCTGAAGCCTGCCTTGGAGGATTTTGAGCATAACCTTGCTAGCGTGTGAAATGAGTGCAATTGTACGGTAGTTGGAGCATTCTTTGGCACTGCCCTTCTTTGGGATTGGGATGTAGACTGATCTTTTCCAATCCTCTGGCCACTGCTGAGTTTTCCAAACTTGCTGGCATATTGAGTGTAGCACCTTAACAGCGTCATCTTTTAAGATTTTAAATAGTTCAACTGGAATGCCATCACCTCCACTGGCCTTGTTGTTAGCCATGCTTTCTAAGGCCCACTTGACTTCGCTCTCCAGGATGTCTGGCTCAAGGTCAGCAACCACACTATCTGGGTTGTCCGGGACATCCAGATCTTTCTGGTATAATTCCTCTGTGTATTCTTGCCACCTCTTCTTGATGTCTTCTGCTTCTGTGAGGTCCCTACCATTTTTGTCCTTTATCATGTCCATCTTTGCACATAATGTTCCTTTAATGGCTCCAATTTTCTTGAACAGATCTCTGGTTTTTCCCTTTCTATTGTTTTCCTCTATATCTTTGCATTGTTCATTTAAGAAGGCCCTCTTGTCTCTCCTTGCTATTCTTTGGAAGTCCGCATTCAATTTTCTGTAACTTTCCCTATCTCCTTTGCATTTTGTTTCCCTTCTCTTCTCTGCTATTTGTAAGGCCTCGTTGGACAGCCACTTTGCTTTCTTGCATTTCCTTTTCTTTGGGATGGTTTTTGTTGCTGCCTCCTGTACAATGTTACGAGCCTCCATCCATAGTTCTTCAGGCACTCTGTCCACCAAATCTAGTTCCTTAAATCTGTTCTTCACTTCCACTGTGTATTCATAAGGGATTTGGTTTAGATTATACCTGGCTAGCCCAGTGGTTTTTCCTACTTTCTTCAGTTTAAGCTTGAATTTTGCTATAAGAAGCTGATGATCAGAGCCACAATCAGCTCCAGGTCTTGTTTTTGCTGACTGTATAGAGCTTCTCCATCTTTGGCTGCAGAGAATATAATCAATCTGATTTCGGTATTGCCCATTTGGTGATGTCCATGTGTAGAGTCGCCTCTTGTGTTGTTGGAAAAGAGTGTTTGTGATGACCAGCTTGTTCTCTTGACAAAACTCTATTAGCCTTTGCCCTGCTTCGTTCTGAACTCCAAGGCCAAACTTACCTGTTGTTCCTTTTATCTCTTGACTCCCTACTTTAGCATTCCAGTCCCCTATAATGAGAAGAACATCTTTCTTTGGTGTCAGTTCTAGAAGGTGTTGTAGGTCTTCATAGAATTGGTCAATTTCAGCCTCTTCAGCATCGGTGGTTGGTGCATAAACTTGGATTATTGTGATGTTGAAAGGTCTGCCTTGGATTCGTATTGAAATCATTCTATCATTTTTGAGATTGTATCCCAGTACAGCTTTCCCCACTCTTTTGTTGACTATGAGGGCTACTCCATTTCTTCTATGGGATTCTTGCCCACAATAGTAGATATGGTAATCGTCTGAATTGAATTCGCCCATTCCCGTCCATTTTAGTTCACTGACGCCCAGGATGTCAATGTTTATTCTTGCCATCTCCTTTTTGACCACATCCAACTTACCAAGGTTCATAGATCTTACATTCCAGGTTCCTATGCAGTATTCTTCTTTGCAGCATCGGACTTTCCTTTCACTTCCAGGCGCGTCCACAGCTGAGCGTCCTTTCGGCTTTGGCCCAACCACTTCATTAGCTCTGGAGCTACTTGTACTTGTCCTCTGCTCTTCCTCAGTAGCATGTTGGACGCCTTCCGACCTGAGCGGCCCATCTTCCAGCGTCATATCTTTTAGCCTTTTGTTTCTGTTCATGGGGTTTTCTTTTACACATACACACACACAAACATAGACACACACCTCGACCCCCAGCTCTCAGTCCATAACACAAAAACCTGCTACACACGCCAGGAAGAGAAGACAAGCTAATTGCTCACATCCTTCTCTTAACACATTCTTGGGCTGCTCTTACTGCTGTCACGCTAACTCCTTTAAGTTAAAGCTCCTTCTGCATGTTCATGTGTGCAGTGCAAAGATCAACGGGCCATTCCCAAATGTTAAGTCTTTATGAGCTGAAAATGTGATGTCCATCAATTCATTCATTTAATACACTGAAAGACAGCAGCAGCTTCGTTTCTTAAAAAAAAACAATTGGCAAGAATAATAATGACTATATTCCTAGATCTCAGGACTTAGTTTTGTAAACAAAAGAAATCAAAACAATTGGGAATCCAGGCCTGATATTGTAAACTTGCATTAGGTGGAGTGGCTAGAAATCAAGAAAGTAGTGGATAAATGGAAACTGAAGTATCCACTTTTCTGTCTTACTAGTGCCTTCTTCCCTGTTCACTTTTCTCTCCCCTTACTCTCTTTGCCTCATGCATCAGTCATCTGCAATTGTCACTTTCTTTCCACTTAACACCCGTAACATATGCATGTGCATATGGATATCCATACAAACACATCTGGAGTCAGAAACAGACAAGGTTCACCTTGGATGAGCCTTGAATTACAAAGAAGCGTGGCTACTGTCACTCAAGTGGTGGAAAGAAAGCTCTAAGTACAGAGCTTCCTCCAAAACCAGCTGCAAGGATTTGGACCGAACCACAACACGTTCTGCTTTTAAACAGACCCTTACATTTGATGACCCCTCTTACTTCCAAGGAACACGAGCTCACTGTTTGTCACTCAATTGTGGTACTGCTTGCTATAGGCAGAAATTTTAAATTAAAATTAAATGGTACCTTCTGAAGTAAGATGAACCTAAGGTATACACTTTTATGGTCTTCTGCCACATGCCATGCCCATGAAGCTACAGCAAAAACATATGCACATACCTTTATCAGTATAACTTCCTGACAGGATGCACTCTCATAGGACTACAGTGGGCTTCTGGTTTAACAGAGTCCTATGCAAAGTGCTCTCTGGTAACCCCTTTCATTTACCAGACAGTGGGAGAGGCAGTAATGCACAATGCCATGTGGATAAGTCTAGGAGTAACCATCAGAAATTCTTAGGCAGCTACTTCTTCTATTCCAAGGGACCTTTTACACTGCAAACCAGTTAGGTTTGTAACGTGATGGATTGCCAGCATCAAAAGAACCTCCGTTTGGTCCCAGCAAACTTTCCTGGGAGGGGAATTCCACAACTGAAAAGGCTTTCTGCCCAGTTGCAACTCACCAGTCTTTCAAAGGTGATGGGACTTCGCCCAAGCCTCTGACTGTGAATGTAACAAGAGTTAGTCAGATTTCCAAAGGACATGGCGATTGTTAACTGCTCAGACCCCACTCAATTAAAAATAATAATAAGGTGCTGTCAAGTCAATTCTGTCTTATGGAGACCCTTTCCAGGGTTTTCCAGGTAGAGAATACTCAGAAGTCGTTTACCATTCCTTTTGTCTGTGGGTGCCCTGGGATTGTGCAGCTTACCCAAGGTCACACAGGCTGGCTCTACTCACTGGAGGCAAAGTGGGGAATCAAGCTCCCATTAAAAAAAAAAAACTAGCATTTTGAACTGTGTTTCAAAATTGACCAACAGTGGCTGTCGCTATTTACTGGGGCAGCTCTGCCTTATGCTGAGTGGGACTGGGTCCTGAACCCAAAGTGATGGAGTGAAAGACACCTCTCAGACCATGCATCATCATTAATGCTGCCTAAGGAGGGAAGCCATCTCCCGTTCCCACCCATAAGAATGCCCCTGAGAATGACACAATGACATGAGATAGCTTTGTCTCCATGTCCCAAATTTCAAAGGAAATGCTGATGGACTGCTATGTGGAGAGACACTATGCTTCTTTTTTCTTCTGTTGAAAAATGAAAAGAAACACGAACGAAACATCAGCCACCTCATCTTTTAGCACATGCCATCTGAAAGCTCTTAGAATTGGCACTGTGAATATCACCAAATATCCCTCCTCCACTTTCTGGAAGGCCAGATGGCCTCATGAAAGTGTGCATATATGAGGAATATCAGGACCAATTTTAGCAAGAGCAGATTTAGCACATGGCCAGGCTGCTGTTTCCTTAATGCAATCAATGCATTATTAACAGGCAATAATTTTTCAAAGAGTTGCAGGGGGAGTTTCATTTTCTTGTCTGTTCTGCTACAACTCTTGCAGATCTTTTCCAAAGAAAAGTGACAACGTTAAGCCATCGTAGACCCAAAGATGGGCATGCGTACTGCAAGGGCCATGACCCCTTATCACCACCTGTCTTCAAAAGCATAGCATGTTGCCAGCCCAGTTTCGTCGGTTGTGACTGAGTTTTCACTCCAGCAGATGTCCCTGCAATACAGGCTACACTACAGCCTAAGCAGTGATGTAGGTACTATTTGAGTTGCAGCTGAGGATGTGTATCCGTATGATTTTTTTCCCCTGAGTATAAGGTCAGGTTCTGACAGGAAGGCTGGCAATGATGACCAAAACAGCGAGGGTAAGAAGAATGGGCCAAAGGTCTATCCAAGTATCATGGCCTAACGGCTTCAGAAATGTCGGGCTGCCTGCACCGGGTTTCCTCAGATCGACCCTGACAGAAAACAAAGCTCCGAAAACAGGCAGCACAGAAAAGTCTGGGACTGCTATGATGGCAGTTGTACTGTGATCAGAGATAACCAGCTGCTGAATCACAGCAACCCGCTCCATCAGAAGTTGGAAGAAGATGGATTTCTTGTGTCCCTCTGTGCTTCAGGGTGTTAAGCAGCTGTGATGAATGAGCTCAGCCACTTTGCTTTTCATGGCTACCTAGCAAGTGACTGAATTCAAGATGCCCCAGTTTGAGGACAGAGCTATAGGAGGAGAAGGTGAACAACCATGCAGTCAAAGTGTCAGGAAGTGTGATGAGAGAGAGAGAGAGATTTTTGAACATACACACAGAGGCAAGTGTGTGTGTGTGTCTGTGTGCGCACGCTTGCCTATCTATCTATTTATCTCTGTATTTCTCATGGACCAATTAGTTCAGTGGGGAAACCTTGTCAAGGGGGCGTGACTCAAACTTTCAGTTAAAAAAGAGACAGTGAGTGAGCTGGAGAATACAGGAGTTGCTGTTCCCCTGGAGGAGAATATAGGGCTTTATTACCTTCATTTGGGTAGCAAGGTGTTAGTATGCATGTGCACAGGAAGGGTGGATCCATGTGGTGATATTATGTATTTGTATCTCAATTTGTCCTCTTCTTGGATGCAAACCTTAATGTTGTGAAGGGGATTGAGTGTGTCAGTGAAGCTGAGAGTAATGCCAGGAGGAGAGACTCCTAGCAGAAGGTGGAATGGTCACCGCTGAGGCACTAGACTAAGCAGCATCCAGCCTCTTCAAGGCAGCTACTGGGCAGCAGTGGTAGTTGAAAGTGACACTGGCAGAGGAGACAACGGGGTGACACTCAAGCTAACGTTTGTTAGTACTGTGCAGAAGGTGGAAATGGTAAACCCCTGCTGATATTTCCTTACAATGAAAGCCCTATGACAAGACAGTCCAAAATGAAACAAAAGATGGTGCTGGAAGATGAGATTTCCAGGTTGGAAGGTACTCAATCAGCTACTAGGAAAGAGCAAAGGACAAGTATGAATAGCTTTGTCGCTAATGACACAACTAGATTAGGGCTGAAAGAATGTCTAAGCGTTGACATTCATAGAAGTGAAATGAAAGTCCGATGCCTCACAACACATACGATTGGAACATGGAATGTGAGAATGGTGAATCAAGGAAAGCTGGAAACTGCAATGCAAGAAATGGAATGCATAAGCATTGCAGTGCTTAGTGTCAATGAACTAAAGTGTACTGGAACAGGATATTTTCAGACAACTACAAAGTGTTCTACTCAGGAAATGACAAATCCAGAAGAAATCGAGTGGCTGTAATACTGAGGTAAGATGTAGCACAAGCAATTAGAGGCTATAATGCAATGCCTGACAGAATAATATCAGACTCCATGGAAAGCCTATCAACATTACCATAATTCAAGTGCTCTAACTCCCAAAACTGAAAATAAAATTAAAAGCTGCGATGCAATCATCCAAAATGAAATTGATCACACACCAAAACAAGATGTGCTTAGAATCATAGATAACTGGAAAGTAAAAGCAGGGAACAAAGAAGAACCAAATGTTGTTGGAAAATTTGGCCTAGAGGACAAAAATGAAGCAGGAGAATAATTCATAGAGTTTTGCAAAGTTAACTATCTTTTTATTGCAAACACATGCTTCAAGCAACCAAACAGAAAGCTTGGTCAATATAGACATCAAACAGAGTCCATAATAGAAAGCAGGAGATGGAGAAGCTGTATTCTATGGTTGTTGTGGGTTTTCCGGGCTGTTTGGCCGTGTTCTTAAGGTTTTTCTTCCTAACGTTTTGCCAGTGTTTGTTACCGGCATCTTCAGAGGACAGGAGTCAGAACTCTGTCTGTGCTCTGTTGCAGTTTGTTAGATAGTTGAGTATTTATAACTGTGGGATCAGCTTTTGTCCTTTTCAGGAGATTGGGTGATTATGGTGATCAGCGTGTTTTTGTTGTGGGTGTATTGTTGTGATAAGGACAGATAAAATGATCTATCACTGTGATTGATGGGTGTCGTTAGCTGGTCTTTTGTGTGCAGTGATCACTGGTCCTTGTGGCTGGGTAGAGTTCTTTGACCTTTTGCAGGCTGTATATTTCAGTGTATTTTTCAAGCTGTATTCTCTCTGTCAAAACATGACCAAGAGCAGATTGTGATACTGATCATGAACTGCTAATGTCCAACATAAGAGTAAAGCTGAAAAAGAACACTAAAAGAATCGTAGTGCCAAAATAATTTAAACAACATTCGTGATGAATGTAAAGTCCACATAAGGAACAGGTTATTTGCATTGCTACACTCTGTTGATTGTGAACGAGAACTGTTGATATTAAACAACAGACTGCAGTTTACAAGAGCTGACAGAACATAAGGTCACTCATTTTTAGAGTCACCATAAACTGGAAGTGACTTGACAACATGTAACAACAAGAACATCTGAATCTGTGTTTTGTCTTAAGGCTTCCATATTGTACACCTAGAGCTGTACAGCATTGTGCTGTGGAACCTCTGCCTTGATTACTAAAGATATCTGGGACTTCATTCCTGACCCATTTTACTTCAAAATGCACTACTTCATTTTACTCTATAAGACTGAAAAAGTTATTTTGTACCTTCTAGGTGGGATGCAGTTTTTCATTATTTTGAGGGCCTCTCTGAAATTTATTTTTAAATTGGACACTAGAGGGTGGAAAGGGGTTAATGCTTTTTTAAAAAATCACAGTTTTTCAGTTAGTAAAAACCCACTACCACCCAGGTCCACTTTATTCAGAGGGCAAAGTGAGCATTTGCACAGGACCCACTGTCTGTAGGGAGCCACATGAAGTGGGGTAAGGAGCAGCCAGAGCAGCAGCTGGCCGGGAGCCGTTGGGATGCGAGGGCGAGGCCGGCCCAGGGCGGTGGTGCAGTGCACGCAAGTGGTGCTCCTGGCCGGCGAGCTGCTGGGGGCTGGATGGCAAGCAGATGGTGCTCTGCTCCTTTGCGCACCACATCCTGCCTGATGGCCCACCACGGCCCTGCCACTGCTGCTGCTCCTGGAGAAGAGCTGCAGGACTCTCCAGCGGGCACGCCACCCACCTCTGCCTCCACTCTGCTCCCCCGGAGGCCGAGCTGTGGCTTCCATGGGCATCGTCAGGGCAGCTGACTCACTGTGTGAGTGGGAGGCATGCCTGCAGGAGGTTCTGCTGGGCACTGCTGCCCGACGAGAAGGGTGCCCTCCTGCACCTCGAGGATCTGGCCCGGGACATCTTCTGGGGCCCTGAGGGTGCCATGCCCCGGAGGTGCACATGGCCGTCCTTGCCCCCAGCCTCCTTGATGGTGTCCTGGAGCTCAAGTGTTTCAGCAAGACCTGCTTCTCCTGACAAAGGTGAGGAGAGGAAGGGGGCGGGGAGTCAGGCCAGCTGGGATGCATGGGGCACTCTGCTTAGGCTCAGAGGCACTCTTCCTGACAGCGCTCTATGTGGTGGTGGCGGCTGTTACTTCAAAGCGCCCGCAGCCATCTGCCTCCTCCCACACCTGTGCCTGGCGTCCTGCGACCCCACACAACAGGCAGTCTTCTCCCTTCCACATGGGGCCTGCTCTGGATTGCAGCCTCAACATGTTCTCCACACAATGTGCACAACTCTTCCTTTTCTCTGGGCATATGCAGAATGCTGCAAAGCTCAGCTTTGGGCTTCCCTTGCCTCACCCCTCCCTCATGAGCTAGACTTTCTTTGCATTGTTATGTTGTTTGCTTGTTTACCTAAGCATTGTTCACTTATTTACTGCTACCAAGATTTTGTTGTTTAGTCGTTAAGTCGTGTCCGACTCTTCGTGACCCCATGGACCAGAGCACGCCAGGCCCTCCTGTCTTCCACTGCCTCCCGGAGTTGGGTCAAAGCTACCAAGATTACCTTAGCAAATCAGTCTTGTTCATGTTCTGTTACATTGTTCATGTTGTGTGACCTGTTTAGGTGGGAGGTAAAAGAGAGGGAGGGGGGCCTCCATGATTATATTTTTTGCCCAGGGCCCATCAGAGCCTTGAATCGACTCTGCTACCACCAACTCTAGCTGTTCAGCCATTTAAGAGTTATGCAGCCAGGGAGAGAGAGAAAAAGAATGAGAGAGAGAGACTGAGAGAGAGAGAGGTGACAGTGCTCTGAAAAATAGAAGAAATGTTTATTGCCAAACAGGGATCAAGGGAAACAACAGGCACTAGTTTCCAGTGAGGCTTTTCAGCCTGAAGATCTCCTTCATCTTTCTCAGTCTCCAGTAGTCCTTTGAGTGTGTCTTCCCCTTAATAGAATCCTGAGCTTCAATGACAGCTTCTTCAGTAGGGTACCTCTTTGTGTATCAGGAATGAGAAAAAAAGAAGGGGAGCAAAAGATGACATCTGGAAATAAATGCTATCATTTAAATAGAAATACAATGCATCTGAATATAGCAGAGAAGACAGTGACCAGGCAACCTGTGGGCCTGCTCTTCAGGTGTTATTAACTGTTGAGGAGCAATTTCAAGGCTCCTGCTTTCCCTTCATAAGGTTCTCTATTCATAACTAGAGATGGGGATGAAACACCCAAATGGTGGCTCATCCTGGTTCGTGGCCGGTCAACATTGATGAACCACGAACTGCGAACCACAAATTTCCTCTCCATGAACCAACAAACCACAAATCGGTTTGCCAGTTTTTCGGTTTGTCGGGGGTTTTTTTAGACAGCCTGACACTGTCTTTAAAAGAAATGCTGACCACCACCGCCTGCCCCCCCTGCCCCTTCCCACTGTCCTCATCACCTCCCTACCTTGGCCACTGCCATCTGCACCTGCAGTCTGTGCCGCTGCTGCCACTGCTGCATGCGTAGCATCCTGTGCCACGGCGGCCTCCACTGATGCCATCTATCGCCGCCTGTAGGCTAAGGGAATCTGGGCTACCCTTTGCAAAGATGGCAGCTGTGGCTTCCCTGCCAGTGTCCCTTATGGCAGGCTGCAGTGGCAGAGGCTGCCACAGTGGGCGGCAGTGGATGGTGGCAGTGGTGGGTGGCGGCGAATGGCAGTGATGGCTAAGGTAGGGAGGAGAAGGGGCAGGGGACAGGCTGTGGGGGTGGGTTGCTGTGGGGCTGGCTGCCTGCCTATGGGCCTGCCAATCAGCTGTTTGGCAGGCCCATAGGCAGAGTGGGAAGGCTAGCCTTCCCTCTCTTCCTATGGGGGATGAATAAAAATTGAGAAATACTTGCCCCTTCATATTCGTTGGGGTCTCTGGAATTGACGAATGTGACGGGATGCATGTTTAACAAATCAGCAATTTTTAACGAATATTGCAATTTATTTTTTAAATTTGTCCCCATGTCTATTTATAATGTTCTTCATCCTTAAACCAGGTATGGAATAAACAAAACTTCAGATAAATGAGTTTTCACTGCAGAGTAGGCCACATAGTCACCTTGTTATCTGTTGAAGTACTGTACATAAACATTTGCCCACATTACTGGTCAAGATGTGTCTTGGGTTCGATACCTCCAGCTACCAGAAGACCATGTTGCCTGCCCAAAGTGAGTCCCTCTGTTTTTTACTGCCTTGCACTTTTGACATCTGTCTGGGCCACCTGATAAATAGAAAATAATAATATGGGAGGGATTTGTAAGAATCACTTAAGAAATCAGAAGATAGAAGAAGTCGAGAAATGGCTGAACCTCAGTGGCAAGGATGTGCTAATTTTGTCTGGTATTTATTTATTTATTTATTTATTTGCTCTACTTTCTATCCATTGAGTTCAAGTTAGTGTAACCAATTCCTCCCCACTTTATCCTTACAACCATCCTGAGAGGCAGGCCAGTCTGGGAGAGAGTGACTGGCCCAAGTTAACCCAGTAAGATTCATGGCTCAGTGGGTGGGTGAACCTGGCTTCCAAATAATAATGTGAAGAATATTCATAAAACTGCTCATCCTTCTCATTGGTTTTGACTGTACAGATCCCAGAAGACAGTTTGGCAAGGAATTTTACCACCATGCAAGGTTCCTTACCTTCTGCCAAAACAAAGGGCTCTCTCCCCCTTTCCCTCCACTTCAACATCTCTATGTTCGGTCCAGTAGCCTTCCTCTCGAACAGCAAAGCATAGATGGGCTGGATGGCTATAAGAAATACGTAGCCAAACACAGCTCAAGGCTTTAAATTGTCAAATATCCCTAAAACTAAGAATTGGTCTTTTCAGTTTTGTGTAGTGAATTTACACAAATTGTTGGGATGTTGACCCCCAGAAAATCCTGACAGACAGGGAAAGAAGGCTGAAGTATCCATTTCCTGTGTCAGGCCCAGAAGCAGGCAAAGCCAATACTAGTCTAACTGCACATATGTTGTTGGTTTTTAAAAGAAAAAAAAAAATCTGACAATGGTGCTGATGGAAGAGTTCAATGGAAAAAAGCCCATATGTAATATGATACTCATGAGCTAATTACTATTCTTTTTTTTGTTTGTTTGTTTGATTGATGGATTTATATACCACCCCTTTAGTGGAACACTACTCTATTTTAATTGTTATATGCCCCAAGATCAATATATAATTATTTAACAGAAAACTCCCTATACCCAACTGAATAGAAAGGGAACTTTAAATAGTCAAGAGACATGAAAGATCAGCTGCTTATTGATAAAATTATACTAAAGAATGCAAAAAGACAAAAAACAAATCTTAACATGGCCTGGATAGACTATAAAAAGGCATTTGACTCCTTGCCACACAGCCAGATTAACCCCTGCCTAAAATTTTGGGGGATTAGTAAATATATTCAGAAGTTCCTCAAGAAAAACATGGAAAAATGGAAAACTGTCTTAATGGCTTGTGGTGAAGAAACTTGACCCAGATTTGTGAAACAAAGGAAAGAAAGAATGGTATATCAGTAATTATTCCCTCACCCCGTGCTCCTGTTTTCAATGCAATTTCTGATCTGTCCAGGGATACATAAACTGATGGAATTAAGTCCCCCTTTCCATGGCCAGGGAACACTGGAGGGTAAAATGATAACTTCTGTTTTTATTCGTTTGAGAATAAAACCTGTTGAGACTTTTTCGGTTGTTGCAATGGTAATTAGAGTTTTCATATTGGCACAGACAGGAAATTATTTACCTGTCAAGCCTGTCTTGCCAAAATCCTTGCATGCTACAATAAACATGTACTCACCCATCTGCCAGAAAAAGAAAAAGAAAAGAAGGATTTTCCTTCCTATCTCAGGCACTTCAAAGCCATGGGGAAATTATAAAAACCACAAGCTTTCTGTCATCTTGATATTCGGAGTCTGTCATTATAGCTATGATATGCTGCAGCAGAGCAAATCAACATTATACAAGGCAATTCTATATATGGGGCAGCCCAAACAAAACATTATAGTTCTGAAACTCAGCTTTAGATCAGCACCAAATTGAACACAGTTGTAGTAGACTCTCTGCTCTTGATCTGTGCCAGATTTGGGGACGTTTGGACAAAAGGTTTTCGAGTTATGATTTTTTTAAAAGTAAAACTGCTCCCTGTTCAGAAATAGGTGACCCCAAATGGTCCCAGATTTAAAACAGATCACATAAATTGAAAAGACCAATTTTGCTTGGTTTGACAGAGAATGGGTGTCCCCTCCTGCTTTTTTTTTTAATTTAGAAAAAAATCCAGGACACAGGGACTGAAAGATTGCTTCTCAAAAAAGAGAGAGAAGAGAGAAAAACACCTGCTTTGTTATAACACTGATCACACCTGGAACAGGCATAGCAGCAGGAGCTTTATGAAATGAAACATTGTGCACATTCACAGACGGGAGGAAGATATTTGGAGAGTTGCAGGGCAACTAAAGTTCATGGAAACAAATTGAAAAGACAGGTTTTCTTTAGACAGAAAAAAACAACAGCCCAGGTTTGCTTTAAAGAAAGTAATGGAGAGACAGTCCCCTAGAATGGGGGACATTGCCCACCCAGCCCGGAAATAACAAGACAAGACACAGGTGTTGGGTTTAAAACTTGGGCCACAACTTTATTAACTATTTAAAGTCATATCCCCCCAAATGCAAGGGGGCCTACCGTAGTGCGATATTCTTCAATGTCCGGATAATCCTAGATCTCCTGACATTTCCTACAGCAGGGTGAGCTTCTATTTCTGAAACATGCTGTCCACTGTACAGCACACCTTTAGGTGCTCTGTGAACTGGTACACCCCCCAGCCAACTCCTCCCGCCAAGCCTCGTGACCCTAAGCAGGCAGTTGGCTGGGAGATCGTACCATGTAAAACCACCTCTCCTCTGATGGCCGATTGTCACAACCTGACAGAGAGATGGCCAAATTTTTGGCACCACGTGTCAATCATGAACTCACCCAAGCTTTTTTATCACACTACCCGCCACGGCATGGGGCTATTTATATGCCCCACGCCCGCCACCCAAGCCGAAAACGTCGGCTCGGAGGCCCCCTTGCAGGTCCTTCAAAAAATGTCAGTCCCCAACTCAGACATATGAATGCCATCACTCCTGAATAATTCAGGCCGATGAATGGTTATGTCTGGATGTTGAATCCATGAACCCAGTCCCGACCTCATTGCACGGCCGA